>PVNU02002560.1:0-1246129 GCA_003013855.2 Liriodendron chinense | reverse complement strand
GGATGAACGATATGGATAAACAGATACATTATGGTGGGCCCTCACGTAAATCTGATCGGATGCTTAAAGATCCGACAAGGGTTGGACGCAATCCGCTTCCTTCCCAATGATTTCTTATAGGTCTATTTTGATTTGTGCAAAAGTTGTTTCTTAACCAACAATCATGGTCAACCGACATCTCAATAGTTTATTAACCCTTGCGAGGGGTGTCAATTAGAGGTGAGCAATGATTGGGTTGGGCTGGGCTAGGATGAGTTATCCCTAATTTGGGTTTGATTTGTTTTGTGCTACCTAGTTTGTGGATCAGCCTGGTTTGGGTTTCGGGTAGACTCATGTGGCTTGAGTTTGGTTTGCTTCAGAAAAATATGGTCAGGTCACAGGGTTAGGCCAGTGCTGCAAGAGATTGAGTTCGGCCCTATATTAATGGGCCAGGTTAGGGGTGGCTCATCGCTGGCTCAAACTCCACTTCGAACAGGACTTTTTCAACAAGGGACGACCCGATAGACCAGCCCGAAACGTTCAAAATCTAGGTCAAAGACGTAACCACATGCCTGGCCCTTGACAGCCCTACCTCCATGCAATGGGAACAAATTGCGATTGTGGACAAGTGATCATGGATATGTTACTTTACTCCTGGATTGGGTTGGGCTTCCTTGTAGAGAGGTGGAACTATTGGTTAACACTTCAAATTTCGGTATGCATAAGGATTATATTTATCAATGCACATGCATAACATGTTTCAATGTGTCAAATTATGCGACTGTTTCAATTAAAGCATTCCACTGAGATATGTGAAAACACTAACCTTCCAGCATTAAAAAATTTAGCAGATATGTCAACTGGAATATGGACAGGTAAGTGCACTACCAAACCAATTTTTAGTTTCCCAATAAATGTAATAGTATATCCTGTTCCATTCCTGTGTTTGATAAATAAAGAATGAAAAAACTAGTCAAGAACTGCAACAGTAGGTCCATGATCACCGATCCCAACACAATCTTGCTCAAATCCAAACAGGCACTGTGGGTTTACCATATCCACACTTTTTCCTTCTCCCAAGCAAGGTTTGTTGGTGCGAAGGGGACAACTTTCTTATATTGATGCAATCTGGACTGTTCACCAGTAACCCTACCTTTGATGGGTCATATTCTAGAAATTACCCCAATTGATAGGACGATGGTAGCCTCTGATTGCAGGACCATTGAGGTTAATTTACTGACAAGAGGTCCACATTCAAAGAGATGCCCTTGGTTTGGAGGTTAGGATTGTCCCTCAGGTGGGTTGTTTTGGGCTATGTCCCATCAATGAAGGGCCCACTCGATGAGTTGGATTGGACTTGTGGTTGATGGTCCTGAACTTGAGCATTTAACCTAACATGGCTCTTTATGGACTGTAACAGGCTTTTTGGACCATGGTACAATAGAGTTAGTGCTATTGTGCTCTGTGAAAGTAATGGACCACCATCTCAATTGCACTCCCAATGAAATTAATGAGACTCTGAGAGCTTTGTCTCCTCAAGGCCATGAGATACCATGCATGTGGTTGTTGGATTATGTGACTATCAGTATCTGATTTGTTATACGGACTTGTTTGGCTATCTAAGTTCAGTTATTGGGTCCCTAGGTTATGGTGCACCTACATGTTTCATGGGATTCATTGGAATGTACCAATAACATGAGCCGTTTTACACTCGGGTTGAGCATGAACATTCACAGGCAGGCAGGTAGCTATTTTACACATGGTATATGTGTCGGGCATTTCAGACTGTTCGGATAATGGGCCATTGTAGCTGTTCGATTAGTGGCGAAAAATGTACTGTTAAATTAAAAGTATTGGACGGTCCAAAGTTGACGAACGTATATCTGCCGATAAGAGTTTAGTATCATTTAACCGATCTGATCTTCAATATTTGGCCCATGTAGAGTGGGGTTAATGATTTGTATGGTTGGGATTGTTGTATCTCTATGATATGCATTCAGTAGATCAAGCACGGCATGAAATGGAATTTTCAGAACACAATTTCAAAATGTGCCGGGATTCTCAACTTTTTCCTGTGCGTGAAACCATGAAGATGGTGTCCGGACAGAATATTCGCGTTGAAGTATAGCGCCCCTTCTGCCCTACCATGTAAAGATCCAAGCCATTCGTCTATAAGGTCCCAATGTAGATTGGTCATGATCTGAGAATCTCACCGGTCAGAGATCCTCATCTATAAATGTTGTGAAATCAGGACCGATCTTTCCAAGTCACGTTTGTATGGATCGTGCGGATCTCTGATTGGTGAGATTTTCTCCATATCTACAGATGGGCCCTTCTGGATGTTCGTCCTGGATCATCACGTGGTAGGTCAGAAGAAACGGTCGCTCTAGTGCTACATGTGAGGACTGACCAACGCTCCCCACTTAAAGCATCAAAGGGAATTGATTGTAGGGAGGAAACTCTGTGAATTTCATCACTTATTAGTTATGATGGTTGTTGATTTCCTTAAGCCAAGGCTAGTTCCTGGTCAGCACTGGCCTGCCCCACCAACTAATGTCTATTAAGTAGAGCTGTAGACTTGTAGCATACGGGTCGATGAGGTAATATCCGTATTCGACCAGACTAAAAATTAAAAATCTGTGAAAATTTCTTTATCTGAATTCGATAATTTTCTCAGGTCAGATATGTGAGGCAATCAGGTAACTCTTTATCAATTGCCAGCCCCACTGGGTTGGGTTTGTCCATTTGCTAGCTGGCCCTATCTGCTGGTTGGTCAGCTGTGGGCCGCACCCATCGGGTCGCAAGTTGGGTTTGGGCCTGACAATTTGTTTATGCGGTGGTCATGCTAATTGTGCTGAATTGCAGCCCCAATTCATTTGTTGTGGGGCAGGCTCGAGCTTGAATTCTAGGTCCATTTAAGTAAATGGGTTGGCCATGTATGT
This sequence comes from Liriodendron chinense, assembly GCA_003013855.2. Lineage (NCBI taxonomy): Eukaryota > Viridiplantae > Streptophyta > Magnoliopsida > Magnoliales > Magnoliaceae > Liriodendron > Liriodendron chinense. The sequence continues at coordinate 1,243,208 of PVNU02002560.1, read as the reverse complement.
TTTTTGCTATGAAAACAATGCAAAGGTTAGACAATTAGTTAGGTTAGTATGATTGTGTTAGCATGTGAACGTTGTAGAAAACACATAGGGCTGTAAATGGGTCAGTGGACCCGATGGGGTACCCAGACCCAACCCATTTAGACCCGACCCAGACCCGACCCATTTGTTAAATGGTACGGGTCTGGGTCCAAGAATAGACCCATTTGTTAAACGGGTTTGGGTCTGGTTTCCTTTATATTAGGCCCGACCCGACCCGATCCAAACCCATTTAGTAAGTGGGCGGGTTTGGTCTATGTTACAAGGGACCCGTCCAGCCCAGACCCGATTTTAAGCCTTGTAAAATGCTTGCATACTTGATCCAGACCCGGACCCATTAGACCCGGCCCATTTATAAATGGGTTTGGGTGGATTTCCCTCTACCAGAACCAGACCCATTTATAAATGGGTCTGATGGGCTGACTCAGACCCGACCCGGACCCGCCCATTTAGTAAAAGGGTTTGGGTCTAAAATTTGGACCCAGACCCGTTTAGTAAATGGGCGGGTCTGGTTTTGGCTAAACCCGCCCCGAACCCGACCATTTACAGCCCTAAAAACACACAATCAATTCCTTTCCACTTTTGGTCGCGTTGGGCCGTAGATATTTACTTGCATTCATTAGACATTAGCTGTTTGCAAGTTCTCCTTTGTAGGAACCGTGCAGTACCGCACAAAGGTATGGTTTTGTGTTGGCCCTCAAGTGCCCTTGAATCAGGCATTGGTATTTTCAAATGTACTTTGGGCATTCAACTACTCGAGTATCGCATTTTATGCGTATAGGTAGCCTACATTGCCATTTCTAGTGCCGGCGGTCAATGTTAGGTGGGGTGATAGTGATAGTGTCGGCATGTGAGTAGAAGATCACTGCAGCCTCTCTCATGGGCAGTTGAGCCCAATTGAAAGAGGAAGGTAAATGTATGGTCCTCAACCATTTGCAAAACCTTGCCATTCTAGAGTTTTAAAGCCTCAACCCCATATTGCTTGGAAATTTTAAGGACCAAAAGCTTGCTAGCTCAACTTGAGACTGGACAGAGTCAACTTGATGAGGTTTCAAGCCGAGTCATTGCGAATCAACTCAGATTTACCGGCTCCTTTTACCATGGATACAACAAGTACCATTATTCGAGAGGCAATGTGACTACAGTTTTAGCCAGTACAAGTACCGAAACTGCAACACGTGTGAAAAAAGGGGACGCGGATTTTCCTGCGAAAGTCTTTATGCAGGAAGTTCCTGCACTGAGATGCTGAGTGGGACCACTGCAATGTTTGTGAGAAATCCACCATCAGTTTTGTGACCTCATTTTAGGACATGCGGTGAAAAAGGAGGCGTATCCAACACTCAAATGAGCTACACGGAAGAGAATTCGGGAAAGAAATGCTTACTATTGAAACCTTTCTAGCTAGGCTCCACCTTGATGTTTATATGCCATCCAAAATGTTTGTAAGGTCGTTTCCACTTGGATGAAGTGAAAATACAAAAAAGCTTAGCTTGATACAGAACTTTTGTGGCCATATGAATGTTTCAACGATAGTCGCTGAATCTCGACTTTTTCCACTTGTGTGGTCCACTTGGGTTTTTGATCCGCCTCATCTTTTGTCTGCATGTCCTAAAATGAAGTCTTAAAACGGATGTACGGGATGGATTTTTCACAAACATCATGGCGGGTGCTACCTAGCATCCCAAAACCCACATCCAATAAAGGGTAAGGAAAAGAAGAAGGAGAGAAATATGAATACGAAAAGGAGCAGCACATGCCACAAACAAATAAAGGATGTTTTTAAATGTGAGTGGTCTTTACCCACTTTTCTGATGCTGTGACCCACCATTGTTTTAGATTTCTTTTAGTTTTGGGCTGACATGCAAAAATATTTCATACCGTCATTATGGTGGGTCCCACATAACTAGTATTGAGAGGGCATGCTATGGCTACGGACAAAGAAGATCGATCTAGGGCTGTGGGATCATCTCGGTGTGCGTAGGAGTATCAGTACTGTAATTATATGATTAATTATAGTTAATTTATTTTAAAACATAATAGTTATTTTAATTAAACTTAGTTAACTACTTTAGTAACTACCAAAATAACGCTTGTCATCATGCAATATAACTAGAGTATTGAAAGCCCTTAAACCCAAAGGAAATTGCCACATGTTCATCTACATAATTACCATATGTTTGAGCTGTGTGGCGCCACAATATGCACATGGAATCCAGACATACATCTGGTGTGCATCCACCCCACAAAAAAATGCAGGAAGTAAACTCAGGTGAGTTATTGTTGGTTTATGATTTTTGTAATGTCCATGCTACCGTAAGTCATGGTTTTATAATCACGCGTCAGTGATGATCCTAACCGTTGGTTAATGAAGTTAAATGCGGGCCATTGACATCTTCTTTTTAATGTTGTAGATTCATGTGTAGATATTGATGGTCAGGATTATCCACACAACATAAGTTTGCTACTACATGTTGGAGAGTCTTCAAACCTTGTGCACGTTTAGGTGCTCAGGCCAGTCGGGCGACCGGTCTAACGTTTGTGGTCCAAATGCACGTGAAGACAGAGAAGGCAGCAATTTCTGTGTGTGCCCAGACTGGTCGGTCGGTCGGTCGATCGGTCGTCAGTGGGCTCCGACTGGTCGGGCGATCGGTCGGCTGTGAGGCAGCGTTGGATGTTTCCCCTGGACGGTCTCTGTGCAAGGTGCGACTGGTCAAGCGACCGGTCGGCTATGCGTGCGAGTTTCTTGCGCAGCTTGTAGTACTGCGCAAGGTGTTTCTATTTCGGGAGTTTTACCTATTTAAGGAGGTGCAATCTTGTTTTAGATGGAATCTTAAGATATCTAAGGTTTCCTAATCGTGTTAGGAAAAGGGGAGAGAGTTGTGTGAGAGAGAGAGCTTGGGTTTTCTCTGTTTTTCCTTGCTAGTGGGCTGTCAATTTCTGTAATCTTCTGATATTCATAGTGGATCGCTTTGTGCCGTGGTTTTTTTACCGTTGACGAACTTTTTCCGCGTAAAATTCGGAGTCTCTTGTGGTGAGTGCTTATGTGTGATTGATTGCATCTTATTTACTTGTTTGATATTGTATTGCTTCATGCGTTCCGCGTTTCGCTTCCGTTGCTGGCTTTCCCAACACTACAGTCATAACATAAAATCTAGAACGTGGCCGGCCCGACCATTTGACAATCTTAGTATGCAGGTCCAAGATAGCGACACATGATGGCATCCTGAGTCATTCTAGTTGCTCTCTCGATCGATATCATGCGATGGAGCAATCTCTCCATAACACGGTGGCAGGACAATGGAACAATCGGAGCCGTCCATCTGATAGCTCGTGGGTGGGCTTCAAAAGCCACGCATATTTGACGAAAACAGCACATATTCATCACGTAATGTTGACTGTTAACTACTTCTGTTTACTCATATTGATATGAAGGACGCTGACCAGATGGCTAGGATCATCCCATGGATGTCTATTGCTATTCTTCCATCTATTGTTGCACCACCTAGAAAAGAGAGCTTTGATGTTCTGACAAAGTCTAATGGAGGATTCGCAGGCACGTGGAAATTACTTAGAAATTGCATTGGTGAACATAACTAATGGCGTGTTTGGTTTTCCAATTATAAGAGTAATGTGAATTAAATGAATCATCATTATCATTTCAAGCTGTTGGTCTAAACAAAAACTATGGCCAGTTAGAAACAAATACACTTCTAAAAAAAAATCTTTAGAGACAAATACACTTCTAATCATTATATTTTTACACTCTAAAATAACCATTTTTACTATGATTTTTGGGTGAAACAAATAATGCTAGAAAACTCAACTTATGATGATAACACAACAGAATTACAAGAGTAAGTACTTATTACCCATTTGGAGCCATTTGCCATTATAATTGGAAAACCAAACACCCCCTAAATTTAAATTAAACTGTTCAAATAATGGGATGCTGATTGCATGTGAATGCCTTTCACAAGAATTCTTATGATGAGAAGCTAGGTGGGACCCACTTAGATGCTTGTGAGAAATCCGCCCTATCTCTATGTTTTGCCAATTCATGTTAGGACAAGGCCACAAGGGTAAAAAATAAAGCATATCCAAAACTTACATGGCCATACGGTAGGTAGGGCTGTCAACGGCTCGGATCATGATCCGAATCCGATCCATATTTGATCCGATTTAATCGGATTCGGACCAGTAATCGGATCAGCGGGTTGGATTTGGATCGAATATCTTGATCCGTTTAATAATCGGGTCAGATTCGGATCAACCCCGATCCGCTCCATTAAATATTCGATTAAATCAAGGTTAAAAAAAATACCTCTCTCTCTCTCTCTCTCTCTCTCTCTCTCTCTGCTGCACAAACGAATGCATCTCTCTCTGCTGCACAAACGAGTGCATCTCTCTCTCTCCTGCAACGACGATGGGACGAGTGCATCTCTCTCTCTCTCTCTCTCTGCTGCACGTACAGAGTGCATCTCTCTCTCTCTCTCTCTCTCTCTCTCTCCTCTCTCTCTTCTCTCTCTGCTGCACGTGCAGAGTGCATCTCTCTCTCCTCCTCTCTCTCCTCCTCTCTCTCTCTCTCCTCTCCTCTCTCTCCTGCACGTGCAGAGTGCATCTCTCTCTCTCTCTCTCTCTCTCTCTCTCTCTGCTGCACTACCGCATCTCTCTCTCTCTCTCCCTCCTTCCTTCTCTGGATGGCCAGCCGGCCACCGAAGACCGGCTGTTAGGTGTGCGTTGCTCGGCTAACAGGGTGGGTGGGTGTAGCGTGTGACTAATCATGTGTGTGTGTTGCCTGGCTAACAGGGTGGGTGGGTGCAGCATGACTAATCGTGTGTGTGTGTTGCCTAGATAGCAAGGTGGGTGCGTTGCCTAGCTAACAGGGTGGGCCCCACCATGATGTATGTATTTTTTCCACGACATCCATCCATTATGCCAAATTGAACGGCCACCACTATAGGAATCCGATCGGATCATATTCGGGTCGGGTTCGGATTTATAAAAATCTAAACGGGCCGGATACGGATAATATGTTTGTGATCCGAATCGGATTCGGGTCGGATACGGATCGGATATATCCATAATCGGATCGGATTCAGATCATCACTGATCCGGTCCGTATCCGATCCGTTGACAGCCCTAACGGTAGGATAAAGTTGGTAGGGAAATGCCTACAATTGAAAACTTCCAGGGTCCACCATGATGTTTATATGCCATCCGACGTGGATTTCTTGCAAAACTTTGCTAGGAACCTAGGTGGGGCCCACCATGATGTTTATGAGAAATCCACCCCGTCCATCCATTTTGTGAGCTCATTTTTGGACATGCGAACAAAAACGAGCCTATTCCAAGACCCAAGTGGGCCGCACTAAAGGAAAAGGTGGGTAGGGAAATTCCTACCATTGAAACCGCCCTGGGTCCACATTGATGTTTATATGCCATCCTTACCATTCATAACGTCATTCCTATTAGGATGAACTGAAACACAAATATTAGCTCGGTTCAAAACTTTTGTGGCGAACGAATATTTCAATTGTGGACGTTCAATCCTCACGGTTTTGGCCCACTTCTCTTCCCCACCTTAAGAATTTTCACGCCAAAGCCTTTCTTTTTGTTGTTTTGGACGGTGGAGAAGGCATAGGTGAATAGAATTAAGATTCCGTATTGCTGGATGACGATCTGCTGAAGTGGGTCGCGGCACCAAAGGATGCAGATGAGGCATTGGAGACGATCTTGAAGAAAATTAGGAGGAATAGATGTGCTATGGGGACTTCTGATTGTTGCTCGATCATTATGACCACACTCGATCAAGGCAATCCTGAGCTGACATTGTTTATTTTATTTTTATTTTTTTTGTTATTTTTTTTTTACGCCATGTGGTTTAGTTTCGATCAACGTTTTTTGCCTTTTTTTTAATTTGTGGTCTTTGTTCACACTTAGATTTCTATATTGTATTTTATTTTGGTGACAGATGTTTATGATGGTATGAGATCAGGAGATGATGAACAGTTCATATCGACCAGTGTATTCTAATCTAGTTCCTTTAAAGGCTATAATTAGTAAGACTAGATTCAATCATTGGTTCATGTTCATTGACTAATAAATATCAAAGAGGAAGTGTTACATGCCTTGCACGGTTGAAAGGTGGGCCATGTCCTTAATCATATTTGATCTTGCATTAATGGATGTTCTGACTCATTACTATTTATCCTTCATTGGATATGGTTCACAAACTGTTGCACAAATGAATGTAGATCAAGGTTCGTATCTAATTGTCTTTCATAAGGCATGCACTGACTTAAAACGTCCATATTGGCCTAAATAATCCATCCTACTCTAGGGCTATGGAGATATTGAGCATCGTGTCCGTACATATGTAAAGGGATCTATAACTTAGTAAAGTGATTTGATAAATTAAGGTGTAGCAACGTAGTTGGCCCAATTATTTGTCTCTTTATCTATGGACAATGAGAATATTTATTAGGGGCATATGGATTTGGGAAGGACTATAGTTTCTAGATATTGAGGGTATTAATTAGTTGTGTGTTCCACCAAAGTGGTGGTAATTGAGAATGCCCGCTGCTCATTAGATTTAAAGATCACGACATCTGTGTGATGTATTAAAAATCAATAAAGTAGGTTCAACCCAAAAGAGTTCATTGTATGGTGGGGGCCAAACAAGATATGGTATATGTTATTAATTGATGGCATGAGATCAAATGACATAGCTTAACACAAAGGTATTAAGGTCTCTTTGGCTCATGTTATTAGCATTTAACCAACCCCATGTCATGAAATATTGTGAGAATCACTTACATGTTCTAATCTTAGTCCAATAGAAGATATTGTGATGATGCACTAAGTTTCACACTACTGTTAATGTTTAAGCCCATCATTTTGAATGATCTAGCTAGTTAATTGCCTTGTCGATTAGATAAGGATTAGTTATGACTATATAAGGTATTTATTCATACTTAAGATAATGAAATACTTCCTAATGTGAGCTTTTAACCTTCTTGTCACAGTCATACTTATCGTATTTGTTATATTGGAAAGTAAACATATCATACCACTTTTTTATTCTTTATTTGAAAAGCTGAAGGAGACTATTGATATCATGATGTGTTCCACTTCTAAAAGTTTCTATAGGGTCATTGTTGGAAATCCAATCAGCGGAAGCACCGAAGAAGATCAAACAATCACCACATAGCCACACAAGCAATCAATGCAAAAGCAAATGAATTTTACGTGGAAAATCCTTGTGGGAAAAAACCACGGCACAAAGCGACACCTCCACTATGAATTCTAGAAGATTATAAAGATAATCTACCCTCAAGAAAATCCCAAAGATGAATAAGGCACTCTCAAACCTCACAATCTCTCCCCCAAGTCCTAATCTCGAAATATGACTCCTTGATATTGATTAGGATACCTCTAAGACGGATTAAGAGGTGATTTTATAGGCCTCCAACCCAAAATAGAAACATATAATACGAAATCTCGCAAGTTCGTGTAAACACTCGACCGGTCACGACTGGTTGGACCTGTGCAAAATAGGTCGAAAGAGTTTTGCCTTTGAAAAACTTCAAAATCAACCTCTGTCTGAACGGTCAAGACTGGTCGGAGCACATGTCCAGCAATGCCTGTTGAGGCTCTGTCCAAAGGCATGGATTGGTCCAACACCCAATTCCTATATTTGGAGGCTCTGACAACAAACTCCATCGAGGCTTCAAAATCAAACTATCTTCCCTCTGCTTTGTTGATCAACTCATCTTCAAACATAGTGTCATCGCTTCTCGTACATCACTGCGTCTTCATTAAGCCTTTGCCAATCCTAAAAAAGTTATGTAGAACTTGAACTTCTCTGTTCGGACCACCTTAGTCGGCATATCCGCCGGATTCACACTAGTGTGAATCTTGTCCAGAGTCACATCTCCTTCCTCAAGCACCTGTTGAATAAAATGGTGACGCACATCAATGTGTTTAGTACGAGAGTGATAAATAGAATTTTTATACAAATTGATAGTACTAGAGCTGTCACAATTAATCGGCACGGCTCCCTGCTAAAGCCTCAACTGATTTATCATTCCTTTCAACTAAACAGCTTTCTTGAAAGCTTCTGTCACTGCCATGCATGTACTCAGCTTCAGTAGTGGAAAGAGCCACCATAGATTGAAGCTTAGACATCCAACTAATCACTCCACCCGCTAATACAAACGAGTACCCTGAAGTCGACCTCCTACTGTCCACACTACTTGCGTAGTCAGAATCGACATAACCAACCAACTTGTCCTTGGACTTTTCAAACGTCAAGACATAGTCTTGCGTACCCTGAATATATTGAAGTAGCCATTCCACAGCTTCCTAATATTGTTTGCCCAGGTTAGACATGAATCGGCTAACAACACCCATAACTTGTGAAATATCTGGTTTTGTACAGACCATGGCATACATTAAACTGCTCACAACACTTGAATAGGGCACATGATATATAACATGCTTTTCTTTATCCGTTTTGTGACAATGTTCAGAAGAAAGCTTAAAGTGAGCCGCATGGGGAATGCTAACCGGTTTGGACTTGTCCATCTCGTACTTTTTCAATATCTTCTCAAGGTATTCTTCCTGAGATAACTACAACCTGCTCCTCTTCTTGTCTCTATGAATATATATAACAAGAACCCTCTTTACAACCCCAGGATCCTTCATCTCGAATATCCCTGAAAGCTGAGTCTTCAACACATCGATATCAGACATGCTATGACTGGCAATAAGCATGTCATCGACGTACAACACCAGTATGAGAAACTTCTCATCATTTAGTGTCTTGAAATAGACACAATGATCGTACTCGCTCCTGCTAAAGCCTTGACTCATCATGAAGGAATCAAATTTCTTGTACCATTGCCTAGGCGACTGTTTAAGATTGTACAACGATCTCCTCAACCTGCAAATCTTGTTCTCGGTCTCTTGCATTGTATAACCTTCTAGTTGCACCATATATATCTGCTCTTCCAATTCCCCATCTAGGAAAGCAGTCTTCACATCCATCTGTTCTAACTCGAGGTCGTATTGGGCAACAAGCGCCAATACGAACCTGATAGTACTTGCTTCACAATTGGTGCAAAATTTCATTGAAGTCTATGCCTTCACGTTGAGCATAACCTTTCGCTACCAACCTTGCCTTGTATCTATCATGTTTTTTCTGAAAAATTCACTTACACCCTATCGATTTCAGCCCATTGGAAGCTCTACAAGCTCCCAAGTCTCATTCTTGTATAAGGAGTCCATCTCGTCTTGTATTGTCGTCTTCCACTTCTCAGCATCCACATCTTGTAGTGCTTCCTTAGAGTTAGACGGATCCCCCTCATCTGTAATGAGAGCGAATGCAACGTTCGAGTCATCCTTGTACCTTGCTGGTAACCTGCGATCCCTGAGTGGATTTCTTCGCAAAGGTAGCTGCGCCACCTGATCATGTACCTCTGTCTGTGCATCAGTATAGGCCCGTGTCTCATCTCTGTCCTCATGAGTATCAATCTATTCTGATGTTTCTAGTTCATTTGTATCATCCTTACGGAACAAAGAACCCTCATCAAACTTGACTTATCCTTCTTATATTTATGACTCTTGCAGCCCTTCTTCATGTGCCCAACTTGGCCACATCCCTAACACTTCAACTTGCCTTTGCCCTTGTGTAACACCCCGTACTTTTCTGTACTCGGGTGTTACCATGAGAATTCAAAGTATATGTGTACGTGTAATGCCCTTCCGTGACTCTTTCGTCAATCTGTGTGAGACTCCTGGTGTCCCGAACTGGTAGTACGTAGTTTGCACCCAAATGACCGAAGTCCTGAGATCCCGAAACCTCTGTCATATTGACCGCGCTGTCCTCGTGATTGCAACGGCGAAAACAGTGCGTCGATCTGATACCCGAGCGCAAAGATATGGACATTTAATCAAAACACCCAAAAAAATGTGGTTGTGCACACTCGTGTGGGGCCACCCAATGTGGGGCCCACTACACGGTCTCCTAGGCAATCATCTCATTGTAATAATTACAAAAATAAATAAATAAATAAAAAGTAATAATATATAATAATAATGAAAAGAAATAAATAAATAAAACAAATTAATAAAATAAATAATAAAAAAAAAAAAGTGTAATGATGGAGTATCATGATGACACCCCATTCCTCTCCCATGCCCCCCACGTCCTCTACCATCCCTTCACTTAAAATAATAATAATAATAATAATATAAAAAAAAAAGAAAAAAGAAAAAGAAAAGAAAAGAAAAAGAGATTATAAGAGAGATGGGTGGAATGGGTGGAACGATCTCTCCCCCTTCATCCTTCATTTCTTCTTCATTTATCTGCCATCCATGCCCTTCCTAAGTGTGTGTGTGTGTGAGAGAGAGAGGAGTGGGCCATCTTCATCAACCTCCCCTCCATCTCAACCATTCATTCACTTCAACCATCAATATCAACCATTGAGCGAGGAGATCGAAGTAGGTACACCCCTCCACCTTTCATTCCCTTTGATTTCTTCATTTTCCTTATTGGTGATGAATCAAGGTGAACCATAGATGTGGGTCCCGCTTTGAGGAAACGTATGGCATCTAGAACTCCTTGTCATTTAATGGCATGGATGGAGAAAGAGAGAGAAAGAGAGAGAGAGAGAGAGAGAGAGAGAGAGAGAGAGAGAGAGACGCTGGAAACAGCGTCCGTCCGGACGCTGTCCGTTTGGGGGGCCCACTTGTGAGCCCCACCTTGATGTATGTGACTAATCCATGCCATCCATCTGTTTTCCCAGGACATTTTAGGCCCTGGCCACAAAAATGATTAAGATCTAAATCTCAAGTGGGCCATACTAAAGAAAATAATGGCGACAGTTGAAACCTTCTGAGGCCACTGTGATGTGTGTATGCTATGAAACCTGTCCAAATTTGTACTCACTGGGCCCACTATAAGATGGCTAACCCGGTGGATGGTCTGGATTTATCGCATGGACCCCACTCCCCTGTTTATAAAAAATATATATATATAAAAGAAAAAGAAGGAAAGAAAGGACGGGAAGTTTGCTTCCAGCGTGCGTTAAAGGCGGTTTTTGGGCTTGAAAATGGCCCCACGTGTGGGAACCACTATGTTATATCCACGCCGTCCATCTGTCTCTCCACATCATTTTAGGCAAAGGGCTGAAAAATGAAGAAGATCCAGATCTCTAGTGGGCCGTGCCGGAAGAAACAATACAGACCGTTGAAACCTTTCCAAGGCCCACTATCATGTTTCTGAATAACAAAACATACCCAAATCAGGGCTTGTTAGGCCCACACTAATCTGGACCATCAGATGGACGAATTGGATTTCCCATGTGGACACCACCGTGTAAGGGAAAACAAAAAAAAGAAGAAAGAAAAGAAAAGAAAGAAAAAAAAAAAGGTAACTGGACAGTCAGCGTCCAGAGGACGCTGCTGCCCAGCTACGTGTGGGCGGAAGCCCTTTGAGCGGGCCCCACTCCGGGACCCCATCATGATCTATCGGTTTTATCCAAACCGTTCATCTGCTTTGCCAGATCATTTTAGGACATGGGCCCAAGTATGAGGCATATCCAAGTCTTAAGTGGGCCACACCACAGAAAACAGTGGGCATAGTGATGTCCACCATTGAAACATTCATAGGGCCCAGCTTATAGGGTCCACCTTGATGTATATAGTTTATCTACGTGGTTCACCTATTTTGGCACCTCATTGTAGGGCTAATAGTTCTTGATAATGTGGCCCAACTAGATGGGACCCACCTCTAATCTATGTTTCATGCACATTCCCATTTTTATTTCGAAAATCTACGTTGGATTTTAGTGTTTTAGGCCATGTTTGGCTGTCCTTGGTGGGCCCCACGTGGGAGCAATGTAGGAACCACCATTTGGACCTTGAATACTGTCTGTGTGACTACAACAATGACATTTTACCTGGGCCAAAGCGGACCCCACATGATCAGAAATTAAGTTCCAAAATCGGGTCGGGCAAAGTTGTGCAGGAATTTCTGTGCAGAAATTCCAAGTGCTCATGTTTGGCCCCGCACCAAAAAATATTTATACATATTCAGCAGGCCCTACCTTATGGGTTTTAGAGACCATGCATCGGTCTAACAGGGGGACTTGACAACACACCAAAAGGTGATCCCGTTTGATGGTGGGACTTGTCCAAAGTTGGGCCAAAATCATTTCTGCACTACCATTTCCGCACAACTCCAAGTACCCATGTTTGGGCCTTTGTTAAAAATTGCACACATGCAAACAAAGAGATCTGTTTTATGAGTTTTATAGACCATACATTGGTCTATGTAGTGGTCATTTTATTTCTCTAGAAGATAACCCCTTGTGATCACAAATTGGACCCAAACTTAGCCAAAAACCATTTATGCATGTAAAGTCGGTTTAATTCAAAATCTACGTGGAGTCCTATCTATGGAATCCACCACCTTCCTAAAGTATTAAATAAGTCATTTAAACCCTAAAACTTGAATTTAGAGCCACCACCATAGGGTTGATCTTAACCGTATAAATTATGGATATGACAATCTAACCGCATAAATGGTCTAAAATATGGTAGGGTCGAATTCTAGCAAGCGTGTACATGTTTCAAGCAACATTGAAAGATGCTTCGATTCTTAAGGTGATGATTCCTCCCCTTGAGCTTTCCACCTTCATGTTAATTAAGTACTAGTTTTATTCATATATGATTGAAAATTTTACTGTCTCATGATTACCTCTGCTGTTTGATTTTGCCATAAATCATATGTTTAATCTTGTTATATGTAATTTTCTTTATAACTGGGATTTATTTACGAATTTTGGGAATTGTCATTTTCATTCATCATGTTTGGAATATGAAAGTGGAATGTGAATTTGAATGGTTGCGATCACCTATATTTGATGGGACCTTAAACTGGTGGCATTTGGAAGTGATTTATTGGAAAGATTCCTAATGGTGTCCTTAGATGGAATTGTTGGACGAGTATGGAAACATTTTTGATGACGTCCTTATATGGACTTGTTGGGCTGAATGTCCTATTGAGATGAGTTGTTGGGATTCCCGATGGACTTGATGGACCAATGGTCCTGTGAGATAAACTATTGATTATGTCCCTAGTTGGACTCGTGTGGAAATATTTTGGAGAATTATTGTGATGAAAGGCCACTAGTTGTAAGGGAATGTCATAATTGATTTGGTTGTAAATTGGAATAATAATGGTTGGTTTAATCATGCATATCATGGCACAGACGGGACGTGTGGTGACGAGCCATATTACTGTCGGGTGGTCTGGTTGCTGAGAGCACGTACCCTCGAGGTATTTTCGCTGGCTCTAGACCACCATAGAGTGTGTCATTCACTGAGAGCACGTACCTTTGGTATTTTCGCTGGTGATGACCACTCGTGATATTGTGGGGCTGATGTGTGTCCTTAGTGACTTCCAGACTACTGGGTGAGGCCGATGTGTGTCCTTAGTGACTTCCGGATCACCAAGCGATGAATTTGCATTGTGGGGCTGATGTGCGTCCTTAGTGACTTCCAGACCACATTTTTCCAGCTGGATGTGCATCCCCAGGCTGAGGGACATGTGCATGCATTCATGCATTTAAGAAAGATTGCATCATGGATGTTTTGTACATTTTTTTATTATTCTTGATTAATGTGTTAGTGTGTAATCTTGAGGGGACTTCACACTGAGCTGGCCACTCATGCTGTTAAATTTCAACCGTACAGTTGGTGCAGGTGATTTGAATAATGTACAGGTTATTCTGAAATGGAGCAGGATGCTCAGGTTATGCTGGTGTCATGGATCAAAAGAGCCGTGTTTAATGGTTGCTGCTTTAAATTTTGTATATAATTGTAATTGTTTATTAGTGTATTCTGAATCAAATTTGAGATATTTGGTTTGTATAAGCCTTATGGGCAACACTCTACGATATTTGTTGTATCTTTCCTATATGCATGGTTTGTTTTCTTCCGCGGTGAATACCCTTCTTGGAATGACAGTTGAAAATGGACTGAAATGTGGGTTTCTTCATAGGCTAACGCCCGGGTTTTTGATACACGAGTCTAGAACTCGGGTCGCGAAAATTCGGGGCGTTACACCTTGCCCTTCGATTTGGATCGAGAACGCAACGATCCTTCACCTCGCTTAGAATTCCTTCCTCTCATAAACAGTGCTTCGGAGGAGGAATTAGTATCATCGTTTTTCTGTCTCATGTCCTTTGATTGAAGGGCTGAGACAATGGTCTCGACACTAATAGTGTCCCTACTCGCACACAATGAGTCCCTGAGTGACTCATATGAACTAGGAAGCAAGTTCAATAAGATCAAGGCTTGATATTCATCCTTCATCTGCTCACCAAAATCGAGCAACTTGCAAATCAGTTTGTTGAACGTGTTAATGTGGTCCTCCACATCTGTTCCCTCCACCATCCTCAAAGTGAAGAGTTGCATCATTAGATACATGCGATTTTCTAGAGACTTTTTCGCACAGATGTTCTCTAGCTTGGTCCATGTCTCTACAGCAGTCCTTCTCCTTCATGACGTTACAGAGGACATCATTAACAAGGCACAATTGGATTGAGGCCATAGGCTTCTCATCCATCTTCGTCCACTCCTCATCTTTCATCTTGACAGGTCGCTTTTCAAGGGCGTTCACGACCCCTTGCTGAGTTAGGACGGCACGCATCTTCACCTTCCATAACTTAAAGTTGTTTTTGCCCGAGAACTTCTCAGCGTCAAACTTCGTACTTGAAGCCATGAGATCGTTTTAGAAAACTTCTTCTTCAATCTTCCAACGATATCTCTGATACCACTTGTTGGAAATCCGGTCAGCGGAAGCACCGAAGAAGATTAAATAATCACCACACAACCACACAAGCAATCGACGTAAAAGCAAACAAATTTTACGTGGAAAACCCTTGCGGGAAAAAACCAAGGCACAAAGCGACACTTCTACTATAAATTCTAGAAGATTATAAAGCTAATATACCCTTAAGCAAATCCCAAAGATGAACAAGACACTCTCAAACCTCACAATCTCTCCCCTAAGCCCTAATTTCAAAATAGGACTCCTTGGTATTGATTATGATATCTCTAAGATGGATTAGGAGGTGCTTTTATAGGCCTCCAACATAAAATAGAAACATATAACACGAAATCTTGTAAGTTCAATTAAACACTCGACCGGTCACGACCGGTCAGACCTGTGCAAAACAGGTCCAGAGAGTTTTGCCTTCGAAAAACTTCAAAATCAGCCTCTGTTCGACCGGTCAAGACCGGTCGGAGCACATGTCCAGCAATGCCTGTTGAGGCTCTATCCAAAGGCATGGATCGGTTCAACCGGTCAAGACCGTCGGACACCCAATTCCTATATTTTGGAGGCTTTGACAATAGTCATATCCTTGATGAAATCACTAGCGAAATATATTGATGCACTCGTTTGTTTTAGGTCAAGTCTAATTGATGCACTTGAAAATTCAGAATGAATTAATTTATAAGCGAAATATATTGATAATGCACTCGTCTGTTTGGGATCAAGTCTAAGTGATGTACTTGAAAATTCATAATAAATCAATTTAGAAGCTATTACTCACATTTTAAGTTCCATACAATGGTTTATAAGGATCTGAAAACCTACTGATAGAGAGTGTTATGTCATCATGGGCAATAATAATCAGGTAGAGGTTATGACATAAGAGTTTATAGGTTAAATTAGATATATTTATGATTTTAACCTTGATAATATCCTTTATATAACTTTCATTTATGACTTTTCATTCTCCTTTGAGAATGAAAAGTTTGTATTGTCATGTGGTCCAAATGTAATTGGTCTTACTTGATAATAGATAACTTACATCAATTGGATCTTGACAACTCATGTCTCTAATAAGTGAACTCTATGCACAAGAATAAGAACATGAAGCAAAGATAAACTTGATTAAGGAGAGTTTCTTGACGCTATGGTACAGATGACTTGGTCATATCTCCTGTAAGAAGATGGAAAGGCTTATGAAAGAGAGATCTCTAAGTCATTTAGACTACATAGGCTTTATAGTTTCTATAGATTATATAATATAAAGGGGAAGCAGACAGGAATGAAGAAGTTTTGTGCCACTAAAATTTCTAATCTCTTAGAGGTGGGACACAAACATTTGTAGTTATTTTTTTTAATCTTTGTAGAACGAACAAATATATTTTGTCACCTTTATAGATGATTATTCTCACTATTAGTGCTTAATCCATGATGAGTTCGATGTTCTAAAAGTCTATTTTTAAGACCGAGATCGAGAATCAACTTAATAAAAGAATAAATGTTGTCAGATTTAACTATGGTAGTGAATATTAGAACAAATATGACGAACTAGGTCAAAATCCATAGCTATTCACAAGATTCTTATAAAAGCATAAGATAATTTCTTAAAACACCATGCATGATATGCTAAAGCAAAATGGGGTAGTAAATAAACGAAACATGACCACCCTTAAGGACATGGTGCGGTTCATGATTAGCAAGTTCACCTTATCAGAATCATTATGGGATGATGTGTTGAAGATAATGCCATCTTTAATTGCATCTCAAGTAAGGTTATTAGTAAAACTCCAAAAGAATTGTGGACATGAAGAAGGTGTAGCATTAAGCACATCCACTTATGGGGTGAATCAAGGATTAACCCAAAATAAAAAGTTAGATTGCAAAACCATCGGTGATTATTTCATTGTTATCATGAGAGGTCGAAGGAGTTCAAATTTTATTACCTTTCGCATACTCCAAGGATAGTCGAAACAGAGAATGCAAAAATTTCTTGAGGAGAACAAAAGCTATATATGGACAACCTAGGAATTTCATTTTTGAAGAGCAAAGGGTGATTGGATTTATGTCACTTACAAGAGAAGATCTACCCATCATTCCACTAACAATAAAGGAATAGTGGAAGATTAGCAAGGTTCACACGACAATTCTACTGCAGAAGAAACACATAATCGAGATGAAGATCCTTTTAAAGAGAAAACATAAAGGAATATTAAGAGATCAACAATATTTAATGACTACATGATGTATCTTTAAGAGTAAGAATTTCATATAGGTGTGTAAGATAACCCAAAATCTTACACAAAAGTCAAACAAAGTGTTAATTCTTCTCAACAGATTAATGCCATGAGTGATAAATTGAAGTTTATGAAAGACAATTATGTCTTAGATCTAGCCGGTCTACCTAAGGGTGTAATATTGATTGGCTACAAATGGGCATACAAAATCAAGTGAGACTCTAGAGGGAAGATAAAAGGTATAAGTCATAGTTGTTGCTAAGGGGTTCGACTAAAGGAAAAGCATTCATTTTAAGAAATATTTCTTATTGGACAATACGATTTTTCCCCTTAATAGATATGAAAACTCAAGTAAAAGTAATAATTTTGATCTGGATTTTTTTGTGATAACCCACCAAATAGTTAGTGACTTACATTTCAAATTCCGAATTAAAAGTTAAAATTTTAAGAATTATGACTTGTCTGTCATTCTGAATTTGTAATTTTTTTTTGAGTTATGTCAAGGAATACCAACCTCATAACTTGTTCAAGTAATTAAAATGCTTAAGCACATCACGGTGCGCAGTGTAAACTTGGATGCGGGTATGTTTGAATCTCAAGGACGAGACTACTTAAAGGAGCTTATTTTCATGTAAGAGTTGGTACGAGTGCGCGTGTATGCATATGTACTATCATGTCTGCTAGCAATTAATGTATAGCTTTAATAATAATCCAATTTGGAATAAAGGATTCATAGATGTGTACACTTATATATACACACTTATGCATAGAAACCCACCTCACAAGAAATATAGTGAAAACTTAGGGACATGTAAACTTAGGCGCACAGTAAACACATTGAAATTTAGATGATGAAAATTTTCTTTTAGGGAGTAGAATGTAACGCCTGCATATTTTTTTTTTTAAAAAAAATATTATATTCAAATTTGAATTATTTGAGAGAGAGAGAGAGAGAGAGAGAGAGAGAGAGAGTTTGTGTATCTCTAGTCTCCCTCTCTTATCCAAACTCTTATCTTTTTCCCTAATCTCTTATCTTTTCCTCGTATATCTCAACCTTCCAACAATTCCTCCCTCTTAAGGAAGGGATTTAGGAGGATGGAATTCGACTCCAACTCAAACACAAGCAAAAACCTTACGTACTCAGAAAATTTTTACGCAAAGAGAGAGAGAGAGAGAGAGAGAGAGATCATGGGAAAAACATTTCGGGTAAGTCCCCACCCTTGATTTCTTTAATTTAAAGTAAGGTATGGACCAAATCTGTGCGATGGACGACATAGATTAGCCATCTGTCCATCATAAACAACTAGGTAGGAAGGTTCAATTCCCTGCGCATATAGCTTTAGGCTTTTGGCATGGAGAATTGTTCCTTGCATATGGTAGTAGGTGAATTAATCTACATTCCTAAAACCGATTTGATTGGGTTATTAAGTCTGATAATCTAAGTTACGATTATTTGGGCAATACGATGAATGGACCAAATTGGTCGTACGCTAATTATATTGTGAGATATGGAATGTTTAACAAAGAATGCCCAAATTCCTTTGCAAGTGTTGATATCACTTGGCACAGAAGATCGAGATGGACCACCGGCATGTGTGTTCTTAGATCCACACTGTTCATCCAAATTCTAGGGTCGAATCATGTTAGGACCCCGTATATCTGGATGATTTGATCATTAGGTGGGTCATATTGATCTAAATATTATGTTAAATCTCTTATGTATTGTTGTTCATGCCGAATTTTCGGATATAGGGGGTTCGATCTGATCTGATCGGTCCATGCTATTGTTGAGATCAAACTACATTAGGATCTCCAAATATCTAATCAAACAAACCAATGGGTGGGTCGCACTGATCGGATTTTCATTATTATTCATTCTTGTAATTTTGATTTAGATGGACATAAGTGGTTCAAATCAACTGATCAATGGACCAGTCTCTTGTGATTCATCGAGAGAAGACTAGTCGTTGGTGTGGATTTGTCCAAAAATATCTAATTGAACCCTAGATCATCAAATAAGAGGAATCCCCAAAATTTTCAAGTTAAACTGTCAAAATCGGATCAAACTGCTGACTGTTGATTCGACCTTCAACCAAAGTTCGATTGATCAAGGGTGTCAAAATTTGTCCAAAGACTTTAAACCTTAAAATCTTTTATTTTTCGATTCAATTGATCAGTGATTGAACAATCAATGGGCCATAGAACAAAGTCGATCGATCAACATATTTGATCGACAAACACCTAGACAGAACTGTCTAATTCTGAACTTTGATTAATGAACCCATAACACATGAAATTCACAAACATTAGACTATTTAGCCAATTCTGAGCAGTGGTCAACCACTTTGGTAAGATCAATCAAAGGTGGGCCCCACTATATATAGAATGATTGGATCAAACAATAATTCTGTTTGTATGATTATTAGGGAACTTACACTCAAATCGATTAGGATATCTTACGAATTCATCTCTACCGGACACAGGTAAGTGATTCCAATGTGTTTCATTTTTATTAAGATTAAAATAGCTTTGTTTGAATGTGGATGGTTGGTTGATGAACTGTTTTGCTGAGTTATGTCCATGTCACTTGATTTTACTACTATTGTCATATGTTAATCTGTAATGTATGCTCATATGTTGAATTATTATGATTTTGTGCATTGAATTCACATATGTATGTCATGAAAGAGACATGCATATGTAAATAGTTGAGAAATTGTGATATATAACATCATTTATCGCATAATATATTGCATTGTTGATCGTGGGGGACCTCCTTGGAAGAACGTCAATTCTTGTAGAATTGTTATCAGATGTGGGCCATGCCCATGCCTACCGAAAGGTGGATGCAGGTTGATGATTATCCAACCTAAGAAAATGGACGATCATCCCATTTGATGCACTCATGCATCATATGCATCCATATCACTATGCATTCTATGTTAGTATACTATTTAATTTTAGTGCACATGAACCATGTTGGATTTTCTCATTAAGTTTGGCTAACTTATACTTTCATTGATGGAAAAACTGTACAGATGAGGGAATAACTAATGACTTGGCACAAGAACAAGATGATGTGGTTGAACCTGTGAAAGATCCACGTGAGACATGGTCTTACCTGTCACAGAGGAACCGCATTGGATCGTTCATGATTATTTAATTGCATTTTTTTTTGTCAGGAATGATTTGATTGAAATACGCTGAACATTAATATTAATTTTAGACTCTTAAGTATTTGATTACTTTCATTTATTTAAATTATTTTAATAAGATTTTAGATGGTAGGCCATATTGATTGATGGAAAGTATTTAGTAAATGCAGTTTGAGTGGTTTCTAAATGTTGAAATGCATAGATGCTAATATTTGATTATTTTGTGTGAATGAGACTTAGAATGGATATAATCCTTGTCTCCAAACAAATCATTCATCGACTGAGTCAAGTACACCTAGTGTACGTTGCGATTTGAAACTCGAGTTTGAATGTTCTCACTCTATACTCGGATTTCAGGGCGTGGCATATGTAAAGTCATGTTGATCAAGCAATCCTAACCATCCAGACCACCTTAGATGGATCATGTATCTAAAAATCACAGTGATGAAGCAATCCTAACCATCCAAACAATAGCTATCTTTCTCCCTGATATCTTTTGGTTATGATCCATCCACAGTTGGGTCGGAGATTTGAATGGTATGGATTTCTGCAGAAATGTGGCACAATTAGGTGTGAAGAGTCACCACCAACGTTTAAATGGTGGAAAACTAGCAGAGGAGTGTAGGCCACGTAAAAATAGGTGGACGGAGTGCACCTGTAAGGCTGTTGGTAACCTGCCATGTTCGGGTTGGGTTCTGCAACTGATACCGAACCTGTCACGCGTGCTGCGGTGTATAACTCTACCACATTCCGGCTCTACTGCGTCAACCGGATCATATCTACCCACCCTCTCTCCAAAATGTTCAAATCTTACATCCATCTACCCATCCTCACACATGCAATAAACGGTTGAGAGAGAATTTCTAGCAGTCCAAATTATAAACACGTCTGGCCAGATTTTCGACACGTGGCATCAACGTAGTTAGGATATACTGATGAGTGAAAGGCCGATGGTGCGTAAAACTCGCATGGTTGACAACGCTCTCAAGCCTCGGCAACACCAGCTTCGTCTTTTGTAGTTCTTGCAGCATGCATGAGTGGATTCCTACATCGTAGCTAATTTCTAGGAAGAGAATCCAGACAGATATCTTGATAGTTATATAGATTCCTTACTGTCTTTGACACACTTCCATGGAGAAGATGAGAGAGATTTCCTTACAGTTCATCTTCATCTTGCCTCCCTGTTCGTTGCTGCGGGGTGATTGCAACCGTCCATATTTAGGGCATTGCTGTAGATAGGCCAGAGTTTAAAAATTACACTGGAATGATGATCCTAATCATTGATTTTTGGAGTTAACTGTTCATTGCTGACAATCATTTTTGACCGTCGACATCTTGTAAATATATCAATGGTCAAAATCATCTATTCACTGCAAGACTTGAAATGTGTGGCCCATCCACACAAGCTGGACGGCTCCAATCATTTGGATGGGTGGCAGTGGCTACATATGCAGAATTGACTTGATTATAAGAACATAATTCCACTCTGGATGTGAAATAAGGGTAGCGACGAGAGAGCTTTCAAAATGTGATTTGTTTTTTATTAACCCTAAATGTAGTTGGATAAGGAAAGAAATAACTCTTAAGGCATGGATTTATATAGTAACCCAACCATCCCAAATCTCTCTCTCCCCCCATGGAACATATGTCCAATGTACAAAAATCACAGACCAGCTCATCTCAGGAATCCTCTCTCTCTCTCTCTCTCTCTCTCTCTCTCTCCCTCTCCCTGTGAAATAAGGGTAGCGACGAGAGAGCTTTCAAAATGTGATTTGTTTTTTATTAACCCTAAATGTAGTTGGATAAGGAAAGAAATAACTCTTAAGGCATGGATTTATATAGTAACCCAACCATCCCAAATCTCTCTCTCCCCCCATGGAACATATGTCCAATGTACAAAAATCACAGACCAGCTCATCTCAGGAATCCTCTCTCTCTCTCTCTCTCTCTCTCTCTCTCCCTCTCCCTGTGAAATAAGGGTAGCGACGAGAGAGCTTTCAAAATGTGATTTGTTTTTTATTAACCCTAAATGTAGTTGGATAAGGAAAGAAATAACTCTTAAGGCATGGATTTATATAGTAACCCAACCATCCCAAGATCTCTCTCTCCCCCCATGGAACATATGTCCAATGTACAAAAATCACAGACCAGCTCATCTCAGGAATCCTCTCTCTCTCTCTCTCTCTCTCTCTCTCTCTCTCCCTCTCCCCCCCCCCCCCCCCCCCCCCCCCCCCCATTTGTGCACCCATACCCTATGTGCAAAGTTCTCAGACAACCCCATCCCAGGACTCCCCTCTTTCTCTCGCCATTTGGGCACACATGTCCCTTGTGAAAAATCCCAGACAACCACATCCAAGGACACGTCTCCTTCTGTCTCTCTCTGGGAACGCATGCCCTATGTACAAAAGTCCCAGACAACCACATTCCAGGTATCCTCTCTCTCTCTCTCTCTCTCTCTCTCTGTGTGTGTGTGTCTGTCTGGGAACGAATGCCCTGTGTACAAAAGTCCAGACAACCACATCCGCCCCTCCCTCCCTACCTCGCTCTCTCTCTCTCTCTCTCTGGGAACGCATGCCCAATGTACAAAGGTCCAGACAACCACATCCCAGGTATCCTCCCTCTCTCCCTCTCCATTTGGGCATACATGTCCTGCGTACAAAAGTCCCAGGCAACCGCATCCCAAGAACCCTCATCCCTTCCTCTATCTCTTTCTCTCGGAACCCATGTCCTACGTACAAAAGTCCCAGACAACCACATCCCAAGAATCTTCTCTTTCTCTCTCCCTCTACATATTTTGAGGGGAACCGGGAGGATGGACAAAACCCCCCATCTGGGCACGCATGCCTACGTACAAAAGTCCAAGAAAACCACATTTAAATGAAAGTTCCCAAAACCAACTAAGTTACACCTCAAAATGCATGCAACAAGTTTGACTCCAAGCGACCACAAGCACTCACACATACAGCACAAGGTCTCTGGTCTCTAGTATATATTCAGCAGGTCATCTGTCCTTAATGAGGGTAGATATTTTTCAGAGGTACAATACACCTAACCATACTGATAGGCACACCTATTCTCTCTACCTTTTGGTAATATAACAGTAGAAAGTTGCACTAATGGTGTACTTATCAAGCAAGGTGGGAGTAAATATCAGTTTCCTTCTCTAACCTTGCTCTATAAAAAAAAAAAAAAAAAGAGCACGGTAAATAATAGTAACTGAAATGGGGGAATATATATATATATATATATATATATATATATATATATATATATATATATATATATATATCCGGTTGGAATCTCACCTGATCATGGCAAGTGCTTGCCCATGAGGCAGCCAGAGATGGTCGATGCTGCAGCAATTTGAGAAAAAGAAAGGAGAAGATTTCATTAACACCTAAAACCCACACTGAAAAATTCATACCAAAGAATTAGAAAGAGGTGGTCTTTTTCTGTATTAGATGGAAAGACCCGATACTATTGCCTCTACTTCATTGGATTTGCATCCAAAGGAAGAAAAAGAAGACGAAAGAACTTTGTACCTTCATCTCTCAAAACACGAGAGAGAGAGAGAGAGAGAGAGAGAGAGAGGCACCAACATGCGACAGTTGCGCATCTTCCAAAATCAAGAACCATTTTTTCTAACACGCCATATTGACCTTTTCGTTGAGTAAAAGCATTTAATTACATTCTTCTTCCCACACTTCAAGAAAAAAATAAAATAAAAAAGAAAAGGCTTTCAGTGCAGTTCTTCAGTTCCCAATGTTCCGATCAAAGATCAAAATTTGGATTTCAATCATATAAATTTACAGTTATAAAATAATAATTATAATAATCATGGTATAATAAAACATCAAAATCCAAACACGAAAGAGAGAGAGGGAGAGAGGAGGCGAGTAAAGTAGCAAGCTTCCCTTTCTTCTCTTACCAGCAAGATATCAATGAATGACCTTCATCTATACTGTCTCCTGCTCCTTAGTCGAGCTGCTAGAGACGTTTCCCCTCCAGGGGAATGAACTGGCTTCGAGCCAGCATAAAGTTCTTTGCCAGGCCCCTTGGAGGTGGATCCTCAAGGGAACCATAATAAAAGGGGAAAAAAAAAGGAAAAAAAGAAAGAAAAGAACTTCATCATCTATGATATCTGCATCCATTAATATAGATGAAAATAAATGCAACCCAAGAACGACTTGAAGACTCGTCAACGGATTCACACCCAAAAACCCAGGAAGAAAGAAAAAGGCATTCGTCTGATTATTTAAAGCTGTAAAAACCAAAACCCAACTTCACCCATGTGTTATCAGCAGCAATGGAGAACCCAATTGCATCTGAGAGTAGCAGACATTAATTGGAAAAGAAGAAGGAAGGAAGACAGGGAATGTGAGACCACCCAAGTTAAAGAGAAAGTGCATTCATTCACTTCACTTCCATACACATGCATACATACATACATCTATCTCTCTTTCTCTCTACATATGTTTCCTTCTCTCTCCAACATCTGTCCAACAAAGGGGATGAATAGAGACGACAGATGTATACGAAAAATGCTGCGGATTTGCATGTCTCACACGTTTGGGAAATGGGTTTCCCTTTCAAAAGCTAGGGTGCAAATGTCACCTAAGGTTACAAATGAGAGAAATGTCCATAGCTTCCCTTCTCCACCCCTAAGAAAAGAAAAGAAAAGAACCTAAGAAAAAAAAGCATTTCTAGTCAGTCTAGATGTAATGCAACAAAGCTAATGAGCAATGGCCCATCATCAGTAATGTAGCAAAGAAACCAAAGACTCATCCAAACATCATAAAATTAAAATAAGGAGAGAAAAGGATGAAAAAAAAAAAAAGACTAAAAAAACAAACCCTAACTAAGATCTCTCAAAGAGAAGAAAAGAGGGGAAATGGAAATGAAGGGAAACGCATTTCCCTATCTTCCTCCCAATTCAACTTGGATGGTTGGGATTGATAGGATCGGAGCCATTGGCTGGGGAGAGATTTAGGGTTTCTTACCGAGCGTGTGCTTGTTGTTGTGCATCCATACCTTGAGCACGTGCCGCTTCACGCACGTCTCGTTACAAAACTGCTGCACGGCAGCTTCATCGTGCTTCTGGATTCGCCAACCCAACTTCTCCGCAAACGCCAGCATCTTGTCCTTCTGCTCCTGAGTGAATTTCGTACGGAACCGCTTCCTCGCCGTCCCCGAAGGTGTCCCTGCACCCCCACCGCCTCCGCCGCTTGGATTTGAAACGTCCTCCTGATCCTCCCTGCTGTGGGCCCCTCCACCCCCTCCGGACGTCGATGGCAGCGCCAGCGTCGGAGGTGGCCGGTGGTGGGGCGCCACGTGGAGGTACCCGGCTGGGGTCCGGTAGTAGGGGGAGAACTGCTGGTGGTGAAAGCCCCCCTCTCCATCGGTCTCCTTGCGGTGGAAGTTGCGGTGGCAGCTGCACGCCGCGCATTTTAGCGCGTCCAGCGTACCTTCCTCCCCCGCGGCCAGGAACTCACCACAGCCGTCCACGGCGTGGGCCTCCGATGCTGACCGCGTGGTTCTTCAGGCATTCCCGATACCGGCTCACGGGTTTCCGGTTCGACGCGGCGGTCCCGCCGCCACTCTCCGATCCGCCCGCTGTTGACATTTTTGCCCTCGAATTCCCGTGCGAATCGTAGCCCGACGCGTGCAGTCCGATCTCTTCCTCCTGCTCTTCCTGATCTTCGAATTCCATCTCCTTTCTCTAACCTCCCCCTTTTTTTACATTACCGGTTTGCCGGTCAGATCTCACCGCCAAGAGCCTTTTCTTTGTATTTTTTTTTTTAAAATTTTTATTTCTTTGGTTCTACCCAAAGGAGAAGATAAGAGGCAGAGGAGAGTGTGGACATCAATTCCCCGCCTGCAAAAAAGAGATGTCTTCCTTCAAAACCTCTCATATACATTCCCCATCTAAGAAAGCTATTTCTCACTGCTTACAGCCGGTCGATTCCACCGGCTATCACCAGTAGCTCTTCCTTTTAACCTCACTGCTCCTCCCTTATAAAGAGGCAGTTTTCACCTACTTATTTTTACCATTAGTAAAAACAGAGGTGAGGTGAAAAATTATCTTCTTCGCTGATAGGAACTAACGCAATAAATGAGGATGGGATTATTTTAAAAAGGAATTCTATTCTCGGCTGTGGCCCATGGTTCGATGATCCCAACCGTTATCTCATCTTACCCACATTTTTTAAATCTACTACCCAGATTGCCGGACGCCAATCTTTGAAGGAGCCCTTATGTTTATATCTCTTATTAACCATCCGTTTGAGTACCAAGATTTGAAATATTTTTAGATCGTTCAATTAGGTATTGTTTATGAGGATTGGTCCATCCATGGTGGGACTTTAATGATCAATGGTTTGAAATAATGAGAGGTGGGTCCGCCAGCACAAACTAGAAACTCAAGCGCACTGTGCAGATCGAGGAACTTAAAAAAAATATGGAAAAAAAAAGAAGCTACTCTACAAGAATGTGATGATTGATAGGCAGGCTCTAGGAAATTGGACACGTGGCATGCGCCCAACTTACTCTAAACTTTATAAAACCTGGGCCCGAGCTAGATGTCATTTAAACCGAAAATCTCATTGATTTTAGTCCTTAACTCGTGGAATGGTGGATATTTACTGGACTACGGTTCCAAAATTAGTTGATCGTCGAATGGAAAGTGAAAGCTTCATTCGACCGTTCGTGAAAAATAATCGATTCGTCTAAGAATTAGTACACGATATATCAACAACGTTTCCCATGGTTTGGACGGTTTAGATGAGTGGGAAATCTAGATGCCACTTAAACCGAAAATCTCGTTGATTTTAGTCCTTAACTCGTGGAATGGTGGATATTTACTGGACGACCGATCCAAAATTAGTTGACCGTCCGAATGGAAAGTGAAAGCTTCATTCGACAGTTCGTGAAGAATAATCGATTCGTTTAAGAATTAGTACACGATGTATCAACAACGTTTCCCATGGTTTGGACGGTTTAGATGGGTGGAAAATATGTGACATTAAAAATCCGGAGAGCGTGCGTACACCAAATGAACGTTAGGCAGAGTATCAAATAAATAAAAAAAGTGGAAGAAGGAAAGAGAGGGTGTCGCGTCGAGCTGAAGTGTGAAATGACGGGTGGTGATGCTGAACTGACAGGGTGGGGGTGTCAAGGGAAAACAGAGAGGGAGGCCTGCTTCAACATTTCCATACAGGAGATAAGCCTGGTGGTACTCGGACACGGAATTACTTCGGAAAAAATAAATTGTCGGCATTTAAGGCTGCTGGCTACGTGCGTCCATCTCCGACATGCGTGACGCCTTGAGGGCGTCAACCCCCATTTAATATCCCTGTCCCTAAAAGAAAAACCGCATTTCCCCTTTCTCCTCTTCCCTCCGCCGTCCCTTCATTATTCATCCTCTCCTCACCTTTTTTACTCCATCCATGCCGTTCATCAGGTTTGGCCCACTGTCTTTTTTCTTTAACCAGAAAACCAGGAAGATTGGGTTGTTCTGTGGGTCACTCTTACACATTTTCATATGTTTAGCCGTTCATTTTCTTGTGCATGCTAAAAAAGAACCTGTGCTTCTGTGAGAAGTCCGGTGCGTCCGGCTAATGAAAGGCCCTGATCTCCCAACACGCGAACTTGCACGCGTGGCGGAGTAGTGTTTGTAAAATCACCTGCTGAAGGAAAAGTGCAATCACCTCGCGCGTGGA
Organism: Liriodendron chinense; assembly: GCA_003013855.2. Classification (NCBI taxonomy): domain Eukaryota; kingdom Viridiplantae; phylum Streptophyta; class Magnoliopsida; order Magnoliales; family Magnoliaceae; genus Liriodendron; species Liriodendron chinense. Next base: position 1,215,220 of record PVNU02002560.1, on the reverse strand, counting down.
AAAAGGCACATGTGTGTAATATCAGAGCCATTCATCAGACTATAATCTATATGCAAATGTCATGTCTCAAAAATATGCCGATCTGATCACCATATGGGCCTATGTACGTAGCATTTTGACCCGGAGCTATTTCTTCTGGCCGTTCATCAGTTGTGCAAAGACATATGGATAACGAAGTGATCATATTGGCCTGGGTTTTTAGATATGGTATCGAAGCTATGGAGGTTACCTGATGAACGGCTGTGATCACCCCAGAAGGTTTCATTTCAGTAAGTTATGGCGGATCCACTTTACATTTCTCAATACCGTATTTCTCACTACCAAAAGATTACTTGAACAATTACTTACAGAGTGGAGATGACATTTGCTTGGTAAATGGCAGATGCTTGCGTGCCTTCATCATACAACTGTCAAACTGGTGACCACTCATCCGCCACACACGTTGCATCGCTGTACGTCTATCCAGACCTTCCAGATGGTGGGCCTATTCTGTATGAACTTTGCCAACAACCTTAACGTCTGGTAGAATTTGAAAGGCAGAGTACTTTCCAACCATGCAACTGACGACCACAATTCGACGGTTAGGATCGTTTCGATGATTGTGGATTTTGTGCCATACGCCAGAGTGAGTGTGGCCTATCTTTTTATCTAGATGGTCTCAAAGTTCGACCGGTTGGACTGCAGTTTATCATCCGCCCAGCAAATAAATTCCATTCTGTCATCCGTGGGTGGCATCCAAACCTTACGGTATGTTGGGTGGACCACGAACATCACCTTATACAAAAATCAGCCTCATCCATTTATTAGGTGGGCTATACCACAGAAAATAAGTTTTCTCCACTGATAAATAAGAAAATAGGTGTGTTCTACAAGATCAGCAGATGCAGCTGATTTTATTATCAGTCGATTTTCATGATGCAGACAACCTATTGGATGGGTTGGATGTCGCGCGCGCGCACACACACACACACGAAAGGTTCTAGGGTGGACCGTTACTTGTGATCCAACCCAACGAACTTGGGACTTCTCTTTTTTATCGTACAACTTATCCTGTCGCCGGACTACAGAGTTACATGCTCCGTCTGGATCCGTACGTAGGGATGCGGATTCCCACCCACAACCGACAGGAACTGTTGGAAGCTATGTGAGGTTGTTGTCTGTGAGAAATTCACCTGGTCCATCCATTTTTCCAGCTCATATTAGCACATGATGTAAAAAGTGAGCAAAATTCAAAATCCAAGTGGGCCACAAAACATAAAAAAGTGGGAAGAAAAATGGCTACTGTTGGAACTTTTGCAGGTCTACTATGATGTTTATATGCCATCCAAACCGTCTATAAGACCATTCCAATTAGGATGAACTGAAAACCCAAAAATATTAGCCTAATCCGAAGCTTTTGTGACTTATAAATTGTTTCAATGGTGAATGTTCGATCCTCACCATTTCCTGTTGTGTCCCCCGTTAGTTTTAGATGTGCCTCACTTCTAGGCTCGTATCCTACTATGAGCTGCATAAACGGATGGACCGGGTAGATTTTTCACAAACATCACCGTACGGTGGCCCCAACTAACTTCCGACAGCAGGGAGCCTTCCCCCAATCGGTAGTCGGATGAAATTCGCGTCCCGATTTCCCCGCCAGACTTACGGTTGGGCCCGTGATTCAGGTGGAGCCTGCGGTGAGGGGCGCGTAGACGGGCGAGGATTGGGCAATGCCCCCACCAGGACCTGGTTGGAGATGGATGGTCCTGTCAGGACTCTGTGGGGCTTACTGTGATGTATATGTTCCATTCATGCCATCCATACATTTTTAAATATCATTTTAGGGCTCTATCCTAAAAAGAGTAGATTTAAGGCTCAAGTGGACCACATTACAAGAAACAGTGGAGAATTGAAAGCTTGCTGTTGATAATTTATTGGAGGCACATAAGTTTTGGACGAAGTTAATATTTACGTTTTCTCTTCGTACATATATATATATATATATATATGCAACCTCATGAACTGGGTAGATGGCAAATAAAAATTACAGTGGACCCTTGGAAGTTTTCAATTGTATAAATTCAATCCTCACTGCTTCATATGATGTGGTCTACGTGAACTTTCATTCTTCCTCCTTTTTGGTCTCATAACCTAAAATAATCCGTCAAAATGGATGAACGGTGTGATGAAACATATACATCACGGTGGGCCCCATAGAGCCCTAACAAGACCGTACGTCTCTGGATAGTTCCCGGTGGGGGTAGTCCCAAAACTGCCCCCGCGTAGACGGGATGAGGCGACTGGGCGTCAATGTAGATGCCCCACAACTCAAACACCAGAGTGATCTGTTGATCCTGGCCATCACTTTTCTTGTTGACTACTGACGGTGGAGCATTTTCATCCTTTACCGTCCAGAGTGATCTGTTGATCCTGGCCATCTATTAATTTGATCTCTAAAAGATCAGCCTCTCCGAGAGCCTCACTTCCCATTTCCCTCTCTTACGAATGGCATGAGAGGTAGGTTGTATAAGGTACAGGCGTTCAAATGCAAACATTATTAGCGCATCATCTCAGACGTCCTAATGTGGCACGTTTGGGGAAGATCCAGCCGTTGATCAGGTGACACCACGTAGTTTCAGCTTCGGAATAAAGTCCGGACCCTACTACTAGTGCAGGAATACTAGGATTAGGAGGGTAGTCCCGCGCACACCGTAATGATCATTGTCTCCTCCAATGGAAGTAATGCGTAAACCGTACGAGTACCAAAAAAGATAAAAAAGAAAAGAAAAAAAGATGAACTAGTTTGCTGGTCATGCGGACCACAGAAGACGACTGAGATATGCAGAGCGATTGGCGCGAGGAAAGATGTATAAGATCTTTCACGGCAGACGTGCAAACGTATCACACATGGAAGATATCTATGCCACACATCCGATGAAGGCTACCAAAAAAACGCCTTGTCCCAAATTTGATGCATGATAAATTATCATATGGGTCACAATTGTAGGGGAAATAGACAAGGACTCGAAAGCATAGCCACCGGTCTATATATAACACGCATTTATCAATCAATTTATAAATACAACTTCGTAATTTCTTTTTTATTATATGATCGTAGTGGGATACTCCCAACTAATGGTTCAGATCACGACTCTAATGACATATTGATGTATGTGTTGAGAATCCCGACTTCCATCTCTCTACACCCGAAGCGCCTTATGCATTTCTGAAAGTAACGACGGTCTCCCGATTTTAAGCAGAAATGACGCTTCCCTCATCCCAAAAATACACAGGATGATGACATATGAATGACCTGGCTACCCTCACAGAAAGAGGAATTCCAAGGATGCATGTCCACAGCTACCCCACCCCGACCTAGCTAGAGACGGACCGTCCTTTCAGGGACACTGTGGGGCTCACCGTGATATATTTGTTTTATCCAAGCCGTCCATTGATTTCGAAAGATCATTTTAGTACATAATCTTAAAAGGGAGTTGGATCGAAGGTTCAAGTGGAGCACACCACAGTAACCAGTGGTGACAATGTTCCCATAGTTGAAAGCTTCCTAGGGCGCATCGCGATGGTTATTTGCCATCTAACCTGCTCGAAGGTCACCTACACCTGGACGAAGGGAAAACATAAAAATCAGTTTGTTCCAAATCGTTTGTGGTCCCAAGAGGGTTTCAGTGGAAGTATTTAATCCTTACTATTTCTTGTATGTGCTATCCAGCTTAAGTATCCCATATGTCTCATTTTTTGGTTAATCATTAAAATGGAAGAACAGCTTAGATAAAAAAAATAAATTAATAAAATAAAAATAACATGATGGCCCCATAGAGCACTTGATAGGACCGACCATCTCTAGCTAGATCCTGGTAGGGGAGTTACTCAATCTCTACCCCGTGCCTATGCCCTTTCTACTCCATCAAGTGATTATCCATATTGTCAGTTTAGATGTCGATGATTAATGAGCCAATGGCAAGAATCTGACAACCTATATATATGTCAAATAGAAATCGACAATCTTGACCCATGCTTTTTATCTCCCAACCCAAAGGACAATAATAAGATCTGATCTATTAAGGCCTGTTTGGATTGTAAGTTACTTAAGATAAGTTACTTATCTTAATTTTTTACTTATTAAGCAAATAAGTATGTTTGGTAAACAACATACTTAAGTAAATGAGTATGTTTGGTAATAAAACATTGATAAGTAACATTTGGAAAGAAAATTTCAAATCTACATATAATAAGCAACATATTAACATGAAAAGAAAAAGTTAAGCGTTGAGGCAATTTTTCTAACAGAATGAGCTTTTCTTGTTGGTTTTTTAAAAACATTTGTTTCAAATTTTATCTTCAAAGAGGTTTTCCACCACATGTTTGGTTTTGGAGTTTTTTTGCATTTTCTTTGTCCCACATTAGAAAGAAATAAAGAAAAAAGCAAGTATAAAAGTAGAGGCAGTGTACATGATCTAGGCCCTCAAAGGGCTAGTGAATTTTGTAGTTTGTAAGGGGCTATACACTTTGACCCACCCTATGCCAGAAACTGCACACGCGCCCATCAGTCGGCCGAGTCAAGTCAGTGCCGGGCTTGGGCTCAGGTCTAGGTCTACTGTGATTATACTTGTGCACCTTCTTTTTGCTCGAACGGACACTGAAAGTGTTCTCGCACCAACGGTCTTTTGTTTTAAACGTCCAAAGACGCATATGTTCGGGCAGTCGCATCAGTTGGGTTTAAACCCAACGAACCTAACCCAATTCAAAATGGTATATTAAGCACTTAATCAAGTCTATAAAGAGGACCTGATTAATTTATTTTTAATCATCCGAAAATCTTCTTCCTTCTCAAGTTTGCTGAATCTCTGGACTCGATTTTTTTGTTTTTGTTTTCTCTGACTCATTGAGTCACTGCAATTCGAATTTGCGGTATACTTGCTAGTTCGAGCCCTTTACGGCGAGCGCACAGCCGGGACTAGGGTGATAGTCGTTGTATCCTTGAGGCTAACTATCCGTGACTCCTGTTACATTTGGAAAGCGATCTAAGGAGGGCGGATTTGGTTTCAAGCCCAGTGATTCGTCACGCCTCGACTCAGTTCTTCAAATCACATAAGTTCTTTTATTTCTTATTTTAATTTTCATTTTATTTTAATTCTGTTAGTTGTTTTCAACATCCCACATCCAAATCTCTAATCCCACGTGCGTGTAATAAAGCTCATGTACATGCCATGCATGTGTTAGCATAACACGATTGGTCCGAGATACATTCCATCCATCAGAACGGGACCACTTATGTATGCCCTCGCACAAGAATCAGGTTGATCCACTAGTCAGGTGGGCCACAGTCTGCAAAACAAATGTACGGCTCTAAAAGACTTGGTTGGAGTTTTCTAACCCATTCACTTGTTTCCAATAGTATGTCCACATGGTGAGTGGACTAGAACCATTTTTGGGAAAGATGTAGTAGATCATATCAACCTGATTGGTGAATTGGATTTTGCACCAATTGATGTAGGGACCGCCCCATCCGTCCACTATGTGAGCCCCACCTTTGATGGGACAATTCATCATGTGGGGCCTCCTTTGATATGAACGGTACGAGAGAGCAGTAATTGAGTGATCCATGAGAGAGAACTTTGATATGTCGCATGATTTGAGAGAGATAAGTAGAAAAGCCAAATTGGAGGGTGACTAATGGTGTAGGTGTGTACTAACCCCCCAAACAAAAAAAAAAACAAAAAAAAAAAAGAAAGAGCAAACGCATCACATGAGAGAGAGAAGTAGATAAGTAGAAAAGTCAAAAGTCAAAAAGCTAAAAAAAATACTTATTAAGTAATTTTTAAGAGATAAGCTACTTTCTAATTATACTTAACAAACGAACTTAAGTGCCAAAAGTAATTTAACGTCTTAAGCTCAATCAATAAATAACTTATTTGGTGGTATCCAAACGGGCCCTTAATATTTCGTTGATTGGCCCATGTAAGCGGAACCATTGTAGATGAATGGTCTAGATCATATCACGGTGGGACAGATGGGACGAGCCTCCTCTATAATTGGCGCCATGACCTTTCGATGACACGGAGGGGTGTTTTCGTCCTATAAATTTTAACCATCGTTTTAATAATAGATAAAAGGTAAATCCCAGTACGTACGGAAATGGACTGTTGATTTTTCCTGCGTTCGTTAAGTACGTCCTAAACTTCATTAATTCAACGATATTATATTATCAAATCATAATATTATTATTATTACTATAATTATATACCTGCAGAGAGGAACCAATGATACTGAAATGGTAGTCGCACGCATGACATTGAGATATTCATCGCGATTCAGACGCAATATCTGTTTACTTTATTAACGATCCGGTCTGTCCATCAAGTGGGTAATCTATTCCTAATACCCATATATGAATAATTTCTAGAAATTTTGATAATAAAATTCATTTTTCTTGTTTCTATCCATCAAAACAGTATAATAACTGACCCAGAACACAGTGGTGGAAGGGCCAACATGATGAACGTCTCCGATCTGTTACACGTGAGACATGTGCCATCCTGAGACGTGGGGACCACCAACCTCAATAGCAAGCGAGCGTGACGTGTGAGAATGGCTAAGAGATAGAGAGACGTTACACCTTGGGACTTGGATGAGTACAGTTCAAAAGGCAATAATTAAATATTATTATTATGAGTTGCGGTCATGAGAGAGAGAGAGAGAGAGAGAGAGAGAGAGTTCCACCGCGGGGTCATGTGACCCGCCAGCCAACCCGGATGACTGACGCGATGGACTGACACCGTACGTCAGGTCTGTCAGCTGACGGGAAACCGCTCAGAGAGAGAGAGAGAGTGTGTGTGGCGTGGCCTGTGACGCTTTGCAGTGCACGCACCCACTCTTTCTAATCGCACAAGCAATCCCATCATTCTCTCTCATCAGATAGATTCGAACCCATGATCTTTATCTCAAGCTATTTTTTCTAATAAGCAAGACTCAATCAGGACCTTTTATATAATCTGCTTTGTGTTTGATAAAATGCCTGAGGTTTTATTACTAAGTAATCAATGGTAACGTGGAGAGAGAGGAGGGTAGTAACAGTAATGAGGGAGAGAAAAGGGTGATGGATGGTGACAAGACGAGAAAAGGGTGGGTCGACCGTGATTTCTATTTCTATTCTTTGCAGCCTTTTCGCGAGAGGATATCGTTTGCCCGTTCGCACCCCTACTCACTGTCCAGCTCCTCCCTCTCTATGTACCTGCTTTCCATCCTCCACCAAACCAAACACGCTCGCACGTGCGCATGCAGGAACTGAGAAATCTTACGGCGTATAAACCGCGTAGATTATGCAGACCTCTCTTGCCAAGTCACCATCGCAAGATCAGATTTGTTGAACAATCCTAACCTCTAATTCGAAAACACTTGTTTGTGGAGATAGGGCCGTTGGGTATTTTTCATTGCTAACCGTCCAAATAAATGTCCATCAATCCGACGGTCAGATAATCGAATGAGCTTAATTTTTGGTTCATTATACATCTACATTCGATGCCATAATTTGGACGGTTCACTTTGACTACTTGTGCGCCACGTGTACAATGTCTAAGTAATTTCTAATTGCCAGTGTCTTATCCATCATACTCCGCCAGAGTATCAATCTTTTTCTCTTTTGGGGAATGCTAGTTGCACTTGCCTCACGTGAGGATGTGATATCACACGTGTAAGATCTGACCGGCTCGTTGGTTCATCCTTGCTGTGTACATTCCATCCGCATGAAAAATACAAGGGAGTTACGATAATCTGGTGGACTTGACACTTTCAGAGTATCTGATCCTTTGGTCCATTTCTCTCAACCGTTCATTATTTGGTGTGTCTCACCTGATGATCATATAGGCCTGGTTTCTTCGGAGATAGTTTCATCAGGGTTAGGTTAGCCCTATAAGCGGATCCGATACTAATACGTGTTCTTAAATTCCACGTGTGACGAGAGCTCGATCTGGTGCAATTAGCAATTTTGCATTCCTCCACCCATATCTAGAGAGCCAATCATGGATAGGCAACTGTACCACAACTTGTGGAGCCGTGCCATCTTTTCTGCCAACATGCCTGCTGTTTAAGAAATCAGACCGTGAAAAATGATGGGCCCCACCATAAAGATCACCTCTCTCGATAATCATGTTGAGTCCAACCGTCGGGTGTCCATTGATTCCAGCAGTGTGAACCCGATGAGTGGACAGGGGCCTGATTTTTATGCCAAGTGATCTCCACAGTTGGTGGTCCTACAGCTTTAATGGTACCGATGTCCTACACGAGTGGCATGTTGGTGGGAAGGTGGTAGGTACCCCAGCTGGGTACAGGGTTTTATTATTATTATTATTATTATTATTTTGTTTATACTGTCTCCTCCCTGTTTGGTAGACACGCCCTTGCTGAAGTAGAGTGATGATAAGCTGTTTTTCATGCATACCGTCCAAATATGGGCCCTACTGTGGATAGAGCATGGCCAAAAAATCCACTGATTTGACAACTGTAAGTAATTAATTTTAGCCCAATAAAATTGGACCACAACATTTTTTAACACGGTTAGAATTATGATTTTACTTCAGTTGGCTCTATTTGGATAATCTTGGGCAATGTTGTAGTCTTGTCCATTACGAAAGTAGACAATGGGGGTGTATCTATCAAAAGGGAGGGACCTAAATAGTAGCTACATGTACATATGTGTGTGACAAAAAGAAAATAAAAAAGAAAAATAAAAAGAAATGGGAGTTGGTTGAGGAAAAGATAATGATGGGGTTTTTTTACAACGTCTGTAGAGTGGGCAATGTGAGGACCACTTAGATATTCTCAAAACAGGTGCAGAGAGAGGTGGGTCGAGTGCCTGACATTCCCACCACTAGCAAAGGTTAGAAGAGAAGGGAAGGATAAAGGTGTCTTCCTTTGTCTTCTCTCATTCTCTCTCTCTCCATCATTGCCTGTGTTCTCTCTTTTTAATCCACCTTAATGCAAATGCCCATGTGTGCCATTTTCAAGGAAAAACAAAGAAATGTGAAAAGAGGGTTTTCTGCATAGCATGCCTCCAATGGATGGGATCTCTTTATTTTGTATAATGATGATGAGATGTGTGCAAAACACAAAGCCCTTAAGAAGGGTTTTGCTTCTTTTTTATTTTTCCAACTTTCAAGGGTTATTCATGTATTTTTTTTTTTTTTTAAAATTCTTTGAGGGGTTTTGTTGTCTTGTTTATGGGATGTGTGAGGGGAACATAGGCTTCTCTCTTGGATGTTATTGAATGGCCAAAAGGGCAAGTGCACCTTTTTCCTGGCCATCAATTACTACCTTGTTTGGCTTGACATCTTGAGATGCCTCCCCCACTACCAACAAAGGTTTACATGAGAAAGGAGATATTCTTGTTGGTGATAGAGATTTTTCTCATGTACAATTAAGACCTTGGGCACTTTGGTAATGGAATGGCATTCGATTACTATAGAGAATAAGATTCAAGGATGGAATAAAAATCATCCTGTCTAACAATTTCATAAGATAAGTAAAAATCATGTCTTATTCAAGTAACTCCCCCCCCCCCCCCCCCCCCCCCCCCCCCCCTCTCTCTCTCTCTCTCTCTCTCTCTCATAATTCGATCCAAGGGCCTCTCTCTCTCTCTCTCATTCGATCCATTCTAGGATCACCAACAGTCAATTTACCGTTGGAGAAATATCATCGGTGCATCTAAAGCTCCAGCTAAGACATAGATATCTGTGTCCAAGTGAGCTTTCTAGTGTTTGGATGGAGCCGCACACCCATACCACAATGGGTGCTCGAACCCATAACCTCATGTTGAAACTCACGTGAGTCTATCACTGAGCCATAGGGTCGTAGGCAAAAGCTTCCATAACGAAATGTTATCTTTGGATTGGATTACCTACAAAATGAAATATTATGTTGTGTCCAAGTTCATAGACAAAGGCTTTCATAACAAAATGCTTTCTAACCTTAACTATCTACATGGCTCGGATTTTGGGAGAAAGCATGTCTACATATTAACACCCACTTATTACAATACCTAGATCCTGCATCGTGGGGAATATTGTCATATTTGCTACTACTCACCTCTTCAATATATGCTCCCAAGTCCCTCTTCTTGGAAATTATGTCCACAAGGGCTTATTTCTATTGAGAGAAAATAAAAGAAAAAAGAAAAAGGGAACACTTATCCCATGATGAGATGTTTTGCTATGTTTGGATAATAAAAATAGTAGTGGATTATAGACTGTAATTATTACACTTTCCAGAATTAATTTTTCCAATATAAGATACGAGGTGAGTATTATCTTAAAAGAATGAGATTTCAACTTAAGGCCAATTTGATAGGCAATAAAACATGGTTCAAGCAAGGTACTAATGACTTCAACCACTAGTTGAATTCATGGGAAATTCAAGGATTCCCAAAACGAGGGCCTGTTTGATTTGCTAATTTTGTAATGCAGAAGTTAAAGGTGGGTTTTCTTTCCTCTGTTTGATGGACATACGGAAACATATGAATTTCTATGAAAAATGTTATGGTGCACAACAACAAAATACCATAACATAAGGAGTATATATGGATTTCAATTTTGTGGAGGTCACATACTTCTAAGATGATATCAAACCTGTTCATTCATTGTGGTAAATTGTAAGTAGGACATACACAAAAAATGTATATTGCAATCGAAAAATCCCAGTGATTTTTATTTGATGGACGCATTTTTCACATGGTTAGGATGTGAAATAGATGTGATGTTTGGTCTCCTTTTAACTTGCTTTCTGATGAAAGAAAGGTTTGGATCATCATAAACTTGCTAGATTAGTCTTTGGATGAGGAGAGGATCAGCTTTAAAAATAGGTCCTCATTACCATAAACTATAGATGATGCCTCATTTCTCGCAATGCCTTTCCTAAGAATGCATGTGTTTCTCTCGTTTCCCATATATTGGACTAATAAAGGAATCTATCCTAGGCAATTCCCAAAGATCTTACACAATCAAACGACCCAAAATGGTAGGTCCACGCATTTTCTTTTACCATGCTTTCCCTCTATCAAACATGCCCATGTTTGATTTTTTAATTCTCTAGTAAATGCATTGTAAATGAGTAATAATAACTTACCCAAGTATTTCCTGCATTTTTTCCGAAGCTTGTTTTGACAGTGTACTTTTAGATGCTAGAATCGAAAAACTCTGCAAAATTTTGTGGGGCCCACCGTGATGTATGTTGCTTATCAACATCGTCCATCCACTACGCCAGATGAGTTTATGTCATGGGCCAAAAGATGAGACAGAACCAAAGCTCAAGTGGACCAAACCACAAGAAAAAGGGAATGGAACATATATCATTAAAAACTTCTTGAGGCCAGTATTTCCTTTGGTGTGGGCCAGTTGAGTATTTTATCTATATCATTTTTTATTACATACCTTAAAATGTTCCTGTAAAATAGATGGGCGGTACAGATACATCATATACACTGAAGTGGGTCCCACGGATTCAAATCAATCTTTAGGATCGGTTTTCAAAGAAGAAATTCAGATGAATTTTCAAACGGGGTGAGAATGTAATAATTACCAATTTCTAGCGAATTTCCTTAGAAATTGAAAATAACAGGCCCTTAAGGTGTGTTTGGATAGTGGGAAATGAAAAGAAAAGAAAAAAATTGTAATAATTATCAAATGATGATTTTCCAAGAGTATAAATTTCCATGGAAGCTCTTACAAAAGTTATGTAGTACTCATCCAACCTCCGATTAACTCTTATTGAGTCCAATCTCAATGAAATCCCTTTAAAAAAAAAGGATCTACACCTACTTAATATACTTCTTGCATGATAAACCCACTTGTTTATAATATATGCATCTTTAAGTTACCTTGATTAATGGAACACCAAATGAAGAGTGAGAGGGAATTTACTCTATAATTCTATTTATAAATTTGACTATAATGTTTAGTTGATGATTGCGTTTCCCTATTGAATGTTTCTTTTGTTATTTAAATATGATAAAATACCCCATCATGAAAAGAAAAAAAAAAACTATCTAATTTTTCATTCTTTCTTTTCCCATCATTCAAATAAGCCCTCGTTGTTTAAACAAGATCCTTAAAAATGAAATCCATGGTTCAATAATACAATTAACTCCTTGAAAATCTATCATTGGATAATCATTACACTTTTTCTTTCTTTTCCTCATCCTAATACACTCTTAAGTTAAATCTAAACATAAAATGTCAACATCACAGATACTCTCCTAAGTTATATCTAAACATAAAATGTCGAGGATTTAAAGATTAAATTAAAGGATGTATATACTTCCCCTTGTACACCATGCTTTTTTTCATGCGCACACTTACACCACATGGGCACTCAAACTCATGAGCTCGATATTGAATATCTACCATTGAGCCATGGGTTGGAACCCCCTTGTACACCACTATTTACAGAACCAAATTACCCCTAGAGCCAATTGATGGATACTTGAAGATCTCACACTAAATTCTCACATTGGAATGCACCACTAGGGAATGAAAATACGGTTTTGTCATGAAAAGGAAGACATGACATGACAAGTACATTTTACATTACCATTTTGGATTAGATTAAAAATAAGCTATAATCAACATCTATAAAAGTTGCTTGAGGCATGATCTCCCAAAGAGTTTGAAGTTGCTAGCAGAATCAAGCTTCAAGCATCTTAGAAGTTTCAAGCATCTTAGAAGTAGCATGAGAAGTACACAAATTCAAGGTCCTAGGATGAGAATACAATTAATCGGGTCCATGCCTTCTTTATTCGATCTTGGGACCGGTAATGAGAATACAAAACTTACATGTGTGTGTAATCAAGCAATGTCTAATAGTTTATTAAATAGGTTGATTGCAATTAAAAAGGCCGGCCCACTTTCTCTTATTATCAAAGATTTTTCAGGAGCAGCTATATTAGCTGTGGCATATTTTTGTGCTACTTTCGAGATTTGAACACAGGACCTTTCACTCTGATACCATGTCAAACAACCACTTTCTCTAAAAGCTCGAGCTGTTAGAGGATGTTGTATCAATGTATATCAAGGGACTCTAACATTTATGTAGCTCCCTTAAGCTCCATTCACTCCGTTGCTCTTTCTTTTCTTTGGTTTTGATACTCTAATAAACGGCTTAGAAGGAAAAAAAAAAAAACAACAGTAGTCATTTCATTGACATAGCATACGTGGCTGAATTTTTTTTAGGACATGCTCCACCCAAGATGCGAATCGATGGACCAATGGTCTGATTGATCGAACCATGGGCTCTATTTGTCATAAGTTGGAATAGGAATGGGTTGAGTCTCGTCGATACAAATCACCGAGGCTTAAGACCATGTTTCGTAGGAAGCCTTCATCCCTACGCTGGGCTAGCTAGCTTGGGACAATAATCGTATTAGCCTCTTACTGAAAACTTACCTTCCAATAGGGTGGTTTGTTTTTCATTAACATTAAATAAATGCTCGAGATTGCCACGGTGGATGTGGACGTGCACGCACAAAAGTTGTGCTGACAAGATAATCCTCACCGTCCAATCGATGCAATTTTGAAGAATCTGACATGGACCATTGCTCTTTAATTCTAAAATGTTCATCATTAAAATGTCTAATTGCAATCCAGATATGTTACAACTAAATATAGTCCAAATGACATTATTTTCTGTGGGTATATCTGTACACGTGGCACCCACTATAAGAATGGTCCAATCACTCTTGATACGTGTCACATGTACCCGTGGAGATGCTACGGAGGGCAAGTCCCATCCCTAGCTAGGCTCTTCCTAGCTTTAAAGTCTATTTTTTTGCTTCCACAAATGGGAAAAGGTGAGTGGTACTGGATGTTTGTGGTCTTTTGCATTGCACATGCAAATGTTGTACTGTTTCATTCGGGCTTTTATTCACACAAGTGATGCCCATGGTTTCACAATCCAGACCGTATATATTGTGGGGCTAACTGTAGATGGCCCAGCGCCAAGAATCTATGAGAAAATTTCTAAAACTTCAATAGGTAGCCAACGAAATAGGAAGTTAAGAAAGAAAACATAGCAACAGTCCCCATCCAGAGAGAAAATTCCAAATATTCTACGGCTAGGATCTTCGAAGCGTGGCGATTTTTAATGCACGGGCCATCCGTAGTGAGGTCCATTGTATCAACCGTTTGGATCAATGTACAATGGTGCGCCGATTGGGTACTACCCCAACCAGGACCTAGCTAGGGACGAACGGTCCTGTTCGGGGCTCTATGGGGCCAACCGTGGTATATGCGTTTTATCCAACCCGCCCATCCATTTTGAAGGATCATTTAATTAGGGTATGATCCCAAAAAGGAGGCAGATCAAAGGCTCGAGTAGACCACATCACAGGAATAGGAAATAGTGGTGACAGTGAACCCCACCGTTGAAGCCTTCCTAGGGCCACGGTGATGTTTGTTTGCCATCCAAGCTGTTCATAAGGTCACATAGACCTGGAAGAAGGGAAAACATAAATATCAGCTAAATTCAAAGCTCTGTGGCCACCAAGAGGATTTCAGAGGTAGGCATTCAATCTCCACTGTTTTCTATGGTGTGGTCCACTTGAGCATTCGATCCGCCTCATTTTTTGGCTCATAACCTAAACTGATTTTCAAAATGGATGGATAGCGTAGATAAAACCATACATCACAGTGGGCCCCACAGGACCGTCTGTCTCTAGTTAGGTCCTAGTGGGAGTAGGCTTGCACACGGGTAGGGTTAGGGTCGGGTTGGGCCAAACCCTGGACCAAACTTAAATATATTTAAAGGTCCGGGTTTCGGTCCGAGTCGTGACCCGGTTGGGCTAACCCAACCTTAACCCTACCCTACTTGTAAAAGGGTCAACCTTAACCCTACCCTACCCTATATGCTAAACGGAGTCAAGTTGGGACTGTGTTTCTATGGTGTGTTCCACCTAAAATTTTAGTCAGCTTCATTTTTGGTATCATATCCTAAAATGATCTTTCAAAATAGTTGGACGGTGTGGATTTAAGACACATA
Organism: Liriodendron chinense; assembly: GCA_003013855.2. Classification (NCBI taxonomy): domain Eukaryota; kingdom Viridiplantae; phylum Streptophyta; class Magnoliopsida; order Magnoliales; family Magnoliaceae; genus Liriodendron; species Liriodendron chinense. Next base: position 1,200,199 of record PVNU02002560.1, on the reverse strand, counting down.
GTCAGGGGCCACCCACCTTGGTGGATCTCAGATGTCACCTAATCCGCTCTTGTGAGTGTGAGATGAGCACAGCTTGGGTGAGAGTCAGTGAGACCCGGAACCAGCCATGTGGGTGAGACCCTAACCATGAGGCTCACCTTGATGCATATATTGTAAATCCATGCCGTCCATCTATGTTTCCAGATTATTTTAGGACATAGTCCTAAAAAGGAAGTAGATAAAAGCTTTAGGTAGACCACACCACAAAAATCAGTGGTCATTGAACTCCTACCATTAAAAGATTCTAAAGTCCACACTAATGTTTATTGACCATTCAGCCTATTGATAATGCTATATAGATATTTCTAAAAACAATAAACTAGTATAAATGGGGCGGTTCGAGTCGGGCGGAACAGGTCGGGTATACACGGGTCGGGTCGGGCGGGTTTGGCATGTACCCTAAACCGTACCTAAATTAAAAACGGTTCAGCCGCATTTACTCAGGACCGGACCGTTTTCTCAGCCAGGTAGGTCAGGACAAATCAGGTTTCTACCGGGTTAGTCCGGCGGGTTGGCGGGTTAACGGGCACATGTGCAGCCCTAAGTGGGAGTAGTACCCAAGCCCCGCCCTCTACGAGTCCCTGTCTGTACAAACTGAAAACTGATTGAGGTAGTGTGTTATGTACAGCCCCTTGTAGACCAACTAATGGTGGTCTTCCCGAACTGCAAAATGACCCGACCGTTAAATCATAATAATCGATGATCTCAACCATCTAATTTTATTCATTGATTTTGGATCACCGTTTTTTTGTTATATATTTGATGGCCACGAGTTGGACGGTTGGGATCAACTAATCAATGTGAATTCGAAAATATGATCCATCCACAGTGGCGTATTCGTGCATGCACGGTGGATGACATTCCACCACTTGATGATGATTTTTGGGTGCAAAAACATGCTGCGGTCCCAAAGAGAACAGGCCTGTCATGGTTTACTTGCAGATTGGCCGAGCCCAGATCACCTGTCCACACGCACCACTGCACGTCGTGCACAAGGCCATGCCTTTTAGCTACAGGTGCATGGTAGACATTCATCCATCAGGTTGGTCTCACCGTAGGTATTATCTGGCTGAAAATTAACCAGTGCTGTGCATAAACGATGGCAGTGGACAGTTTCGAAATATTGTGAACGGTCCACATTCGACCTGCGGGTTTCACCCACTTGATGTGACTGGCTTCATGTCCATCTTATCTGGAGAGTATGTGCACTTGATGCAGGGTCAGATGCCTGCTACATCTAGTGCTTTGAGCGTGGAAAGGCGCGTGTGGGTTACTTAAACTAGGACTGCAGCTTGGATTCCGGTCAACCTGAACCTAACTTACCCAATCCGTGTACTGGTCAGGCTAGGAATGGAAAACTCCAACACGATTTGTAATTGGATTGGGTTCATGTTGAGCAATTCAGGTCGGGTTAGGTCGGATTGGGAGTGGTCACATCTATTTAGGTCCGATTGAGTTGGGTCCGGTCCCGTTGGGTTGGTTTTGTGGTTCAGCATAGTGGAATTTGAGTTGGGTTCAGGTTCAGCACTTCAGATTGGAATTTAAGTTGAGTTAGGTTGTGCATATAGGAAGAGTAACCCATTTTTTTAGTGTGTAAATCAATCAAATTTACTTGTAGGGAAAATTGACTGAATGATGAACAATTCTAACATAAGCAAGCATTTCATCTAATATATAAACACTTGATTACACTAATAATAAAGAAAAATAATATCAACTCTCAATTACACTACTAATAAAGAAAAATAATAATAAATCATAACTACCAAAATAGCAAAATTCCAATCGTAATAGAAGTTACCTAAAATAATAAAACTCTTATAAGGCCTAATTTGCCCCAAATAAAAAGTTGAAATAAGCCTTATTGGAAGAGTCTTAGCATGATTACATGTAATTTCTAAAAGAAATGAAATTTTAAAATTCTAAAATAAAGGAGAGAAATACTACAAAAATTTAAAAATAATATTTTTTTTCTTCTAAAATCCTCTTTTTTATCTGGAAGCATGTGTTTCCTTGTGAAACGGACATACATGACACTTTTTGGGTTGGTTGACCCCAAATGGCCTATTCCAGTCAAAATTTAGAGGTTTTGCGTCCCGTAACAATATCCAAATCAAAAGTTATGGTTAATTTATGATTCATACTTCAAACAACAATTTCTTCATATTCGAAATAAATTTCTCTTAACTGAATGCACTTGTGACCCAATTACACTATGCCTTACATAGGGCTGGGCCCAAATCTGATGGATTACTTTTGTTTCCGTTGTCCAATTTTTGGTCCAGCTATGCTAAGAATGTACTTATGTCAGGCCTTAAATTAATCTCCTCTACTTAAAAAGAACTTGTCCTCTAGTTATTCAACAGACTTAACTCAAGACACTCATACAATTTCTGGCACCAATGTTTATTAGCATCTTCCTTATACTTGGCATTAGTCTCCTGTAACTTCTTTTGGACCTTGGCAACGACTATAACAATTCAGTCTACAATATTTTCTATCACAATACTCATATTCTGTAATTTAGGCAAAGGGACCAGCTTAAGTATATGTGAAATTGTGTCACTTTGATTCACTTGTGAACGCGTATGCGTGCAGAAGTTTAGAGGAGCAACTATAATTATAGCTAAGTCCTAGAGGGGGGGATTAGGACCTTTTGAAATTCTTTTCGCCTACTTACACAATTTAATATTTTAAACTAAGTAAGCAAGAACACTTCGGCTTCCAAGCCTAAGTGGGTCCAATCATAAGACTAGCATTTAATTAAAGTAATTAACGACCTAGTCTAAGCATGCATAGATTAACATATGATTAAACTAATCGAGCACCTAATTTATGCAACATAAGTAGACTATGTGAGGGTGGATCATATAAGTCAAGTCTACTCAAGTAAATGAAAGTACATCTCGTGTGTGTGGATGTGCCTAACAAGTGCCTAGCATATATTCTAATTAAGCATTCATAATTAAACAATTAAACACAATGCATAACAAGAATTGTGCTCAAATACAATTACAAACACGAAGATGTGTACTGGTTCGACTTTGGGTCTACTCCACTCCCGGTTCAAGTACTCAACTCCTTTGAGCACAATGGCATTCATTAAGGAGTTTAAATCAGGTTCCTTCCAATCTAGGTGTTTTAACTCGGATCCACCCTACCGAGGAGTTTACAGGTTCCTCTCAACATTTTCAAACCCGTGTTGGTGGCTTCCCTTGGAGACTTGTTTAGGCCCGACAAACGTGCTAAGGACCGACAAACACCCTTAGAATTTAGGCCCGACAAATGTGTCAAGGAATAGCAGACGTCCCTAGACTTTAGGCTCAAGCCAAGGATCGACCTTAGATCGAGTTTGACAAACAAACTCTACACTCAATTCCCACTGAAAAAAGAGTGGTTGGACTCAACAAAAATTGACAACCTTACTTGTCAGATTTAAGCCACGTTGTAGCACTGTTTCGGGTTGCTTCTTCTCGCTCTCCCGTGCTTGAATCAGCTCCCCTTGTGCTCCCCCGATATTGTTGCCGATGCTTTGCTAATGTTCCAGTTCCAACGGTCAATCCCCTTGCATTGGCTCTTCTTGAGATGTCCAAGGTGAATGTGAGGTAGGTTTGAGATCTCTACAACTAATGGGAATGTGTTGCCTAAAGAGTCTCACCTACAAGGATCTCATCATAGAGTTTTGAACAGGAATTTCACTATCAAGATCAATCCAAACTCTAGAGATTAACATGAGCTTGGAAGGCTCTAATCTTGTGATGAATCACAAGGAAGATGCCTTACTAGGGTTAGGATTAGAGCTCCTAATGGTGTGCATGATGGTAACTTTTAACTTATTAAAATCCCTCTCTTAAGCCCAAAAACGAATGCCCCCGCTTTTATAGAAAATTCTCTAATTGTAAAAAATGGGCAGATTCACGCATTTTCAATTGATCGGAAGTCGTCCGATTGATCGAAAATCTGTCCAAAGAATTTTCAAAGATCTCTGGAATAAATTCTGATTGATCAGAACATGGTCCGATTGATCGTATGGACCACATCCGATTAATCAGAGACATTGTCCGATTGATCGAAAATCTGTCCAGTGGGTTTTGAAATTTTCCTTGACCAAATTTCGATTGATCAAAACTTTGTTCGATTGATTGGAGTCCCATCAGAACCGATGTCAGATTGATCGGAGATCCATCGGAAACTGCTATTTGGATTGGTTTGAATACAACAGCCTCTACCTTTTTCATTAGCCCAACTTATCATGTTTTTTTAAGTGTTTTAAGCCTAATAAGGATGACTAAGGGTATTCCTAGTTAATCCAAGTCATATAGGAGGATTTGGGTGTTTTGGATCAAAGGGTTAGGGTCATCAAGGAATCTTATTTACCTGTTCTTCTTCCTAGATACTTCTGGTCCACTTGAATATTCGATCTTCAGCTTGCCAAGGCTCAACCAACATTACAACACAAGGACCCACGTGATTGACAAATAAGGTGCATTAGTATGCCACAAAAAAGTGCACTAACAATCTCCCCCTTTGTCAATTACATGCTAAAAACTTGACCTAAGACCATGTCATGGTCTATACCAATGACACTACCAAAACACAAATATTTGTGGGTTTTACTTCTTCTCTTTTCTAATGCATTACGTTTCATCGTTTCATCAAGTTCTTTGACGAAATCTCATACAGTTACGAGAGCCTGTCCATCCACTTTTGAAGTCTTAGGTTAGTAATCCATATCAATAGGGGCGAGGATAATCTTTCTACCATCTTTGATAGAAATAAAAATATTATCCTGACCTATATACGTGGCATTACAATCGTACTGCCATGGTTGACCAAGTAACATGTGACAACTCTCTACTTCATCCTTTTAATATTTACCGATGGAGAAAAGAGTATGACATTGTTCAATTACCTTTGTCTTGCAGGCCTTCTTGATCCATATAATTGTGTGTACGGAGAGGGGTGTTTTTGTTTCTCTAGTTACAGTTTTTCCACCATAAACTTTAACATAATATTCTCACCACTTCTACCATCTATGATTACATCACAAATCCTTGTGTGTATGGTGCATCTCGTTCAAAAGATGTTGTGCTACTATAGATCTATCTCCTTCTTCGACGTATGCAACAACTTCCTCACAATCAGAGTAGTGGCCTGTAATTCACAACTATCATATGGTGGCTTGTGATTCATCATCAGTGTCGCACCCTGAACATGATGATCATGAGTCCATCACCAACCTCATGTTGATCATTATTACGAATACGAGCCCGTAATAAGTTTTTCGTCATGCGGTCGATCGCTACCTGTAATCCTTGCATGGCTCGAAAATGCTTCTGATGCACCACTTCAAACACCATTGCTTGCAAAAGATAAATTCATGGAGCACCATCTATGGAATTGTTGCCCACACCTTGGTTAGATGCCATTAAGCTAAGGAAAAGCCTCGCTTTGAAACCAATTGACGTAAGGAATAGCGTGATGAGGTAATCAGAGAGATCACTATCTTTCTCATGTGATTAAAACCTTAGATCCACAAGGTAGTTTCTTGAATCTAAAGAAAAAAGAGATGAAACTCTAATATTTTTTATTGAATAATATCTAGTAATGTATCAACTCTCAATTACACCATTAATAAAGAAAGAAAAAAAATCATAAATTGTCATTACAAAAAATAGTAAAATTTTAAATAAAAGTTATCCAAAATAGTAAAACTCATATCAAGCATAATTACATGTAATTTTTAAAATTAGAATTACTAAAAATAGTAAATTTTTCCTATAATTTTGTTTTGGAACTAGAAGCACGCGTTTTCTTGTGAAATAGACAGACACGACCCACTTTGTGGGTTGGTTGGCCTAAAATGGCCTGTTCCAGTCAAAATTCATAGGTTGTGCATCCCGTAATGATACCCAAATCAAAGTTTATGGTCGATTTAGGGTTCATACTTCAAACAACAATTTCTCCCTATTTGGAATGAATTTCTTCAATCCAGACGCGTCTGGAATCCAATTACATCTCCCTATTTGAGGAATTACTTCTGCTTCTGTTTGGCCTTCTTTTGTTCTAGCCATGCAGGAATGTACTTGTCACACCCCAAATTCGGTAACTGAAAAAAATACTTCCTAGCTACCGAATGCGGCGTTTGATATTTTTTTAACGGTACCAAGCACAATATGGCAGAAACCCAAAACATGTAACACATATAATAACGTTTAGTACAATAGTATTTCTATTCTAAATACTACATCCCATACATTTCCAAAATATACAAGCTCTACAAGAATGCAACTTTAAAAAAGCTGCCGCACCTACTCGTTCTCACTATTGGCTTTCGCCTGTAATATTAGAGGAAACAATGGGTTGAGTTTTCATAAAAACTCAATGGGTGCTTCTATCATAAGGCATAATATTGCTGGTCAAAGTATTCATATGTGATCGTAATTAACATAATCAAATGGCAGTATAACTGAATAGAGTAAAGCGCAAGTAAGCATATGCTACTGAAATGAAAGTAAACGGATGCAAGATGCAAATGGATGTAGAAATGCTTTGTGGTGCACCGCCTTTCAAAATGCTCCAGTGCTCCAAATAATATCATCATGGACATGCCTCACATCCCTCCTGATAGGATTAGGGGATGGGCGCAATTCATCGTTCCCCTACGATAGGTTCGCCATACTCTCTCCCCCGCTCTTATTCAGTTAGGAGGCTTCCCAATGGCCAATTGGGGATAACTATCGGGTACAATACCCTAGGGACCCATTGCCTCCCAAAGCAAGATAGTGGAACTTCTTCACACAGAAGAATGTTATTGTTATATCCTTGAGGCATCCATATGATTCAGAGTCTAGATCAAACCATTCCACTAGCTTGGCTAAACTAGTACGAAGGTTACCACCAAGTAATCACTCTACTCCTGGGCTACGTCACCACATCGGGGGAAAATGATGGGCCGCCCATCATCGTCCAATACGGTCGCAGGTCCCTCACAGGGGGTCACTCAGGCTTTTAAGATTAAGTCCAGGGTAGCGCACCCCCTCGGGTCCATCTCCTCATCACATAGATGGGCCGCCCGGTACCATATCATATAGCATACAACACTATTCGGCCAACATGAGGACTGCACTATCCATTTGATCCCAAGAGATCCTACAATTTCTGGTTCTTTCTTCACAGTCAAGCATGTGTGAAAACGCAATGAGCATGTATCATGGATCATCTATATGCTACACGTATACATATCCGATCATCGCTGAGTATAAGCATACATTATTCACCTTAGCATCAAGGCCCTATTCCATAAGCAAGTGGGCATTCCAAAGGCCCAGCTACTAATATGTAAGGGCTTTCCAAGGGCTCAACTACTCATCTCCACATGAGTCAACAAACATAATTTCTACTTAGCACAATACAATACCAAATGGGCCAAGTGGATCAAACATCACAATTATCAGCATTATCATCACAACCACATAAACATAAAATAGTCATTCGTTCACATCCTCACATCATATTCATCCATCACAAAGGGCCTCCAATATACTTCATAGTGGGCCTAACCAAGTGGCCCAAAGCCTGATATTTCCCACTCCATGTCATACAATTTAGGGCCCGTTTGGATACTACCAAATAAGTTACTTTTTCTACTTACAGCAGCGGATAAGTTGCTTATTTCAGATCAGTTTGGTTTATGATTAGCAATAAGTAACTTTTTTACTTAAAAGTACATAATCACTTCAGCTAATTTTTTTTTTAGCTTTTTAACTTTTCCAGAGAAATGAAAGAGAGGAAAAGCTAATAAGCATGTTGTTTACCAAAAATACTTATTTTCTTAATAAATAGAAACTAAGATAAGCTACTTGTGGCATAAGTAACTTATCTTAAGCAACTTACGATCCAAATGGGCCCTTAGCATCTTAAGTAGCCCACATAGCAGCCCATTTACCCCAACTTTGATCGGGCCTTAAGAAGCTTTCAACGTCAAGCTAGCATTCAATCTCCATTATTATTATTATTATTATTATTATTATTATTTTATTTTGTGGTGAGGCCTTCCTGACGAACACTTCAGGTGCCCACCTATAGGGATAGTGTGGATGACATAAATTCGTGATGGTGAGATCCAAATCCGGTCCAACCAGCTGGCCTACCAAATGGACAATTTGGATATAACACACATCACGGGGTCCAAAATTTCTGGATCAAGCTAATTTTTATGTTTTCCATTCATCCAATTATGTGTGATATTATTAGTAGGTTAGATGGCAAATACATACTACAGCTGGCCTAGGAAGTTTTTAATGGTGGCATTTCAATTTCCACTATTTCCATGGCGTGGCTCACCTAAGTTTAGAATCTTCTTAGTTTCTGGAACCAGGCCTTAACCTGATCTGTAAGGACTGATAGATGGCATAGATGAAAATAAAAAAACATCTTAGTGGGTCCCACAGAGTAGAGATTTTAATGGCGGACGTTCAGCACCACTGTTACCTGTGGCACCGTCCACTTGAGTCTGGACCTGCCTCTCTCTCCTCTTTTTTTTTTTTGGTCATGCCACAAAAGGAGCTCGAAAGTGGATAGACATGGGGATATACACATATATATCATCGTGTGCGTCCACATGTGTGGGCTCAAAGCCCTCTTCCTTTTGCCATCCATCTGGACGGTTTGAGTGTCGGCCAGGTGGTCTGGACACTCAAACCATCCCTCACACACACACACACACACACACACACACACGTGTATATATACATATATATGTCATATATGCATCAAGAAGTCAATAGGGAGTGTCCCATAGTCAGGGGCCCCAACTATTTTAACGTGGGTGTTCAATTACCCTTGTTTTCTGTCATATGGTCCATCTCAAATTTGGATCTGATTAATTTTTTGTGTTCATACCTGGGCTGGGCACCACAAGTGTGGGCATGGTAGACCAACCCATGCATCATGATGGCCATAGAAAGGTTTCAACGGTACTGTATACTTCCACTCATTGTTTCCTGCTATGTGATTCACTTGACCATTGAATCTGCCACATTTTTGGACATCTGGCCACCTGATTTAGGGCTTCAAAAGTGGCCACACTTCTACCATATGATGGTCTACTAAGGCCCCAAAAATTAGGCAAATAGGAAGCTCATACACATCAATATGTTAGGTACAACCAAGCTGTCCAGATTCTGGGCAGATTGGTAGGTATGAATTTGGACCCATCATAAGTATTTGTGAGTCTCACTTCTTGACTTAAATGGACCCCTCAAAGGGCCATAATCCTAGAGTTCAAAATCTCCAAAATTGGGCCACACAGTAGATGAATGGAAGGGATTATACATGACATACATTGAGTTGGGCCTTATCATGGACTTTCCCTTGGTGGGATTTCAATTCCCATTGTTTTCTTTAGGGTGGCCCACTTGGATGTGGTTTGGGACCACCCTATGGTCACACAACTCCCATGATTTGGGCCAACTTCATTGCATGAAAATAAAAGTAGGAATGAAAGAACCCACCTAGATGAGGATGATAGATGGTTTGGATCTTCAAGGTTCACCTCTCTCTCTCTCTCTCTCTCTCTCTCTCTACCCATCGAGCTTAGGGTTAGTTGAGTGGTCCGTGTGACATTCATGCATTGGTGCCAAAGAGGTGAGTGGACCATGTTGTCATGCATGGCTCCATCTCTTGCATGGCTAGGGGTGAGGTGTCAACATGAGAGTTTGCATGGGTGAGGTGTCCATGTGAGAGAGTGCATGGGATGTGAGGTGTCATTATGTGAGGGAGTGCATGGTGTGAGTGGGCCATGACATCATGGTCAATGTGAGTGGAGTGTGAGGTCATAAAGCACTAAAACATACAATGGAAAGTGCTGGGAAAGTTTCTCCATAGGCGTCATGTGGCGGTCTACGTGCGGTGTTTGTGTGCCACGCACTCGAAATTTTCTTAGGGCATATCTTCCTAATTGCGTGCTGCACTGACAAATGGAGAGTACCTCTGATGCCGCAATGACGAGCTGGTCAATATGATGGTGGTCTCGGGGTCTCGAGGCTTAGGTCATACAGACGCGTAATGTGCATGGTCAGTGTGGGCCTCGCCGGTCGCGTTGGATGATATGCGATCGCGCGATGAACGAATTGCGAGATATCGCAACACTACAATAGTCGAGAGAATCACCTACGTGCCACAGTCAGATTCGATGTTCAATTGTGTGTGTAGGCGCTCGGCCGGCCACCAAAAAAATAGAGATTTTACAATCGTACAACTAGTCACTCATGAAAATCAAGAAATTAGGGTCGAATGGCCTATCATTGCAAAATTGGGGTATAATAGTACTTGTGCGACGTCCTACATCACAAATCCACTATAATCATCAAGAGAACGCCTTCTTTTGGATCCCCAACTACACCAAATAACAACCTTCAAGAGCGCATTCTCGCTTGAATCAGCTAAAAAATACACCACACAACATGTGGAATGCAGGTATCAATAAAAAAGAAAGGAGTTTCTTATTAAACAAGCTTGTAGAGGAAAAAAAAAAAAAAAAACTCTAGCCAAACCCTTCAACACGATTAGCAATTTGAAGATTGTGGATAGAGACCTCATTATACCAGAGATGAATCTTCTCTTCACATGGACAAGAGTCTTGATTCAGGGCTATAGAGAGAGCCTAGCTCTTCTTCCTCACAAAACTTCCTTTTTTCTAAGAGAGCAAAAGAAAACCCCAAAATAGTTGTTGTGTATTTTTTTCTTAGACTAAAAGTCCCTCTTCTTTCTTTTATCTTAAAAAAAAAAGTATAAAGGTAAATGACCAGAATGCCTTTCACTTGGGCTCAAACGTTTGGACACCTCCACATGAGAGGGAAATCCCAACAGCGCGGTGGGTCCTCTTGAGGTCGGGTCAATCTAGGAGTCAACCCGGCCCGACCTGACCCAACCCAACCCAACCCAACGCAACCCGACCCGCCCAGCCCAAGCTGCCCCCCTATGCTGGACTAAGGCCATGTAGCAAAAGGACAAACTCCAGTGAACTTTTCATCATACAAACGGATGGACCAGAAGTCTGTTCTAGTTTTTTTTAGTTTGGACGAACTTTCAGCTGTAAAAGCGTTGTATAATACTTGGGAGCAACCTCTATTTGGGATTAAAATGAGGAAAATGATCTGGATACGAAGTTTTGATCTACGGCGGATCAACATTTAAAGTATCTTATATCATCCCATCTCTAGCAATTTCATCATCTGGGCCCATAAGGACCCACGATTCAATATCTAATCATTCGTGACTGAAATGGTTCGGGTCCCCCAATCTGCAGCTTGGGTGATTAACAATTGTTCTTTCTCATATGCCCCCCCCCCCCCCCTTTTTTTTTTTTTTTTTTTTTTTAATGGTTAGTTCACACAATGTTAGCCACCCCCACTATGGGAATCGATGCCATGACCTCAGTGTTGAAACAAGGCTATCTTCACTCAGTCTGCCACTTGAGCTATGGACCTGGGTGTTCTCTCTCATATGGCCTGCACAATGATTAGATCGGCATGATTGGGCCATCCCATTTTGATGACAGGGAGTCCTGTTGTATAGCTTGGATGCCATACGTACACCACGATGGGCTACACACACACACATATATAGTTGACGACTTGCACATGAGGCCTTCCTATTATGGTATTTTGTTCGATAAATGCTCTACTCCTATGATATATACTCTCTCCAAATTTATAAGCTTAAGCTTGATACTTAAAATTTGGACTCTTGAGTTTTTCAAATCAAAATCCAATGTAAATCTATGAATTTGACAAGTTGATGGATTTATCAAATTCGCATTCTCATTTCCTTGATCCCAAACAAGGCTCAATTTGAAATCTTTGGCAAAATAAAATTTATAAAGGTGACCAGATATCTTGAGTAGGCTACGGTGATGAAAATGATGACTATGAGAAGATGTGGGGCCAACTGCAAGTGGCCAATGGTTCAGTCATGCTCACCGTTAAAGTGTTAACATGGTGGCCTCACAATTGAAAATCAGCAAAATATGCACCAAAATGACGCATATTGGAGTATCCTAGTAATAGATCTGAAAGGATAGGATTCTTCCAAACAGGGGCTTTCTCATGCATGGACCATCCACAGTAGGGCTATTGATATTAATGGTCTGGATCACCAAAGTCATGCCCCTCACTTAATAATCTGAAACCCAAATGTACATTCTTTCAGCCCAATGAATGAAGGGTTCTCCATGAGCTAGGCTGAGGTTTTTTTCAATCCCTGCATGAAAAGTAAAACTTAGGCCAAAGCCAAGGATGGACCCATGAGGTCCCAAAACAAACTGGTCAAGCATGGCTAGAGATGACTATGTATGCCGTATGCCCCACCTACCCTTCACTGTGCCTTAAGATCAGCCAAGTCCAATCATTTTGGGCTTTAGTCTTGTGTACAGCTCAGTGCCAGGAATGCACTTAAGAGGGGATGTATAGTGAACCTTTCTCTAAAACATGCTAGTGTAAACAATCCTATACATGCATCCACACCGTAGGATCTGAAGGCCCACTCTAGGGCTATCTCTATCGTCCAACTCATGGGCCCTTCTGTGGATGGTGCACGTCTTGAAATTTACACTAATCATCTAATTCCGATTCCAGAATTTTGAGTCCCTGACCATTTTATTTTCAACCATCCATATTTGATGGCCACCAATTGGACGGATAGAATCTTTGGATCAGTGTGATTTTCGGGCTATGCTCCATCAATGATGAGTCCCAATATTCAGCTGGCCAAGATTGTTTTGCAAATATATACTCCACTTGTACGGTGGATGTGACACCAGAACTTAAAAAGAGGTGGTGAAATATCAACGTAGTCTCATGTCCCCATTAGATACAGTTCGAGGCCGTTGAAATGTCTTATTTGCTTCATGCCTCAGGTCTAGGTGATTTGGAAGCAGGCGCACTAATAGCCTTTGCTGATGAGAGAAACTTTGTTACTCTGGCAGAGCATGATGAATGATACACAGGCGCTTAGAATTACTTAGTGCATGGTATACGAGTGATTCAAATAAAACAGTCAAAATATCAGTCCCAGCTTAGATGCATCGTAACCAAACGTTGCATTTATATGATTATCTAAGTATCAGATTGGTCTGACATTTATTGGACGGATGAAAATGAAAAATATCCCATGGTCTTGTTTCAACAACCAACTGTCCAGGAATCAGAGGTAAGGATTGTTCAACCAATTTGATCATCTGACTGTCAATTCACTGCAGGGAATTCCACTATTTAATCAGATTAATTTGAGTTAATGTGTGCCGTGTGTATAATTTATGGGTGCTTGTGTATCAAGTGGCATACACTGCCAGAGTATCAAAATAAAATCCCTTTATTGCAATATTACATTATCTTCTCATTATATAATAATGAAAGCATGCATTTCCAATCTCTTTCTGACTATGATACAAAGCATATCACTTATTGTAAGTAGAGGATTGTGCACACAGTGCGCACTGAAGAATCATTGGTGCAAACCTACATCCCACCCTTAGAAGACAGTGGTCGGGAATCCCAACGCATTTCTCATTTTGAAATTCAAATTTTGAGTACCACCTTTGGAGGGTGGGAAGTAAGTCTGCACCAAAGTCTCAGTGGGCACTTATTCTTCAGTGTAAATGTCATAAAATGTTCTCAATTCCTCCACTCCAATTGAAGTAACTTGTTATCCTTCATGTGTACTTTTCTCTTCCTTGATCTGAGCCGTTAATCAAGTTTCTTCCATCCCTTGTGGCATGTCGATGGATGCCATGGCCGGTCCTTGTCGATCGATCCTGGCTAGGGACTTTCTTAACGAAGGCCACGGAGCTTGGTCCCGATCGGAGGGTTGTTTGCCAATCAAATTTCTTGGTGCTGGGACCCATCTTGCCTTGCTTATCTTCCAATCTCACATTTCGAGTGTAACCCTTGTCATAAATTTCTTTCTTGCTTTCATGTACTTCAATTTTGGACTCTCCTTCCATCCGGATCGTTATATTCACCTCCGTAAATATCACATTCCTTGCTTCATTTTGAAATTCAGCACCCCTCGCTGACGAACGTCTCGCACGCATTTCCTTCTGGTGTTGATACAGCTGATGTAAGCGAAGAGCAAGACGGCATATCCCGTCTTTAATCTCTTCTTCCAAGTCCCTTTCGATTTCACATTCGAGTTCGGCTCGTATCTTTAGTTCCTCGCTTGACATTGAAACTGGCCCAAAATTGCCCTTTTGTGGACCGTCTGCAGTCGAACGGTCTTCATCAACAGGACACTAATTCAAATATTGCAACATTAGCCTATAACCATAGCCGTACTACTAAAAAATAGTATAAAAAAAAAAGAAGGAAATTTAGGATTCACCGCATGTCCGCTCCATGCGCTGTTGCTTTGAATTTGAACCAGCGACTCGCTGCTTTGCAAAACAAAAAAACCTGCAAAACCCACATGCAATTCAGTCACAAAATCTAAATCAAATGGGTGGAGAAGCAGAAAAAGATCGTAGAATCAAAATCGGTAAACCTGGTGAGGTGGCATTTGAGTAGTTCCCTTGGTGCTCCATGTCACAAATTTCAATTGAACACATTGCTGTACTGTTTCTTCTCACTATTTAAATGGATTTTGGCCCATCAGATCTGGGGTCTATCTTACTAGGAAACGAATGAGACATTAAAAGTTACTTGACAAGGGCGTTTCAAAGCTATCAACCGTTGGTGATGTCGATTTGGGAGATTTATCCAAATTTAGGAACCAAAGCTCTCTGTGGGAAATGAAGAGGGCAATGTGTTTGATTTTCCAAAGCATGCAGGGCAAAACAGAAACCACCCTTTACTTGGAAGGCATAAAGCTGTCTGGGTTGCCCTTGAAGCACAATCTTTATGGGGTTGAGATGTGAGCCCTTGGAAAATTACATTTCCCCATGTGGGTTGATTGGGCACCTACCCTCCCTTCTCTAGAGTCCTCGGCGTACTGACCAATCTTTCACTTGGGAAAAAATCACTGCACACGTGCCACTTTTTCATGTGTCTACGACATCCTGGGCCAGGAAAAATTAATGTGGGCCTCACCAAGTGCGAAAAATAAAGCTATCCACTCATTCTGTAAGAGGAATTATCAGACTGCACCACTATTAGGATGTTATTAGCCTAGTAATTAAGCACACTGGGAGGATTGATCGAGCACATGGATTATATACCATTATTTGGATGTGTAGTCTACTACCCATTCTTCAGTATCTGGCGACCGGGATGGCATACTGCTTCAAGATGATATAGTACAAGTAGACTCTACACTGTATGATGATGTATGTTTCTCACTAGGTCTTTCTCTTGTTTCAATGTTTGGTTATGGCCTAGTGGCGATGGATCAGGCCAGCCGCGCGCGCAGTCAACTGGCTCGTCTGGATTCTGAGGTGGGTCTGGGCCAAGCAAAATGGGTAGTGGGTCAGGTTCAGATTTGAAAATGTGGTCCATGTAAGTAAATGGGTAAGGCTCGAATTGAACCCCACCCAACCAGACCTAGGCCAGATGACCTGGCGCAAAACCTGAAAAAAGTTTAAGTATAGATACATACGATTTTTCATGTTTGTATTAATGCCCTAATCAGGAACATGTATGTTTATCTTTAGTCCCATACTCCATCCTTAAACCCGATCGAGTGTGGTCTTGTCCACTTGGTCAAGCCAACCGAGTTAGATTTAAATGGGTTGGTTTGGGTCGGGTCAGGCCACAGTTAATGGGTTATAGTACTGGGGCAGGCTGGAATTCTTTTCCCACTTACTAACCAGGTGGGTTCGGGCTAACCACAAGCAGACCTGAACCTGACCAATCGCCGCTGCTCATTTGGCCTATGCACCAGGAGCTACCATCCAGTGAGAAATATACATTTATTAGATGGTTAAGATAGTCCAATCAGAGATTTTTTTTTTTTTTTTTTTTTTTGTCATGGGCCAATCAATAGTGAAGCTCATGGCATACCTGATTCGGATCATCATGCACATGTGCAACGTGAATAGTAGACAATCTGGAGGCACAAAAACACCCTGCGGTTGGAAGTGTAATGTCCCTTTCAATGAAGTAGGTTCAATCAGAGAGAGAGAGAGAAGGGTCCCTCTTGGATAAGGGTGCCGACAGGTTGGGCAAGCCCATCGTATTTTAGGCCTATATTCAAACTCCCCTCAGCCTAAAATGTATTGGGCCTGATTGTTAACTGGGCCAAGCTCGGGTCAAGTTCATTAGTTGATAGATTCGACTGCCACATGGCTGTAATGATGCTGTGTATGTGTATGTAGTGCATAAGAATAATATACAAGTCAAAATCGCATAACGGGCCATCTTGGGCATGAAAAACTTCGATTGGGTCGAGTTGGGCTTATATATGGATACTTGTGGTTTTGTATTGGGCTTGGGTTGAAATTGGCCCGGCCCATTAACATCCTTACCGCTGGAGGAAGCGATGTGCAGCACCAGATCGTCCATCTTTTGGGCCTAACCTACTGCAGTCTGGTCCCAGAATTAATATCAGGCCCACCTCTCATTGAACGACCCGATTTTTAAGACTGAAACTCGCACCCCCCAAACTTGCCACTGACCATCATAGTCCTCATGAGTAGTGAGCTGTGCTCATCTTGTTCCTCAGCAAGGAGTCACCTGATGAACGGCTTGGATCTGGCAGATGTGTGATATCCAGGTACGTGGGGCATCATGCAGATGGGTAGAGGGTGCTAGGTATTCCGTTTGGCTGGGCTAAATGCTTTGTATAGAACTGAAAAAATTATATACGTTGTGTCCATTGCACATGCGTGTGCAGCCTTACGCATTCACAAGCAGGCACACGTGCAAATTTGAAGGACTTGTGTGAGATCTAACCTTTCCATTAGCTAAGAAATAATGCTTAGATTTTTTGCCTAAGGAATCAGACAATTTCATTCTTCAGGTGGGCCACAATCTATAAAAGAAAATCGAGGATTAAACCTTTTCTAGCCATTCATTTGTTTTGAATTCTGTGGTCCACCTGAAGTGTGAATGGTTAGGCCACAAGAATTAAACAGTGTATCGCAGCTGATGGAAAGCTCAGACACGTGTCAGTTAGCAAACCTCTTATCAGACAGGCTTGTAAATGGTGCGGACTGCCACGAGAAAAGGGTCACGAGCTTCACGATACACGTGCGAGGATAATGATCAGCATTTATTACATGCTTCCACGCATCGGAGTTATGATTTGCAGACCCATAGAAGTGAGTCCCAAGATATGAATTACATGATCCCAACCATTGATCTGATGGGTACCAATGTGGATGGGAGATGATCCCAAATCTGAGAATGGAAGATCCTAACCGTTTGATGCTCCAATGTATCAGCTTGGGCCCATCAGACCATTTATTATGTCAGGCCACACTGTGGATGGACCGTGCCCCAAAGATCCCCAAAGATTACCCATGTGGGAAGATCCTATGCTTTTATTTTATTCGGTTGAAAGTGGGCCTATCCTAGCCTTTCTCTTCTAACAGTCTATGTAGTCCATTAAGGGAAAAGTTAGGAAATGTGTTTATCCAATCAAGATCTTCTGATAATGGTCCATCCATGGTGCGGACGGTTAAACCAACCGTCTGGATCACTGATCCAGGGGTCCATTTGCACAAACTAGAGTCATGTGTATCTTGTACATGTGATCGAGTGGAGGATAGTAATAATTCCACGTGCATAAAAATGCCAAAGCTTACATGAAGAGCCTCAAGAAGTGCGTGACGTGAATTGAATGCATCCACACGTAGTACCCAGACCGGGAATTGCACTTACTGCACATGTGCGCCTTTCCCGATGAGCCGTTCGGATGTTTCATACGTGCCAAAGTAATGAGAGAAAGAGGGTGCACGGGGAGCAAAGCTCGTACGTTCTAATTTCTTTCTTTCTTTTTTTTTTTACATGAAGGGTGGCCCACAGTAGATGGACGGTTCTGATCATCCATCCTTCGCTGCATGAACACTAGTTAGTTACCCCATGAAAATTGGACTTGCGTTCATCAAGCAGCCCAATTCAAAATGCGCACTTGGAACTTTTAATCAACGGTCCGTAACAAAAGTGGGCCAGGATCATTGTGGGGGGTGGTGGGGGGGGGGGGGGGGGGGGGGGGGGGGTCCCCACATCCACTAGAGGCTGGGGAGATTGCTGGGCTATATATTCGCCCAACAAGTTGTATCAAAGGTGACCCAGCCAAGCTAGTATGTGGTGGCACCTACGCCCAAGCTTGTGAGTGAGAGGGGGCAGTGCTTGAGAGCCCCTATTTGCCCACACCTAGAGCCCACGAGTGAGGGGGCAGTGCCCGAGAGCCTAGTGCCTGACAACCCCAGGAGGGCAGTACTCGAGAGCCCCTATCCGCTATGGAGGGGGGGGATTGTTGGGTTTGTCCCACATCAGCTAGAGGCTTGGGAGATTGCTGGGCTATATATTGGGAAGAGGCCCTTCAATAATGACTAGCCATTTTTGGGGTGGAACTGGCCCAACAAGCCTTATGGAGTGTCTGCCCTTGCCAAAAGTCAGGATTATGCACTCATCAGATTGGTCGCTCAGGTGTTGAAATAATGGACGGCAATCAACGCCCATGAATCCATGTAGCCCTCCATGCTCAAAGCACGGGTCATTAATCCAGAAAGGTTCCAGCCCTTTGAACCAGGCTGTCATGCCTATGTTTAATTGCTTTCTATGCATGATTCTAAAACTCGGTGAGACTCCAAACTCAATGAAATTGATGAACTAAACGAGATCTCAAGCAAGTCCACTAGGAAAATAGCTCGTGAGTGTTACTTTGTCTTGGATTGACAAAATTAGTTGAGTCACCTTACAGACTCGGTCAACTCAGCATAACTCATAGTGACTCAAGCTGAGTCACTCACCTACTCAACTATTTTTCTTATTATTTGTTAACTAAAAGTAAATAATAATAATAATAATAATAATAATAATAATAATAATAATAAATATCTCTTAAGCTATAGGCGGTGTCAATGTTTGCTTGTACAACATTTTATCTAACCTATGAGATTAAGTAGGGGCAAGTTGGGTCTTTTCCTTAGATCACCTTTTGTTTAAGTCAAAAGCAAATAAAGTGGGTTTTAGAGATGTCACATAGTAGAAAAACCAAATTTGGGAGTTTCTGATCTTGTAGTTTCTTTTGGAGACAAAGAAGAGAATGCTCCCTCTACAACAGATTCAAGCCTTTTGTTGAGTACAAGAGAGGATTTAAAATCGGGGTTGTTAAGCCTACATCCACTAGCTCCGAATTTCGTTGGTAAATCTCGTCGATGATTTGGTTATTAGCTCTCTTCTTCATGAGTTTGGTTGATATGAAACTCATATTCTTCTTGTTGATGCTTGTATTTTACCTTTGAGTGGTGTAGTTGTTTATTATTCAAGAGAGGTGCTCTCTTGAAGGTTGTTGTGTGTGATTTGTTTGTGGATCCAAGAGAGTATTCTCTTGAAGACTGTAATTTCTTTCTGATTATAATGGATTTGTTGGTAGACAAGGTCCTGTCATTTTTTTTCTTCAATTAGAAGGTTTTTCCATGTTAAAAATCATTGGTGTCCCATTTGCATTATTCATGTTTAATGAAATGCTTATTTGAATTTGTTTGATCATCCTTCAAAAAAGTTCTCTTATAAGTTTATCTCCACTGACTTACGCAGTTGGAGAAGGGGTTATTTTTTTTCCATACAAGTGTTATCAGAGACAGATTGAAAGTTTGATCATTTTTTTTTTAAGTTCATTGTTTGTTGTGCGTGTTGTCATGGAGACAAGCCCAAGCCGAATGGTTAGTCTGAATGGAAATAATTAGATGATCTGAAAAGCCAAGATGGAAAATTTATTGTACTGCAAGGACTTGTATGCTCCTATTGATACAGATGCTTCGTGTATGGAAAATTTCCATGTGCTACTTTAGTTGATACATATACTCCCATTGATACAAATGGAAAAGCTAACATGTGCTACTTTAGTTGATACAGATGCTTCGTTTCATACTACTTCCAAGAGAGATATCTCTGTAACATACAAATCAAGTGATTATGGTGTTGTCAAAATGGGCAATGATAGTGCTTCAAGAATAGTGGGAGTAGGTGTGTATACATTGAAACTGTTAACGTATCAACACCTCATCCTCCAGCTAGATAATATCCGTTTCAAAATTTTGAATTATTTGAATTTTAAAATGGTGTTGTAACTGTCCCGTTTTCATCTCTTTGTACAATTTATATATGGGAAATGAAACCATGGATCGTGCGGATCATTTTATACTATTTACAAGTCTTTCATAGTATCAAAGACTAACGAGAGTTTTCCTCTCTTTCGATCCTACCTCCTGGGTTGATCTTTCCCATATGATCTCTTTTTTCTAATCGGCACTCTCCAGTGTACGGTTGAATTTTCTCTTATCCGTTTGATTCGGTTGTGGCTTCCTTTGATTTGGTTCTTCTATTCGGGACTGATCTTGACTTTCCAAGCGTTGGATCCTCAATCTACACCGTCCATGAATTTGCTCTATTATCAATAGTGCTTGCAAATCTACCTCGACACTTCTACTCTCTATCATTGCCTCTCTTAGGCGTATCCTGTTCAACTACTTCACCCACACGATTGTGGTTTACGTATCTTAAATTGGAATCTTTTGTTATTGTTGTTTTTGGCAAGATAAATATAGTCTTTGGCAAGACTATTTCTAGCAAGATATATACAGTCCCTGGCAAGGCTATTTCTGGCAAAATAATTTTTTTAAAAAAAAGGTCGCTAGGTAAGACTATTTCTGGCAAGATCTCTGCCATTGCCTTTCTTAGCAAGATTGTGTCTGACGTTATTGTTTGTTTGCAATCAGCAATTCAGGCCCTCATTTCTTTCATCGAACTTGCTTTCTCACTTCCCTGGTGCTTCAATTATCTTATGATCTGATCTGTAGTACGCCCATTGTGATTATCTGGCCCACTGATTTTCGTGTGTGTCTGATATTCTTCACATTTGTTGCTGCCATTAACATCTACTATTGCTTGGTGCTTACATTCTACGAATGTTGTGATTGCTATCAAGTGGTGCCCCTCATCTATTTTACATCTCTTTAAGATCTAGTGGTGTTTCAGACTCTTAATTTGCTCACCTTGGGATTTCTTTTGCCAACCTTTCAGATAGTTTGTAGGACACTATATATCTCTTTTTCTCTATACTCTCTTTATGGTTGTTACTCCTACTGTCTCGATTTCTAATGTCACTAGTTTGGTCTCCATTAACCTAGATAGAGATAACTACTTATTGTGGAATTGTGGAAAATTCAGTTTGTTCCGATCCTTCGTGCAAACAAACTACTCAAATTTATTGATGGCGCGTTAGCTTGCTAGACGAAATTTCTTTTGGATGATAGTGTCGCACCTACTAATATTGTTGATCTCAAATATGAAGAATGGTTAGAACATGATTCTTTAGTATTTGTTTGGATTAATGTCTTTTAGAAACGGATGTGGGTTGCACGTTGACCTTGAAAGATGTGAGCCATGTTCCTGACCTTTGGATCAATTTAATTTCTGAACATGAGCTAGATAAGCAACATTATGTGAGCTACTTCATCAGAGGTGGTTGGAAGCTTGTCAAAGGGTCCCTTGTTGTAGCAAGAGGAAAGGCATGTTGTACACTCTACAAGACTCAAGCAAAGGTGTACAAGAATTGTACAAGTACCAGCTGAGCTGAAGATACCTCTTCACCAAACTTATGGCATAAGTGGCTTGGTCACATGAGTGAAAAAGGCATGTAGATTCTAGCAAAGAAGCAAGCTTCTTTCCGGCATTAAAGGCACATCTCTTACCCTATGTGATCATTGCTTAGTAGGTCAGGCAACATAAAGTTTCTTTTTCAGAAATCTTTAGAAAGAAAGTCATACATTCGAGATTTGGTTCATTTTGATGTATGTGGTCCTATGAAGTATAATTCTCTTGGTGGTGCATCATATTTTGTCATATTTATTGATGACGCTTCTAGGAAAGATTTAGGCCTATGCTAGGAAAATCAAAGACTAGGTCTATGAATTTTTTTAGCATTTTCATGCTAAGGTTCAAAGAGAAACAGACGAGAAGTTGAAGTGCATCCGAACAGACAATGGTGGAGAATATACTTCAAAATTGTTTAAAGGGTATTGCATGGAGAACGCCATTAAGCATCGAAAGACAATTCCCATGAATCCTCAACAAAACGATGTGGCCGAGAGGATGAACATAATATTGTTGAAAGAATCAAGGAGCATACTCTCTTCAGCTAAATTGCCCAAATCTGTAACGCCCCAGATTTTTGAAATTTTATTTCTATTTTATTTTGATTAGATATCATACATTTATTTTGATTTACAAATAACTAAGTCATCCGTAGGAGTTTCGATAATGTTAATAACAATGTAGAAAGACTATATTTTGAAAAACATGCATTTCAAAAATGTCATTAGTTAAACTGTCATTTTTAACTATGATAGGTTCCCGCAATTAGAACAATGCAAAACTTTAAACTTAAGGGTTTGGGCAAATTTTAGCTGTACACATCGAATTTCATCCTTCTGATCATCCTAGAAATAGCCAAATCAGAAATAAGCTTTTAGATAGCTAATCACGAACCCAAGACGGAAACCGTCTTCTTCTTTGCAAGTCGACGGCTGACCTTTTCACTAGCCTCCATCTAGATCCCGCCTTCATGATCTGATCCTTCTAATCCACTTAGTATTATTCCAAACATATTCCTATTAAACCGTTTTGAATTTCGTTGAGTGTCATGTTAAATCTCTCTCCTATTTAACCCTTAATTTTTAAGATATTTCAATATGAGATTTCTCTTCACATGGGAAGCTGGGGAACATTCTAAAGGATCCTGAGGATCCTTCCTAGCTAACCAATGTGTCAAATCTTATTGAAAACAAAAATTTTCATTATTTTGAAGAATTATTCTCCAAATCATTCTCTTTCGTAAGAGACCTATCAAACTGCTGAAGAGCTTCCAAAGGTTTGTGGACCCATCCAAACCTTCCAAAGGTATCCGATTGTCTGATAAGTCATCCGTTTAAAACTTGTCACTTCCAACCTCTCTCTTTTCTATTTTTACATGGGGATCGTTTGTTTGTATGTGGGCCCTATTCCAATATCTATGATGTCCATTTTATAGCCCTTACCCAATATAACTCACGTCCGAAACCTTACTTTCATCTCTTGTGTGTAAAATTTTCAAATCAAGCCCGAAACTGTCACTTTAAGCCTCTTTATACCGCAACTGCGCATGTGTATTCTCCAAATCATTCTCTTTCATAAGAGACTATTGAATGGTTGAGGAGCTTCCAAAGGTTTGTAGACCCATCCAAACCTTTCAAAGGTGTCCGATCGTCTGATAAATCATCCGTTCAAAACTTGCCATTTTCAACCTCTCTTTTCTATTTTTGCGTGGGGATCGTTCGTTTGTATGTGGGCCCCATTCCAAGATCTATGATGCCATTTTGTAGCCCTTGCTCAATATAACTCACGTCCGAAACCTTACTTTTATCTCTTGTGTGTAAAATTTTCAAATCAAGCCCGAAACATCACTTTAAGCCTCTTTATACCGCAACTGCACATGTGTACACAAACCTCTTTAAAGCCTCTTTATACCCCCCCCCCCCCCCCCCCCCCCCCCCCCCCCCCCCCCCTGTCTATAAAAGCCCCCTCCAGCAAGAGAAAGCCTCACACACGAATTTTAAATAGAGAGAGAAAAGAGAGATAAGAGAGAGAGAGAGAGAGAGAGAGAGAGAGAGAGAGTTTCTTACATTCTTTAGCGGTTAGATCAGCCCTTCAACCCTTCAACTAAGTCCATCTAAAAGCTGAGTATCTTTCCTTCAAGCCAACCATGTATAAAGTGTATTTTATAAGTTTCTTCTATCCTATGATGTGTTGTTTTGATTTGAATTATTGATCTATATAACATGATGATTATCGTAGTATTTACAGTCGAAATAATGTTATATAATGTTATAATTTCATGTTGGGTTGTTCATGTGAGAAGGCATGTGTGTTTTTCCACATTCTTATGCAAACCATGCATAGTTTCTTTTGATTTGAATATGATAATGATGTTTATATTGACATGTGCATTGTATGAGTGAGGATTATCATGTGAATATTATATTTATGCACACCCCTTGTCTCTTGTTGATGAGATAAGTTGTTGTAAAGAGATGGGCCCATGGAAGGTGTCCATGTTGGAAAGATGATCTTGGTATGACCATGTTTGTGTATCAAATGGTTGTCAAGAAATCCTTATGTCTATATGATGATTTAGATGGATCCATAATTGTCATGTGTGTATGTTTTGCGGCGTTGGAAGACAACAGCCATGATCATGAGACATGATTGAGTCAAAATGAGGGACAAGGTGTGGACATTATTGTTATATGATATCTCATGAGCCGGGGTTGGTAACATGAATACTAAGCCCGAGCTGTCAGCCTATGCTGAGTTGTTTACAATTCCCCATAGTGACCATTGAGCATATTTAATATGGTTGGTTGTAAAATTACTTAACTAAATGTGAAACAAAAATCATACATACACTAGGGCTCGACTTGGTGAGCCAGCTCCTCTGGGTGTCATGGATGAAGTCTTAATAGGGGGTTTCCCACTCCTTGTCCTGCTCTATTTAGTAGAAGTGTATTGGGGGTTTCTCACTTCCATTAGTTAGGTCATTTTCCTCTGGTGACTAGTAGGCTAGCATGAAATATATTGGGGGTATCCCGCTTCATGTATTATAATTCTAGTCAGAGTACCTTAGTCAAAGCATGCACATCATGCATTACATTAACTAATATTTTACTTGTATGTTTTGATTTGGTTAATATCATTCTCTTACTTACGTATACTTTGTGTTATCATTGTTATCATAATTGTCTTAGAGGGATATATCTCACTATGATAACGATTAATGCTATCGAAACACATCCCAGATGATCTACGTGAAGATTCAGTAAGTGAATTGAGCTTTAAGATGAAGAGTACGAAGGTTCGTGGTAACAGATGATGTATGATGAAGCTAGAGCAACTTAATGAAGATTTTATTTATTTATGTATTTTGGAATAGTTTACTACTTTCAATAAAATTGTAATAAGTCTTTCATGGTTAAGACAATGATTGGATATTTTATGTGATGTGGTTTTAAGGACATTTTGTTGATAACTTAGTGTAAAAATCAATGGAATAAGATAATTCATTTTCATTACCGTTCTTGGAAACCACGAGTATTAAAGGTTTGAATGATTAATGGAATGTAGAGGATTTTGTCCTTGGCGCATTCCAGTTAACGCCCAAGAACTCAGCTTATTGTGGTATCCACGAGAGTCGAAAATCTCTAGGCGTTACAAAATCATTTACAGGGAGGCTATACGTACGGTCTGCTACCTAATTAATAGGTCCCATTTAGCTCCTTTGGAGGGAGATGTTCCAAAAAGAGTGTAGACCAAAAAAACAGATTCCATACTCTCATTTAAAGGTGTTTAGATGCAAAGCTTATGTTCATGTGCTTAAAGAACAGAGAACCAAGCTTGATGATAAAGCGGTTCTTTTGATATTCTTACGCTATGGGGAAGAAGAATTCGACTACAGGCTATGAGACCTAGTAAGAAAGAGAATTCAAAGAATCCGGGATGTAGTCTTTTATGAAGATCAAATTATTTAAGGCTTTGAGAAGATTAAAAATCAAGGGGATGTGATCGATGATGTCCCTGATCTTACTCTAGTTCCTCCTCCCACTATGCATGATGATTGGGGAGAGATACAAGAAGATGATGGAGTGGTTGAAGATGATATTCCTGTAGAAACTGTAGAAGATGTTGAATAAGAAGAGCTGCGGGAGCAGCGCCCCCCCCCCCCCCCCCCCCCTCAAGAGCCACCAGCTGACCCTCAGCTAAGAAGATCTACAAGAGAGCGACAACCCTCAAGGAAGTATCCTTCTAAATAATATGTTATGTTAACCAATGCGGGGGAGTTGGAAAGCTTCAAGGAAGCTTAAACTCATAAAGACAATGATAAGTAGAAGATGGTTATGCAGAATAAGATGGCCTCGTTGCTCAAAACAATACTTATGAGTTGGTTAAGCTTCCAAATGGAAGAAAAGCATTAAAGAACAAGTGAGTCTTCAAGTTGAAAGGTAATGAAAATGACAAGCAAGTGAAGTATAAAGCTCGGTTGTTTGTGAAAGGCTTTAGTTAAAAGAAGGAAATTGATTTTGATGAAATATTCTCTCTCATGGTAAAGATGTCATTCATTCGAGTGATTTTGGGTCTAGCTACAAGCCTAGACCTTGAGATAGAACAGTTAGATGTCAAGACAACTTTCCTCCATGGTAACTTGAATGAAGAGATTTACATGGAGCGGTCAAAAGGGTTTGAAGTGAAGGGTAAGGAACACTTGATTTGCAGGTTAAAGAAGAGGCTATATGGGTTGAAGCAAACCCCAAGGCAATGGTATAAGAAGTTCGACTCATTTATGATGACTCATGGGTATAATAGAACGCAAGCAGACCACTGCGTTTATTTTAGAAAGCTTTTTTTATGATAACTTCATTATTTTGTTGCTCTATGTTGATCACATACTAATTTTTTATCAAGATGTTGGACAAGATTGATAGGTTGAACAAAGAGTTATTTAAGTCCTTTGACATGAAGGACTTAGGGCATACTCAACAAATTTTGAGCATGAAGATTACTCGTGATAGGAAAGCCACGAAGTTGTCGTCATAAGAACAATACATTAAATGGGTGCTTGAAAGGTTCAATATGAACAGTGTCAAGCCTGTCAATACACCGCTTATAAGTCATTTCAAGTTGAGTTCAAAAAATTCTCCTTCTACTAGAAATAGATCAAAGAAGAGATGACTCTAATCCCTTACTCTTCAGCAGTTAGTAGTTTAATATATGCTACGGTTTGCACAAGGCTAGACATCACTCATGCAATGGGTGTTGTGAGCATGTATCTCATTAATCTTGGTAAAGAACATTGGGCAACGGTCAAGTGGATACTTAGGAATTTGAAAGTTTCATTTAGAGTGTGTTTTTGTTTTAGAAGTGCAAATTCTATTTTGGAAGGATATACAGACGCAGACATAGTAGGTGACAAAGATAGTAGAATGTTCACTTTTGGGTATTTATTCACTTTTACAAGGGGAGTGGTATCCTAACAATCAAAACTGCAGAAGTGTGTTGCTCTCTCAACAACAAAAGAAGAATACATTTGGCTACTGAAGCTGGAAAAGAGATGTTGTGAATGAAGAGATTTCTCCAAGATTTAGGTTGGAAGCAAGATAAGTATGTGATTCACTATGATAGGTAAAGTGTCATGGATCTCAGCAAGAATGCCACATATCACTCCCGAACCAAACACATATATATCCACTACCATTGGATACGCAACATGTTGGAGAATCGGGCGATGCAGTTCATGAAGATCCATACTGATCAAAATCTGTTAGATATGATGACGAAGGTAATTCTAAATGAGAAGTATGGGCTTTGTAGAAGCTTGACAGGTATGCGTTTTAGGTAAGTATCTGTTTTCGGATGGTTCCCTCATATGTTGGGAGGGAGAGATTATTAAGATATTCCTTCCCCATGTAGTGTCTCACGTGTGAGATTAAGTGGGAGTAGTTTGGCCTTTTCCTTAGACCACCTTTTGCTTAAGTCAAAAGCAAACCAAAAGGGTTTTAGAGGTCATTTTCTCACACAACAACAAAAACGAATTTGGGGGATTTCTCTTATAGTTCCTTTTGGAGACAAAGAGAGGTTTTTTTTTAAGAAGAAGAAGAAAAGAAGGCTCCCTCTACAGCAGATTCAAGTCTCTTGTTGAGTACAAGAGAGGATTCAAAACTGGGGTTGTGAAGCCTACATCCACGGGCTCCGAATTTCGTTGGTAAATCTCATCGAGGGTTTGGTTATTAGCTCCCTTCTTCATGAGTTTGGTTGATGTGAAACTTCTATTATTCTTGTTGATGCTTGTATTTCACCTTTGAGTGGTGTAGTTGTTGATTATTCAAGAGAGGTGTTGTCTTGAAGGTTGTTGTGTGTGATGTGTTTGGGGATCCAAGAGAATGTTCTCTTGAAGATTGTAATTTCTTTATGATTATAATAGATTTGTTGTTGGACAAGGTTCCATAGTTTTTTTTCCCCTCAGTTAGAGGATTTTTCCACGTTAAAAATTCATAGTCTCATTTGCATTGTTCATGTTTGATTAAATGTTTGTTTGAATTTGTTTGATCATCCTTTAGAGAAGCTCTCCTATAAGTTTATCTTCACCGAGTTACTCAGTTGGAGAAGGGGTTGTTTTTCCCTATACGGTAGAGGCTCCTTCCTTCTACGTTGGGCTGTCAATGGGTTGGGCTCTGGCCAGCCAAAATCAAAATTTTGAAATAGGCCCAGGTTCCTTCCTTCTACGTTGGGCTGTCAACGGGTTGGGCTCTGGCCATCCAAAATCCAAATTTTGAAATGGCCCAGCCCGAAATAGTTCAAAATCCAGACCGAGACCAACAAGCCCGTTGACAGCCCCACTTCTACGGCGCTTATATGGCACGTGTGAAATAGGTAGACGATCCAACTACTCTCCGAATGGTGCACAGAAATCCTTTCCCCTTCCAATGCAAATGGTGTGACATGAGCCATCAATCACGTCGGGACCAACAATCTGAGTAGAAAGGGGCCGACCTTTTGACTCATCCCAACAATCTGAGTAGAAAGGGCCCGGCCTTTTGACTCATGCTCTCAGAGATCGTGCCAATGCAACCCTCATCGATGGCCCAACAAGATTTTACATGAGATAGCGATCTAATCTCCACAATCAAGAGTAATTAAATTCTTTCCAAATTTTCAATTATGTTTCTTCGAAGTTGGACCTGAAATACAACTAATAGTAATTTCAAGGAAGCTCATGCATTTGAGAACTAGAGAATGTTATATCCTATTGACTGAACCGAATCAATTGTTCACGATTCAATTCAATTGTACATCCAAACATGTCCTAAACAGAGAAACTATATGCCAGCAATTTTAAAAAGAAACACATCCCACTTCTTGATTTTACAGCAAAGAACAGGAATGAATTCTCTTTCACAAAAATACGAGTACTAAAAACCGTTACAGTAGTTAAATCGTGGAAACAGAATTACCGAATCGTGTAAAGAAATACAAATGCAGTCATCCAGAATTCCAATTCCATATTAAGAATTCGGCCAACCCCATTTTGATGAAACGTGCTAATTTCCCATGAGATGGAAGGTGTCATCTTCGATGGCTGACGGTCGCAATTCCCCTTCTTTGGACAGGAAACTTCCATCCTTTCCGACCTCATCCTCAACTCTATCTGATTAACACACCATTTTCTGTGGCTGCTCAGTTTCGGATTTTACAATAGATCATCCAATTCATTTCAATTCAGATGCAGGCTTTTACCGTACTAGGGGTGTGTTTGGATGTATAGTTGAATTGAAATGCAGTTATTAGTCCAGTAAGGAGGAAAAAACTAAATGGTAGTTTCCTTCCTTATGTTGGAAATTGAACTGCAATTTGAGTGCTACTTACTAATTTTTGTAACTACGTCTTGATGAAATTGAATTTTTGAAACTCAATTTGCTTCCTCTGTCGATTGTTCTGCTGAATCTACTCTAGACTGCACATTCGACACCTTCCTATTCCTTAATGAATTCCTACTCATTTGTTTCACTGTGTTGGCCTTCTCCTCAACAGATTCAACAGTCGAATCGGTTTTCCACATCCAATCTTTAAAATTACTCCAGATCGGCGAGTGAATCCTCTTACTTACATTTCGGAAGAAAACTCACTATATCGCCCATCGACGGCCTCTTCCCCACAATGGGACCCACACACTGGCCAGCCAGTATTGCCAGCTGCCGTCCGGCAGAAGCATCGCTTGGGGGGCCGATCCGTGGATCGTAAATTGCATCGAACTCGCCTTTCTTGATAAGCGGCATTGCCCAATCAACGACGGACGGCGGGCTGTAATTCATATCAATGGCATTCCGAGCGCTCAGAATCTCCAACAAGAGAATTCCGAAGCTGAAGACGTCGCTCTTGGAACTGAGATCCTCAGGCTCGATGTAGCCCGGATCGATGTACCCCATCGTGCCCGCCGGAGGCGTCGACCGTATCCGAACGTCCTCGACGTGTCCTCTCAGCGCCAGTCCGAAATCCCCCAACCGTGCATTCCAATTCTCGTCGATGAGGATGTTCGACGACTTTATATCTCGATGAATTACAGGCGGGTCCGACGAATGCAGAACAGAAACAGCCTCAGCAGTCTGCAGAGCGAACCGGATCCGCCGGCCCCAATCGGGTGGCTCCCAATTGCAATGCAGGTAGTCGTACAGAGTGCCGTTCGCCATGAATTCAACAACGATGAGCTTCCTTTCTCTCGAGTCGAGGCTATATCCGAGAAGGTTTACGAAACCCGGGTGCTGGATTCTCGAAAGGATTTCGATCTCGTTCTCACCTGGGTGGTTGTTATCTTTGCTATTGGTGTTTTCCTCTACGGCTTTCGTCGTTATCGCCTTCTTGACAGCTACAACGAGCTTTCCGCCGTCTATGATAGCTTTGTAGACGCTGCCATGGCTGCCTCGGCCGAGGAGATAAACGGAGGAGAATCCGCGGGTTGCGGATTCTAAATCTTCGTAGCAGAATCGACGGATTGGATTCGTTTTCGTTCGTGGTTTCTTCTTCTTCGGATTGGATGTGGATTTGGAATTGCAGGAGAAAAATCCCATCTCCCTCTTATTTTGAAAATAGCAAAGAGAAAGGGAGAGAAGATATGAACTTATAAAGAGAAAGGGAAGAAAGGAGAAGGCGTTGCAGTGGGTTGGAATTGCATTGCAGTATTCAAAAGGAGGAAAGACAAGAGGAGAAAAAGGCAAAGCAGAGATTCTGTCCTGGCGCTGGATTCCATTTTCGAGTCAGGTTTTCCTATGTCGCGACAGCATCCAGCGTGCATGCATCGCGGCTCCAAAGGGCTAGTTGCTGAGTAGTTCGATGATCAGAACCGTTGAATCTATAAAAGAAAACCCTATAATTAAATTTTTGTTCAATGATAGATTTTGATGATAATTATCTATAGATGAATTTTGGATAATGAAAAGAAAATTTTCAATGGACCATTTTCAATTACAAAAATCCAAGGTTAGGATCATTATTGAAGGTCGATTATAAGAAAATAGATTATTTATCGTTGAAAAGAGAATATGAA
Organism: Liriodendron chinense; assembly: GCA_003013855.2. Lineage (NCBI taxonomy): Eukaryota > Viridiplantae > Streptophyta > Magnoliopsida > Magnoliales > Magnoliaceae > Liriodendron > Liriodendron chinense. Next base: position 1,168,870 of record PVNU02002560.1, on the reverse strand, counting down.
TAATTAATATTATTGGAAAATCTCAGTGGGTGGGCCCAGTGGGTGTCGACACACACCTGATCCTGAGTCGCGAACACAAGAAAAACGAAGAAGAGAGATAGTGCCCTGCACGACGCCGTGGAGGTTTGGTAAGCCAACCCGCGTGTAAACCGTACCAATATACACGCAAACATCAAGTGCCTAGATGGAATACTTGTGAGAAATCTTCATCAGGTGGCCCACTCTATGTAGATATTCTGCGCTGGAAGTTAGGCCCTTATCCGGGCCACTGTGTAAAAAAACGAAATGGATTTGTTTCTATCCATCTATTTGCGATGGATTTACTCTGTCCGTCTGTTTATTTTTGTAAACTGGCCCACTTGAGGAATGAAACGACCTGGGCCCTTTATTTTTCACACGGATTGATCTAACCGTTTCTGCCTACATGCTGGAACGGATATCTTTTTATGTGTTGCAAATTGGCAATTTTTCTTGCGTGTGGATGGATTAAGTTTAGGATGCGTGCGTGTTAAGCGAAATTCGGTCGTTTGGTGGCGTCACGCACTCTTTCTTCTCGACACTCATGAGAAATACGAAGACAAAAAAAAAAAAAAAAAAAATCCCGAGAAATTGCAAGGAAGCATGATCTCATTGGCTCGCTCATGCTGATCACTCCACTGGCCCACCACGTGAAGATCCATACCGTTCCTTTATGAGGTCTCACCATTTGTAAGCCTGATTCTATAGATAATTAAAAAAAAAAAAAAAAAAAGAATTTTGAAGGCTTTTAAAAGTTAGTGGTCAGGACATGTACGGATAAAAATGTAAAGGAGCAATGGACCGATGCGAAAAAATCACAGTGGCCGAATGGGTAGGATCATCAAATAAACAAGTCCCCTCTATGGCTATGGTCATCCCCAATGGTGGGCCAATAAATAAAAAATTCTTATGGCAGATGTATGGTTTAGACGGTGGAGAGACAGCCTCCATCGCCGAGAGGCAGTCGCGAGCCCGGGGCTGCAGGGATTTCGTGCACGCGGATTTCGTGCAGAGCCGGGGCTGCAGGGATTCCTTCTGCCCTAAGCCCCGTAGGACCCACCTTGATGTATGTGTTATAATAACTCAGGCCCTCCGTTTCACCCGTTTTTTAAGAGATATCCCTAGCAAGAGGTAGATCCAAAGCTCAAATGGGCAACACCAAATGAAACAGGGATAAAGATGTGGACCGTTGAAACGTTCTTAGTCTCAAACCGTGCCATCCGCCCCTTCATGAGGTAACTTCGACCTGAATCATGGGAAAAGACAAATAAAACTTATCCAAAACGTCTGTAACACCCTCGAGGAGTTTTCAACAGTAAGAGTGCAACCCTACTTTTTATTTTGTGGCGTGGCCTACTTAAGCTAGGGATGGTTCTCCAAACAGAGAACATGTGCTGCTGCCTCTCTGAGATGGTCCAATTAGAGACTTTTGGCTGAACTAGCCCAATCAAAGAAATGAAAAGTAAGATTTCTTTACTTGGTAGGATTAGATGATCCAAATTAGATTTAAAAAAAAAAATGATATAGAAAAACGGATACATGCGTCACAGTGGCCCACAGAGCTCTGTGTTACAGGAATCCCCACGCAAGCTTGATAATCGGTCGCATGCTGAGCACCTGTCAAGCCGGTTGCTCCTTCGACCGTTCATCTATAAGCTCCAAAAGTAGATAGGTACACTAATAAAGCCAACTTAATCATATGTCTCTCCGTTTATAGAACTTTTGGGTTAGAAACAACGGTCCGTTAAAGAATTTAAAATCACCTTTGTGTGCACGCTAATAAACTGTGGTCAGCAAGATTTTTTCCATCCACCCGATGTATAATGGCACCATCAAGATGAACGGTCTAGATTATTGCAATGTAGGTAAAAAAGGCGAGCCTTTTAGCGTTCCCATGCTATAAAAAGTCTTCATTACGGCGATGAACTCAAATATAACGGCCGCCTCCGTACTTTCGTGCGGAAAGAGGATCGCATCACGCGTGATTTGTGCGTGACGATATGGATGTCCACGTCACATCTTAGGATCCGGATCTTTTTTATTTCATTTCCGAGTTCGTTTTGTCCCCGTCGCAACCGATATCCATCGTCTGTCGCCGTTGACTGTGGCCCAAATGCGCTATGGTCAGATGATCAGAGCCGTCTATTGTGGAATCTATGCCATGCAGACCACCGTAAGTAACGTTCTCTGAATGGATGTTTTTGGCCGCCAGTAACTGTAGATGAATTTAAACAATGAAAAAAAAACTTTCCACTTCCAGTATTCCTCTAAAAATCAATGAAAGGAAAACTTTCAACTTCCAGTGTTCCTCTAAAAATCAATGGCCGTGATTCTCACTGAAGACTAATTATGGGACACTAGATCATCTAATTTAGTTGTCAAAATATGGACGGTTCAGATCATCGTTCCATCCCACCATTTGGCTCCATTGAATATCTGGATCCTGAGTCGCGACCTACGAAAGCCATGAAGTACGCGTGGCATACTTGTAGATCAATTATGACCGTCCACGCGTGGTCCTTCAGACTCGCCGGACTGATCCTAATATTTGCAATTATCCATCGCCCATTTTGGGTGCAGTTAACATAATAATGAAGTGGGATCTTTAATCTAACGGTTATAAGCTGGGACCCACCACGTTGTAAGGTGGTGATGTCCACTCGTACGGAAACTCATTGCCGTCCAATTGGACCTGACCATATCTCTTCCTCGCTTTGATCTACTGTACGTCGCGCAGTACCTAACACGTGGAAGATGAGGCGCGGTGAATCCAGACAGCTCATCTAGTAGGCACCAATCAGTGGATGGCTCGCAGCTAAACTTTCACCAAATGAGCAATCCCGTCCGTTGATTTTTTTCCTCTCCGTTATTGATGATTAACCATAATCATTTTTTCACCTTCCAAATTAAGGCCACTGTTCAATGGATGAAATCTTTGATCTCATGTGATTTTTAGTAGTGGACTATCTGCAGGTAGGGCCCATTGAATGAACGGTCTGATCCACCGCCACATATACCATGTGTCAGGATGCGTGTCGAATGGCCACTGCTGATCTGGCGCGCAGAAGAGGAGACATCGCATAGAATATGAATGCGCTTAAGCATCATTGACCCGAGGGATGGGACGCATGAGTTTCAATCGCTGAAGTCACGGACACCATCCAACTCTGCCCAATGCCAGCAACAAAATTCGTGCTGAAACTGTCATTTGTTGACTCAGAGTGGGATTATGATTTCATACGCCGAAAGACTACAGCTATTCACAAACGCCCAAGTATTATACCACTGGAATGGCAAACAACTCAATCCATGCGCATGATTTGGTCGTTGCTATTTTCATCGGAACCGTAGATTTTCTTTGACACGCCAATAGAACATGTTAGGATCGACTATTCAGGTTATGATCGACCTCCATGGTGTCACGACTCTGTGGGGCCCACCATGATGTAGGGTTTTATCCACGCCGCCCATTCATTTAGCCAGCTTATTTTAGGCTATAAGTCGAAACTCAAAGCATATTCAACACTCAAGTGGACCACACGTGATACTTTGCTGGGGCCCACAGTGATGCTTATTTGTCATCCAATCAGTTCATTAGGTTACACGTACCAGGATGAAAGGAAAAATGGCAATACAAATTGGCGAAGTGAATAAATCATATACATATCTTAGTTGGCCACATAGCCCTGACACCATGGAGGTGGGTGGTGGCAGGGTCACCATGCAATCCTGTCCATCCAAAACTCACACTCTCAGTAGGTGATCTTAACTTGTCCCACTGGCGTGTCTCAGAAAATCTATAGTTCAGATGAGATTAGCGACGCCCAAATCATGTGTTGTAGGTAGGGCTGTCAACGGCACGGATCATGATCCGTAGCTGATCCAGATCCGCTCTGATTTAATCGGATTCGGATCAATAATCAGATCATTGGGTCGGATTCAGATACCCAAAGACGATCCGTTTAATATTCAGATCAGATTCGGATCCTTGATCTGGCCCGTTAACGACTCGATTAAAAAAAAAAACTCTCATAGGTGAACATAGCAACTCTCTCTCTCTCTCTCTCTCTCTCTCTCTCTCTCCCTCTCTCTCTCTCTTCTCTAGAATATGAATGGTCGATCGCCAGTCGGTGCCCTCTCTCCTGTTCTCTCCCGTTTCCCATTGCCATTTTCCAAAACCCCATGGGCTGTATCATATTCGGATATCGGGTCAGATCATATTTAGATATCGGGTCGGATCATATTTAGATATCGGGTCGGATCATATTCGGATCGGAAACAGATTTTAAAATATTTAAACAGATCGAGTTCAGATCATATACTTGTGATCTGAATCGAATTCGAGTCGGATATATCCTTAATTAGATCGGATATGGATCATCACTAATCTGACCCGTATCCGACCTATTGACAGCCCTAGTTGTAGGTCATAACTCTAAAAATTAGATATCAACCGAAACCCTAACTGCACTACCAAGGTTAAAAGACGCAGTGACTCGGATTGACTCGTCTAGTCACGAGTCAAGTTGTGACTCACCCGAGTTAGGGGTGAACACCCTGACTCAACCGAGCTGAGAGTTGAGAGCGATTCCTCTAGCTGACTCGAACTGGATCGGGCCTGACCAAGTCCGAGTCCACTTGTGCTTTACTTTTGTCGGCCGATCCGGGGATCATGGCATCTGTGGAATTGTTATCTGACAGAGGCAAACGATTGTGTTTGGAGCTATGGCCCATCTAAAATGGGAAACATGCTTTGGACGGTTTAGATTGAGGTGCATGAGCCATGTGTATAGAAATTGTCTGCATGTGTATGGGATCTTGATACTCTCAAGAGTATCAATACTTCTCTCTAACCGTCGCATTCGGTTCCCAGTCAGCTGCACAGCACCTGCACTGTAACGTAGACTTGGGCAAGTTACGAGCTAACCCTGTCAATCGGCTCTTGAAGGGACTCATGCAGACAATGATCAAGGAGATCAGATCTGTTAAGACCACGGCCGTGTAGAGCCCTGCCCAGCTACATGCAGGCTCTGTTCCTTCCGTACGTAATGGGGTACGTAGCTCCGTAAGACCGTCTTAGTTTTGAACCATCTAAAAATGTTGGTTAAAAACTGTTGTACAGCTGTCCAACCATTTAAACTGTGTGTCCCATTGAAATGGAGCATGTCTAAAATCACACTATTGACTAATCCTAACCATTTAAGTAACCGCTGCCAGATGGATGGAAAAAAGCAAAACGGTGAGCGGTCCAAATCCAAGAGGAAAAATAAGATGGTTAACGCTATCTTCTCAGCGTAGTTTTTAGATTATGCTCCTTTCACAGTTGAGTCAGCAACTTGGACGGCCTAGATTGTTATGGCACATCAACGTTTGAAGAGTCGTCATCGGATTTTTAAATGGTGCATGACTGACATACAAGTCTACGCTTGCTTTCCATGGGACACGGAATGGGCACTGACTGCACCAGTACCTGGCTAGAGACGGACGGTCCTGTCAAGGGCTTTGTCGGGCCATCTTGATGTATATATTTTATCCACGTCATCCATTTATTTTGAGAGGTCATTTTAACACACTAGCCCAAAAAGAAAGCAGATAAAAAGCTCAAGTGGACCACACAACAGTTAACAGTGGAGATCGAACTCCTACCGTTGAAAACTTCTTATGGCCTTCCCGTCATGTTTATTTCCCATCCAACCTGTTCATAGGGCTGAAAGTTGGGCGGGTTCAACCCGACTGACCCGTGACCGACCCGACATTGGGTTGGGCTTGGGCAAGAAGTATTGAACCCGATCTTGAGCTTGGGCTATAAAAACATCGACCCGATGATGTTTGGGTTGGGCATGGGTTGAGGTCTCGGGTTGCCCGACCCAACCCGAACCCGATCTATATACAAGTTACTTATACTTTTACTATACTTTAGTGAAGTGAACTTATAATGTTTACTTGTATTTTAACTTATTTGTTTAGGAAAAGTGAAGTTTTTTACAAGTATATAATTAAAAAGGCATAGGTACAAAAAAATAAGGCGTGTATTGAAACATACTAGACTAATGTAACAACGAAAATATTAGCATGTATCAACCCGACCAACCCGATCAACCTGACCGAGCCCGCTTGGGTTGGGTTTGGGTTGAGAATTCCCAACCCGAGGTTGGGTTGGGTTGGGTTGGGTTGGGTTGAGGTATAGGAACCTTGGGTTGGGTTAGGGTTTAGCACCAACTCGACCCAACCCGCCCGACTTTCAGCCCTACCTGTTCATAAGGTCACATAGACCTGTATGAAGGGAAAACATAAATACCAACTTGATTCAAAACTTTTGTGCCCCCAAGAAGTTTTCAATGGTAGGCTTTCAATCCCCACTGCTTCATGTGGTGTGGTCTACTTGAGCCTTCAATCTGTCTTCTTGTTGGGCTCATGCCACAAACTGATCCGTCAAAATGGATGGATGGCATGGATAAAACATATACGCTACGATGGGCCCTGGTGTGGGCAGTACCCAATCGGCCTCCCTTTCGTAGCTCCTGATGGAGGTTGTACCCAATCGGCGTCCCTTTCCTAGAGGCAAAGCCAGAGTGACCGTTATTTTACAGGGCGCGGTTTGGGTGGATTCCCGGATCCACTGAGGTCGGTGGTTCTCATCTGTGGGCCTACTGTGATGTATGTACCTTACATTTACACCATTCATGCATTTTGAAAGCTCATTTTAGGGCATTATCTGAAAAATGAAGCAGATCCAAATCTTAGGTAGGACCCTACCACATGAAATAGTAGTGATTGAATCCACACCATTAAAAACTTCATGGGGGCCACTGGAATGTTTATTTTCCATCCAACCTGTTGAAAAGGTCACAAAGACATGGATGAAGATACCAAACACATATCAGCTTGACCCAAAACTTTTGTAACCCACGAGAAGCTTTTAATGGTGAGTACCATTATTTACTTTATGATGGTCCACTTGAGATTTGAATCTACTTATTTTTTGAATTATGCTCTAAAATGAGTTTTCAAAATGAATGGACAACGTGGATGTAATACACACACATCATACAGTCAAAGGCACGATAAGGGATCGGGTGGATCCGGGGATCCAGCGAAGCCGCACCTTATTTTACAAGGGCTGTATGTGGGGCCACTAAAGTGTTTTTATGCATCCAACATGTCTACCGAGGTCTCCAGATAGGACATCTGGATACTCCAAAAATTAAGCCGATCCACCTATCATGTGGACGACCACATGAGGGATTTTATTTATTTATTTATTTATTTTTAATTCTGTAATGCACTGATTGAATTGCATATAAACAAACATTTGGATCCCAACCATAAGAAAACAATGCACAATCATTCAAAAACCTTCATTATCACATGGGGTACCCACCTGATGGTTGTATAAGCTTATTCTACAAGGATGAAATGTAGGCTCTACCGTGGATCCGACGCAACGGCATCCCAGCTACCAATTGCAGTACATTTTCACTTTTATTATTTTTCTTTATCACCGTCCATTTGATGGCCACCAATAGAATGGGTAGAAGTGTCCACCTCTGTTATAATCAGGGAGCAGACAACTTCAACGGTTTTAGATTGTATTCATGTCTGACACGTGTACGGGTCGATGTGCACACTAGCTAGTGTACGCGTCTTCAATACTCTTCATCTCATGTTTTGGGGTAAAAGGTATTATGTTTTGGGGGCAAAAGCACCGTCCATGATTGGCACCATTGATGATAGGCAGCGGACTGGAATTCTCTGCAGCACCTGCTTCACGACAATGCATAAAACACCAAAGTCTGTAGGCCCATTATGTTGTAAATGTAATGTCCACTCCATCCATCAGATTATTTCTCATTGTTAGGTCCTGTGTATAAAAACCAGCTCGATCATGACTCAGATGGCCCACACCTCATGGAACAAGGGGGATGGTATTCTGACCATTAGTTCTCCTGTGGGGCCATCATGATTTGTATCTTTCACAAAACTAGTTAATCAGATGCAACTCACCAAGACGAAGAGAACATATATATATATATATATATATATATATATATATATATATATATATATATATATATATATATATATATATATATAAATTAAATAACTCACACAGGCCACACCTTGTGAACTTTGGCAATTTTATATTATTTTAGTTAGTGTGGCCCATTAAAATTTTAAATTGGGATTATAATTTGAAGGTATGGTTCAAATAATATTTCACACCTGATGGACGGAGTAGATTTTCTTTATATAACACGGTGGACCCCATGGAGCTTGGGTATTCTATGGCAGCAAAAAACAGATGTAGTAGACGATTCCAGTCCCAGGTGTGAAAGAGACCTTGTTGGTTTGACACGTAATATTTCACACCTGAGGTTCCATCTATCCAACGAACTACTTACAAATGGATGGGAACCTGTCACGTAATAGGCCAGTTCATGGATGGACCGGATGTAAATAAGAAAATTTGAAGTGTATAGTAATATCTAAACCAATAGATTCATTTCCACACGATTATATAAACTTCAATTCGTTTCATGTTGACATCCGATTGGATTGTTGTGAGCTTGATTTTGGGCATAGTTTTATATTATGGCCCATCCGAGCGATGTGGAACTAACTTGGACGGTCCAGATCTATATCCAAACTGCATTTGAAGTGGTGTCTCGTGGAATCTCTTTCCATGCATGTGCCTCTCATGTCATGGGTCCCATATTGACATGATAGCTTGAAAAACCATACCACCCAACTATCCAGGTTGCTTCACGAGCTATTAGGATGGAATATGGCTGGGCTGGCCCAGCCCAGCATAAGTGAAGCCCACGTGAGGCATGTGGGCTGTGTACGGGCCTGATTTTGGTCCCGTTTATTAGAATTAGATCGGGCCTACATCTGGCAAAAGTCCTAAAAGTAGGCCGGGCCCAACCCAAACCATTTGTTTTGGGCCGGCAGGTCTCCCATTCCATTCCGTAGCTGATGGGATGGGCCTGACTTGTACATGCCTCAGCGAGGTCTGACCCTGCAAACTTGCCTCCCTTAGACTGATCGGCCCAGGTCGTCGTAGCTTGGACCACGGCTGCCAGCTGTTGAATCCAACTCACATCACACGTGCAGGATCTAGACCATTCATCGGCTGGTGTTTGTCAGAATTGAAAACCCGTGTATACCGTACAAGATGCGGGCCACTTGATCGGACAATCCTTCCATTCAGCTGTTTTCTGTAAGCGGCCAATCAAACATAAAATTAGTGGGGAATATCTAAACCATGCATCCTTGTGGGCCACACATCACAAATGAGATCCCAAGCATAACTCTAAACAAGTAATTTCTTCTTGGACTGATCCATGTATCCTCCAATCTAATCTGTACTACTTGATGAAGTTCTCAGTACCACATATACAACCCTACTGTGGTTGTTGGTGATGGAGACCTGCAACTTCTCTCTTTAGGGCTTTCGACGGCTCGGATCAAGGCTGGCCCATTTAAATATATGTCCCGGCTAGCCCACATGCCAAAAATTAGGACAACTCGAGCGTCACCCTGATCTCAAAAGACAATTTTGTTGGTTCTAGGCCGCACACCGTGTCAGGCTGGGGCTAACTGGCCCACTGATGGATTGGTGTACATCTCATATGGTAAAGGAGTTTGTTTATTTTGTTATGGTGTTGGTGGGAGAAGCAAAAGAGAACGGAGAAAGGGAACTTAATGACTATAACAAATGCAAGGCCTCCTAACGCACATGTACATAAGATCTGGGTCATTCATCAGGTGGGTTGAAAACCAGGCCGGCTCGATATCATCAGTTGGGCCACACTATTTGTGCATTGATAATGGCTATATCAATGTTCAGGTATATTATGACAGCAATTAGGCAAGTTGTTTCACTGATTGGCATTCTAGGACTGAATTTTGTGGTTGTTGGGTACAATTTTGTCTCCTGGAAGAGTAAGAATTTGTATTAGCTCAATTTTCAAAGGAGGTTGTGTATTATTATTATTATTATTATTATTTTTTTTTTTTTTTTTACACCCGCACTCACACCACAGTAGCTTTTTTATACCACAATGGGTACCCATGACCTCATATGTTGAAACTCTTGTGAGTTTAATTTCCACTAGGCATGAGTAAGGACCTACAAAGGAGGTGGTGTACATGGTTATGGGCAATGGTACTAGTGAAGTAGTTTGGTTGTGCTTCTTCATTGCCATTCTAAACACTCCTGTTATGTCTTTTGTACCCATCTTTGAAAATCCATAGATTGGATCCGGTGATTGTTGTGCATAGAGAAATTGCAGCTCAAATAGGATGATGTTGTCATTGGGTAATGGGCTGCCGGTTGCTCGACTTTTTTTCCACGAACAGTAAGAAGTGATCCTTTTGTTTTGTCTATAATTTCTCTATATTTCAATCCTAGCATTAACTTATTTTTATATTCTGTATTACAATCTGATTTTGAGCCTTTTGATTTACCATTGCAATCAAAGAAACCTTCTCCTACTCAAATGGTACATCATCACATGAACAATCTCTCTTACTCTTATTATGGGAAGCGGACTTTTTCAACGTAACCACTCAAAAAGGCCATTAGCCACACATGTACACTCACACACCTTTTAACACATCTCAATTGGCCATTCCATTATGGCTGCTAGCATTTTCTTAAAAAGAAATTCTCGTTAGTAAGTTCAACCTATTGATGAATATTATCGCGACCATAACGATATAAAACATTGGTGATGTATCCAAAATAAGGGCTATAGATTCTAATTTAGTAGCATCTTTTTATTTATCCGGCAATGTGAAGTTAATTTGTCTATCACCGGTGGTGGTTATCCAATTATTATTCTATTCCTTATCATCCTAAGACGTAAGGTAGTTTGCTTACCACCCGTGATTATTTTATAATGATTGGGAGTTATTTCGCCACCCAAATTACCTTATCTTTGTTCATTACTCAAGATTTGTGAGTTACTCATAATGTTAATAAACATACTCCCATTATTCTAAGTATACATCATGACTAAAACTATAAGTGGCACTTGGCATTTATTATAGCTTAAACAATAAGAAAATCATTATACTTGGCCTATAAAATCGTTATCCACGTCATCCATCTATTTTTAGAGGTTATTTTAGGGCACTAGCCCAAAAAGGAAGCAGATAAAAAGCTCAAGTAGATCATACCACAGTTAACAATGGAGATTGAACTCCCATGGTTGAAAACTTCTTATGGCCTTCCGTCATGTTTATTTCCCATCCAACCTGCTCATAAGGTCACATAGACCTGTATGAAGGGAAAACATAAATATCAACTTGATCCAAAACTTTTGTGGCCCCTAGGAAGTTTTCAACAGTAGGCTTTCAATCCCCACTGCTTCATGTGGTGTGGTCCACTTGAGCCTTCAATCTGTCTCCTTGTTGGGCTCATGCCCCAAATGATCTGTCAAAATGGATGGACGGCATGGATAAAACATATACGCTAGGGTGGGCCCTGGTAGGGGCAGTACCCAATCGGCGTCCCTTTCCTAGCTCCTGATGGGCGTTGTACCCAATCGGCGTCCCTTTCCTAGCTCCTGATGGGCGTTGTACCCAATCGGCGTCCCTTTCCTAGAGGCAAACCAGAGTGACCGTTATTTTACAAGGGCTGTATGTGGGGCCACTTAAGTGTTTTTATGCATCCAACATGTCTAGCGAGGTCTCCTTACAGGACATTTGGATACTCCAAACTCCTCCAAAAATTAAGCCGATCAACCTATCATGTGGACCACCTGAGGGATTTTATTTATTTAATTTTTTTTATTATAATTCTGTAATGCACTGATTGAATGGCATATAAACAACGCTTGGGTCCCAACCATAAGAAAACAATGTACAATCATTCAAAAATCTTCATTATCATATCATATGGGATCCCACCTGATGGTTGTATAAGCTTATTCTACAAGGATGAAATGTAGGTTCTGCCGTGGATCAGACGCAACTGCATCCCAGCTACCAAATGCTGGACATTTTCACTTTTATTATTTTTCTTTATCACCGTCCATTTGATGGCCACCAATAGAATGGGTAGAAGTGTCCACCTCTGTTATAATCAGGATCAGACAACTTCAACGGTTTTAGATTGTATTCATGTCTGACACGTGTACGGATCGATGTGCACACTAGCTAGTGTACGCGTCTTCAATACTCTTCATCTCATGTTTTGGGGGAAAAGGTATTATGTTTTGGGGGCAAAAGTACCGTCCATGATTGGCACCATTGATGACAGGCAGCGGACCGGAATTCTCTGCAGCACCTGCTTCACGACAATGGATGCGGAAAACATCAAAGTCTGTGGGCCCACTATGTTGTAAATGTAATGTCCACTCCATCGATCAGATTATTTCTCATTGTTAGGCGCCTTAAGGATAAAAATCAGCTCGATCATGACTCAGATGGCCTCCACCTCATGGAACAAGGGGGATGGGATTCTGACCATTAGTTCTCCTGTGGGGCCATCTTAGTTTGTATCTTTCATCAAACTAGTTAATCAGATTTAACTCACCCAGACGAAGAGAACATACAAAAACGATATAATTAAAAAACTCACACAGGCCACACCTTGCGAACTTTGGCAACTTTAGGAGCAATTTTATATTGTTTCAGTTAGTGTGGTCCATATAAAATTTAAATTGGCATTATCTTTTGAAGGTATGGTTCAAATATTATTTCACACCTGATGGACGGATTAGATTTTCGTTATATAACATGGTGGACCCCATGGAGCTTGGGTATTTTATGGCAAACAGGAGTAGTAGACGATTCCAGTCCCAGGTGTGAAAGAGACCTTGTTGGTTTGTCACGTAATATTTCATACCTGAGGTTCAATCTATCCAACAAACTACGTACAAATGGATGGGAACCTATCACGTAATGGGCCACTTCATAGATGAGAGTTTTTTTTTTTTTTTTTTTTGTAAGGGGTTAGTACACACATCCCACTGTTAGTACACATTAGTCACTCTTCAAGAGTCACCCCCCACGTTGGGAATCATATCAGGACCTATGTGTTGAAACGAGGTTATCTTCACTCAGTCTACCACTGTCCCAAAGGTGTGGGTGTGATTCTTGTGAGCTTGATTTTGCTCATACTTTTGGAAAATGGCCCATCCGAGTGATGTGGAACTAACTTGGACGGTCCAGATCTATATCCAAACTGCACTTGAAGTGGTGTCTCGTGGAATCTCTCTCCATGCATGTGCCTCTCATGTCATGGGTCTCATATTGACATGATAGCTTGAAAAACCATACCACCCAACTATCCAGGTTGCTTCACGAGCTATGAGGATGCAATATGGCTGGGCTCGCCCGGTCCAGCATAAGTGCAGCCCACGTGAGGCATGTGGGCAATGTACGGGCCTGATTTTGGGCCTGTGTATTAGAATTAGACCGGGCCTCCATCTGGCAAAAGTCCTAAAAAGTTAGGCCGGGCCCAACCTAAAACATTTGTTTTGGGCCGTCAGGTCTCCCATCCCATTACGTAGCTGATGGGATGGGCCTGACTTTTACATGCCTCAGCGTGGTCTGACCCTTCCAACTTGCCTCCCTTAGACTGATCGGCCCAGGTCGTTGTAGCTTGGACCACAGCTGCCAGCTGTTGAATCCAACTCACATCACACGTGCAGGATCTAGACCATTCATCGGGTGGTGTTAGCAGTCGGGTCCATAGTTCCCGAACTGTGGGCAACAATTGTCAGAATTGAAAACCCGTGTATACCGTACAAGATGCGGGCCACTTGATCGAACAATCCTTCCATTCAGCTGTTTTCTGTAAGCAGCCAATCAAACACCAAATTAGTGGGGGAGTATCTAAACCATGCATACGTGTGGACCACACATTAAAAATGAGATCCCAAGCATACCTCTAAACAAGTAATTTCTTCTTGGACTGATCCATGTATCCTCCAATCTAATCTGTCTGATTGGTTTTTCAGTGCAACCAGAGATGCTCTTCCAGCTTTACTACTTGATGAAGTTCTCAGTCCAACATATACAACCCTACTGTGGTTGTTGGTGATGGAGACCTGCAACTTCTCTATATAGTATTGTGTTTTGTACCACATCGGCTAGGTTCTACGATGAAAGGAGCTTCATATATCTTGGGGTCACTCCACCTATTCGGTTAACCTTTTGGGCTGGTGTGACACAACGTTTAGGGCTTTCTACCGCTCGGATGAAAAAGCTCAAATTGGTGTACATCTCATATGGGAAAGGAGTTTGTTTATTTTGTTATGGTGTTGGTGGGAGAAGCAAAAGAGAACGGAGAAACTGGAGAAAAAAATTGGATGTATGTCTTGTATCCATGCCGTCCATCCATTTGACGAGATCCTTTTATGGCATGATGCCAAAACTGAGGCAGATCTGAAGTTCAAGTGGTCCCCAAGAAGTTTTTAATGGTTGGCGTTCAATCCCCACTATTTTCTGTGCTGGGTCCACTCGAGATTTAGATCTGCCTCATTTTTTGTTTCATGCCCTGAAATGATCTCACCAAATAGATGGACGGCATGGATACAACATATACATCACGGTGGGTCATTGCTTACACCCGGTGTAGCTAGCATAGCTAAAGCGTAGGTGTGGCAAAAAATTTCTCGAGAAAGGGATCTTATAATATAACAAATGCAAGGCCTCTTAACGCACATGTACATAAGATCTGGGTCATTCATCAGATGGGGTGAAAACCAGGCCGGCTCGATCATCAGGTGGGTCACACTATTTTAGTAATGTGCATTGATAATGGCCATCTCAATATTCAGGTGTATTATGACACCAATAATTAGGCAAGTTGTTTCACCGACCGGCATTTTAGGATTGAGGACTGAATTTTGTAGCTGTTGGGTATAATTTCGTCTATGAAAGAGTAAGAAATGGTTTGTATTAGCTCGATTTTCAAAGGAGGTGGTGTATTTTTTTTTTACACACACTCACCGTTGGGAAAACCGGCAGCGGAAGCGGAAGCCGAAATGTGCAGAGCAATTCGAGATCAAACGAGAAATACAATGAAATCAATCACACACAAGCATTCACCACAAGAGACTCCAAATTCACATAGAAAAACTCCTCAACGGGTAAAAAATCATGGCACAAAGCGATCCGTTATGAATAATAGAAGATTACAAAGATTGACAATTCACAAGCAAGGAAAACAGAGAAAACCCAGGCTCTCTCTCTCTCTCTCTCTCTCTCTCTCTCTCTCTCTCACTCTCACAAATCACTCTCCCCTCTTCCTAACTTGATTAGAAAACCTTGGACACCTTAGGATACTATCTAAGTCGGGATTACAACTCTTTAAATAAGAAAAACACCCGAAATAGAAATATCTTGCGCAGTACTATAAGCTGCGCAAGAAATCTGCGTGCACAGCTGATCGATCACCCGACTGGTCGGAGCCCCTGCAAACTGGTCAACCGACCGGTCTGGGGCAACATAGAGACTTGTCCAGGTCCAGCCTTCTATGCATCTGGGTTACACAGGCAGACCGATCGCCCGACCGGTCTGAGCACCTAACTCATGCACAAGTTTGAAGGCTCCCTAACAATCTCCATCGAGGCTTCAAACGACGAATCAATACCATCGTCGTAACGTCATCTCATCTTCAATCATAGCTCCACCGCTTCTCGTGCCACTATCGACTGTAACCTTACACATTCACACCCTTTTCTGCTCTTCTCATGTGGCCCTTGGGCACTTGCCACATATGAGCAACCGTGGATCTCGCTGCCGATCCTGCACCTCCACAGTGAATTGTGCTCCCGATCAACATTTAAAGATGGCTATACCTCTATGCCTTCATACACACGTGTTCCCTTCATCACTTCACAATAACGATGACAGCGGATAAACACGCATCCTTTCGCCTTGAGTGCACCAAGAGAAATCATATTCATCTTCATCTTGGGAACGTGCTTCACATCTTCCCGGATTTGTTCGATCCCATCAAACATCCTGATGCGCACAGTACCAATACCCATAACCTTATGAGCGAATCCATCTCCCACAAACACCAATTCTCTACCATACTCCTTGTATGTCGTGAATGAACTCCAATCAGCACATACGTCACATGAAGCTCCTGAATCCAGGATCCACTCACTATCATGAGATCCCTTGCCAGATACAGTCAGATTTCACACAGATCGCCACCGTCCTCTACGATATTTGCTCCCTTTCCAGAAGAATTTCATACCTCTCTTGCTTCAACCTGGGATTCTGACAATCCCCTCTCATGTGGCCCTCTTGACCACAATTCCAGCACTTTACGTTAGCCTTTCCTTGGCCCTTGGCCTTAGATCCCGATTTCGAATATCCTCCATGCTCAGAACTTTTTCCCCTTATAACCAGGGCCTTTGAGGAATAATGGAAAACTACATCACTGCTTTTCTTTCTCATCGCCTTCGACTGGAGGGCTGAGATAACGGTCTCGACGATTATGGTTTCCTTTCCTGCGCACACAAAGTCCTTGAACGACTCATATGAGTCTGGAAGAGAATTCAACAGAATCCATGCTTGATATTCATCTTTCATCGGTTCATCGATCTCCACCAACTTGTAAACCAGCCTATTGAACATGCTCAGGTGGTCCTCCAACTCAATTCCATCAGCCATACTCAAGGTGAACAACTGCATCAATACGTACATGCGATTCTCTAGAGATTTCTTGGCATAAACCTTCTTTAGCTTAGCCATCGTTTCAGCCGCAGTTTTCTCCTTCATGACATGATAGAGAACATCATCTGTAAGGTTTAATAGGATTGAGGTTCTAGCCTTCTTATCGAGCATCGTCCACTCATCATCTTTCATACCCACGGGTCGCTTTCCAAGAGCTTCATTAAGCCCTTGCTGAACCAGGAAGGATTCAACCTTTACCTTCCATAGCTCGAAATTATTTTTATCAGAGAACTTCTCTACCTCGAACCTTGTGCTTGATCCCATCTTCTCGTCTCAGATATGAATTTTACTCCACCCCAACTTTAGCTCTGATACTACTTGTTGGAAAAACCGGCAGCGGAAGCAGAAGCCGAAACGCGTAGAGCAATCCGAGATCAAACGAGAAACACAATGAAATCAATCACACACAAGCATTCACCATAAGAGACTCCAAATTTACGTGAAAAAACCCCTCAATGGGTAAAAAACCACAGCACAAAGCGATCCATTATGAATAACAGAAGATTACAGAGATTGACAGCCCACAAGCAAGGAAAACAGAGAAAATTCAAGCTCTCTCTCTCACAAATCACTCTCCCCTATTCCTAACACGACTAGGAAACCTTGGACACCTTAGGATACTATCTAAGTCGGGATTACAACTCCTTAAATAAGCAAAACACCCAAAATAGAAACATTTTGTACAGTATTGCGAGCTGCGCAAGAAATTTGCGCTCACAGCCGACCGGTCGCACCTTGCACAGAAACAGTCCAGGGGAAAACATTCGTCCCTGCCTCAATGTAGACCGATCGGAGCGCCCTACAGACCGGTCGGCCGACCGGTCTAGGGCAACACATAGAACTGTCCAGGTCCAGCCTTTCGTGCATCTGGGTTATACAGGCAGATTGGTCGCCTGACCGGTCTGAGCACCCAACTCGTACACAAGTTTGAAGGCTCCCCAACACTCACACCATGGCCTTTTTAATACCACAATGGGTACTCGAACCCATGACCTCGTATGTTGAAACTCTTGTGAGTCTACCACCGAAGCATGAGTAAGGACCCACAGAGGTGGTGTACATTGAAAGTACGTCGGTAGTCTAACACGACACCTTCGTATATGCGGAAGCTTAAAGAGCAATAAGAATTATGACTAAAACCTATAGGGGGTGATTAATACCTTTTTAAATTCTTTTCGCCAACTTACACAATTTAACAAATTAAACTAAGCAAGCAAAAACACTTCGGCTTCCAAGCCTAATTGGGTCCAATCACAAGACTAGCATATGGTTAAGCGATAAACAACCTAGTCTAAGCATGCATATGTAAACAAATGATTTAACTAATCAAGCTCCTAACCTATGCAACTTATGTAGACTTATGAGAATAGATCGATGAGCTCAAGTCTACTCTACTAGTGAAAGTACATCTTGTGTGTGGAAGTGCCTATCTAGTGTCTAGCATACATTCCTATCAAGCATACATAATTAACAATTAAACATTCAATGCTAAGATAACAATGTGCTCAATACAATCACAAACACAAGTATGCATAGGGGTTCGACTTTGGGTCTACTCTACTCTCAATTCAAGTACTCAACTCCTCTGAGCACACCGGCATTCACTATCGGAGGTTTTAAATGAGGTTTACCTCTCAACCTTTACATGGAGGTTTTACCGGTTCACCTCTCAACCATAACCGGAGTTTTGAACAAAGGGCTAACTCTCAACCCGAACGGAATTTTGGATATACGCTAACTCTCAACCCGATGCATGTTCACTCCCGTGTCGGAGGCTCCCCCTTGGAGACTTTATTTAGGCCAGGCAAATGGGCCAAGGAGTGCCAAACAACCTCTAGTCTTTAGGCCGACAAACAGGCCAAGGAACGGTCAACGTCCCTAGTTCGAATTTGACAAACAAACTCTATACTCAACTCCCAAAGGGAATTGAGTAGATGAACTCTCAATAAAGACACACTTACTTGTCGGATGAGCTCCTTGTTCAGCGCCGGTTCGGGTTGCTTGATCTCCGCTCTCCCGTGCTTCAATCAGCTTCCCTTGCTCCTTCGATCGTGTTGCCGTTGCGTCGCCAATGCCTCAGTTATATTCGATCAATCACCTTGCTTGTGATGCCTTTGAGATGCCCAAGGTAGTAGGATGGTTGGTTTGAGAACTTTACAACTAATAGGAATGGGTTTCCTAGAGTTTCTCTCCTACAACGATCTCATATTAGAGTTTTAGACAAGGATATGCCTATCAAAGAAGGTCCAAATTCTAGAGATCAAAAGGGAATGAAGGTCATCTTCTTTATGAGCTTGGAATGCTCCAATCTTGTGTTAAAACACAAGGAAGATGCCTTGCATAGGTTGGGAATGAGCCTCAAATGGTCTCCAACAATGGTGGCTTCACTCCTCTCAAAATCCCTCTTCTTACCCCTCAATTCAAGCCAAGCCATTTTATAAAAAGATGTGCAACGGATATAAAACGGGCAAAAAACGGCTATTGCGGACCAGTCGTGACTGGTCGGCCAGGGGTCCCCGACCAGTCTTGACCGGTCGACCATAGGCCAGAACAGGACAGAGGCATTGCTGTCTGGTGGGGGGGTCAGCCTGATCGGTCACGACCGGTTGGACCAGCCCAGCCGATCGGTCAAGACCGGTTGTCCCAATGGCCTACACACTGTTGTCTCTGGACTGGGTCTGTCCGACCGGTCGGTCTAGTCTAGCTGACCGGCCATGATCGGTTGGACAGGCCTGGGTTCAGCCTATGACTTGTTGACCCATCTCTTTCACAACCCACTCTCTATGGCCAAGGTATGGGTGATCTTTTGAGACACCTAGGGCCAATCTATGATGACTAAAAGTTTCCTAATGTGGTCAAGGTCATTAAAGAGGTTAAAGAGTTGGGTTTTGGTCAAGGTTAAGGCACACAAAGGCATCACTTTTACCTGTGTCTTCTTCCTTGATGCAGCAGGGCCACTTGATTCTTCGGTCTTCGTCTTCATTAAGCTCAACCTGACACTAGACTCATTGACCTAAGTAACTGATAAACAAAGTGCACTAATATGCCACGAAAAAGTGTACTAACATACATAGCTATAGGCAATGGTATTAGTGAAGTAGTTTAGTTGTGCTTCTTCGTTGCCAATCTAGACACGCCTGTTATATCTTTTGTACCCATCTTTGAAGATCCATAGATCAGATCCGGTGATTGTTGTGTATAGAGAAATTGCAGCTCAAATGGGATGATGTTGTCATTGGGTAATGGGCTGCCGGTTGCCCGGCTTTTTCTCCACAAACAGTAAGAAGGATCCTTTTGTTTTGTCTATAATTTCTCTATATTTAAATCCAAACATTAACCTATTTTTATATTCTGTAGTACAATCTGATTTTGAGCCTTTTGTTTTACTATTGCAATCAAAGAAACCTTCTCCTACTCAAATGGTACATTATCACATGAACAATCTCTCTTACTCTTATTAGCGGACTTTTTCAACGTAACCACTCAAAAAGGCCATTAGCCACACGTGTACTCTCACACACCTTTTGACACATCTCAATTGGCCATGCCATTATGGCTACTAGCATTTTCTTAAAAAGAAATTCTCACCAATAAGTTCAACCGATTGATTAGTTTATCGTGACGATAACAATATAAATATTGGTGATGTACCCAAAATAAGGGCTATACATTCTAATTTAATAGCATCTTTTTATTTATCCGACAATGTGAAGTTAATTTGTCTATCATCGGTGGTTATTATCCAATTATTATTCGATTCCCTTTCATCCTACGACGTAAGGTGGTTTGCTTACCACCCGTTAGGGGTGTCAATGGGCCAGGCCTGGGCCTGAAAAATCAGAATTTTGAATTGGGCTGAGCCTGAAACAGTGTAAAATCAGGGCCGAGACTTACCCCAGGCCTGGCCCATTGACACCCCTACCACCCGTGATTATTTTATGATGATTAGGAGTTATTTCACCACCCAAAGTACCTGATCTTCGTTCATTACTCAAGATTTGTGAGTTGCGTGTAATTTTAACAAACATTCTCCCATTATTCTTAAGTAAACATCAGGACTAAAACTACTAGTTGTACTTAACATTTATTATAGCTTAAAAATAAGAAAATTGTTATACTTGGCCTATAATATGACTATATCGTAATACCAAACATCTCAAAGTATAATCAAATATATCACATGTACAGAATAATCATCATTATCACAGTATGTAATGGGTCCAAATACATTAACAACCACTAAGCTACCCATTTCATGAGCATAGGAAACATCCAATGGTCTATATTTAAGACACTCCTTTTTAGAGATTTCTAAATCTTTTTACACCAAATAGATATTGATTTACGGTTATCTATTTTAAACCATTTTTAAATAGAATGTCATGTACTTCTCTTAAGTACAATGCTCAACTTGGACTTTCACCCTTCAATGCTAATTAATTATTTCTTTATTTTTACCCATATACCAATCCATGCGCACATGTGTGGCACACACTTGGACAACCTCTTTAAGAAAACAATGGTCAAATTTACAAATTTAATTTTTAAAACGTATCATAATTTTAAATGCGCACACTAAAAAAAAAAAATGTAACTTGTATAAAATGTTGAATAATTCTGATTGAACATAGCATGCATATATTAATGATAATGAACAAAACATGTATAGCAACACCAAATTTCTAGACTTCACTTAATATGGACCCTCGTGAAGTCCATTCCATGAATTTTCTTTTTTCATGCATATCCTCAATCAACTATTAGAGCATGCACCTACAAATATTGCTACACAATAAAAATAAAATTTAATTATTTATAATTAGGCCTTTATTTCATTTTGGGTTTATTCTTTCATACTATACGTGAGGCAGAGGGGCATTTTCATCCACTAAAAGTTGAAAAGTAATTTTAGAAGTAAGAAAATTTGAGTTAGAAAAGGACCAACTATTAACACAAACATGTCGTAATACAGAACTACTGACCTCAATAACCCCTTACTTTTGGGACATCCCATAACCTAAGGATTCCCATCAAATATATAATATAAATGTCCAACACACCACAGTGAGGCCCACAACCTCATGAGAATTTTCCATGAGATAGACCTTATAGGACTTTTTCCCTGTTGAGTGGAGGAATTCACATAACCATCAGGCCTGAAAAAAATCAACTGTCTATGCCTTTCCTAACTGTTTCATGTAGTGGGGCCCGTTTAAATCACGTATCTACTTTTTTTTGCCCTAGACCTAACATGGGATAACACATGTAATGAATGGAGTACATTTCACTAACACATCACAGTCAGGTCCATAAAAAATCAAGGGTAGGCATTTCACATTCGTTAATATGGCCCACATGAATTACCAATTGGGCTACATCTAAAATTAAGTCATGCACATAAGGGCCATAGTGGATTTCATAAATATATTTATGGTAGGCTCACTTGACCCCGCCACCCATTTGCTCGCACATAAATACTTCATAGTACTCGGAGAATGGGATTTTATAATATTTGCATTTCTCTCCTTATGCGTCCATAATCACATATCAGCCTTAGTTTTTTGGCCTTGGGCCTAAAGTGGCATGACACATGTAATTATTGGAGTGAATTTTACATAAATATATCTGGGCCGTGTCACAAATCAGGGGTGAGTGTCCCTCGCCCAATGTCTGTCCTTGGTGTGGCCCACCTGAATCACAGGTTTTCCTAATTTGTTAGCAGTAGGCACAAAATTAGGTCACGCAACTGATGGTCAGAGTAGATTTCCAAAACACATTCAGTGAGACCCAACTGAGCCTGCCAACTCTTTCCTGGCTGGTTGGATTTGTGGCCCACAAATAGATGATGGTAAGCATACCCTCCATTTGAACATGCACATGTATCAGTTAATTCATGTGAAATATGATGAAAGGGGAAGCATATGATCCTTCATCAAAGTAACACATTTTTAATGTCCTTTGACACCGACCCCTTCAAGTATGGCCCATTTAGTAATCATTGTCGTCATATAAGCTTTATCACAGCTAAACAGGGTTGTTCTCTTCTTTAGCCTTTTCTAATGGGCAGAATGTGGACCGTTCATGTATTTTCCTTGTGTAGATAAATTGAATTTTAACATCTGAGTGGGGTACCTTATCTTCTCGATGCTGATGATGGATCGACATTGCAGCTCCCTTTCGGCCTGTGTTCTGAATTTTTATTTTATTTTTTGTTTCATCAGCATCGGTCGATGATTATTTGATTTCCTGTTTTCATACGGTACGTTGACTCCCTACAGTAGAAATCGGCATTCACGCCATAGTGCAGCTTAAATGATGATCTGAAGCGTTCATGGTCTGGATTCTATTCTACCAGGGATATGGTAAGAAACATTTGATCAACGGATGATGGAGTATGAAGGTGAAAATTCAATGGTCAATATTTAAATTCAAGATTCAGAACTGAAGGATCATCAGCGAAGCTTGATTATAGGACTAAACGCTTCTAGATGATAGAAATGAGAATATGAACCGTTCAGATCGATCGAAGGATGTGGGGATTGAAACCAGACATCGTGCAGTGACACCGTACCTTATCAAAGCCCTTAATTTCGGGAGCGGATTGCCTGTGACACCGGGCACAGGGATATCTCTGTGACCGGAACTGTGTGGAGCCCATAGAGATGTCCGTCACAAATTCACTCCGTCCATCTGTTTTTAAAGTCCACGTTAGCACAGGATTCTAAAATTCATGGAGATCCAAAACTTAGGTGGGCCATACCACAAGAAACAATGGGTATTGAACACTTAGCAGTGACAGAAGTTTTGCGTTAGGGAGATATTTTTTCCTAGAGTTAATAATTCTATGAACGGTTTGGATGGCATATAAACATCATGGTCAGCTCCAGGAAGGTTTCAATGGTGGACGTTGGTGTTCTCATTCTTTTGTTGGTGTGGCCCACCTGAGTTTTTAATCTGCCTGATGTTTTGAATCCTATCTTGTGTTTTCCTTTAAAAACATGTGGACGTAGTGGATTTGTCACAGATAAATGTGTGGACCCCACACAGCCCTGATCACAAAGATATCTCTGTACGTGCCCGGGTCACAAGGCAATTCGCTCCCCTTCATGGTGCCACCGAAGTTTTAGATCGAGCTGAAATTTTACTTTTCTCTTCATCCATGTCTGCGTGACATTATGAACAGTTGGATGACAAATAAACATCAATATGAGCCCTACGAAGGTTTCAACGGTGGACCTTGTTGCTGTTTCCGGTGGTGTGGTCCACTTGAGCTTCGGATATGCTTCAATTTTAGGTGGAAAACAGATGGTTGGCGTGGATAAGACACATACATCCATGGTGGGGCCCATAGAGATCACTCAATACGCTTTAGCCTACCGAATTACTCAGTTCGTTAATTAGCCACCCACACGAGCCCGATGAGTGCGCCGTGATGTTTTTATTTGAAATCCATTCTGTCAATCTGTTTTTACAGATCTTGTTAGTACAAATGAGGCAGATCCAAAACTCAAGTCGCCACACAAAAGGAAAAATCTAAGGAAATGCCTGTTGATGAAATCTCCTTCTGGTCTGTGATGTTTCTATGCCATCCTTACCATTCATAAGGTTATTCCTACGAGATGAACTGAATACACAAAAATATTAGCCTGCTCCCTGCTCCCATCAATCCTCAAAAAAAAAAACTTTAGGAACACCAACTATCTACGTATTATGGAAGTTTTATTGAAATCAGGCAGTAATACGTAGATTTTGAAGCTATTGATGTATTGTATGGATGAATCTATTCATCTTAACTTCATTTAAGTTATATAACAGCCATTACTCTAAACAATAATTACTTATGAAGTTGGTTTCAAAACAAACAAATGAAGATCGTTGCGGTTGTTATATTTACCAATGATGCCTAGTTTAATTAGGTTTTGGTTGTAGTCTTCTTATATATATATATATATATATATATATATATATATATATATATATATATATATATATATATATATATAAACATACAGAAGTTCACATTTGGCGGTTACCATATGAGCTGGCCAGGTCAGGCTAGGCACCAGCCGGGCCCAAAACTTTAAGAGCCGAGGCCTAAGCCTGAAAAAAATTAGGCCCCAACCTTGCCAGGCTCGGCCCAAATATTGATAAAATCTCTATTTGGCCTAATCCAAATCTATTCATTAGTCAAGTAGACCACACTTGCACAGTGAAATAGATAATTTAGAGGAATGAAACCAATGGGCTACTTAATAAGTCACAGATGGAGGTTGCAATCGATCGGCCGGGTTAAGATGGGCACGAGCTAGGCCGAAACTAAAGTGCCCAGGCCAAACCTCAAAAAATTCATATGGGCCCTTGCTAGGATCAGTCCAAATATTGATAAATATCTCTAATTCCCACCTAGATGTTCCTAATCTATTCATTGATCAAATGGATCATATATATATATATATATATATATATATATATATATATATATATATATATATATATATATATATATATATATATATATATATGTGCACAAAGAAATCTATATTTTAGAGGAATGAAATCAATGGTCTACATTCAAGATTGATGGATTGCTTAACTGAGGATTATAATGGCATATTTGTGAGACATAACGTATGTAAACCTAAAGTCAAATTGGGTGGGGCTAGGACTAGGCGGAGCCAGGCCAGGCTAAAATAATTTAAGCCTAAGCTGGAACTGAAAATTGATCCAATGAGGTATGCAAGGCCGCAGGCCTATGGACCAAGTTAGCCAATCCAAGCCCTGCCTAAAGCAGGGCAGGCTCATCGGGTTCGGTAGGCAACTAGAATCTGTGCCACCCAAAGTCATCATCATTGTGTTTACAAACCATGGATCGGACAAGGCCCCACACACAGCAAATTCCTGGAAAGAGGTAGAATCAAAGCTTCTGGTTGGTCAGGTATTCCCCATTCAAAACAATGGACTCGACTTAACTCTCGACCCTTTTTCTTGTCAAAACCCTACCGTTACGTTGCCAAACGCTGCTGATTAACAAAGTAAACACTCGAGACCAAAGAAAAATCCTCTTCTATAAATACCACCCTTCCCTTCCATCCTTACATCAACACAAATAGAATCCTGGACATGGATTTCCACGTAAGATACCTCTCTCTAGTAATGTCCATCATTTTCATCTTATTGATCTCACATTCCCAGCCTCTCATGGCTGCATCAAGGCCTCTACAAGGCGAATCATGGTTCATGAAACCCAGTCTCTCATTCCAATCCCTCCAGCAAGGCCCAGTGCCGCCTTCTGTACATTCGCCATGCAGCAACGGACACACCAAAGATCCAGGTCACTGCAATGTTCAGGCAATCAACTTGGCAGGCCATGTCCGTTCACCGCCGCCCCATTTTCATGAAAGTGTCGTCACCGTCACTGTCGGTGCTGATGCTGGCCATAAATAGCACTAGAAACGTACCAAAATAACCTTCTTTAAATCAGCAAGAGGTTTTTTAAGCCCACACTCGTGTGACAGCCCTGTCTGCTGTCCATCCACATTCAGGCACACAAGCCAATGTGGAACACGTGTGGTAGATCAGATCTTTCCATCAGAGAGTCAACATTGTTTAGATCTTCTAGCCAAATAGTAAGGCCATTTTCCCACTTTTTGTGGTCCAAGTGAATGAAATGGCCTGGTATTTGAGTCAGCAGATGTAAGCAGTGCTTTCAAACCGATGAGAAGCTCAGATCTTACACGTGTTACACATATGGGCGTGGATTGGGAGGGCCCCACACGCGTGTGGAATTAGCAGACCTCAAAGCTGTTTTCTTTTCTTTTCTTTTTTTCATACAATAATTGGAGCAAACTTGTGAAGGAGTTTGTTTAATAACTGAGAAAATTACATGTAATTCATTTCATGTAACTCTTATTTTTTAGCTTGAAAATTCTATTTATTTTTCAATTTTAGTGAGTGTTTTGCTTAATTTAATACATTGAAATTTTTACGAAAGAATAGCAGAGAGAATGTGTCCAGTTTGTGCAATTGGGCCCTTGGTTCAGTGATCTATACTAATGAAATGCTGAGGCTAATGGTAGATGGTCCATGCACCAAAAACCTGCTAATTCAGGAGATCCTGGCCTTTGAATCTTTGTTCTTTTTTTTGGTTGAATGTTGATTGCTGTTGTATGTTCTTTCTTAGCCATTTATCTACCCGCCCCCACTTTAAATGCTAGAGTTTTTCCCACCCAGAAGATTTTACCATGCATCGAATCCACCAACATTGGGCCCGTAATATCAACAGTCCGGATCAATGATCCAACGGATGCACTATTTACATTCTAAGGACGAGGATTGTACTGTACAATATGCCTACTTTTAAATAATGTTTCACGCCGACGGAGTGGATTTTCTGTATACAACATGGTGGACCTACAGAGCTTGTGTGTTTTATGGCTGCGTGAAAATTCCAGTCCATAGACAACACCCTGATGGGTATGCTGACATGAAATCTAACTCAACAATACAACTCTGGAGCTGTCCAAAGTTGCATCTGGTCAAGCTACCTGAAGAAAAGATATTTTGCACATGATTTGTCGATTAATCCACTTTTTTTTTTATATTAAAACATAAGGTCTGATTCAATCTACCTGACAAACCACTTACAAATGGATGGGAACCTATCAAGTAATTAGCTACATGGATGGGCTGTAAGACTCTATTAGGTGGGCAACACATGATCATCAATTTAGTTTATGACCATTAGATTATTCAAATTGAGTGATTCAGTGGGCTCCATTATAGTTGTGATAATTACAAATAGGTTCAAGGCAGGACGCTTGAACCGTGGTTCCTATTTGCGGTTATTAAGCCGGATATGAAAACTTACAGTGTGGAGACCCTAGAGGAGAGAAGTGTGATGGGTAAGCTTCTCTAGCCCTCTACTCTATAAATATATGTCTTGGTCCCCTCACCAACATATAAGAGAAAATCCTAATCCCATTGAAAAGTTCTCTTAAAGGTGTAAGTTGTGGAAGACCAAGAGCTCTTCTCGGCAACATAACGGCATCAGGAATGTCTTCTCAAGCAGGTACGCCTTTGAGATTATAGTATGAAATCTCCATTATTGATATATAGATGATCCTATCATTCCCAATACATGCAAGATTAACATGGGCCGAATGTAAATAAGAAAAATTGAAGTGCATGGTAATTTCTAAGCCAACAGACTTCCTTTCATGTTGATATCGGACAGGAATGTTTTGAGCTTGATTTTGGTCATACTTTTGGATTATGGCCCATCCAAGGGATGTGGAACAAACTTAAATGGTCCAGATCTATATACAAATTGCACCAATCAAAAGGTTCTATATTACCAGAAATTTGTGAGACGAGTACGGTATCATAAACTGGTAACACTGTAGGGCTATCAACGAGCTTGGGTAGATCTCGGCCCTGATTTTGATCAGTGCTGTTCAAGTTATTGGTCCCACATTGAAATGATAGCTTGAAAAACCATACCACCCAAATATCTAGGTTGCTTCGAAAGCTATGAGGTTGGAAAATGGATGGGCTGGCCCGCCCAGTATCAGTAGCCCACGTGAGGCGCGCTATGGTCCTGATTTTGGGCTGGGTTTATTAGTTTAGACCGGGCCTAAGTCTGGCATAAGACCTAGAAAGTAGGCCCGGCCCAGCCGAAAACATTAAACACATGTTTTGGGCTGCTAGGCTGAGCCCAGCAGGAGTCCCATTCCATTCCGTAGCCCATGGGATGGGCTGGGCCGGACTTGGACATGCTTCAACCGGGTCTAACCCAGCCAGATTTCCTCCCTTACATTGATTGGCCCAGATTGTCGTAGCTTGGACCACAGCTACCCAGCTGTTGAATCCAACTCGCATCACACTTGTAAAGGATCTAGACCATGAATCGGGTGGGGTTGAATGCAATGTGAATATGCCCTGTCCCCAAAGCCTGTCTGTCCTCTCTTCCATTCGTCAATACGTAGGATGTGGGCAGGTGATTTTCTCATTCCTACTTAACTATTTCCCATGCAAATGTGGAATCGTTAATGAGTGGAATAGCCTGATTGGTCCAGGGCATGTTTGCAGTTGGGCCCACGTCATGATTGGACCAGCTCTCACACGCATATGGCACACGGCACATGCACTGCGACTCTACTATTCAAGCTCGCCTGGCAGGAATGACCATATCATTTCTCTGATCACAAGAATTGCATTGATCGATGGTGAAAATCTTCTAATTAACGGAAAGCAAACAGAATTAAAATTAAACAGATTTTTCTGCTTTCGTTCTCCTCATCCGACGTGCGGTCCAATAGGCAGTGGCTTCAAGCACGGATTGAGATTCGGTCTGTGCGTGGCAGGCTACGCCAAGAATCCTAGGCCTAACTAGCCCACTAAAAGCCTTACAACAAGGAAGGAGTTTGTTTATTTTGTCATAGCAGGAGAAGCAAAAGAGATAGGAGAAAAGGAACTTATGAATATAGTTGTGAACGCCCTCCCCACACGTGTGAGCGCACGCTCTAGAGGTTTCCTCCGGTCCTGGCATGAGGCACAGAGAGAGGGATGATTAGAATTCACACGTGGTGGTTGTCATAATTTTTGTGTTTCGCACGCCAGATGTATGTGATTTCAATTAAAGCAAATTTGGCTGCCTTAATGTTGCAAAACCTTTCATAGGGTAGTAAGAATGGCCGATGGGCCGTATGAAGTCGCCACTAGCCAAGAAATAGTTCTTAGTTCTAAGGTTGGCTAGGGACCGTTGAATTGCCAAATGATAGATGAGAAACCCCTCGTCTGAATTGACTCCTAAAGTAATCTGCACCGTTGATTTAGGGTAAGGGTCTCGGTTATGGAGAAGGAAAGGATTAGGCACCTTTCTCTACCCATGCAGTACACAATCCCTACTTTACGAGGTTTTAATGATTTCTTTGAGAGAAGTATTACAGTGACTTACCAAATAAAATAAAAATAAACAAGTTTAGAAATGAGATGGAGTGATTAGAATGAGTAGAACTGGAGTAGATTGGTTCTGAAGAGCTAAGGAGGAGAGAGAAATCAAATACCCTCCTTATGCAGGAAAGATGATCAGACGTCCCCCACCGTGTCCCCTACTCT
This sequence comes from Liriodendron chinense, assembly GCA_003013855.2. Taxonomy (NCBI): domain Eukaryota; kingdom Viridiplantae; phylum Streptophyta; class Magnoliopsida; order Magnoliales; family Magnoliaceae; genus Liriodendron; species Liriodendron chinense. The sequence goes on along the minus strand of PVNU02002560.1, from coordinate 1,139,029 downwards.
TCACTCGTGCTATGATAGTTGTCGTCTGGTGTTCTCTAGAGATCTGGTAGCGCTGGCCCCTAATGATGACCCTCAGATACGTTGGGATTACACTCTGTAGTGGCAAGAATTCAGATCTTTCTTGGTTCGAGACCAAAGACTTGGATGATTTTCTGGCTGTAGATCTTTAGCCGAAAGTTCTCACTACCTCTCTTTGGCTCTCTCTTTCCACTATTTCTTCTGTTTCAGACCGTTCATTTGCACCTTCCGTCCGCCCGTCCTCTTCATTGCCCCCTTACCAATTAGCGGATGCAAGCATTTATAGACAAGGGCAACTGTAGATGATGGAGTTCAACAGTGATCGTAGAGCGGTCGTCAGACGCGAAGCGGTACAGCAATCAGCTTCGCACACGGCCAGAGGGTATCAGCGGCCATCAGAACGTGGCGCCCACAGTGGGGTGTCTACGATAGTAAATGCGAAGGACGATAAATTGGCCATAACTTTTTATCCCGGTATTGTTACAGAATGCACAACCTATCAATCTTTATTATTACAGGTCATCCAGGGTCAACTGGCTGCGTCAATCCATTTCGCAACAAAACTCGTGCTTCCAATTTAAAAATAAGAGTTTAAGAAAATTTAATATTTTTAGTAATTCCAGTTTTTGTCATATTTTCTAATATTTAGAGTTTTAGATTTCCAACTTTCTTTAGAAAGTACTTATAATCATATACTAGGACTCCTCGGAGTTTATCTAAACTTTTTATTTTTGGCAGACTAAGCTTTAAATGAGTTTTATTATTTTGGATCATTTTTATTAAGGTTATAATTTTACTATTTATGGTAATTACGAATTAGGGTTTATTTTTTTTATTTATTGACGATATAATCAATACACAATTAGACATTATTTAATAAAAATATTCAAGTTTTATATCTTTTTTCTTGTGGATTCAAAAAATTATCTTATGGATTCAGGGTTTTGATTACTTGAGAAAAACAATGATGTTCCTCATTATTTCTTCATGCCTTTCCCTGCATCACAATTGATCTGAAAATCTCACCGAACAAAAAGTATTTCTTTAATATTAATTAAGAAACTTTTAACTCGGAAAGTAAGGAATGAGCAAAGTATCTCCCGATGTGGTCATGAAAAATTGGAATGAAATATTATTACACTAGAGGTTACCACTTATCATTGACATTTAATTCTACCCGCATGTGTGCATCTCATTGAGATGATTCTAATCATTTAAACGGATCGAAAATCTGAAGTCAAATGAAGAAAAGATACAATCCATCAAGTTTGTGTGATAAGAGAATAGGCTTTAATTAGAAGTGTGTTTTTGGTAGGCTAGCTCGGGTGCTAAATTGGGCCTTTATCACAATTGGCAAGAGTTGTTGGGCCTAAAGTAGGGTCGTGGAACTGCCATAGTGCCCTGCACTTTATGTAACTCCAAAGCGCCAAAAAAAAAAAAAAAAACAGAAAGAAAGAAAAAAGAAAAAAGAAAAAAGAAAAAAATCAAGCTCTCTATTAGTGCAAGGAATGGGTTAAAAATTAAGGATGGTCATTCCCCTCCCAATCATTTTCCTTGGTATGTCTCACTTGAATCACAAATTCAGCTAGCTTTTTAAGCTTTGCACACAAAATTAGGTCACATGCCTGATGGTCGAAGTGGATTTCTTAAACATATTGCACTAGTACCCTCCTGAATCTGACAATCCTTTGGTAGGCCGTCGGATTGTGTTGGTGGAGCCTTCAATCTGAACATAGTCAGGAAGTTTTAGGCGATCGAAATTGTTCCGAATATAGAAAATTGGTCTCTGGACAATTTTGAGGGAGTTCGGTCACCCAGTAGTGTTTTGGCAATTCTCTAGATCGAAATTGACTGAACTTTGGACTTTGGACACTCAATATTCGGATATTCGGTAGTGTTTTGGCAATTCTCTGGACATTTTTAAATGGTTTCAGGCGACTAAACCATTGGCGTCGAGCGACCGACGATGGACTCAGGCACCCGATCGGGCGGCCAACTGTATTGGTTTCTGTTACACAGTTTACACGGTTTCGCGCTAATTGTTTTTATTTTTAGTTAGAGCTTATAAAAGCAGTTTTAATCGAGTTATAGGATATTACTAATTCATTCTAAACGGGATTAGGGTTTAGAGAGAGTTTTGCTAAGAGAGAGTTTGGCTTTTCTCTTTAGTGCTTTGTTTTGAGTTATTCATCTCTTATAGTACTGAATTCATAGTGACCACTTTGTGTCGTGGTTTTTTCTCATAAGAGTTTTTCCACGTAAAATTCGGATTGTCTCATGCATGTTGATTTGTTTGTTATCGTGTTGCTTATTTGGTTCTCCTCTATACTTTCGCGAGGTTCCCAATAAGTGGTATCAGAGTATACGTTGGGTAGCAATTCTGAATCTGAAGACAAGCTTTCATGACATCCATCATGAAATTCGATGTGAAGTATTCTGGGGAAAAAAATGAACTATATATGGAAGGTGAAGATGGAAGACCATCTAGTTCAGTAAGAGCTCGAAGAAACGCTTGGAAAGCAACCGAAATCAATGAAAGAAGAAAATTGGAACAAGCTCGACAAGAAAGCCAAAATCTCTATTCAATTGTGCCTAACGGATGACGTTCTCTATAACATCATTAGGGAGAAGACAGAGGATGATACATGGGCGAAACTAGAGAACGTTTACACAAAGAAATATCTAGAGAATTGTTTGTATCTAATACTTTAAGTTATTCAACCTCAAGATGACAGAAAGGGTTGATGTTGAGGATCACATCAACACTTTTAAGAGGTTCGTTTGCAAGTTATTGGACATGCGTGAACTGATGGAGAATGAATACCAAGCATGCATCCTGTTGAAGTCTCTCCTAGGATCGTATGAATCGTTTAAGGACTCCTTGTACGAGGCAGAGAGACCATCAACATTGAGACTGTCATCTTTGTCCTTCAATCGAAGGCTATTAGAAAGAAGAGTGGTGACATAGGGTCATCTTCCGATGCACTGATTATGAGGAGGAGGAATTCTTATCAAGATACTGGATCCTCTCGTTTGATATCCAAGTCTAAAAGCAATGGGAAGGGCAAGCTAAAGTATTGGGCGTGTGGCCAAGTAGGGCACATGAAACAAGATTATAAAAATCTCAAATCGAAGAAAGAGAAGACAAGCAAAACTTCTAGCGAAGCCAATACTGCAGAGTCATTAGAGGGCACCAATGATGTGTGTAAGGTCTTAACGATGTCAAAGACAGGCTCTCTCAACAATGAGTGGGTCATGGACTCCAAAGCTTCGTATTACATATGCCCTGATCGAAGCATTTTTAGTGTATGATCCAATACCGCAGGTGAAACTTCTAGGGAAGCTAATACCATATCACAGAGTCATCAAAGGGCGTCAATGATGTGTGTGAGGTCTTAACGGTGTCAAAAAAAGGGCTCTCTCTCTCAGCAATGAGTGGGCCATGAACTCCAAAGCTCCGTATTACATGTACCCTGATCGAAGCATTTTTATTGTATGATCCATCACCCACATAGTACATTTTTAGTGTCCTTTGACCTTGACCCCACCAGGTACAGGTCCATCTTTGTAATCTGGACGGTTAATATAACGGTCCACGGTATGGTTACCGTTAACCAATACGTATTGAGAGATACTAGCCACCCAATAATTTGCCTTTTGGTGCCCTATGTGGATCATTTGTGTATTTTCCTCTTAACGGTCTATTTGCAGGCCAGTGATTGATGAATGGAGGAAGATTACTCCGTCGGTGGTCCATCCATGGTGGCCCCATCAAATCAACAATCTAAATCAAAACAGTGGGCTTTCACTAGTACGAATCTACGGCCCATCAACACTATAAGTTCAAGTTTTGAAAGGGGCTAAAGTGTCATTGCTTACCATGGTCACAAAACAATTATTTCTTTTTTGTTTGTTTTTTTCAATTTAAAATAACCGATCATATATAGTTAATAAATGAAAAAAAATTCCATTATTTATTTTCTAGATTTGATTTATTATAAATATTAGTTGACAATCCAAAAATTATTAAAATACCTTAATGCATTTTATTTAACCAATACAAATAATAATGATTAATTTTAGAATAAAATAATTTCACGTGACAATTAAATAAAAGGTACTTAGCCAAATATGCTTTAGAAATATGTGGGACAACTGAAAATGTTAGATGCTTACAATTTACGCATGATAACAGTGCTAATGAATCATTTCATATGAAGTAGTGCTCCAGCGCTCTCAAAGCACTATGCAACTTAGTCAAATCCATTGATTTAGACCGTTCATTAGGTTCAGCGCACATTATTTCATCGGGTATGGTGCAAACATCTCACCCATCTTACAAATATGAACCATTTGATTAACCGTCTTTAATTAAGATAATTTAAAAAAAATGTCCAATCAACAATTTAATTTCATCTATTTGTTAGGTCATGGATTGCTTATAATTGTAAAGAATTGTATGTTAGGCAGTTGTAACTATCTCATCCATGGCTTATAAAATGAATTGAATTGTTAGTAAGACTTTTCCATGACATTCAATTAAAATGTGTTTTGGACTTGATAGACACTTCAGATCAAGTAAATGGAGAGTCCCAAGTGAACTGTTGCAACTAGGACAATAGTGCTCTGAAAGTAGTGGAGCATTTCTCTTTTGATTACGTGATATGTTAATATATTCACGTGTTTTCTTTGAATTATTGTCTTATAACCCATTTGGACGCACCCTCCTAAGGGCGTACGGAGGGTGCGTGCAAATGGGTTCTACCTCTTTTCTTATTGCAAGACCCCACGCACAGGAAATTCCTTGAAAGAGGTAGACTCAAAGCTTCTGGTTGGTCAGGTATTCCTCATTCAAAACAATGGAATCGACTCAACTCTCGACCCTTTTTCTCGTCAAAACCCTACCGTGACGTTGCAGAACGCTGCTGACAAACAAAGTTAAACACTCCATACCAAAGAAGGATCCTCTTCTATAAATACACCAGATCCCTTCCATCCTTACATCAACACAAAGAGAATAAGAAAATCCTGGACATGGATTCCCACGTGAGGTATCTCTCGCTAGTAATGTCCATCATTTTCATCTTAATGATCTCACATTCCCAGCCGCTCGTGGCTGCATCAAGGCCTATACAAGGTGAATCATGGTTCAAGAAATCTGGTCTCACAATCCAGTCCCTCCAGCGGGGCCCAGTGCCACCTTTGGCACATTCGCCATGCAGCAACGGAGAGACCAAGGATCCAGGTCACTGCAACATTCCGGCAATCAACTTTGCAGGCCGTCTCCGTTCACCGCCACCCCGTTTTCATGAAAGCGTCGTCACTGTCACCGTCGGTGTTGATGATGGCCACCCCAACCAAGGGTCTTGATTTTCTATATCTATTAGTTGATATTGTTGTGGACATATAAAGCAATAGGCACGTACCAAAATAACGTCCTTTAAATCAGCAAGAGGTTTTTTAAGCCCACACTCGTGTGAGAGCCCTGTCCATCCACATTCAGGCGCACGCGCCAATGTGGAACACGTGTGGTAGATCAGATCTTTTCATCAGAGAGTCAACATTGTTTAGATCTTCTAGCCAAATAGTAAGGCCATTTTCCACTTTTTGTGGTGCACCTGGATGAAATGGCCTTGTATTTGAGTCAGCAGATGTAGACAGTGCTTTCAACCAGATGAGAAGCTCAGATCTTACACGGATTACATATGGGCGTGGATTGGGAGAGCCCCACACGCGTGTGGAATTAGCAGACCTCAATGCTGTTTTCTTTTTTTTCATACAATAATGGGAGCAAACTTGTAAAGGAGTTTGTATAATAACTAAGAAAATTACATGTAATTCATTTCATGTAACTCTTATCTTTTAGTTTGAAAATTCTATTTATTTTTCAATTTTAATGAGTATTTTGCTTAATTTAATACATTGAAATTTTAGGAAGAAATAGCTTAGCAGAGAGGATGTGTCCAGTTTGTGCAATTGAGGCCCTTTGTTCAGTGATCTAAACCATTGAAATGATGAGGCCAATGGTAGATGGTCTATGCACCAACAACCTGCTAGTTCCAGAGATCCTGGCCTTTGAATCTTTGATCGTTTTTTGGTTGAATGTTGATTGCTATTATATGTTCTTTCTTTGCCATTTATTTACACGGCCCCACTTTAAGAGCTAGAGTTTCTCCCACCCAGGAGATTTTATCATGCATCGATCCATCAACATTGGGCCCGTAATATCAACGGTCTGGATCAATGATCCAACGGATGCACTATTTACATTCTGAGGACGAGTATTGTACTGTACCATATGCCTACTTTTAAAGACATCTTCTCATGGCGATTGGTTTTGTGACCGACGGTGAAAACATCAAGCAGCTTTGGATAAATAGTTTTAAAAGTAACAGTTTTTCAGTCCATAGACCAAAATAGAGGCGGCTTATGGAAAAATTCCCATTCTAAACATCTAATTTTAGAGCAGCCTTATTTGGGCTTTCATTTTGAACAAGTAGGGACCATGGTCGTTTCAACACTGAGGTCATGGTATCGATTCCCATAGCAGCGGTGGCCAACATTGTGATGTGACTAACAGGGGTGGGTGGGTAATGGGGTGTGTGAACGAACCCATAAAAAATAAAAATAAAAAGTAGGGACCATGGTCTAGTTATTCAAACCGTTGATGAGATGGACCTACCCATCTTGGCCAAGAAATATAGATGGTTAAGAAAGAAAAATTAGCATTCAATCAAGAAACACCTAACACTGTGTTGGGTCCGGCTCCATTGGCTCAGTGGTAGACAGACTCTATTTCAATACGAAGATCATTCTTTGGGCCTCCGAATGGTTATCTTCACTAGAAAACGGTTTCTATTCAACAGACTCCAATCTAGGATTGCAAAGGCTGGGCTGTCTTGAGACCCACCACAAGTCCATCACACTTTAGACCAACTTTAAATGGCTAGGATATCATTAGGCCCGACAATTAACTGGACTGAGATTGGTTTTAAGTTGGCTGATAGGCCTGATGGACTGGCCCAGCCCATCCCAGCCATTTTATACTGTGGAATAATTAGGCTAGTGGGCCCAGAACGACTGAAGCTCGGTATTTTATGGACTTCGTGCGTGTTGGGGGTTATGCAAGGTCAGGGGTCACTCTTAGACCCATAAAGCTCACCTGATGAGTGGACGGCCTAAATTTTAAGCCCACGTCAGATAACCAGCAAGATCCAAACCCGATGCATAGATAGAATGGCCCACTTAAATCCAAGTCGGCAGGTGGGTCGCTTGCACAGATGTGGGAAAGCTAAGGAGTCATACTCTCAGTGAAAGGCCTACTTTGTTCAAGCTCTCTCTCTAATTCAATTCCAGCCCATGAACATTATAGTCCTGGCACTGTAATCGACAGGAGACAATAGACCCCGTCCATCTAAAAAGTGAAGGGCCTAGGGCATTGCATGTGGACCACTATTTCAAAGAACTATAATCTGCATCATTCAAAATTTACCTCTGAATCTGGCTGATGCTCACACGCACCTGCATGGGAGCATGTAAGAGATTCAAGCAACTCCCCTAATGTTACTGTTGGAAGCTCAAGTGGACCACACCAGAGAACATGCGGGGATTGAGCGCCTACAGTTGAAAACTTCCTGGGGGCCACAAAAGTTTTGGATCAAGCTGATATTTGTGTTTTCACATTTATCTTGGTCTGTGTGACCTTATGAACAAGTTAGATGATCTCCGCTGTTCCCTGTGGTGTGGTCGACTTGACCTTCGGTTATGTTTCAGTTTTGGGTTCATGCCCTGAAATGAGCTGTTAAAATAGATCATGGACGGCATGGAATGAAACACATACATCACGGTGGGGCTCACAGAGTCCGGTTAAGGGATATGGATAGGTGTTGGGGTCACCACTCAATCCGCTTCCAATCAGGTGTGCCACATGCGGACAAGAGATTCGCACAGTTGAATGAGGCAGATCCAAAACTCATATGTAACACGCCAGACCAGACGAAACAGCAGTGAATGAGAAAAAATTTGTAGAGATGACCCCACCATGATATATGTGTTGTATCCACGCCGTCCATCCATCTTTCTAGATCAGTTTAGGGCACGACACCAAAAATGAGTTCGATCCGAACCTCAAAACTTTGTCGGGGGCGACATAAGTTTTGGATCAGGATGATATTCGTTCCTAAAGTCCATCACAGTGGTAATAACGAACGGTTTCGGATGACATATAAACATGATGGTGGGCTCGTGGAAGGTTTCAATGGTCGAGTTTCCATCCTCACAGTTTCCGTTCGTGTGGCCATGAGTTTTGGATCTGCCTCATTTGAACTCTGTTCTGCCATGAGCTTTGTAAAACTGACAGACCGGAGTAGATTTCTCACCGACATCTCTGTGGCCCGCATAGCAAGAGATATGTTGGACACAGATTGCCTGCCACTAACTCAACACCCTATAGCGTACTGAGTAATCTCTGTGGGGCCCACCCTGATGTATGTGTCTTATCCACACCATCCATCCATTTTATCAGCTCAGTTTAGGGCAATATCCAACAATTGAATCATATCCAAAGATCGAGTGGACCAAACCACAGGAAACATTGGAAATTGAACGCCTATCATTGAAAACTTCGTGGGGCCACAGAAGTTTTAGACCAAGCTGATATTTTACTTTTCTCTCTATCCATGTCTGCGTGACCTCATGAACAGTTGGATGACAAACAAACATCACTATGGGCCCTAGGAAGGTGTCACAGTGGACCTCGTTGTCCCAGCTGCTTCAGGTGGTGTGGTCCACTTGAGATTTCGATATGCTTCAATTTTGGGTAAAAAACAGATGGACGGTGTGGATAAGACACACACATCCATGGTGGGGGCCCACAGAGTTTACTCAGTACGCTATGGCCTACTGAGTTACTCAGTGCTTAATTGGCTTCCCACACAAGCTAGGTGTCATGTTTCTAAGAAATCCATCCTGTCCATCTGTTTTTACAGATCATGTGAGGACATGAGATCAAAATGAGGCAGATTCAAAACTTAAGTGGGCCACACGAAAAGGAAAAGGTGTGTAAGGAAATGCTCTACTGTTGAAACCTCCCCAGGGTCCACTGTGATGTTTGTATGCCATCCATACCATTCATAAGGTTATTCCTACTGGGATGAATTGAATGCACAAAAATATTAGCCTGCTCCAAAACTTCTGAGGCCCCGCGAATGTTCCAATGGTGGATGTTCAATCCACACTGTTCCTGTCATGTGTGGTCCACTTGAATTTTGGACCTGCCTCATCTTTGCTCTCACGTCCTTACATGATCTCGAAATATATGAACGGAGTGGATTTCTAACAAATATCACAGTGAGGCCCACCTAGCTTCTGAGCGCGATAGCAAGCAATCCGTGTTCAGATATGTTCATGCATGGTAAGTTACCATACACCCAGTGGATTACTTCCAACCTGTTACGTAGGTGTGATGTGGATCATATACAATATGTTGGATCAACCATGTTATCACCTTGTCTAAAAATCAGACCGATCCACTCATGAGGTGGTTCACACCATAGAAAATAATGTATAGATGCTGACTTGTATGGTTTGCCTGATGAGTGGATGGGGCTGATTTTTGCACAAAGTAATCCTTATGGTGGGCCTAACCTATTGGACGGGTAGATGTGACGTGCGCATGATAGGTTGGGAGTTATGAGATGGGTGGAGGGTAACTAATTATTATATACCCAGTTCTATATGCCCTTTTAAAAGAGTCTTTTTCTAACGTAACCTCAGCTCCATATCTTCTCCACTCAAAACGAAAAACAAAAGATAAAGAAAACCCATGAATTTTCCTATAATTCTCATCATTACGATCTTCTTGATTTCAAATCCTCAGCCTCTGGTGGTGGCAACGAGGCCTCTGCCCCCCCATACATGTCATCAACTTTGCACGCCGGCCAACCCCGTCGTCGCTGCATTGACATGGATGATGGCCAACAGCACCAACGATCTTGATTTTAAATTGTCAGGTTGGCCACTCTTTTACATTTAATGTGGACTTTCATCAAGTTAATTTGTATTTATCCCAACATTTGGTTAATTTGTTTGATGAGAAAACCCGTCTGATTTAGTCAGGCCCACCTAATAAGCGGCCTAGTATAGATGATCGATAGCTTCATAAATCCCAAACGGTCGATTGGTTGAGGGCGTCCGATCTATCTATCACTAGTCCGCAAGGCACTAAAGCGTGTACAATTGCTTGGGGGTGTAATCAGGCTGGACCTGGCCATCCTTGCCATGTCTTGTCATCCATCCATTCAGAGGAGGATTTTTTGGGATTCCAACATGCATGGTGGGGACAAATGCATATTGGCACGTGTCTTTGAATGGATGGTCAGGACTTTAAACACGTGTGAGGGTGGCAAAGTTCGATATCCTCGGAACCTTTAAACAGGCAAGCCGGTCCACTGTCCAGGGATCCAAACCAGATGGTTTGGGTCCTGTTGCCTGTCAGACGATCCTACACTGTTCGATTGGTAGCCTGTAATTAGATGATACCATGCATATCCTTCGTACGTGGGAGTGTTGATTTCTCTGAAATGTGATGCAAGGGAAAGTATACGATCCATCACCTACGTAGTATATTTGTAGTGTCCTTGGACCTTGATCCCACCACGTATAGGTCCATCTTGTATATGTAATCTGGACGGTTAATATAATGGCCGATGGTATGGTTACCGTGAATCAATACATATTAGGAGATTCTAGCCATCCGATAATTGGTCTTTTCTTGCGCTATGTGGATCATTTGTTCATTTTTTTTTCTCTTAATGGTCTATTGCAAGCCAGTGATTGAAAGGAGGAAGATCATTGGACGGGTGGTCCATCCATGATGGCCCCATCAAATCAACAATCTAAATCAAAATAGTACGAATCTAAGAAATCCAAGATTTCGAAATGGCTACAGTGTCATTGTTTACCATGATCACAAAACCATTATTATTATTATTATTATTATTTATAATGATAGTACATAATTAATAAATGAAAAAAGTTTTTTTACATTATTTATTTCTAGATTTTATTTATTATAAACACTGTTTGATAATCCAACAATTATTAAAATACCTTAAGGCATTTTATTTAGCCAATACAAATAATTATGATTAATTTTGGAATAAAATAATTTCAGGGTGACAATTGAATGAAGGGTTAGATGTTTAAATCGACGCATGATTTAAAGAACTGAAAATATTAGATGTTTACAGGTTTGGCGATGATAACAGTGCTAATGTATCATTTTATATGGAGAAGTGCTCCAGCGCTCTCAAGCACTGTGCAACTTAGTCCAATCCATTGATCTAGACTGTTCATTAGGTTCAGCGCACATTATTTCACGGGCTATGGTGCAAACATCTCACCCTTCTTACAAGTATGAACCATTTTATCAACGGTCTTTAATTAAGATAAATTACGTAAAATCGACAATTTTATTCTATCTATTTGCTAGGTCATGGATTGCTTATAATTCTAAAGAATTGTCTGTTAGATAGTTGTAACCATCCCATCCATGGCTTTGAAAATGAATGGCTCTGGCAAACAAAGCCAAATTAAAGAAGAATTGGATTGTCAATAAGACTTTTCCATGACATTTATAAAATGTTTTAGGAACTTAATAGACGGTTCAGATCGGCTGAATGGAGAGTCCTAAGTGAACCGTTGCAACTAGAAGAATTATCAACGTATAGTGCTTTGACAGCACTGGATGCAATTTCTCAAACCCATCTCCTCTTTCCCAACTCGGGGAATGATAGGACTGAAAAAAGGGAAGAAAGATTGAAACAGCTTTCGGTTCAAACGGATCAAGAGATATGCCGCATTATAGGAAAGTGCAGGCAAAATGATTGGCTTTCTCAAAGGCATAGATTTGCTGCATTTATGTAAGGATTTCTTAGAGGTGAGTAATTATTTTTTGCTTTCACTTAATTAACTTTGTTTTATTTCGTTTTGTTGGTTTATTTCTATTTAGAAATCTTGAGTCGAAAGATGTATTAAAAATGATCTTTTGGAGTAGATAATGTCTTTAAAAAACTCGTTTTGAGGTTTGACTTTCATATTATCAATCAAAACTCTTAACTTTTGTTGTTTCTCTTCTCATGGATTTGAGAAAACTCTCATGGATTCAAGGTAGTTATCTTTTGATCAACCTTATCATGTCCTTCCCAAAGGAGCTGGCATTTTTCCAGCCACTCTACTTTGGCAGATGACGCAGGGAGGACGTGGTAGGTCGATCACCGTCTCCCTAACCGATAGTTCTCGAATCCATGAGAAGAAATAAAAGATAAAAAGAGGAAATAAATTCCAAATAATTGATTTATTGATAATTGACTCTATAAAAATGAAATTACAATGCATATAAATAGGAAACTAAACCCTAGGTGAAGTATTAGAATCCAACTCCAACTAAAACTCCTAGAAAACGCAGCTTACTATAAATAGTAAACTTACTATTTATAGAAGTCGTTCAATCCTACTAGAACTCTTGGTTTTCAGCCAAAAATAGAAAGCTATCAAACGGCCTCAACCACGTGGTTCTACTAGATATTCTAAGCCTTTTTCATGTTGGACACTAACTCTAAAGCCCTACAGATGCAAAGTTATGATCGAATTAAAACTTACTATAAATAGTAAAACTGAAAATTAACTAGCCTAATGACCGTCGATACGGTCGATTCTCGCGATTCTGACTTGGGCAACCCGGCGTAGCGGGGTTGGTTGGATAAAGTAGCTCGAGCTACCCCAAATTGTTATATTATACGTCCCATAACTCATTCCGGTTTGTGAGATACGACCGATTTACAGTCTTGACGGTCCGGATCACTTTCGACCCCGACCGGTCTTCTTTTGCTCCAGTTGGGCCATGAAATAATCAGCGACCCGTTCTACATCAGTCTCCTCCACTTCGAAAGAACTCGACCCCGAGTTCTCGTCCTGCTTTGGTTCATGATATTCGTACAGATCTGCCACGTTGAAAGTCCTTGAAATCTCCATGTCATCCGGAAGATCAACAACGTAGGCATTGTCATTGATCTTGCGAATGATCGGTACCGATCCAATCTTCTTGTGTTTCAACTTGTTGTAGGTCCCGGTAGGAAATCGCTCTTTACGTAGGTGGACCATCACCTGATCACCTATTTCGAACACTTTGGCGCGTCGATGCTTGTCGGCCGCTTCTTTGTACTTCTCGTTCAAAGCCTGTAATTTGTTACGCACGTCTGCATGTATGTCCATGATTCGGTCTGCCATATGTTCAGCTGTAACGATCATGCCCGGAAGCTTGGGCAGGGGAACCAAATCGAGTGTGTGACGAGGCACGCACCCATAAACAATCTGGAACGGAGACTTTCCTGTTGATCGGTTTACCATGTTGTTGAACGCAAACTCTGCTTGAGCTAGGGCCATGTCCCACTGCTTCGGTTTATCACCTGAAAGGCAACGGATGAGATTCTCCAATGTGCGGTTGACGACCTTAGTCTGCCCATCTGTTTGTGGATGATAAGCACTGCTGAAGTGAAGTCGTGTACCGAACCGATTCCACAAGGCTCGCCAAAAGTGGCTAACGAACTTTGTGTCCCGATCTGAAGTGATCGTCTTAGGAATCCCATGTAGTCGCACAACCTCTCTAAAGAAAAGGTTCGCAACGTGTATCGCATCAAAGGTCTTCTTGCACGGAATGAAGTGTGCCATCTTGGAGAATCGGTCTACCACCACGAACACTGAGTCCATGCCGCGTTGTGTTCGTGGGAGCCCTAATATAAAATCCATAGATAAATCCTCCCAAGGGGCATTTGGCACGGGTAATGGCGTGTAAAGACCTGTATTTTGAGATTGTCCCTTAGCGGTTTGACAAATATGACATCGTTGTACCGCCCTGCCAACATCACGAGCAAGTTGCGGCCAGTAATACCGCTCTTCCACCATCGCTCGAGTCTTATCTCGTCCTAGATGACCGCCGAGGCCACCGCCATGCAGCTCGATAATAATTTTGTCCCGTAACGAACTCTGCGGGATGCAAAGTCAATTTCCTTTGAAGAGGAAACCATCTTGAATTAGAAGGTCACTCGGGTGACCCTCTTGGCACTTTTTTCATGCATCTGCAAAATCCTCGTCATCGGCATAAAGTTCCTTAAGAAAGTCAAATTCGATCACCTCACTGCTCACTATAATAAGAAGGGATGCACGTCGGCTTAGTGCATCTGCCACCTTGTTCTGCTGCCCTGATTTGTGTTTCAGAACGAACGTGAATTCCTGTAAAAACAAAATCCATCTAGCATGCGTACGATTCACATTAGTCTGAGTATTGATAAATTTTAAGGCCTGATGATCGGTGTACAGAATAAATTCCCTTTGAATAAGATAATGCGCCAATGGCGTAGTGCTTGAACCACTGCATATAATTCAAGTTCATAGGTCGACCACTTCTGTCGTGCGTCGCTGAGTTTCTCACTGTAAAAGGCAACCGGCCTGCTCTCCTGAGAGAGGACTCCCCCAATGCCGACAATAAATGCGTCGCATTCTACCTCAAATAGCTTATCGAAATTAGGGAGTACCAGGACCGGGGTAGTGGACAACCGATGTTTAATTTCTGCAAAGCTCTTCTCAGCCCCTTCGGTCCATTGAAACGGACCCTTCTTCATACAGTCGGTAATCGGCGCGACGATACTGCTAAATTTCCGCACAAATCGACGATAGAAGGTCGCCAACCCATGAAAACTTCGTACCTCATGAATGTTTGTCGGAGTCGGCCAATCTCGAATAGCTCGAACCTTTTCTTCGTCCACTCGGATACCCGTGGACGACACAATGAACCCCAGAAACAATAATTGATCAGTTAAGAAGCTACACTTTTTCAGATTTAGGTATAGCTTGTTGTCGGCCAACACTTGTAGCACTTTTCTGATGTGGGTCATGTGCTCCGTTTCATCCTGACTGTATATTAGAATGTCGTCAAAGTAAATGACAACGAAACGGCCAATGAACGGCTTCAATATTTGGTTCATTAAACGCATGAAGGTGCTTAGTGCATTGGTCAAACCGAAGGGCATAACCAGCCACTCATATAGCCCTTCCTTGGTCTTGAAGGCCGTTTTCCACTCGTCACCTGGCCTAATACGGATTTGATGGTATCCACTCCATAAGTTCAGTTTCGAGAACACCTTGGAGCCCTCGAGCATGTCCAGCATGTCATCCAACCGCGGTATTGGAAATCGATATTTAACTGTTATTTTATTGATCGCGCGGCTATCGATGCACATACGCCATGTTTCGTCCTTCTTTGGGGTAAGGAGTGCCGGAACGGCACACGGGCTCATGCTTTCTTTAATAAGACCCTTACGGATCAGTTCCTCCACCTGTCCCTGTAGAATTTCACACTCTTTCGGACTCATCCGATAGTGCGGTCGGTTGGGTAGACTGGACCCTGGGATAAGGTCGATGTGATGTTGTATGTCTCGCATGGGAGGCAACTCATCAGGTAACTCTGCTGGCCAAGTACTTCGAAATTCTTCTACCAGCGGTTTAAGGCGTTGAGGAATATTAGAGGATCCTGGCTCCTCGCCTTTTACCATAACGGCATAAATCTCGCCCGTTTCCTTTGATTCCTTAACAAACTCGTGAATGGTAAGGAGAGAGTTCCCCTCCACTTTAGAAGCTTCAAGGTGTTTGTCTGGTGTCATAGGGGCCAAAACAATTTTCCAACCATCCTTGGTGAACATGTATATATTCTCCCGTCCACTGTGGGTCACATCTCGATCCGATTGCCATGGCCGCCCAAGTAACATGTGGCAGGCTTCCATGTCAACCACATCATAGAGGACCTCGTCCTTATAGCTTTTACCAATGGAAAACGAGATAATGCATTGATGAGTTACCTTGGTTTCGTTCACCTTCTTGATCCAACCGATAGAGTAAGGGGTAGGGTGCTTCGTCATAGGCAGATGTAACTTATCCACCATAATTCTCGAGACAATATTTTCGCTACTCCCACTGTCTATGATCACGTCACAGATTTTGCCCTGCACGGTGCACTTTGTGCGAAAAATATTATGTCGTTGTAGGTGCACTTCCTTCCTGGGAGCGTAAAGTAGCCGTCTTACTACTAGCGATTCCCCATGATCTTCAGTCAGCCAATCAACATCTTCTGTGTCCCCCTCTTCAGCCTGTTCCAATTCAGGGTTGTCTTCTGTTGACTCACCTTCCACGCCACCTTCATTCGTAGTTAAGTGCGCTGCAGGGCGTTGAGGGCAAGCGTTCGACCAGTGACCTGGTTGGACACAACGGAGACAATGGTCTGGTCTTGGCCGACCATATGGGTTGGGGATTCTGCTGGAACCCGCTGTAGTGGGAGCTGTACGTTGAGGTCTTGAGGAACCGCTTCCCCAGTCCCAGTTCGTGACCGTAGGAGGTTGAGGACGCCCTCCTATAGGCTCCTTGCATTTGGCCAACGTTATATCTTGAGTGGGTCCGGTGTTGGGATTTCGTGTTGCCGGATAGGGTCGAGCAGGGGGCCGTGACAACTGTGTTTCTGCTCGAGTGGCCAATTGGTTGGCCTCACTCAACGTCCAGAGTGGATGCATCTGGACTCGATCCTGGATTGCAAATCGCAACCCACCAATGAATCGTGATACTTGTTGTGCCTCTGATTCCGATAAATTATTCCGTGTAGCCAATCGTTGGAATTCTTCAAAATATTTGGAAACGGTTCGATTTCCCTGACGACAATTTTGATATTGTTGGAACAAAATTTGTTCATAGTCGCTAGGGAGGAATCGAGCTCTCAGAAGCTATCTCATCCGAGGCCATGTTCGGATGGGTGCCTTATTCTGACGGGTGCGGGAAACCTGTAAGTTTTCCCACCATGCTGAAGCACCGGATTTAAATTTATATGCAATTAACTTTACCTTCTTATCGTCCGGCACTTCCATATAGTCGAAGTATCGTTCGACCTCTGCCAGCCAGTCGAGGAACTCCTCTATTCGAAGTAGGCCATTAAAGCTGGGAAGATCAGCTTTGCCCCGATAATCTCGTTCTGCTCGTTCCACACACTCATTCCCTAACGCAGGTCGTCGTACGAATATGTCTTCGACCTCGTCATCGCTTGGTTCTGAATCGTCTGGTGTAACCCTACGGTTATCCACCTGGGGTGTTCTACGGACAACAAAATTGTCCCGTATAACAACTGTTGGTGGTTGTTGGTCGCCTTGGGCTCGAAGAGGAGCTAGCGATGCTGCAATCTGGTCGAGGGTCGCCTGTATACCTTGCAGGATCAACCGGTTCTCCCGTCGTGCTGCTTCGAATGCTGCCTCGAAGGCTGTCGCCGTTAGATAGTTCCTTGGAGCACCGTCCTTGGGATGAGGATCCAACCCTTCATTAGAAGTCATCGTCCTGAGGAAGAAACCTCTCTCTGATACCAATGACGCAGGGAGGACGTGGTAGGTCGATCACCGTCTCCCTAACCGATAGTTCTCGAATCCATGAGAAGAAATAAAAGATAAAAAGAGGAAATAAATTCCAAATAATTGATTTATTGATAATTGACTCTATAAAAATGAAATTACAATGCATATAAATAGGAAACTAAACCCTAGGTGAAGTATTAGAATCCAACTCCAACTAAAACCCCTAGAAAACGCAGCTTACTATAAATAGTAAACTTTAAATAGTAAACTTACTATTTATAGAAGTCGTTCAATCCTACTAGAACTCTTGGTTTTCGGCCAAAAATAGAAAGTTATCAAACGGCCTCAACCACATGGTTCTACTAGATATTCTAAGCCTTTTTCATGTTGGACACTAACTCTAAAGCCCTACAGATGCAAAGTTATGATCGAATTAAAACTTACTATAAATAGTAAAACTGAAAATAAACTAGCCTAATGACCGTCGATACGGTCGATTCTCGCGATTCCGGCTTGGGCAACCCGGCGCAGCGGGGTTGGTTGGCTAAAGTAGCTCGAGCTACCCCAAATTGATATATTATACGTCCCGTAACTCATTCCGGTTTGTGAGATACGACCGATTTATGGTCCTGACGGTCCGGATCACTTTCGACCCCGACCGGTCTTCTTTTGCTCCAGTTGGGCCATGAAATAATCAGCGATCCGTTCTACATCAGCAGATTGATATGGTTGCGTTAGGTACATGAACTATCTACGTGACAAAGTTTTATTGGATATCCGGGCAGTAGGTGGAAAACAGGAAGTAGATTTGAAGCTATTTATGTAGGGTGTGCCTGAATCTATGCATACTAACTTCAATTAAGTTATATGACGACCATTACACTAAACAATAATTACTTACGAAGATGGTTGCAGTTGTTATATAAACATGTGGAGCCTAGTTTAATTAGGTTTTGGTTGTAGTCTTCTTATGTACATAAGACACGCTTGGCAGTTGCAATGGGCAGGGTTTGGGCCGTATCAGGCTAGCTACGAGCCAGGCCCAAAACGTAAGAGCCAAGGAGCCTGCCTGAAAGAATTAGTTGCGCCCAACCTTGTCAGGCTTGGCCCAAAATTTGATAAATTTTCCACCTAAATATTCCTAATCTATTCATTGGTCAAGTGGTTCACACGCACAATCAAATGGGCTGGGTCAGGCTAGGCACGAGACGAGCCCATAACTAAAGAGACTAGGCCCGAGCCTGAAAATAGTTGGGCCCATGGGTCTCTACCTTGCCAGGCTAGGTCTAAAATTGATAAAATCCTGATTTCCCATAGATGTTCCTAATCCATACCTTACCATCTGCCTATCAATGACGCAACTTTGCTTGAATCCAAGCAGTCCTAAAAAATGTATGCTGATTATATCTTCAGACCCAAAAATCAGGTCATTACGCTCATCAAGTGGGCCATACAGAGGAGGAAAAAAAAAAAAAAAACAAACAGACAAAGGTTCCAACATATTCTTTCTCCAACCATCCATTTGCTCTATGGCCCACATGAGAAGTGAAACGGCCTGATTATCAGACCACAAGATCTTTAACTGTACTGCCCATGAAACGCTGGAAAATCTCGGACTTTTACCATAGTGTGTATATGCGTGGACGGGCAAGGCCTCACACACAGCAAATTCCTGGAAAGAGGTAGAATCAAAGCTTCTGGTTGGTCAGGTATTCCCCATTCAAAACAATGGAATCGACTTAACTCTCGACCCTTTTTCTTGTCAAAACCCTACCGTGACGTTGCAGAACGCTGCTGACAAACAAAGTTAAACACTCCATACCAAAGAAAAATCCTCTACTATAAATACCACCCTTCCCTTCCATCCTTACATCAACACAAACAGAATAAGAAAATCCTGGACATGGATTCCCACGTGAGGTATCTCTCGCTAGTAATGTCCATCATTTTCATCTTAATGATCTCACATTCCCAGCCGCTCATGGCTGCATCAAGGCCTATACAACGTGAATCATGGTTCAAGAAATCTGGTCTCACAATCCAGTCCCTCCAGCGGGGCCCAGTGCCGCCTTTGGCACATTCGCCATGCAGCAACAGAGAGACCAAGGATCCAGGTCACTGCAACATTCCGGCAATCAACTTTGCAGGCCGTCTCCGTTCACCGCCACCCCGTTTTCATGAAAGCGCCGTCACTGTCACCGTCGGTGTTGATGATGGCCACCCCAACCAAGGGTCTTGATTTTTCTATATCTATTAGTTGATATTGTTGTGGACTTATATAGCACTAGGCACGTACCAAAATAACGTCCTTTAAATCAGCAAGAGGTTTGTTAAGCCCACACTCGTGTGAGAGCCCTGTCCATCCACATTCAGGCGCACGCGCCAATGTGGAACACGTGTGGTAGATCAGATCTTTCCATCAGAGAGTCAACATTGTTTAGATCTTCTAGCCAAATAGTAAGGCCATTTTCCACTTTTTGTGGTCCACGTGAATGAAATGGCCTGGTATTTGAGTCAGCAGATGTAGGCAGTGCTTTCAACCAGCTGAGAAGCTCAGATCTTACCCGGATTACATATGGGCGTGGATTGGGAGGGCCCCACACGCGTGTGGAATTAGCAGACCTCAGTGCTGTTTTCTTTTTCTTTTCTTTTTTTTCATACAATAATGGGAGCAAACTTTTAAAGGAGTTTGTTTAATAACTGAGAAAATTACATGTAATTCATTTCATGTAACTCTTATCTTTTAGTTTGAAAATTCTATTTAGTTTTTCATTTTTAATGAGTATTTTGCTTAATTTAATACATTGAAATTTTTACGAAAGAATAGCTAGCAGAGAGGATGTGTCCAGTTTGTGCAATTGAGCCCTTGGTTCAGTGATCTAAACCATTGAAATGATGAGGCCAATGGTAGATGGTCCATAGCTTCAAATACCTGCTAGTTCAGGAGATCCTGACCTTTGAATCTTTGGTCTTTTTTGGTTGAATATTGTTGATTGCTGTTGTATGTCATCAACATTGGGCCCGTAATATCAACGGTCCGTATGAATGATCCAACGGATGAACTATTAATTTACATTCTGAGGACGAGGATTGTACTGTACAATATGCCTACTTTTAAATAACGTTTCACACCGACGGAGTGGATTTTCTGTATACAACATGGTGGACCCACAGAGCTTGTGTGTTTTATGGCTGCGTGAAAACATGTGTTGTAGACGATTCCAGTCCATAGACAACACCCGTTTGGGTATGTTGACATGAAACCTAACTCAACAATACAGCTCTGGTGCTGTTTGGTTTCAAGCAAAGTTGCGTCGGGTCAAGCTATCGGAAGAAAATATATTTTGTCAAATTCATTTTTTCATTAAAACATAGGGGTCTGATTCAATCTACCCAACAAACCAGTTACAAATGGATGGAACCTATCAAGTAATTGGCCACTTCATGGATGGGCCGGATGTAAATAAGAAAAATTCAAGTGCATGGTAATTTCTAAGCCAATAGACTTCCTTTCATGTTGATATCGGACAGGAATGTTCTGAGCTTGATTTTAGTCATACTTTTGGATTATAGCCCATCCGAGGGATGTGGAACAAACTTGAACAGTCCAGATATATATCCAAATTGCACCAATCAAAAGGTTCTATATTACCAGAAGCTTGTGAGACGAGTACGGTATCCTAAACCGGTAACACTGTAGGGCTATCATCGGGCGGGCCTGGGTAGGCCTCGGCCCTGATTTTGATCAGTGCCGTTCAAGTTATGGGTCCCACATTGAAATGATAGCTTGAAAAACCATACCATCCAAATATCTAGGTTGCTTCGAAAGCTACGAGGATGGAAAATGGCTGGGCTGGCCCGCCCAGTATCAGTGCAGCCCACGTGAGGCATGTGGTAGCTATGGTCCTGATTTTGGGCCGCTTTATTAGTTTTATACCGGGCCTAAGTCTGGCATAAGACCTAGAAAGTAGGCCCGGCCTAGCCGAAAACATTAAACACATGTTTTGGGCTGCTAGGCCGAGCCCAGCAGGAGTCCCATTCCATTCTGTAGCTCATGGAATGGGCTGAACCGGACTTGGATATGCTTCAACTGGGTCTGACCCAGCCAGTTTTCCTCCCTTACACTGATCGGCCCAGGTCGTCGTAGCTTGGACCACAGCTACCCAGAAG
Organism: Liriodendron chinense; assembly: GCA_003013855.2. NCBI lineage: Eukaryota > Viridiplantae > Streptophyta > Magnoliopsida > Magnoliales > Magnoliaceae > Liriodendron > Liriodendron chinense. The sequence goes on along the minus strand of PVNU02002560.1, from coordinate 1,117,403 downwards.
CACGTACATTGGATGTGGGCAGGTGATTTTCCCATGCAAATGTGGAATCGTTAATGAGCGGAATAGCCTGATTGGTCTAGGCGATGTTTACAGTTGGGCCCACGTCATGATTGGACCAGATCTCACACGCATGTGGCACACGTACGGCACATGCACTGCGACTCTACTATTCAAGCTCGGCTGGCAGGAATGACCATATCATTTCTCTGATCACAGGAATTGCATTGGTCGATGGTGAAAATCTTCTAATTAACAGATTTTTCTGCTTTCATTCTCCTCATCCGACTTGCGGTCCACTAGGCGGTGGCTTCAAGCAAGGATTGAGATTCGGTCTGAATCGGATGCTACTTATCTGAGTCGACTTGGACTGGTATGAGACCATGAGCCTGTATCAACTGGGCTTGAATTATGACAAGTGGGACCCATGGTTCGGTAATCTAGAAGCTGAGTCACAGTACAGATGATGGAGATCGCTCCAGAGACACAGACATCGTCTTGCAGTAGCATGATGCCTATAAATCGCATTACGATGAAGCCGCTATTTAATTGGAAGACCATACGTGGAAGCTTTGGAGTTTTTACGCATGGTCACTACCTCACTGAAGCTTACTAAAGCATAAGCGAAGAAGAGCTTAGGCCTCACGTCAGTCCAATCAACACAACTCTTTTCATGTCAACACCGCCTATCCTTCCTCCCTCATGAATACATATCTTATGTACACATGCATTAGTGTCACAGCTGTTTTGCCGATCTAAACTATCATTGGTAATTTATGCTGCTTTTTAATTTATTTTATTTTATCCGCAGATTAACTTAACCCCTATCTAGATTAATAAAATTGGCATGGGGCCTTCTTTTTCCTATTTTTAATCTTTATATTACTTTTGTTGATGAGCACGACCAAGCCACTACCTTCGTCGAAAAAGTCATTGCCTTCTAGGTAAAAACAACCTACTTGAAAGACTAATCCTCTCTTATCCAAATTGTCAAATCACCTTGCCAATCAACAGCTGAATAGATAGTTGATTTTTATATATCAGGTCTTAATCAGTCTACCTTGGCTCTTGGAGTCACAAGGCATTCAATTTGATTGGAGTCGAATACGACTCTGGCACACCCAACACTTACATGCATATATATAACTGAAATTGAGTCAGTCGTTGTACATGTTGCTGCTTGTCCAAATTGAATGGCATAAGCTAGGATGAAAAAGAAATAGAGTGCTAAGATAGTCTTATCTAGGTACTTTTTGGGCATAGGTCATCTATGCTAAGATGGGACAGACCAATGGTCTGGATTTTTGAACTGTGGACAACACTTGTTAGAATTGAAAATCCGTGTATGCCGTACATGATACGGGCCACTTGATTGGACGATCCTTCTATTCAGCTGTTTTCTATAAGCGGCCAATCGCACACCAGATTAGTGGAGAGTATGTAAACCATATGCATCCGTGTGGGCCACACATCACAAATAAGATCCTAGGAATACCTCTAAAGAAGTAATTTCTTGGTGGATGGATGCATGTATCCACCAATATAGTCTGTAATTTGATTGGGTCCTCAGTGCAACCAGAGATTCTCTTCCAGCTCGACTTCTAGATGAAGTACGTAGTCCCACATATACAACCCTACGGTGGTTGTTGGGTCGGGCTATCAACAGGCTCGGTTCAAGACTGGCCCATTTAAATATAGGCCCGGGTCTAAACTACATGCTGGCAAATTAGGGCCGATCTGGATGGGACCCATAGAAGCACTGAATTCGAGCGGGCACAGATCTCAATGGACTATTTTGTTAGTTCTAGGCCACACATCGTGGCAGGCTACACCAAGCATCCTAGGCCTAACTGGCCCACTAAAGCCTTACAAGAAGGAAGGAGAGTTTGTTTATTTCGTTGTAACAGGAGAAGCAAAACAGAGCGGAGAAAGGGAACTTATGAATATAGTAAATGCAAAGGACGATATGCCGGTCATAACTTTTGATTCCAGTATCGTTACATAATGTGCAACCTATCAATCTTTGTTATTACAGGCCATCCGAGGTCAACCAACTCACGAAGTGGGTCGCGTCAATTCGTTTCGCAACAAAACCTATGCTTCTCATTCAAAAACAAGAGTTTAAGAAATTTTAATATTTTTAGTAATTTCGATTTTGTCATATTTCCTAATATTTAGAGTTTTAGATTTTCAATTTTTTAAGAAATTACTTGTAATTGTGCTAGGACTCCTCAGAGTTTATCTAAACATTCTAACTTTTACACAGTAGGCTTTAAATGAGTTTGACTACTTTGGGTAATTTTTATTAGGATTAGAATTTTACTATTTTTTATAATTACAAATTATAGTTTATTTTTTATTTATTATTGGTATAATCTATGCACAATTAGACATTATTCAATAAAAATATTCAAGTTTTATCTCTTTTGTTGTGGATTCAAAAAAATACCTTGAGGATTTAGGGTTTTGATTACTTGAGAAAGATGGTGATATTCCTCATTATCTCTTCATGCTCTTCCCTGCATCACAATTGACCTGACAATCTCACCAAATAAAAAATATTTCTTTAATATTAATTAAGAAACTTTTAACTCATAAAGTAAGGAATGACCAACGTATCTCCAAATGTGGTCTTGAAAAATTGCAATGAAATATTACTACACGAGATGTTACCACTTATCATTGACATTTAATTCTACCCGCATGTGTGCATCTCATTGAGATGATTCTAATAATCCAAATGATCGAAAATTTGAAGTCAAATGAAGAAAAGATACAACCCATCAAGTTTGTGTCATAAAAGAATGGGCTTTGATTGGAAGTGTTTTTGTGGTAGGCCCGTGTGTTGTAATGAGTCGAAGCTTAATATAGTTGGGCCTTCATCGCAATTGGCAAGAGTTGTTGGGCCTCAAGTAGGCTCATGGGACTGCCATAGTGCCCTGCACTTTGTGTAACTCCAAAGCACCAAAAAAAAAAAAAAACGATCTTACTCTCTGTTCGTGCAAGGAATGAGTTAAAAATTAAGGATGGTCATTCCCCTTCGTTTTCATTGGTATATCCCACTTGAATCATAGATTCGGCTAGCTTTCTAAGCTTTACGCACAAAATCAAGTCACAAGCTTGATGGTCGAAGTGGATTTCTTAAACACATTGCACGGGTACCTGTTGCGCAACACGCCAACAACGCTGGTGAACCGAGATCCAATCTCCGGTCTCACCCACAAACGATAAACAAGAAAAAACAATATCTAGAAGCATAATTTAAACAAACCAACAATCCACAAGACAAGATTTACGTGAAAAAATCCCAACAAGGGTAAAAAACCATGGATGTAAAGTTCCACTATGAAGAAAACGATAGTGTGTTTGGCTGCAGACCTCAACAATCTCCTACTTACAGACACATCACCAAAGTTCCCTTCGTCTTCTACATCCGGAGTACATCACCTCCCCATCTTCAAGCCTGAAGACCAATCAAAGCTGAACAGAGCTTCAGCTTCTCCCGTGTGATTGCCTTAGTTAACATATTCGCAGGATTCTCACTTGTATGAATCTTCTCCAGAGCAATCGATCCATCTTCCAGTAACGAACGTATGAAGTGATATCTGATGTCAATATGCTTGGTCCTTGAATGAAAAGTTGAATTCTTGGCCAAGTGTATTGCGCTCTAACTGTCACTGTATAGCTTGCAATCTGCTTGCTTCTTATCCAACTCTTCCATAAACCTTTACATCCACAACATCTCCTTGCACGCTTCTGTAGATGCAACATACTCTGCTTCCGTTGTACTAATGGACACTATCTTCTGTAACTGAGAGACCCAACTCACTATAGCACTACCCAAAGTAAAGACATATATACCTTGTAGTGCTCCTTCTGCTATCAATATTCCCTACCAAATCTGAATTGATATAGCCTTGTAACTTTATTTCCGATCCTCCCAATGTTTCTTCCTGGGGTTGTTCATGAACCTGCTAAAAACTCCCACTGCTTGAGTAATATCTGGCATCGTGCTCACCATAGCATACATGAGGCTCCCTATAGCTGACGGGTATGGGACTTTAGCCTATGTAGTCTCGTTCCTCCTGCGTCTTCGCACCTTGCTCCTTAGAAATCTTGAAGCAATTGGCTGCATCAAGGCCTCTACAAGGCGAATCATGGTTCATGAAACCTAGTCTCTCATTCCAATCCCTCCACCAAGGCCCAGTGACGCCTTCATCACATTCGCCATGCACCAACGGACACACCAATGATCCAGGTCACTGCAATGTTCAGGCAATCAACTTGGCAGGCCATGTCCGTTCACCGCCGCCCCATTTTCATGAAAGTGTCGTCACCGTCATTGTCGGTGCTGATGCTGGCCATAAATAGCACTAGAAAGGTACCAAAATAACCTTCTTTAAATCAGCAAGAGGTTTTTTAAGCCCACACTCGTGTGACAGCCCTGTCTCTGTCCATCCACATTCAGGCACACAAGCCAATGTGGAACACGTGTGGTAGATCAGATCTTTCCATCAGAGAGTCAACATTGTTTAGATCTTCTAGCCGAATAGTAAGGCCATTTTCCCACTTTTTGTGGTCCAAGTGAATGAAATGGCCTGGTGTTTGAGTCAGCAGATGTAAGCAGTGCTTTCAACCCGATGAGAAGCTCAGATCTTACACGTGTTACACATATGGGCGTGGATCGGGATGGCCCCACACGCGTGTGGAATTAGCAGACCTCAATGCTGTTTTCTTTTCTTTTCTTTTTTTCATACAATAATTGGAGCAAACTTGTAAAGGAGTTTGTTTAATAACTGAGAAAATTACATGTAATTCATTTCATGTTACTCTTATTTTTTAGTTTGAAAATTCTATTTAGTTTTTCATTTTTAATGAGTATTTTGCTTAATTTAATACATTGAAATTTTTACGAAAGAATATCTAGCAGAGAGTATGTGTCTAGTTTGTGCAATTGGGGCCCTTGGTTCAGTGATCTAAACCATTGAAATGATGAGGCCAATGGTAGATGGTCCATGCACCAAAAAACTGCTAGTTCCAGAGATCCTGGCCTTTTAATCTTTCATCATTTTTTGGTTGAATGTTGATTGCTGTTGTATCTTCTTTCTTAGCCATTTATTTACACGGCCCCACTTTAAGAGCTAGAGTTTCTCCCTCCCAGGAGATTTTATAATGCATCGATCCATCAATATTGGGCCCGTAATATCAACGGTCTGGATCAATGATTCAAGGGATGCACTATTTACATTCTGAGGACGAGCATTGTACTGTACCATATGCCTACTTTTAAAGACATCTTCTCGCGGCGAGCGGTTTTACGACCGACGGTGAAAACATCGAGCGGCTTTGGATATATAGTTTAAAAGTAACGGTTTTTCAGTCCATATACCAAAACAGAGGCGGCTTATGGAAAAATTCCCATTTGAAACATCGTATTTTTGCTTGGTCCATATACCAAAGGGTCGTACAGCCTTATTTGGGCTTTCAATTTGAACTAGTAGGGACCATGGTCGAGTTATTCAAACCGTTGATAAGATGGACCTACCCATGTTGGCCAAGAAATATAGATGGTTAAGAAAGAAAAATAAGTAGATTGTTTGCACTCAATCAAGAAAAACCTAACATTGTGTTGGGTCTGGCTGACTGGCTCCATGGCTCAGTGGTAGACAGACTCTATTTCAACATTGAGATCATTCTTCAAGCCTCTGAATGGTTATCTTCACTAGAAAACAGTTTATATTCAACGGACCCCACTCTAGGATTGCAAAGGCTTTGCTGTCTTGAGACCCACCACAAGTCCATTCCACTTTGGACCAACTTTAAATGGCTAGGATATCATCAGGCCCGACAATTAACTGGACTGATATTGGCTTTAAGTTGGCTGATATATAGGCCAGATGGACTGGCTGAGCCCATCCCAGCCATTTTATACTGTGGAATGATTAGGCTAGTGGGCCAAAAACGACTCATGGCCACACGAACGGAAACTGTAAGGATGGAAACTCCACCATTGAAACCTTCCACGAGCCCACCATGATGTTTATATGTCATCCGAACAGTTCATTATTACCACTGTGAGGACTTTAGGAATGAATATCATCCTCATCCAAAACTTATGTCCCCCCATAAAGTTTCCAACTATAGCCATTCACTCCCTGCTATTTCGTCTGGTCTTTTAGGGCCCGTTTGGATTGTAATTTACTTAAGATAAGCTACTTATCAGATAAGTTACTTATCTTGGTTTTTATTTATTAAGCAGACAAGTATGTTTGGTAAACAACATACTTATTAGCCAATAAGTAAATAAGTAAGTTTGGTAATAACACATTAATAAGTAACCTTTCGAGAGAAAATTTCAAATTTACATATAATTAACATATTGACATGAAAAGAAAAAGAGGCAATTTTCCTAAGAGGATGAGTTTTTCTAATCCTCATGTACATGCCATGCATGTGCTAGCATAGCACAATTGCTCCGAGATACATTCCATCCATCTGAACCAGACCACTATATGGATGCCCTGGCACAAGAATCAAGTTGATCCACTGGTCAGGTGGGCCACAGTCTGCAAAGCAAATGTACGGCTCTGGAAGACTTGGCTGAAGTTTTCTAACCCATTCACTTGTTTCCAATAGTTGGTCCACATGGTGAGTGGACTAGAACCATGTTTGGGAAAGATGTAGAAGATCAAATCAACCTGATTGGTGGATTAGATCTTGCACCAATTAATGTAGGGCCCATCTTTGGTGTGGGTTGTCCACTATGTGAGCCCCACCTTTGATGGGACAGTCCATCATGTGGGGCCTCCTTTGATGTGGATGGTATGAAAGAGCAATAATTGAGTGAACTATGAGAGAGAACTTTGATATGTTGGTGACCTGAGAGAGAGTAGAAAAAGCCAAATTGGAGGATGGTTAATTAACATTGGAGGGTGACTAATGTGTGGTACTAACCCCCCCCCCCCCCCCCCCCCCAAATAACATTGGAGGGTGACTAACGTGTGGTACTAACGTGTGGTACTAACCCCCCCCCCACCCCCCCCCCCCCACCCCCAAATAACGTGTGGTACCAAAACAAGCAAAAGCATGACATGATACTACCAAATAAGTTACTTTTCAACTAAACTTAAAACTATTAGTTACTTTTGACACTTAAGTTTGTTTGGTAAGTAAAATTGTAAAGTAACTTATCTCTTAAAAATTACTTATCTCTTAATAAGTATGCCCCCCCCCCCCCCCCCCCCCCCCCCAATCTCTCTCGGGTCACGCTACATATCAAGATAAGTTACTTATCAAATGCATAGCTTATCTTAAGTAACTTACAATCCAAACGGGCCCTTAGTCAGGCCCAACTAATAAGCGGCCTAGTATGGATGATAGCGTCATAAATCCCAAACAGACGGTTGAGAGCATACGGTCCATCACTTAGTCCGCAAGGCACTAAAGCGTGTACAATTGCTTGGGGTGTAATCAGACTGGGCCTGGCCATCCTCGCCATCGCTTGTCCGAACCGGCCGCATGTAGATTTTCTTTATTTTCTTTTTAACCATCCATTCAGTGGCTGCCGATGAGGAGGATTTTTTGGGATTCCAACGTGCATGGTGGGGACAAATGCCAATGCATATTGGCACGTGTGCTTGAATGGATGGTCAGGACTTTAAACACGTGTGAGGGTGGCAAACTTCGGTATCCTGGGAACCTTTGAACAGGGAAACCGGTCCCTGTCCAGTGATCCAAACCAGACGATCCTACACTGTTCAATTGGTGGCCTGCAAATAGATGATAAGTACCAATACCATGCCTATCCTTCACACATGGGAGTGTTGATTTCTCTGAAATGTGATGAAAGGGGACGTATATGATCCATCACCTACGTAGTATATTTATAGTGTCCTTGGACCTTCACGCCACCACGTATACGTCCATCTTATATATCGTAATATGGACGGTTAATATAATGGCCCATAGTATGGTTATCGTGAATCAATACATATTGGGAGATTCTAGCCATTCGATAATTGACCTTTTCTTCCGCTATGTGGATCATTTTTTGTATTTTTCTCTAAACGGTCTATTGCAAGCCAGTGATTGAATGGAGGAAGATTATTGGACGGGTGGTCCCATCAAATCAACAATCTAAATCTAAATAGTACGAATCTATGAAATTCAAGTTTTGGAAATGGCTACAGTGTCATTGTTTGCCATGATCGCAAAACCATTATTATTATTATTATTATTATTATTATTATTAATGACCGTACATAATTAATAAATGAAAAAAGTTTTTTTTTACATTATTTATTTTTTAGATTTTATTTATTATAAACACTGTTTGATAATCCAACAATTATTAAAATACCTTAAGGCATTTTATTTAGCCAATACAAATAATTATGATTAATTTTGGAATAAAATAATTTCAGGTGACAATTGAATGAAGGGTTAGATGTTTAAGTCTACGCATGATTTAAAGAACTGAAAATGTTAGATGTTTACAGTTTGGCGATGATAACAGTGCTAATGTATCATTTTATATGGAGAAGTGCTCCAGCGCTCTCAAGCACTATGCAACTTAGTCCAATCCATTGATCTAGACCGTTCATTAGGTTCAGCGCACATTATTTCACGGGCTATGGTGCAAACATCTCACCCGTCTTACAAATATGAACCATTTGATCAACGGTCTTTAATTAAGATAAATTATGTCCAATCAACAATTTGATTCTATCTATTTATTAGGTCATGGATTGCTTATAATTCTAAAGAATTGTCTGTTAGCCAGTTGTAACCATCCCATTCATGGCTTTAAAAATGAATGGCTTTGGCAAATAAACCAAATTAAAGAAGAGTTGGATTGTCAATAAGACTTTTCCATGACATTTATAAAATGTGTTAGGAACTTGATAGACGGTTTAGATATCGGCTGAATGGAGAGTCCTAAGCGAACCGTTGCAGCTAGAAGAACTATTAACCGTATAGTGCTCTGACAGTACTGGATGCATTTTCTCAAACCCATCTCCTCTCTCGTAACTCGGCGAATGATAGGACTGAAAAAAATAAAATAAAAATAATAAAAAGATTAAAACAACTTTCGTTTCAAATGGATCAAGAGATTTGCCGCATTACAGGAAAGTGAAGGCAAAATGATTAGCTTTTTCAAAGGCCTAGATTTGCTGCATTTATGTAAGGATTTCTTAGAGGTGAGTAATTATTTTTTGCTTTCACTTAGTTAACTTTGTTTTATTTCGTTTTGTTGGTTTATTTCTATTTAGAAATCCTGAGTCCAAAGATGAACTAAAAATGATCTTTTAAAGTACATAATATCTTTAAAAACTTGTTTTAAGGTTTAACTTTTATATTATTAATCAAAACTCCAACTTTTGTTGTTTCTCTTCTTGTGGGTCTGAGAAAACTCTCCTGGATTTAAGGTAGTTATCCTTTGTTAGTCAACCTTCTTATCACGTCCTTCCCTGCATCAAAAGAGCTGACATTGTTCTGGCCACTCTACTATGGAAGATTGATATAGTTACTTTAGGAACATGACCAAGTTTTATTGACATCGGGCAGCAGTAGTACGAGGAAAACAGGAAGTAGATTTGAAGCTATTTATGTAGCTTGAATCTGTGTATACTAACTTCAATTAAGTTATATAACAACAATTACTCTAAACAATAATTAATTATGAAGATGGTTGCAGTTGCTATATAAACATGCGGAGCCTAGTTTAATTAGGTTTTGGTTGTAGTCTTCTTATGTACATAAGACACGCTTGGCAGTTGCAATGGGCAGGGTTTGGGCCGTATCAGGCTAGCTACGAGGAAGGCCCAAAATGTAAGAGCCACGGCCCCTGCCTGAAAGAATTAGTTGCGACCAACCTTGTCAGGCTTGGTCCAAAAGTTGATAAATTTTCCACCTAAATATTCCTAATCTATTCATTGGTCAAGCGGTTCACACGTGTACAATCAAATGGGCTGTGTCAGGCTAAGCACGAGACGGGCCCAAAACTAAAGAGACTAGGCCCCAGCCTGAAAAATAGTTGGGCCCATGGGTCCCTACCTTACGAGGCTAGGTCCAAAATTGATAAAATCCTTATTTCCCACCTAGATGTTCCAATCCATACCTTACCATCTGGCTATCAATGACACAACTTTGCTTGAATCCAAGCAGTCCGAAAAAATGTATGCTGATTATATCTTCAGACCCAAAAAATCAGGTCATTACGCTCATCAAGTGGGCCATGCAGAAAGAAAAAAAAAAAAAAAAGAAAAAAAAGAAAAGGGTTCGAACATATTCTTTCTCCAACCATCCATTTGCTCTATAGCCCACATGAGAAGTGAAACGGCCTGATTATCAGACCAGAAGATCTTTAACTATACTGCACATGAAATGCTGGAAAATCTCAGACTTTTACCATAGTGTGTATATGCGTGGACGGGCAAGGCCCCACACACAGCAAATTCCTGGAAAGAGGTAGAATCAAAGCTTCTGGTTGGTCAGGTATTCCCCATTCAAAACAATGGACTCGACTCGACTCCCGACCCCTTTTTCTTGTCAAAACCCTACCGTTACGTTGCCAAACGCTGCTGATTAACAAAGTAAACAATCGAGACCAAAGAAAATTCCTCTTCGATAAATACCACCCTTCCGTTCCATCCTTACATCAACACAAACAGAATAAGAAAATCCTGGACATGGATTTCCACGTAAAATACCTCTCTCTAGTAATGTCCATCATTTTCATCTTATTGATCTCACATTCCCAGCCTCTCATGGCTGCATCAAGGCCTCTACAAGGCGAATCATGGTTCATGAAACCTAGTCTCTCATTCCAATCCCTCCAGCAAGGCCCAGTGACGCCTTCATCACATTCGCCATGCACCAACGGACACACCAATGATCCAGGTCACTGCAATGTTCAGGCAATCAACTTGGCAGGCCATGTCCGTTCACCGCCGCCACATTTTCATGAAAGTGTCGTCACCGTCACTGTCGGTGCTGATGCTGGCCATAAATAGCACTAGAAACGTACCAAAATAACCTTCTTTAAATCAGCAAGAGGTTTTTTAAGCCCACACTCGTGTGACAGCCCTGTCTGCTGTCCATCCACATTCAGGCACACAAGCCAATGTGGAACACGTGTGGTAGATCAGATCTTTCCATCAGAGATTCAACATTGTTTAGATCTTCTAGCCAAATAGTAAGGCCATTTTCCCACTTTTTGTGGTCCAAGTGAATGAAATGGCCTGGTATTTGAGTCAGCAGATGTAAGCAGTGCTTTCAACCCGATGAGAAGCTCAGATCTTACACTTGTTACACATATGGGCGTGGATTGGGATGGCCCCACACGCGTGTGAAATTAGCAGACCTCAATGCTGTTTACTTTTCTTTTCTGCTTTTTTCATACAATAATTGGAGCAAACTTGTAAAGGAGTTTGTTTAATAACTGAGAAAATTACATGTAATTCATTTCATGTAACTCTTATTTTTTAGTTTGAAAATTCTATTTAGTTTTTCATTTTTAATGAGTATTTTGCTTAATTTAATACATTGAAATTTTTACGAAAGAATAGCTAGCAGAGAGGATGTGTCTAGTTTGTGCAATTGGGGCCCTTGGTTCAGTGATCTAAACCATTGAAATGATGAGGCCAATGGTAGATGGTCCATGCACCAAAAAACTGCTAGTTCCAGAGATCCTGGCCTTTTAATCTTTCATCATTTTTTGGTTGAATGTTGATTGCTGTTGTATCTTCTTTCTTAGCCATTTATTTACATGGCCCCACTTTAAGAGCTAGAGTTTCTCCCTCCCAGGAGATTTTATAATGCATCGATCCATCAATATTGGGCCCATAATATCAACGGTCTGGATCAATGATTCAACGGATGCACTATTTACATTCTGAGGACGAGCATTGTACTGTACCATATGCCTACTTTTAAAGACAACTTCTCGCGGCGAGCGGTTTTACGACCGACGGTGAAAACACCGAGCGGCTTTGGATAAATAGTTTAAAAGTAACGGTTTTTCGGTTCATATACCAAAACAGAGGCGGCTTATGGAAAAATCCCCATTTGAAACATCGTATTTTTGCTTGGTCCATATACCAAAGGGTCGTACAGCCTTATTTGGGCTTTCAATTTGAACTAGTAGGGACCATGGTCGAGTTACTCAAACCGTTGATAAGATGGACCTACCCATGCTGGCCAAGAAATATAGATGGTTAAGAAAGAAAAATAAGTAGATTGTTTGCACTCAATCAAGAAAAACCTAACATTGTGTTGGGTCTGGCTGACTGGCTCCATGGCTCAGTGGTAGACGTACAGACTCTATTTCAACATTGAGATCATTCTTCAAGCCTCTGAATGGTTATCTTCACTAGAAAACGGTTTATATTCAACAGACCCCAATCTAGGATTGCAAAGGCTTTGCTGTCTTGAGACCCGCCACAAGTCCATTCCACTTTGGACCAACTTTAAATGGCTAGGATATCATCAGGCCCGACAATTAACTGGACTGATATTGGCTTTAAGTTGGCTGATATATAGGCCAGATGGACTGGCTGAGCCCATCCCAGCCATTTTATACTGTGGAATGATTAGGCTAGTGGGCCCAAAACGACTCATGGCCACACGAACGGAAACTGTAAGGATGGAAACTCCACCATTGAAACCTTCCACGAGCCCACCATGATGTTTATATGTCATCCGAACAGTTCATTATTACCACTGTGATGGACTTTAGGAATGAATATCATCCTCATCCAAAACTTATGTCCCCCCATAAAGTTTCCAACTGTAGCCATTCACTCCCTGCTATTTCGTCTGGTCTTTTAGGGCCCGTTTGGATTGTAAGTTACTTAAGATAAGCTACTTATCAGATAAGTTACTTATCTTGGTTTTTATTTATTAAGCAGACAAGTATGTTTGGTAAACAACATACTTGTTAGCCAATAAGTAAATAAGTAAGTTTGGTAATAACACATTAATAAGTAACCTTTCGAGAGAAAATTTCAAATTTACATATAATTAACATATTGACATGAAAAGAAAAGGAGGCAATTTTCCTAAGAGGATGAGTTTTTCTAATCCTCATGTACATGCCATGCATGTGCTAGCATAGCACAATTGCTCCAAGATACATTCCATCCATCTGAACCAGACCACTATATGGATGCCCTGGCATAAGAATCAAGTTGATCCACTGGTCAGGTGGGCCACAGTCTGCAAAGCAAATGTACGGCTCTGGAAGACTTGGCTGAAGTTTTCTAACCCATTCACTTGTTTCCAATAGTTGGTCCACATGGTGAGTGGACTAGAACCATGTTTGGGAAAGATGTAGAAGATCAAATCAACCTGATTGGTGGATTAGATCTTGCACCAACTAATGTAGGGCCCATCTTTGGTGTGGGTTGTCCACTATGTGAGCCCCACCTTTGATGGGACAGTCCATCATGTGGGGCCTCCTTTGATATGGACGGTATGAGAGAGCAATAATTGAGTGAACTATGAGAGAGAACTTTGATATGTTGGTGAACTTTGATATGTTGGTGACCTGAGAGAGAGTAGAAAAGCCAAATTGGAGGATGGTTAATTAACATTGGAGGGTGACTCCTCCCCCCCCCAAAAAAAAAAAAGAAAAAAAAGGAGCAAAAGCGTGACATGATACTACCAAATAAGTTACTTTTCAACTAAACTTAAGACTATAAGTTACTTTTGGCACTTAAGTTCGTTTGGTAAGTAAAATTGTAAAGTAACTTATCTCTTAAAAATTACTTGCCGCCCCCCCCCCCCCCCCCCCCCCCCCCCTCTCGGGTCACGCTACATATCAAAGTTCTCTCTCATGGTTCACTCAATTATTGCTCTCTCATACCATCCATATTAAAGGAGGCCCCACATGATGGACTGTACCATCAAAGGTGGGGCTCACACAGTGGACGGCCCACATCAAAGATAGGCCCTACATTAATTGGTGCAAGATCCAATCCACCAATCAGGTTGACCTGATCTTCTACATCTTTCTCAAAAATGGTTCTAGTCCACTCACCATGTGGACCGACTATTGGAAACAAGTGAATGGGTTAGAAAACTTCAGCCAAGTCTTCTAGAGCTGTACATTTGTTTTGCAGACCGTGGCCCACCTGACCAGTGGATCAACTTGATTCTTGTGCCAGGGCATCCATATAGTGGTCTCGTTCTAATGGATGGAATGTATCTCAGACTAATCATGCTATGCTAGCACATGCATGGCATGTACATGAGCTTTAATGCACGCACATGGGATTAGAAAAGCTCATTCTGTTAGGAAAACTGCCTCAATGCATAGCTTTTTTTTTCATGTCAATATGTTGCTTATTACATGTAGATTCGAAATTTTCTTTCGAAAGGTTACCTATCGTTGTGTTATTACCAAACATTCTTACTTACTTATTGGCTGATAGGTATGTTGTTTACCAAACATACTTATCTACTCAATAAGTAAAAACCAAGATAAGTAGCTTATCTTTATAAGTAACTTACAATTCAAACGGCCCCAAATAAGTTACTTTTTTAACTTATTGCAGTAGATAAGTAACTTATTTCAGATAAGTATGTTTGGTTTATGATAATTAATAAGCAACTTTTTAGCTTAAAAGTATATAATCACTTCAGCTAATATTTTTAGCTTTTTTTATTTTTTCACTAGTTGCGGAAGAGATGAATAGGAGTGGTGAAAGAGAAGAAAAGGATAAGCGCGTTGTTTATCATCAAGGCAGGCCCCACATGAATAGACAGCGTTGGTGTGCACGGTGGGTGCATGTGATGGGCAGTGGATATTGAAGGTGGGCCCCACATGATGGATAATAACATTGACGGTTGGCCCTACTTGATAGATGACCAACATCAAAGGCAGGCCCTACATAATGAATGGTGCACATTAAAGGTCAGGCCATAATGATGAATTGCCCACATCCAAGGTGGGGCCCACATGATGGACAACCCACACAATGAATAGTCCACATCAAAGGTTGGCTCCACATTAAAGGTGGGGCCCACATGATGGACAGTCCACATCAAAGGTGGACTCCACGTGATGGCAATTAATAATGGTGGGCTCCACATGATGGATGATCCACATCAAGGTGGGCCCCACATGATGGACAATTCACATCAAAGGTCGGGCTAATGAGAATGGCCCATATCCAAGGCAGGCTCCGCATGATGGACAACCCACATGGGAGGTGGGCCCAGATGATAGGTGGTCCACATCAAAGGTGGACACCACATGATGAGCGGCAGATATTGAAGATGGGCCACCCATGATGGACAATAACATTGATGGTGGGCCACACAAGATGGATGGCTAACATCAAAGGCGGGTCCCACATGATGGATGGCCCACATTAGTGAGGCTACATAATGAACGATCCACATCTAAGGTTGGCCCCACATGATGGACTGTGGATGTAAGGGGACCAAATAGACTTGAGGGATGATTACTTACGATGTTGGAAACCAGAAACCAAACATGCTTAATTTTCTACTTTTTGGATGATAACTTTGTTTACCAAAAATGCTTATCTGCAAATTAAGTAGAAACCAAGATAAGTTACTTATCAAATAAGTAGCTTATCTTAAGTAACTTACAATCCAAACAGGCCCTTAGTCAGGCCCACCTAATAAGCAGCCTAGTATGGATGATAGAGTCATAAATCCCAAACAGACGGTTGAGAGCATACGGTCCATCACTTAGTCCGCAAGGCACTAAAGCGTGTACAATTGCTTGGGGTGTAATCAGACTGGGCCTGGCCATCCTCGCCATCGCTTGTCCGAACCGGCCGCATGTAGATTTTCTTTATTTTCTTTTTAACCATCCATTCAGTGGCTGCCGATGAGGAGGATTTTTTGGGATTCCAACGTGCATGGTGGGGACAAATGCCAATGCATATTGGCACGTGTGCTTGAATGGATGGTCAGGACTTTAAACACGTGTGAGGGTGGCAAACTTCGGTATCCTGGGAACCTTTGAACAGGGAAACCGGTCCCCTGTCCAGTGATCCAAACCAGACGATCCTACACTGTTCGATTGGTGGCCTACAAATAGATGATAAGTACCAATACCATGCATATCCTTCACACATGGGAGTGTTGATTTCTCTGAAATGTGATGAAAGGGGACGTATATGATCCATCACCTACGTAGTATATTTATAGTGTCCTTGGACCTTCACGCCACCACGTATACGTCCATCTTATATATCGTAATATGGACGGTTAATATAATGGCCCATGGTATGGCTATCGTGAATCAATACATATTGGGAGATTCTAGCCATTCGATAATTGACCTTTTCTTCCGCTATGTGGATCATTTTTTGTATTTTTCTCTAAACGGTCTATTGCAAGCCAGTGATTGAATGGAGGAAGATTATTGGACGGGTGGTCCCATCAAATCAACAATCTAAATCTAAATAGTACGAATCTATGAAATTCAAGTTTTGGAAATGGCTACAGTGTCATTGTTTGCCATGATCGCAAAAGCATTATTATTATTGTTATTATTATTATTATTATTATTATTATTATTATTATTATTGACCGTACATAATTAATAAATGAAAAAAAGTTTTTTTTACATTATTTATTTTTTAGATTTTATTTATTATAAACACTGTTTGATAATCCAACAATTATTAAAATACCTTAAGGCATTTTATTTAGCCAATACAAATAATTATGATTAATTTTGGAATAAAATAATTTCAGGTGACAATTGAATGAAGGGTTAGATGTTTAAGTCTACGCATGATTTAAAGAACTGAAAATGTTAGATGTTTACAGTTTGGCGATGATAACAGTGCTAATGTATCATTTTATATGGAGAAGTGCTCCAGCGCTCTCAAGCACTATGCAACTTAGTCCAATCCATTGATCTAGACCGTTCATTAGGTTCAGCGCACATTATTTCACGGGCTATGGTGCAAACATCTCACCCGTCTTACAAATATGAACCATTTGATCAACGGTCTTTAATTAAGATAAATTATGTCCAATCAACAATTTGATTCTATCTATTTATTAGGTCATGGATTGCTTATAATTCTAAAGAATTGTCTGTTAGCCAGTTGTAACCATCCCATTCATGGCTTTGAAAATGAATGGCTTTGGCAAATAAACCAAATTAAAGAAGAGTTGGATTGTCAATAAGACTTTTCCATGACATTTATAAAATGTGTTAGGAACTTGATAGACGGTTTAGATATCGGCTGAATGGAGAGTCCTAAGCGAACCGTTGCAGCTAGAAGAACTATTAACGTATAGTGCTCTGACAGTACTGGATGCATTTTCTCAAACCCATCTCCTCTCTCGTAACTCGGCGAATGATAGGACTGAAAAAAATAAAATAAAAATAATAAAAAGATTAAAACAACTTTCGTTTCAAATGGATCAAGAGATTTGCCGCATTACAGGAAAGTGAAGGCAAAATGATTAGCTTTTTCAAAGGCCTAGATTTGCTGCATTTATGTAAGGATTTCTTAGAGGTGAGTAATTATTTTTTGCTTTCACTTAGTTAACTTTGTTTTATTTCGTTTTGTTGGTTTATTTCTATTTAGAAATCCTGAGTCCAAAGATGAACTAAAAATGATCTTTTAAAGTACATAATGTCTTTAAAAACTTGTTTTAAGGTTTAACTTTTATATTATTAATCAAAACTCCAACTTTTGTTGTTTCTCTTCTTGTGGGTCTGAGAAAACTCTCCTGGATTTAAGATAGTTATCCTTTGGTAGTCAACCTTCTTATCACGTCCTTCCCTGCATCAAAAGAGCTGACATTGTTCTGGCCACTCTACTATGGAAGATTGATATGGTTACTTTAGGAACATGAACTATCCGCGTGACCAAGTTTTATTGACATCGGGCAGCAGTAGTACGAGGAAAACAGGAAGTAGATTTGAAGCTATTTATGTAGCTTGAATCTGTGTATACTAACTTCAATTAAGTTATATAACAACAATTACTCTAAACAATAATTAATTATGAAGATGGTTGCAGTTGCTATATAAACATGCGGAGCCTAGTTTAATTAGGTTTTGGTTGTAGTCTTCTTATGTACATAAGACACGCTTGGCAGTTGCAATGGGCAGGGTTTGGGCCGTATCAGGCTAGCTACGAGGAAGGCCCAAAATGTAAGAGCCATGGCCCCTGCCTGAAAGAATTAGTTGCGACCAACCTTGTCAGGCTTGGTCCAAAAGTTGATAAATTTTCCACCTAAATATTCCTAATCTATTCATTGGTCAAGCGGTTCACACATGTACAATCAAATGGCCTGTGTCAGGCTAAGCACGAGACGGGCCCAAAACTAAAGAGACTAGGCCCCAGCCTGAAAAATAGTTGGGCCCATGGGTCCCTACCTTACGAGGCTAGGTCCAAAATTGATAAAATCCTTATTTCCCACCTAGATGTTCCAATCCATACCTTACCATCTGGCTATCAATGACACAACTTTGCTTGAATCCAAGCAGTCCGAAAAAATGTATGCTGATTATATCTTCAGACCCAAAAAATCAGGTCATTACGCTCATCAAGTGGGCCATGCAGAAAGGAAAAAAAAAAAGAAAAAAAAAGAAAAGGGTTCGAACATATTCTTTCTCCAACCATCCATTTGCTCTATAGCCCACATGAGAAGTGAAACGGCCTGATTATCAGACCAGAAGATCTTTAACTATACTGCACATGAAATGCTGGAAAATCTCAGACTTTTACCATAGTGTGTATATGCGTGGACGGGCAAGGCCCCACACACAGCAAATTCCTGGAAAGAGGTAGAATCAAAGCTTCTGGTTGGTCAGGTATTCCCCATTCAAAACAATGGACTCGACTCGACTCCCGACCCCTTTTTCTTGTCAAAACCCTACCGTTACGTTGCCAAACGCTGCTGATTAACAAAGTAAACAATCGAGACCAAAGAAAAATCCTCTTCTATAAATACCACCCTTCCGTTCCATCCTTACATCAACACAAACAGAATAAGAAAATCCTGGACATGGATTTCCACGTAAAATACCTCTCTCTAGTAATGTCCATCATTTTCATCTTATTGATCTCACATTCCCAGCCTCTCATGGCTGCATCAAGGCCTCTACAAGGCGAATCATGGTTCATGAAACCTAGTCTCTCATTCCAATCCCTCCAGCAAGGCCCAGTGACGCCTTCATCACATTCGCCATGCACCAACGGACACACCAATGATCCAGGTCACTGCAATGTTCAGGCAATCAACTTGGCAGGCCATGTCCGTTCACCGCCACCCCATTTTCATGAAAGTGTCGTCACCGTCACTGTCGGTGCTGATGCTGGCCATAAATAGCACTAGAAACGTACCAAAATAACCTTCTTTAAATCAGCAAGAGGTTTTTTAAGCCCACACTCGTGTGACAGCCCTGTCTGCTGTCCATCCACATTCAGGCACACAAGCCAATGTGGAACACGTGTGGTAGATCAGATTTTTCCATCAGAGATTCAACATTGTTTAGATCTTCTAGCCAAATAGTAAGGCCATTTTCCCACTTTTTGTGGTCCAAGTGAATGAAATGGCCTGGTATTTGAGTCAGCAGATGTAAGCAGTGCTTTCAACCCGATGAGAAGCTCAGATCTTACACTTGTTACACATATGGGCGTGGATTGGGATGGCCCCACACGCGTGTGAAATTAGCAGACCTCAATGCTGTTTACTTTTCTTTTCTGCTTTTTTCATACAATAATTGGAGCAAACTTGTAAAGGAGTTTGTTTAATAACTGAGAAAATTACATGTAATTCATTTCATGTAACTCTTATTTTTTAGTTTGAAAATTCTATTTAGTTTTTCATTTTTAATGAGTATTTTGCTTAATTTAATACATTGAAATTTTTACGAAAGAATAGCTAGCAGAGAGGATGTGTCTAGTTTGTGCAATTGGGGCCCTTGGTTCAGTGATCTAAACCATTGAAATGACGAGGCCAATGGTAGATGGTCCATGCACCAAAAAACTGCTAGTTCCAGAGATCCTGGCCTTTTAATCTTTCATCATTTTTTGGTTGAATGTTGATTGCTGTTGTATCTTCTTTCTTAGCCATTTATTTACATGGCCCCACTTTAAGAGCTAGAGTTTCTCCCTCCTAGGAGATTTTATAATGCATCGATCCATCAATATTGGGCCCGTAATATCAACGGTCTGGATCAATGATTCAACGGATGCACTATTTACATTCTGAGGACGAGCATTGTACTGTACCATATGCCTACTTTTAAAGGCATCCTCTTCCTTTTGACTGTTAGGAGTAAATGATGAACGGGATCAGCCTATGGACCCAAAATGACTGTTACTCTCCTACAAAGTAAGAAATAATAGACTGTTAAATGCCACAATCGGACCTTGACCTTCGGGCCCACCGGTACAGATCAGCCTCAATTTTGGGCCAACGCCTTAAAATGAGACATGAAAAATGATGAACGGGTCGGATTTTTCACAAGCCTCACGAAAGTGGGATCGTATAAGGTTTAGTTGTGCATCACGATGTGACGCTTGTCACATCTCCCACGCCTGGTGTCAGATTGATTGGAAATGGATGTGGTGATGGTGGGGCCTGCCGTGATGTTTGAGAGAAATCCAATCCGTCCACAAGTTTTTCCAAGTTATTTTACCTATGATATTAAAGGATGAGAGATATCAAGTTCTCAAGTGGGCTACAATCTAAGATATAGTGAACTCTTAAGGGCTACCATTCGATTTTTTCCGGATGTGTGACCCATTTGGAGCATTGGATTAGCCCGAATTTTGGGACCACGCTCTAAAATGTGATGACGAAAATGATTCACGGGACGGATTTATCAAAAGCCTAAAGAAAGTGGCCACACCTAGCTTAAAGTTAAGTTTCGAAAAGGGTAATTTGGTAAATACAAAAATACTTTTTCTCGAAACGAATACGAGGTTCACGGCGAGCGGTATTGTGAATACAGTGAAAACACCGGGCGGCTTTATATAAATAATTTAAAAGTAACAGTTTTCAGTCCATTGACCAAAACAGAGGCGGACTTATGAAAAAATTCATTTTTTCACATCTTATAAAGAGTGAGGATCGTCTGCGTTGAAAACACAGAAAAATTCAGTGCCGTCTATTCTCATTGGTACACGTCATAGCCAATGACGTCAGCTGCCGATTTTCTCTCTCATGTATGGATTGCGTGCTACACAACCCACTTTTACTGTGTGGAATTTCCCTGGGCCTCATCCTAATTTATCTGTTAGATCAGAACCGTCCATCAATTGTTTCAGATTATTCTAAAGCATAAGATAAAAAATGAAGCACAATCCAAAGCTCAAGTGGACCACACAACAGAAAGCATGGGATTGAACGAAACGTTGAAACCTTCCTACGGTTCACCTTGAGGTTTATTTGCCATCTAACCCCTTCATAAGGTCACTTAGACCTTGATTCAGGGAAACCACAAACATCAGCTTGATCAGAGCTGTCTATTGCAACAAGAAGTTTTCCATGGTAGGTGTTCATTTCCCACTCTTTCCCATCGTGTGGCCCACTTGAGCCTTGGATCTGATTTATTTTCAGCCTCGTGACTAAAAGGTATGAAACAAAATGATTGGACTGTGTGGATCTAATACATACATCATGATGGATCCCACATAAGTTCCACCTTTCAACTGTTCGGTAGAACGAATTTCTTTAGGTGGGAAATTTACGCGGCCCATGATGACTTATTTCTTAGATCCACACCGTCCATATAATTTTTCAGATCTTTCCAGGATATAAAACTAAAAACAAGTCAGATTTAAAGCTCAACTGGAACACACCATAGTAAACAGTGGAATTGATGCTACCGTTGAAAACTTCTTAGGGCCTAGACGGCTCTGATCAAGCAGATATTTGTGTTGTACCTTCATCCAGGTATGGTTGGACTTATGAACTGGTTAAATGTTAGATGAAGCCTCACGCTTGGCCCGAGGAAGGTTTCAACCAAAGTTTGTGTAATCCTGACTACTTTCTTTTGGTGTGGTACACTTGAGATTTGGATGCACCTTATTTTTGGAACCATGCTCTAAATCTATTTGGAAAAATTGATAGACGGTGTGGATGTAAGACAAAGGTTATGGTGAAGGGCGGTGAAGTTCCATACGTTAAAAGATGTGCTATGTAGCACGCAATGTACCTGAAGAGACAAATACGGGATATTTTGTGAGATGGAGATAACGGAAATGACGTGGCCGAACGAGAAGCGACCGCACTGGAATTTATTGTGCTTTCAACACATACGATCCGCATCCTCAGACCGAGGGCTCAGTCTTATTTGGGCTTTCGGTTTGAACAAGGAGGGACAATGGTCCAATTATCTATGGACTTTCAATCTGAAGAATGTTAGGTGCATGTGACATCCAAAACGGACCCATCATACCAACATTTTGGACCATTGAATCATGTGTCCCACTTCTACAATTAAAAGCTTGAATGTATGGTACAAACCTTGAGCAGTAGCATTGTACAATACCACATGTTGGTTTTTTCTTCAGGCCTCCAAATGGTTATCTTCACTAGAAAACGGTTCCTATTCAACAGACCCCAATTTAGAATTGCTAGGGCCGGGCGGTCAAGTCCATCCCACTTTGGACCAACTTTAAATGACTAGGATATCATCAGGCCCGATAACTAAGTGGACTGAGATTGGCTTTGAGTTGGCTGATAGGTCTGATGGACTGGCCCAGCTCAGCCCAGTAATTTTATACTGTGTAATGATTTGACTAGTGGGCCCAGAACGGCTGAAGCCCAGATTTGATAGACTCTGTGTTGGGTGGTTATGCATGGCCATTGGGTCACTCTTAGACCCATAGAGCGCACCTGACGAATGGACCGCCTAAATTTTAAGCCCACGTCAGCTAACCGGCAGGACCCAAACCCAATGCATGGACAGATAGAACGGCCCACTTACATCCCAAGTCGGCAGGTGGGCCGCTTGTACAGATGTGGTAAAGCTAAGGAGTCATCCTCTCAGTAAAAGGCCCACTTAGTTCAAGCTCTCTCTCTCATTCAATTCCAGTCCATGAACATTATAGTCCTGGCACTGTAATGGACAGGAGACAATGGACTCCGTCCATCTAAAAGGTCAAGGGCCTAAGGCATTGCATGTGGACCACTATTTCAAAGAACTATAATCTGCATCGTTCAAAATTTACCTCTGAATCTGGCTGACGCTCACAAGTGCCTATGTGGGAGCATGTAAGAGATTCAAGCAACTCCCCTAATGTTACCGTTGGAAGCTCAAGTGGACCACACCAGAGAAAGCAGTGAGGATTGAACGCCTACCGTTGAAAACTTATCGGGGGCACTGAAGTTTTGGATCAAGTTCATATTTGTGTTTTCCCTTTATCCCGTACTGTGAGGCCTAATGAACAGGTTTGGATGGCAAACAAACATCACGGTGGGCCCAAAGAACAACGTGGCCATCGTTGTCCCCACTGTTTCCTGTGGTGTGGTCGACTTGAACTTTGGATATGTTTCAGTTTTGGGTTCATGCCCTAAAATGAGCTGGCAAAATGGTGGACGGCATAGAATGAAACACATACATCACGGTGGGCCCCACAGAGTCCGGACACCAGGGAAATGGATGGTGTTGGGGTCACCACCTAATCTGCTTCCAATCAGGTGTGCCACACAAGGACAAAAAAATGCGCAGAGTTGAAAGACGTGTGAAGGTGCAGTTGAAAGCTCCTTGACCCCATTGACACCTCTGTGTGACATCCACTACATCTGACAGATGCGCCAGCTTGTGCTCTGACGTGAATCCAAAAATACGTCGATGGAAACTCAGGTGGGCCACACTATAGAAAACAGTGACGGATGGAGACACATATCATTGAAGCCTTCCTGGGCCACCGTGGTGGCCAGCAGTCCAGCAGATTAGGTATAACCCAGGTAACAAGTTAGTGGTTGTTGCCCTGACAGTGGAGCCCACCTTTATGTATGTGTTGTATTTACCCACACCGTCCATCAGTTTTTTCAGCTCATTTTAGATCATGGTCCCAAACATGAAGCATATCCAAATCTCAAGTGGACCACACCACAAGGAACAGTGTTCATTGAACGCCCACCATTAAAAACTTCCTAAGACCCCACCGTAACGCTTATTTGTCATCCAACTTATTGATAAGGTCACATGTACTTGGATTAAGGGAAAATACAAATATCAGCTTGATCCAAAACTTTCATGGCCCCCAAAAAGTTTTTAACGGTGGGCATTTAATCCCTCCTGTATGGTCCACTTGAGATTTGGATCTGCATGCTTCATTTCTGGACCTGCCCCAGCTGGAAAAACTGATGGACAGCCTGTATATACGACACATATATCAAGGTGGGAGCAACGGTCAGGTCAGCACCCACTAACGTGTTACCTGGCTAACACCTAATCTGCTCCCATGATCCAAAGCTCCAGTAGGCCCTAAGGTGCCATTGGCGAACGTCCCTATCCCGTAAATTTCCTATCCTAAGGTGTGGTCCACATGACTTTCAAATCTTACCCTATTTTTTACATAACATCCTAAGCATGAGCTGGCACAGCTGATAGACAACTAATGGAGGGAGTGGATGTCAAT
Organism: Liriodendron chinense; assembly: GCA_003013855.2. Taxonomy (NCBI): domain Eukaryota; kingdom Viridiplantae; phylum Streptophyta; class Magnoliopsida; order Magnoliales; family Magnoliaceae; genus Liriodendron; species Liriodendron chinense. The sequence continues at coordinate 1,092,795 of PVNU02002560.1, read as the reverse complement.
CAGACATGACGTTGAGCCACAAAGAGCCTTTTGAGTGTCGCAGGAAATAGCCGTCTTTGATTAGGGCTACAAAGAGCCTTTTGTTGCAGCCAACCCCCCCCCCCAAAGTGTAGTAGGAAATAGCCGTCCTTCACAATGCATGAGGCCCCATCTTATGATTAAAGTGGCAGAGAAAATAGACAATGGGCCATCCAAACATACGGCTTGGATTATAGCGCACAAGCAATCCATAAGTATGATAAAAATGAATTCGCGCATGTTGACTTATCATTTTTTCGTCGACAACCCTGACAAGGGGTCTCGTGAGAGTACAACCCTAAAAAATCCTTCCCTGCCCACAATTCCCAATTCATGACTGTTCATCTCCACCGTACACGGGCAATGGCCGACAAATCAAGCCGTTCTAGTCACAAGGCCAGCCACACATGTGCAACACGAGCAGAGATGTACACGCTAGGCCCCAAATAACCGAACTGACTTGATGATTTTCAGGCCACATCAAGTACAAAACCGACCGTACATGATGAATGGATCAGATTCTACACACAAGCACCACCTTGGGAATTTGGTAAGTTTGACGATCCACCCACCAGCAGCTTGACTTTCCGTAGTAGGTTTGCTAGTTACATGCACGTAGACACCAGCCAGTCTACAAGCCAGCCCTACGGCCCATGGAAACATTTAGTGCTAGATCCACACCAGCCATTAAACGGCCGAAGTAAATGACCTGGACCAACCAGGTCCACTCATCGGGCTAAATTAAAACGGCTGAAACGTTCCGTCTTTTCTTTCTCTTTCCTTTTTTTAGGGGTGGGGCGCACTCAAGTGGTACCTGCACCACAATAAGCTACAGTCCGGAATGTGAGGCTAATCCAACCGGCCCATCAACATGTGCGCTTAGAGCTGGACAAGAATCGAGTTTGATCATTTGGGTTGACTTAGTAAAACTCCGTTCGAACAGAAAGTCTTGTTCAAAACTTTGTCCGAACACAAGAGGTTTCTTCGGAAAAAAAAATCAAGTCAGTTTCATTCACAGCCCTGTTCCGCTCGACTCGAACGTGAACTCAACTAGAATATTAATCCACTCGACTTCAACTTATATATATATATATATATATATATATATATATATATATATATATAGAGAGAGAGAGAGAGAGAGAGAGAGCGAGCAGGTTTGATGACAAATAAACATGACTGTGGGCCTAGGAAGGTTTTAAAGATGGACATTATTCTCCTCACTATTTCTTATAGTGTAGTCCACTTGAGCTTTATATTTGCATCATTTTTTTGTTCAATGCCTCAAAGTGAGTTGTACAAATGGATGAACGGAGTGGATAAAACAAATACATCATGGTGGGACCCAAAGAGCTTTGATGGCTGGTGTTTACGTCACCAACCAACTTGCGTATGCGGATTGGGTACTATCATTCTACCCCCATCAGGACCTATCTAGAGACGAACAGTCCCGTCAGTACTCTGTGGGGCTCACAGTGATATATTTGCTCATCCAAGCTGTTTGTCCATTTTTTAAAGATCATTTATGGCATTACCAAAAAATGAAGTGGATTAAAGGCTCGAGTGGTCACACCACATGAAACAATGGGGATGCTAACTTTCTATGTTATGAAATTTTATTTAGTTAAAAACTTTAAACCTTGTGATTTTTCATTTGTGATATGTAATTTGTGAACAAATCAGTATTTACAATTTAGTAGTAGAAAAAATATTTTCAACCAAAAAAGGTGAAATTGTTTGAACTTGTAAAAATTGTCTGAAATCCATATGTTTGAACATAGCTCACTAGACAAAACTGAGTTTGAACAGAGCCACCATGTTCAAATGTTTGAGTAACCGAACAATCTGATCTGGTCCATATTCGACTCAGATTAGATCGTTGCCCACCTCTATGTGCACTTATGAAACCCCTAGTGCGTTCATGCACCCCCACCCCCAGCTAGTGGGCCACACCACGGGGTACTAGTTGGGAGGGAACACCCTGCGTTGATTAGCTGGGAAGGCCTAGGTGGAATCTATGGCATTGGACCTACAATGTTGTATATGCCAAATCCAAGCAGTTGGTCCCGATGAAGGGTGAGAACAAAAACCAAGCTGTAATGCAACTTAGGCAAGCCCCAATTTCATTTTATTTTCTTCTTTTTGGGTTATTACATACATCCCACTGTGAGTATGCACACCGACACTGTTAGTCACACTTCAATGTTAGCCACCCACACTGTTAGTCACACTTCAATGTTAGCCATCGGCACATTGAGAATCGATACCAGGACCTCAATGTTGAAACAAGGTTATCTTGGCTCTAGTCTATCAGTGTCCCAAAGGTTCAGGTAAGCCACCCCTATTAAAATCAAGCGTGCAGCGTCCTCTTACACTGTTCCATGGCAAACATGACTGTTGGGACCGGACTGCTTTTTGGCACCTTAGGGTGATATGTGGTGATGCTATCGATTGGTTGCATGGACTGAACACATCAAGTGATCTTCCCAGTCCATAGCCCAAGTGCTAGACTGAGTGAAGATAACCTTGGTATGGACTCGGTGGCTAACGTTGTGGTGTGACTAACAGTGGCCTGGGTGTACTAACAGTGGGCGTGTACTAACCTTAAACAAAAAAATCCTCTCGTTTTTTACATAGGCATGCCTTGATCAGTCCTGGCGTAGTTCATGGGCCACCATATTCTGGACAATGCAGGTAAAGTGGGAAATCAACTATACTTGGTACCCGTCAGCGTATGCCCTATTAACGTCCCAGCTAACAAGACCGTTTCAGAACACATTATGAATGCACTGGCACTAAAACGACATAAATAAGCAGCGTCCCATACCAACCAAAAGCAACCATCACAAACGTACGTACTCACGTGACATCTATCAATAAAAACAAAAGGACATGTACTCACAAACAACAACAAACCATCTACACAGACCAAAGAAAAATACATCCTTACATTAGATACGAGCAGCAGCTATACATTCATATAAACCGACAACATCTCTAGTGTCTCAAACGAGTTAACTCACTCGAGTCGACCCGAAGTGAGGGACCACAGCCTGCTGCTTCCTTTATTTGATTCACGGATCACACGTGAAAACAAAAGACCCCAGAGCGAAGAGCATCGACCCCATCCAAACAGGGAATCATCATACCATATCCGGACAATAATAAAAACATACGACTCAAATTTATTAATAAAAAATAAAAAAGGGAACAAACGAGGGCGTAGAAACCAAAGAGAAATAGTCCTCCGTTCTTCAAGCCGTCCCATACCACCTAACGCGCATGCGCACTTCCTCCTCCCCCACCTTGTGGGGCCCAGATACCTTCTCTCTCCTCATTTCACATCCACCCACACGCATGCATGGCGCGCGTCTAAAAACCACCCCCACCCGAGTCCTCTCAATAATTCAACAGTCAACACCAATATATACCAAACCCACCCATCTTTTATGCCTTCTCTCCCTCCCCCTTTAATTAAGGCATCATGCTACATCCACCCCCCATAAAAACAAAAGCACCAAATACCAGTGATTTCCCGCTTTAATCATTGAAGCCTACCCTACCTTATCATGCGCACCCCCCCCTCAAGGAAGGCATTATTCATAACGCCCTTTCTATCTCCTTACTATTGCTGCTGCTGCTGCATATATTCCTAAGATATGATAAACCCAAACACAGAAGGGGATGTGCATGCCGAAACAGGTGCACTTGGCGACACATGTGCGACATCCAAGTCCTCCCATCACTGAGGGGACCACAGTCTCATAGTTTTTTTTTTTTTTTTCTAACCAACCATTGTTTTGGCCCCGGCCTGATTGGATTAGATGATCGCCTCAAATTTTGGCCAGAGCTCATAATAGGGACTATGGACCACCGGATTATTGGCCTGGATTTCGCACTCATGTGCCTGTACACTGACAAATCCAAATGCACAGCCCCATCAGCAGGGTTCCTTCCAGTGACAAGATAGAACAGCTCCTTACAGAGCTTTGGCCTTCAGCCTCAAGGACCTCAGGTACCGGATAGCTTCGTCCAGAACTGCAGTGGCGTCCTTTCCCTTCCCACCCGGAATTATGCTTCGAAGGATGCCGACAGCCTCACGTATTCTCACCCTCCTCAACCTCTTGCTAGCTGAGGGCCCATCTCTTCCTCCCTGAATCATGCCCTTTATGCAACTCGACTCAGCATCCTCCTCATGCTGCCATGTTTTACCTGAACTTGCAGTATCCTCGAGTGACGGATCACACTCTCCTTCAAGTCTCCTGCGTTTGGTGGGCGTGAGGGAACAACTAGCCACTTCCGCACTGTCCTCCTTCGCCTCATCTTTCCCCTCGTATCCAGTCATCTTGTTCGGGGAATGGCCGGTGCTAGTTTCTTCTTCATCTTCATCCGAGTATAGCAGTGCATCGATTTCTTCTGTGTCCTCATGCATCTCGCTGCCTTGCCCTCCGGAAACAACATTCTCGTGGCATTCATTAAACCCACCCCAGAATGAATCTTTCACAGAACTTGGGATCACAGTATCTTTGTTCATTGGTGATTCTGTGGGGAAATAATCCGCCCCGTATGGCCCCAGATCTGCAGAGAATGGCTTTTGTAAGGGATACCCAAGAGAACTAAGAATTAAGCTCGTCCTGTTCCCCGAGTGATCGAAGTACGACAAATTTCTTCTGATTGGGTGCAGTCTCACCACATCGAGAAGCATAGGGCTTCTCCCCAAGCATAGATTGTGGAATTCGACTGGATGTCTGGTGGGTATAATAGCAATGCCATGCTTGTCGCTCATTTCCGCCAACTGATTTCCGCTCAGGAACATCAGAACCCACAAACCCAGGAATGATTCTGGTTGCAGAGTCCATCCTGGCATATGGGTTTGCATAGGCAGGGCATGCCATTGCATGAATAATACTTTGTGGCCCGGAATCCGGCGGAACACTCCCACTGTTCAAATTGGGCGATTGCCATGGAGAAAGCTTCTGCCCATAAAGCCAAGATCCGCAGTCTTTCCCCATCGAAACAATCCGAGTGGCCTGAAGCAATAACCTGAGATAGAAAAAAAAAAGCCCAAAGAGATCCCCATTAGCCACACAAAACGACATATCAGAACAAGAAAGTATCAAGATAAATCTCATGGAACCATTTGCTCGGCCAACCATAATGCACAACGGGAGACTACCTGATGGTGATCAAAACAATCACAAGGTGGGTCCAACATGGATGGGAGATATCCTGTGGATGATCCAAACAACATGGATGCACAAGAAACTCTCCTGTAGATGATCCAAACAATCCAATTAGGAACACCTTTCTCCCTCTAAAATGTAGACCATTGGCTGTAAATGTCCATTTGCCAGCCGCCAATCAGATAACCAAGATCATGTGATGAGGGAGATATTGGGTCCCTCAAGGGGGGGACCACCAGAGGAACAGTTCAGATTGCTGGAAAGAGCCATCACTTAGTTGAACAAAAAAAAAGCCATTTATCTTCATTTGAATACAATACAATGCCTCGTTAGAAAACAGAAATAACTAAAGCGTGGATAGAGAGTCACATACCAGAAGATGGTCTCAGCAACACGCAACCTCGACGATATTCTTCTTCTTTCCAATATGAAATTTCCAGCTTAAAATTCAAACAACCAAAAAAACACAAGCCAACCTACGTAACAGGTTTAAGCAGATGTCGGAAATACTCAGCCTGGCACAGGGAAAAAAAAAAAAAAAAGCATCATGAGTCCCAAGATCAGAGAAAAAATCAACAGAAAAAAAAAGAACCTCACACGTTTATACAGATTTCTCACAACCAACTCACCTGGCAATCCTGTAAAGGTTGAAAGCATGCTATTACTCTCACGATGATGGTCGCGCTCCCTGCAATTCCATTCTCATGTTTCAACGCCCGGAATCTCGTTTGGCTCGCTGCTTGGCACACCATTACTCCGTTCGAAGACCTTGAATAAACACCCCTAAATCGCACCACGAAATAAAAAACTACAGACCAGAAAGGAAGAGACAGATAGCAATTGAGAGCAGGCAATTCAAATGTATTTCAAACAACAGGGATTCGATTCAAGGAAGGGCCGGAAAAGTAAACTGCGAAACAGAAAGAGAGAGAGCACTGAGGAAGAATTCTATTGAAGGAACGGAGATCGAGTTAGAGCAGAGGTTAAAAAGGAGGGGTTTTTGAGATTTTTCTAGCTAATTCTGCGGAAGCAGCAAGGGATGAGGACGAAGCTCTTTGATGCCATGGACTAAAGAAAAGAGGAAAAGAACCAACGGTTGAGATCAATCTATCGAGGGGAAGAGTTACAGGATAACTCTGCAATACAAGTTCAAGGAGATGACTTTCCGGAACACATCAACAGACAGACTCAGAATCAGCCACCGCATACTGTTCTTCTTTATCTCTATGAAAATTTGCACTTCTGCAACTAATCAAGATCCCTGCATCGTCAAGGTCAGATCTCAGTGGTTCATTCTCCAGAGACAAAACCAGATCTACATCAACAACTTAATCTTGCAAAGAAACCTTATAATTTCTCTAGAAAAATAAAGCTTTAGATCTCAAAAACAGAAGCAAAAAAATGACATGAAACCCTAATATCTCCAAACAAATCATATACGAATAAGAAAAATAAACTTAAAAAGTCAAATATTTCAAGAAGAGTGACGGATTCAAGAAGAAAATATCCAGAAACCTCAAATCAAAAACAGAGATCTCAATATCCAACGGGGAAAATAGAAACTATCAAAGATCGTAGACTTACCGTCCAAAATCAAGGAGAAAATAGACTTCCAGAGAAGAGAAATCCGATCGTGCTGCAGATCTGAGAGAGAGAGAAATCGAGAGGGAGACAGAGTCAAACAAAGAGAGTAGAGAAGAAAAGGGCTGGGGAGATTATATAGCGAGAAATGACCGGAATACCCCTGGGTTGAGATTAACTCACCAATGGTTAAATCATGACCATCTGGTCGATCGCCTGTTGACCAGACTGATCGGGTCCAAACCCAGGGTTAGCGCCTTTTAGAATTTACCCTTATATTTACAACAATATTACATGATTGCCATCAAATGCTGTCAGGCAGTCCGCAGTCAGGCTTTCTCCAGCTCGGTCATGTGCGTATGTAGTCCGACAAATGATCGGTGCACTCCAGTTGCCCGTGGAAACGTGGACGTTGTACATGCGTGTGATATCTGAGCCGTCCATCAAGCCGTCCGCTCTGATTAGATGGCCAGATCTTATCATCATGTGGGCCATATGCAGTCATAGAGTTTGGAACGTTGGAAATTTCTGGTAACGGTTCATTCATTTTCTAGACGCGTGGCACACATGGTGATCATATTGGCATGATTTTTAAGTGATGATCTACACAGAGCGATCTCCTTACGAGCAGCTTTGATATCACACATGCTTGCCACGTGTGCACGTGTGAAGCGAGTGAACGTACAAAGTTCAGTCGTGCAACTGCATTTTGCATATCTCATTGAGTCGGCACGAGCTGGGCCCATGGTTAGGTGATTCACGGGTTGATCTAATTGGCGACATGATTTCTGGACCATGCGCCTAAAAAAGTAGAAGATATACGATTCTGTCCGTCCAATCTCGTTTGGCCTTTTCTCGATCGAATGTAGGTCATTTTCTTCATTGATCATTTGATTTCAAGGCACGGATTGGAGTATGGTCCATCATATCAACGCACTGGATTAAAGATTAGTAGATCGCACATGAACGGATTTAAGGAACAAGAAAGTACTATAAGCCCATGAGATCCAACCGGCAGGAACGGAGACGCATGTTCATCCGAGCCGTGGGTCCCATTATTTCAAAGGCTGGTCCAAATAGGAAGCAAGACTGTAAGGAGCTGTTTGGTTTATGGTTAACGAATATAATCAGTGGTAAATCGATGGACATGAGTGAAAAGTATCTTTGGTTGATGGTTGGTAAACAGTGAGAGTTGAACTATGGGGATGTTTGATTTTTTTATTTTTCCCTCTGCATTAATTTATAATTTATTATAAATAAATACTTATTATTTACCTGAGAAATTCCCTGGAGCCGCCCCTACAATGTGGCAACTAGCTAATACCAAGAATAGAGACCTAAAATATGTGAGACCGCCATGATTTATGTGTCTGATACATGTTGCTCGTCCATTTTATCAACTTATTTTAGGACATTGAATGCATATCGTTAATAGCTTCTTTAGGGCCACAAAAGTTTTGGATGAAGCTGATATTTGTATTTTTCCTTCGTCCATGTCTGCTTGACCTCATCCATGTATGCTTGACCTTATGAACTAGTTAGATTTTTGCTCCAAATCATGATGGGCCCAAGAAAGCTTTCAATTTTCAATGGTAGATGTTATTATCTACCTTGTTTACTATGGTGTGGTCCACATGAAGTTAAAATATGCCTTATTTTTTGGCTTACGTCCAAAAAATGAGCTGGCAGCATGAATCATATAAGTACATCACAATGGGATCATAGATTATTGTTGCTCAATCTTCATCCAGCTTCAAAAGCTGATGTAAAAAAAATTAAAGCCAAAATACAAAGCCAATTCCTCCTTCATCAAATGGCCATGGAAGTCATGATTACATATTTATCACTATTCATAAAAGGAAGTGGAAAAGCAAATAAGCCCTAAATGTGAAATGAGTGTAACAAAATCATATAAATTAAAATCCTCTCGAAAGGTTGAGAATCATATGCTAATGCCATAAAAAATATGTGTGTGTGTGTGTGTCAAGGGGTTTATTATAATTATTGTATCAAAACTCACATATAATATTTAAGGATATTAAAATTAATTTACTTAATTACAAGCATCCAAACACAATTTTTAGATTATAAACTACTCAAATTAAAGGTATCTAAACGCGTTTAAGAATTTTAATTCACATAAAGTCAATTTTTTACCCATATTGAGAGCTTGCATTTGGAATGCATTGGAATTCAAATCACAATTACACTGGAATTATCAAGGTGATGCCCAATCCTCAATTGTGTTAGGTTCAAATGCATTAGAATCCAAATCTTATAATTGGGAGTTTTTATTTGGAATGCATTAAAATTCTTCAATATATTGACATGACCTAAATTTAATTAACTAAATTAGCTTTAATATCTGAAATTAGTAAGCATATGTTATATTTAATAGAATAATTGTAATATGCTCATTGGAATATATCTTTTGGCAAAAAAAATGTGGCAATGTAAAGCCTTAGGTAGACTACAAATGTAAGGATCATCGAGGAGCAACTCAATAATAATTTTTAATCACTCATTTAGATGGCCAATGTTTAGATAGTTTAGATCACTCTATTGATCTGATTAGTCTATTTGTTAGTTTTGGAATATTATTAAAGGACATTGCATAAAATGAATTAATAGCCTAGTCATACCTTTATTACAAGTGTAACTCTATTACATTTAAAAGGAAGCCAAAAATAACATTTCACTCTAATTACACCTGAATCACAAGATTTTAAAACACACCAAAAGTATGTATTATCTCTAACTCTATTTACGTCTAAATTTGGAGCTTACAAACATTAAAGAAAAAAAAAAGAAAGCAAGAAAGAAAGAAAGAAAGAAAAAACTATCTAGATTTGAAACGCCCCATTTAGCTTCAAATCCAGGCTGTAAAACAGTCTTTTACCAAGTAATTTGGATTAAGTGCATTCCAATTATAAGTATCCAAACAAACCCATAACTGACTAGGTTCCTTTACTTTTTTTTTTTTTTTTTTTTTTTTTTTTTTTTCAATTGAGGAATTATATGATGAGACAACCGCATTTTTCCATATTACACATGGTCTATCAACTTGGACAAGTGGAGCCCACCAACCAATAATCTAGACCACCGATCTATTGGGACCCACTGTGGATGGACCATGAAGGCATGCCCACGAAATCTATTTAATAGGCGCATACAAGAAGACGATAAATATGGTAAATACAGCAATGATCCTTGTTCAACTGGAACAAGTCCCAAGATTAGTGGCTAGGAACTTGAAACCTGAGCATGGCTATCAATAGTCTGGATTATAGAACTATGGGCCCCACCAGCTGGAACAAGTGGCACTTGACAACCCACGTATGAGCAAAGATGGAAATTGGTACACCTTGCTCCTCATTTCTAATTGAGGCAAACGGTGGAACTACCACTAGCTGAAGCGATGGGACCCACACGTTTATCGTTGGGATTGTACGCTCGAATCCCCCAACTGAAATAAGTGGGGCCCATAACTTCAGCCAATGGAAGTGTGTGGACCACTCAACCTTTTTTATTATTATTACAGAAAAAACTGCAGCAGGCGATAACACTTCAATAATGGTTTTTCTTTCTGAATTTTTGTTCTTTTTTGTTTTGTTTCAATGGCGCCTCACTTTAGATGGGCCATACCATAACCCAAAAAAATCACTGTGAATAGACGATCTCAACCGCCCAATTCGTGTCCATGAAATGGATGGTGTTCCCCAATTCAACAAAAAAGTGGACATTGATTGCAGCTAAGTATAATCTACTTCATATAATTTAGGGGTTATGGTTTTAATTTAGGGACTATGGTCCATCCACCACGGGTCCCACCATTTGAACGGATTTAGGTAGTACATAGTAGGCCTGGAACATGTGTATGGCTCGTACTATCTTCCAGCCTGTCAAGTAACTCCTTCCTCGACCTCTTGTCCTTATTTTCTGGTACTACATCAGTGCATCATGTGAGCTGCTTTCTTGTACGAAAAACCTTCTATTACAAGTCATTAGTAACTCACACGTATGAATGATTCAAGCCGTTCATCCAGCAGCCCTGTGATGGAAGAGCCATACGTCCAAAATCACATAATGAAAATCGATCGATCAAAGGAATTGTTTGCCATCCATTACATTTTCTTAAAGAGTACTCGCATTGAATGGTTACACTTTGACCTGTCGCAGCCAGAATCAACGACCAAGATGCAGCGATGTGTTGGCACATTGGCATGGAGACGGACACGCGAAGCATGAAAGTGAAATCATGAGGATTTAGGGCCCCTCTTCTTTGGAGATTCTGTCACACTAAGCGGGTTGAGGTGTTTAAAGATGTACGCACGACCAAAAAGCGGTCACTCTCCTAGTGACTAGTGGTGTACGTATCATATTTCAAAAAGTGTATCTAACATACCACTGGTGGTACCGAAGTGTTGGGTGAGTTTCACACAAACCTTAGGATCTTGCCTCCCAATGCACTAGAATTATGAGCTATGATAATGTAATAATCAAGAATAAAGCATCAACCACGTGATATAAGAAATTTTTATGTGGAAAACTCTCAAAAGAGGTAAAAACCACCGGACCTAGTCCAGATCAACAATCCACTATGAAGTAGAGCGTTACAACCGATCACAAGCACACACCGCTTGGATCAAACTTTTTTCACTCACGTAGAAGCAGATGAACAATAAGAGAACAATGAAAATGGAGAGATCTCACCCGAGCACGAGAATATTGAAGAGCCGAGACGGCGTTGCATCGTGAATCACCTCCGCAAGCAAAGCATCATCTACCAACAAGCTTCCTATTTCTCTTTTCTCTTTCTCTCTTCCTCATTTTCTCTTTCTCTCACCTTGGATGTGAAACACCTTAATGTGATGCCCTAATCACGTTTTGGAACCCTCTTAAATAGAGAATCAGAGTGATTAGAACCCAAAGAGGAAATTGCTTATAAGCAGTCCTGCGTTGAGTCGGGTGCCCGGTCAAAAAGGTCGTTGAGCACTCGCCCAAACGAAAAAAAGTCCAATGAAAAAACAAAAAGGAACTTCCCAATTTCGGGCGCCCAGACTAACTTAGTCGGGTGCCCGGTCACAAGACCATCGAGCACCCAACTTTTGTCAAAATTGTCCAGCAACTTTCTGTCTCATCTGGTTAATTTCAGTCGCCTAACCACTCTTGGTCCGAGCGCCCGACCATACCTAGGCTGCACCAATCTCTCTTCTAAGCTAATGAGGAAAACCCCATCATGAAGGACATGTTATTGGAAAATTTTCTAGTTTATTTACTTTTATGTCGATTATACTGAACTTTCGTTCATATTAATAAAATTGGGATTCGAACTTTTAATTCATATTTTACCATTCTTATATATTACTTGGTAGACAAATGTGATTAGGTTATTACTATTGAGATAAAAGCCTTTGTTTTCAATGTAAAAATAATCATTCCAAATGACTAACCCCTTCCTGCATAAATTGCTTGATCATTTTGTCGGTTATACTAATATTCACATATCTAAGTCATAATTTGGTAATTTCGACACCAGGGGTCATAAGACATTTGGTTTGATTCAAGTCGATTATAACTTAGATACACTATATATATATATATATATATATATATATATATATATATATATATATATATGCTTACACATGCATAAATAAATTTAAGTAATTCATTAAACATGTGATCATGTGTCTGAACCGAATAGCAATATTGTGAAAGATTTGTGGGGGCCATTTAGGGTTGATTGTTTGGATCATGTTGTGGTGCACTATAAATTTTGGTGCTCTTAGTTGCAGTGGTAAACTCGGACGATCCAGCCGATTGATCTAACTGTTCATTAGATCCAATCCGAAGCACATTTCATGGATTCCATGCAAGAATTGTAGTGATCAGATGATCTAATCCATTTTTTTTTGTCCTTATTTTCGATGACCATCCCTATTCCAATCCATGGACGGGGTGGTTACAATTGTCTTCTTTTCATACAATAACACAAGATGGGTCCTAACGAGTAGATGGATCGGATTATTTATTGGACCTATTTTCTTTATATATTTAAAAAAAAAAATCTTAACAGTACAATTAAATACCATTGATCAAATAGTTATTATTTATCAGATTGGGATGATTTTTGCATGGTGGGCCATGAAATTTGAGTTGGACCTACTGAAGAGTCCAGATCAATGCGTTGGACTTCTCAAGAGCACTAGTGCAACTAGAAGCATTATAACTGAAGTGCTCATTTCTCTAAAACACGAACGTGAATTCTTATTTTATTTTGGGCAGGCTCCACTCTCCAAAGCCTGAAGAGATATGCTAGGTGCACTCACTGTCCTCTCACATGCAAAGTAGTCACACGTGTGTGGTACAGGAGCCGCACATCATGCGATCTCCACTATGTAGATGCCATTTCTGAAGAGATCAGGCCACAATTCGATCATCAGGAGTGCCACCCCAAAATCAAGCAACCGTACGCTAAAGATAAATAAAATAACAGTACAACTTACACCCCATCCAATGATCGGATCGGCCCGATTCTTTATAGATGACATCTAAGCCCTTGAGATTTCCTGATGAGCGGCTCAGATATCACATCAGGTGCCTGATTTTCAACTGGGTGGCGAGTGCGCTTAAAATTGGCGCATGTGGGAGGTTGAGTGGACATGAGCCCAATCAAATAAACAAGCTAGCAGAAAAGAAAAAGATAAAAGATCAGAGCCCATGATTCCATGGGCAGCAGAATCTTAGGCAGTGAAAGGAAGATCTAATCCTCAATAATATATGCAATTTCGTACTGATAATCGAAAATAATATTCCTAGTGTCATGCCCTCTTGTTTAGGGTAGAGGGAACAGAGAAAACCCCCATCAAATCCCTATCTCATATAAGGTTGATACTTTGGGAGGCACTAAACCCTTCTCTAAATTTATCTAAGCTTTAAACAATTAGGGATGCTTTTGGTTTATGTTAGTTAATCTAGAAATGATGAGTCCACTCCCTTCGGCAGTGCACTTTCCTTTCTCATGGAAAGGAAGAACCCGTATGCAAGATCAGAGCCTCTCATTTGGTGGTCCCCGCTCCATAGATGCTATGTGTCAAAAAAATAACACAATCTGATCATCAAGTGATCCACACTTGTATACTAAGCCTGAATTGTTGGTTGATTTCTCTTTACAAATTTGGCCCACCCGATCATTATACGATCATGGCTTTTGGGACATGGCATCGACCCAGTGGGGATTATATGATGAGTGGCTCTTATCTCACACACATTCCTTGCTTTTGCGTGCGAAGGGACTGTGCATTTCTATAATTAAGTATATAGTTGTCATTAACCACTTTAATTGGACATTAGGGTTTAAAATATGTTCAAATGGTACCTGATTCAATATGCAACAATGTATATGGGCTCTGGCCAGGACATACATGTCACAACATTGAAAGTAGGCCGTCTGATCCTAGACCGCGCACTAAAATGTATGTTTATGCATGTATGTATGTATGTATCTATGCATGCATGACCATATTATAAACTATACACCAAAAATCAGACTATAAACCATCTATATTATTTTATTAACTGTCCAATTATGTATTCCGGATTATAAATCCGTTGGCTTGATCAAGGGAAAAAAAAAAAAAAAAAAATCAGTGCTTATCGATTGAACGTTTAGGATCACTCTATCCATGCAGTTATTGACGGCTATAGCCCATCAAAGATTAAATGGGGGAAATAATTAAAAACAAAAAAATTCCAATGAGAATGCAGTATAGACACATGATCATTCCTCTATTACGTATATGCACTAGGAGAGACCCGGATGATCGGGTGCCTACGGATGAGACACGTGTACAAAAGGGTGTTGAAAATATTTTTTTAAAAAATCTGGTGGACCTACCATTAAGAGAGCTTGACCAGTGGGTGTGCGTGGGACATGAAACCCGGAAGAAAAAGCATGGATGCATTTGGTTGTGGATTCTCCAACATAAGCATCCACGCTTAGAAAGGCATACAATCCCCTCCACCATTCCACACTATAATATTGCATGCTACCCCATTTAAAAACCTAAAAGAAATGTATGGAGGAAATGGAGGGAATCCATGCTCACGTATATTATAGTCTTATACCACCCACTCTCATGGCTTTTCATCTCATTTCTCATTTCCCACTAATATAATCTTTTAAAGGTGTCAACCCTTTATATATATATATATATATATATATATATATATATATATATATATATATATATATATATATATATATAATACTCCGGCAGTGTAAGACAATTCATATGCAGGCTCTCAAAATTTATACACTAGGCATGTGTTAATTCAAATTAAATTGACTAAATTGTGAAACCCATTTACATAGATTCAGTCTCAAAACAAGATTCGTTGAATTAACCGTATCCTCTAATTCACGGACGTGTTTCATGAAATTGGACCTTGGTAGTTTTCATTCTTAACTGTCTAAGAAATGTTATTTTTCAGTTTATTACACACCCGAACTGGGACCTATAATTTAAATAGTTTGATTTGACTTATATGTTGCGCATTTAATTTCTAAATAATTTTTAAGTGCCTGTGTATCATCCAACATACTTTGCCGGAGTACTGAAGTTTTTCTTCTTCTTTTTTTTCTTCTTGTAAGTGGGATGTATTTAGTGGCTCTAGGTAGATGGTGGTCAACTTGAAGATCCACTAATCACACACGTGTGCATGCACACGCTTATGATGTCCAAACCAAAATTCAAAGTACGATGGCAGCTTTGAGGGTTGATGTGATAATATAGTTGCAATGTTCATGAATGGGTTATTGAGTATCCAAGGTTCTTTTGCTTAAACCACCACATTAGCATTATGAGACATCATTTAGGCCCGGTTGTTGCACGTTTACGTCCCTTGGATCAAAAGCAACAAATCATCATGACCCTACATATGTGAATTTGAAGTATTGTTCGTCGTTTGGTCTGAATTGCAATTTCAATATCTTCGGATGGAAAGCCGGATGTAAGATGCACTTAACGCCATTCTCAGGGTCGGGTTTTAGTAGATATTGCCGGATTGGTCTCTTCAGATCAAATCTGCTAGGGGTGTTTAAATGTTGAATTGATTTGAATTGCAATTTAGTACAATTCATTACAAAGGAAATGACCAAAGCAAAGACGGTGAAATTTTGGTCGGCAGGATTAAATGGTATGGGATTGCATTAGATGGGATTAACACCATTATTGTACAATGATTGCATGTATGGAAATACCATGATATTTTGACCTTCCAATCGCCATGTTTGGGACTAAATACTTCTCCAACAAAAAAAACACGGTATTAAGCAAAACCTTATTTGGTAGATGATGGATTTGTAATCAACGGATGAGATTCATAACTGATGTCGATCGCTTGCACAAGTATATAACTCAAATGTCAGGTATCATGGGTGCATATGGATGGATCGCATGGATAAAACACATGCAACAATGTGGGCCCACAAATATAGTGGATTTCAAAATCCACCAAAAATCCTACATGGGACCAAATATAATTTTGTTCCTCCTACTCCCATTCTTTCTTGTGTCTCCAAACGTCTTAAGGAATTTGCATGGAACTAAATGCAATTCCATCCCGCTTAATCCCTCCTAAGTGACATGCCAAACAGGCCCTTAACTGAAATTCTACTCAATTTAAGTTGGATTTGAAATGATAATAATTGTAATTTGGAGACAAGTCCTCAATGTGACTAGAGTGAGGCTAGCCGATCTCTAGGCATATTCTCTACCAGAATAAACTTTGATACTATGGTAGAGGGTGATGGATGATACGTGGGCACTTGGAAATTGCATTTGTTGTACTCAAGTAACCAAAGATTAAACTCTTTAAACTGTTGAGCCTACCACGATGTTTATATGCCATGTCTCATTTATAAGGTGATTCCCACCAAGATGAAGGGAAAACACAAATATCAACATGTCCAAAACATTTGCGCACCTAAGTTTTTCATCTACCCCCACTTTTACTATAGTGCATCCTAGCATGAGCCAGAGAAATTGATATATGCGCGTTGTAAAGGTGGTGTTAAGTAAGGAGAGATGAACTTTGGTCTTTACTCATTCCTCGATAGTAGACTCGCAAGAGTTTCAACACGTGGTTATGGGTTCGAAGTACCCATTGTGGTCAAATTCCTCTATAGTGTGAGTGCATGGGTGTGTGTGGGGTATGAGTGAACAAAAAAAAAAAAAAAAAAAAAAAAAAACAACACTAAGAGATTGACATGGGAAATAACTAGACAAAATATAAGTAATAACATGGAATCTCATACTTGTAATTTGGAAAGACAGTAACTGCGCAGTCAAATGTTGAGAATACTACTGGATCGAAGCATGCACTAGGTCACTTTCTTCAAGAATATTGGGCCTACTGTGATGTTTATATGCCATCCGACTCATTTATATGGTGATTCTCATTAGGATGAAGGGAAAACACAAATATCAACCTGATCCAAAACAATTGCCTCATCAAAGGTTTTCCATAGCCACTACTTTCACTATCGTGCATCCAAACATGAGTTAGAAAAATTGATAAATGCACACAGTAAAAGTGGCAATATGCTAGTTGGATAGCCCTCCCTACCAAACAACCCCAACCCAGCTTTGAGCTAAGCTTGGACTTACTTAGTTCATGGGTGTTGTTAGGTAAAAAGAGATTGGCATGGAAAATAATTAGACAAAATATAAGTAATAAAATGGAATCTCACATCTATAGATTGGGAAAACAGTATTTCCACAATCAAATTTTGAGAATACTATTAGCTGAGGTGTGCTTTCTTTGAAATAGTTCACACCCCTTTGTCATATTAAATCGGTGTAAAAAGCTCTAATACTTTTTTTAAGTTTTGAAAAGGCTAAGGTAGACCATGATTTTATAAATGGAAACTATAATTGGTATAGATACAAGTGAATTCATAGCATCTAATTATTTCAAATAGAAATGAATTCACAAACTGTAACTCTTGATAACTACAAATGCAAATGAATTCAAATATTATAACTTTTGACCATTAAAAATGCAAGTGAATTTAAATATTGCAACTCCCAACCATTACGAATGAAACTGAATTCAAAAACCTTTTTATATGTTTCTTTTTCTTTTAGAAATACACTAACTGGTGGGGATTGGGCTGATCAAATTTTGGGTCAAGCTTGAGCTCAAGTTATTTTAGTGCAACGCTACGAGATATGACTTGACCTAGCCTTACTTTTATCTGACTTTATATGTATATACATTGAATCCTACAAAATGTTATTCTAACTTTTAGCTATGCAACCATCCATCTTAAATGTCTTACTCTTGAAATTTCTCTAAAAAAATTATTTATTTAATTTTTTATGTGAGGCGGCTTAACAAATGAAAAGATCATTAGGAAAACTTTAGAGGAAAATAGGGATTTTATCATTCTTTGGGTTGATTTTTTTTTTTTTTTATTTTTTTTCTAAGTCGAGCGAGGGCCTTCTAACATAGGCCCAAACGTTGCCAGCCCTATGGAGGTGGGCCAGGAGAGCTTTGTGTTAGACGTGCTCTAAATAACAGGTGTTGCACGGAACTGGGTATAGAAGTGAGGAAGCTTATGGGTAGAGTAGTATCGGTGAGAATGCAGGGGGAATAAGGTTTCAGGACGATTCTGGTCTTTGGCTGTGGTCTACAAACTAAGCGCCCTGCTAACGTCTACACGCGTAGAAAAAAAGGGCATCCACTCGATTTCATTGGCCCTGCACTCAATCAACACGCGTATTAAAAAGGGTGTAATACTCGGGTATGCGGGCCCACCGCCAGCTTCTGCCAATCAAGGCGCACGACTGGCACTCCTTCTCACACATGCGTCTGAGATTAGATGTCTGCTTACCTTACACGCGTGGGACAAAAGGTGCCCACTCAATTTGACCATTGACCCAGACCGTCAAGCCGCCTACAGAAGCACCTGCTAAAAACACCTTAGTCTGTGGGAACACCATGCTTTATATCTAAAATCCAATCCGTCCATCAGGTTTTATCCTGGACGTTAGGCCCTAGGACCAAAAATCAGCTAGATACACAACTTAGATCTGCCACACCACATACAACAATGGGACAGTAGTATCTTTCATCAAACCCGTTTATCAGGTGTGACTCACCAGCGTGAAGAGAAAATACAAAAATCGGCCTGATACACGGATCCCATTGGCATAGCCCACAGGAGTTTTGAATCGGGCTTATCTTGTGTATGTACGGTCTAAATAATGTTTCCTGAACGGTGGACGGTGCAGATTTTACATTTACAATATGGTGGATCCCACGTAGCTTGGGTGCGTAAAATTAGCGTTGGAGATGATTCCGGTCCGTAGACGCCACGCCATACACGGACGTGCAGGTACCACGGCCAATGTGGAACAATTAGCCTTTTGGCGGACAACCTCAAGTCCTCTAACTTGTCGTGCAGCCGCACCTTTCCCCGCCAACATACGAATTCAACAGGAAATCTGTACCATGCAAATGGTAAACCCCACCAAGATGGTCCAGCGGGAAAATCAGGAAGCCCTCTGTAAAGGTGAACGCCAACGTTGGAATCAGTTGTCAAACCATGTTTGACTGGACCACCAGGTGTGTCCCACTTAATGAGCGGACATGCTTAATTCTTTTTGAAGGTGAGCTCCATAGTGGGACCCTCAACTTGTATGGTACAATTTTCTACACAGCTGGCATGGTGCTGGATGAAACTACACGACGAGTTTGGGAATTTCGGAAGTGCATGTAAGCAATTCTCCTTCCGTGTTATATCCAAATCAACCAACGACGGGTGAGTAAATCATAATCCATCCAAAACCTAATTTTAAAAACTAAAAAGAAAGCACCCTTCATATATATATATATATATATATATATATATATATATATATATATATATAAAAGAAATTGGAGACTTTACCCGTGATGTGTTCTCAAAATCTCAGCCATTCATGTGATGCAGCACTCCGAAAAATACCCAAAGCCCAACTTTAAACCTCTCAATATCTGAGCCATTCATGTGATGCAGCACTCTGAAAAATACCCAAAGCCCAACCTCAAACCTATTCACAAATATGTTGGGCCATGGAAAAAAAGAAACAATTTCCTTCCTCGATTTGCCTCTCTCTCTCTCATCTATGGTCCACTTGGATCATGTTGAAAGTTGGGCCCTAAATTTTTTTTGAGGTGTTACATCAAATGGATGCAGACGGCTCAGCTTAAAAAGTTTCCATGAGCTTTTGTGAGAGATGGTGTATAGGTGTGCATTCTATATATATAATATAGGTGGCCCATCTAATGATGAGATCAGCCTGATTTCGGGGGTGTCCTACTTGCATGCTGGGGCAGGCCTGATGGATGGTTTTAGGTGCCACACAGACATTACGGTATGTCACACATGCAAAACAGTTCTAGAATACATTGATTTTACAATTCTTTTTTCTTTTCTTTTTTTCTTTTTTTTTAGTTTCACATCGTTTAAGAAGAAATGAGTTCAAATTAGTAAGTAATTCTTCATGATACATCATCACGTGAATCACGGGAGTGGCTTGGCTGTTACCCGGGTAACAACTTAGTGGGTGTTACCCGTACCATGTGGGGCCGTTGTTGATAAATCTGTTTCATATTCATGCTGCCCATGTATTTTTCCAGCTCATTTAAGGATGCCATCCTAAAATTTAAGAAAATCCAAATCATTGGTGGACCACACCACTGGAAAACGTGGTGAATGGACATTAAAAGAATTTTGTAGGCCACAGAAGTTTTGAATAAAGCTAATATTTGTATGTTCACTTCATCAAGTTCTGTTAGATGTTATCAAAAGGATAGATTGGGAGTAAACATTACAGATCTTCTTACATTAGGCCTTAGGAAGTTTTTAATGGTAAGCGTTCAATCATCGCTTTTTCTTGTGATGTGGTCCACCTAAGATTTGGATATGATTAATTTTTTAGAATCTTGTCCTAAAATGATCTGTAAAACGGATGGACAGAGTAGATATCCAATATATGATCAAGGTGGGCCCTATGGTAAGGGTGACACCCATTAAGCTATTACTCGGGTAACACCTAATCCGCGGCCGTGAATCACGCTGTGTAAAAGTCTAATGTATGATCTATTGGGATCTGTTATAAATATTTTTGTTTCACTTTATGTTTGTTTTGAGCCGTTTCTCCTTAAATTTGATCACATCCATGGATAGGATCATTCTATTTAAGTTTGTTTTGAGCCATTTACCTTAAACATTAGTTTCAATTAATTAGACAGTCTCGATTGCCAAATCATCTTCTCAAGTAAATCACACAGTCAATATCATGCACTCAACTTGATCTCTGAGCCATTCTCCATCAACAGTGGGCCAACTATATCGATGGATAGTTTAGGATCGCCCTCCATGCATGCCACGTGTATAACGGATGATCCACTGCACTTTTTCAAATGGTGGTGAATTAACCATAGTTAATGAGATATCCATTTGTTACACTTTAAGAGAGAGAGAGAGAGGGAGAGAGAGAAAACCATCTATTAAAAGCATGCCAATTGCATGGTGACCCTAACACGGCATAGTTCAATAATGTTGGGACAAAGCAGATATTGATTGGCCATGTATTTGGATCTTACAACTTTCGAGTCAGACGTTAGTTGGACCTTTAACCTTTAGACCAGAACTATGTTGGAGCCCACCATGATGTATTTCTTTATCCATGTAATTTATCCCTTTTTGAAGATCATGTTAAGGTATGTGTCCAAATTTAATGTAGATCCAAGGTACTAGTGGATCGCACCAAATAGTAAGCTCGGATTGCATTAAATTCAAGAGATCTTATAAAAGGAATGGATGGCGTCAATAAACAGGTATATAAGGATGGGCCCACATAGATCCGGCCAGACACTTTAGGGATTGGATGCAATCCCATCCAACTTTCAAACACTTTTTGTGGTCCCCATATCTAACATTAACTCATGATCCCATCAAATCCCTCCACATCCCAAGACCACCCAGCTGTGTGGTATTCTTGTCCGTTGATTAGAACTCAAATAATCATATAAATTTTTTTAAATTGAGTGAAGCATAAATATCTGAATTCAATTTTCTCAACCATGTTTCCTGGGAAGCTGCTGATTTATTGGTTGATGTTAGAACCAACTAATATATCCCTTGATGAAATCCACACCAGCTGCCGTTCTTAAATCTAACAGTAAATGGACAATTGGGAATTTTCGACCGTCCAATGTGACAAATGGTGGTGGGCCCCAATCATCCACTCCAGCAAACCTGCACTTTCTGTCAGATGGACACGTGGAGATGCATCATAGGTGGAAATTGATAGTTTATTTGGTACATACACTTTCCATAATTTCAGGGGGAGTCTTTAGAAAGGGGATGGGGCATTTGTGATGGGTTTAGATAAAAAATAAAAAGGAACAAAGGTGGCTCACACCCTTGTAAAAGGCAGTTGGGAACTCACCTTTATTAAGCTTAAAGCTCGGGCGTGTTCCAACTCTATAAAAGAAAAGCTGTAACGCAATCTTCAATTGCAAAAGCATGAGCGCATACCCTTATAGATGAAAAGGCACAGTGGTCCGCCCTGCTACCATTTCAGGTACTCCCTCCACCTCCAATCCGTGATCAATTGAACCACGTGTGCCCAACCGGCCTGATTTATTGTCCAAGTGGGTCACTAGTGGGCCCCATCTAATGAGAACCTGAGTTTTGATGATGTAATTCGTTTTATTTCTAAAGTGGAAAATGATGGGACCCGTCCCAGCTCAAGAAACAGGTGGGTCCAATTATCTCTAGCAGTGGAAGGCAAGGAGACCACTTGAAAAAGTTAGAGCTGCGGACCACCGAAATAGGACTCATTCACAACCCCTACCTCATCAGCTTTAATGTGGTCTATGGTCTTCTCACCTCTCTTTAAAGATGGAAATAATCAAATCTCTTTTGAGAGGGGGGGATGGCTTTTGAGGGTGATGTTTCTGCACTCCCGAGAGCGTGCATTTAAAGAGCGTTTCCTCACCTTTAATGTCATCTTAGTTGGATAAACGGTCCCACACACACACACATACTGATACCTCTATGTTGCTGGTGGGCCACAGCTACCCATACCTTGATGTTGCTGGTGGGCCAATGGTCTCCACCCTTTATGGCTCTGAGTTATATATCAGTTAGTTACCTCTGGCATTCTATCTCTGTGCACGTTACAAACATGTATGATATTCTGGCTGTTCACCTATTGGGCCCCCATGGTGGATGATCCTGTCCACCAATTGGAGGATAATTCACCAATTGTCCCACCAGTGAATTTTTGGTGGACGATCCTACCATCCGATTGGTGGACCATCTCTTATTCGTATTCATTTCTACGTGGATCATTGGTTGGACGGTTAAGATGGTTGAATTAGTTTGGTAGAGGCGAGAGAACCGGAATGAGGTAAGAGTCCTCTCTCAGTACACGTGGCATGGTAATGTGTCAATTGGATCTGTCCATCTAGTTATCCCCAGCGTCGATCGTGAAGGGTTGAAAATATGAATGGATTGGATGATTCTAGTCATCTAATCGGTGGCTGTCAAAGCAACGGTTGGAAACGAAAATAGTTAATGGTCAAAATTTTAAGTGAGGGAAATTGAATGAAAGTGATGGATATGTTCTCTGATAGGTGAGTTTTTTGAAACATGATCTATTCATGATGGGGACCCGATGGATACATCTCCCTGCCAGGCCATGGAGCGATGGCGGTACAATATTCCTGTCCTTCCGATTCTACCGTACAGGGGAGAGGATATGGCAGATTGGTTGCCCGACATACGAGCCATCTATCTGTATGTCACACATGGCTTGGTTATCCATCAATCTGAACCGTCCAACAGGTGGGCCACATTATGGATGGACACTTTTTTGAAAATCGTACGCATCCGTAGATAATATCCATTAATCTGAACCGTCGTAGGTGTCTTTCTTTCCCACCGTCGGTTCAAAGGCCACCATTCCTGACTGAAAGATAATCCTGCTACCTGTAATTTAGCAATATGTCTCTAGCATAATCGGGTCCTTCAAGGCTCTACGGTATCACATCCCACAGCCGATGATGTCACTGCTCTAGTTCAATTGGGACTATTGGACAGTCTGAATTAGCGATCGGATCCGTCCGATATGCTGGGAACACATTTAATCGTCTATCTTGTAAAAATCACACCAATCGGACAATTCTAACTGTCAGATCAATGGGTTATGAAATAGATGGCTAGGATTATTTAAAAAAATAGGCCTAATTAACAATTTGAACCATCTATTTAGAGGCTTTCATCATGGATTGCATTATGGCACTAAGTAATCATTTCATTAAAGGCATCCTAATAATTCCATCCAGACTTGGAAAACAGATGGCTGTAAAAAAAAAGAAGTCCAACTTAAGAATGGACCAGATCATCCGATGAAGACGATTTTTAATCAGAATCCTATCAAATGAATGTTAAACCTAATAGACGGTCCGGATTAATTAATTGTGCTGTCTAAGTGTCAGGATGAAACTCGAAGCATTGTAACTTATGATGCTCTGAGAACACTGAATGATTTCTCCATTTTTAAAAACTGAATCGACGCCGACCCAGGTACAATCCATGTTACTGGTACAGACACCCTGCGCTGTATCGTTTCTATTTCTGCCAAGAAATGACAAAGAAGAAGAGACATGTATATACGATGTGGCCATGTGATGCACCAGGTTTGGGCCCCACTGGCTCTGTAGCACTGATTGCTTACTCATCCGAGTCGACTCAGACTCGGCCGAGTCTGGTCCAGTTGAGTACCATATCCAAAATATCGGCAACTCGACTAGTCACTCGCTGACTCTCACTAGCCGCGACAAGTCAGTCCGAGTCAGAGATCATGGTTCATTGATCCAAACCACTGAAATTATGGGCCCACTATCCACAGCCTATGCCCCAAACCTCTCAGATTGAAAAATCCAAACTATTAGGTGGACAGCAAATAAATGATTAACAGTGGACGACAAAATACAGCAGCAGTTCATATTCACACCGACCAGGCGATTTTAATCATCCAATCAATTGCCTACAAGATGGACAGTTGGTTATTCCAAACGACTGATCTGGACTGTCTATTAGGTAGGGTATACATATCATGGGCTACCATGAAAAAATAAATCAAAACGGTCGTGATTAAGTACATATTTAAGATGGGCCCTTTCTTATAGCCATCCATTTTCTAACCAACGCGCGATGGATGGGTATGATGACCTGATAAATTTGATGGACCAACAGATAAATGTGTCAAATTGAAAATTGGACCTATTTAATATAAACGATACTGACCATCCATTTTACAGGCTATTGATCCAATGGTTAGACTCGACCTTCCAGTGCGCATTTTGCATTCTAGGCCATCAAATATGTGATGGACCTAATGGACAGTCCGGATCAATTATTTAGAATGTCCAAGTATCCTGATGCAACTAGGAGAACTATATAGTTTATAGTGCCGTGCGAGCACCTTTGCATCAGTACAATTGACGGTCCAATCAATCAATCCGGCTTGTCTACCAGGTTAAACAAGCATTTCACTTCGTGGGCTAAAATGAGAAAATCCCATTGGTTAGCTGATCCAATCCATCCTTATGGCATTCTTTTCTGTGGCCTCCGTTTTTTAAGCCATGGATGGGATGCTTAGGATTCTCTTGTAAAAGTAATATTTTCAGAACCATAAGCAATCGATGATGGCCCCACCAAATAAATGGCTGAAATTGATTATTAGGCCTACTTTTACTTACAATGATCTCAACCGTCCATTTCATGGGTTAGGGGATCAGATGGTATAGGGTTATGATAGCACCGGATCATTTCTTCCACGTTGTATTATTGCCAACTATCGAAATTGTATCATTGTTAATAATATTTCGTTTGGTAAACTTCATTATTAATAATCTTCAACTGTATCATAGAATTGCCAACCTTTTCTTATCTCACGTGAGAAAAAAAAGGGAAGTTATTAGATAATGCAATCAAAAATAGCTTACGTGGCATAGATTAACTCATGCTAAAATGCCCAAGCTGCGGGACCCATTTTAGATGGGCCACATTCAAATGTTCGGATTGATTGAACAATCTCGACCTTCGATTGAAGTAACAAACTCAAATGATTGAGCATTTTGACCATTCATTAAATGTCCACAAATCGACCATTTAGGAAGCCAAAACAATGCACATTTTGGACCAAAAACCATCTACAACGGCCTCAGGGGTTTGGACAGTTTAATGTAAGTTACACCATGTTATCTATGCAATTTCTTAGTGCCGGCTATAAACCTTCATAGTCTGCCAGAGTATCAAAGTTGTTTTTTCGAAGGAAAAAAAAAATAGGAAAAAGAAAAAACGAAATAACAATCCTCGGTGTATGATTGAGAACCATGACGTATAAAAGGGGCCAACACAGCAACTTTGTCGGTGGGCCACCCCTGATCGAAGTGTTAGATGGTAAATTTGATATGTACCGTTCGATCAAGATTAAATGAATTTTTACCAACACAGCAACTTTGTTGTGGGCCATCCCTGAACGAAGTGTTAGATGGTAGAGTTGACATGTACCGTTCGATCAAGAGTAAAGAAATTTTTACAATCGTGTAAGTAATTTAATGTTTTACAGCTGATCATTCATCCGGCTAAGAATAAAATAAAATAAAAATTCGAGCGTACATAGGAGGGGTCGAGGATTGCCTACTAACCTGACGTAAAAGTTCCACTACCATGGTGGATGCATTTTATCTACGCTCACCATCCATTTTGCTAACTCATTTTAAGGCATGACTTTAAAAATGAGGCGGATCCAAATTTCATGTGGACCGCACCGTAGGAAATGATAGTGATTAAACTCTCACCCTAGCTAATCTTTTAGGGGTTTCAAAAGTTTTGGATCAAGTTGATATTTGTGTTTTCTGTTCATTGGTCTGTGTGACCTAATCAACTTGTTAAATGGAAAAGAAAGAAGTTTTTAACATTTAGCATTCAATCACAACTGTTTCCTATATAGTGGATCTACCTCATTTTTGGGCTCATGACTTAAATTGTGAAGGCAAAATTAATGGATAACATGGATAAAGCACATACTTTCTGGTGAGCCTCACATGGTATACAAGAGGTGGCCAGTTAAGAGAAATTAATCAACTGGTGGCCCACATTCAACATATTGGCATTCTCCATCCAGTGATTGGACCACTTATATTATTCTAACTTTCAAAGAGGATATTCATGAGTGTTGCCCACCTAACGATGATCTTACACAAGGATTTAACCCATGGCTAGTGGTAGTCAAATTGTGTTTCAATTATTAGGTGATCGGAGTGCCTATGCTGAGGGAGTCGATTGCGTCCTTCCCCTAGTATGGATGCTGTCAAATCAAGATGTGAAGGGGCCCACCGTAATGTATCTATTTATCCACTCTGTCCATTTAATTTCTAATATCAAGTTGACCATAAAAGACCAAGAATGAGGTATGTCCAAGTATCAAGTCGAGCACACTAGGAATGACTCTTGCATTTAATGTAACCCAAGCTCAGTATTTGGTGTGGTTGACTTGATTGTTGGACCTGCCTCATTCTTCATCTCATGTGGTCGGCCTGATCTTAGAAATGAAATAGACAGAGTGGATGAACAGATACATCATGGTGGGCCCCTCCACAGCTCAGTTTGACAAGGAAGGATGCAATCCGCTTCCCTACGTTGAGAGTGTGCCCCTTAGAAAAAACAGAGAAAAGAAAATAAAGACCAAAAAGCCCTCATTTATTTCTCAAGCAAAACTGTCCAAATAGTGGGTCACTTGGACAGACCAAGAACTAAAATTTGCAGTTAACTAATGTCCTAAAAAAAAAAAACGCAATGGGAGACATGTAGATGACAGTTGAAATGAAATTTGGCGGGCAATAATAACAAATGTCAATCAATCAGAGTCTATGGTTACTATCTATCTATAGTGGCCTATAATTAAAACATTTAGCCTATACATTAAGTGAGACCCACCATGAGATCCTCATGTTCCTAAAATCAAGCTTAAGAAATTCTAAGAACGTGAGCTGAGGCACGTTAGTAGTCACATGCCACGGTCCGCCAAACATGTATCATTTACCAAACAAACTTATATAGTGAAAGATTTTAATGCTATGACTATTCAACCCCTCCCAATTCAATTCAACACAGGACGAGTACTATTTTACACAATAACAAAAAAGAAGTAAAAACATAAAGCTTTTTCGACATTTTAAATCATCCAACATGACATAATAAGTGGGGCCACACCAAAGTTACGTGAAGGCAAGCAACCATGATGATTGGAGCGGGCTTGATTTTTACATTCGACTTTCAAAGTGGACGACCCTACGAGACAGGTTTGATACCGCATACCAATCATACGACTAGAATAATACAACCACAGCTTTGTGGCTAAAAAGATGGACGGTGTAAAATGAAAAGTTACCCTTTCACCCGTGCCCTGAAGAGATGACCCTACCTAATCCATTGATTCTGGCTCTACAGTAATCTCTTGAACCCACTCTGCCATTTGCCAGCGCAACAATTAGTTCCCCCAAGAGAAAAGCATTGATGAGGCATGTAGATGCATCTAATACCGTTCAAATCGTAGTTCTTACGGCAGATGGGCCACACTCTTAATATCAGAGTGACAGAACAATCATATACTTCGATCAAAGGACATTCATTGGTTGAATAACTCCTTTCCTTGTGTCAGTTGTATGGCCACCGATCGACGGATATCCACAACCCTCTCTCAACATTACGTTCGAGATTTAACCATCGATCCATCCACCACGTGGCTGGGTTTTAACGGTTTCGATTGAGGTAAGCAAATGAGGCGGGGATGTCATGCGTGTGCGTGTACATGTGTCAGCATACTCCACCAGTTTATCAAAGAACAGTTTTAATAATTTCAAAAGAATAGAGAGAAAAATCTGGCAGTGTAATTAATAGATGATACGCAGGCACTTCACACTTATTATCTGACCGTCAGATGGGCGAATATTTATTGGACGGTCAAAGATGAAAAAGAATATTATTATCTTGTTTCAACAAACAATTGTCCACGAGTCAAAGGTTAGGATTCGTTCAACCAGTCTGATTTTTGGGTTGAGTAGAACAGAATGTAATCGGTTTTTCTAGAGTTAAAAAAATAAAATAAAATAAAATAAAATAAAAATCCACGTGTACCTTATAGAAGCGGCTGAGTATGAAAGTTGATACGAAGGCAGAGTAGGTGAAAGAAAATGAATGGGAATCTTCGGAGTCCCGACCAGAAAATCTTACGATCAGTAAATCCCGACTAAGGAAAAAAAGAAAAGTTTCACGCCTCTCACGCCCCCCTCAAATATCACGCCGTCTCGTCAAAAAAGCTAAAAAAGAAAGGGAAAACTCACCAGCCGTCCGATCGTACATTGATAAAGCGAAGCTCGAATCGCTGCCGTCAGATGTCCTGAGATCTCCGAATGTAACAATCATGAGGGTTAAAAGAGGGTTTAAACCACGATCAATGATACGGCAGCGATGGGATCCGTAAACTGACACGTGGCGGAAGCATCCGGGCACGCGTGGCGAGAGGATCGAGGTGGGGCGGGGGGAGTGTGCGGTCAAACGCTAGTTAAATGCCTTGCAGCACGCGCTGTCAGGCGTACGGGTGGGTGTTATGCCTCTCCTCTCTGTTGCCAGTTGTCCTACACGTGTCCAGATTCGAGGAGGTATAACCGTCGCAGGCGGCAGTGGCAGTTGCGCAAGACGCCAAGAGCGTGCTTTCTCCGGACCGGAATCCCCCGCACCACCTGTTTTACGCCGTCCGTGAGACACCCAAGCTTGTGGGGTCCACGATGCTGTGTACGTAAAATCCACTCCGTCCATCAGGTTCTATCCTTGATTCCTAGTAACATGAGAAAAAGAATCAGCGAGATTCATCACTCATGGCACGTTTGGTTGCTTTATTTTGCACCATAGATTTAACGAGAAGGGGATTTGAGAGGAATAAGGAGTATTCAAAATGGCACTTCTTTTTAACTCATTTTCAAATCTTAAGGAAAAAGGCGGGATTTGAGGATAAATACTCCCCAACATGCGACCCACGGATAATATGTGCCTAAGTATGGGACCCAACATTATGTATATTTTCCATCCAACTTGTTGATAAGGTCACAAAGACTTGGATGAAGGGATTACACAAACTTTAGTTTAATCCAAAACTTTTGTGCATCATAAATGCCTCACTCTCCAATTTTTTCTTGTATTAGGGTCTACTTTAGATGTGGATTTGCTTTATTTTTTGGAACATGACATAAAACGATTTATATAAATAGATGAACGGCATGGAATTAAAAATTGAGGCAAATACAATGGGCATACGGTGGGATTAAAATGAACACAGTTCATTCCCTCATATGTCTAGTTTCTCTGCAAATATTGAATGCCAAACATAAAATTTGAAATTGATAAGAATAGGAATTGGTAAAAATTCATTTCATGGAATTCACTTCTTCTCACTTCTTCTCGCTTCTCCTCAAATCTATGGTGCCAAAGAGGCCATCAGGTGAGCCACATCGCCGGGAAAAATGGAAAGAAATGCTGTCCTCAGGTTTGTGTGTGGTGACACCACAGCAGGTATGCTTCTTGGTAGTCTTTATCGTATTGATATTTTATACGTACGGTTCAAATAGTGATTCTCACCTGACGAACGAGTAGATTTACATATAAAATATGGTGGGCCCCATAGATCGCTTATGTGTTTTACGCAGGTGGCCGTAAAAAACTGTTGCAGGTTTTCTCGCCTTCGCCGGGGACTCTTTAAAGACGGCATAGTTCTAAAACCCAGTGAGTCCCGAAACTCGGCCGAGTCAACTCGACTTGACCACAGAATGAGCGGAGTCATAGGGAAACTTACTGAGTGGCATGAGTCCAGCGGAGTCACTCGCTTAGTCTACTAAGCATTTCCTAACTGACTAGAAATTGATATTGTGTTCTAAATTGCATAATTTTATATTCATACTATCATTAATGTAATTAGCTTCCTTGTTTAGTTATTAGATATCAAGTTGAGCTGATCAAGTCTTCAAGTCAATCTAACTTAGCTAGATATTGAGGCTAAGGGTCCGTTTGTTAAATATGAAGTTTGAAGCTTGAATCTGAAATATGAAGTTTAAATTTGAAATTTGAATGTAAAATCTGAATTTGAAGTTTAAAAACATGTGTGGTGATTGTTGCCGAAGTCTAAAAATTAAGTACTAAGGGGGCGTTTGGTAAAACTTAATTTAACGACTTATCACTTAAAAATTTCATTTTAAGTGATTTTAGTAATTCAGACCGTTTGATAATTAAAAAAATTTATGTACTTAATTGGAAAAATCACTTAAATTAAGTGGGTTATTTTAAGTCATTACAACTTGACTTAAAACTTATAGCTGAATGCGGTAAGTGGTTCCTTTTCAAATTTTTAGATACAAATTGACAAAAGTATCCCTATTAACATTTAATAATGGCAAGGATTATCCTTCTTTGTTTACTTTCCTATCTATGAAACCATCCCACGCAAGTACTTCAAGTCACAAAATTCTATAAGCCCCAGCATAATGTATGTATTATATCTACATAGTCTATCCATTTGGAGAGATCATTTTAAGGCATGAGCCCAAAAATGAGACAAGTCCAAACCTCAGGTGGACCACACCACTGAAAGCAATGGGGACAATGATGCCCACCATTGAAACATTCCTAGGGCCCACCATGATGTTTATTTACCATCAACCCTGTTCATAAGAACACAAAGACCTGGATTAAGGGAAAACACAAATATTAGCTTGATTCGAAACTTTTGTAGCTGCAATAAGTTTTTAATGATAGTTTTCAGACAAATTACCAAACAGATTTTTCAGTTCTTATAAGTACTTAAATTCAGCACTTTAAGTTCTCAGTACTTAAATTAATTTTCAGGCTTAATTTTTCAGTTTACCAAACAGCACCTAAATCTGAAACAATCTATTTGTTAACAAACACCTGAAATGGCTAAAATCTATTAACTTGACATATTTACCTCTATCTCTTGTTGGGTGTTGTAAAGTCTACCATAATGTATTTGTTTTATATCCACTCCATTCATTCCATTTGCTATCTCATTTCAAGGCATGCTCTTAAAGAATGAAATAGATCATAATATCTGGTGGACCATTGTTTCTTATGGCATAGTCTACCTGATAATTGGAGCTGCTTCAATTTTTGGGAAAATTCCTTAAAATGATCTAGAAAAAGGATGGACGGTGTAGATACATAATACATACATCAAGGTAACCCCACGGTAAAGTTCGTCTTGGGTGATGCTGGTGCTCTCGTCCGGATTCGAGATCCACTGAAGTTGTGCCTGCACCTGCACCTAGCTAGTGACGGAAGTCCTGTTAGAGGCTTTGTGAGGCCAACTATGAGGTATATGTTTTATCCACACCATTTATCCATTTTTCCATACTATTTTAGGGAATAAGAAAAAAATGAGGTAGATCTAAGGCTCAAGTGGACCACATTAAAGAAAATGGTGGGAATTGGACGCCTAGCGTTGAAAATTTATTGGACACCATAGAAGGCTATGATGAAGTTGGTATTTATGTTTTCCTATCGTCTAGGTATGTGTGATCTAATAAATAGGTTGGATGGTAAATATACATTACAATGGGTCATATGAAGTTTTTAATGGTGAAGTTCAATCACCACCAGTTTCTTGTGGTGTGGTCCAATTGAGATTTGGATCTGCCTCTTTTTTAGTCTTACGAACTAAAAGGATCACACAAAATGGATGGACATTTTTTATATAACACATACGTCATGGTGGGGCCACATAACTCGGTGATGGCAAGCAGTGGTGTGTCGTACACCATGTAATCCGATTCCACAGTGTGCAATCCATGCTGATTTCCTGTTAAAGTCTTTCGCACAAAGTGCATTAGGATGTTAGGTGGGGCCCACCATGGTGTTTGTGGGAAATCCATCCCATCCATTCTTTTTACATGCTTATTTTAGGATGAAAACTAAAAAAATTAGGTAGATCCAAAAGTCAAGTGAGACACACTACAGGAAACAGTGAGAATCAGGTGCTTACCGTTGAAAACTTCTTCAGGCCAGAAAAGGCTATGAACAAGCTAAAATTTGTGTTTTCCCTTCATCTAGGTCTGTGTGACCATATGAAGAGTTTAGATGGCAAATAAACCTCACTATAGACCTTAGAAAGGTTTCAACGATAGCCATTTAAATTTCAGTTGCTTTTTGTAGGGTGGTCCACTTGAGCTTTTGATGTTCTTCATTTTTTGGGCTCATGCTCTAGAATTATCTGAAAAAGTTGATGGACGGTGTGGATCTAACACATAAATCATGGAGGGGCCTAATAAAGTTCTAGGAAGGTTTGTATTACGAAATTTATTTT
Organism: Liriodendron chinense; assembly: GCA_003013855.2. Classification (NCBI taxonomy): domain Eukaryota; kingdom Viridiplantae; phylum Streptophyta; class Magnoliopsida; order Magnoliales; family Magnoliaceae; genus Liriodendron; species Liriodendron chinense. The sequence continues at coordinate 1,059,509 of PVNU02002560.1, read as the reverse complement.
GGAAAGAGAAAATCTCTTGCAAATATAGGTAAATTTGGAAGCAAAATTTTATTTTCTAAGAAGTATCGGAAGCGCATTCCGTGTTCAGCGTTAAGCCAGACCTCTCTCGCCTGAAAAATTTCTGTATAAAATCACTGAAGGCTTTTCCAATTTTGTGTTAACAAATAGTCACTTAACACTGAGTGCTTTCCCCGTTCCGCATTCCTTGATTTTTTTCATTGTTAACAAACAGGCCCTAAGTTGAGTTTTGACGTTTTTAATTATGATATACGACACACACAAGCATGGGAATCAAAGATGAGAGTGCATGTAGAAATCAAGACCATCCGCTCATCAGGCGACCCACACATGTAAGTAGGAGTGTAAACTGTTTAGGTTGAGAGAAGTTGAGTGGAGCTGAGTTTTCGAATTTTTAAACAATGATACATGGCACACGCAAGCATGAGAATTGGAGATTAGTGCATTTAGAAATCAAGATTGTTCGCTCATTAAGTGGGTCAGACATGTAAGGAGTGTAAACAATTTTAAGTCAAGGAAAGTTCAACATTCGGGTCTAGCTTTCGGTGTGCTAAACCCCGACTTAGATCCAATCAGGTACATTTTCTTGTGCATTAAATCTTGGCATAGAAGTGCTATAGAGTGGGCCTCGGATGCAATCTTAGCACAACTGACTAAAAGAAGTTTAAACGAAAACGAAAGCGAAAGTAGTTCGTCAAAATCAAGTCTAGTCCTATTTATGGCATAACATAACTAGGCCTAGGTGTGTTCAGTTCAAAGAAATTAATTTTGAATAGGAAGAAATTGTCGTTCGAAATATTGATCATAAACTAGTTATAACTTTTAATTTGGGCATTATTATGAAATGTATGACCTATCTTTTAGAGTTAACCAACCCATTATGCTGGTTGAATTCAGCTATTTCGCAATAAAATGCACTCTTTTAGTTCAAAATTATGATTTTAAGAAAAAAAAATATTACTTTTAGAAATTCCTACTTTCATTGTATACCTTACTCTTAAAGTTATAGGATTTTCATCCTTTTTAGAAGTTGCTAATAATATTGCCGGAAATACTTTAGTAAAGTTTTTTTGAATGCTTCTATTTTTAAAAGTTGCCAATATTAATGACTTTGGGTTTTGATTTTCTTTCTAAGTAATGTAATAATGTAATCTGAACTCTCAAAATTTTTATTCAATAAAATTATCCAATTTTTCTCTCTTATTTTTTATAAACTCAAGAACCCCTCTTGTGGATTTAAAGTTTTGAATAATGAGGAAAGATAGTGATAATTTTCTTCTTTATTATATGCTCTTCCCTACAACACCTAGTTGGATTGTTTAACTTATTGAGCCTTTTTTTAGCTAACAAAAGAAGGAAGAAAATGATTTTTTCTTCCTAGTAATGCATACACACTAGAAGGCCCATTTAAACAAAATACAAACTTGAAAATACAACCAGCTTGCATTGACAAGGCATTTATACATGCTTGGGATGCATCATTTGTTGCAACAAAGCCTTTGTATTTACTTTCTCCTCTTTGAAAAAAAAAAAAAAAAATACATGTTTTTTTTAAAAATACATGTTTTTTGAAAACTTCAAATGAAAGGAAAGGAGCAGTGTGACCCTTTAATAGGTTGTTTGCTTTTCCAAATCATAGGTAGACGTATTGTAAATGGGTAATAATCATCTCCTTGGGTAATTACTGCATATCTCCCGAGGGTTGATATTACGTCTACTTTTTCTTTTTAACACTAGAAAATAAGGATGCTACCAAATATCTTTGGGGCCCACGGGGATGCATATGGCTTATCCGCATTGTCTATCAGTCATGCCAGATGAATTTTGGGCAAGGGACAAAAACTGAAACTAGATCCAAAATTCAAGTGGACCACACCATGGGAAAAAAGGAATTGATACTGTTGAAAACTTCTTAGGGACATTGTTTCCTATTCTAACAGCCACTTAAGTGTTGGATCTACCTCATTGTTTGGCTCATGCCTCAAAATGTTATGGTAAATGAATGGACGGCATGGATATGTCATATACATTATAGTGGGGCCCACAAATTTAAGCTAATCTTTTTTGACCGGTTTTCAAAGCAGAAATACCTGTGTTTTTCAAACCTGATGAAATTGTAATTATTGATTATTTATAAGGCATTTACAAAGGATTTGAAAAATCAAACCAATCTTAAATGATATTTTTAGAGGGAAAAAGAGTTTTCCTACTGTGTAATGCAAAAGAATTCTAATTTTCAAACTTCTTTTCTTTCAAATCAATCTAGTACAAAGGGTTTGCTTATCTCGCATTTTACTTTCCGTTGCATTCTCCTAATTTACCTTCAATCCAAATAGGCCTCATTGAATGTAGTGGCTAATAAAGCTTTAATTAGAAAAAGGGCTTGTCTGATTTTTTTTTTTTCCCACCAACAAGTATCAAGCAGGTTGTTTATGGATCAAGTCTATTCATATGATGCTCTCATCGCATAAGGACCCCATCCACACAGGAGCAAGAGAAAGCAAGAGAGAGAGAGAGAGAGAGAGAGAATAAGAACCTTTGAGGTTGAAAGTTTTCATTCCTTCGACTATTTTCAGGTAAGGTAAAGTGTTTATTTCAATAGAAAGAAAGTCATAGAAAGGGCTGTATATCCAATCTAGTTGTAGTTGTTTTTTTTTTTTTTTTAATCCACACTTATTTACACACCCCCATACATGCCTGCACACTCACACCTCACTGGGTGCTTCAACCCATGATCTTGTGTTGAAAGTCACGCGAGTCTACCACCGAGCCATAGGGTCGTAGGCCCAATCTAATAGTTGCTACCTTACACAATCGATCAATGAAAGATGATCCCCTATTACGAGGAATGCTCACTCATGAGCACTTTTTCATGGCTCATTGCACATGATGTGAGCCCAAAATCTGAACCGTCCATGTGATGCAGCACCCCAAAAAACCCTAGAGCCCATCGTTCAACCTGATCCAAAACTCTGGTGGGCCGCAGCAGAAAGCAAGAGGCAAATCAAGGGAGGAAACTGTTTCCTTCTTTCATGGCCCACCAAAGTTTTGGAACAAGTTGAAAGATGGGATCTAGGGGTTTTTTGGGGTGCTGCATCACATGGACGGTTCAGATTTTGGTCTCACATCATGTGTTATGAGCCAAGAAAAAGTGCTAACGTGAACTGGAGAAGTACCCGGGTGAGCATTCCTCTATATATTATATATATATTCTGTAAGTTGTTCACTTGCGCGTGTAAGTTACTCACCTACTGTACAAAAAGTCAATCTCAAAGGTGGGGATGAGTTTACAAGTTATTCAACAGCATGTAAAAGGCCATTTACTCGTGTGTAAAAGTTAGTCACACACTGTTGCATATGTGTAGTCCACCATGTTGTATGTATGACATCCAACCCGTCCATTCAGTGTGCCCCGCCATGATGATGGGATTTCCTAAAACTCAGTTGTATCGAATCATTAGATGGAACACTCCATGAAAAAAAACAACTCAGCTGACAAAAACCTTCAAAAACACCTGCTGCCCACGGGATGGTTGGATCGGCCTAATTTTCAGGCACCCAACTTTGACGGTGGACCGACCTAACCGGACAGGTCGGCCACCACGCACACACGAGATGGGCCCCACACACAACCTTGTAGAGTAAGCTTTTTCTACAGGGACTTGTATGGGAACCTACCTCCCTAATTGTATCTTCTCTATAGGTTTAATACATCTCATCAAACATCAGGACCGTAGGATTTGGAATTAGGATCATGCATGGTGATCCAAACCGTTAACTGACGAGTATATAGCTTATGGTGGCTGGCTCATAATTATTCGAGATTAGAGATCTTTAACTTTTGACTAATGTACCACAAATAATCATTACTAAAGACAACAAGTTAGTGTTGAAATATTTTTAATTTTTTCTTTTTTCTTTTCCCTTCTTTTATTGTACCTCATCTACAATATGGCCTATCTAAATAGCTTTGGAGCATTGAAACTTGATCCTAAATCGAACGGCTATAATAGGTCGGATGGGGAGAACCAGCCGCATTTTGGGTTGGGGCTTGTGGGTCCCACCTGATGAGTAGGTAACATTTCCCACTTCTGTGCCGTCAGCTGTCACCTAACGTGACCGTGTCTGGCCCAAAGCTAAGGCTGGTCCATTTATCAGGTGTTCCACGTGTAGATTGTATGTGGAGCATTTCCTTCTTAGTTCTCAACATTTCATAATAATAGTTGCTCAGCAGTAGTCCGGACTCTGAACATTCCACACGGTAGGTTTTGGGCCTGTTTGAGGCTAATAATCGGCTATGTTAGTGTCAAGAAAAATTGGGCCAACAGTAGAGGTCCAATCGCAATGCTCACATGCCTTCAAATCCATGCTTTAGTAGATAGAACATTGGACAGTTAAGGAATAACATGCTCACAAGATGAGTGTGGCTCAATTGAAGATGCTGAGTTGGATGAGAGGCAAAATAAGAAGGAATAGAATTAAAATGAATGCAATCGAGGAAACACCAAAATAGCAACAAAAGGTGATAAGATGAGGGAAAATAGAGTTAGATGATTTAGTCATATGTAATGGAAATCAAAAACTACATCATACAAGAGAGTTGCTACAGGTTGAAGGCTCTAAGAGGGTAATACGAAGGCTCAAAATGATATAAATAGAGTCAATAAGAAAAGATTTAATAATCCATGGCCATTGATACGGTTGAATGGGATTCATGTGGCTGACTCTAATTAATTAGGATAAGGCTTAGATGATGATCACATTCCTTCAAACTTCATATAATCATCACAAGTTTGAGTTGTGTAGGGTCCACCCATAACATGTATCTATAATTCAAATTGTGCATATGGTATGCCTTCTCATGTTTATTGTCCTAAAAATCATCCTGTGATGAAACTCAGGTAGGACGTGTCGCTATTCAATTTAAACACACGGCCGTATGTGCAACAAACGACTGGATTTTGCTTATCCGTGTGTGAGTATGTATATGCGGGGCATATCAGAGTTATATTCAACTCGAATTGAACCAAACGTCGTGTGATCCTGGGTGCCAAAATAAACAATTTAAACTAAATCTATAAAGATTAACTTAATTACTTAGCCACCAGTTGATAAAGAGATCAGGTGACTTATGAAGGGGAGGGTTAGTCCTTAGTATTCTTTTTACCCTTAAAACAAATACTTTTATCACCTTAGTGATAGCTTAATTGCAATTGTCCACAAAATTAACGTAACAAAGTAAAATATAAATTTAAAAGTTGAATGTTGATTTTATGAATATAAATGAAGATTCAGTACAATCGGAATATGAAAGTAAATAAAATAGGAAATGTTACAGATGGCAATTCGAATGAACAAGACAGTCATGGATTGGACGATATTTCAAACTTAGACGATCATGGAAAAGCCTTGATGATTGTAAGATAGTCATAATTTTAGTCAGCAAGATGTGATTGAGAAATCACTAAGTACTTAAGAATTTAGAGGAGACCCGACGAAGTAATGAATATTCATCTAAACTAAAATAACTAACTGTAGCGATGCGCTGGACAAACTAAAATAAGCTAATCGATCTTGAGTTACTTATAATATGGTACTAGATAGAGTAGAAAGGGCATACCAGGCTAAGTTAAGTGTTCATGAGGGATGAAAGATCAACAAGAGGCATTAAGGTGACAAGATTTGTTTGATTTGAATTGACAAGGGCTTAAAGCTCTTCATTATGTATTGCTTTTATGGAATCAGAGAGGTAGTGACAATCAACCTTGTGCAATCTTTGACAATATAAAAGATTTAGATGGATAGCTCGTGTGATCTCATTTAAATCTTTTTTATTATCCATGTAAGTGTAGCTTGTTATATTTGACCACGTGTATAAAAGAGATCACATTTCCAACAAGTAGCGTAATTATGTATGCTTTTATCTTGCAATGTTTATAAAACCTTTGAGAGTCTTTGTATTGCTGGACTACTTACATTTGATGCTAGGAAGAGAGTGATTTGTTTTTATGGAACACTTACATTAAATGGTTTTCTGCTCACCATAAAAACGTCTTTAACCTTTTGGCTTTGAAATTCTTACTTACTACGTGGTGGACATGGCTGCCACATGACATCTTCTGGCCATTTGATCCTATCAAATAAACATCACCCTCTCCATTGTCCACCTTTGTTCCCTTTTGTGTATCCCACCCGATTAATGAATCAGGCTGGGTGCATCTAATGGGCGGGTTGGATGGCGCCTACACATCATTGTGGGCCCAGACAACTAAAATGAATGGTAATCACACTAAGGTCCGATCACATGAGATCATTCCCCATCTCGTGGTTAGTGACATGCAGAGATACATTCCTACGTAGCAAGCCTTTAATGGTCTGCCCAGATCATCTCCACAATCATTGCCAGAACCATCTCATTCTATATATATATTTGAAAGTGGGCCATTCTCGCCCAGGCCCGATGCATTTTCCTTTCAGTTATGGCTGGATTTGGGGCCTAAACAATTGGACTGAGCCTAGGCATGTGTATGCATAAATCCAATGACATTCCTGGCCCAGTTGTTTAGCAAGACAAAATCCAGACCGTGGACCTCCAGACCTAGGCCCAAACAGGGCTAGGCTTTAAATTAGTTAGGGCAGGCTGGTCTGATTTCAGTGGATCTGCTGTGACCCAATTTGTTTGGGATAACAAAAATCAAGATCAGGCCCGTGGGCGATCCTAGCCAAGCAAAAGGGGTCTTGATATCCAACGGTGATCTTGGCCCATCGCCAGTCCTAACGTAGAGGTAGAGGATTGTCCTACATGTGCCATGTGTACAATGATTAGCTCTGGAATGAGTTTTTATACGCTGGATTTTTAACTGATTAGATCAGGCCATGCAAGCTCAGGTCCAGCCCATTTGCCACACTATACTGTGGGGACTGCGTGGATGAGCCAGACCCCTGACCGGATCACGGTACCTATCCAATTAAAGAACAGTCCATGTTCCATCCGATTGATTAATCATCACAACTTTTAGGCAATTACCCATCAACTTTTTTATGGCCCACAGAATCAACGGTCAGATGCATTTCATAGGTCTTCCTTAAAGCATGCAAATAGTAGGATGATAGATGCTCTTGCACATCTATGCTTCACACAATCAACTCAAGCCTCGCAGATGAGATTGCATGGCAGTGGACCGTCATCAGGGTGAAAATAGGCACGTCCGTAACAGGTGGGCTACGTTTTCATGTTGAATAATGCGGACCGTTCATCTTTTTTTAAGACTGCAGGATTTTTTTATTTTTTATTTCTGAGCTACACATTCACCGGTTGGATTTGTTCTAGTTGAGAAACTATCAGGTGCCCAACTCTCTTTTCTTAGATACCAGGCCTGCTTACGCGTGGCACATTCTGCATGATCAGGACCATTCATTTGGTGGGCCCTGCCGTTTATGGGGCACGAACACCAAGAATCACAGCTGAGCTGCAACACAAGCCCTTTTATTTCTTTTTAGTACTTAAATAGTGCGGCACTTCAGTAACCCGAACGAAATAGGCCGGTAGTTGGTCCATGTGCAAGATATCTCGATAATCCTATGGTCAGAAATCATCCTTTGATACTTCGATGTTTGGTCTAATTTTCCAACGAATGCAAACTTGTAGCTGATTTTCTTGTTTGCTGTCAATGGTCTATTATTAGGCCACCAATCATCAAATGTGTAGTATCTGATGTCCCCATTAATGGGGGTCCCATCAGATCATCGGTTTGGATCACTGGACCATGCCATATGTAAGGAATCTACCACGTGAGCCTTTCTAATGAATATCCGATTACAGTCACAGACTCACAGTATTATTGTGTCATGCTCAGGTTGTATACTACTTCTACCAAACCCGACTTAGGGCAGCTGATTCGGGCCCATGGTCCGAATATTATGAGGTTCCGGATTTGGATCCCAGGACTGCCGTCAATTGGCCAGACTGGACCATCAAGCTTCAATGTGGGCTTGGGCTAGTACTTTAGGTCCAGGCCCGGCTCAGGTCTAGCCTTCGCCCAGCGGGCCAGGGTTTGGGTAGCCCAAGGTCTTTTGGGTCTTAGGCGTCGAAATGGGGTTTGGGTCTGGAATCGGGTTTGGACTACTCGACACTACAAATAGGCTTTTTATAACTTCCACATACTAAATGTAAAAAAAAAAAAAATGAATGGTAAAACCGGGATATTGGACCACCAATTTCCAACCGAATACAGATCGGTGTACCCGAATCTGACCCAATTATTAATTGGGCCCAACTAAACCGGGTTTGTATCCTTCTGTTGTCCACGGATCCAGAACTGTACCTATTGACACTTTCTATAACCCTAATCTGGAGGCTTAATATGAACATGCTTTGACATATCACCCGTAGCCGGCACATATTGCCATGAACAATATGACTGTATTGGCCCAAAACAGCTCGATGTAGGGCAACATGACCTGCATCAGTCACCGAAAATGATTTGAAAACCTTGATTGCATGCCTCACAATTAGGGTTATAAATAGGCCAGGCTTGGGCTGGTTTTGACCCAAATTATTACAATTGCTCGACCCAAACTTCAATGGTACTGCCGCCACCATAAGTAACCATGGTACCGGGCTTCTGTGGACCCCATACGGTAAGTGTGTGCAACATAGAAGACCCAAAAATTGAGCTAATGGTACCATCAAGTGGGCCCAAAAACTTAGAAATTCAACTGGTGGGGCTCACCTAATGATGATTGGTAGTGACATCATGACATTGGACTTGTAACAATCTCACTTGGCAATGCATAACATGAAATTTCTACAGAAATTTTAGATATGACAGGACAGCTAGATTAACTAGGCAACAAGATGCATTGGTTCATGTATGTAAACTTATATTTTATTCCAGGCATGGAACGTGAAATGTACGGGGAGAGTGCAATGGGAAGGGAAGAACAGTAGGAAAGGATGTGGGGTACACAGAGAAAAAGACAAGCGATGTCTACTGGCATATGCCAAAGAGAGGGTGGCAGAGGAAAAGACAGGTGAGAGCGACTAGCATATATAAGAGAGAGGGATGCGGTTTACGCATGCAGTTCCATGCAATGTGAGTGTTGTCTATTCACAAAGAGAATGATGGGGTGCAGGCAACGTGCAGAAAAACACCCGCACACTATTAATATAAATAAGGTCAAAACACAAAATAAAGGGTTAGACAAAAGCTAAAAGAGCCCAATCAAAACAAAATATAAGAGGCATAAGGATTTATGTAATTTAATAATATAGTTATTTTATGAGGCATTATAACTTTTTTCTTCACTGGAAATGAGAAACAAAAATACAAGGCCTACTTCTCTTCCATCCGTACCAGGAATCCTACATCAAGGAATACCTCATAAGATAAAATAATGCAATATTTCTCTCTAACTATGATCCTCACTTTATATGGATCACCATATGAGAAAGTTGATGGCAAAACCTAGAGAAAACTAAGTCTTCATTGGATTGTACATATGTACACACATATAGAGGTAGAGAGAGAAGGAGACACGCAATTAGAGGTGGGCAACGATCCAATCTAAGTCGAACATAGACCAGATCGGATCGTTCGGCTGCTTGAGCAAGTGTGTTTGAATAATGCTCGAACAAACATTCGAACAGGGTGGCTCTATTCAAACTCAATTTGGTCTAGCCCAGCCATGTTCGAACATGTTCGATGGATTTTAGACAATGTTTACGAGTTCAAACAATTTTGCTTGAATTTTTTTCTACTATTGAATAGTGAAACTAATTTGTTTATAGATTACATATCACAAATGACAAATCACAAGGTTTAAAGTTTTTAACTAACTAAATAAAAAACTATAACATAGATAATTAACATCCCCATTGTTTCCTGTGGTGTGGTTCACTCGAGCCTTCAATCCACTTCAGTTTTTGGATAATGCCATAAATGATCTTTAAAAAATAGATGGACGGCTTGGATAAGCAAATATATCACTGCAAGCCCCACATATCATTGATAGGACCGTCCGTCTCTAGATAGGTCATGGTGGGGGTAGACTGGTAGTACCCAATCCGCAGACGTGAGTTGACTGGTGACGTGAACACCAACTAGCAGCTGGTGTTAAAGCTCTGTGGGTACCACCATTATGTTTTTGTTTTATCCACTTTGTCCATCCATTCGTACAACTCATTTTGAGGCATTAAACAAAAATTAAGGAGATACAAAGCTCAAGTGGACCACACCACAAGAAACAATGAGGTGAATGATGTCCACCATTGAAACCTTCCTAGGGCCCACAGTCATGTTTATTTGTCATCCAACCTGCTCTCTCTCTCTCTCTCTCTCTCTCTCTCTATCTAGATATATTTAGCCGAGTCGAACGAGTCAAGCTTAGTTGGTCAAAATTTGAGTCGATTTGAACAAGGCTGTGATTGAAACCGACTCAAACTTTTTTCGAACAAACCCTATGTGTTCAAACTTTCTGTTCGAACAGAGTTTTATTGAGTCGATCCGAATGATCAAACTTGGTTAGTGTCCAACTTTACACACAATGACTCTCACTACAAGACATGGGAATGCCTCCACCACTACAATGAAGCAGATTGCTTGGTGTGCCACAGACCACGAACCTTGGTGGTCACCAACTTCTATGGGTTCCACCATGATTTATGTCTTATATCCACACCATCTATCCACTTCGCGGGATCATTTTATGGTATGGGCCAAAAATGAAATATATGCAAATCTCAAGTGGACCACACCACATAATGCAGTGGGGACAATGGTGCCTACCGTTGAAAACTTCCTATGGCCCACCATGATGTTTATTTTATTAATTTTTTAACACTCACCCCTACACACTCACACCACATGGGCACTTACTCCCTGGCCTCGGTGTTGAAACTCCTCTGGTCTGCCTCTTAGCATGAATGGAGATTCCACCATGATGTTTATTTAATATCTAACATGCTCAAAATGTCATGCAGACCTGGATGAATGGAAAACACAAATGTCATCTTGATCCGAAACTTCTGTAGCCCCAAGAAGGTTTCAATGGTGAGAAACATTGTCTCTGCTGCTTTCTGTGGTGTAGTCCACCTTAGCTTTAGATCTGCCTCAGTTTTGAGCTTATACCCTGAGATAATCTCACAACATGGATGGACAGTGTGGATATAACACATATATCATAGTGGGTCTCACAAGAGTTGGTGACGTCAACACACCAGGCAATCTAAATCATTGGTTAGTTTTTGGGGCGATATCCTAACAATACATGCCCAAATAGCCACACTTTCAAGTTTCTAAAATACCCTTATCTTTATTGAAAATGTCTTCTAATATCTTTAAAAATTTCTATGCTTAGCTCCTTACAAAAACTAATGACGGGGCAAATTGGGCAACGGTTACGCAGGTTAAATGCAGTAGAGATACATTTGTAATTTTAGAAGCTGTACACGTCCCAACCTGACTTGCCTCGAAGAATATGGGAGCGGATTAGGTACTCCCCGAGCCTGTCCCAAGCTCAGGACAGGCTGGTACGTGGCGTGGAGGCATTGGGGGAGAGGAGGCGTGTCAGGCATGCTGACGTGGCAGGTCACCTCTGAGAATGTGCCCTGCACCAATACAAATGTGACACGTCGGTGCCACGTAGGGCTTGTCCTGGGCTCGGGACAGGCCCGGGTAGTACCTAATCCGCTCCCTAAGAATATCCAAGTCGTGCAAAAGTTGGGGCCTACTGTGTTATTGACCCGGCCCCACAATCGGTCCACAACAGTGGGATGCGGATTGCGTCCGACCCTGGTCGGTCCTTTAAGCGTCTGACTAGATCTGTGTGGGGGGCCATTGCGAGGTATCTGTTTATCCAAACCGTCCATTCCTTTTCTCAGATCATGATAAGGAATGGGACCCAAAATAAGGCAGATCCAACGCTGTATTGAACCACATCAGATAGTAAGCTTGGGTTGCATTAAATGCCCAAAGCAGTAAATGAAAGGTGCAGTAAATGCATGAGTCATCTCTGGTATGGTTCACTATAGCTTTGGATGTAACTTAATTTTGGGCCCATGCCTTAACATGATCTTAAAAAAGTGATGGACGTCTTTGATGAACAGATACCTCACGGTGGGACCTCACACAGATCTGGTCGGACGCTTAAGGGTCCTGTCAGGGGTCGGACGCAATCCGCGTCCACAACGGTGACCCATGTACCAGTGGACAATCCATGCACGCATGGGTGCATTTGGATTAAACGCGTGTGCACTTACAGAAGCGTGATAACGTTAGCAGACCATATGCGTGCGCCTGCACGCGCATGCGTACTTTATAACGTTAGCGATGGCTCTCCTAACTCTTTTTTAAGAGTAACAAGAAATAGAAAAAGGGACTTTTCATGTGGAGTTTTTAATACTCCAGCAAAGCATGATGGTTGATATGCAGGTACTCTGAGCTTGTACACGTGGCAAATATTAGCTTAAACTAAACCATCCAAATTGTGTTCGTATTGATTGAAAGATCCTGACCTCTTATTACCCAGCATTCGTTCCTTTTGACTGTTGATCATTTTCAATCCATCTGTCTATCAAGCATCTAGCAATCAGCTAATTATTAAATCAAATTAATGCGATTTTTTGTACATGAGCCAGCAAAATGGGGACCCGCGATTTGGACGGTTTAATTGAAGTTAATTCTAGTGCTACGTGGACAATTTCTTAGTAGCTGTGCATCAACCATCACACTCTGCTAGAGTATTAAAGTTATGTCTTTTTCAGATGGTACGTATAAGGTATTCGAATTCCCGTGCCGTCACCCCGCACGCTACGTATGATTCATGCGCCTTCAAGAAAATGTTATAAACAAGTCCACCCACATGGTTTAAATAAAATAAATACGGCTATAGTGCTCTTAGTTTCACCCAGACACTTGGACAATCATTCGTTCAATCAAGACCGTCTATTATATTCAAGGCATATTTCATGGGCTACCAAGTAAAAATACCCTGATGAAAGGTTTCTAGCCATCAGATCAATAGCCTATATAGTGGATGGTCAAGATCATTTATGAAACGGTAGACCTAACCAACAATTTGAGCGATCTACTTATTTGAGCTGATCATGGATTACTTATAGTTCTAAAGAACCACGTTCTCCATATAATTTTGGCCATACATTACCCATGGACGCCTATAGAAAAGAGTGCCAACTTATGAATGGATTCGATTATCTAATTAATGTGATTTTCCTGGTTGTAGCATATAAAATGTATTTGGAACCTAATGGACAGTCTAGATTGATCGAATGGATTGACTAAGTGTCTTAATGCAACTTGGAGTGGGCACTAGATCACACAAAAGCATTGTATGATGTGTTAATTAAAATTATTTTAATAACAAAATTATCTCGAATGAATCATTACAATTTTTCATTTTATTTTTTATAGTACTAAAGTACGCACGAAATTGAAGTAGAGTACACGAGTGATATAGATCATTCTCAACCACAAGGGAAGGTGACACTATACTTTATGGGATCTCTCTAACAAGGATAGGATTTCTCTAAGGGTTGAAGAGGAGAGAGAAGTGTCTCATAAACCCTCAATTCTAAAGAAATTGAAATTAGAAACCAACTATAATATCGTTTATGTTATGGAAATAATGAAGCATATTGAATTACCATATTTCTTCCTGTGGACCCTCGTCGATTTTTCCGCGCTCCCCACACGACGTTCTTCTCCCTTCCCCTTTTCTTTCGGAAAAGAAGGAGATGAGGATGCGTGAGTGCGAAATCGCCGTTTGTGCCATTGGCTTGCCTCGTTCTCGAGGGCTTTGTTTGGTTGTCGTGTTAAGCTGGATGTGTTTAAATGTGTTTATATAAGACCAGAGTCGCCACTAGCCAGTTACTTCGAATCTACAGTCGGCTAGACCCCGTAGAAACGTTAGAGAAGGGAATCCGAAGATTCCTTCCTCTAAAATGACTCCTGTTGATCTGCGGCCAGAGATTCAAGGTAAGGGATCACGGTTACAGGGTGGGAAGAGGTTAAGCACCTCACACACTGCCCGTACCGAAGTACGGTCTCTACTTCACATAATCGATCGAATACTTGAAAGTCTAACTTAATCCTCGTATATTCTCATGAATGACATGATGCATGAATGCGGGTCTGAACAGTAAGAGTTTCTGATGGGCAGGTTCCAACAACGGGCAAGCCCAGAGCGTACGCTCGAACTGACAGGTGCTTAATATAAGACGTATGCAGTGTGCTTGAATAATCAAGGTGCTTTATAGTGAAGCATGAATGCAGGTCTGAACAGTAAGAGTTTCTGATGGGCAGGTTCCAACAACGGGCAAGCCCAGAGCATACGCTCGAACTGACAGGTGCTTAATATAAAGACATATGCATGTGTGCTTGAGTAATCAAGGTGCTTGTAGTGAAGCAGGGGGGTTGGAAGAAAAGTAAATGTTGCACTTATGCTAGATGTAAATGAGATGATGCTGGATGAATGATAGTTGGGTGGACGGTGGTGTCGCAAGGGTTGGCTTCGAGTGGCTGGATTAAGACTTAGATGGCTTGAGAGGCTTGGACCAGTAGTCAGGCAGGGCTGGACCAGGGCTTAGACTCTCCTCACTCGGGCTCTCCTTGGTGGAAAAATGGGCTAAGGGGTGGAGAATGGCACTCGAACGGACAGGCTTTCTTTGGACTCGAAGGGATGTTCCAAATGAGAAGGGGAGGGGGGTATTTATAGCAGCAGAGAGTGGCACTCTCGTAATTTTTTCCTGGCGGCCTGCTATGGGCCGCCCGTACGGCCGCTCCTCGGTTTCCAGCGAGTACGGCCGCTCCCTCGGGGCTGCTGTTGGACTCGCTGGTCGACTCAGTGAGTTGACTTAGCGGGTCGACTCAGTGGTTTGACTCGACGAGTTGACTCGGTGGGTTGACTCGGTGTTTTGACTCGACGGGTTGACTCAGCGGGTTAACTCAGCTGGTTGACTCAGTGAGTTTGACTTTTTAAGGATTTTTTTGACTGGTCTTTTTTATGGGGGGTTTTTCAGGGTGGTGTTTAAGACTGGGTTGACTGGGTTCAGGCTTGGACTGGGCTATGGAATGGGACTTACAAGGGAGAGTTTGGTTGAGTTTGGACTTGGGATTTGGGGGTATGATCCTCCATTCATCCAGCTATCTCTACCAACAGTGTAGCCAAAGGTGGGGTGTCTACACTTCCTAACAAAAAAAAAATCAATTTATATCCTTTGATTTGATAGATTTAGTGTGAAACTTTTAATTATTTCTAGGAGATGAGATTATACGAATTTTATGGGTGAACCAAAAATGATTTGTCTTAGAATCTAATCACTTGTCCCATATCATTGATCTTATCACACTCAAATCAAGTATGTTCTAAGCCAAGATAGCCTTGTTTCAGCACTCAGGTCATGGCATCAATTTCCAAAGTAGGAGTGGCCAACATTGTAGTGTGGCTAACATGGGGTGGGTGTACTAACAATGGGGTGTGTACTACCCACCTCCAAAAAAAATAAAATAAATAAAATAATTAATAATTATATACATGTGTTACTAACAATCTAATGGGCCACACAAAGCCTAATATTCTTAACTCTCAATCGGCTCTTTATGTTAATATTCATCTTCTGTGATCTACCCTCTATTCACAACTTGCATGTCCTAGGCCTTCACAATCACAACCACCCTTGCTTATATGAGTGCTCGGGTCCTTACTCGTGCCTTGGTGGTGGGCTCACAAGGGTTTCAACACAAGGTCATGGGTTTGAATACCCATTGTGGTGAAATCCCACTATAGTGTACGTGCATCATGCTTGAGTGGGGGTGTGAATGCCTGAAAAAGATTAAAAAGAAAAAAAGAAAAACCACCCTCATATTTAAGTGCTCAGAACTACTTTGAGAATTCCTGAGAACTTCATCATATCAGTCATATTTGGCAACTTGGAATTCAAAGTCAGTTTCTAGTAATTTTAAAAGTGAACATTTAAAAAAGAAATTCACAAATAACTTGTAACCAAGAACAAATTTCTCATGGAACTGCAATACAACCAAATTCAAGGTCGTGAAACATGAAAAGCTGACTTTGAAATTCAATTCCAACTGCTAATGGGCAAAATCTAGTTTGGCGAACAAACCCTTTGACAGATGCCATGGCTACTTAATCCTACTCTCCCTAGGTTCCTGCCAAACGATATCAATTCTGTCCATCTGGCAGGTTCCATTCTGGTCCCATCATGGCCCAAAAAAATTTATGGTCCTGTAATCAGGTGTGCAAATGAAGATAAGTGAGGGTCGATAATTGATCAACGGTTCACATCCAATATTCACTCGCTGACGCTGATCATTTTCAGGCCACAACAAATTCCAAGTGGGGTCCTGACAAACATCTAAGATCTCACGTACATATTGTCAGTTGTGTTGGAGTATGGATCCTACGAGCAGCGTGACACTGCTCATAAATTTCAAAGAGAAAAACTACGATAATCTAGCAGGGTGTGATGGATGGTATACCAGCACACTTGGAAATATGGGTAGGATATAAGTAACTGAAAATAAACGGTCCAAATTACAGATCCCAAGTATCATGAAATTAAAATTAAAATTAATTGATTATTTGATTATTGGGTGGATGGACATTTATTCGACGGTTAAAAATGAAAATGTTCCTATTCCAACTTCAAGAATAAGAGATTATAATGCATGCCACGTGTAAAATTAGTGCCTTAGTATGAGCGTCATAGACTGCCAGAGTATCAAATGACCCACCTTTATATTTCACACGCTTCATCCATATGCTACTGTCCACAGAGTCCAAAGCACTGGTGGCCCAAATCCCTCGTGTATTTTCAGCCGTCGATATCAGAAGGCTAAAAGCAACATGCGATGAGGGAAGTGAGCAATCTAGACGGTAGTCCAATCACGTCACGAAGCGGTGGGAAACCAGCATGGAAAGGCCAGCCTCTCGCTAGCTTTCTACCTTTTAAAAGCGCATCTTGAAAAGTACCGATCCTAAAGAAAGAGAATCCCGTGAAGCACTTACAAGCGATTCTCCTTTCTTTCTTCCTTTTTTCTCGATGAGAGTAGTCATTATCCGGACGCGGATTAGCTACTGACACAGGTTGAGTAGCTATCTCGCTACTGAAGTGACGTCACCAACTTCTGTGGGGCCCACTGTTATGTGTGTCTTGTATCCACACCGTCCATCCATTCGGAGAGATCATTTTAGGGCATTATCTAAAGTATGAGACAGATAAAAATCTCAAGTGGACCCCACCAAAGAAAACAGTGGAGACAATGACGCAACCGTTGAAACCTTCCCAGGGCCCACCATGATGTTTATTTTAGATCCAACCTGTTCATAAGTTCACACAGACATAGAAGTAGGGAAACACAAACATCAGCTTGATCGAAAACTTCTGTGGCCCCAAGAAGTTTTTAATGGTAGGAGATCAATCCCCACTGTTTTCTTTTGTTAGGTCCACTTAGGTTTTGGATCTGCTTCATTCTTTGGATTATTCCATAAAATTATCTCTTAAAATGGATGGACGGTGTGGATACAACACAAACATCACGGTGGGACCCACAGAAGTTGGTGACGTCACTTCAGTAGCGAGATAGCGACTCAACCTGTCAGTAGCTAATCCGCGTCCTGATCATCGTGTGGAAGAATCCAGCACCATTTATTGCGCGGCGCTAGGACCATCTTGGGCGGACGCGGCTTCGTTGGATATGTGATTGCGGGGCCATTGTAATGTTTTTTTTTTTTTTTTTTTTTAATTTCCATGCCGTCCATCTGTTTTGTCATATCATTTTAGCGTGTGATCCAAAAAATAAAGAAGATACAAATCTCAGGTGTATCACACCACAGGAAACATTAGTGATTGAACGCCCACCATTAAAAACTTGTTTGGGGGCACATTTTCCGTTCATCCAGGTCTGTGTGAGTTTATCATCAGGTTGGACGGCAAATAAACATTACGGTGGGCCTTAGGAAGTTATTAATCATGGGCTTCACCACTGCTTCATGTGGTGTGGTCCACTTGAGATTTGGATCTTCTTCATTTTTTTGGATCAGGCTTAAAATGAGCTGACAAAGTAGATGTACGGCATGGATATAAAACACATACATCACGGTAGGCCCCACAGTCTCAGATCCACTGACCTATGTGGTTCTTGGATCCCCCAATCAGCGACCCTTGGGGCAAGATACGGGGCGTACAGTTGTCAATCCCGACAACATATATTCAGAAAAAATGGAAGGTTATTATAAAAAAGAAGAATATTATGCGCCAATGTCCACCAACATGGTTAGTCACAGACTCACACAATGCATCCACCCACAGGTGGGGTTAGTGTCTCATTAGCACCTGCACATGAGACATGCTACTGAAACACCGAAGCATCTTCCAACTGGGCTAGCAGGCGAGACACGGAGTGAAAATAACCTCATTTTAATAATGAGGTGTTGGTACTGATTCTAAAGTGGGGTGACTACCATTGTTGCATGACTAACAGTGGAGGTAGGTGGGTGTACTAATGGTTGGGTTAGTGCACTAACCCAAAAAAAAGAAAAAAAAGAAAAAAAAAAAGAAAAGAAAAATCATGTATAGCTACGGTTGCAAATTGATTATGACATCAACTACATCATCCTAGCCAGGTTTTCCTGTTGCAAGTTGACTATTTTGGTTTTCAACGTTCATTGGAAGGCTGTCATTGGTATTAATTTCAAGGAGTTTGGCTTGCCTCAGCCCTCAGTCGCAACTCAACTGTAGCCTTAGTCGTCAATTAACAGCCCTCTGATTAAATTGGTGATTTTAAGATTATTCGACTTTAGTAATTGCTAAAACTGGTTAAGAACCACAAAAAAAAAAAAGAAGGACAAACACTTTTATTTAATGTTTAGACACACACACACACGTTCTCACAACACAGTAGGATTTCACCTTAATAGGTACTTGAACCCATGAACTGTTGTCTCTTGTGAGTCTACACTAAGGAATAAGTCTTCTTTTCTTTGTGTATTTCTCTGTTTTTAACGTTAATCCTCAAATTTTATAGGGATTTTTATATGTTTTATAGAGACTTGGACTAGCCCTTCAAGTCATTTCTATTAAAGAAGACATTACAGGAGGAGAGAGAGGTTTCCACACATTACGCAATGAGGCCTTATACCATCCGTTTCAACAGAGTTTTCTCTCCATGGGTTAGATGGCATATCAATAACACACTGTGCCCATCCTAAAAATCAATGGGCCACCATCTCTCGGGGCATCCTGCTTTCATGCCATAAACAGGTTGAATAACAGATGTGGGCCGATCCGCATCACTTGTAAAAACACTTATTCTATAACAACTTTGAACTGGCCTTAGAAAGTATAAAATTACTATTTTTCTTTTTCTTCTTATTTCAAATCCACACGGGAATTGTCAGATCCTCAACATTTAGCTGAAAGGAGGACTCTGATTAGTGGCGAGAAATGAATACTCCAATCAGAGAGATTTCTGAGGCACAGGCACTTAGGTGGGACACACTATTGTCGCCTTGATTACTGAAAATGGCCCCACCACTGAAAATGCCGGTGGGCCCAGATTACTGAAAATGGCCCCGCTACTGTTCAAAGCGCCGGACGGACGGTTGATATGCACATATACTCGAGTGCCAACATGCCCATGGCTTAGCTGATATAGACACTAGGCCTCATGCTCGACATTTTAGTCGTACAGCTGGTGTCCATGGCTTAGTTGTTTATACCACTGATCCGTTTGCTCCACAGGATGGACGGCTCCAAACAATCCTTCTGGATTGAACGACTTTTGCCCATCTTGACTTCTTTTAGCCAAACACAACCAATGGGTGTTGCGTCTGCATTAGAGGTGTCAAATAACCATGGGACAGAGCTCTGCATGGGACACGTACTGGCTGGCAAGGGGTGAAGATAACATTGTTTCAACACTGAGTTCTTGGTCTGAATTCCGAAGTGGGGTCGCTAACAATGCGGTATGACTAACAGTGGGGTGGGTGTACTAAAAGTGAGGTGTGTGCATAGTGTACTAACCTATAAAAAAAAATAAAAAAGAGTGCCAAAAGAATATATTACAAAGGCATATTTGCTGCCTTAGGATTCAAATACTTAACCTTTTGCTTAAATAACTACTTACTCTAAAAGCTCCACCCATGAGAGGTTAACAAGACGCAACAAATTCAAACAGTTAAGCTTGGCATGTGGACTATATTTTAATCCATACTCCATCCACATCGGGGATATACACACTGATGTTTTGGATCACGGACATGTGGCCCACGGCGGGGATATACGCACTGATGTTTCAGATCATGGAGATGTGGGCCCAACTCGGCCTGAATATTGAAAACGTGTATATGCATTCGTGCTGTCAAGATCACGTAAATCTTGGAAGACCCACTTGAAATTATGGGAGCTATATATACTCCCGCTACCTGTGATGCTTGATATGCAAGCAGTAAGAAATGGCTGACATGGCATGCATTATTTCAATTTAAACCAATAGATTGGAACCCATGTCTTTAAGTCAGAGTCTCAAAACCAAATCACTTGTGCGATCCTGACATCTTATTAGTGTACCCATGTCTGTTAAAATAAGGCCACGGGATATTTTTTGCTTTTAACTGGTTAATAAATGTCCAGTACATCTGACAATCAGACAATTATATAAGGATAAGTTTTAGCTCATGATAATTTGGAACTGCGAAAGCAATTTAGAGAAGGACCAGACAAGGCAATCACAATGTCATAAACAAAGTCAATCAGATAACATATGATTTTTACAGTGAAAAAATCATTTCTAAAAAAAAAAAAGCCATAACATAAAGCGACAATTCCATTATGAAAACGAAGTTGTAAGAGATGGATAATTTATCAAATCAAAAGTTGGCCCAGATTGTGATTTGGGTGGGCCATACGAAGCGAAACATTTGTAAGAGATATCCCTTGTATGTTGTTTTCAATCGTATTATTCACCTAAATCACATACCGAGCTGAGTTTTGAGACCTATGGCTAATATGGAGTGATATATTGGGTGATCGGGGTGGATTCCACATAAACCATATGGTGGGCCACCATTAAATAATTTAGTAAAATGCATGTCACGCATGAAAAAAGGTGTCAAACACAAATTTTGGATTTATATGAAATCCATATGCATAGTGCCAAATACAACCTAGGATTCTAAATTACATAGATTTCATGGTAATTATGAATTGGATTCCAATTCACATGGAATCCATGCTACCAAATAACTTCTAATAGTATGCTTGTTTCGAGAATTGGTGGGCTCCACTATCATGCTTATGTGAAATCCACCTCGATAAATAAGTGTCCCATTAATTTAACTATAGTTGAAAAATCAGCTCAATGTGTGATTAAGGTGGGCCATATGGATGCAAATGGGCTACTGCTAGGTAGAGCAGCGAGACTCGCTACTAAAGTGAGGTCACCATGTTTTGTGGGCCCCACCATGATGTATGTGGTGTATCCATGTCGTCCATCCATTTAGAGAGATCATTTTAGGGCATGATCCAAAGAATGAGTTAGATCCAAAGCTAGAGTGGACCCCACCACATAAAATAGTGGGGAGAGTGACGCTCATCATTGAAACCTAAGGTCCACCATAATGTTTATTTGAGATCCAACCTGTTTATAAGCTAACATAGACATGAACGAATGGAAAACACAATTTTTAGCTTGATCGAAAACTTCTACTGCCCTTAGAAGTTTTTAATGGTAGGCGTTCAATCTCCATTGTTTTTTGTGGAGGGGTCCACTCCAGCTTTGGATCTGACTCATTCTTTAGATAATGCCCTAAAATGATCTCTCTAAATGGATGGACTGTGGATACACCTCATACGTCATGGTAGGTCCCACAAAACATGCTGGCGTCATTTCTACTGGACCGGTAAGTAGCTAATCCTCGTCCATTCGAGACATACCAAGGAAAAGCCAAGAGGGGGACAACCACTCTTGATTTTTCAAGGCTACCATGATGATTTTATGAAATCCACTCCAATCATTAGATACAAATCTAAAATTCAGGCGTACATATAAAAAATATGACCCATCCTCAATTCATATGGCCATACAAAAGGAAACAGTTTGGAGGGTGAGGATTATTATTTCCCTTCGTATGGCCCACTTGAATCACAAAGCAATCTGATATTAAGGCCCTACAACTTAAGTTAAGCGACCCACTTGCTGATTAGGGTGGATTTTACACAAACATCATGATGGCTATGTCCTATAACATTTGTAAGTCTAAGGTGAGTTAACGTGAAGATTGTCCTATATGAAAATGACTTAATTAGCTTCAAGAATTGATGTGCCCCACCTTAATATTTATGTTAAATCCACTTTGATTATTAGGTGTGCTACTCTATTTTAGCCATAGGGCTCAAAAGTTGACCCATTTCGTGATTCAAGTGGGGCCATATGAAGCGAAACAGTTGTGAGAGATATCTTTTGTAGATTGTTTTCAATCATATGGTCCACCTAAATAACAGACATGCCTAAATCATATACGAGCTGAGTTTTAGAACCTACAGCTAATGTAAATGTAAAGTGACATATTTGGTGATCGGGGTGAATTACAAGGTGGACCATCATTATTATAGTATTAAACATAAATTTTGACATAAATTTAGATTCATATGGAAAACATATACACTTAGAATTCTAATTCGCATCGAATACGTCCTACGAAGACCCCTTATGTTACACGTTGCAAGGTTTTTTTTGATTTTGGATAGCCCATCCAACGAATTTTCTTGTGCTGGTAGCATGTTGGCGGGAAAGATGGTGCAGTACCACACTGGTGGTGATACACTTGCTTGTGCACGCCGTCCCATTCCGTTGGAACTTTAAAAAGGAAAAAAAACTTTCGTACTCCGGCAAAGTGTCATAGATGATATGCAGGACTTTAGGAATTATTTAGAAATTGCATACTTTATGTACAACAGAGTCAAATTGAACTGTCCAAATTATGGTTCCCAGTTTATATGCATCATGAAACAAAAATTACACTTAATTTGATTATCTACCTATCGGATTGGTGGACATATATTGGACGGCTAAAGGAAAAACATCCAATGGTCGTATTTCATCATACAAGTGTCCACAAATCAAAGTTTATGACTGATCATTCAATCTGATTTTTAGATTCTAACTTAGATAAAGATGATTTCACAATTTAGTCAGTTTAGTTTTAGTTAATATATGCCATATTTATAACTTCAATTGCCTGCGTATCAAGCGTCATACACTGCTCGAGTATCATAGGAAATGGCCGTGCTCAACAAAATTCTTTCTCGGGCAACTTCCAACAGCTCTTTTTTCTTCCATCTCTTCTCTCTCTGTCTGCTTCTCCAGCCATAAATACCTACCTTCTGTCCCTCGTGTTGTCTGCATTTTTCAAATGAAATTCTAGGGTATTCTTTTCTTCAGAGAGAGAGAGAGAGAGGTTTCTATTACATGGACTCTATTTCGACAATAGGCAATGGAAAATCCATCGTTTCAGGGAAGAAATCTCACGTTTCTTACAAATTTTCAAGTCCAATCTTTCTAAGGCTGAGAGATTTCGATAAAACGTGGAAGAAAAATCGGTTTTCAATAAAATCCAGCAATCCGTCTATCGATTTCAATGATCCTGGATGGAAGACTAAATATCAGGACGACTTTGAACGCCGATTCGAAATTCCGCACCTCACAGATATCTTCAAGGACGCTCGTCCCATTCCATCTACCTTTTGTCTCAAGAGCAGGTGATTTTTCTTTTTGTTATCTTTGATTTAGCGCTGTTAAGCGCTGTTATTGTAGAGAATTCGTAAATTTTGGATGATTTGTGATGTTTGATTCAGTATTCGGGTTTCTTTTTAAATTTCGTTTTGGATTTTCTAGTTGAAGTGGCCTGAGAGAATTCCCGGATTTTGATTGAACTTTGTTTTGTTTTCGTATTTCGAATTTGAAGTTTTGTCCTAGCAGTTATGTTGAGAATTTATGAATTTCTGCCAATTGGAGTGGTTGATTTCAGATGTTAGAATTGATGTAACCTCTGCGTGATTGTTGTGGGAATTTTCATGAATTTATTAGATTGAGCTGCTTGACTTCTTCTTTTTTTTGTTATGTTAAAACTAAGATTCCACCATTCATGCTATTAGATTTTGAGTCTGGTGACTCATGTTTGTGCGCTCGTGTATGTGAGATTGATCTTCTTTTCTTTCCTCTCTCTCTCTCTCTCTCTCTCTCTCTCTCTCTCTCTCTCTCTATATATATATATATATATATATATATATATATATATATATATATATATATATATATTTTTTTTTTTTTTTTTTTTCATTACAAAATGCACTGGTCAATAATGATTTATTTTAAGAAATTTATGTAACGTGTTGTTAGAGGATCATTTTCTGGGGAACAATAATCCCACCATTCCAAACATGTGTGCCCCACTTTGTGCTATCTGGACTGTTCATTTGGTGGCCCCTACCTCGGACTGCTCGTGATATTTGATCTTTAGATCTTAATTATCTGGTCATGTGCTTGCAAACGGAAAATCAAAAAAATTTATGATCAGTGGCTTATGTTTGATGGCAAAAAGACATTGATCATATGTAAGGATGGTCTGGTAGAGTATTTAGGCTATAGGGTAGGTGGACAGTCCAGATGGATGATCAAACCAGCCATGTGTCCAGTAGATGAGGGGTTTCTTCTTATTGTGATGTGTAGGAGCGGTCTGGATCATTTTTTCTTTTTCAGTTGGGTTGATATCAGTTGTGCTCTTGTTTTTTACATGGGAACTCATGTTTCAGTCGTTCTTGAACCAAGCGGAAACAAATATGACAGTTGCATATGTTGTTTAATTACCAAAGGACTCTTTAGCTTTTTGCTAATTGAGTGTGTAATCTTCAGAATTTCATCGAAGACATTATAAAAGACTCATTCTCCGGTATCCTTATATAGAACCTTGCTCATTGTACTATTTTTTTTTATATTTATAAGTGCTTACGCCTTCTTCTTTTTTAGCATATTCTTTTGGCTCTGATAAATTGAGTGTTTTCACATTCTCATATGCTTTGTGTAATGTTAAAGGAGTCCTGTATCTGAAGATTCCGCAGATGGTTGGTGGAATGGATATGTGAATGATAATGATAGGGTACTTCTTAAGGTATAACACCTCACCACCCACTATTGTTATTTTGACCCCTGCTTTCATGACTTCTCGATATTTTTGTTACCAGCTCTGTCATCAAAATATAGAATCTAGAACTGCAATTGGTTATTTTCTCTAGGCATAAATTGGAAAATGTTGTTTGCTTTGGAACTTTTAAGCTCCTTTATGAAAGATAAATGACTTCAATATTACCTGTTGTTACATGTTTCCCATGTGAAGGGTCCTTCAGCATAGTGCATCTGTCTTCTAAGAAATAGTATGAATTCCACTTGTGTTCTCCATCCACTTTTTATGCTTGGTTTTAATTAGTAACACGGGTCACCATGCACATTTCACTTGATGTATTTACCTCTAATGTAAGATAATGAATGGAAGGGATAGATGTTCCAATGCCACTAAATGGAATGCATTAATTTTGTCTCAATAGCTTATGTTTTCTTTGCATTACCAATCTATGCTCTGTATTTCTGAACTGCCATAACCAACCCAGTAAGGCTCGTGAAAACCTCTCTTTCCACGGCAAGCAAGGAAGAAAATTGAAGGAGGGGGAAAAAAACAGCTCAAACGTCCTTTTGAGTCTCAATGAAAACTCTGAAATCTGAATCTTGCTGTCACAAACATCAGAGGCTCATTTTAAAAGTAACAGATTCGGCAACATCCTAATGAGCTCGTCAATAACTAATGAAGCATGATTTCTTTAAAGATTATCCTCTTGAGTAGTGATTATCCGGACAAATTAAAGCAGAATATGATGGTTCCCATGTAAAGGGAACATGAGACAGATGGTCAACCTGACCAATGGAGGCTTTTGGAAAATAAATTGTATTATTGAGATACTGAAGAAGGATTCCCTCTACTCATCTAAAAAAAAAAAAAAAAAATGCCCTCTTGCTCCTTGTTACACCAGTCACCACTGGATCAATTTACAACATTTAACATCAAAACCTATAATCTTGAGGACCCTCTTAGAAGGAACCAGTTGATGCGTCTTACAATTTACATGCGCAAAGTACGGGGCACCAAGCAGGAGCAGGGGAGAGACTTTTGGTAAAAATTGTTGGAGGCGTCAGCAAACCCCCTGATATACATTGTTCTGTCGTTCCCTAACAGCTTGAGCTTTTAGCGCAACCGGTCAGTAACAAAAATATTGGGAGCAAGAGTACCTGGGAATTGTAAAGAGCATAGAAAATGCTTAAATATGCATTTTCTTTTTAATGTAAAGAACATAGAAATTGACATACTTAGCAACCTATTCAATTAACTTATTTACTGGTTGTTCATAGAGAAACCTGGAATATCTGGATTCAAAAATGAAAGAGAAACTGTAAATAGTGCAAAATTGTTTGAGTTAAAACTTAATTGCTGTCTTCATGAACTAGTAGTTGATGGGATGTGAAGTTCTAGAAGTGGAGCAACACCTTGGGTGAAAGATTCCTTCTTGTAAGACAACTATAGGCCTTTTCAAGGTTAATCTTAATGACCATATCACCAGTGATAACTCTGTAATTGGTATCAATGGTATCATCTGCCACATTGTCAAGGATCTGACAACCTATATAAAACACTTCTGAAGTGGCAACTGTGCAAATAATATGGAACTCATGAATATATATATATATATATGGGAAATGGTACTATGAGGTCAACCTCATGGAAACTTCCCATGAGGTCAAGCTGTGTGAGCCCCATTGTGATGTGTGTCGGACATCAACACCGTGCATTTGATGGGTCCCCTTTAGGTTATGGGATACCCCAAAAATCAGCCATATAGGGAACTCAAGTGGACCATACCATCTAAAACCATGTGAAGACATGCCTAAAATATCTAAAATCAGTTGGTGGGGCCCACCTGAGTTTTGAATGTGCCTGAAACTTGGTCAGACCCCTCGTACAAGTGGAGCACACATAATGGATGGGCTGGATTTGTGAACCACATCTCAGTGGGCCCAATCAACGATCATGAAGGTTTTAATGAGCGGATACCCCCTCCCAACTGTTGTCTATGGTGTGGCCCACCTAAGTCATGGATTGACGTGATTCTTTAGCCCATGGCCCACCATTGAATGTTGCATCCAACTGATGGAGTAGATGTTCAACACACATCACGGTGGGGCCCACACAGCTCGACCTCATGGGAAGTTTCCATGAGGTCGACCTCATAGTACCATTTCCCTATATATATATATATATATATATATATATATATATATATATATATATATATATATAAACCCTTCCTAGATTCATGAAAACCAAGGAAGCATTGAAAGCTTTGTTGGTTATGTAGAGTAGGCTAAGAACAAACGGACAGGAATCAGGTACCTTTAGCTGTACCCACACATGAATGGCCCCTTGAACCAGACGAGCATACTATTGTCAGTGATCAACAACAAAGAATGTAAAGGTGATTGAAGATGGGAACTTGCAGAGTGCAGTGTACAGGGGCCGAACACAACCATGTCAATGTTATTAGGACAAGTTTTGCCCATTCATGTGCAATGTTTCTACAACAGAATATCCCTAGGATTTAAACAGCCCACTCTCAGAGTGTATCTCAACTCTGCTCTAGACCATGAAGAGTGATTTACGAGATATCTTGTGCTTTGCAAATGACCCTTGCAACGGTTTATATAGATGCTCTAGATGACGAGTGGTCATGAGCATTGGAAAGGCTACATAACTGTTGAGAGAACCATTATAAAAGAAATCATCATCATCATCTAAGCCTTATCCCAGTTAATTGGGGTCAACTACATGGATCCTGTTCCGCCACCACTCTATTCAAGGGCCATACCGTCAGTTAGACCATAGGTCATCAAATGTTTTCTTACTACCTCCATCCATGTCCTTTTGGGCATTATAGAACAATATAACATTATAGAAGAAATAACTTCCATCATGAATCCAAACAAATATGACTGGTTAAAAGAAATGTTTTGAATTTAATTATGCATGGGCTCAGACATGCCCACAGCCACGCCACACAAATATGACTGGTTAAAAGAAAATGTTTTGAATTCAATTATGCATGGGCTCAGACGCGCCCACAGCCACACCACACTACCCTGACCAGGCCCAGCTTGGCTTGGCACGTGCGTGTGTGAAAAACACTCCAGCACTGTTGTTCTCAAGCACGCATGCATTCTCTCACAAAGGGGCTCAAGGCCCTTAGAATGCAAGGTGAGAAACAGTCTCCACTTCTCCAATGTGGGAGTAAAAGAAAAGAGGATCTTTCTCTCCTATTTTTAAAACTAAATTGCCCCCTTTTGAAGTTTGTTTTGCAACACCCAACTACAGCAATCTTAAACAGATTTACATCAACACAAAAACTTATCATTAGTTACTTAAAAGGGGAAAAAAAACCCCCCTCTTTCTAGCACTTCCAAAACCTCCTAGAAGAAGGAAAGAGAGAAACCATTAGGCTGAGGGACATAATCTCTTTGTAGACTAATGCATCACACTTTACCTCCTCCTTGGAGAGGCACCTTGATGCAGGACAGCCCTAAATATGATGCATGCTCATGAACACGATTATCCAGCGGAAGTAAAAGTAATAATAATAGTAAAATCTAGCATCAATCATCATAAACTAAAGAAATCATAAGGAAACAAGCAATGGGACGGGCCATCATCACAACTATGGAGTATGGGATTCAATTAGTGCATAGGTTGGATCCGGCGAGGGATGAAACCTCCCAACCTTGCATGGCTTTACCCAATCGATCAATGAAAATCACTAGTCCGAAGAATCAGGAAGTTTCTCGGATTAGGGATTTGGGAATTTAGGGTTTTAGGGTTTATTTTGATTCCCAAAGTTTTGATCAAGGAAGGATTGGCAAAATAGAATATAGAAAGAGGAAAATGATTACCTTGAAGAATTTGGAGGGGCACAAGAAGAAATCAGAAGAAGAAGATCAAGGAGAAGAGAAGAATCACCATGAGAGAGAGAGAGAGGAAGAGGAAAGCTCCAAGAGGCTTTTCATTAATCAATAATCAAAAATTAATTTCGTGTTTAGGGCTTAGCCCTCTTAAATAAACACTAAAAAACAAGTAAAGGACTAAACTACCCTCAAACTTAAGTAAAAAAAATGGAAAAAGAAAACACTTGCGCAAAAGTTCGGGTGCTTGGTCGGGCGCCCGATCGGCGCCCGAAGACGTCCAAAAATGTCCAAAGAGTTTCGGGCGCTCGAGAGGCCAAGTTCTGATTTCTTGGCCTTAATCGTAAGTAAAAAAACACTTGTGCAAGGGTCGGGCGCCCGATGGGCGCCCGAAGTTTTCAGCTCTTCAGTCCTATTTCTCCATTCTTCCTTCACATGGGTCCTCCCTGGATGAGGTCTTCTATGTGTCTGATCACATGTGGAGGGTCTTCAGGTCTTCAACTCCTCAATAGTCGCCTATCCACAAGGACGGTGCTTGTGGTTGGTGCTTTCTTCGTTGGTATACTTGAAATGATCTTGTGTCTTCATCAATTCCCCTCGGGTGAGAAAAACTCGACTCCGACGAGTTGAAACCTTTGTAGTACTCTAGTAGATCCGGATCAATACTCTGCAATGCGTCGCCCGACAATCACGTAGCTTCAGACAATGGTTTGTTCTTCCACTTGACAAGATACCTCTGGAAGCCTCCATCTCGCATGGATACTATCTCATCATCCAAAATCTCTTTAATTTCTTCTTTATGGACAATAGGTGCAGGGAGGGGTGGAAGGGGTTGTGAAGCAAAATCAGAATAGGGCCATGAATGAGATGATGGATCAATGGTAGGGTCAGGGGAACGGACTAGATCTTCTACATTAAAAGTCGAGTTAATGCCCATTTCAGATGGAAGGTCGATCCGATACGTGTTGGACCTAATCTTCTGCACTATCTTTAATGGTCCAGCACTACGCGCTTGTAATTTCTTAGCGGAACCCTGTGAGAACCGCTCTGGCCTTACTCTCACCATTACATAGTCTCCTTCTTGAAAATCTTGCAGTCTACGATGAGAATCAGCTGAAATTTTATAATTATCATTACTCTTACTTATTCGCTGTCTAATATGCGTATGCAATTCATGGAGATGTCGTGCAAATGCATCGGTTGAATCAGATGACCTTTGGGTGACAGACATGGGTAAGAGATCTATTGGCATTCTAGGTTTATACCCACTAACAACTTCAAATGGACTCATCCTTGTAGATCAATTTACTGACCTATTATAAGCAAATTCAGCAGTTGGTAAAATTAGGTCCCAAGTCTTAACATGCTCACCCACTAAAGAACGTAGAAGATTTCTAAGACTACGGTTTACCACTTCAGTTTGACCATTTGTTTGTGGGTGGTAAGCAGTAGAGAATTGCAAACGAGTTCCCATAATGTGCCACAGTGTCTTCCAAAAATAGCTAGTAAATCGAACATCACAATCAGACATTATGGTTTTAGGTAACCCATGGAGACGCACCACACCATCAAAAAAGATACGAGCTACATGAGACGCATCCGACGTTTTTGCACATGGGAGAAAATGAGCCATTTTAGAAAAACGGTCCACCACGACAAAAATGGAATCGTGCTTTTTTATTGTCTTGGGAAGCCCAAGCACGAAGTCCATACTAATATCCTGCCACGGAGCATGTGGCACTAGCAATGGCGTATACAGCCCGGTATTTTTCTTTTTCTGTTTTGCCAGTTGACATGTACAACATTGCCCTAAAACTTTGGCTACGTCTCGCTTGAAACTTGGCCAATAGAAACAATCTTCCACAAGGGCAATGGTCTTGTCACGACCAAAATGGCCAGCTATCCCTCCTGAATGAAGCTCCCAGATGAGAAATTCACGAAGGAACATACGGGGAATACAACTGTCTATCTCCCTTGAAAAGGAAGCCATCTTTAAGAATATATTCACCCATCATACGCTAGTCACTAGAGAGCGACGCGTAAGTACCCCCAAAATTAGGACATGTGGGGTATTCATCTTTCAGTTGCTCAAACCCGACTACCTCTACACTCAAGGAGTTGAGCAACGCCACTCTTCTAGTAAGGGTATCCGCTGGTTTGTTTTCAACCCCGGCCTTGTGTTTCAAAACAAACGAATATTCCTGAAGAAACGCTACCCACTTGGCATGCCTTGGGTTGAGTTTCTTCTGAGAATGCAAATATCTCAAAGCCTCATGGTCAGAAAACAAGACGTATTCCTGCGGTAGGAGATAGTGTCGCCAATGTCTCAGGGATTGCACTATCGCATAAAATTCTTTGTCGTAAGTGGAGTATTTTTATTTTGCCTCATTCAGCTTCTCACTGAAATAGGCCACTGGGTGTCCTTCTTGACTCAACACTCCACCTATACCGACACCAGACGCATCACACGCTGAGCTTCTACCTATTTTGCCCTTAATCTCCTTAAAAGCCTTGACTGCGGCTTTAGACCACACGAACTCTCCCTTTTTCATGCATTCTGTAATGGGAGCCATGATCATGCTAAAACCCCTAATGAACCGTCGATAAAAAGTTGCTAGGCCGTGAAAGCTTCGCACCTCATGAATGTTCCTCGGTTCTGGCCACTCAACTATGGCCCTGACCTTTTCAGGGTCTGCACGCATTCCTTCAGATGACACTATAAATCCTAAGAACACAACTTGGCTAGACATGAATGCGCATTTCTTAAGATTAACGTACAACTTTTCCTTCCTAAGGACGCTACAAACTTTCTTTAAATGTTCAAGGTGTGATTCCTTAGTGGTACTGTAAATAAAAATGTCGTCAAAGTACACCACTAGGAACTTTTTCATGAACGGCCTCAAAGCTTGTGTCATCACCCGCATGAACGTACTGGGTGCATTAGTCAAGCCGAAGGGCATGACCAACCACTCATACAACCCATCTTTTGTTTTAAACGCAGTTTTCCATTCATCCCCTGGGCGTATACGGATTTGGTGATATCCACTCTTGAGGTCTATCTTAGAGAATACAGTGGACCTGGCCATCATGTCAAGCATGTCATCAAGTCTAGGTATGGGGAACCTATACTTGACAGTAATTTTGTTTATGGCACGGCTGTCCACACACATGCGCCACGTGCCATCTTTCTTTGGCGTCAACAATGCAGGCACGGCACACGAGCTCATACTCTCTTGGATGAAACCCTTTTGTAGAAGCTCATCAACTTGCCTCTTCAATTCTACATGTTCTGCAGGGTTCATCTTGTAGTGAGGAAGGTTCGGTAGAGTAGACCCTGGGACAAGATCAATGGCATGCTGTATGTCCCTCATAGGTGGCAACTCATTCGGTAAGCCTTCCCGATCACATGGAGTGGTCTGTGGTTTTTCTGGTGCTGTATGTCACTCATTCTGCTATACATGAGATTTATTGTCATGAATATTCTGTATGAGACACGTTGTGCAGTCAATGATTACTTGAGCAACAGCATTCTTGGACAAACAGCAAATCAATGTAGCCATGTTTGGATACATGCATTCCAAGGGAAAAGAAAAGGTAATGATTAGGCAATGACTATTTGAATGAGCACTATTGAAACATGAATTCCATATTTAGAAATCTTGCTTGGATAGTAAGTGAAAACCTCATATTTGTGCGGCAATAGTCACCTAATTCCTTATGCGAGAGAATCCAAACTATGGAGAAGTGCCATGATTCCTTTGTGGACTGTAGAACCCTCCATTTTCTTTGCTGTCCAAACATCTCAAACTGTCACATAAATGGAAAACCTTTTCAATTTATATTGATTTCTATGGAATTTGTGATATCCAAACATGCCCTATACTTTTCTATGAAATGTATATACAAACAGAAAAACAGTTGTGAGCAGAAGCTCTCTTTCCATTTATATATCTTGTGCAAACAGAGTTCATGTGGACACTGTGGATCCTGATATAAATAAGTTTACACATTCTTTATCACACAAATGTTATGATGTTACGGGATTGATAAAAGGGTTAAATCCTACATGCTTTATGTATTAGGTATTTGCTGTCAAATAATTTGTTGGATAATTTATAATTTCATTCATTATGCCAGGTCATACACTTCTCCTCACCTACATCTGCTGGCGCAGAGTGCATTGACCCTGATTGTACTTGGGTGGAGCAATGGTAAATGAATAACTGAATACTCAACTGCTTTCAAAGAATATTCCAGCTGAAAATGCAAAGTGAGATACTAGCTCTACAATTAAACATTTTTTGACTCATGGAAGACAACCATTCGTCAGTTAGAATCTCTTTAATATATAAGAGAACAGTTGGAGAATTTCGAAATATATTCAATGTCAAGAGAATGAAGGTTTTTCTTAGTTTTCAACAACCCTTCAACAAGTCACAAACTTGAATTCCTGGGTATGCAATTGACATAAGGTGGCATGTAACGATACCTCAATATGTCAAGACCCTGAGTGTACACTAAAATGCTTATAAAACCCGAAACCAAGAAACCATTGATTCATCTATACTAGCGATTTATTGTTTCTCATAAAATAATAATAATAATAATCTGTACTCACCATCTATCTACTTTGCCATTGGTTATGGTAGTCTACCATGCTCACTTCAACTCAGAGTTTGTTAGGGCATGATGCTTTTATGGGACTTTCTTTGGAAACCTTCAAAAAGTTATTAGAACCTTACGTTTACTTGTTTTGGATACATTTTCCATCATGCTATTTGATATTCTATCTTGACAAGCATGAGTTATTTTTGGTGGACATTATTTTTAGGGTTCATCGTGCTGGGCCTCGAGAGAGAATATACTTTAAACCAGAAGAAGTAAATGCGGCAATTGTAACTTGTGGAGGGCTTTGTCCTGGTCTTAATGACGTCATTAGACAGGTTACTGTTATACACACATACTACTCTGTATTATTTTATTTGCATCCACAAGTTGCCCGATTCATGCGCACATGTGTGTGTATGTGCGTATCCATAAATAATGACTGCATTAATGAAGAGAGATATAACTACAAGAGTGTTGAACCAGTCTTCATTTTCCTTTTCTGGCAATCGTGATGACTATCACAAAAACCTCATGCAAGATATGACTAAAGGAAAATAACAATATCTTTCATATTATTGTTTTGTTTCTCATGTAACTTATATAAATTTCGTCCTTTCTTTTTGAGATTTTCTTTTCTTAAATTTTTGTTGGCATAGAGTTAGTCACTCCTAAAAAGGGCTTCATGCATCGAATGGTGCCCTGGCACTTGTCAAAATCAACTTTAGATTGATTGGGCCAACAAGCCTTCCTCAGGTTCCTACTTAAGGAGTGGACCCTTTGGCAAGCCTTTGCAACAAGCGCAAAGAACCCAACACCAGATTGCCAAGGCAAGCGTTGGGGACATGATCAACAGATCTTGCATTTTTTACCATCGAATCACAAGGTGCCACGTGTCCACTGCTTCTTGGGTGAGAAACTTGGGCCCCACAAGCCTATAAACACCCTCCTCCACTCATTTCAAGGGGAGCCAGTCAAGAGAATTTGACTATGTCTCGGAACGAGGGACTTCAAACACAGACGCTCAAGGTGAGCCTCACATGCCTGAAGACTCCCACTCACCACTAGAAGGGCCTTGCACCAAGCGCTAGGCCTCCCAGGGGAGCTATGGTGCTAGTCACTAGATTCCTAGGGATAGGAGATTACGCTCAAGCACAGACCTATTACAACATCTATGCTCGAGTGCAAGGCACCACAGTGTACCGTAACGGCCGGTACGGGGCCATAAAGGTCATTATGTAAAGGTAATGGTGGGGACCGTCAAACGTTACCATAACGGCTGTTATGCAAAAAATGACCTATAACGGCCCATTACCCCCCCCCCCCCCCCCCCCCCCCCCCCCCCGTGCGGCGTAAAGACCATAACAGCCTATAATGGTCTATTACAGGGCCGATACAGGTTTTTTGGATTTTTTTTTTTTTTAAAGAAACAAAGAGTGGGAGAGAGAGAGAGAGAGAGAGAGAGAGAGAGAGAGAGAGACTGTAACGGCTATTACAACCCATATTGTACAGGTAACGATGGTGGTCGTTACGGCCACCGTTACCGTTACTTTCCTTGACAATAGTGCAATGATTCGAGACTAGTCTCTCTCTCAACGATTAAGCACAAACCTACTACAACATCTGTGTGGGGCGCAGAGACTCTTGTTACTAGATCCAAGCTTGTGTATGCTAAGGCTATCACGACTTTTAGCAACCCGATTGATGATTCGAACACTAACCATAGATTAGGGTTTTATGCTACTCTATACCATGTAACAAGGTAGTTCACTCTAGTTATACCTTTCAATCAAGGTTTTTCCCCAAGGATTGTGATTAAGGGCCTGTGACTAGTGTTTTAAATAGCTACGCTATGTAGCATGTAACTTACGTTACGTAGTGTAGCTTAGCCTAAACGCTACGTAGCTCATGAAAATAGCTTAAGTTGCGTGTAGCCTACGCTACATGATTAATTTGGATACGATACACGCTTCATGGACTACGCTACACACTACATAGCTCACATTACAAGTCATTTTTCACAATAAGAATAAAATCAATCATTAAAAATGATTTGTTACATTTTTCTATTTCAATGAAAATTCGTGAGCCTTTTCGATGCTTTTAGTAAAATAATACAAGAAATAGTTTTAAATTGGTTTTGTTGCTCTTTCTTCACTTCTATACTTCATCATTACCCTTGCTATTACTTTAAGTTGCATTTGGTTGTACCAAATATCATGAAATTTTGTTAAATTTTATTATAAATCATCTAATTTGGTGCAACGAAGTGCAACCTTGATTACAAATCTACGTGTTGTGTAGCTTACGCCTCACGCTACACGTTATTCGCTATTTAAAACATTGCCTATGACAAATCATAGTCCAGAGTTATCTTGTTCCCAGATTAATGAAAGCCTCTCAACATGGCATTTTTAGGTGTATATCCTAGTAATGGAGACATTATTCATTAATATCAATCTAATATCAAACCCCATCTAACAAAAGACATTTTTTTATGAACGATTTTCCTTTTGTCTCAATTCTTTTATTTATTTCAAGTGACTATTTTTTCTTCCATTTGCTTTTCTTGTAATATTCTTCTGTTTACTTTTTAGTCTTTATTCGAATTTCTCAACCCATTATGAAGTTGTTTGGGCATCATCTTAATTTTCAGGCAAAAGAGTGTCCTCTCGTTCCAAATTTCGTTGTACAAGATTTTACAACATATCTTTTTAGTTCCCACAATTCTGTTGAAATTGGATGCCTTTAATCTTGCTAAACTGGGTTTGTTGATTCCATCGATGCCAGCATCGATCCTATCGAGGGTTGGTCGATCCTATTGACAAAGCAGTCGATCCCATCAACAGGGTTCCAAATCTTTGAGTCTGCTTGCTGAACTGTTTATAGACCTTTGTCGATTCTATCAATGGTTTGTTGATCATCTCGACAAACGATCGTCGATCCCATCGATGGACCCATCGATAGTGCGCGCAGTTTTGCGCAGTCTTGCGCGGTTTTGCGGACATTGTTTCTATTTTCGGTTCTTTGCTATTTAAGCAGGGGGATTAGGGTATTCCATAACGCAATTAGGGTTGAGAGAGAGCTTGGGTTTTCTCTTGGGGCTTTGCTTTTGGGTTGTTCTTCTCTTGTAACTTCTGAAATCATAGTGATATCGCTTTGTGCCGTGGTTTTTTCCCGCATGGGTTTTTCCACGTAAAATCGGATTGTCTCTACGTGTGGATTTACTTGTGCGTTTGTGTTTGGTTGTTTGATTCTCTTTTGTGCTTCCGCGAGGTTCCCAACAAATTCTTCTGTCCTAGTAGGAAGTAGTAATAAAATTTAATGGGTCTTTTATATTTGTGGAATGAAGTTCTATCTTTATTCAAGGTTGAATGTGTTGTCCTCAAATTTCAACACTTTTGTTTGCGGTTTCCTGGGTTCTTATCATAAATTGGTTTCATGGGCTGATTCAGATAGTTATCACGCTAGAGATCTATGGAGTAGAAAAGATTGTGGGGATCCCATTTGGCTATCGTGGGTTTTCCGACAAGACCATACCCGAAATGCCAGTAAGTTCTTATTTGCATCATCACTAGATATTTCTACTTTCCATTAACAAGACTATCGGATTATCTATTCGTTTGTCTTGAACCTACTTTGTTTCTCAGCTTCAGTGACTTGATGTCGAAAATATTGTCTTCAATCTCACTTTGATTTTCAGCTTTCTCGGAAAGTGGTTCAGAATATTCACCTTGGTGGTGGAAGCTTATTAGGAGTTTCTCGTGGAGGTCCTAACATTGGTGAAATTGTAGACAGTATGCAGGTATTTAATTGGTCTTTGCCGGTTGGCAGAGTTGATTTGTAAATACTCAACATTCTTGAATTGCTAATATTCAACTTGCATCCTGCTGTCAGGCATAAAACATTCTGAATAGATCTCTTTGCAACCTGATGTCAGGAAAGAGAAATCAATATGCTATTTGTCTTGGGTGGAAATGGTACGCATGCCGGTGCTAATGAAATTCACAATGAGGTTACTGAATTTGCATCTTGTTTCAGTTCTCTAGTGCACTACATTGTCATTTACTATTCTGCAATTTTCTTTAGTGCCTCACACTATCTATTTTTGTTTCTCTTTTTCATTCTGTCATCTCTTTGTTATATTGAATTGTTGATCAGTTTACCTATAATATTTTGACCTTTTCTAACATGAGGCACAATGTTTCAAATCATTTGAGGCAGTGAGCGGTCTCTATCCATTTTTCAAATAATTTCTTTGTTGGACTCACTTGCAGGAAACATGGACAAACAAACTTTGATTTCTCTTTTTCTTGCTTAACGTTATTCTGAAACTTACTGTGACCTGTTTTGTGTCATATATAAAGGAAAATAAATCGGATATTGATGGAAATAATTAGAATTGTGAGAAAAGAAAAGCAATTCCCATCTATGCTTATCGCAAACAGCAACAACTACACCAAAACAACTGTAACAACACCGAAAACAACAACTATAATAATTGGGATTCATCAGAAAAGTTGCGGCCAAAACAACAACTATAAGAATAGATGGAAAAGAACTAGAACATTTCATCTTTCTTTTGTTCAACATAAGAGTACCTCGCTCTTCATAGACGTCCGAGATGTGTATGAGACTTGAACCAATCATCAGGAAGGCCATACTTTTGATTGGAAAAATCCCAAAATTCTCACTAATTGGGCAAGTCTAACCTTGATTGGAGAACTACTTTCTTAGGAAAGTGAAGGTTGAAGGAACTTTGGTTGACCATTCTTACAACCATCCATTCTTTCCCAAAAACTTCTCTGACGGACTGTTAGGATTGTCAGATTGGTGTGATTTTCAAGCCTGGTCCATCTAAGGTATTATTACCTAATGACTGGTTCAGATCCCATACACACTAGCAATATGGACAAGAAAGCAAGTCAATAATAAGTAAGTGAATAAAGCACTTTGGACCATAGTCTAGCCCATAATAATAGAATAACCTGTGACCTAAAACACCCAAAGTTTCATTCTTTGCCCTCGCCCTTGAGATTGAATATCAGTTAATCCTGCCAGTTTGTTGATATTAGAATGATATTTCTCTCTTCCAAGTGCTCTGTTGGGGACATAAATCATCTAAACTTCATTCATGACAAAAGGAGTCATCAGAAAGGCTTGGTTCCTTTATCAAAGTGGTAGGCAACTTTAAGTGTGTGTTGGCCCTCTTGTGAAATATATAGTAGGTGCCATATGAATAGCACTCTGCTTGTCATAATATTGAGATATTGGTATTCTGTCTGGTAACCACTTGAAGCATCTGCGGTTTCCTTGTACTCCACTACAACACTTGAGCCCACTTCGGACTTATGTTTCTTCCTCTTCCAGCGAATGATTTTACGCTTGTTAGAGTATACAGTCTTTCATGTACATGCGTCACAATATATCTGAGGGTGAGAGTATACATATATTCAATGGTCATGTAGTGCACCACATCCTTCGAGATAATGGGGTATCTGTTCTAATTTATTTAATGAGTTATCTCTTGTAGCTGATTATCATTATAAACCATAGGAGGAGCATATATGTTCTCACCTCTTATTTTCCCTAATTTTTTACATGGTATCCGAGCCTTTGAGCTGATTTTTCTTTTCTATTTTGAGTCTACCGTCCATCTTTGTTTCTTGTTAGACCTTTTATGATGATGGAGGAATAGATTTGCACCTATCATCATACAGGGTACACGCTTCCTTCCAACCCTTCATCATTGTTCAGATTCCCAACATCATCAGAACCCATAAACGTCGTCGGAACTACCTGTATCATCTTCAAAACCCACCGCTGCCGCTGTCTCAGATCCAAATCTCTGCCCATGTTGGAAACCTGTCATGATCATTATCTCCGAGGATAAAGATACACCATTATCTCCAAGGATATGGTGCATTACATGGTCATTAAATGTATGTGTACTCTCACACTCGAATATACTACAACACATGTACATCAAAGACTGTATACTTGAACAATTCACATACACAAGATACTTCACCATAGACTTTGGTCAACACCATGATAAACTGGAATTGATGTCGATATTATATCATTCCCTACAGTCCCTTTGTCATCACAAGGTATGATACATGGGTGTTTTTTTTATGATAATGCATTCTTTGATTCTTCTTCTTCTCTTTGGTATGTTCATGTAAGTCTCCTCTACATAAAAGGGATCATCTATCTTTGATATGTTCATATTAGTCTCCTCTCACAAAGCGATCATCTATCTTTGACATGTTCATATAAGTCTCCTCTACATAAACCCACCATTCCCGTTGCCTCCAGTCGTTGATCTTATTAGCTAAAACTTCCATGAAGGCACTACAAGTTTTGAAATGGGTGTGTTATGTAACATAATGCTCACCACCAATACTGCTACTTTTCACCCCATATCACCCTGTATCACCGTTTCAGGCCAACACACCCTTATTGTTCATGGGCAATTCCGGCATATACTAGGTGATATGTACTGGTTTCCGATGATACTGTAAACCTTGAGGCACTTCTTTTTTCTTTTCTTTTCTTTTTTCTTTTTTTTTGTTCAAGACGAATAGTTATGAAGGATCATCTATCTTCTTTCCTTCTTGTTTGCGCATCTTCATTCTGTGAGTCACTGACACCCACTCTAAGGTGGTCATATTAGCTAAACTTCCACCGAGGCAATTCTTCTTTTTATCAAATACATAAATAGTTACGAATCTGACTGATAGTGACACCCTTTGTTTTTTGTGAAGAGGTGGGAGAAAGAGAGATTTGGGGAAACTATTTGTTGGGAGGTACGAACTAGGGCTAGGAAAACCCTGGCTCTGATAGCATGTTGAAGAGAAGGGAGAAA
The DNA here is from genome assembly GCA_003013855.2 of Liriodendron chinense. Lineage (NCBI taxonomy): Eukaryota > Viridiplantae > Streptophyta > Magnoliopsida > Magnoliales > Magnoliaceae > Liriodendron > Liriodendron chinense. The sequence continues at coordinate 1,018,925 of PVNU02002560.1, read as the reverse complement.
GGGGAAGTTATGTATTAGGAAGAAAACGATCTCCTTAAACTATTTTATTATGCGCACAAAATACAAGTGGAATGGTCTTCTAAGGGAGCACTGAAAGAAAAATGAAAAAAGATAGACAAACTCTCTCTCTCTCTCTCTCTCTCTCTCTCTCTCTCTCTCTCTCTCTCTCTCTCACACACACACACACACACACACACACACACACACACACACACACATTCAATTATCCAATAATACGACTTTCTACTATTGAGTTAATAGAAGTGCATAAATTGTGGCTCCTAGTTTATGGAACATCTTTTCCCTCTCGGCAATTTGCTTATTTAACATATGATATGTAGTGCCGCAAGAGAAGAATGAGAGTGGCCATTGTTGGTGTGCCGAAAACTATTGACAATGACATTCTACTGATGGACAAGACCTTTGGTTTTGATACTGCTGTAGAAGAAGCACAGAGAGCAATAAATTCTGCCTACATTGAGGTACAAAATTGGCTATGATTAATGTACTTTAGACATACCATTTTGGCATCATACCGAGTATAATTTCAATATCAATTCATGTCCCACAAGAGCCACTTCACTTTCTCATACTTTACTAGACTCCTTAATGTCACTATCTTCAAATAATAGGGATTCCTCCATTCCGTGCTCTGTGCATCCCAACCCACAATAGACTCTTCCACACGCTTGGAATGTCTGAGGATGAGATGTTCATTTGGTTCTTCCCACCATGTCTATGCCCTGGCCCAAAAATCAGGCCTTTACACTCACCGGGGGAACCACAATATGCAATACAAATGGACAGGTAAAATGAATCCATTAGTTACATATTGTATGGCCCACTTGATGAGTGGCCTGCCTGATTCTTTGGACCAGGGCATCTACACTATAGGGCCCACCTGATGGACATCTTGGATCTTGCACACATTTGCATATTGGGGGGAATGTGGAGGGGCTAGGCTATAAACACAGGCAGGATTCAAGACCCACAAATAATAACAATAATTGCACTAATTGCTTTGGTTCATCTCAATTTCATTACAGGCTCATAGTGCCTTTCATGGCATTGGAATTGTGAAACTGATGGGCCGAAGTAGTGGATTTATAGCGATGCAAGCATCCTTAGCCAGTGGACAAGTTGATATATGTTTGATCCCAGAGGTATCTCTATGAGATGTTAATGGATTCATCTTCATTTTTGAACCCTGTTCCGAAATTTTCTCCTTTATGTGAAGGTACCTTTCAGGCTACATGGCCAACACGGTGTTCTGAGACATCTAAGATATCTCATCGAAACAAAGGGATCCGCTGTAGTCTGTGTTGCTGAGGGAGCCGGCCAAGTGAGTGAAAACATACGGTACTCTCATTTTCATAGCTTAAAACAGGATATATATAAGGCAAAAAATGTCTCCAACTGCCTGTTTGGAAGCAATGCCAAATCGGAATATAGTGTGCATTTGCACTTAACTGTTCTCTGTCTAAGGGCCCGTTCGGAAATAATGCCAAGCAGGAATGGTTCTGTTTGACTTTTGGGTGCCATGGGAAATGGAAACTACATTGGACAGGATTCTAGCCTCCAGCTCTTTCCACTTTTAAATGCATCTTGAGATTAATGGCAGATGGAGGAGTGCGTAACATGCAATATTGCCTCTCAGAATCCAGAATTTTAGAGGAAGTGTTCATTTCAGAATTCTTTTGAATGAAAACTCAGCATTGCATTGGATACTGATGGTCTATATTGCAGGATTTGTTAAAGAAGACTAATGCTACAGATGCGTCTGGAAATATTGTACTTGGAGATATTGGTGTGTATACTCAACAGGAGGTTAGTATCCGCATCTTAGGCATACAGATGCATGCAAAAATATTACAAAGCCCATCTGGTGGACCTTGGAATGTGATCTCATGTGGGGAAGCTTCAACTAGAAGACACCATATCCAAAACCTACATCGTTGACTTTGATGAGGATGCTTTAAAATCAAAATCAAACTGAAAGTGAATGTTGTTAGTTAACCAACTAGGGATGTGTCTGATACTTAAAAGATTATTCGAATTTGTGACACATACTTTCATGGCATTGATTTGTCGATCCATTTATCACAGACAAAGAAATATTTCAAGGAAATTAGTGTTGCAGCTGATGTGAAGTATATTGACCCCACGTACATGATTCGGGCATGCCGTGCAAATGCATCTGATGGAATTCTGTGCACCATTCTAGGACAGAATGCCGTGAGTCTTCTCTATGTTTCCCTCTCCTTTATCCATTCCTATCATACTTGTATGAAAATTAGCTTTGTTCCCATGGTTATTTAAATTCAATATCTGGTGGTGCAGGTTCATGGTGCATTTGCTGGATACAGTGGCATTACTGTGGGCATATGCAATACTCATTACGTCTACCTCCCAATTCCTGAAGTCATTTCCTACCCCAAGCGCGTAGACCCCAACAGCCGTATGTGGCACCGTTGCTTGACTGCGACGGGCCAGCCAGATTTCATCTGATCTGTGGAAACCATCCAGAGTTCGTTGAGCAACCATTCCAGAGTTCATTGAGCAACAGCCTTTTTTCAGTTCCCTCTGTCGGGTCGAAATTTAAATGTATAGTGGTTGCAACTTGGTGAGTATATTTTGAGAAAAATAAAAATAAAAATAAGAGAAGCCATTAATTATCTGGAGATAAATAAGTTCTGTCTCATTTCACATACAATGTCTATGTTGATCACTCTTGCTAGATCAACGGCCATGTAACCCATGTTGTGTTGGGCCCACCGATATGGACATGCAGTGGGCAGGACAGTTGTAGAAGCCTCGTAGTGGTGTATTTCAGCAAGAATTGCTGCTTTTCTTTGTTTTATTTTAGGTACTGGGACCCACCTTCTGCAATAATGAGTACGACGATTTTTTAGGTCTGATTTATCATCTGCGCCAGATTATGGGGTAACACCACACTCAATGGACACGATCCAACCATCAATGATCAGCCCAGCCCTTCATGGACCACTATATGATACTCGGGCAGCAAATGACGCTTGATCCACAGGCGCTCAGAAATTGTAAACATTGCATTCATTAACTCAAGCTGACTAAATTGTATAACCTGCTGTAGCTAAGTACACTCCGAAAAGGTTGAAGAATCCTGACATCTGATTCGTGGACATTTATTGAAATGGGACCATTGGATTTTATTTTTCTTTCATCTTTTACTGTTCAATGAATGTCCATCAATCCAATAATCAGATTATCAAATCATTGTAATCTTCGGTTCGTGATAAATGTAAACTAGTAACCATAATTTGGACAGTTTAATTTAATTCATATGCTAAGAATTCAATTTCTAAGTGCCTGCACATCATTAATCACACACTACCAGAGTATAAAGTTTTTTCCTATGTTAAAATCACAATGACTTGGCAAATCTCATCCGATCACTTGCTGTTTCTTTTATTGCTGTCAGACTATATTGTTTTCCAAGCGAATGCTTGGGGCTCGTTTGGATGCTTGTAATTGTAATACGCTTGAATCTAAATCATATAATAAATGGAATGGATGAAAATTGGAATCCTTAGATGTATTGGTCTGCCTGTAATTAAAATACAATCAAAACCCAAAAATCGTTGGATGCTGGTAATTGGAATGCATTAAGTCAATCAATTTTAATACCCCCAATATTTGACATAATAATTGTAATAAACTCATTAAAATATGTACTTTCACAAAAAAATAAAGAAATTTTTAACCTCATGTGGCCATAAAAGTGAGCCCACCCTAAAAAAAAAACCGAAGATTTCTAGCATTTGCATACCATTTTCAGACTTTCGAGAGCATTCCCATCCGTACAATTTTACTGCATTCCATTTCACATAAATTTTAATTACCATTGTTTACCATTAATTAAACAACCCTTTTAGCTCATGTGCATCCATTTACCATTGATTACAACCGTTTTCCATCAACCAAACAGCCCCTCAGGATGTTCAGCCAATCCAGACCGCCCATTTTGCTAAAATTGATCTTAATTGCCCGGGAAGTACGATCATTGGACAAATCTAGTGGAAGATGAGCAAGTTGTCCACGTGTCAAATAGATGAGAGATGGGTCCATGAAGAAAGTTATAGTTATTGGAGGGCACATGGGGTGGCAGGTAAAAGAAAATAAACCTCAGTTACCTGTCCATCTCATATGCTATTAACTGCCCCTTAACCGTCCAAGGAAATGAGAGATCCTCTCTGGCTCTCTCTCTCTCTCCCCCTTGGTTCCTGTGAAGTCAGAGGAGACCAATTTATCGCCATCTTTATCGTTTCCCGAGAAATCAATATATTCTCTTTACAATGCCCAAAATAGCGTTTTCTTTCACCAATGGATCATGAATGGAGGATGCAAGGAAGACCGGGGGTTAAGATTCCTATGTTAGTTCTGCACTATCTACAGAATGATGGTGACTCATCATCCCCGTATGTGGCACCTGATTTACAGATATCCAGACCATCCAAATTGAGGATCCCATTGTGGATGGGGTGCATCTAATCACAATGATCAACTAATGTACCAGCCAATCAATGTATATCAAACGTATGGTTAAAAGAAAAAATTTCAAAAGTCCAAATTGGAAGGGAAAAATCATATTTTAGTTCAATTAGTTGGGTCAGAGATTTGGACGGTCTGGATTTCCTCACAAACATCGCAATGGGCCGCAAAATTTTCAACAGTGGTAATGGTTTCCTTTGATATGGTCCACTTGAGATCTGGATTTTCTTCATTTTCTGACCCTTAGCCTAAACTAAAATGGAGAAACAGATGGATGACATGGATTGAACACAAACATCACGGTGGGATCTACCCACGTTGAATCTATCTCACTTTTGGACTCATGTCCAACATGAACTGGTAAAACAGATTGGTGGTATGGATATACTACACAAATCTAAGTGGATTCCCCTTGTGCACTGTGAATTCCCGTTGAGAACTATATATTCCCCCTGTGCACTGTGGATTCCCCTTGTGCAATGTGGATTCCCCCTGTGCACCAAAAAATCAACGACATCAAACATAGAGTTCTATGGTATCGAGATCAGTCTATAGTGCTCAGTGGGAATTCATAGTGCTTAATGGGAATCCATTATGCCTAGGAAAAGTTTATAGTGCCCAGGAGGATTTCATAGTGCTCAGTGGGATTTTAGAGTTCTCAGGAGGATTCATAGTGCTCAGGAGAATTCCAGAGTGCTCAGTGAGATTCCAAAGTGCTAAGGGGGATTTTATAATGCTTAGTGGGATTTCAGAGTTTTCAGGAGGATTTCATAGTACTCAGGGGAATTCCATATTGCTCAGTAGGATTCTAGAGTGTTCGGGAGGATTCCATGTGCTCAAGAGATTCCATAATGCATAGGAGAATTCCATAATGCTTAGTGGGATTCCAGAGTGCTCAAGGGGATTCCATAGTACTCAGTGGGATTCAATAGTGCTCGGGAGGATTCAATAGTGCTCAGGAGGATTCCAGAATGCTTAAGAGGATTTCAGAGTGCTCAAGAGGATTTCAGAGTGCTCAGTGGGATTCTAGAGTTCTCAGGAGGATTTCATAGTATGCAAGGAGATTCCATATTACTTAGTGGGATTCTAAAGTGCTCAGGAGGATTCTATGTGCTCGGGGGGATTCCATAATGCTCGGGGGGATTACATAATGCTTAAGGGGATTTCATAGTGCTCAAGGAAATTCTATAGTGCTCAGAGGGATTCCATAGTGCTCAGGAGGATTCAATAGTCCTCAGGAGGATTCCAGAGTGGTCAGGGGGATTTCATAGTGCTTAGTGGGATTCTAGAGTTCTCAGGAAGATTTCATAGTACTCAAGGGGATTCCATATTGCTCAGTGGAATTCCAGAGTGCTCGGAAGGATTTCACGTGCTCAGGGGGATTCCATAGTGCTCAGTGGGATTCCATAGTGCTTAGGAGAATTCAATAGTGCTCAGGAGGATTCCAGAATGGTCAGTAAGATCCCAGAGTGGTTAGTGGGGTTCTAGAGTTCTCAGGAGGATTCCATAATGCTTAGTGGGATTACAGAGTACTCAGGAGGATTCTATAATACTTAGGTAAAGAAAAGAATACACCATCATTCTACGGTCAACGAAAAAAGGGCAAAAGATCTGACGGTTGGAACCTTCCATCAGAGTGGGCCCCATCAAATCAACCGTATGGATCACTGAAATACAATGGTCCTTGTAGTATGGCACTACATACAAGTATCCGTCAAAGGATATGACTGAAAAATGATAGCATTTGCATTCAAATAAGAACTTCTGATGAGCACTGATACAATGTATGGGAGTTTTAGAGCTTCAAGGCTCTTGTCTACTGTCTTCTATTGACTCTGACTATTGGTTTGTTTACAAGCAAAATGAAAGCTTTACAACACGCAGAATGATCTATATGGGGCCCACCATGACATGTGAGTACCATCCAAACCGTCCATTGGATACACCACCCAATGTTACAGCTAGATCTCAAAATCAAGCCTGACCCATAAATCAGATGGGAGACACCAGAGGGAACAATGGAGGATCGTGAGAAGGGGCACTCCCACCATAGAAACATCCAGATGAAACTGTGTATATGTCATCCAATCCATTCACCAGGTGAGCTCCACAAGGATGAAGGGACACACTGAGATTCAAGTCATTCATTGTGTTGTGTTCAAACTGAGTTTTTTATAGGGATGATTTTGAGACATTTGCTGCCCATAAGGAGGCGCACTAGATGCACGGTTTGGATTCCATATACACATCACGGGTGGGCCCCACCACACGGTTTGGATTCTATACTTTTGAGGGTGGGGTCCCAAAAATCGCATTGATAAATCTGAACCGTCTGACTAATCAAAGCTTGGGTTTTAGCGTACAGAATTTTGCTATGCCCACACGTGCCTCCCCAGCCTTCCATACGTGTCAAAATGGCATGTGTGTGGGATAAAGAGCAGGCACACCGTGCTGGGTACATGACATGGCCCAAAAATCAGGTGGGTCCACACGTCAGACGGGCACATGCGCACCCAGCTAGATACTACTTTCCTTTGTTTTTACGCACGCGGCCAACCTACGGCCTAACTTTTAGAACGGACGATCTACACTGTGGGTCCACGTAATCCACCGATTGGACGTCCCAAATACCCCAGATTAACCGCGAGTGGGAAGAGGTGGGAAGTCCCTGACTTTTGAACAGGTTTATACTTCTACTTTCGCTGGCCCTATGCACGCTTTTACATGCAGCCCAGGTGTCAACCTGGCTTATCTGTGGAAATATTAAAGCCGTCCATGGTGTGGTCCCATCATCCAGATGACCCGGATAATTTTTGTACGTGACTGAATTTTTGCACCACGTCATTTCCAAGGTGTGACCCACCTTGTGAATGGCTAAGATGTCCCGCGCACGTGTTGGGATAGTGCCATCACGTGTAAGGTGCTCGTAGGCCGTCCATTCCTGTTTTTTTATACGCTACTGAGGTTTTGGTGGAGTACATCCAGACGTATTACAAATTACAATATGATACGTAGGGACTTTAGCCTTTGAATTAGGATCATCTTCAAATGATCCAGACCGTTTATACGATGTTTCTCACCTAATATGAGGAGAAAACAAACAAAATATTTAGAATTCGACTATTTCAACCGTTAAACGTTTGGCTCTTTAGCTTAAAAAATGGACGGTTTGGATCATTGAAAAGAATCCAATTCAAATGGCTAAAGCAAGATTTGAGGCATGAACTTCCACGCTCCTACTTCGATTTGGACACTTTTGAGTGTCCAATCAATCGATCTCGACGGCCATTAGGCCCTGGAAATATCTCCTGGGCGAGCGATCCTTGACTGTGGGGCCCACCGTGATGTATGTGACTACATCCACGCCGTCATCGGTATTGAAAGCACGTTTTAGGGCATGATAGAAAAAAAATGAAGAAGATCCAAATCTCTCAGATGGACCATTAAATGATTCTTGTGGGCCACAAAAGCTTTAGATCAAGATGATATTTGTGTAGTCTCTTCATATAGGTCTTTGTGACCTTATCAACAGGTTGGATGGCAAATATACATTCCGGTAGAATCCATGAAGTTTTTAATGGTGAGGATCAAACTGTCTACATTCAGCGTACACATGCAGTGTGCCTGATAAATTGGACTGGCGTGATTGCCAGAGCATGTTCACGGTGGGCCCAGCAGAGTGACATAGTTCCTGAGCTGTAAACAAAAGCAAACCCTAATTTGAAGATGATTATGCACAGGATGGACCACTCATCAGGTGCAGTTGTGTACATTCAATCTCAACCGTTGATAACTTTTTTAAACCCTCAAATCTTTTCATATAGGATTGGCCATTAGTTGCGGCCCTCATTGTGGGGTCCACCTCGATGTTCGTATTATATATCCACGCCTTCCATTCGTTTTGCTAGATCATTTTAGGGCATGAACCCAAAAATGAAGAGATCCAATTCTCAGGGGGACCATACCACGGTGAGATTCATATCCACTTCATTTTTTTAAAATCATGCCCTAAAATTATCCGGAAAAAAGGATGGATGGTGTGGATATAGAATAAATACATCAAGGTGGGCCCCACGGTAAGGACAGCACGTCTTGGGTGAGGCCGGGCCACACCCAATCCGCTCTCCCCTGGGGAATGGAATGGGATTTTTGCTGCATTAGTCCCGAGGTATGGCTATTTTTACTAAAAGTCCAATTTCTCATGGCCTATTAGTCCAAGGTATGGCTATTTTTACTAAAAGTCCAATTTCTCGTGGCCTATTAGTCCTGAGGTATGGCTATTTTTACTAAAAGTCTAATTTCTCGTGGCCTATTAGTCCCGAGGTATGGCTATTTTTACTAGAAGTCCAATTTCTCGTGGCCTCTTTTCATTTTGGCCTTTTGACGAGAAATTGAAAATAGTTCAGTCGAGAATGCCCCTCTGACTGACTACTCTGCGTACGTAAGCCTTACAGATGAAGGCTTTAAGGGCCAAATGAAATAAGAATATGGGGCCCACAAAATCAGTGATTGTGGACATCGATTGTACAATCTGATCCATTCACATTAAAGGAAGCATTTCTAAACCCAATAGAGGTATTTAATTTCATATCCGACAGAGGCTTTGTGGGCCCTAAAAGAAATAATGGTAGATTTCCAAATGCAATTATTTCTATGGTATGGTGCACCTGTGTTGTAGATAAGTTTGGCGTGTAAAAGGAATGTGAGGAATCGCGCTCGTATTTCCAGAATGCGAGCATCCCAGCTCGGGCTCGACGAAAGGGGTCGCACATCCAGAATGCGAGCATCCCAGCTCGGGCTCGACGAAAGGGGTCGCACATCCAGAATGCGAGCATCCCAGCTCGGGCTCGACGAAAGGGGTCGCACATCCAGAATGCGAGCAGCCCAGCTCAGGCTCGACGAAAGGGGTCGCATTCCGTATGCCAAATGCGAGCACTCTAGATATGAGCAGCTCCCGCCATCTGAGTGATCGTGGTTCCTGGTTTCTGGCGTGGAAGGCCTTCGTTTACTAGTACCAGCAGCCCGTATAGGCCGGTTTTGGTTCGTATCTATTCTTAGCTCCGAATATCTAGAGACGTAATTAGTTAGACGTCTAGGATGTTTTGACTACATCTTTATTCAAGGATTAAGCGAGATAAGCTCCCTATCCCATGAAATCAGTGTTAATCTAACAGCTTGCGTAGTGGATTGGATCATTGAGATCTGTATAAATAGATGACTCTACTGATGATAAAGGTACACGATACTCAATCTTTAACTCCGATTGATCATTCCTCCTCTTTTCAACCTCATCCTATCTAATTTAAGCATCGGAGGGCTAACAGCTGGACGCCAGCCACCCTTAGTTGCTTTCTGTTTCTTTTCAGGTCCAAGTAAGAAATCTCTTGGAGAGAAGGTAACCTTTCGGAGGATCCTGTTACAAAAATCGATGTAAACAACCTGGGATCTGGGTCTGGTCCAAAATGGAGCCCATGGCCTAAAGTGATCTAGCAAAAAGGATGAACATCATAGATTAAATACATACATCATAGTGGGTCCCACGAGTGAGACCCTGTTCATGCCCAAAAATGGGCTTCCGCATTCACGAACACTGGACAGTCCAGCAACCTTCCTCTTTACTTTATCTCTCTCTCTCTCTCTCTCTCTCTCTCTCTCTCTCTCTTACAATTTCTTTTTGTTTTCTTTTTCATACAAGTGGGGTCACTCTCTCTTTTACAATTTCTTTTTGTTTTCTTTTTCATACAAGTGGGGTCATGTGTGGACGATCCACTCCATCCATCAGGTTGGCCAACCTATGGCGGGCCCAATGAGTCCTATTTTAGACAGGTTTCCTACCGTACAAACATCGCAATGGGCCTCAAAATCTTCAACAGTGGGAAAGGTTTCCTTTGGTATGGTCCACTTGAGATCTGGATTTTCTTCATTTTCTAACCCTTGGTCTAAACTAAACTGGAGAAACAGATGGATGGCATGGATTGAACACAAACATCACGGTGGGATCTGCTCACGTTGGATCTATCTCACTTTTGGACTCATGTCCAACATGAACTGGTAAAACAGATTGGTGGTATGGATATACTACATAAATCTAAGTGGATTCCTCTTGTGCACTTGGAATTCCCGTTGAGAACTATAGATTCCCCCTGTGCACTGTGGATTCCCCTTGTGCAATGTGGATTTCCCCTGTGCACCAAAAAATCAACGACATCAAACATAGAGTTCTATGGTATTGAGATTAGTCCATAATGCTTAGTGGGAATCCATAGTGCTTAGTGGGAATCCACTGTGCACAGGGAGAATCCATTGTGCCTAGAGAAAGTTTATAGTGCTCAGGGGGATTCCATAGTGCTTAGTGGGATTTCAGAGTTCTCAGGAGGATTCCATAATGCTCAGGAGGATTCCAGATGCTCAATGGGATTCCAAAGTGCTCAGGGGGATTTCATAGTGCTTAGTGAGATTTCAGAGTTCTCGGGAGGATTCCATAGTACTAAGGGGGATTCTATATTGCTCAGTGGAATTCTAGAGTGTTCGGGAGGATTCCATGTGCTCAGGAGATTCCATAATGCTTAGGAGAATTCCATAATGCTTAGTGGGATTCCAGAGTGCTCAGGAGGATTCCAGAGTGCTCAAGGGGATTCCATAGTGCTCAGCGAGATTCAATAGTGCTCGAGAGGATTCAATAGTGCTCAGGAGGATTCCAGAGTGCTCAGTGAGATTCCAGAGTACTTAGGAGGATTCCAGAGTGTTCAAGGGGATTCCATAGTGCTCAGTGGGATTCCAGAGTTCTCAGGAGGATTTCATAGTATGCAAGGGGATTCCATATTGCTCAGTGGGATTCCAGAGTGCTCGGGAGGATTCCATGTGCTCGGGGGGATTCTATAATGCTTAGGGGGATTTCATAGTGCTCAGGGGAATTCCATAGTGCTTAGGGGGATTCCATAGTGCTCAGGAGGATTCCAGAGTAGTCAGGGGATTCCATAGTGCTCAGTGAGATTCTAGAGTTCTCAGGAAGATTTCATAGTACTCATGGGGATTCCATATTGCTCAGTGGGATTTCAGAGTGCTCGAGAGGATTTCATGTGCTCAGGGGGATTCCATAGTGCTCAGTGAGATTTCAGAGTGCTCAGCAGGATTCCATAGTGCTCAATGGGATTTTATAGTGCTTAGGAGGATTCAATAGTGCTTAGGAGGATTCCAAAGTGGTCAGTGGGATTCCAAAGTGGTCAGTGGGATTCTAGAGTTCTCAAAAGGATTCCATATTGCTCAGTGGGATTCCAGAGTACTCAGGAGGATTTCATTTGCTCAGCGGGATTCCATAATACTTAGGGGGATTCTAGAGTGCTCAGTGGGATTCCAAAGTGCTCAGTATAATTCTAGAGAAAGAATATAGCAAGGAGGAAGCAGAGAAACTTGTGTTGTTGCTCTGTTAACATGATGCTGATGCTGATGATGTCGAGCCTCTTGCATCTTGGCAAGTTTAATGGACTTCCCTTGAGCAGAACGTCTACCTTGGCATACTCTTCTCTCTCATGCTAGATCTCCTTAAGAATTGGGGTCATATCCTTCATCGTTGGCCTTTCATCAAGGTGGGGTTGACACAAAGGAAAGCTACACCCAATGCCTAAAGTATCTCCTCTACTTCCGAATCGGGGCGGCCATGTAAGCTCGGAACAAGTAACTTCATGCATCCTTTCCTATGCCTCACCCAATCCACGATATGTAGCCCATCAGGGATTGTTGGATCAATTATTTGATTCCCTGTTAAAACTTCCAAGACAACAACACCATAGCTATAGATCCAACCTATTCATAAGTTCATACAGACATGAAAGAAGGGAAAACACAAATATCAGCTTGATCGAAAACTTCTATGACCCTAAGAAGTTTTTAATGGTAGGACATCAATCCCTACTGTTTTCTTTGGCGAGATCCACTTGAGCCCTAGCTCTGCTTCATTATTTGGCTCATCCCCTAGAATTGTCTCTCCAAATGGATGAACGGTGTGGATGTAACATATGCATTATGGTGGGGCCCAAGGTGGACCCCACAATGGAGCCCCAATGTAACGCCTGCGAGGGCTACCGCCTCTTCGAAAGCCTTCATTTGCAAGGCTTTCGTACGCAGAGCAGTGGTCAAAGGGACATTTTCGACCGTCATATTTTCAATTTCTCGTAAAAAGGTCAAAATGGAAAGAGGCCACGAGAAATTGGACTTTTAGTAAAAATAGCCACACCTTGAGGCTAATGCTTCGGGATTTTTACTGCATTAACTCCGAGGTGTGGCTATTTTTACTAAAAGTCCAATTTCTCGTGGCCTCTTTCCATTTTGACCTTTTAACAAGAAATTGAAAATGTGACAGTCGAAATTGAAAATAGTTCGGTCAAGAATGCCCCTCTGACCGACTGCTCTGTGTACGGAAGCCTTGCAGATGAAAGCTTTAATGGTCAAATGAAATGAGAATGTGGGGCCCACTAAATAAGTGATTGTAGACATCGGTTGGACAATCTGATCCGTTCACATTAAAGGAAGCATTTTTAAATCCACAGGAGGTATTTACTTTCATATCCAACAGAGGCCTTGTGGGCCTAACAGAAATAACGGTGGCTTTTCAAATGTAATTATTTCTATGGTGTGGCCCACCCGAAATCTAGGTCTGGTCCAAAATGGGGCCCATGGCCTAGAGTGATCTAGCAAAAAGGATGAACAGCATAGATTAAATACATACATCATAATGGGTCCCACGAGTGGGATCCTGTTCATGCCCAAAAGGGGGCTTCCGCCTTCACAGATGCTGAACGGTCCAACAACCTTTCTATTTACTCTCTCTCTCTCTCTCTCTCTCTCTCTCTCTCTCTCTCTCTCTTTACAATTTCTTTTCATTTTCTTTTTCATACAGGTGGGATCATGTGTGGACGATCCACTCCATCCATCAGGTTGGCCAACCTATGGCGGGTCCAATGAGTCCTATTTTGGACAGATTTCCTACCATACAAACATTGCAATGGGCCTCAAATTTTTCAACAGTGGGAATGGTTTCCTTTAATATGGTCCACTTGAGATCTGGATCTTCTTCATTTTCTTACCCTTGGCCTAAACTAAATTGGAGAAACAGATGGATGGCATGGGTTGAACACAAACATCACAGTGGGATCTGCCTACATTGGATTTATCTCAATTTTGGACTCATGTCCAACATGAACTGGTAAAACAAATTGGTGGTATGAATATACTACACAAATCTAAGTGGATTTCATAGTGCCCAGGGGAATTTCATAGTGCTCAGTGGGATTTCATAGTACTTAGTGGGATTCCATAGTGCTTAGGAGGATTTAATAGTGCTCAGGAGGATTCCAGAGTTGTCAGTGGGATTCCAGAGTGGTCAAGGGGATTCCATAGTGCTCAATGGGATTCCAGAGTTCTCAGGAGGATTCTATAGTATGCAAGGAGATTCCATATTACTCGGTGAGATTCCAGAGTGCTCGGGGGGATTTTATGTGCTCAAGAGGATTCCATAGTGCTCAGGGGGATTCCATAGTGCTCAGTGGGATTCCAGAGTGCTCAAGGGATTCCATAGTGCTCAGTGGGATTTCATAGTGCTTAGAAGGTTCAATAGTGCTCAGGAGGATTCCATAGTGCTCAGTGGGATTCTAGAGTGGCCAGGGGGATTTCATAGTGCTCAATGGGATTCCAGAGTTCTCAGGAGGATTCCATAGTACTCAGGGGGATTACATATTGCTCAGTGGGATTCCAAAGTGCTCAGGACGATTTCATGTGCTCAGGGAGATTCCATAGTACTCAGGGGGATTCTAGAGTGCTCAGTAGGATTCCAGAGAAAGAATATAGCAAAGAGGAAGCAGAGAAACTTGTGTTGTTGCTCTGTTGACATGATGTTGATGCTGATGATGTCGGGCCTCCTGCGTCTTGGCAATTTACCGAACTTCCCTTGAGGAGAACGTCCACCTTGGCGTATTCTTCTCTCTAATGCTAGATCTCCTTGAGAATCGCGGCCACATCCTTCATCGTTGGCCTTTCATCAGGGGTGGGATTGACACAAAGGAAAGCTACACCCAATGCCTAAAGAATCTCCTTCACTTCCGAATCGGGGCGGCCATGTAAGCTTGGATCAAGGACTTCCATGCATCATTTCCTATGCCTCACCCAGTCCACGATATGTAGCCCATCAGGGATTGTTGGATTGATTGTTTGATTCCCTATTAAAACTTCAAGACGACAACACCATAGCTGTAGATCCAACATGTTCATAAGTTCACACAGACATGAAAGAAGGAAAAACACAAATATCAGCTTAATCGAAAACTTCTGTGACCCAAGAAGTTTTTAATAGTAGGACATCAATCCCCACTATTTTCTTTGGTGAGGTCCACTTGAGCTTTGAATCTGCTTCATTCTTTGGCTCATCCCCTAAAATGGTCTCTCCAAATGGATGGACGATGCGGATGTAACATATGCATCATGGTGGGGCCAAGGTGGAGCCCACAATGGAGCCCCAATGTAATGCCTGGGAGGGCTACTGCCTCTTCAAAAGCCTTCCTTTGCAAGGCTTTCGTACACAGAGCAATGCTCAAAGGGGCATTTTCGGCCGTCACATTTTCAATTTCTCGTCAAAAGGCCAAAATGAAAAGAGGCCATGAGAAATTGGACTTTTAGTAAAAGTACCCACACCTCGGGCTAATGCAGTAAAAATCCCTGAATGGACTGGCAACCGTTTGCATCGCTCATGTAGTATGGCATAGATTGGCACGTGTTCTGCGTGCATAGGACGAGCACACCTGGCTCTCATCAATTACTGACCATACTCGTTTGGAGCCTGGTGATTGATAAGCAGGCATTGGAAATTGTACACGTGGCAACTCAAACGTAACCGTCCAATTTAGATGTATTATAAATTATAAACCGAAAATTCAGCAAATTTGGTTAAATGAACCAATCAGTTGATACAGATTTTTGGACGGTTGAAATTAGAAATAGTTAACCGTTGGGATTTAACAACAAAGAGTCCACTGATTAGAGGTCAGGATCCTTAAATGATAAACTACCTGCATTGGCTCTCGCAATTTGGAAGCTTTTATTTAAGTTTTTGATGTCCAAAGTGTACAATATCTGAATGCCCGCCTATCGACGGTCCTGCTCTGCCTCCCCCATAAACTAGTGTTATCAACGGTGGACGCGACTTGCCTGTGCCCGGCCACAGGAAGTTCCTATGGTCGGAAGCAATGTGGGGCCCACGGAGATTCCCGTGACAAATCCACTCCGTCCATCAGTTCCAAAAGACCACAATATGGCACGGATACAAACATTAGGAAGATCTAAAACTCAGGTGGGCCACATAACAGAAAAAAGTGGGATTGAACGACCACCGTTGAAAATTCCCAGGGCTCACCGTGATGTTTTATTTGCCATCCGACCTCTTCACCAGGTCATTCACCAGGTCATACGGACCTGGATGACGGGAAAACACAAATATAGTTTGATTCAAAACTTGTGGCCCCCAAACGGTGGGCACTCAATCCCCACTTATATTTCGGTGGTGTGGTCCACTTGAGCTTTGGATTTGCATAATTTTTTCATCTCATTCTAAAAATGAGCTGGCAAAACAGATGGACGGCATGGATAAAACAAATACATCATGGTGGGCCCCACAGAGCTTGGACCACGTTGCCGGTGCCACAGGCAATCCGGTTCCATTCCCATTCGCCTGCATATCAGGCGTCAAACGCCGCCGAGTATCAAAGTAACTCCCTTGTAAAAGCCCTTGCGCCGTAAGCTTATATTATAAAATACAAAATGACCCCACAAAAAAAAAAAAAAAAAAATCCCTATAATTGCAGAGTTATTTGATACTGTGGCAGAGTAGGAAGGTCCATGTACATGCACACGCATTATGCAAATGTGACAAACTTGTACCTCAATCCGAAACATTCAAATGGTGGGAACCACAGGAGATGATGGTGGCAAAATTAGCTACCTCTGATTAATGGGTAATTCAATTGTTGGTTTTGTATAGCTGACTATGACTCATTTTAGCCGTCCATTTTCTGGCCATCAACACTGCAGGGTGCTATTTCTCATTTGAACCATCCGTTTTGTGGCCCCCAATAGGACAGTCGCTTCATTCTGTTCAATGCGACTTTTGCATTACAACTCATCAACGGTGAGCCAGCATTTTGAATCGTTTCAATGTGTTAAGTATACGGAGTCATTGCTCATGTGACCATTTAATGCCGCGAATAGACACGTATCTAAAAAGAAAGATTGGAAATCCTCATTGCTGTATCGCACGACGAGCATCAAGTACGAAAAAATATCCAGTACTCTGAGGGCACTATAAGTTATGGTGCTCCTCGTTGTACTGGGATGCTTGGACCGTCCAGTAAACTGATCTGAGCTGTCCATTAGGTCCAAAACACATTTCCTGGGCTACCATGTAAAGTATAAACCAATCAGAGAACTCTGAATGAACCCTCAAGATTATTTGTGAAATTGAGGGACTATCATAGATTGGTTATTGTTCTAAAGAATCATTTTTACCAGAATCCTAATCATCCCATCCATGGCTTAAAAAACAGATGGCTGTAAAAAATATGTCCAAGTTATGGATGGATCGTGTCATCCAATTAATGTGATTTTCACTTGGTAGATGATGAAATGTACAAAAAACCTGATAGACGGTCCGGATCAATGGGTTAGTATGTCAAAGTCCTCCAATGCAACCAGGAGGAGATAAAACTTATAGTGATCACAAAGCACTGGATCATTTCTCAGTGATAAATAATGAATTAGAAAGAAGACAAGAGAACAATTCTCCCATCATCTTTCTTCTCTTTCTCTTTTTTCCTCCTCTCCAAAAGAGATCCTGAAACTTCCAAGAGGTCCCCCACAAACCCCACCTACAAATACTAAGATTCTCTCTCTCCCTCTCTCAAGTATTTCTATGTTGTCTTCCCAATGTTTCAACTGAGTCAGCAGCTCTTCTTTAATCAGAGAGGCCGCAAACCCCAAATTCTCACCAGACACACAGTCAAACAAACAAGAGACAAGGCAGCTGCAAACCATTTACAGGGGGAAAAAAAAAAAAAAAACCAATGATATTAATATCATAAATAATAAAAATCTATTTTTAAAATAAAACCCCCCTTTTTTTGAGGTCCCAAATGGACTCTTTTTTTTCTAATTTTTTTCACATAAAAAAAACAACAAATATTAATATCCTCACAATTTCTCACAAGTCTTGTAGCTCTCTCTCTGTCTCTCTCTCTCTGTTCTGTAGATTGATTGATTCTCCCCACCCCTTGTTATTCATTTATTTTCCCCCCTCTTGTATGTTCTCTTGGCACCATCCAAAACACACCAAAACTCCCACTCAACCAACCAAACTGGCATGTGTGAGAAAACCCCCTTATGCAACAAGATCATGACTACATGTCCACCTCAGATGATCTGTTTAGCTTCCTCCTCTTAGAGGGTGGGCTGCTGTGAGAATTTGTACATGACCCAACTGTAATTTCATCACTTTTATAGCTCAAGCATGCAGCATCCAGCACCCCAATGGGGCTCTGTGGCACTGATGAGAGTGGCCTACTTACACATTTAACAGGCTTACTGATCAATGCCATCTCTTGAATTAGTTCAAAACACTTCAATACTCTCTCCTGCAATCCAAAGACAGATAAACAAATTGATCAGATGGTTTGAATTTAAAATTGAACTATAATTATCGAAAGTCGTTTTTTTTTGGGTGGTCACAGCTTTATACCTTTTCTACATGCATGCCAACGGAAACGGACTCCTCCAAATCCACGGTTTGGGATTCTCCTGATACAGATATTGCCACCGCTAAAGCAATCTCAGAGGGCCTGAATTCTAAGAACTCAATCCCTGCATTTATTTATTTTTTCTCTGTTAGACAAGTCCAATGCAATTCCCACCTTTGCAAATCTTGAACAAGAAAGAAAGATGCAAACCTTTAACTGTGCTTAAGATGAGTTCAATGCATCGACAAATTGACGATCTTGGCAGCAGTTTGTCTTCGTTGATCCTTCGAAGAAAGTAGTCTATGAACGAGAATGGAGTAACAGTTTGCATCCTCCACTTCAAAGTGCTCAACACCAGAAGCTCCATTCTCTGTATAGTCCTAGCTTCGAAGACGAATTTCGATTCTCCAACCTGATAAAAAAAACATAATATTGCCATTCAGATGTGAAGAAAATACATGAAACATCTTCCAAACGAAGACGAATCAAGCAATCCTCAAGCATATTAGATAATGCATCCATTTCCATCTAATCCGTGTTTCTTCACCTGTAAATCTAGAGACAGAGGCACCTCTGTTTCCTCCATCTTGGCTGCTAAAGATAAGCAGGCCACAGATAAAAGCTGCATCATCCAAGACTTACCTTGCTACAAACCACAAAAGCAAAAGCAATCAAAATAAAAATCAAAGAGAAACAACCCCAAATTATTCATGAAACTGAAAAGGAAAAAAAAAAAAAAAAGCTTACAATACTGTATCAAAATCTGTTAAATAAAAATTAAGAAGAAAAGAGGTTGGGGTCCATTTTTACAACTTACAGGAAGTTCATACGCCGAAAGGAAACGATCCAAGTAATTTACAGATAAATAGGCACTCAAGGGTCCAAAACTGTAATAGGCATGAACCTGTTAAACCCAATGCATTAACATTAATCCCAAGCAATACAAATAAATAAATAAAAATAAAAAAGTTTAAAAAAAAAAATCAGAAGATTTTACATCAAAATCAACCTGGAAAAAAAAAATCAAATGAGAAGGAGAAATGAATCCAAACCAATGTACCAAAAATACGAAAATTAATAAAAAAAAAATGTAATAAGCAACTTTAATCAAAGAATTAAACAAAACCCAACTCAGGAAATACTTGAATCATATCAGTTACAAAAACATTACTGCAAAAGCAAGAAAAACCCAAAAATGAAAAGAAAAAAAAAAGCTCGATTTTTCACGAGGAAAAAATGCTATTAAATTTTTTTTACCGGTCACAAATACATAAAAGTCATATATATGAAAAATAAAAGAAATCTTGAAAACAAAAAGAAAAAGAAAAACCCAAATCCCCATTTCATACAAATAACAACACCCACCTTCCCAATCCAATCCACTGCATCTCTCCTCGCAGACAAATCCAAAACCCCACTCTGCAGCCTCCCAACGTAATCCCCCCTGGGAAGATGCTGGCATTCCCTCTCCACCATCAAACCCAGCCACTCCTCACTCTGCGATGGAAAACCCATCAAAGAATCCCCCCAAAAGCTCTCTTCTTTATCATGGCTATGATGGTATGTATGTCCCTCCACACCCTCACCAACACCATCATCACCAAAACCCATGATGCTATTGTTGTCTTCTGGGCAGAGGAGGCTTGAAGCTACACAGTCATAACTAGGAGCCATTGAAAGGTTTCTACTCTGTAATATATCTTAGTAAAACCAGATATGTTTTTCTTTCAACAGAGAGTAAAGCTGAAAAGGAAGAGCTTTTTCATCTTCCTATTTCACTAAAAGAGATTGCAAATCCCTCTCTCTCTTTCCCTCCCCTCTCTACTGTCAAAGGGTGGAGAAGAGAGTGTTGGAAAGAGGAGGGTTTTGTAAGGAAATGGCCGTATTTAGGGCAAACCAGCTTTACAGAGAAAGGGGGTATGGAATGAGAGAAATAGGAGTGGGACAAGAAAAGAAGAGAGAGAGAGAGAGAGAGAGTGAGAAAAGGAGTTTTGATGATGCATCGAGATGTATGTTTGCATGTCCTCCAGCACGCATCGCTTCATGAGGCCCACTTGCAGAGATATTAGATTGATCGGAACCTTCCATCTTCCGAGAAATACCGTTGATTGGTAAGTTTTAAAAGTCACGGTGGGAAAGTGAGTATGGACTTGAATTTGGACGATCCACTGTTTTATCTTTTTAGAATGTAGCCAATGATAGGTCACATCATCTCTGGAGGGTGATTTCTTTGGGTTGTGATCTATCGAGTCCAAAACATGAACGGTGCTTGTAGGCCTATTGGCTATAGCTGTTGGGAAGCCGATTGCGTCCTTCGCAGGACTCTGTGGGGCCAACCGTGATGTATGGGTTTTATCCACGCCGTCCATCCATTGTTTCATATTATTTTAGGGTACGAAATAAAAATGAGGTAGATTAAATGGGGATTAAACACTTACAACTTTTCAGGGCCCGCAGAAGTTTTCGATGAAGTTGATATTTGTGTTTTTCCTTAATCCAGGACTATGAGACCTTTGAACAGGTTGGATGGCATGTAGCCATCACGGTGGGCCCTGGAAGGTTTCAGCGGTGAGTGTCATTACACCGCTGCTTTCTATGTTGTGGTCCACTTGATTCTTAATCTGCCTAATTTTTTTTTTGGCTCATATCTTAAATGATACGATAAAAATGGATGGACGGCGTGGATACACCACAAAAACGGACGGGGTTTGAAAGGAGAACCTGAAAGCTGGGGATATTCAGGTGTATGTATGTATGTGATTAATGATGGTGTAATTATTGAAAGGATAGACGAAAAGAGAGTGATTTTGATCATGTGTATATAATACGAAGTTAAAGCTGTCCATCATCTAATGCAGCACTCGTGCCAACATGCATACATGTGAGAGATCTGAGCTTTCCGTCGAGTGGCCTACGCTCTTAAATATCCCGCGGTTTTGACTCCTCAGGTGGGCCATGGTTTACAAAACATCTTAAGGAAGCGGATTGCATACTGAGTAACTCCGCAAACTCAGTCCATCCATCTGCACGGAAAATTTTAGGTACGCTGCCAAACAAATGAAGCATTTCAAAATCTAAAGTGGACCACACCACAAGAAAAGTGTGAACTGAATGTCTACCATTGAAAAATTCTCAAGAGGACACAGAAGTTTTGGATTAAGTTGACATTTGTGTTTAACCTTCATCCATATCCATGTGATCTTATGAACAGGTTGGACGACAAATAAACATCACTGTAGGCCTGGGAAGGTTTTAGCGGTGGAAATCATTATTCCCACTGTTTTCCGTCGCATGGTCCACTTGAGGTTTTGATATGCTTAAATTTTCGGTTCAACCACTAAAATGAGCTGGAAAAATATATGGACGGAATAGATAAAGCACATGCATTCTACTCAAGTACGGAGAGGTGCGCTCCGGTGGTACCAGGTGGGCTCACGTGGTGTACGTCTCATATCCAACCCATCCATTGGTGCATCCCCTTGGGTTAACCCCGGGGATCTAAAATCATTTCGATCCGAAACTCTGCTGGGCCACACCACAGAGAAAAAGGTGGGAAGAAATGTTTACCTTTGATTCTCTCCGGGACCACTTGAGTTGCAGAATAGCCTATTTTCATCCTGACCCTTCAGTCCATGGAAGATGAAATGTCTGGACGGCCTGTATTCTGTATACACAACACGGTGGGTCCCCAGAAATTATCAAGGGTAGGCGTCCCCCGCTCGACTCGTCCGCTGTTGTGTTGCCACCCTGAGAAACGTACGGCGACCCAACTGATAGACGTATGGGATGTTACGGGTATAGTGTGGGCCCCACCTCTGCCCTGTGCCACCGTTACCACCGGAGCGCATTTCTTCATGGAACCTTACGGTGCAGCTAGTTGCATTTTTACTCGTGGATGTTCGTATCACTAATCCGGACCGTCCATCAGGTCCAGTCTACTCTTCCTGCGTTAGTGTGCAAATATCCACACTTCTTTATGTGTCATTGATTGGAAGTTTCAAATCGTGCATGGCAAGGTTTTCATACACTTAACCAGATATCGTTACAGTGTGGTCCACCTGATCGTGGCATGGTTCCCACAAGTTGAGTTGGACTCTTTAGATTGACGTAAATGGGTATAAAGCGCCTGATCTTGCAGATCCGGTGGGTCATTCTACATTCGAAAGGTGATTCTTCCACCGCAGATACGGTGGTGTTACATACTGATCTAGACCATCCACCTGGTCATCCCCCAGCTAAATGGCTCAAAACCCTTAAAAAATATCAAACAACCCTGACCGTTTAATTAGATTTCAAAGCAAACTGGCAGTGGCTTGCATCCATCAGATGGTTGGGTTGAATCTGTGGGCAACCTATTTTAGGACCATCACTCATAGCATGTACTATTAAGGCGGACCCTTTTGCGTGATCCACCTAGCTTTTCTTTTTCTAGTTAAACAGAATGAAGGGTATTTGCGTCATTCTCAGCGCCAAGTGGCATTGAAATCTAGAGCAGGATTTAGGTGAGCAGTATTTTGTAATAAAGTCCAGGGTATTTATGTAATTCCATCCATGTAATTACCAATCGGGTCTTAACTTTTTCGTTTTTCTTGTGAAAAGGACGCGTCCACGGCATCGTTTCTCAGCAGACAACAGACTGCCGTTTCTTTCAGAAATTATAATTACTAAAGTATTTTTGGCCTTCCCTATACGAGCAGGTGGTGACAATGGTTTGGTGATCAGGAACGTTGATCTGGTGGGACCCACCATGGATTAGCGACGGACTAGAAACCTTCCATTTAGTAAGTTTCTAATCCTTTGATCAGTTGCCTAAGAGATAGACGATAAAGGGAAAATCGACAACAGTCCACATGAATGAACAACACAAAGATTGAAGGACTCTGCTTGTCCATGTAGTGGATATTTTGACATCACTGTTTTTATTGTGGACCATTAGATCAATGGCCTTGATCGCCAAAGGATGGTCCCCCGGTACAAAATTGAACACTAAAGCTGGCATTCTTCATATCGTGTCACTCACTTTGGGTGCTCCAGCAGACCACCATACATTTTCCATTTGAAATCCGTTGGACTCCAGTTATTTTATTATTTATTTGGCAGGATAACCAGCGGACGCGGATTAGCTGTTATCAGGGTAACACTTACCCTAACGGTGAGGGGCCCATATTAATGGCTTTGTTGTATATCCACACCGTCTGTATGTTTTTACATATCATTTTATGACTAGATCCCAAACCTTAAGAAGATAAAAATCTCAGTTGGACCATACCACTAGAAACAGTGATGAACGTCTTTTAAAGAAAATTTGAGGGCACAAAAGTTTTTACCAAGCTGATATTTGTATTTTTCCCTTCATCCATTTCTACTTGACATTATAAACAGTTTAGATGGCAAATAAACATTACTAAAACTTAGGATGGGCCCTTTGGAATTTTTAATGGTAAGGCACTCAATAACCACTGTTTCCTGTGGTGTGTCCACTCGAACATTTTATACCACGTCCTAAACATTTTCTGTATAAACCGATGCACGGAGTGGATATACAACGTATTATCAAGGCAGGCCTCACAATAAGGTTAACATCTACTAAAGTGTTACCCGGTAACACCTAATCCGCTCCCGGATTTGCTATGGACTCTGCCAGTGGATACTGGTGGGTGCTCTGGGGCCCACCATGATGTATGTGTTTTATCGACTCCGTCTCATTCATTTTTCTAGGTCATTTTAGGGCTTTATCTAAAAAATGAGGAAGATCTAAATCTCAGGTGGGCCACACCAAAAAAAACAATAGTGATTGAATGTCCACCGTTAAAAACCACTTAGACCCACTGTAATGCTTATTTGACATCCAACCTATTGATGAAAAAACAAATATCAGCTTGATCCAAAACTTTTGTGGCCAGTGAGAAGTTTTGAATGGTCGGTGTTCAATCACATCCAACCTATTGATGAAAAAACAAATATCAGCTTGATCCAAAACTTTTGTGGCCGGTGAGAAGTTTTGAATGGTCGGTGTTCAATCACCACTGTTTTGTTTCCGGTGATGTAGTCCACTTGAGATTTTGATCTACTTCATTTTTTGGATCATACCATAAAATGATCCCCAAAAAAAAAGGATGGACAACGGGGATGAAACACGTACATAATAAAGAGCACGGACCAGTAGCCACTTTACCGTGGGAGTGGATTAGGTGAGACCCAGCATGCACCGAGGTGGGTGGGACCCCTGATTGTGGGGCCACTGTGATGTATGTGACTACATACACACCGTCCATCTATATTGAAAGTTCATTTTAGGGCATGATGCAAAAAGTGAAGCAGTTTCAAATTCCATAGGGGCCATAGTATAGAAACAGTGGTGATTGACCATTAAAAAATTCCTGTGGGCCACAAAAGCTTTGCATCAAGATGATATTTATGAGGTCTCTTCATTTAGGTGTTTGTGAACTTATCAACAGGTTGGATAGCAAATAAACATTCCAGTGGAATTCATGAATTTTTCAATGGTGGAGATTCAATCATGACAGTTTCTGTGGTGTGGTCCACCTAAGATTTGAATCAACTTCATTTTTGGAATCATATACTAAAATGAGCTTTAAAAATGGTTGGATGGTGTGGATTTAAGACACATACATCACTGTGAGCCCCACAGTCAGGGGTCCCACCCACCTCGGTGGATCCGGAGTCTCAACTAACCTAATCCGCTCCCCTTCACCGCAGCGTCAGTAGCCAATCCGTGTCCCGGCTGCTGGCGCGAGTGGATTAGGTGTTACCCGGGTAACACCCAGACCATGTGGGGGCCGCTTTAATGATTTTTTTTTTTTTTTTTGGTATATCCACCCCGTGTATATGTTTTTCAAGGCCATTGTAGGGTGCGATCTCAAAAATTAAGTACATCCAATGTACCAGTGTACCACACCACTGAAAACAGTGGTAAATAATTATTAAAAACTTTTTGTGGGCCACAAAAGTTATAGATCAAGCTGATATTTGTATTTTCCCTCCATCCAGGTCTGGTTGACCTTATCAAAAGCTTAAAAATAAGAAAACCCAACGATGGCCCTATGAAATTTTTAACTGTGCAAAGTTAAATTACTACTCTTTCCTATGGTGGTCCACTTTAGATTTTGACATGGTTAATTTTTGGGGCCACGTCCTAAAATGGGCTGGAAAACGGATGGATGGAGTGGATATACAACACATCATCAAGCTACACTCTAAAGTACCGGGTAACAGCTAATACGTTCCCGCGGCAGAAACGACGGCTGTTGCCAGCAGGGATCGACAAGACCCATGAGTGGTTCCCACCATTTCGTAGTGGGATGAGTCCGGGAGCGGGTTAGGTGAGACCCCGGATCCACCGAGGTGGGTGGGACCCTAACTATGGGGCTCACATTGATTTATGTGTCTTAAATCCACACCATCCAACCATTTTGAAAGCTCATTTTATGGTATGACACAGAAAATTAAGCTGACTCAAATGTTACGTGTAACACACCATGTAAACAGTCTTGATTGAATCTCTACCATTGAAAACTTCGTGGATTTTCAATTGACTCCACCGGAATATTTATTTTCCATCCAACGTGTTGATAAGGTAACAAACACCTAGATGAAGAGACCACATAAATATCATCTTGATCCAAAGCTTTTGTGGCCCATGGGAAGTTTTTAATGGTCAATCACTACTGTTTCCTGTACTGTGGCCCATCTAGGATTTATAACCACTTCGGTTTTTGGATCATGCCCTAAAATGAACTTTCAATATGGATGGATGGCATGGATGTAGTCACATACATCACAGTGGCCCTTCAGTTCGGGGTCTCACCTAATCCGCTCCCGCCTTCATTTTGCAGATGGGCTCCCTAACGCAAATTCTTTCTGGGCGTGGATTGCTGCAAGTTCTTGCGGTCCGAAGCTAGGTGGGCCCATGGTGCAGAGGGAGCAGATTAGGTGAGACCCTGGCCTCACTCAAGATGGTGCGGACCTTATGCATCCACTTTGCCCATCCGTTTTTTCATGTCATTCTAGGGCAGAATAAAAAAAATGAAGAAAATCCAATCATCAAGTGGACCGTGCTCTAGGAAACAGTGGTGATTGGACACCCTACCATGAAAACCTTCCTGGACCACAACTTGATGTTTCCTTAGGGCTTGTTTTGGCACCATGGATTCAAAAGGAACTGATGAGAAGTGAAATTCATGATATGAGTTCTCCTCAATTCTAATTCTTTCCGATTCCAAATTTCTTGTTTGGCAGTCAAAACTTGAAGAGAAGTCTGACAAAAGGGAATGGATCGTGTAGATTTTAATCCCACTGCATGCCCACCTATACTTTGAATTTTAATCCTATCGTACCAATCATTTTATGGCATAATCCTAAAAATAAAGCAGATCCACATCTCTGGTGGATCATAAAACCAAAACAAGTGGGGAGTGACATTTTTTACTAATAAAAGTTTTAAATCAAATTAATATTTGTGTGGTCCCTTCGTTCAGGTCTTTATGAGCTTATTAATAAGTTGAATTGTGAATAAACATTTATGTGGCCCTAAGAATTTTTATTAGTGGGTATTTAATCACCACTATTTCTTGTGGTGTGCTCTACTTGGGATCTACATCTTTTTCATTTTTTGGATCGAGCTCTAAACTGAGCTTTCAAAACGGATGGACGACATAGATGTGAGAAGTATACATCATGTTGGTCCCTCAGTCAAGGATGCATGGGCATGGTTTGGGTGGATCCCTAACTCTGGGGCCACTAGTGATGCATGTGCCTTACATTTATTACTGTCTATGTATTTTGAAAGCCTCATTTTAAGTTATGGTCCCTAAAATGAAGCATATCCAAATCTTAGGTAGACCATACCACCCGAAACAGTAGTGATTAATAATGCGTGATAATTGGATATGGTTAATTTTTTTGATAATACAGGATCAGAAAAGAAGATGTGCCAGCTGATCCACTGAACTGGGTGCATTCCTGAATGTAGGTTGCAGTGTGATGCATATGACTTGTAACCACTGCCATCAATCCATTTTGAAAGCTCATTTTAGGTATGGTCCCGAAACTGAAGTAGATCTAAATCTCAAGTGAACGCCACAACAAAAAAGCAACAGTAATTGACCATTAATAACTTCTTTTCGGCCATAAAAGTTTTGGATCAACCTGAAATTGGTGTTGTCACTTCATCCAAATCCTTGTGACCTTATCAACAGGTTGGATTTTTTGGATCATGCACTAAAATGAGCTGTCAAAACGGACGGACAGCATGGATGCAAGTCACATATATCACGTTGGGCCTGCGATCCACTGAGCTTTTCGTCAATCATGCAACACACCCATGGGTGCTGTCAATTTTAGCCAGCGGATGGGTTTCGAAACCAAGACCCTATGTTAAAACTCTGCAGAATCTACCAACGAGGCAACGCCCAAAACTTTCTAGGAGCTTTTCAAGGAGTTGATATTTGTGTTTCACTTCAGACAAGATCCAAACTGGTCAGATGGGAGAATCATCACCACCGCTTCCTATGATGTGGTGGGCCTCGGGAAAGTTTCAACCGTCGGTGTCACTATCACCACTGCTTCGTGTGGTGTGGTCCACTTATCACGTATTTTTAGGTTAATGCCTTAAAATGATATGGTAAAATGGAGTAGACAGTATGGATAAAACACATACATGGACCCAGAGGGGCCTGCCAGGACCGAGTCCGTCCACGCATGGGAGGATGCGGAATCCGCATCGCAGGCAGTTCCCGTCCTCTTTTGATTGTTCTCAAAGCTATTATTGGTACAAACCACAGGACCCACCTGGGCTTAGCTGGGATCCATGAAATATACGGTTCGTTCCATCATTTCATACGTGGGTCCCGGTTGACTGCCACCAGCACAAGGCACGTACTACTTGGGAGCGGATTAGGTGAGACTCCGGATCCACCGAGGTTGGTGGGACCCCTTGCTGAGGGACCCACTGTGATGTATGTGACAACATTCCACACTATCCATCTATACTGAAAGCTCATTTTAGGGCATGATCCAAAAAATGAAGCAGTTCCAAATCCTATGATGTGGTCGACATAAGATTTGAGTCAGCTCCATTTTTGAGATCATGCCCTAATTTCCAATTGGTTGGACGCTGTCGATTTAAGGCACATATATCACTATGAGCCCCAAAGTCAGGGGTCCCACCCGCCTGGGTGGAACCCGGGTCTCACCTAATCCGCTCCCGTACTACTTTGTCTGTTCCCTCTTTTCGCGTGCTTGGCTAAGACCACAAACACCTCTACCCTCAGCCACAAGTGCCAACCAGATACACGTGTGGAACATCTGAACCATGCATCAAGTGGGTCGGACCACTTAAATGACCTGGACAGAAAGTCAGCTGGCCATGGATCATTGCAGTTTGTTTTAAACCATCTCTTGTGTTTCTCTACACGTGTGCCTACCTGATGAGTATAAATCAGTCTTATTTTTCTGGACAGATCCATCTATTACATGGAGAGCCCATCTTGCGGACGGTTCCGATGTCCCATGCTCCCGCCACGTTGGCACTTGTGGCTGCATGTCGAGCTGCGTGTGGGCTTAGCAAATCTTTTCTTCTTTTCTTTTCCGTCATGGACGGTCAAACGAAAATATTCATTGCAGCATGTTACTCCATCCGTACCAGTGGGACCCACCATCATGTAGATTTTCAGATCGTACACCGCACATCTGATTTTTTCTTGTTCTTTTGTTATACGGAAAATAACTAAACTTTGCTTAAGATGATACATAATTTAAAAAAAAAAAAAAAAAAGACGGTGCGCGGCACAGAATACTAGGGGCAAAAGTTTCTCTAGTACATCTGGTGTTTTGAGTTGTAAAAGAGGCCATGGTAAAATGGTTTAAACTGTTGATTTTGTAGGCCAACTTAAGAAGGACAATCTATAAAATGTCTCATAGCTCGGAAGAATGTAAGGGGTAGTTTGGTAGCATGGATTCCATGTAAATTGGAATCCAATTCATAATTACTAAGAAATTCATGTGAATTAGAATCTTAGGTTGTGTTTGGCACTATGCATATGCATTATATGTGAATTCAAAAATTTTATTTGATGAGTTTTTTTTATGCATGATATGTATTTTACTAAATTCTTTAACGGTAGCCCACTGTAAGGTTTACGTGAAATCTACCTCGATCATCAAGTATATCACTTCATATTGGTCGTAGGTTTCAAAACTCAACTTGGCATGTGATTTAAGTTGACCATACGATTGGAAACAATATATACAAGGGATATCTCTCACAATTGTTTCACTTCATATGACCTACCTAAATCACAAACTGGGCCAACTTTTGAGCTGTACGACTAAAATAGAGTGACACACCTAGTGATTGGAGTGGATTTTACATAAATATTAAGATGAGGAATACCAATTCTTAAAGCTAATTAAGTCATTTTCGTGCACAGAGACCCAACCCATCTTCAGTTTAGGAATATTATGGGACATGGCCACCATGTTGTTTATGTAAAATCCACTCCGATCATCAAGTGTGTCGCTTAGTTTGAGTCATAGAGCTCAAATATCATATTGCTCTGTGATTCAAGTGAGTTATACGAAGGGAAACAATAATCGTCACCTTCCAAACGGTTTCCTTTCATGTGGCCCATATGAATTGAAGATGAGCCGTATTTTTTTGTCTGTGCACCTACATTTTAACTTTGTATCAAACAGTTGAAGTAGATTTTATAAAATCATCATCACGGTGGGCCTTAAAAAATTAAAGGTGGGTGCCTCTCTCTTGGCTTTTTCCTTGATATGGCTCACTTAAATCACACACTTAGTTGATTTTTTGGCTCTATGGTTAAATTTACGGGACACACCTATTGATCAAGGTGGATTTCACGTAAACGTGATAGTGGGGCCCACCAATTCTTAAAGCAAGTATTCTGTTGATTCTCATGATAACGCCATCCATGGTATAATTGGTAGTAAAGGGATTTGAAACATAGGTTTTAGCAAGGAATCCAAGATGGTTGAAAGGGTGGTAAATGGATTCTGTACACCTTTCCAAACGAACCTACTTTTTGTATTTACCACCAATTTTATGGTGCCAAACAACCCCTAAGGGCCTGTTTGATTTTTTGCCTCAATTGTAATTACCTTGTAAATGGGTAATGATTATTTACCTAGGTAATTACTGCATCTTTCCCCATGAAGACAGTGACGGTTACTTTTCTTAACACTAAAATCAAGAAATTTGTACAATAAATGTGGGGCCCACTGTGATGTATGTGGCTTAGCCACACCGCCCATTCATTATGCTAGTTGAATTTAAGACGTGGACCAAAAAACGAGGCAGATCCAAAGCTCAAGTGGACCACACCAAAGGAAACAGTGGGAATCGAGTGCGTACCATTAAAAACTTCTTGGGGGCCCTAAAAGATTTGGATCAAGCTGAAATTTATGTTTTCCCTTTATCCATGTCTGTGTGACCATATGAACCGGTTAGATGATGAATAAACCTCAATGCAGGCCCAATAAAAGAAATAACTTTCAACGGTGGACGAATTAAGACCACTGTTTCCTTTAGTACGGGCCATTTGAGTGTTAGATTTGCCTCATTTTTTTGCTCATGTCCCAAAATGTGCTAATAAAACATATGAACGGCGCTGATATATTATATACATTATGGTGGGGCCCACGGGTTTAAGTCAACACTTTTGGACCGATTTCCGAGGTGGAATTACTCACCCATTTCCAAACAAGGTGAAAAAGAAATAATTACCCATTTACCACATATTTACGTCTATAATGGAAAATCAAACAGGCCCTAAGCCTTTAATAGGTCTAAATGAAGAGCCAAAAGTTAAAAAGAAAAAGTAAGAGACAAAGAGGACAAAGATTTACGTGATTTAACAATATGCCTAAATCAATCAAGTAGCAATATAGAGCTTTACAATCTCTCACTAAAAAAATACCCTACATGAAAATAGCCATTTTCTTTCTACATGTGTTCCCCTTTCATAGATAATATATTTAGGAGAGAATTGCTTAAAGCCTAAGAACATACTAAAAAGAGAGAGAGAGAGAATGGACATTTCCTATTTAAAAATGGCTATACATCATTACATGCATATACACTCAGCACCTCAACATTCTTTCGATAGAATTATGCTTTTTCTAGTAATACAAAAAATGCTCCTAAAAATAGTTACCCAAATATCTCCAATCACCAAGTAACAACAAGCTTAGGAAAAGTTGTGTATCAAATAAGTTTTTCCCTTGCAATATGTTTCATCATCATATCTTTGGCATTGTTGTTAGTGTGAATCTACTAGTAAAAAGATTTATATACATTCTCCATGTTATAAATAAAAACAAAGTGATGTTGTACATGTTGGGGGCGGTGACAAAAGTTCAAGATCTCGCACCCTAACTACGTTAATTATGAGATATAATAATGCGGAAAACACAATCAATCAATCAACCACACGAACAAAAGAGATTTTTACGTGGAAAACCCTTAACAGAGGTAAAAACCATAGGACCTCATCCAGATAACAAATCGACAATGTAAAAGACTATTACACAACGATCACAAGCACAACCCTCTTGGATCTAATTAACCTCACCCACACATGGGTGGATAACAATCAAAGAGAACTGAAAAACAAGAGATCTTACTGATCCAAGTACTACAAAGAAGTTGAGAACTGGCAGGCAGCGTGGATGAAACATCACTGAAAAATAAGAGATCTTACTAATCCTAGTACTACAAAGAAGCTGAGAACTGGCAGGCAGTGTGGATGAAACGTCACAGGCCCGAACCTTCTCTCTTCGATCCTCCTCCTCTCTTTCTCTCTCTTTTCTTCTTCTTTTTTTCTCTCTCTCACCTTGAATGTGTAAAACACCTATTAGGATACCCTAATATCGATTTAGAAGCAATTATATAATACTTCGCAAGAGTTAGAGCCAAAATAGAAAATTACGTTTTGCAGTCCGCGCGACCGACCAGACACTGTCGGGCGGCCGATATTGGGCAAAACTGTCCAAATAGTTGCTGAGAAAAACATCCAAATTTTGGGTGCCCGACTAGGGCTTCGGGCGTCTGATCATCATAACATAGGGTGCCCGACTACTTCCAAAACTGTCCAATGACTAACTGTCCATCAGAAGCGAATTTCGATCATTCGACGCAGACTGGTAGAGCGCCCGATGACCCCCGAGTTGCACTCTCTCATCTCCTCATGAGGAGGAACACCCCATCAGTACATTAATGTACTTATTATGAGCATAAAATATCAAATTTTAGCAAAGTGCGACATTCTTTTATTGTCACAATAATCACCATTATTTTATGCTTAAATTTCAATTCTTTCAATAACTTTTTCAATCAAATGTCTTACTTGTATTGCTGATATTATTCTGCTTTTGTAGTAGATAAGGTATGACTAACTACAATCTCTTCTATTAATTATACAACTGGATACATAGAAGACATAACTTCTAGTACATCTTTTATACCATTCTCCCGTATAGTTTACATCTATGAACCCAATTAACTTTAAATCTTTAGCTAACATAGTAAATAGTAGCATACTCTTTTAAGTATTTAAAAATTCACTTTACCATAGTCTAAATATATTTACCCAAGTTCATAATGTATTTACTAACTATGTCATTACTTATGTAATATCTAGTTTGATGCACGTTATGAGAAATATAAGGTACCTTGCTTATAGTACTTGAAGAATATTTATCCTCTTTACTTTTATATTAGAGAATTGATATGAAGACAACTTTCAACAAATAGAAAATGGAAACTAATTGAGTTATAATTTTATATAGTAAAATAATATAAAACTCTTTCAATATAACATTTTTGAATTATCCATGCTTTTTTGTTCTTCTTATTTCTAAAAATGATCATCTTAGGAATCTTATAATGACATTCAAAATTTGTATATCAAATTTTATAGCTAAATAAGCTTTTAGTGCTAGAATACTCTATCTTTACTACTATTTGCAATTAGCATATTATCTACATATAATAATAAGATAATGAATTCATGATTGATATAATTATGAACAAAGCACAATGATCTACTTTTACATTTCTAAAATTTCAAACTTACAATGAAGAAACCAAACGACTTGTACCTCTCTTAGTAATTTTTCTTTGATAATCATAATATTATTAAAAGATCTCTCAAATGTTTTTTGTGAGACTCTTTGATAAACAACGTACCCACAACAAATTTCACATTAAGATTTGAAATGTTGATAAGATTCATAATTGTAGAATAGATGAGGCGATGAAAAATATTATGTGGAGTTACTATTAGAAAAAAATCACAAAATCTATAGCAAACTAGACACCATTAATTAACCACGATGACCTGGTTGAGCTGTAGATGGGTTGGATCATACCTTAGATTAATTCAAATTAGATTAAGGATATTATGGGATTGACCTATATAGACTTAAATGAGGCGGAGGATTCAAGAACTCTACGTGAGAAACAATCATTTTGATTAGGCGTTATCAACTTTTTTATAAACAAGTGGAGTGTTTACAATTATCAACCCATTTTACGAATATGACATCAAACAAAGTAAAAGTGTAATATTTTATTCATTATTAATCTTCACATTGACCGCCGTCAATTTGCTAATCAAGGTATTAAACGTATTCAAGTATTCTTACAAAAACGTTTCTTATTTTATTTTCTAGTTATACAACTGTTGTTAGAGAAAAATCTTGTTTGATATTAATTTTCCTTCATACAAGTTTCATAATTTATTCCATAAATTTTTAGCAATGGTTTAATCAGACACATTGTAATAAATGAATAAATGTCTAGTAAAAAAGATCTATTATGGCTAATTAGTTTTCTCATCAAGAATCTCATTATTTATTTTTACAAACTTCATTTCTTTTCATTCGATCATAGTTGCAGAACATTCCTTCACTAGGATCGTATTCATATTCAATTTTATAATGCACAATTAGATCTATTGAATTTTGGCCTCCAAATCTAGTAAAATTTTATCTAACTATCTAAAACATAATTACAACATATTTGTAGGCACCAATCTTGTGCTAGAAGGCTTTTTAAACTTTTGGTTCCAATATTACTTGTTACAGAAAATACTCACATGTAATTAATGCAAGCAAAGGAAAATTACAAAAGAAAAAAAAATCTAACTAAAAACTGAATGCTAAAGAGAGAGGTAAAAGACAAGATCTATAGAGATTTATATGGTTTAATAATATGCCTACATCACCAAGTTAGTAATAGAAACTTTTATTATTCACTAAAATAAGAGAAGTCAAATAGTACAAAGGTTATCTGTCTCTCTCCTACTTTCTGATCATATAATATCTCATTAAAGAATACTCCACCCGAATACGTGTACTCTCTTTATATGTTT
This sequence comes from Liriodendron chinense, assembly GCA_003013855.2. Lineage (NCBI taxonomy): Eukaryota > Viridiplantae > Streptophyta > Magnoliopsida > Magnoliales > Magnoliaceae > Liriodendron > Liriodendron chinense. Next base: position 984,205 of record PVNU02002560.1, on the reverse strand, counting down.
CCATCATATAGACAACACGCCCAAGAGAGTTATTTAAGGCCTAAAAATTATGCTTTATATACAAGTACTTAAAAAAGAGACAAGGTCATTACACATGTATATATACATTACCTACAACATTTTGCCCCATGTTAATGGCTTGGATGTCAGCTCTACAAATTGAAGTTTCATTCATGGTCTAAGATTCATTTTTTATGATATCAGACAAAAAATCTCTTTTGTGTACTAGACCCAAGTAACTGTAATTTCAAAGTCATTTCCTTGAGTCAGGTCATAATGAATGAATTTGGTGGGAGTATTAATGCAACTCACGACACATACCCTCCAACGAGTATATAAATTCATGGTCTTGTCATGTCCTTAAACGTTTATATAGAAAGGTGATCTTATAGGAACCTACTATAATAAAAGAAAATAGGTATTATTCTATAATGTTTTAGCCAGATGTTTGTATAATGTACAATATTATTTGGACTTTCAATTTGTACAAGTGGGGCCCAATGGCCAATAATTTAAATATATGATATGATGGTCCCTATTAGGGGTAGGACGTATACTAAGAGGCTATTTTGATGCATACAAAGCTATGCACCTATATGATGTTATATACATATCATTTTTTCAGGTGCCAAAGATAGTCTCACTTGGAGTATTTCAAAAATTTATAAGACTTGCTTTTTCATAGTTTTTTTTTTTAAAATGTGTCATATTATGCTCTAGCCTATAACGTACATAAGGCTAGTCTGAAGAAAACATTAGCTAAAAAATCAATTAATTAAATGCATGCACACGATACTCATGTGTAGGAGTATAAATTCTGACCCGATAGGCTTGACATGGGCTTGATTCTACTAAAAATTGCTTGTTTTAATTAATCATTTTAATTAGATTTTTATAACGGTTGGGTGTGGCCTTACATAACATGTGTTTCTTCAAAGTCAGCCTCACTTCAACTATATATATATATTTAAAATTGAGTGAAACTCAACTACATATAATTAGAACTGTGTGTGTTTATAAATAAATGCATGATCTCTTAGGATTTTTATAGAAAAACTTTCCTTTCTTTCTTTGAAATCTTTCTTCTCCCTAGGCGTGTGAAGAATGTGATGATAGTATTAGTATTTGGGCCTATACACATTGTTGAAATCGTACAGTGGGAGATTTATCATATGGATAACACAATGAGAGCCTGCCATAGTGATTGATTTTATTAAGAGATACAAATTATCTCAAAGAGAATAATTGAGTCTGCGCTTTCTTCATATAAGAAATCAAATTGTATCATCAACTATAGTATTACATTTGTGATCATATGAACATGTGTGATGTTTTATATTTTTATTTATTTATTATTGTCTGAATATTTTTCATACCATTATTTTTAACAATGCAGGACTACTTGTACTATAGTCCGTATACATATAGCAATACACATGTGCACATTGATTTACACATATGGTAAATGTGAAACACTTGAAAATTAATAATAGCACATATGGTAGACGCTAGTACTTAAACATGAATGATCGTGTATATAAAACATTTGACACATATGATGTATGCATGTGGTACAAAACTTTTAACATTCATAGTCTACTCTTTAGCCATTGAATCGAAAGTGTATTGCATATTGAGTAAACTCTGTAGGGCTCACCATGATTTATATATTTTATCCATCCTATCCATCCATTTTAACAAATAATTTTACAGCCCGAGCCAAAAAATGAAGCATATCCAAGGCTCAAGTGGACCACACCACAGGAAATAGTGTGAATTGAACGTCTACCGTTGAAAAAATCTTAAGAACCATAGAAGTTTTGGATTAAGCTGATATTTATTTTTCCTTTCATCAATGTTTGTGTGATCTTATGAACAGGTTGGATAGCAAATAAACATCACTGTGGGCCCTAGCAAGGTTTCAATGATGGAAATCATTATCCCTATGGCTTCTTGTGGTATTGTCCACTTGAGCTTTGGATATGCTTCAATTTTGAGCTCAACCCCTAAAATGAGTAGGAAAAACGGATGCACGGAGTGGATAAACCAAATACATTTACAGTGGGCCCAACATGAGTTTACTCTGTAGAATAAATGAGTACTGAGTTGCTCGATACGCAACCCTTTTTCCATTTGACCAAGTATGGAGTATAATAGAGTAAAATAGTCATATTACCTTTTTTGTGTGCGAATGCATTGCAAACTACTTAGATTTTGCCAATGCATGATATAATTTGCATTACATGACTTGTATCCAAACGACCATAAGGTCTTTAGATTGGAACATCCTAGCCCTTGATTATTTGGCTTCCTTTAGGTTGAATGTAAACCCTTGTTATGTTTCTTACATTTCTTTCTTAATCACCAATATATTGGCCACCTATTACTGAAGACTTATGATTTTTCTAATATTTGGGTGCATGAACCATCCGGAGCAAGTCTCAGTACCATGCATGTACATATCTTGTTCGAAGGAAACACCTCTGATTCATTACACAAACATTCACCGGAGCATCGTACAATGCGGTATTATATAATGTTTGGTCAGGATATTTGTATACTACAAGTGGGGTCATGGTCAGTAATCCAAACCGTTACTTTCTCAGGTGCAAAGTACTAAACCTTGGGATAAGTGGCCTACATAAAAAGAGTAAAGAAATAAGGTACCATAGCAAACTTCCTGTTTAAACTATAAAAGGCTAAAAGTTTGATGGTTAAAAACCTTCTAATTTGGTAGATTTTTGGTGCATGGGCCAACTGTTAAGTCTTGAATTATGCATATTTATTTCTAATTCCATGCCTTAATTACACAAAACAATAAGTTTAAAGACTGACTTTAATATGTTCTTGTGATTATAGGAGCAAATGAGTATGTGAATGAAAGAAGCTCAATATGGAACAAATAGATAGCAAAGTCCAACTGCAGCACAATAATTTCCAACGATCCAACTTTCCAACACATCCAAGACACCTAGCCGATGGACCTCACCTTCAATCCATGACGCTCATCATGCAATGGACAGCAAGCAGATCATTAACCGTCCACATTCAACACGTGTGCATCAGTCAACATCCAAGCAAAATTCAGTCGCGTCCCACTTCAATCACAAGTGCATAAAAATCAACCATCCAAATGGTTGAACGACCAAGTACCTCCACTACAAGCAGCTGCCCCCATTCATCATCAACTTTCTAACCAATAATTGAGCAGGTGGACCCCACTTCAGTCCAAAGTCTAGCCTCACATGCTACAATCTCATCCAGTACACGTGCAACCATTTATGAAAGAGCCAGCAGCCATGCATCATCTACTCTGTCAAGTGGACCTCCATTCAACCAACGTACATATGCAACTCCATCTTCAGTCATCCATCATCTGTCCACTGTGCACATGTGTTAAGAACTCCAAATAAAGAAACTAAAAAAATAAAAGAAAATAGGAGAGCTGTTCGTTTTGGGAATTTTTAACAGAAAAAAGAAAAAGGAAGTTTCCGTTTTGAGAATTCAAACAGCAAGATTGAGCCCGTTTTGGAATTTTCGGTCCCATTCGTGTAATACCCCAAAATTTTGTGCTCGAGTAAGTACACAAGTGCACATCTTAGTATACACCCCGGTATGGATTCATGCTTTAAAAAAATTCAAACTTGTGCACATCTGCATAACCTTCCACCCATCTCGAGCTTCTGCATTTCAACATACTTGATTTAGGATCAATCTAAACCATTAGAATTTTTTTCAGTCCTAATGAGCTATCCAACTGCCCGATCGAAGAATACACCATCGACCACCGAATTCAAAATGTTCATCATCATCAAACCATCCATCAACACCAACATCAATTAGTCCAACCGTCCAACAACCCTCCTCCTTCTTGCGTGTTCATAAAACCAACCATGTATTACCCTATACACGTGATAAGCATCCTAACCATCCAAATATTTACACCATATCTCATATTTTAATTGTACATTGTACTTGGATCCACCAATGTAGACACCCAAACATCAAGATAAACCACTCTCTGTGGAGCTTATATGGTTCATATCAAGTGCACTGGTCAGTTTCATAGAGAATATCTACACATAACTTGACCGAATGGTAGGCATAAGTCGTTGAATACATTGTGACCACTGATGAAAGATCATAAGCCGATATTAGGCTCATTAGATAGAGCACGTTAAGTAGAGGCTGACCATCAAATTTCATCTTAAACAGACGGTGGGATATGACCACATATGCATTTGAAATTTTTACAAGGAAAGCAACAAGAGATATCCCACTTTTCATAGGTCTTTGTCCAAAGACATCTCTTAAAAAAGAAAAAAAAAAAAGGAAGAGGGAATCACGTTGCTCAGTCAGCCACGTCTCTTACCCACCTCTCATTTAACTTCCCTATTTCCCATCAACCACTCATCTATATGACCCCCACCATGGTAATCCAGACCACTCACCAGACATCTCGATAGTGTATGGTCAGTATTCAACATTCCATGTTCCTGTCATGTGGTCCACCTGTGTCCCGAATCCACTGCAATGTTCAGCCCACGTCCCATTTCGACCTAACAAATTAGCTAGATGGAGTGGATCTCCAAAACATATTCAGTGGACCCCATTTAACCGTGCCAACTCTGAAAATTCGCATCTCTACACTTTACAGATTTCGTTCGAAACTGAAACCTCCATTTTCGCTTCAAGTTGTAACTGCATCCGTGTGTCTTGCATTCATCAGATATCAACCGCTTTTTCTTTCACATCCAACGTCTCTCAGCCTTCCAATACTTCTCGACGCTAAACAACCAATCAGGGAGTTCCATTCTTCCCTTTCTTCTCCGCAGTTCCCGCCACTTGCGCATGCATAACCTAGAACTTTTGTATGTGGACCCACCATAAAACCTCATTGAACCTTTGTTTCCTGAGGTCCACAAGCTTTCTACACCCATTCTACACTGTTCAAGAAGATCAACAAGAAGAAAAACCGACCAGATCATACCATCTCCAAGAAGATCCAACTTAGACGTAGTTCAACTTTCCAAATCGGTCAAGTTCATAGATTGACTGAAAACTTCGTCAGAATAACATAAGAGGTAGGTGATCTCCCTGTTGAAACCCTACAATACTATATAGATTGATTTATTATTTATCACATATGGTAGGTTCAATTTATTCAATTATTATTGTGAGTTGTGGATCTATCTCATTTGATTTTCATGCATTGTAGATGAAATTCATTTAATCCTAGTTAAGAGTTGTCTGTTGATTTCATTTACTCTTTGATGCGCATTGTAGTGGGATTTAGTTGATTGTTGTCCATTAAAATTATTGCATTCTTATTATATGTTATGGAATGGATGTGAATTACGAGTGTTCTGCCCTAGAAAGGATCATTCTGTTACTTTTGTTACGGGTGCTCTGCCCTAAAATGATCACTAGATAGATGGGTGCTCTACCCTATAAGGATCATGGGTGTTCTGCCCTGGGATAGTCCAAAAAGGATAAGGAGAAGTTATGTTATTTAATTTATTGTAATTTATTATGTAAATTGCAAGTGATATTGTGGAAGAGCTAATGTCAATTTATTATAGTTGATTCCATTAATTCAATAAATTTACAATTGATATGAATGTAGAATTTCTAAGTGTGGGAATAATGTGACCCTACGAGCCGTCATGGTCACACCCCTTAGGTGGTTTTATAGGGTTTGATGTTGAAGAACGAGCTAGACCAAGCTGAGGGATTGTTTTTGTTTTCTTGGAATAATTTAAATTTTCATTAACATATAGTTTAATTTTAAAAATATCAATGTAGTGAAAGTTATTTAAGGATGATTGGTGGATTATTAAAAGTTTTAATTAATGAGAATGATTAATATTTAGTTTCCTTTAGTTGGCTTTGATGGTGTATTAAAATGAATAAAAACTATGTGAATGACAAATGTATTTTGATTAAATTAACCTCACTGGTTTGGAATTCGGATTCAGGCCTGATCAACTCGAGTACCGAATTTCAGGGTGTGACAGATTGGTATCAGAGCCTAGGCTTTAGATTCTATCTAAGGACCTAAGATAGTCTTTCAAATTAGAGACCCAAACTTAGGCCCCTGATCTTATGATGGATGAAATTAGAAATTTCACTTAGGATCCCTTTGCAATTGTTTCACATTGAATCTGATCATATTTAGGCCCTATATCTTATTAGAAACTCAATTAGGACCCTAAAATAATTCTTAGGATTTTTTAGCCACTACATTGTTTTTGACATCAATAATCGGTATGAAACACTTGACTTCAGAAAATCGTAACTATTAAAGTACAACCCTGTTTGAGGTGATTCAAAATCTCACTTGAAGTTTTATAAGTTTAGTTACAGGAAAAAATAATTATAAAATTTTAATCTAGAATTGTAATGTACCAATTCCAGGTTATAGTCAGATTGTTCACAACTCGTCCATTTCTGGACAACGTTCACTGTTAGAAGTTTAAGCTTTTTGATGAACGTCAGATGATGCTGAAATTTTATATAGTGATACTTAACTCATAAATATGTCAACAAAAAATATTGAGTGTGATCCGATGCCTAGAAGTATTAGAAATAGTAACGTTAACATCACCTCTGAATCTGAAATTTTCTGCACCTGAAATTTGATTCATACATCATCTCAAATTCTCCTAAATCCTCATCTATAACTCTTCCAGCCTATACAATCTTCCTTGTAATGGGAAATCAATTCATGTTCTTAGGTTTCATTTTATCAATCGTAGGTTATGTCAAACCCGAGTGTGAACAATGAAGCCGCCTTGAAGACTTTCGTAACTGATGCAGCCAAGCAGAGTGAGGTGATTGATAAGATCCTCAAGGCGATAGAGGGATTCATGACCCTTATAAGTACCCAAATACTTAGGCCCACTACCCAGAAACATGCTCAAATTGCACTTGTGGCCCATGAAGGACCAGGGTCCTTATTGGAGAAGTTCAAGAGACAGAGGCCGTCTACGTTTAAAGGTGGGTCTGACCCAAGCGAAGCCGAAGGATGGAAGCAACAAATTGAGAAGATATTCACAACGATGCAATGCAACGAGCAGCAAAAATCAGAATTGGCATTCTACATGCTTGAAGGAGAAGCTGACTTTTGGTGAGAATCAACCGTCAAAGAGAATCCCAAGATTAGAACTTGGACCTAGACCCAATTTTGTGAGAAGTTCGACAAAAAATTATTACCCTGCATATATACGAGATCAGAAGGCAATAGAATTCACAAAGCTAAAGCAAGGCAATATGATAGTACGTCAATACGACGCAAAGTTTATAGAGCTATCTCGATTCGCTGCATTCTTGATATCTGACGAACTCTAAAAGGTGCAGAAGTTTGTCGAGGGACTCAAACCCTCCACCCCTAGCTAGCTAGCACCCTTTCTTGTGAAGACGTATGCTAAAGCACTAGGAACGCACCATTGCGATAGAGAAGGATTCAAATGAATGTTTGAAGGATCCTGGGCCGATAAAAGACTTGAAGAGTGGAGTCTGAATTGAGCCCCATGTACCTCCTACAAACTAAGAAGCAACAAGACAGAAGATAATGCCATCACTAGAAACCAGATACGCCACTACGAAGCCTTCCCCATTCTTCATCGAAGCGTGTCATAATTGTAGACGTGTAGGTCACCCTGCTCGCAACTGTCGTCGACCACCCCATTTTCAATATTTACGAAATCAAGGACCATCACAACAGTTCTACCAACCACAGCTTTTTATGCCACCAATCTCGTACCGGCCACCACCACCGACTTTGTTGCCACCACAACCTTATCCTCATGAATTCGGACAACAATAGTCATCACCACAACAAGCTTGTCCTCTTAGGCATCAACAATTGAGATCAAGAAATCAAGTGTCACAACCACACGCTCAAGGACGCGCTTGCGCCCTAACATCATCCATTGAAGATTCGGCCCAAACTCAAGTGTACACACCCCAGTAACTCGAGTACCCTACTCAGGGTTACGACGACTCAACACCACCACTGGATGACTTGACACAGGCGTATGAGGCCACTGCTCCACCATACAATAGCCCAATACCACCAACGGGTGATGCCCTACAGTCAGAAGTTGAGACCCCCGAAGGTACTAGTTTTATACCTACATCTTTATCAAGATGATAATACATGTGATCTGAAATGCATTCAAGGCTCACCATATGATAATAGTCACTCCTTAATAGATAACTAACGAAGATTAGATACGTAAATCTTAACTAGTGTAATGAAGGACATAGAACACAACTAGTTGATTTCGTAGTCACAGCAATGAGGACTTACGAGGATTTCAAGATAAGCAAGAAGAAGGTAAAGCGGAAAACCACCAACTACGTCTCTCAGCTCAAAAAGGCGTCTCCACATCACCAAGAGAAGAACAAGCTTCAACAACGAAAACACAAGCCTCTATCTATTAAAAAAAAAAAAAAGTGCCACAACTTTTGAGACGTCAACGCAAGCCATGTTATTCTCAGACGCACCACATGATTTTAGTATAAGCAATAGTATAGTAAATTTCGGGGATAAAATTTTGCTAAGGTGGGTAGAATGTAATATTCCGAAAATTTTGTGCTTGAGTAGGTACACAAGTGCACATCTTAGTATACACCCCAGTTTGGATTCATGCTTTAAAAAAAAAATTAACTTGTGCACATCTGCATAACCTTCCACCCATCTCGAGCTTCTGCATTTCAACATACTTGATTTAGGATTAATCTAAACCATTGAAATTTCTTTTCATAGTCCTAATGAGCTATCCAACTGCTTATCGAAGAATACACCATCGACCACCGAATTTAAAATGTTCATAATCATCAAACCATCCATTAACACCAACATCAATTAGTCCAACCATCCAACAACCCACCTTCTTCTTGCGTGTTTATGAAACTAACCATGTTTTACCCTATACACGTGATAGGCATCCTAACCATCCAAATATTTACACCATATCTCATATTTTAATTGTACATTGTACTTAGATCCACCAATGGAAACCAAAACATCAAGATAAACCACTCTTTGTGGAGCTTATAGGGTTCATATCAAGTGCACTGGTCAGTTTCATAGAGAATATCTACACATAACTTAACCGAATGGTAGGCATAAGCTATTGAATACATTGTGGCCACTGATGAAAGATCATATGTCAATATTAGGCTCATTAGATAGAACACATTAAGTAGAGGCTGACCATCAAATTTCACCTTAAACGGAGGGTGGGATATGACCATATATACATTTGAAATTTTTACAAGGAAGGGAACAAGAGATACCCCACTCTTCCTGTCGAAAGACATCTCTTAACAAAGAAAAAAAGAAAAAAAAAAAGGGAGAGAGAATCACGTTGCTCAGTCAGCTACGTCTCCTACCCACCTCTCCTTTAACTTCCTTATTTCCCATCAACCACTCATCTGTATGACCCCACCATGGTAATCCAAACCACTCACCAGACGTCTTGGTAGTGTGTGGTTAGTATTCAACATTCCATATTCCTATCATGTGGTCCACCTGTGTCCCGAATCCATCGCAATGTTCAGCCCACGTCTCATTTCGACCTAACAAATTAGCTAGATGGAGTAGGATCCCCAAAACATATTCAGTGGACCCCATCTAGCCGTGCCAACTCTGGAAATTCGCATCTCTACACTTTACAGATTTCGTCTGAAACTGAAACCTCCATTTTTGCTTCAAGTTGTAACTGCATCCGTGTGTCTTGCATTCATCAGATATCAACCTGTTTTTTCTTTCACATCCAACCTCCCTCAGCCCTCCAATACTTCTCGACACCAAACAACCAATCAGGGAGTTCCATTCTTCCCTTTCTTCTCTGCAGTTCCCACCACTTGCGCATGCATAACCTAGAACTTTTGTATGTGGACCCACCATAAAACCTCGTTGAACCGTTATTTCCTGAGGTCCACAAGCTTTCTACACCCAATCGACACTGTTCAGGAAGATCAACAAGAAGAAAAACTGACCAGATCATACCATCTCCAAGAAGATCCAACTTAGACGTAGTTCAACTTTCCAAATTGGTCAAGTTCATAGATTGACTGAAAACTTCAGTCTGACTAACATAAGAGGTAGGTGATCTCCCTATTGAAACCCTACAATACTATATAGAATGATTTATTATTTATCACATATGGTAGGTTCAATTTATTCAATTATTATTGTGAGTTGTGGATCTATCTCATTTGATTTTTATGCAGTTGTAGATGGAATTCATTTAATCCTAGTCAAGAATTGTCTATGGATTTCATTTACTCTTTGATGCACATTGTAGTGGGATTTAGTTGATTGTTGTCCATTGAAATTATTGCATTCTTATTATACGTTATGAAATGGATGTGAATTATGGGTGCTCTGCTCTAGAAAGGATCATTCTATTACTTTTGTTACAGGTGCTCTGCCCTGAAATGATCACTAGATAGATGGGTGCTCCACCCTAAAAGGATCATGGGTGCTCTGCCCTGGGATAGTCCAAAAAGGATAGGGAGAAGTTATGTTATTTAATTTATTGTATTTTTTATGTAAATTGTAAGTGATATTGTGGAAGAGCTAATGTCAATTTATTATAGTAGATTCCATTAATTCAGTAAATTTACAATTAATGTAAATGTAGAATTTCTAAGTGTAGGAATGATGTGACCCTACGAGCCGTTGTGCTTACACCCCCTTAGGTAGGTTTTGAAGAGTTTGATGTTGAAGAATGAGCTGGACCAAGTTGAGAGATTATTTTTGTTTTCCTTGGAATAGTTTAAATTTTCATTAACATATACTTTGATTTTAAAAATATCAATATAATGAAAGTTATTTAAGGATGATTGGTGGATTATTGAAAGTTTTAATTAATGAGAATGATTAATATTTACTTTTCTTTAGTTGGCTTTGATGGTGTATTAAAATGAATAAAAACTATGCGAATGACAAATATATTTTGATTAAATTAATGTCACAGGTCTGAAATTCGGATTTGGACCTAATCAACTCGAGTACCGAATTTCGGAGTGTGACAATTCATGGGGCTCATCTTGATGATTTGTGAAAATCTAGTACATCTACATCAAAGAGGAGCTCAACATCGAAATAATTCAAGTGCTTTCATGTCGATCGGAGCTACGGATTGACCGTAGCGGCCAAAACAATACGAACTGTTCAGAAAGTTTTCAGATTCCGCCTACTCAACTCTAGGTTGGTCCAGGTGGACCACCAAAACTTATATATGAAAAATCAAAGTTGACTATCTTCTAGATCACATCGATATATGAATAACCACAATGTTTTAGATCAAATGAATTTGTGGTTTGATCGTACTGGTTGAAGAAAGATGGACCATCTAGAAAGATTCCAATTGTGCAGATTTTATAAAAAGCTTTAAGTGTTCTAAATTTCGGACCATATTATGTAATTGTTTTTGGACAATCTAATCCGTTTATTATGTAGAGGAGAAAGTTTTATACCTATGTTCAAAATTTGAGACCAATCCAACCTCTGTACACTCCGTAGCTTGAAAGCAAGATGACTGGTTCTTGAGATACCCGAATTACGCAATTTTGAGAGATGGTTACTATCTGATTGGTGGTCCCACTCAAAAAGCAATTTTAGAAATCTAAAGCATCAATGATGAAGTTCATATGTCAAGAAAGCTATATATCAAATTTTATGGCAATTCGACCGTTGGTTAACCCGTGCCAAGCGAAACAAAATCTGCAATGTTGCTGGAATTCTGTCTGTCATTATAAATATGGAACTTCTCTCTCTTCTAGGCAGGCAAGGACGTGGAAACCAACGAGAGCAAGACCAAGGAGTCTCCAAGCCTCTCTTTTCTAGTTTTTCTTCCTCTTTTAGTTGTTATTTTTCATATTTTTCTTAGACTAACTCTTAGTTAGAGCTAAGAGGTGAAGCTTGTAGTTATCTTAGATGTTTTAATTTATTTTTAAGGTTTCAATTTTGGATTTAATATTGAACAATGGTTTGTTTAAGTTTGAATAAAGTGTTAAGTTAGTTTTTATTAATCTTATGATAACTCATGAATGTTTGGAAGAATTATGCTTAGATTCTTAATTGTTATGCAAGATCTAGACCTGTATGCTTCGAGGAATCGAATTCAATACGCTCTAGAGCTTGGATTTTCATGTAAGAACTTCAAACCAAAGTTTTATCTTTTTCATGAAATCTGAGATATGTGTTCAACAACTTTGTGATTTGAATCAATGTCAAATTATGATATTAGTTAAATCTAGTGACAAGATTTGATGTTTATCATAGTTGTGATCTTAATCTATTGGAACTAGGATTGGCCTATGCAATTGAGTGTGGCCAATTCCTAACTTGAATTGAGGGAGTCATGTTGATGAACAACACATGTGTTAGATTGTTTTAATGCTATAATCACTTTATAATCCAGCTAAATATGATTGAATTCCAATTCTAGTTGTGTAGTTGAGAAACCTATACGAATTATACATCAATGATAGCTATAAGTGGATCATTGGTGCTTTAGTATTCTTTTTAAATTGTTAAATATCATCTTAAGTTTACAGATTGCTCATTCCAAATTAGTTTGATTTTGTTCAATTTCAATTAAAGTTGTTTGAAGAAATTATGTGAATTCCTAGTTAATCCCTGTGGATTGGCCTTAGTCTTACCGAGAATTATTACTACATCGTAGCCTTGCACTTGAGGCGAGCGAACACCAACCATGATGAGTCCCATCATATCAAGGTTTTAGATCACCTCGGAGAAAAATCAGATCGTTCCAATCATCGGGTGGGCCACACCTTTGAAATCCATGGACAACCGACGATCTAACTCAGGATATACATAGGTGTGGCCCCATTTATTAATTGGTTCAGCCTGATGTCGGAGAAGGGTGATGTTCATGGTGGGGCCTACCATATTCATGGAACCGATTTCCTACACAAGTAGCATGTTGGTGGGAATGACTAAGGGCCCGTTTGGTTGGCATCAGGAAATCTGGAAACTTGTTTTCAGCTTAAAACCTGGATTCCAAGGGAATCCAATTTTAACTGGTATGTTTGGCGGCAAATTCCAGCCAAACATGATTTCATTTGGAAACCTAAATTGACTAGAATCAATGTTAGTGGAACCCCTGTAGGGATCATTTCTACGGAAGGGGAAGTGAGCATCACTAGGGTGGTGCCCACGTCGATGTATGCGTTGTACATCTATGATATATGCATTTTATATCCACGTGGTCCATACGTTTTGAGAGCTCAATTAAGGTCATTAGACAAAAAACGAGACAAATCTAAATCTCAAGTGGACCACACCATAGGAAAATAATGTTGATTGAACATCCACCATTAAAAACTTCCTAGGGCCTACGATAATATTTATTTGCCATCCAACCCGGCCATCTATCATGCGGGACTACTATAGGCCAAGGGTTAAGTTCTCTAGCAGATTCGAAGCCCAAGTGGGCCATGCCGCAAGCAGCAAGTTCCAGATGGAAACTGAGTTTCCAATCCAGTTCATGCAATTTTGAATTCCAACACTGGAATCTAGATTCTGCAACCAAACAGGCGTAGTGCTACTGATGCTGTGTGGGAGCGGATTAGGTGTTATCCTGGTAAGACGGCAGTGGATGTTTTCCTGCACACGGGGCCCACCTTGACGTAGGTGTTTTACTATCCACGTTGTCTGTCAGTTTCTTCAGCTTATTTTACTACATGTTTCCAAAAATAAAGTATACCCAACTCTCAAGTGGACCACACCAGAGGAAACAGTGGTCATAGAAACATCCACTATTAAAAACTTCCTACGGCTCACCATAATGTTTATTTTCTATCTAACCTGTTGATAATTTCACACAGACCTGGATGAAGGGAAAACAAAAACATCATCTTGATCCAAAACTTTTGTGGCCCCAAAGAACTTTTTAATGGTGGACATTCAATCCCTAATGTGTGGTTCACTTGAGATTTGAATATGCTTAAATTTTGGGACCCTGCCCTAAAATGAGCTTGAAAAACTGATGGACAGAACAATACATCAAGGTGGGCCCCACGGTCAGGGAAACACCCGCTACGGAGTAAGACCTAATCCGCTCCCCATTTCTCTGGTATAATACCTTTTGTATAAATACCCGCGGGCAAACAATTCCCTCGAAATCTGAGAGTGAATCAAAGGGCTGTTTCTTTTGGACGCGAGTTGCGTGTAAGCCTTGTTACACCAAGTCCGTCTAACCCAAAGCTTTGTGGGGTCCACCGAAATATCCGTGTGACATCCACTCAGTCCATGCCATGTCATTTTAGTATGTGAGCCCAAAAATGAGAGATCCAGACCTCCAGTGGGATACACTGCAAGAAATAATGGGGATCGAACAGTCACCATTGAAGCTTTATTGGGGCCCACAGAAGCCTTGGATCAGGATGATATTCATTCTTTCCATGCATCCCAGTGTATATTACCTTATGAACGGTTCGGATGCCATATAAAGATCAAGGTTGCACTAGGAAGATTTCAATGGTTGGTGTTTCCATTACTACTTTTTCATGTGGTGTGGCCCACTTAAAATTTTAATCTGCCTCATTTTTATGTTTAAATACTAAAAATGATCTGGAGAAACTGATGGACGGAGTGGATTTCACACAGATATTGTTGTGGTCCCACAGAGCTTTGGATGCTTAGTTGAAACTAATTGCAATAATTCTGTTAAACATGGAAGAAATGATCAAAATGGTTGGATTCACACTGATTGTCAACCCCAAATTGCAATTCCATACATTTCAAGTTGGACCTTCAAAACAATCTGAATTGTTATTTGGGGCATTGGCTAAAGTACTCCACTTTTAATCAATTCCTCTCTTTTGAATTGAATTCTTACTTGCAATTCTATTTAACTGAGCATCCAAACGCATCCTAAGCTAGGAAATTTTAAATTTACCTATTTTTGAATGGTTTGGTGGCACTCGATGAATGGTTTGGATCAGACATACACAGCACGGTGGACCCAACAAAAAAAAAAGCTAGAATTTTCTATAGAGGGGTCCCCACTGCTCCCATGGTGTGGCCTACTTGTATTTTGGATCATGCTCATTTTTGGGCTCTGGGCATAACATTGGAGTCCCAGCTGATAGATGAGTTGAATCTCACACCTACATCTCAATGGGCTCCACGCAGCTCAAATGGATGAGATCTTTCCATGCAATTGACCACATTGGATCATTCCCCATTTGGAAATAATCATCCACATCTCAAATGAGCTTCACCAAATTCTAATTTCATTACAAGAAACCCTGCTATAAGCCAAGGTACCATCAATGACGAATTAATAGCATTTTCGACATCACCACATACCATTCATGTCGTATCTCACAGTTGTTGATGGCCAGATAATTGCTTGTGTCCTTGGCTTGTACTTGAGTATTTATAGACACCATTACTAATAGTTACTCTAGTGCAGAGGAAAAGTCAGGTTGGTTGGGTAGTTATTAGACAGTCAGTGTAGAATTCAGTGTATTTGGTTGTATTTATATTAATCACCAAAGAAATTAAATTAAAACAATCCAAGAGGAGTGAAATTGGGCTACATTCACCCTTTAAAACTTGCCGGGAGCAGCGGCTTCCAGGCGCACCTTTTCATATATGCATACACTCTTTTTCCATTTGGGAATTGAAATGAATGTCATTTGCCTTTTTTTCGACTAGCGGTTAGTTTCCAATGTCATGTGCATATCACATCCAACTCACCTGAAAGGTTGGATAAGTCATGAAGATAGCGTGGCACAAAAGTTGAAGACAGTCTACTCATCAGGTGGGCCACATGTGTACTTTGGGTTGTCGATTATTTTACACAATGGCCCACTTGATGACCGGATTGACCTGATTTTGCATCAGGTGTTTCTCGTGGTTGGACCAACCTTTTGGTAGGGGTGAATGTTGAAAATGCTTATCTGCTTGTTGGACAGTAACTTATTATCCAACTAGTTTTTCTTGAGACTTTGTGTTAATGGTGAAAACCTGAAAACATTTTTATTTGAATATGTTGGATTTTTTGGTGGTTTACAAAGCACCCATTTGAAATTGAAAGAAATATTAGTTTGATTAATTTACTATGAAAAAACATGTATTCTGTGGTTTCTTCCCCCCTTCAACAGCCGATGAACCGACATTATGCACTCCTCTCTACACAGCATAGAAATTCCCAAGCGATTATCTTAGAATTATTCCCGCCGCAATGCATGCAAAAATTGTCTGTGATCGCTACAGTGTGGTGAAATCGACACAGTTTCTCCAATCTTCCTTTGTTTATTTTGGCTAATCAAATGCTGTTCATGGGTTTGATTTTTACTTACAAATTACAAGCTAGTAGTAACAATGTGGGGTCGTTGACCGGCAGGATTCTGCGTGGGACCCATGGTTTGGTGATCTGAACGGCTGGCATGAAATGATCGGAGGTTGATGGGAGTAGTGGGACACAACAGACCAATGGTTTGGATGGCCGAACCATGGGCCCCACTGGTCAGAAAAGTAAATAAGTTTAACAGTGTTCAAAGAAGTGGCATGGGATACTAGTTAAACCTTGGATACTGGTTTTTACTGGATTCATAGAGAGGGTATCAGCTAAAGACGGATGACCTTTCTTTTTTCAAGAGAGCTACGAATTCCTAAACCTTTAGTTTTGGTTTTGGCTTTGAAAACTTTCCTTTTGCACTTTGAAATGCTCTTTTTCCACACTCTTTTGGGACCCCAATTTTCTCTAAGGAGACTAAATAGCCAAAGCTTTTACCTTTTGTCCCATGCACATGTCTACAAATTTCAATGAGAGATTTAGCTTTTGGAGGTGGTGGGGTCTCTAAGAGAGAGAGATGAATGGTCCCTCAAGACTCCTTTGGCTAGGGAGAGTCTTCTTGTACAATGAGATTCGAGCTTTTTATGGCCTTACTCACTTTTTTTATTAGCCCGAGGTCAAGATGAGCATTTGACTATATAAAATCTCTCTCTCTCTCTCTCTCTCTCTCTCTCTCTCTCTCCAATACCTTATTTCTTTCAATATACTGAGCCCAATGTTAAGTTGGTACCATATGATCACATATGCTCTCTCTCTCTCTCTGAATTTTTTTATTAAGTTTCCCTTGTAACCCAATGTACATGGGTTTTGATAGAATGCGGCTGCATCACAGTTACCACATGGGGCCTCTTTCCAAACAACAGCTGTCACTCCTGTAATTGATCTTTGTCATTCATTACATACTATACCCTCTGAACATATCATAAGCCAAAATTTTGGATAGTACACTCAACTAATGGGCCACACATGTATGTTGAATTTTGATCATTGGATCTTTTATTTCTTCTAATGGCCTATTTCTCACCGGTTGTTCACAATGTACAGTACATGATGAATGGTCCAGGTCTTTGATAACAATGGCATCCAACATGGTGTTGTAATGCGTGGAGGCCCACATTCTCTCCAAACCCATGTCTAGCAGTTTGGAATATGATCATATAAACTCTCTCCCTTCCCCACTCCACCATAACTTCTAAAAAATGAGCTTCCTTTGTACAAAGAGACTGTAGTTTTTTTTTTTTTTAATTGGCTCTCCACAGATGTGCAGCCCTCTCGACGACGTGGTCCGCCATCAAAAGCGTCCAGAACATCCGCCATATCTTCTGTGTCGCCACAATAAGCGCCATTCGCGAAAAAAAGAATTTAGCCCAGGGAACCACAGAGGCTCCACATGTTCCACTTTTTAGTGCCACTTGCTAATAGAAAAATCAGACAGTCCTAATCGAATCAGTGGGCCCCATAGATCTTAGTTTTCGTTACAGATCGGATCGGTGGGGCCGACAGGGAACGGTCGCCTATCTTGAATGTAGCTATGTCCTAATAGAAAACTCAGATCGATGTGTGCATGCATATCCTACAGGCCAAGTACCAAAGGCTAGGACAGCTCATAGTTCCTACTCTGGGAAATATTTCCCTGCACTGCACATGCTTCTTACTCTAATTTTCACTTAATAGTCAAATGTCCACACTGTCATATGCTATTATAAAATGCACCCCCGTGAATAACCGTCCACGGCACTAATGTAATTTTTTTTTTTAAATCCTTATGAGGAATGCTAGCATGCATGATGCAGCTCCTTCGTGGTACATGTCGCAAACATGTGTGGTGATCGGGACCGTTGGTCTTTTGGGCCATTGGTTAGATGTGATATATGCCACAACGGAGCTGAGGGTGGATGACTATGACCCTTCAGTTTTTTTCTGTTTCTCGGAAGAATGTTGAGTGTTGCTACCATTCCTTTTATAGGCCGCTGATTGGATCATGAGTTCAGTTCCCTTTCTTTTAGGTATATGGCCTATCCATGTGGGGGCCACTTTATCAACGGTCAAGATCACCACATGTGTTTATGTTGAAACAATATGTGGCCTTGTTTATGTTAAGCTCCCAGACCCTTTTATTTAGGGTTAATTGCAGCTACCTCACCTATAGTTACCTCCCCTCTATTTTGAATTATTGCAAGTACCTTCCCTCTATTTCGGACTATGGCAAATATTTCCCCTTTATCGTAGGGGCATGCGTTGCCTGTGTAGTGGGTCTACCATTATATACAAATGGCATCTAAATCGTCCAGCAAAGTTGCCCCGCCATAAAAATAGGGTGCCCTAAAATCTAGCTAATCTAATAATCAAGTGGGCAACGTAATTAAAAACAATGAACAATCACCCAATAATCTGCAAATTCAAGTGACCCAGCCTGATTATTGGGTGTCCCGCTTCACAGTAGAGTGACCATGCTGAGTGAATTAGATGCCATACATATAGTCACACACTACAGTGAGCCCACACAATAACAAATAGTTGTATATGAGATAGGAGTAAAATGGTCAATTGCTCAAAGCTTAGCCTTGGTCTTCACACACCCGCACCTTTTGGATCGTGGTAGACTGAGTGGACATAACCTCATTTCAACACTAAGGTTCTGCTATCAATTCCCAACGTGGGGGTGGCTAACATTGAAGTGTGACTGACAGTGTAGGTGTCTGTGCTAACCCCCCCCCCCCCCCCCCCCACCCAAAAAAAAAAAAAAAAAAAAAATGAATTGGTCTTCCCAATAATGTTCTACAAATCTTTAAAACAAAAGGGGGGAATATGTAATAATCCAAAATGGCAGGAGGCATATTTTATTGTATTTATTCCCATTGTGCACTTTGAACCGTCCTTGTCGCAGTGTCGTCCACTTTCAATAGGAGGAAACATAATTGAATTATATTATTGCTGGAGCCAGAACTCCGTACAGGTGGGTCCTTTCTTCCATCGCAACCGTTCATCTAATAGGCAATCCTGTATGCAAGGTGGACGACTTAAAGATACTAACCAATTTCAATATGCAACAAAGTCAGGGGATGGCTGTAATTGTTCAGTGGAGATTTTTGGCCCATCAGCCATCCATGGTGGACCCCACACGATGAATGATATGCTATTATTGGATGGGTGGGTACCAACTGTGTGGAAGCTGGCCGGGACAAAAAGAAGCAATTAATGCAGGCTGAGTGGGGTACAATGCCATATTAAAGGTTCCACCTGGTGTACGCATTCGTACTGGTACCAGCTCGATGGCTATTCCAAGAGAGAATCGTTCTCTTGTGAGATGAACTCTCTCTAAAAAGATAGTAAGTCATTTACACAAATTTCTTGGAACTCCAAAAATGAAGCAAGGTTAGCGGATGGGATTCTTCTTTGTGGGAGATTTTAAGGGCATGGTCCATTCCTAAGTGGGGCTCCCTAGACCCGGAATGGAATGGATTAGTGGACCATGGCCCCTCTTGTAGAGAATACAAACTGAACACCCAATTGCACTATGTGTGTGGGTAGGGAGAGATGCTCAAATGGAGCCCTAGGGATAGGTGCTACTTTAATGTATTTGATGAAGGATGGGTACATGACAAGTCATTAGAGGATTAAGACTGCACAAATATGGCCTAAAGGGGCCTTATTGTGAAAAGTAACCTCAACAGTGCTATAATTTTAGACCGCCATAACTTTGCGACTGGTTATTCATTTTGTGCTAGAAAAATATTGATGAGTTATATAATTGGCCACTTAAGCTTTGTTGCGCCTACAAGGCTTTTCAAAATGTAATCATTTTAGATATTAAAGTAGATTTTTAAGTTAATATTTATTATTTTTAAAGTACTAGGAGTCTGATTGTAATATACAGACTTCAATTTCATCTTTAGCACGATTAGGCATCTTTTTACTAATTTTATTATTTTTTTACTATTACGATAAAAGTGCCTTTTTTCAAGTTAAATTAAGGTTCAAGATTTCTTAGCTTCTGTAAGGCTATTATATATGTTGTAAGCAACTTTTCATTCAATAATATCGATTATATTTGTTGTTTAAAAAAAAAAATCTCGTAGATTTTTTTTTGTTAGTCATGCAAGGAACCTACCCTGTTAGCTGCACAACACACCCACACGGTTAGTCACCCGATGCACCCACCCACCGGTGGGGTTAGTGTCTCCTTAGCATTTCGAACTATTGACTTGTTGTTGAAACGCCTGGGTGTCTTAGTTGGGCTAGCCAGTGAGAAACTTCTCTTCTTATGGATTTAATAACTATTTTTTATAGGAAAAGAAAATGATGATCTATTCATCTACTATGTCAATGCTATTAACTTACACTTTTTTTCAAGGTTAGTCATGCAACGCACGCACCCTTTTAGTTGGGCAACATACCCACTCTGTTAGTCACACAATGCACCCACCCACCAATGGGGTTAGTGTGTCTCCTTAGAACTCGAACCTAAGACCTGTTGTTGAAACGCCTAGGCGTTTTCCAGCTGGGCTAGCGAAGACGGGCTAGCAGACGAGATACCTATTAACTTACACTTTGACTGTCAAGTGTATCACATCATGTTAGGCCAATTCTTGATTTAGATGGACCACACCAAGGGAGGATATAATCTTCACGAAGAAATGCAAATGCTTTTCCTTATTAGAAGTTTTAATCTAATGTTAGGGTAGGCTCAAAATCAAGCCAATTTTGGATTTAGGTGAGGGCCACAACAGAGGAGGCTATAATCTTCACCAGAAATGCAAGTTCTGTTTGTTATTAAGAGTTTTAATTTCATGTAAAATGTTTACAAGAAGTGGAGAAAGCTTATAAATAATTGCTCCCTTATTATTTTGAACCAAATGCCAAAACCGTAATCTAGACGCATCCACGCAAGGACCTAGCCTGAGGAATGAGATGGTTGAAAACCTAATTGACCAATACCTGAGATCTTGTCCAATGGCATGTAAGTGGGCCATTTCCTATGCACATGGTGCTTGTTTTTGCCAATGAAAATTATGTTATTTCTATTAGTTTTTTTAATTAATGTTAGTGGTTAATTAAAATGTTGGAATTTCGCATATACCAATTCTTACTAAGAAAAGTGTGTGGGGATTGGTGTTAGGTGCGTAGCAACTTGCTTATGTTGGGTCACCATGCGGTAAATCAGCAACACCAGATCATTGACCTAGTTGGGTTATCAACAGTGAATCATGAATAATTTTTGAGTGCTCATCACATGTGATGTAAGCCCTGAATTTGAACTGCTCATGTGATGCAACAAGCCAAAAACCCTAGGGGCCCAACATTTACCCTGATCCAAAACTTTGGTGGGCTATGGAAAAAGTAAACAATTTCCTCCCTTGATTTGCCTCTCTCTCTCTCTCTCTCTGCCATGGCCCACCAGAGCTTTGGATTAGTCTGAAAGTTGGGCTTGGGGGGGGGGGGTTGGGGGTTTAAGGTTCTGTATCACATGAACGGTTCAGATTCAGGGATCACATAATGTGTGATGAGTTCTCAAAAAGAACTTGTGCGCGGGGGGGGGGGGGGGGGGGGGGGGGGGGGGGGGGGGTTTGAGGTTCTGCATCACATGGACGGTTCAGATTCAGGGATCACATAACATAACGTGTGATGAGTTCTCAAAAAGAACTTGTGCGCAGGTGAGCATTACCCTAGAGAGAGAGTCATGCTCACCCGGGAAAACATGTCATTGGCCCAAAATCCGAATGGTCTATGTAATGTGGCACCTCATGAAACCCTTATGTCCTAACTTTAAACCTGATCCAAAACTTTGGTGGGCGGTATTAAAGAGAGGTAAATCAAGGAAGGGAACTGTTTCCTTTTTCCTTGGGCTACCACATTTTTGAATCGGGGTTGTTGGGGTCCCAAAAGTGAAGGTCTTCGAAACAATGATTATGAGTGCCCAAATCATCACCTGATTAGAAATAGGGCCAGTACATCGACATCCATCGCAAAGCGGGCCCCGCAAGCCCTCCGTTTCGCAAAACCCAAATTTTGCAAAACACGAGTAGGTCAGCGCGTCACTAAAGTGCCCCAGCGCATCATGAAATTCAGTGTTATAGTCAAAATAGCGGTGATCGTATATCATCATGACGTCCTGGTCATATGAGCAGCCCTGGTCTCTGGTCTCTGGTCATGCGAGCAGCCCTGGTCTCTGGTCATATGAGCAGCCCTAGTCTCTGGTCTCTGGTCATGCGAGCAGCCCTGGTCTCTGGTCATATGAGCAGCCCTGGTCTCTGGTCTCTGGTCATGTGAGCAGCCCTGGTCTCTGGTCTCTGGTCATATGAGCAGCCCTGGTCTCTGGTCTCTGGTCATGCGAGCAGCCCTGGTCTCTGGTCTCTGGTCATGCGAGCAGCCCTGGTCTCTGGTCATATGAGCAGCCCTGGTCTCTGGTCTCTGGTCATGTGAGCAGCCCTGGTCTCTGGTCTCTGGTCATGCGAGCAGCCCTGATCTCTGGTCTCTGGTCATGGCGAGGACGTCCCTCAGCTCATAGTACCAGCAGCCTATATATGTGAGCAGCTCGGCTCGTGCTCGTTAAAAGGGGTCGCATCCCGAACATGCGAGCAGTTCGACTCGTGAGCACTCCCGTCATGAGCACTCCCGAATATGAGCACTCCTGAATATGACCACTCCTGAATATGAGCACTCCCGAATATGAGCACTCCTGAATATGACCACTCCTGAATATGACCACTCCCGGATATGAGCACTCCCGTCATGAGCACTCCTAAATATGAGCACTCCCGTCATGAGCACTCCTGAATATGAGCACTCCCGTCATGACCACTCCTGAATATGAGCACTCCCGGATATGAGCACTCCCGTCATGAGCACTCCTGAATATGAGCACTCCCGTCATGAGCACTCCTAAATATGAGCACTCCCGAATATGAGCACTCCCGGATATGACCACTCTCGTCATGAGCACTCCCAAATATCATTCAACGGCAAAACAACGGTGACACTATTTTCTTTGGTATGGCCCACCTGAACATCTGACTTGCCCCAAACTTGGGACCACCTCCTGGAATAGCACTCCCGAGATGATGAACGGTTTCAATCTTAAACCCATGCCCTATAAATGGGACCCACCTAAAATTTTGCCAAACACGTGGAAGCATGCAAACATGGAAAAAGCCACTGTCGTAAAGACATGCGCCCAAGCGCTGATTGAGAATCGATTACTGGTTGAAGACGTGTGGGGCCACCATAATGCCCTTTGAAACATCTGAAACATTCAGAGAATCACAAATGCCCACACGTGTCATATGCATAAATGCTAGCTTGATCTGATACTTCTATGGCTCCACATAAGTCTTCAACGGTGATTGAACGGTGGAACTGTTTCCTCTCGTATGGCCCACCTGGAACTCGGATTTAGGTGAAACTTGAGGCCACCTCCTAGAATGACGACCCTAAACTAATGAACCGCTCAGATTTGGGGCCCACGAACTACAAAGGAGACCCACTAACAGGTTTTCCAAAAGACGTACTAACCATGCAAACTCATGGTACATACGTATTGTCAACATTAACCAGCATCCAGCGCCTCCAAGAGCCCACCATCTGAGTGATTTGGAGAATCTGACCTGTTCACAGGATCAGTGTGGTCCACACGTGCCAGAATACACAAGATTAACCTGATCCAAGTTTCAAGTGGACCACGCCATAAGAGGATATATATGAACCGTTACAACTCCCAAAGCAACAACTATATAAAGGGGTTGCGTGAGTGGCATTCTCCAGCAGAGGGAGAGAAAGAAGAAGAGAGGGAGAGAGCAGAAAGACAGAGAGAGAGGAGAGCGGACGAGAAGGGGCGATTTTCTTTGACGCGCTAGCCCTTCAAACGGAGCGATGCGCTAGCCTTTGTAGCGTGGGGCGATTTTCACTACGCGCTGGACATAGAGTGATTTTCATCACGCGCTGGCTCCAAAAGTGGGTTTGCACTAAGGTTTGAAGCGGGGACGCGCTGGCTCTAAATAAAGCCATGCGCTGCCAGCCCTTATCACCATACGCCGCCTATAAAAAAAAGCCATGCGCTGCCAGCCCATACTATCATGTGCTGCCGGTCCTTAGTAGCATGTGCTCCCTCTAAAATGACATGTGTCCTTGGCTGGAATGCATCCGCCCCTCTCCAAACATATCTACCCCTGACCAATGAGCATGCACTCAGCACCAGCTGCCATGCGCTTAACTTGATTTGTCTTAGTTGAAGTGTACCTAGACTGCACTCGGCCTAATTTAACTTAATTGCACATGCACCCAACATGATGTGGCTTTGTTACATACTCATTATGCATAACCCCATCTAATCTAGCATTCTCTCTACGTAATCTAACATGCACTATGTCTCATTCCGCTCGATCTAACATTCACTCTATGATATTTGGCATGTACTAAAGACTATCTCACTTTGTTTGCAATGTCCCGCATATTTGTGTATACAAGCAGACCTCAAACCAAGCTTCTATTGCATATCAACTATCAGCAAGTGAACAGAAGCCAGAATGCACCCGAAGACGAATCACCAGACTCCAACACGATTCGACGACTGCTTGCAGAAACTTCATATTTACTGTATTCATTATACAAATATGTCTTAGCCCAGATTAATGCTCTTGGACTAACCAAAGGGGACTATGGTTAACACGATAAACCATACCAAGAGAGTTCTAAAACTATCACACACAATTTGTTAAAGACTGGTACTTCAAGAACAGTCGATGCCCTACCCATCCAAACGGCATCCGCTGGTTGAGCTGCTCAGGTACATACAACTGCAGATCGGTCTTCCCGCGGTCACCCGTCACAAATGACGGGCGCAGGCCCAGAGTCGCACCCCTCGGTTAAAAACCCTGACAGTCTCAGCCCGGACCTCCGGTCAAAACATGGGACATAGACATCTGACTCGTACAAAGATGGATCAGTCCATAACAAAACACAACAAATACAGGTCTCCGCAACCATACAAACATAGGTCTCTACGACCACACAAAATACAGGTCTCTACGACCATGAACTCTAAGGCCATAGTCCCTGATTACTTGGTCTTCTGCCCATCGATTTGGGCTTTTTCCTAAATACTCCACCTCATGTACAATTGCTATTCATAGTGAAGTTCTGTCGCTTTGTGCCGTGGTTTTCTCCCGCAAGGGTTTCCACGTAAAAATCTCTGTGTTATTTGTGGCGTGCGTGATTTATATTTTGCTTCCTTATTTGCTTTATTTTTCTCTAAGGTATATACATTTACTTTTGCCTTTTAATCAAGGGTGATCGATCCATTCGATGTAATTAAGGGCTCGTGCCAGATCACGGCCTGGAATGTACAAGATCTCAGAATCTCTGGAATAAAATTCGCCTTGCGATATCTCTTCTTGTGTACCTTTTGTGAATCCTTGTGATTGTCTATGAATGTTTCTATTACTCAGAACCCCAGAACAACAATACATCCGGAAAAAGACTGCCGACGAGCGGTTGATTTTTCTAGTTCTAACAGGGGTAAAATTTGGGCCCTAGCTAGGGGTTTCATGGGGTGCTGCTTCACGTGGACCATTCAGATTTTGGGCTAATATCACGTTAGATGAGTTCTCACAAGTTCTTGTGAGAATTGGTGCGCAGGTGTGCGTATTAATTAACCCATGTAATAGTCTATCACATCTCACCTTAGGGTGTTTTGTGTACTTATTGTTACCCAACCAGGATATAGGGTTGTGTCAGGTTGACAGCCAGCATGATGCTTATGTTGTAACTTTCATCATGAATTTTTTTTTCTTTCTTAATAACAAAACAAACAGATGCCAGTCACACTTAATGACAAGGCTGTCCACAAATGTATAAATAATTTGGACTATTGGTTGATTTCTCTTAGACATTTACTGAGCACACATGTGCATGCAGTTGGTTGGTTACTCTTAGATCGGCTTAGTTTTTACACCTGTGTGACCTACCTCATGACCAAATCATCCTCAACCGTTGAATTAGGCTGTTGGCAACCCGGCTACATTTAGCTGGGCGCGCCCCAAGTTATTTCCATGGGAGGGCCCACTTTTTGCAGATGGCATTTCCTCTTCGGGTTCAGGTTGAGGATTGCCAACCAAAGCCCAACCTGGCCTAAAACCTAGCCCAACCCAACCAAAACTTCGGGTTGGGCCAGTCATGTTCGGGCTGAGGCTGACCCAAGTCGCACCCTAACTGTTAAAAGTGCCATTCTTATTAGCCTTGGACCGCCTGATTTAGAGATTTCAAAATCACAGACCTAGAGGTATCACCGGCGCTGGTGTGTATTGACGTCACCAACCATGCAAAGTTGTAGGGTGAACATTCTAATCTGTATGTCCATTGGGGCTGGTCACAAAAAACTCGCCTCGACTTAGTAGAACAAGTCAAGCCAAGCTTCATTTACGAGCTCGAATCAGAAATTGAGTCAAGTTTGACCACTGGGTTACTCGACTCGACTAGACTCGAAACTTGACTCAATTCAAGCTCGACTCGGCTCGACCTCGACTCGACTCGTTTCATATGGATATTTGTTATTAAAAAAATCATATTCTTATTTCTTGGATCTCTCTCCCCCCTCCCCCATACACACATTGGGGTCCAAGCTTAGGACATATAAATCCCTCACACATTGGGGGGTTTCTTAATCCTACTATTTTGTTTAGGTAAGAACATTCCTTGTTGAGCATACCTGATGGATTGAGTAATTTCAAGTATAAAACATGGTGAGCACACACTGGTTGTGTGTTTTACACGCTACACAAAACAGGTGCTACGGTGAGACCACACACCATACACATATACAAAACAGGGGCTATGGTAAGACCAAACACCATATGCAACTATTGATTGCAATTTTATAAGAGAAGTGTTGCATCTAATCCATGAATCAGCTAAGCCTCATAATGAAGATGGTCCACACAATAATCAGGGCAGTCCATTAATGTGATGAGCTATGATGTACTGTGTTAATCTATGGTACGGAAAATGTTACTAGTGGTCTGCATTCCATGTGTGTGTGACCTGGCCAAAGAAAAAATCGATCAAAACTATGTCATTTAAATGGTGGGGTCCCACCTGTAGAAATATTATTACTATTCTCCCATAACATATGTGTAACTTCTTGAACTTAATGTTGTTGACTTTTAATTTGTATTTTGTAGCAAAAAATATAATAAATTAAGGTGGGAGCAAGCTCGACTCGACTTGAGGTAAGCTCGCCTCGACTCGATCCACTAGCTTGACTCGAGCTCGCCTCAAAAGTTTTAGCAAACATAGCAAGCTCCAATGATAAGCTCGAGGGTGAGCTCGAGCTCGAGCTCGAACTCGATGAGAGCACAGACGAGTCAAGCCAAGCTTGGCCCACCTCGACTCGACTCGACTCGGCTCGATGTACAGACCTAATGTCCATGCTCTTCCAAATTAAGCAGTGTCTGCATGCATGCACCTCTCTAGCTGTAAATGCTCAAGTAACAATATCATACTTGAGATTACATGCATGCGCGCGCGGGCACACACATATAGAGGCACTCTCAAGTCCAACCGGTTGGACCACAGTTTGCAATCCACCCAGTTGATTGATTCCAACCTGTTAATTTCTTGTGATATCCAATCCTCCTAATAGGTTGGCCCCACCATGAGGAACAATTCATGCAAAAATCAGCTTCATCCACTGACCCAGTGTACCACACTTGCATTTTGCTATTAATCAATGGCTATACACTGCTTTCTATATTGTAGCTCACTTAATGATTAGATAGGGCTGATTTTTGCACCACGTGATCCTCAAGGTGGGGCCAACCTACTAGGAGGATTGGATGTCACAAGCATTTAAGAGGTTGGCAGCAATCCACTGGGTGGACTGCAAAATGAGGTCTAACCGGTTGGACTTGATATATATATATATATATATATATATATATATATATATATATATATATATATATATATATATAGAGAGAGAGAGAGAGAGAGAGAGAGAGAGAGAGAGAGAGGAATGCTCACCTGCCCACTTATGAGCACTTTTTGAGGACTCATCACACGTGACGTAGGCCCAAAATCTGAGCTGTCCACATGATGCAGCACCTCAAAAAATCCTTATAGCCCAACTTTCAACCTGATCCAAAACTTTGGTGTGATATGGAAAAAGGAAACAATTTCCTCCCTTGATTTGCTCTCTCTCTGTTACGGCCCACCAGAGTTTTGGTCTCTCTCTCTCTCTCTCTCTCTCTCTCTCTCTATATATATATATATATATATAGACACACACACACCTTGGATTGGAATGCAGATAATCGAGAAGGATGATTGCACCACACACTTGTGGTGTGGAAGATCATGGCTCTTGTAACACTTAAACCCTCCAAAAATCATACAATGTCCTGAAAGTGAACCCCAGTGCTGTGCAAGATCCCCAGCTCTGTACACTAGTGGACCACCTGATGATAATTAGCTCCCAGCTCCATGCATTTCTATACCTCCTGATGATTTCATTCATTTGCAACTGTGGACCACCTGATGATCAGATTAGCCTAATTTTAGAGACATATTATCTAGACATTGGGGATTTGTCTTCGTTTCACGGCGGAGGTTAGTCCAGTGAGCATTTCTTATTTGGCAAGTCTACATAGGTGCTTTCTTAGATTTCAATCTATGTTGAGAAAACACAAAAGTAGAAGTTAAAATATTGCTACTTTAAAGTCTTTGGGCCTGATAACCAACTGGTTCAGACAGGCTTGTATCTTCATAAAGGACTCTGGTGCGCAATGGGCCAGGAAAAATCATATTTTGATTAGGGCCAGCCTCTCAGGCCTAAGTCCATGGCTGCTTCTGTTTACCCACAAGTAAACCCGGCGTAACCCGTCTTATTTACTAGTAGTAATCTTATAATTCATGTGGTGGGCCCGGTCCACCCTAGCCCAGCAAAGGCTAGACTGAGCCAGGACTCTTATGTCTAGAGCTGTACACTAGCCAAGCTAGCTCGAAAAGCTTGCTCAGCTCAACTCGATTTAGCTCAAATCGCCTCAGCTCTGAGGCGATTCAGGACAAGCCGAAGCCTGTTTGACTCAGCTCGTTAAAAAACAAGCCGAGGTTGAGCAACAAGTAGATCAGCTCGGCTCAGCTCGAAGCTCGACTTAGTTACATTTGTTATATTTTGTTGAATGGATTACACTTTTAAATTACTGATTTAACATTAATTATATTTTGTTAAACACATATTTTTAAAATATTGATAGTGTTGAATGGATTACACTTTTGGATTTACTGTTATTTAAATTACATGTATCAAATCGTTCATATCTTGTTTTTAGGCTTTTAGCTATTACTAAAGATAGCTCAGCTCAACTTGCTTTGACTCGACCAACTCACTCGCCTCGAGTCAATCCAAGCTTGACCGGGCTTGAACCATTGGGCTGAGGCGTAGCATGTTGAACTCAAAGGCTGAGCCAAGCAGAACTCAAGCTGGGTTAGAATGGAGCCGAGCTGAGCTGAGCTTGGCACAGCTCGACTCGATGTACATTTGTACTTATGTCTTTTACTTGTGTCTCGCCTGTTAGCTTAGGTGGAAGACCCCTAGGCGTTTCAACAGCAGGTCTCAGGTTCGACTACTAAGGAGACACACTAACCCCATGGCTGAGGCCAGGCTTTCAAGACAGCTACTTGAAATTTTGCATTTTCCAGGCACAGGCCAGCCCATTGACAACTCTGTATGTGTTTGTTAACGGGCTGGGCTTGGATTCGGCCAGTCAACCCATAACTTATCAAGGCTCAACTTAGCACAGCCCCCCTAGGCTTTAACATGGATTTGGGACTCAAAACGATACTGATGCAACTCATCTGAGTCAGTCATATGCTGTCCAGTTAAATACCACGAGTCACCCCAATAGGCCAATACAGGTGAGCCAAGCAAATTCAGCTGGGTCGATCAGAATTGCGACTCTTTTAACTGTAGCCTGAGCTTTCAAGCCTCAGCCCCACCATCTACAATCCAAAAAGCCCAACCAAGTCTATTACTCTACAGCCTTGTGGGATTAAGGGTTAATGTAAAAGAAAGTGCATTGATTATAAATTCCTTTACTTGATTGTTCGAAAATATAAGAACTCAACCAAGTATTACTTTTTGTTATTTATAATGATAAAATCATAATAATGACACTTTTTTAATTATTCTATTGTTAAATTATTAAATGATTTAACAATAATGTAATTAAAAAGCGTAATGATTACAAATTCCTTTATAACCTGTTTGTTTAAGCTTGGTTAAGCGTAAATACAAATAAATCATGGTATAAACATAATAATGAAAAGTTTCAAGTGTTTGAAATATAAGGTTGAATTTCACTTTGAATTTCAAGCAAAATTCAAATTTGTAAAAATGAGAACTCTATAAACCCCACCATGATATATGTGTCATATCCACACCATCCGTTCATTTTCTTAAGATCATTTTAGGTTAGGGGCCCAAAAACGAGGCTGATCCAAAGCTCAAGTGGACCGTAGGATAGAAAACAGTGGGTTCAATGGTGGGTGTCATTATTTCCACTGCTTCTTGTGTGGTTCACTTGAGCTTTGAATTTACCTCATTTTTGGGCTCATATCATAAAATGATATGGCAAAATGAATGAACGGAGGGGATAAAACATATGCATCCAGGTGAGGCCCACATAGTTTTGCCACAAAGACACTGCTTATTTCACACAAATCAAGTTCTCATTGGAGGAAATACAAAAGTAAATAATTATTGCTTATTTATACTAAATTCTCAGTAAATACTTCCAATTAAACAGGCCATTGCCTATATGCTGAAAATATTTGCATTTGATGGGCAATTACAATGTTTGATTATGCAATGGTAAAACTATAATGATATCACTTTTACCTTACATTACTTTGGTAACTCCTAATCCCTTATTAGGCCCATGCACAAGTGGTGTGTGCAATAAAGCCCATGCACACACTACATATGTGCCAACATGGCACAATAAGTGTGACATCCAATCCATCCATCACAGCAACACTATATGATGACCTAGCCTAAGATTCAAGTTGATCCGCTGTTTGGGGTGACAGTTTTGTAGAACAAGTGTACTATTTTGAAAAACTTAGCTAAGGGCATGTTTGGATGGCTGGATGCCAGCGTAATGTAATGTAAAGATCACATTATTATTCATTGTAGTCAATTGGATAAATCAAGCTATCAATCATAGTAATCCATTCGAATAACCACGGACTTTGACTGGGTAATGTGCATTGAGGTGGCATAGTTTTGTAGGCCCCATCACAATGTATGTGTTATATTCACACCATCAATCATTTCATGGAAAGAGATAAAAAATAAGGCACATTCAAAATAGAAATTAACCATACCACAGAAAGCAATCGTGATTAACACGTACCATTAAAAACTTCCTACGACCCACAAAAGTGTTGGACGAAGCTGATATTTGGGGTCATATCCTAAAATGATATTGCAAAATGATTGGACGGTGTGGATATAACACATGTTAGGCAAGTTATATCTACATGTATGTAATCACATGAGTACATTACATGCATATGAAAAACTCGAAGCTGCAATAGTAATATTGTATTACATAGGGCTTTAGTACTTCAGACAACAATGGTAGTGATAGTCATTACCCATTTACATAACAGATGTCAATGTTCCATGGGCCCCACCTTGGTGTATGTGTTTTATCCACATTGTCCATCCATGTTCTCTGCTTATTCAAGGATATGAGCCTAAAAATAAAGTAGATCTAAAACTCAAGTGAACCACACCATAAAGAATAGTGGGGATAATACTGTTGAAACCTTCCTCCCGAAGATTTTTATCCGTCATCCAACCGGTTCATAAGGGACGTGGTTTGGCTACTGTCTACTGACGCTGCCACTAGCCACTGGCTACAGTCAATTTCATCCACCCCATCCATCCATTTTTTCATATCATTTCATGGCATGAGCTCAAAAATAAAATAGATTCAAATCTTAAGTGGACCAGGTGAAAGGAAACAAGGTTGATCCAGTGCCCACCATTAAAAA
Organism: Liriodendron chinense; assembly: GCA_003013855.2. Taxonomy (NCBI): domain Eukaryota; kingdom Viridiplantae; phylum Streptophyta; class Magnoliopsida; order Magnoliales; family Magnoliaceae; genus Liriodendron; species Liriodendron chinense. The sequence continues at coordinate 951,800 of PVNU02002560.1, read as the reverse complement.
CTTTATGAGGCCATGGACATTTTAGATCAAGCTTATATATAAATATATGAGTCTGGTCTCCTGCGCACTAGTCAGGGACCTTATCTACAGTATTAATGTGCGATTGTATGAAGTGAGTGCCACCATGAAGTTTAAGTGAAATCCACTCCGATCATCAAGTGAGTCCCCTTATTTTATCCATAGGGCCCAAAAATAAGTTGGTTTGTTAGCTCAAGTGGGTCATTCGAAAATAAATAGTTTGGAAGAGGGACGCCAGCCCTTGAATTAGTTAAAGGTAATATGTCTATCCTTGGTTTTTTTAGGAACCATCATGATGATTATATGAAATCCACACCAACCATTATGTGAGATACTAAAATTTAGAATGAGAACCCAAAACTCAGCCCTACCTTTGATTCAAGTAGGCCACACCAAGAAAATAGTTTGGAGGGTAGGTGTTTTCTTGTACACTATTTCTAAGATTGGGGTCTACCTGAATTATGATTGGTGCTAATTTTTTCACAGTAGGCCTAAAACCAAGTCACTCACCTAATGGTCGAAGTGAATTTTGGAAATAAATGATGGTGGGCCATCCAAGATGGACCACCCTTACATTAAATTTACCTTACCTATTGCAGTGAGCACCTCTGCGGTAGTATTAAGACGTTGTGGGGCCTACCTTAATGTGTTTGTTTTATCCACACCGTCCATTCGTTCTTCCATATCATTGTAAGGCGTGAGCCCAAATTTGAAGCATATCTAAAGCTCAAGTGGACTATACCAAAGGAAACAATGAAGATAATGATATCCACCGTTGTAACCTTCCTAGGGCCCACAGGAAGATAATGTTAATTTGTTCTCAAAGCTGTTAATAATGAAGATAATGTTAATTTGTTCTCAAACCTGTTAATAAGGTCATATAGATATGTATTAATAAAAAAAGGCGCCCCAAGGAGTTTCAACAGTACGTGTTAAGTTCTTATTGTTTCCTATGGTATGGTCCACTTAAGCTTTGGGTATAATTCAATTTTGGGCTTATAACCTAAAATGAACTAGAGAAACTGATGGAGAGCATAATAAAATACATACATTATGGTGGAGCCCATAGAGTTTTGGCACCACTATAAGGGTGGTGAGACCCTTAATACAAGTCAATTGGGTGTTACCTAAATTGTAGCAAAAGGGTCGTCCAATTAAGGTGGGCCCACCATCATATATGTTTGAAATCCACTCCAACCATTAAAACTCACACTAAAAGTTAGGCCCATAACCAAAAAATAAGCCCTATCCATGATTTGAGTGGGCCAAGGGAAACAATTTGGAGAGTGAGCATCCTCTTAATACTATTTGTACTCATTTGGCCCACCTAAATCTTGGATAGGGATGATTTTTGGACCATATGCCTAATGTGGGCTAATGTATTTAAGTATGGAATAAAATTGACATACACATCATGGGACGCGAATTGTGTCCAAACCGAGCTGTGGAGGGGCCCATCATGATTTATCTGTTTATCCACTCAGTCCATTTCCCGTGTAAGATCAGGTCAACCACATGAGACTAAGAATGAGGTAGATCTAACGCTGAGGTCGGCCACACCAAAATACTGAGCTCATTTGCATTAAATGCACCAATCATTAAATGCAAGGGTCATCTCTGGTGTGGCCGACCTTAGCATTGGATCTGCCTCGTTCTTGGTCTCATGCCTTAAAATGATCTTAGAAAAGGAATAGACAGAGTAGATAAACAGATGCATCACAAGTGGGCCCCTCCACAACTCGATTTGGACGCTTTGCGTCTAAATTCAATATGGATGCAATCCACGTCCCACGTCATGGTGGGACCCACCTGAACCGACCAGACTTCCATACAGTAATTCCTAGACTATAAATAACCATTTATGGCCTTGTGCATAGGAGACCAGGGTGCGCGCGCGCCCACACACACACACACAGACACACACACACACACACAAAACTTCATCTAGGTTCATATGACCTAATCAATAGGTTGGATGTCAAATAAACATTACAACGGACCTTAGGAGATTTTTAACGGTAGACCTTCAATCATTACTATATTTCTTATAAAGTGGTCCACTTGAGATTTAAACTTGCCACATTTTTTTTATCAAGCCTTAAAATGATTTGAAATAATGGATAAACAACGAGCATAAAATGTATACATCATGGTGGGGAGCACTAACCTCTTTTGCCAAACCACCCGGGTTATATGGACTCGAGATGAATGGAAAAGTACAAATATGCTTCATTCAAAACTTCCAAGAAGTTTTAAACCCTAAGCTTGCATTCCCCATTGTTTCCTGTGGTTTGGTCCAACTAGTTGGTTGGTGCCAGAGTCACCAGCCAAACCACGTTCATTTTGAATCATTTTCGTTCAGTGGCCCATGAATCACATGCATGGTGTTAATGTTTAAAATTGGGCTAATAGATGTTGATCAAGGATCAACGGTAGATCTTCGTCACTCGGTTGGACACGGATGAATGGTGGAGATTGTAGTACCTGAGAGCACAAAGAGAGAGATCGTGAGGGGGTGTCAATGGAGGACCCTCCGATGTTTAAGTCAGTAATGACGGTAATTGAGTGTAGGAGCTTTAGGGTTTGTTATGTATGAATAAGTAGTGCGTACCTGAAGATGATATGGAGGTGTCTTTTATAAATGATGAGCTACAGCCGATTACGGTGGATCTTCTAGATCCCATTTAGGATACGTTTTTGTATTAGATCTTGTTTAGGATATGTCTCTGGATTATGAGAGGTTATTCTTATCACGTCCGGATCTTGCGTATCTCTGTCATAGTTGCTATCTTCAGTATGACGGTGTGTAACGTGCTCGAGGATGTCTAATGCGATCAACACTCGGCATCATCAGTTGAGTTGTCAACAGTATAGCAGGTGTCAATGCCTGAGGCTGTAGCCTCAGTTCTATGTCTGTCATCTGAGGCCAAGCCTAAGGTCTCAGGTTCAATTTCGCTATTTGAGACTGAAACCAAGTCTTTAAGAGTTTGTTTGATATCTAATGCCGAGCTCGATGCCTCAAAACTATATTCCTAATTGTGATGAGTTGATGCTAGTGAGTCACATATCGTTGATTGCACATCTTCCACTTCACGATTAGGGACATACCCAAAATTACCCATAACACACGGGAGGGATGCACATGAGCGATCCATGTTCATCACGCGAGCAACAATCACACAAAGGAGCAGTTGAAAGCATAGACAAATACCACATACATGTGGTACTGCATGGTGAGCAGCTTTTAATCCATTATATGAGTGGCACGCATAAGCATCATCACCGATGAATTTGGATTGTCCGCTCATCTTTAACAGGAAAATCCTGTTTGCTGAGCACCTGATTAGTCCAACTCAGTACATGTGAGTGCTGACTTGTGCTGAGCTGGACTAATCAGGTGCTAGGCTAGAAAATAGGATTTCCTCTTAAAGACGGATGCGGATTAGCTACTGATAGGTTGAGTAGTGTATCTCACTACTAAAGTGATGTCACCATAGTCTGTGGGTCCCAACATGATGTATGTATTGTATCCACACCATCCATTCATTTGGAGAGATCATTTTAAGACATGAATCAAAGAATAAGGTAGATCCAAAGCTCAAGTGGACCCCTACCACAGAAAACAGTGGGGGTAGTGACATCCACTATTGAAAACTTCTTAGGAGCCACAAAAGTTTTCGATCAAGCTGATATTTGTGTTTTCCCTTCCTCCATATCTGTGTGAACTTATGAACAGGTTGGATCTCAAATAAACATCATGGTAGGCCTAGGAAAATTTCAACGATGGATATCATTGTCCCCACTGTTTTATGTGGTGGGTCCACTTGAGCTTTCGATCTTCCTCATTCTTTGAGTCATGCCCTAAAATGGTATCTCCAAATGGATAGACAGGTGTGGATACAAAACATACATCATGCTGGGCTCACAAACTATGGTGACATCACTTCAGTAGTGAGATTTGCTACTCAACAAGTCAATAGCTAATCCGTGTCCCTAAGGGCCCGTTTGGATCGTAAGTTGCTTAAGATAAGTTACTCATGCCACAAGTAGCTTATCTTAGTTTCTACTTATTAAGAAAATATTTCCTCTTTTTCGTCTCTCAAAAAAGTTAAAAAGCTAAAAAAATTAGCTGAAGTGATTATGTAATTCTAAGTAAACAAGCTACTTATCACTAATCATAAACCAAAATTACTTATCTAAAATAAGTTAGTTATATACTGCTGTAAGTAGAAAAGGTAACTTATTTGATAGTATCCAAACGGGCCCTTAAAGACGAGCAGGCTATCCGGATTCCATCACCGATAGTCCAAGCGTGTGGGTGCGGCTAGTGTTAATTTCTCACTGATGGACAGTGCACAAGAAGCGAAGAATGTTTCTTGCGGAGATGTAAGGTAAAAACTGTGGAACCGAGAATGGTAGATTCATCTTCCCGCAGTACACGTGGTTGGTGGAACTATCAATCTAAACCGTCCATCTCACTTACACTACCATGGCTGGAAAATGGTTCAAAAAACGCATAAATCAAATGATCCAAACTTTTGATCAGATCCATTCAAATTTACGGCAATAAACAGAAGCTGCCTAACGGTTGACATTCAGTTAGAAAAGTGAAGAAAGGAACTGACCTATAAGATTGTCTAATGGATATGATTTAGGACTCACAGTCAATCCGTGATTTTTCCTATTAGATGGACGGATCCGATTGATACACCACTGCCACGTGTGCTGTGGAGAGATATCTCTACCATAACAGGGTTCTACCATATGATGTTCCCGGGATTATTAAGGTTCCTTTCTGAGAAGGCGAGAGAGAATATATGCGTGCGTGGGAGAATGGCATTTGTAAGCAGCAGTAGCAGCTGCAGAGCGGCTCTCTCACTCTCCCCATCTCTGCAATTTCGGTTCCCTTTGGTGAGAGCTTTTTGCGTGCTGAGTGTGGGTCTCACCAATCTCAGCCCTTCATCACCGTCCATCATCAAGACGGGGTGCTCACAGTCCCACCCTCTTCTCCCTTTCTTTAGGTACCCTCTCTCGCTCTCTCATCGGATGGTTCGTAATGCTCGATCAATCGAGAAAATCCAAAATTCAATATCGGTCATATTATCTTGTATTACGTCTCTCTCTCCAGGTAAGAATCATGGGTTTCTCTTTTCATGGATGAATTAAGTGGGGCCCACCGTGTCTGGATCATCTGGCTGAAAATAGGGCCGTGCAACTATCAATAGTTCACATGCTTTCGAAAACAATGGACGGTATAACAAGATTTTGCGAGGTCTTCTAGGTCGTCCATTATTTTCTGTACACGTGCAGCGTGCTTGATTATTGAACGGCCTGATCCTTTTGGCTAGATGATCTACACAGTCGGTCCCACTTGATTCGTGGCTTGGATGTCCTGTATATGTCCCAGATCGGCATGTGTGCCTGTTGGTAAAACGGCAGCGGAAGCGGAACGCGAACGCGTGAAGCAATGCGAGATCAAACGAGAAACACTATGCAATCAAGCCACACACAAGCATTCACCACAAGAGAATCCGATTTTACGTGGAAAAACCCCCCAACGGGTAAAAAACCATGGCACAAAGCGATCCACTATGAATTAAACAGAAGATTACAAAGATGACAGCCCACAAGCAAAGAAAACAGAGAAAACCCAAGCTCTTTCTCTCACACAACTCTCTCCCCTCTTCCTAACACGATTAGGAAACCTTAGACACCTTAGGATACCTCCTAATCCCGGATTTATGCCATATATATCGCAAGCAACACTGAATTAGAAACGTCTTGCGCAAATCTGCGCAATAGCGCAAGAGATAACTTGCTGCGCAATTCACGTGAGACTGGCCGACCGGTCTTGACCGGTTGGACCCCATGGCCGACCGGCCCAAAACAGTCCAGGGAGCAAAATCATACAAGGCCTCTACACTATTCAACCAGTCAAGACCGGTCGGCCCCCTCTGTCCGACCGATCAAGACCGGGCGATGCACAGTCCAGGGGCAGTTTGAAGGCTCCTCTTCCAACAGTGCCCACGTGTGTGTAATTAAGGTATCCTATGCATGATAGTAACCAACAGTAGTGGGGCGCTCCATATCCTAAGATATTCGAGATTCATGGACTCGGGTTGACCTTTTTGGTCTCGGGTCAACTCGTGACTCGCCCAAGTCAGGGTGAATCAGCTGACTCGATGTCAAACTGGATCAGATCCGACCGAGTCCGAGTTATCAATCCATGCATATGATGAAGAAATCTATCAATTCATGCCAATCTATAGACACATGCATAAGGGGGAAACTATTATGAGAGAAGAAGAGAACTTTCATTGATGATCACAAGTCTGAGGAGGCTATAAATAGCTTAGCACAAAGACTAAAACCCTAATAACTATGGGGATTTCTGAACCACCCTTAATTAAATACTATTCATTTGATTCAGATGGGGGTAATTTTGTCAATTCCCCCCTTATTTAATAGTCATCATGGCCATCATCATCTAAGCCTTATCCTATTTACTTGGGGCTGACTACATGAATCTTGCTCCGCCATTCCAATCTATCAAGGGCCAGACCTTCAATTAGACCACAGGTCATCAAGTCTTTTCTTACTACCTCCACCCATGTCCTTTTGGGCCTTACCATGGCCCTTTAGAGCCTTTAACTTGTACCAACTCCTAACCAACACAATTATTGGTCTTCGTTGCACATGACTAAATCATGTAAGTCTACTTTCCTTCGTCTTATTACTTGTTTGTGCTACTCCTAAGTTCTCTCAAATGCATTCATTTATAATTTTATCCGTCCTCATCTTGCCATACATCCATCTCAACACCCTCATTTTAGTTACAATCATCATATTATTGTTCCTTAACTGCCCAACATTTTGTCCCATAAAGCATCGCTGGTCTTGTATCTATCCTATAAAATTTCCTTTTCAATCCGAGTGGTACGCAACGATCACATAAAACTCCAAAAGCACATCTCCATTTCTTCCACCTAGCTTGAATTCTATGGGCAGCATCCTTCTCAATCTCTCCTCTCTCATGGATTATTGACCCAAGTTATCAAAAGTGATAATTTTGGGAAATTTCTTGGTCAGTGATCTTAATTAAGTTCTCGTTTTCACTCCTATTGTTACTAAAATTGCACTTTATATACTATGTTTTAGTCCGACTAATTTTAAATCCTTAAAGTATTCATCCATAACTCCTTTAGACGCCTTCCCTCATCTTCTCAATCAAAACTATGTCATCTGCAAACAACTTACACCATGGGATCTCTCCCTACAAATGCCTCGTTAACTTGTCCATAACCGTTACCCTTAAATAATAAAAAAACCCTCATCCATAACCAACGTGAAAAGGTACAAGCTCAATGCCAACCCTTAATGCAACCTACAATAATTGGGATCTCACTTGTGTCTCCACTAATGGTCTTCACATAGATTCAAATATCGGTATCGTATCGGCTCAATACGATATGCGATACGGGCCTGTGTTGGCCGTATTGGTATTGATTGGCCCGTATCAGGTCGTATTGGTCTGTATTGGTGCCAATACAAGCCAATATGCTTATAAAACCCTAAATTTGATTTTTTTTTTAATATTCACTCATCTCTCCTCTTCTTCTTTTCATTTAAACCATGAAAGAATCTTAAAAACTTATTTTAGGCTAGACTTAAACCTATTTTGGCATTAAAACAAATGATTTGAATGGGATTCAACAAATCGAAGCAAAGTGGACCATTATGGGAAAAATTAGAAAGAAGGGCAAACCTTCACATTCTTTTTTATATTTTCATCTTCTTTTTATTGTATCTCCAATGTAATGGACCATTGTTCACCAAATCATGTTTGATTTGTGTTTAATTAGGGCCCATTTAGTTAACCTTCAACAAGTCAAATCGACATACAACATTCTCATCAATAAATGGTCTGATACACCATTGTATACATGGTCAAAACACAAAAAAATGATAGATTCGTGAATATCTCATTTTTTTTCTGATATTTTTTTGCTTCAAAAAACAAAAATTATGATCGATACGAGCTGATATGGACTGATACGGCCCTGATTCTGATACATGACGCCGTATCATATCATTTTTTCACAGGGCCGATACGGCAGCCGATATCATCATTCAGAACCATGTCTTCACATTCGTTACCGCTCCCTCATACATATCGTTAATCACGTCAATATATCTTATTTAAAATCCTTTCTTTCCTAACACCACCAGATTAACTATCTAGGGACCCTATCGTATCCTCTCTCTAAGTCCATAAAGACCATGTAGAGATCCTTCCTCCTCTCCTTATATTTCTCCATCAGTTGTCTCGGAAAGTAACACCAACTCCGTTCATTGCATGGACCCCATATGGGATCATATGTGTGACCAAGTGCCCCCCACTTAGATGATCAGCGGTCCACTTGCATCACTCAGACATTCATTTTTAAGTAGCGATTGTGGTAAAGCTATATCCTTAATTTTTATTTTTATGCTTCTATTGAAAAGAAAATATTTCTATCTATACGGTTCTAAGTTCTAAATCATCTCTAGTTAACTAGGATTTGAATAATAGGAGGTTTGCTAATCTGAAGGCAGCCCATCTACCCACCTGCTAAGTGCTTTTGCCCGAAAAATGGGTTGCTTGCTGCACTTATCAGGTGGCATGCATTTTATAAAAAAATGGACACCTAATGAAAACTGGCCAAGTTTTTGTAAGCCATCCATTTATTTCTAATGTTATGGCCTGCGTGATGGGTCAACCAGCTTGATTTTTGGTTACAGATATGAATAATTTGTTTTCACCTTTTGACTTTGTTGTTGAAGAAAGTGTGAATGAATGAAAAATCGGTTTTGAGATCTATGGTTATCTCGACAGCAGGGAAGAAATTCATGTTCGAAGAAATCCAATGGCACTAAAATCCATTGACATTTTGTCGTCAGATCTGGGGTTATTGTTTGTTGACTCGATCAAGTTCTATTTAAAGTTTGGACTTCAATTAGTGAAGCTCCTTGCTTAGTTCATTCAAATGAGAAGCTTGCTGTTGCAATATTGTGTGTAGTCATGAAGTGATAAGTCAAGCAAAGGAAATAGTAGCAAGGTAGGATCTTTGAAGAAAAGTTATCAATGTGGATGATTATTCATAAGCATCAGAATTTACAGCTGCATGGGCCCTTGCATTCAGTGGTTTACTTTTCAAATCTTGAATTCCAGTCTGTTGATTCCTTCCAAAGAGGTTTTGAGATTTTTATGGAACAATGTGATTGCATAAAAAGAAAAGTTCAAATTTTAGAAAACTGACCAAAGACCGATCAATTGATGGAATTCTGCAAATATTTGGAAGATCGAAATTAACAAGAAGCAACAAGACTCTTTACTTTTTTCACTCTATCCATGACTTAATGTGAACTCCAAAAAAGAATATATGAAAATAGGTCTGTGGTGGAAAACCTATGGAGATCATTGTCCAGACTTGCAAAGGGTTGGCAATTGGTAACTTTCGTTTGTATACTAGTCGTGGACATAACCAGAATACATTTGAGCTAGGAATGACTATTTTCATATGTGGTCATACTGGTTACTTGTCCTCCATCATCATCATCATCATCATCATCAAAGCCTTATCCCAACTAATTCAGGTCAGCTGCACAAATCCCATATTCCCATTATGTCATTCAGGATTCATGATAAAAGTTCTGGCAAAAGTTTTATGGTGGCTGCCAATCTGACGCAACCCTTTTCCTTTATCCCACCTTGGGACCAGCAATGAGAGCACGAAACTCCCACTGGCAGTGCATATATCCTAAATGTTCAAATACTTAAATTTTTGTGTAGATACAACCAAAGGGGATGAATAGGCTTGAAGAACAGTGAATGCCCTTTTATTTGAAAACTACAATAACCAACTTCATGGGATCTAAAGAGATGGAATAAGGGATTTATCCAATTTCCCTGTGGGATATGGATTTTAATGATGAGTGGATAGCTAAAGATCCTGCCTTTCCTGATGGTAAAACATGGATGGACATCAGAAATTGCTTGGTGGAGCAAGAAGAGGTGGCAGATGTGTTGGATCAGTGGATCTAGTTCTTAAGAGAGAAGTTCGGTTACTTTGGAAACTCAGAATACATTTTGCTTCTTACAGTTCATCAATTTTATATAATCTTGTTCATGACTTAGTCTAGTCATGCTAATAGACTAATACAGATTCTAAATGTAACATATGCTTTCTCTATTGGCCCTAGGAAACTCACCTTACTGAGAAAAGACAAAGGCAAGAGCCAAGAAGCAGAGGAGGAAGACATGTTTTTGTGTCAGAACCTGAGAACAAGAAAGAGGGCGACATTCCTTATGCTAACGATAATGATGATGATGATGACTTGGAGATTCATAATTACAATGTTTGACATTTGCTTATCGTGACTCTTATCATTTATGGACTTATTTGTTTCTTCTTTCTTTCTTTTTGAAATTATGATAAAATATGCTTCAGTTAAATGAGTTGGACTTCACTACAAGTTATGAACTTTATGAATGAGAGGTAAAACATGAATGGTTAATGAGTATCCTTTTTGGTATGTTATGATTTTTCCATATTCCTTTGGCGATTGTAACAAATATGCATTGCTCGCCAACTGGAATTTCTATTAAAAAAAATAAAAAATACAGGTGTACCCACTTTTTTGTGGTACAGGTCTTTGTATGGTGCTTAGGACCTGTCTTGTATCTTCCTGATTGCGAAATCCTAGCCAGTGGATCAATGATTTCTTTTTCTCATCGGATCTGGGATGTCAACTCAACCATCGGACTGCAGACCACCAATTGGATACTTCAGCTCATCCAATGGAGGAGGTTTTTGGTCTATGATGCAACCAAGTAGATGAAACATCTAAACCACGATCTGAGTCCCAGTTGTCCAGTTGGTGGGCTTAGCCAAGAATGCCATTTCATTTGGTCATGCGCCATATGGTACCTAAAAAATAGAAAAAACTTTATAATGCAACTTTAACCCGACTGCAATCTATGATTCGGTTTCAACTTTCAGAAGATTCTGACCTGGATAGCTTGATCATTAACTAGGGTCCACCAGTGGACAACACCTGCTAGTCAATTAGAGTGTGGTGCAAAAATTTGATCTGATTGGACTGTCCGGCCATCACATCCAATCAAATGGCCCATAAATATGATCCGATTGGACTGTGGGACCCACAGGACCAGTCATAAGTCTTGAAGGCCTTTGATATCAACCTTTTCCATGATTTTGGACTATATACAGGCTGCATGGCTATATTTAGGGAACCATAGGGTCAACATACAAGGACACTAGTTTATTTGGAGTTCTAATTGAATTCCTATATTCCTTCTATTGCAAGTTGGAGATTGTATAGGAATATTCTACTAGTGAGCCAATAGGAATTATGTATTGGCTTCTTTGGTTTCAAGTAGGAGTATGTTCGTAAATAGGGCTTTGTATCGTGACTATATAAAGCAATATGTATAGAAATGTTGAAGAATGCTATTGACCAATTCAATTTAATGAAAATTTCTCTGTTTTAGTATCCTAGGATGGGATTCTAGCCTTAAGAGTGCAACTATGGTGTGCTGTAAAGGCCGTTACAGGGCCGTAAAGGCCATTACGTAAAGGTAATGGTTGACCATTACAAGTTATGGGGTCAGAATGGTTGGAACAACCATTATGGAGAGTAAAAAATGACTTGTGACCTGCCGTTAATGGCCCATTGCACCTCCCTATAAAGGCTGTAACAGTCTCGTAATGGTCTGTTATGGCTTCAAATACAGTTTTTTTCGGATTTTTTTCAACGTTACAGGGCAGATACAAGGTTTTCAAGTTTTTTTTTTTTTTCAATAAAAAAAGAGACTTTTACAACCGTTACGGGGGTCGTAACAATGACGGGGGGCCGTAACAGCTGTTACGACCCGTATTGTAAAAGTAACGGTGGTGGCTATTATGGCCACCATTGCCCCCTACAAAATACCTTGTGCAATTCTTCCAGGGGACCCTTTTGGTGAGAGTCCTTATGTAAAAACCCTGATTTTTTTCTACCCACATGAAACCCCAGATTAATTGGGTTAAAAACTTAAAATTTTAAAGTAGCACTTAGCCTAACTAGTAGAGCTACCTCCGGTTAATGGATAGGTCGGGAGATCGATTCTTAACATCGCAATAATTAATAGGGTTGTCAATGGGTTGGGCCAGCGCGATGGACTTCCAGGCGGTTTGGGCTGGTGTATCAGGCCCGAGGGTCAAGCTCGGGCATAAAATAGGAGCCTGATTGTTAATCGGGCTGGGCTCGGGCTTAGCACCCCAAAAGCCTGTGAACTCAGCCCGGCCCATTAAGGATTTTCCTAAATCTATTTTTCTCCCTATTTCTCTGTTTCTTTCCCTCTCACACACCTACAGTAGCTAGCTACCCTCTTTTCCCTCTTTCCATCTCTCACCTCCAACACTCCCCCCACCACCATTAACAACCATTAACAGCAGGAGATCTTCGGCCATTACAACCCTAGTAGGTTCATCTCTGTGTGTGTGTATGTGTGTGTGTGTGTGTGTGTGTGTGTGTTCTTTTGCTCTCTTTGCTCTCTTTGCTCTTCTTTTATTGGGTTCTCGGTTGAGATCCATCCACAAGATTGTAATTATTTTTTAAAACTTAGCCTTCTAACTATGCACATTTCAGAAAAATATGAACATGGTAGCTCTCCTACATATATAAAATATATTTATTTAAAAAGGAATTATAAGTTATGATGATCATGATGACGAATGTGGAATCGTAGGGGGGGTCCTGATACATTAGGACATGAATAGTGTCTTTTTGCACAGTCCATACGAGTGGGTCCATGGTCTAGTGAGCAATAATTTTGAAGCTAATGGCCCAATGAGGATGGGGATGCCCCTAAAATCTCCTAGAGTGGAAGATCTTAGGCATTAATCCAATCGTTGGCCATTTTCTCATATTTTGCTTTATTTCTTCTCAAACATCTTTTGTAGGTTACTGATTGATGAGTTAGGATCTTCAGGTCAAGGAGATTCTTGGGCCATTCAACTGAAGATCTGCATCACCAAACCATGGGTCCCACTCAAATGGCGCACCAGGACACTCAAATGGCCCTTTTCTTAAAAATAAGAGGAAACCTAACAAATAGTATACAATTAGTGGATAATGCAAAAGAGCATTTAACTGGATTGTAGGCCATTGAACTTTTCGGGCCTATTGCTTGAAAGAATACGTAAATCAGTAACTCCTTGAAAGTCTTAAGAATAAGATAATATAAATATTGAAAAGAGAAACTATGAAGAACGAGAGAAACAAGAAAAAAATATCTGAATTTACCATGATAGTGGAACCTCACTGAAAATGAGAGTGGAACCTCACTGAAAAGTGGAGCAAAATGGGCATTCAGAAAATGAAAGTTTTAACTAGAATCATGGTTAATTTGTTTTGAACCTAGGATAAACCACAAGGCCTCTATCCTAATGAATGATCAAGAATATTCAGAAACTTGGACTTGAGTTGGATATGTTCATCTGATTTCTAAGTCAAGTCTGCTGACTCAATGAGAAACTTGCTGATTTCATAAAAAAGAATGGCCTATTTAATCATTAGCTCAACTGCATTTCTATGAAGTTGGAAACTTGGAACATGAACTCGGATTTCACAATTTTAGCCCAAGAAACGGAGTAAAGAAAGTCGAGTTTCTTTGTGAGTAAAAGGAAAAAGGTGAAATCTGGCAAGCCTGCGACCCTATGACTCAGTGGTAGACTCACGAGAGTTTCAACATGAGGTCATGGGTTCGAGCGCCCTTGGTGGTGTGAGCGCGCAGGCATGTGTGGGGTGTGTGAAAAAAAAAAGTGAAATTCGGCAAGGCCCGACATGCTGAAGGCCAACACCCTGCCTGGAAGGCATTAAATCGCATCTTTTAGTTGAATAGTTTTGGTTTGCTCTCATCCTTTCATTGTGTTTAATATAGTATGATCAATCTATTTCTGTATTTTTTGTGTTAGTTTGTATTTATCATAAGTTGCATTTATTATAGGAACTATTTGATCAAACATGTTAGAGGTTAGTAAAAATGACCAGAATGAGAATACTCCCATAGATGTCGAAGATGATTCACTATCATCAATTGTTAAGAGAAAGCTAACATCTTCTGTTTGGAGTAATTTCACAAGATTTAAGCTTCCAGATGGTTTAGAAAATGCACGTTGTAATTAATGTAAACGATTGCTTTCATTTAAAAGTTCGAGTGGAACAAGTCACCTCAGGGGGCACATTGGAACTTGTCCAAAGTTTATTTGTGATGAAAATAGTCAAAGTATTATTCTGACAAAAATATGCTCTTTCTTGGTAGTCGGTTTTTTCATGTGTGATGTGGTGCTCATATGCTTAACCTTATTGTACAAGATAGTTTGGAAGAAATACAAAAAGACATTCATAAAGTGCGTGAAAGTGTTAAGTTCGTGAAGGCATCACAAAGAAGACAACATAAATTTAATGAAGTTGTCCAACAAGTAAGGGTCTCAAGTAAAAAAAAACCTATGCTTGGATGTATGAACAAGATGAAACTTTATATATCACATGTTAGAGAGGGATATAAAGTTCAAACAAGCATTTCTTCATCTCGAGTCTCGAGATTCAAATTATGAGGGAGCGTCAACTATGGAGGATTGGAGGAAAGTTGAAATTATTTCAAAGTTTTCAAAAGCATTTTATGATGCCACGAATGTCTTTCCATGCACCACAAATCCAACTTCCAACCTTTACTTTAATGAAATTTGGAAAATTCATGTAATGTTGGAGAAAGAGTATATGAGTCAAGATTCTTTTATTCACACAATGGCCCAACGAATCAACAAAAAATTTGACAAAGATTGGAGAGACTGTAGTTGAATAATTGAAATGCCAATAATTATCGACCCACAATTTAAGATGAAGTTGTTGGAATATAGTTTCTTGCGAATGTTTGGAAGTGAAGCCCAAGCTCATATTCTTAAAATTAAAGAAAGTATCCATGATCTTTACAAAGAGTATATGACTTATTCCAGCCACATGGAAGGAAATGTGCTAAAGACAAGAAGTGTTTCGTATGGTGTGAATGACAGGTTTGATACATTAGAAGGATGTAACCATTATATTTCTTTACAATCAAATAACTCATGTATGAAATCTGAACTTAATCAATATTTGGATGAGCCCACGTTTCCTCGGAATAGCCAAGAAGAGTTTATTATATTGAGTTGGTGGAAGTTAAATACACCAAAGTATCTTACTCTCGCGATTATGGCCCGAGACATTCTAGTTATTCCTATATCGACAGTTGCTTCGGAAATGACATTTAGCACGGGAGGTAGAGTACTTAATAAAATTTCTTAGCTCATTGCTTCTTGACACCGTGGGAGCCTTGATTTGCACTCAAGATTGGTTGCAATATAGATCGGGCAATTAATAGAGATAAGGAGACTAAACTTTGAATATTTTCTATTCATGTTATTTATAATCATTTAGTTCCAATTGTATTTATTGTATTGAGTGAAACTAATACTTTAAAATGCACTTGAACAGATAAGTAACAACCCTATTCACATCAAGTATACAATTCACAAAAAGAAGCTATATATACTATTCACAAAAAGAAACCCTGTGTTATGAGCAAAATGTAAGCATGTATCATCCACAACTTCCTATTATATGGACAAAAAGAATTTTCATTATATCCACAAAAAGAAACTACATATTATCCACAAAATCTTCCATTATCTTTACAAATGATCACAAACATGCCTTCCAATGCCATCATATGTTCAAGTGCATTTTATAGTATTAGTTTCACTAAGTATAATAAATACAATTAGAACTAAATGATTATAAATAATATGAATAGAAAATATTCAAAGTTTGGTCTCATTACCTCTATCAATTGTCCAATCTATCTTGCAACCAATCTTGAATGCAAATCAAGGCTTCCATGGTGTCAAGAAGCAATGAGTTACGATATTTATCAAGTACTCTACCTCTCGTGCTAAATGCCGCTTCCGAAGCAAATGTCGATATAGGAGTCGCTAGAATTTTCCAGGCCATATTCGCGAGAATATGATACTTTGGTGTATTTAGCTTCCACCAACTCAATATACTAGATTCTTCTTCGCTATTTCGAGGAAACATGGGCCCATCCAAATATTGATCAAGTTCAAAGTTCATGCATGAGTTTGATTGTGAAGAAATATAATGGTCATATGCTTCTAATGTATCAAATCCGTCATTCACGCCATATGAAACACTTTCCGACCTTAGCACATTTCCTTTCGTGTGGTTGAAATAGGTCATATACTCTTTGTAAAGAGCATGAATACTTTCTTTAATTCTAAGAATATGAGCTTGGGCTTCACTTCCAAAAATTTGCAAGAAACTATACTCCTAACAACTTCATCTTAAATCGTGGGTCGATAATTATCGCTATTTCAATTATTAAACTACAGTCTCTCCAATATTTGTCAAATTTTTTGTTCATTCGTTGGGTCATTGTGCGAATAAAAGAATCTTGACCCATAGACTCTTTCTTCAACATTACATGAATTTTCTAAATTTCATGAAAGTAAAGGTTAGAAGTTGGATGTGTGGTACATGAAAAGACATTCGTGGCATCATAAAATGCTTTTAAAAACTTTGAAATAATTTCAACTTTCCTCCAATTCTCCATAGTTGACACTCCCTCATAATTTGAATCTCGAGATGAAGAAATGCTTGTTTGAACTCTATAGCCCTCTCTAACATGTGATATGTAGAGTTCCATTTTGTTGGTACATCGAAGCATAGGCTTTTTTTACTTGAAACCCTTGTTGGACAACTTCATTAAATTTTTGTTGTCTTCCTTGTGATGCCTTAATGAACTTAACACTTTCACGCACTTTATGAATGGCTTCTTGTATTTCTTCCAAACCATCTTATACAATAAGGTTAAGAATATGAGCACCACATCGCACATCAAAAAATCGATTATTAAAGAGCATGTTTTTGTCAGAATAATGCTCTCTAAGATTTGAAACTATGACATTATTTGTCGTGCAATTGTCTAATGCCGTAGTGGCCAAGTTATCTTCTATATCTCAATCCAACAAACACATAAGTATGGCATTTATGAAACTATTTCTAGTATGTGTTGATGGAACCATATAAAAATTGAGTACATGTTTTTGTAAATTCCACTTCTTATCAATGAAATGCACCATTAGACACATATAATCGAGTGTATGATTTGAGGTCCACATGTCAGACGTCAAACTAATACGCCAGGCATTTGTTTTTAACAATTCCTCGAGCTTTTGCTTTTCGATTTTGTATATTTTCAAGCAATCTGACTTAATAGTATTTCGTGCCACCATCTTAAATCGGGGTTGGAGGCTTCTAAACAAAACTTCTAAAAGCATTGTGTTCAACCATGGAAAAGGGGCATTCATGAACCATAATCATCTTGGCAAGCTCTCTATGAATAATCCCTTGGTCAAATTTATATGTACAAAGTGAAGCAACCCCCATTTTTCATCAAATGATAGAGTACTTTGACTCTTTTCTTAACGAATAATTTTTGGACAAGTTCTAATGTGCCTATTGAGGTGACTTGTTCCAACCAAACTTTTACATGAAAGCAATTGTTTACATTGATTACAATTTGCTTTTTCTAAACCATTTGGTAGCTCAAGTCTTGTGAAATTACTCCAAACAGAAGATGTTAGCTTTCTCTTAACAGTTGATAATGGTGAAACATCTTCAACATCTATGGGAGTATTCTCATTCTCTGGTCATTTTCACTAACCTCCAACATATTTGATCAAATAGTTCCTATAATAAATGCAACATTATGATAAATACAAACTAATACAGAAATAGATTAATCATACTATATGAAATATATGAAACACATTGAAAGGATGAGAGAAAAACACAACTATTCAACCAAAAGATGCGATTTAATGCCCTCCATGCAGGGTGCCGACCTTTCGCATGTCGGGCCTTGCCGAATTTCATCTTCTTCTTTTTTCACACAACCCACACATGCCCGTGCGCTCACACCACAAGGGGTGCTCGAACCAATGACCTTGTGTTGAAACTTGAAACTCTTGTGAGTCTACCACTAAGCCATAGGGTCACAGGCTTGTCGGATTTCACCTTTTTCCTTTTAGGGCGTGTTTGTTTTTGTTTCCCAATGGTAAATACATGATAAATGGCTAATGATTATTTACAATGTATTTACCTACAAGTTTTTCAAGAATGACAAGCTTGCCGGATTTCACTTTTTTCCTTTTAGGGCGTGTTTGTTTTCGTTTCCCAAGGGTAAATACATGATAAATGGCTAATGATTATTTACAATGTATTTACCTACACATTTTTCAAGAATGACAATTGACCGGTTGCTTTTTTCCACTGAAATCGAGGAGAGTGAATTTTTTGTGGGGCCCATTATCATACATGTGGCTTATCTACTCCGTCCATCCATTGTTCAAGGTGATTTTAGGGCATGCACCCAAAATTGAGGCAAATCCAAAGCTCAAGTGGACCACGCCACACAGAATAGTAGATTGAACTCCTACCATTAAAAACCTTTTACGACAACGATTTCCTATGGTGTGGGCCCCTTGAGCTTCGCATATGCCTCATTTTTTGGCATGTGCCCTAAAAGGTTCCAGTAAAATGGATGGACGGCATGGATATCTCACTGACATCACAGTGGGGCCCACGAATGTATGTGGGTCCTTTTCAAATCGTTTTTACAAGGAGGAAATATCGGTTCCCATCAAACATGGGTAAATGGTATTGATTACCTACGCACATGCATTTACTCAAGGGAAATGAAATCAAACACGCCCTTACTCACAAAGAAACTCAATTTTCTCTACTCCATTTCTTGGGCTGGAATTCTGAAATCTGAGTTTATGCTTCAAGTTTCCAATTTCATAGAAATGCAGCTGAGCTGATGATTAAATAGGCCATTCTTTTTTATGAAATCAACAAGTTTTTCGTTGAGTCAACAGACTTGACTCAGAAATCAGAGGAACATATCCAACTTCAGTCCAAGTTTCTGAATGTTCTTGATCATTCATTAGGATAGAGGCCTTGTGGTTTATCCTAGGTTCAAAACAAATTAACCATGATTCTAGCTAAAACTTTCCTTTTCTGAATGCCCATTTTGCTCCACTTTTCAGTGAAGTTCCACTATCATGGTAAATTTATATGCTTTTTTCTTTTTTGTCTCGTTCTTCATAGTTTCTCTTTTCAATATTTATATTATCTTATTCTTAGGACTTTCAAGGAGTTACTAATTTACGTATTCTTTCAAGCAATAGGCCTGAAAAGTTCAATGGCCTACAATCCAGTTAAATGCTCTTCTGCATTATCTACTAATTGTATACTATTTGTTAGGTTTCCTCTCATTTTTAAGAAAATGGCCATTTGAGTATCCTGGTGCGCCATTTGAGTGGGGCTCATGGTTTGGTGATGCAGACCTTCAGTTGAATGGCTCAAGAATCTCCTTGACCTGAAGATCCTAACTCATCAATCGGTGACCTATAGAAGATGTTTGAAAAGAAATAAAGCAAAATATGAGAAAAGGGCCAACGATTGGATTAACTGCGATCTTCCACTTTGGGAGAGTTTAGGAGCATCCCCCATCCTCATTGTGGCCATTAGCTTCAAAATTATTGCTCATTAGACCATCGACCCACTTGTATGGACTGCGCAAAAAGACACTATTCATGTCCTAATGTATCAGGACCCCCCCTACAATTCCACATTTGTCATCATGATCATTATAACCTATAATTCCTATTGAAATAAATATATTTTATATATGTGGGATAGCTACTGTGTTCATATTTTTTTGAAATGTGCATAGTTAGAAGGCTAAGTTTTAAAAAATAATTACAATCTTGTGGATGGATCTCAACCGAGAATCCAATAAAAGAAGAGCAAAAGAACAGAGAGAGAGAGAGAGAGAGAGAGAGAGAGAGAGAGAGAGACGAACCTGCTAGGGCTGTAATGGCTGAAGATGAGAGTGGATGGGGGGGGGGGGGGGGGGGGGGGTGAGAGACGGAAATAGGGAAAAAAGGCTAGTTGGCTGCCATAGGTGCGAGAGAGGGAAAGAATGAGAGAGATGGGGGGAAATAGATTTAGGAAAATCCTAATGGGCCAGGTCAGGTTCACGGGCTTTTGGGGTGCTAAGCCGAGCTGGGCCTAGAAGTCCATCGGGCTGGCCCAGCCCATTGACAAACCTATATGCGACCCAAGGGGGGTTGTGAACATATGCGATCTCACAATTTTATAGGTTTATTATCAATTACATTAAAATTTGTTTTATTCGTTACCTCTGTTAGGCTATTAGACCATAACAAGTCAACTAACAAGTACTCAAATGAATGCATATACTAAAAAATGTGAGAAAAAAACAACATAGAAATTTTATCAATGCGATTTTGAACTGAGATTATTTAAACTAGAAATTTTATTGATGTGATTCTGATTGGAGATCATGCTAGCGCATATTGAGTATACGATGGCATATGCAATCATATATTTTTGTATGTGACCATATAATGCCCAACGGTCAAAACCTCATTTGCCACTATGATATATGTGGTATATGCTGTCAAAATGGCATATATGATCGCATATGACTACATTAGATTTATTCAAAGTGCTTGTGATGTGTGCGCCTATTACGTTGAGAGGACATTCACTTTTTTACAAGGTGAAGCCGGCTTCGGGACATCCATGTACTATGCTATCTATGTAGAACACATGTCAAACCACTGTTACTCTTTACTCATTACCTGTTCGACTGTAACAACTGCATAATGCATGCATCAGAATGTGGGTTTAGGATTAGAGACTTGCAAATCACAGTTAAATACTACCCTTTACTATCTCCCACAAGCCTCAAGTCCACCTCTAACCCTTTGACACCACTTTGTGGCTCGATGGATCAATGGATATGCATTTTGACGTTTCCCTCTCTCTTAAATGTGCTTCTCTTTGTGTCTGTCAGAACAATTTTCTCCATAAGGGAATCTTCATTACAAGAAGATCTGACTGGGTGAGGGTGTTACTGTTACAAGAAGATCTGATATGTGTCTGTCTGTGCACTTGGCTCTATCTTCAGTTTGCATCATGATATGTATGTATGTCTGTGTACTAGGACTGCAATTTCAGTTTGGGTGAACCCAACATCAAAACTGATTGACCTAAATCAAGTTCAGATTGGGGTGTGTTGGATTCAGTGTTTGAAGTATCAATATTGCTACTAGTTTTTCTAGCCAGGGATACAGAAACAATATCGATATCGCCGATAATATCGTTGATAACCGGAAATGTGTGGAAACATGAGGAAAACGGTGGAATTTTTTAACGCAACTTCAGGAGATGCTAAAATGCACATATTTGCATATTTAAGAATAAAAAATTGCAAAAAGAATACATACACAATAAGTTTCCATTTAATGGGGGCCTAAAAGTATGTGTTGTCGTAAGAAACCAGTCCAACCACCCATCCATCTCATCTATCCATCCAATGTTCCATCCAGACATCCGTTGATATTTCAGAATATCAACAGCACACGATATTTTGCCAAGAAATCCTCAACAATTGGAAAGGAAACGAAAGACTGTGGTCTCGATATTGCCCATGTTGCGATGATGATAATATCACGATATGATTGATATTATCAGTCATCTCATCGACAATTTGAACACAGCATACAACCATGCACCCAAAAAAAAATTGAAATGGAAACTTTTTTAAATAAACAATTTTTTGGCGATATCAATACTGGCAATATTATCGAAATATTGCCAATACATTGGCAATACAAGCGACACCTGGAATTTACACAGTTGAAAATATCGGCGATATCGATACATTGCCAAATAAGTGACACCTAGAATTTACATAGTTAAAATATGGGCGATATCAATACATTGGCAATGCTTAGTGAGACATTGTTAATACCTGGAATTTTTTAGATTACCAGTGTTATCGGTATTGCTGAGGTGGATACATGGATAATATCAGGGATACTTTGAACAGTGGTTCAGGTTGGAAAATGCCAACCTGAGTTGAATTTGGGTTTGGTTCATGTTGAGCAAATTCAGGTTGACTTAGGTCAAGCTGGGAACAATCACATGTATTTGGGTTGGGTTAGTCAAGAATGGAGGACATTGGATTGGGTTACGGTTAGGCACTTCACATTAGAATTTGGATCAGGTCGGGTCAGGTTGGTGGATTGGATCCTCTTGGGGTCAAGTTGGGCTTGAGTTGATCCTCAGCCCAACCCAACCCGACTTGACCTGCTCGAGTTGCACCTCCAAAAGAGGCATTTGAGCGCTCAGGCACGTTTTACAACTATTTTTCTTTACAGCATCTTTTACGTCATATCATCCAGACCTTAAGATGGACAAAGCTCATGAGAGGGGCTACAAGATTGTCTTGTCATTTATATGAAGTATTGTGAGGGGATGCTTCAGTTACCTCAAAATGATATTCTCTTTGCAAGTCTTTTGCTGTAATGCCCCTCACCCTTATAGGATTGGAAAGATAGCATGGTAGAGGCTCACCATCTTCAATATTGGACCACGCTCAGTATGGTTCCCATCACAAGACTAGCCTCATTTACATCAGTAACCATCCGTTGGTAGCACTCCTGAATTCAAAACTCATACGGGAGAGAGCACCATCTTGTACCATAACAACACCTGATTCTGTGGGCAATCCTTGTGTGCTTGTAGCGTTCTACACTCACCACAAAAGCTTTTTGTGTACATTCAGATTCATTGGCGAATCTAAGCACCGAATCCTTCCATTTTCCTGACTTTTACATTCCCACAACTTCATCTGCATTGACTGGTAAATTCTCATTAAAAAAATGCATTGATTGGTAGAAATGTGAAATATCAACTTGAGCTTAATGTTAGTTTTCGTGGCTTGCCCAGCAACTGCTTTTCCATGACCGTGCTCTGCTTGCTCTCCCTTCGGGTCGTGAATGTAATAGTTTGGCTGGGGCTTGTTATTGGTTTGGACCATGCTGACATGTGAGTGGTATCAATATGAACCTCTGCCATGGTCAACTCCAAGTTCTCAATCAAATGAGCAAGGTTGATGTTTTGGGGGCAGCTAATCATAAAACTTTCTGCCCATGTTCAATGGAAAAATTGCCCACAAAATCTATTATCATCATAATCTTAGCCTTTCTCCCTGCAATTTGATGTCAGGTTTTAAATTGTCATTATCATCTAAGTTGGGATAAGGCTTAGATGATGATGACAATTTAAAACCAACATCATATTGCAGGGAGAAAGGCTAAGATTATGATGATGATAAGTACTGTGAGCAATTTTTCCATTTAATCTATCTGCAAAATCTCGTCTCTCTATTTCATCTTAGTTTTAAATGGAGTACATCCGTCATCCACCACTCATTCTCTAATACATGGTAATCTATCAGGTCAAAGTTTACTAGCCAATCATCTGCGAAAGCTATTCAGTCTACCGGGATGGAAGGCAATGCCAGCACCGTACCCAGTATTGTTGTATATGTTACTGTGCCAAATAAAGAAGCAGGTCTGTTCCTATATTTAATTCCCAACTTTGTCTATTCAAGTTATTGAGCTTCTTCATATTCGGGCTCAATTTATTTTATGTCACCATATTCCCAACATAATAGTGCACACTATATGCTGCCATCGTCATGTTATGGCCCGTTTGGCACCCTGGATTTCAGGAGAAAGTGAGGGAAAGGAGGAGAAACTGGTTGCTTTATTATGTTTGGCACCATGGATTTGAAGAGAGGTGGATTTGAGTGGAATCCAGGAGAACTCAAAAAGGCACTTTTAGCCCTTTTTCAAATCCTCAAAAAAAGGTGGGATTTGAGGAGAAATCCTTCCCAACGTGGGACCCACCATAATATGTCCCTAACTATGGGACCCAACATGATGTACATTTTCCATCCAACTTGTTAATAAGGTCACAAGGACCGGGATGAAGGGACCACACAAATTTCAGTTTAATCGAAGACTCTTGTGCATCATAAAGGTCTCACTCTCCATTTTTTCTTGTTTTATGGTCCACTTTAGATGTGGATTTGCTTTATTTTTTGGATCTTGGCATAAAATGATATGTAAAAATGGATGAATGGCATGGATTTAAAAATCAAGGCTAATACGGTAGGCATACGGTGGGATTAAAATTTACACCGTCCATTCCTTCATGTTTGATTTCTCTCAAATCTTGGCTGCCAAACAGAAAATCTGGAATTGATAAGAAGTGGAATCGGTGAGAATTCATATCATGGAATCCACTTCTCCTCACTTCTCCTCAAATCCATGGTGCCAAACGGGCCATTAGTTTAGGTTCTATAATCTGGATCCAATGCTATGTATATTTCTACTTTATTTATTTATTTATTGATAATGAAAGCATGTCAAGCAATATTTTAAAGCCCAGACTAGACTCTTGACCCATTTTGGCAGGGGTTTAGTCCCATTGGTCAGACCTGTTTTGAAATGTACCCAGCTAAAAAGTGTTTAAAAAAATGAAAGGATTTAGTAACCAACCTATGGCTGGCAATGTGGTTATGGTGTTTGGTTTCTGAGAATAGGAGGTTGGTTCAAGCTTTGATTAGTTATTTTGCTGTGATCTTTTTATTTTAAGAAAACAGATAGTACCCATCTGGTTTTATGGCAACCTGACCTGTTTTGGTGGCCGGTTCAGATCCAACTGTCCAGTCTGGTGCAGGTTTTAAAATTATGATAACCCACAGTTGGTTTTAAAACAATGGTACGAACAGTTGAATTTTGTTTTAAAAGAATGGTACCAACAGTTGAATAATTAGAAATGGAATGGCTACAATGAAGAGGCTGCAGCATTCCTACTCTACTCATGAGTATGCATATACATCCACTCAGAACAGTGACACGGACACTAGAAAGTCCAAAATCCCTGGTGCCCAATGATGCAGATGCAAGAATCGCCTTCCCATCTCATCTTTATTAGCATATGCTGTCTTATTGGATGAGTACAATATACGAGTGAACCTTCTCATTGTATGCACATTTTATCTCCCAGCCATCACATTTTATTACCTTTTCCAGTGCTCAAAGGCATGAGAGTTCAGACGTCTCCTTTAACTTTCACCGAGTTTCTTCACTTTGTTTGCTCTGATTTTCTGCCTTTTACTGGACCTATTAATTTCTTCTTCTTCTTATTCTTCTTCTTCTTCTTCATCTTGAAGAAATATTTAAGAAATCTCAGAAATCTGCAATTTTCCTTTACCCTTCACAGAGTCTCCACTTTGTTTGCTCGGATTTTCCACCTTTTACCAGACCTTTTTCCTTTATCGGCCTTTTATTGGACCTATTAATTTCTTCTTCTTCTTCTTCTTCTTGAAGAAATATTTAAGAAAATCTCAGAATTCTGCAATTCTCATCGACTTTAAGTTGTTTGACTGTCCCATGGAATCTCTATTGCAAACCTTATCACATGCTTTCAACATTACCTTTCTTCCCTTCAATTTTTCTAGATTTAGTTGGTTTTTCAGGATTACTGTCCTTCACCCGTGTTATAATGTTAACTGATCTGAGCTCATTATCTGCTGAAAGCCAATCTACTTTCCGGTTGGGTTCTCATATTTCCATCAAATTCCATCTGTAATCTTTTGTTTTTGTCTGTTATTCTGTCATATTTCTGTTGAAGTCAACGATGGGCCTGATTATCTATTTTTATGTCAGTTATCTTCTGCTACACAACATTTTTTAAGTCCTATGAATTTTTTAAGCAGAGTTCCTTGGCTTGATTCCTGCGTGCTCACATCTCCCACAACATTTTCTGTTATTTTCTCCTGTCCTCGTCACTACTGCTGCTTGTTCTATGCATATATGGCTAGTTATATACCACAACCTTTCATCAAATTCAAATAATGCTGAAGAGCTTTTAAATGATTGAATGCAGGCAAGAAGCTGGCTGGGAGCATCATCAAAGAAAAGCTGGCAGCATGTGTCAACCGAGTACCAGGTACCCTAAAAGACGTCCTTAGATGCCTTTAAATTGCCTTCAGCTTTTATATGTTCATTGGTCTATTGTAAGGTCATTCTGTGTATGGATCCTCATATGTAATTACCAGTGGACTGATTTGCACTTTCTTCTTCTACTAATGAATGGACTGACGTTGAGGGTTACCAAAATTAAATACTGGGGATCCTCTAAAGAATGAATGTTTCATCAAATCCACTTCTCAAATTCTCCAAGATAGATCATGGTATTTGTAAGTTACTGTCTGTTTCTTGGAATCTTGATTCAGGCAATTCTATGTACTCTACAACATATAAATACATATTTTTAGATTTTTAGATACTATTATTTATACACGCCTCTGCAATTCTCAGTTCTTTCTTATATTTTGAAGCTTCTTGCTTTGACCCTAAACCATATTTCTCTCACTTCATGCAACCAATTCATGATATCAATAAAGCACATCTTTCCATGATATTTATATTCAAATGCCTTTCATGCATATAAGTAGTTGTAGCATGTATGTTATGGGAATTAGCTAATATGTATTTATGATTAGGGTCTTTCCTGCTCTATCTGAGAAAGCATGAGAGGATATTAGTTTACAGGGTATAATATAACCATAGTCGACCATATATGCATTTATACATGTCTGTATGCAAGTTGAAAATGTCTATAAACCCGATGGAATTATTGCTCTCTTTATGTTGTTAGGTGAAGTTACAGTGAGGCAACTTTACCCTGAAACTCATTTCTGGGTTCTGAAAATTTTCTGTTACCATAGCTTGGTTTTGAGTTGGGGATAGAATACCATGACTGCATTAGGTCCATCTCTTTCTTATGACCTTCATTTCACCGACCCATGGATTGCCAAACCAAGCATACAATGATGTTGAAACATGAGAATCCTTCGTTTATTATAGTTTAATTATTTTACTTAACGAGTGTCTTAGGCTTGTAGCTGAAGCATGTGAGAGCTAAGAAACAAGCTGATTTAATGCATATACAGCCTCGAAGAAAATTAATGCATTTTGTTTGGGAAGTGATGATCGTTTCCAAAACTACAAGATCAGAAATCTCCTGTAGCAAATTCCCCTCCAAGTTCTTGGTGGACGAGGCACTTAAATTAGGTACTTCTCGCATAGGATAAGATTCTTGTCTCTCATAGAGCTGTGTTCTCCCAGTGCTACATTCTATGCACAACTTGGGTTTTCTAGTTTGTAAATCTTTTGCCGGATCTGTGCACATTCTTTTTATCACATCGGAGGTGCATTTGGTCTTTCAAAATGTTTATATCGATTTGAGCATGGTAAATTCGCCCTCTGCATTTTAGTCGCTAAATCTTAGTATTGATGTGTGTACAATTGCTGTTGATGACTGCAGGTATCAGGATATTGCATCTAGGGTCATAGATAGAGGTGGGCAATGATATGGGCCGGGCCGAGTTAGCCCTAGTTTGGTTTGGCTTGTTCTTGTGCCACCCCAGTTTGTGGATCGGCCTGGTTTGGGCTTCGGGCTGATCCATGTGCCCGAGTTTGGTTTACTCCAGAAAAATCTAGTTCGAGGCGGGATCGGTTTGGTTGGAAATTTTGAACCGGGCCGGGCCAAGTTCAAACAAGCGGCGGCTCTATTTTTGTTTGTTTGTTTAAATAGAAAAGAATTTTAGAAGTTAGAAAAAAAAAAACAAAAACATCTTATTACATGATGTTTAACATCCTCCCAGAAGTGCAACTTCAAAACAAACATGTAAGAGCCTTTTCCAAACAAGTACACAAGCATAATTTGACAAGTGCAAAGAAACCGGATGCATCCATGTACATGTATTATTATTGTCCATGTCATCATGTATATGTATTGTCCATGTTGTCCATCCATTTTTACATATCATTGTATGGAATCATATCCAAAGCTCAAGTGGATCACACCACAGGAAACAGTGTGCTTACAATCTACGAGGTGAATCAAACCGAACTTCGAGCCAAGCCGAGCGAGTACTGCCCTAGTTTGAGCTTGGTTTGTTTTTTCAAATGAGCTTGACTCTGAGGCTTGGTTTGGTTTGAACTTCTATTGGAACCAATCAAAGCCGAGCTTTTTCAAACCAATCCAAGCTGAGCTTTTGAGCTGGCTTGGTTTGTGCCCAGCTTTATTCATAGATCTCTCCATTATCACTTGTATGCGACTCACAGATAAGCTCTGGAATTACCACTGATAGACTATTTGCATTTTGCAACTTTCAGGTATCGAATCTGTTTATTTGTGGGAGGGTGAGGTAAGAATACCATGCATGCTGATTTATAAAATTCTTGACATTAATTGATATTTTGTGACCAATTCAACCATCAGATGAGTGCAAATGAGCCTCAGTGACATACCGTATGTGCATCAGAATAGATTAATGGTACACATGGGTATGCTGTGAAGCTCCTTAATCACACTAGGTTTCCCCATTCATGATCTTGTTAGTAGGAGCTTTCTTAAGGAATACATGTTTGTTGTGGTTTTGTTTCATTGAACTTCAGATTCAGACAGATTCTGAGGAATTGCTCATAATCAAGACCAGGGAATCGCTGTTGGAGGCCTTGACAGAGCATGTGAAGGCCAATCATGAATATGAGTAAGCTTGAGACTTTTTTCTTGCTGTCTTCCATTGATCTTAATATCAGGAGCCAATGTTGCCTATCGAAATAATGGAAATGATGATGAGGCACAATCTCTCTGGGGTGGTATGCTTTAATCAGTGGCTTAATGGACCCATTCACACCCAAAATCTCAATGTAGCATGTGGCATTTGTGCATGGTGATCAGGAATTTGATTTGGTAAGCCACATCCCGAAGGTTGAGGCGCTTGATCTGAGGTGCTTATCTGATACAGGACCTGAAAAGGAAACAGTATCAATTATTGGCCTGGCTAGTTGATTTGGTGGTTCACCAGATAAGCAGTCCTGATCAGCATTCATGTTAAACATGCACCAGCAGTTTCATAGAGCCCATGACATAATACCATTTCTCTAAAGATTAGTCTAAGTGTAAAAGGACATGAAACCATGCATCTGAATACTTTCTAACAGCAAATACTGTATTCTATCTCAGTCTCCCAGAAGTCATTTCCATGCCCATCACCGGTGGAAATATCAAGTACTTGGAATGGATCAAAAGCAGCACAAGGGACTGAACAGATGCAACGAGAAATGGCACCTGCATGAAATCTTCTAGGATCATGAACCTATTTATAGTTTGAATATTAAAAGCTGCACCAGTGCTTTCTATAGACAGTTTGTGTACTGTTTGTCGTAAATTCAGATTACAAGACAAATGACATTGAAAAGTCCACCTCCCCCGTGGAGAAGAATGCCAGTTTATAACATCTTCTATGCCTCATCTAGCTGCTCCTGCACAAATGTTTAACACGAAAACCATTGGTTAGATCTGGTGTCCTAACAACATGATAATGGTGATATGATAGAATCGGTGTGGGGTTGTTTCAGTGGCAATTGAGTGCAGATACAACATAGAATGCTAGTACAAAAGATTCTAATTGGATTTTGGCGGTCCAGTCAAAGAGTGCATGATAGCAGAATATGAATACTCTTTACCTGGGCATCCGAGGTCCAGAGAGTGAGGTTGTCCCTCAGGAGCTGCATGATAAGGGTGCTGTCCTTGTAAGACTCTTCACCCAACGTGTCCAGCTCTGCAATAGCTTCTTCAAATGCCTGCAGTGTAATGAGAGATGTACTTGATCAATCAATGGAGCTCGCATCAGCTAATAGCCTTCAACAAAGTGGGTGTATCAAATGTGTTATTTTTCATCGATTCTTCTTTCATAACTACACATGCATCTACACAAAACTGTTTTTATTTTAACATACCTGGGGGGCGATCTTGGTATCTGCCTCTTAAGCAAATGTATATAAATCTGGGTTCCATGTGAGACCCATGTTAAAGTAGTCCAGACCATTTGTCCAACAGCCCCACGGCTAACACATAAATGGACAGTTGAGAAAAATGGAGACGCCTATTGGAGGTTTGACCACCAAAATCTTCTAGAATGGTAGTTTGACCGCCAGTGACTGAGGGAAGCTACCTCAGCTCAAGACGTGTCTGATGGCAGCAGGTTAAAAGATGCATCTTATGATGGCCCACTGCTTGTCTATCAGCCATTGAGAGCCGCACTGTAGAGGCAAAATGCAACAAAAGATACGACCAATGTGAAAATGAGCACAACAAACTGAAGTGGAGTTTCATCAAGCCTCGTCTGTGGAACCATTATATGTTTGAAATTTCGAGCAGTCTGAGATCACAGCCCCAATAAAACCACATGTTTATTCTTGTCATGGACCAATCAATGGGTTAGTGGAGCAACGAATTCTGCTCCATGGGACCACTCTAAAAATCCATTGAACTGACTTCTGGGGCACCTGCTGTTGTATCCCTCCCCGACCAAAAACAGTTGGGCACCTACTAGTGTATCCTTCCCCGACCAAAAACAGTTGGGCACCTACTAGTATATCCTTCCCCGACCAAAAACTGCTGGGTCCTGTCACTTTTGCGATGAGGTAAACCACAGACCAACTTTTGGTGTCCTTTCTAAGAATGCAGTGAACATATGCATGCCACAAAAAATAACAAAGAACAGCTACAAGGCTTGACTACAGTTAGTACCTTTTTTCTTTTAGAGGTTTAACCCCAGTGCGTAAGTAACTGAAATTAATTTAATTCAACTGGCGAATAGAGGCACTACAGCATGTGAACATGATCAATAACTATTGTGGCTAAGGTACTAGAAATCGAGATGCTCGAACAAGCAGCACAGAACACACACGCACATATGCGCACACCTGCATACAACAAAAGATGGCCTTCCCAACAATTTGAGGATGTATTTCCACCCCAAAGTGATTCTGGGAGCTTCTTTTTTTTTTTTTTTTTTAATTCTTGAGCATATCTTAATTAAAGATTTTATAAAGTGGAAGTATCCATGTTCTTGTATGACTCCACAGAAGATCTACTTGCTTGTTTTTTTTTTTTTTTTTTTTTTTTTTTTTTTATTTAGCTAAAAAGACACTTCCGATTCTGCTAAATATATGGAGACTTGCCCATGAAACGCATTTTCTAACTCGGGAGTATTGATTGCTGTTTCCCCTCTTTTCAAACGTTAGAACAGAAACAGAGTTAGGTGCAAGGCTTAGGAGGAGGTGTTGATGTTCCAATGGCAATGACCCTCTTCACTCTCTCTTTTCTTGTTTTCTGGTAGCTTGGATACCTCCAAGGCTCGCTCACTCACACTTATGCTCTCTACCAACTCAACCAACTAGCCGGAGACTGTCTTCACTCTCTTCACCAATAGCAGAGCAATTTACTGGCTCCTTCAGAGCATGAGAACAATAGATTTCTGGTATGGTTTGTAAGGTTTTTACATCCAAATTTAGAAGTAAACAATTTCCAACTGCAACCAATAGATCGATGGAACAATTTTTCACTCTCCGCTCCTAGACATAGTCAAGCAAAACACATAGGTGTAGCACACAGCATCCAAGGTGTTCCATGCTGGAAACGTAAAACCTCAACTCGTGTTCCATGTTCCATTCCAGTGGAAGATGTGTCTTCTCTGTGGGTGGATTGGTGAGACTTCTGAAATGTCCCCAGATGAGGATGGAGACGGCCGGGAGAGCTGTTATAGTTTTCACATTTCTAGAAATCAAGGACAAACTGATGCAGTTAAATGGATTTGATACTTTAGTGAATCCAATATCCAGTACCAGTACTAACATAGACATTGTACAACACAGGTGCCTAAGCAACTAAGCGAACACAGGTTTATAGGTATGCCAGCTTCTCAAGACTGCCAATGACCCCTTCCCTCCTGGCCTCCCAGTGGGCTGGGGCTGGGGCTGGGGCTGGGGCCGGGGCTGGGATTTGAACTGGTTGGGCTGGGCTTCAAGCTTTCCCTATAAAAAAAATTGATTTTGTTGGGCGCAGGTCCAGCTCATTGCCAGCCTTACTAGTTGCTTCCAATAGGACAAGTAGGTAATCCATGATTGTTGGTAGCACCATATACCATCAGTGCACTTCTTCTTAGTCCCCTTTCAGCTTTTTCTTCTCCTAATCGGAATTCAATAGAAGATGTTCCCATTGTTTTCAATTGTCTAAGCATCAAAAGTTTGCAAAACTCATTACGGACACAGGGCTAGAATCGCATGTTAGTTTGCACAACTTTAAAAAAATGCCGGAGACTGTTCAACTATACACATGGCATAGCACGGCAATCCCATCCAAATCACTGACCCAACTGTGGATGGAGCATAACCTGAAAATTGCACTGAGAAGATAATATTAACTATCTGAATTTTCCTTTCGAATTTGGACCACTGACTATTTTCCTCTTAACCATCCATTTGATAGCTATTAATTAGATGGTTAGGATTGCTTGATCAATGTGATTTTAGAGATATGCTCCATCAACAGTGGGACCCACAATTTGGATGATCTGGATAGCTGTACATCAGTGCCACGTGTGAGGAGGATGAGTCATTATCATTTTTAAAGTTCAAAACTAACATAGGAGTCTGCCCACGCACAGCCTTTCAATTCTACTATTCCTACAATAGGTCCTCTTTGTTTCAACATTGAAGTTTCTTGTTGAAATGCATAGAATATGCCAAATCCTTGTCACAGTCGGAAGCTGATATAAGAGATGAACTTCTGCCATCAATGAATTGGTCTTTGCTTTCCAATATCAAATACAACCATATTCAAAAATAACTAGTATAAATACCCTGCAACGAGTGGAGGAGAGAGTTCTCACTGTACTCACTAGTCTCCACTGCAGCTTCCTCTCCAAGAACCATCTTGTCACATTCAATAAGCATCCTTCATTCCTTCTATCTCCACACATTTATTCATTGGGGTAGTATATGCAGTCAAATCATGGCAGACAACCAATGCCTCAACTGAAGTTAAACTCAATCATATATAGCCACTCCCAGACAAACATACATAACAGAATGGAATCAGAATACCAGTTTCATTTCTATGTAAGAAGTCACCAAAGACACACCAGACCGTGGTCGTCAAAGCTAATAAGAGGCACCTTCGAGAGAGCAGCTACACATTCAGTAACCTAGGCTAGAAGATACATAACCAACACATAAAGGAAACCAAATACCTCATCCCATGATTCAAACAACTCCAAGCAATCTAGCCTCCTTCCAGAGATGCAATTGTACTTCGCCACAAGTTTTGCAATACTGCTGCTCTCCCATTCTCAACTGGGTCCCACCATATTAAGCCCAAGCTTCAAAAGCGCCACATGAAATTCCAGGGTGATTACTTTCTAGTTTCATCACAAATCAAGGGTTGTGATGCGATAATCCAGTTTCACCAAACAAAATAGTCGGTGCAATGTTATACTGTTATCATCTTAGCTTTACAACTCTAACCAAAAGCAGGCACCCATATGGCTTAAGGGACCATATAGAAGACATTCTAGCACCTTTTTTATTTCAACCTCATTCAAGAACGAAAGCAAGCAACCTGCTAGTAGTAACCTCCCCAAGCCATAAACAACAGTTGAGGTCGCATGTTTTGAAAACCAATAAAAAGGCATTTAGTAACACGCTTTACCTTCCATACTCAAGCTATAAATTAAAGATCCAAAAGCCTATCCATCAATCTAATTGCCCAACCAACAATCACGTCTCCCAACCTCTCCCATCCATCGGAGTAAAAAAAATCAATATGTTCTATCCATGAACAGATGTGATCCCCCCAAAAAAATACTACAGCCAACTACCAGTGACCGTGTGCAAGCCTTTAACCCCTCAGACATGCTTCATGCTCCATGCCCCCATTCCCCTTACTGGAGAATCAATACAAACAGCTTTGATATAAGTCACCAAGTTTGATCTCATCCCCACCCTATGATGGATTACAAACTGATTCAATGAACTAAGTTGATTTGAGACCACTGTCAATTCACATCAAATAAAAAATCATCTACAACCAGAATCCCATTACCCACCCAAATGGACAACGAGCAGATTCATTGAACTAAGTCAATTGAATTCAAATAACTGACCATCTCCAATCAAAACCTCGAAATACCCATCTCTTAAGCCCTTAATTGCATCTGATGAGATCTATTCATTCCAGATCAGGTCCATTTACATTCCCTATGAACCCAAGAACAGCCATCCCTTTTGTTCAAAGTAGCTATTCTATCCTATCCATAGATCGCTGTCGCCAACAAAGGAGCCCTCGACACAACAGGAAAGTAACACAATCAAAAAATTGAATAAAAACACGTATCTGCAGATCATACCCAAAAACCAACTCACCTGTTTGCCCATGCTACAAGCTTTCTCCGGCAAATTCAAGATCTCGTAGTAGAAAACAGAGAAGTTAAGCGCCAGCCCCAATCTTATCGGGTGCGTCGGAGCCAGCTCAGCCACAGCAATATCCTACAAATCAAGGAGGACATGGTGGAAAAGCGTCAAAACCCTAAAATTATTCCAGGCAGGAAATGGCAGTCAGTTCATATGAAGTAGTCCGCAGGACCTCACAGCACAGGGCATGATCAGAACCGCCAGTCCAGAGGGCCCCCAAAACAGCCACTGACTGGACAATCAAGAAGGGCCCACAATGACCAAGCAGATCCCACTCCTACTAGAAGAAGAAGAAAACCCTAGAAAGCAAAAATCTCAAACCCTACCTGAGCGGCCTTGTAGGCAGCCATCGTATCATCGGCAGCCTCTTTTCTTTCCGCACCGGCCTTGAATTCGGCAAGATAGCGGTGGTAGTCGCCCTTCATCTTGAGATAAAAGACCTTGGATTCGCTGGTTGCAGCAGAAGGCACGAGATGAGATTGGAGGAGTTTGAGAATTCCAGCGCAGACATTGCAGAGCTCGGACTCGACATGGGAGCGGTAGTCCTTGACGAGGGAGACGTGGTCATCGTTCTTGCGGGACTCCTCCTTCTGCTCAATGGAGGAGACGATGCGCCAGGCAGCGCGGCGGGAGCCGATGACGTTCTTGTAGGCGACGCTGAAGAGGTTGCGCTCCTCCACCGTCAGCTCGCCCGTCGAGGAAGACTCCATGACCAGCTTCTCCATGAAGCCCACCATTTCTTCGTAGCGCTCGGCCTGCTCCGCCAGCTTCGCCAGGTACAGGTACTGCTCGCGAGTTAGGTTTTCTGGAATGGATACTGCTGCTGCTGCCATTGGAGAGAGAGACAAAGAGAGAGAGACAGAGAGAAGCGATTTGGAGGCGGGTGGCCTTTTACCAAGGTCCGAGTTCTGTGGGGTAGGCCGGAGGGAGCGTATTAGGTGCGGCCCCGGCCTCACCCAACACGGTGCGGCCATGACTATGGGCCCACCTTGTTGTATGTATTGTATATCCACGCCGTCCATCTTTTTTCCTAGACTATTTTAGGGCACTATCCAAAATTGAATCAGATCCCAATCTCAGGTGGACCAATGACAGGAAACAGTGGTGAATGAACATTAAAAACTTTTAACTGCCACAAAAGTTTTGGATCAATCTGTTTTTTCACTTCATCCATGTCTGTGTGGCCTTACGGACAGATTTGATGGAAAATAAGCATTAGGGTAGGCATAAGAAGGGTCCCAGGAATGAGCCCTCAAAACAGATTGACGGTGTCCATATACAATACATATATCAAGGCCGGCCCACGGTCAGGGCCGCAACTAGGCCTGTACATTGAGCCCAGTTGAGTCGAGGTGGGCCAAGCTTGGCTTGACTTGTCTGTGCTCTCCTCGAGTTCAAGTTCGAGCTCGAGCTCACCCTCGAGCTTACCATTGGAGCTTACCTTGTTTGCTAAAACTTTTGAGGCGAGCTAGTGGATTGAGTCGAGGCGAGCTTACCTCGAGTCGAGTCAAGCTTGCTCCCACCTCAATTTATTATATTTTTTATTACAAAATACAAATTAAAAGTCAATAACATTAAGTTTGATGAGTAACACATATATTAGGGGAGAATAGTATTTCTACATGTGGGACCCACCATTAAAATGACTTAGATTTGATCGGTTTTTTCTTTGGCCAAGTCACACATGCATTAAATGCAGACCACTAGTAATATTTTATGAACTATAATTAACACAGTACATGCATAGCTCACCACGTGAATGGACTGCCATAATTATTGTGTGGACCATCTTCATGATGAGGTCCAGCTAATTCATGGATCAGATGCACCACCTCCCTCGTAAAATTGCAATCAATAGTTGCATATGGTGTTTGGTCTAATCATAACCCCTGTTTTGTAGATATGTATGATGTGTGGTCTCACCATAGCACCTGTGTTTGTGTAGTGTGTAAAACACACAACCACTGTATGCTCACCATGTTTTATACTTGAAATTACTCAATCCATCAAATATGCCCAACAATGAATGTTCTTACCTGAACACCCCCCCCCAACGTGTGAGGGTTTTATATGTCATGAGCTTGGACCACAATGTGTGTGTAGGGAGGAGGGAGAGAGAACCAAGAAATAAGAAGATTATGATTTTTTTTTAACAAATATCTATATGAAACGAGTCGAGCTCGAGCTTGAGCCGAGTCGAGTCAAGTGACCCAATGGTCGAACTTGACTCGATTTCTGACTCGAGCTTCTAAATGAAGCTTGACTTGACTTGTTCTATTGAGTTGAGTCGAGCCGAGGCGAGCTTTTTCGAGTCGAGTTGATCGAGTTTCTCGAGCTGACTCAGCTCATGACTAGCCCTAGCCACACCGTGTTGGGTGAGGCTAGGCCGCACCAAATCCGAGACTGTGAGGGGATTTTTAATACAATAGCCCTAAGGTGTGGCTATTTTACTAAAAGTTCAATTTCTCATCCGGCTCATCTCTTTTGGCCTTTTGACAAGAAATTAAAATTTTTATGGTTGAAAATACCCCTCTAAATTGATTTCCTTGAGCACTGTGGATTCTCTATGGGCATTATGATTCCCTGAGCACATAGTTGTGGCATTTTTTATCGTAAAACTTACAATTTCTCATCAAAAGGCTAAGAAAGATAAGCCATATGAGAAATTAGACTTTTAAAAAAAATAGCCACACCTCAAGGCCATTGCATTAAAAATCCCGGCCGTGAGTCGGAAGCCCGGTGGTTGGGCCGTATGCAGGGATGATCGGAGCCGTTCAGAGGTTCATCACTGCATGAGTTGGTAAAGAGGATTACATCCATTTTTGCAGCTGGGATGGTAAAAACTCATACTTGGAATGATCACAATCGTTCAAACAAAATTTCCAACACGTATGAGCTTTTGTGGCGATTACCGTGATGTTTGTGTGGCATCCAAACCGTTCACTATGTTCGAAATCTTGTTTTCAATGTACATCCCCATAATAAGGCTGATTAAAGCTCATGGGAACCACTCCAAAGGCAAAAATGTCAAATCAGATTCAGCTGTTGTGGCTCACCTGAGTTAGGAAATGGACGGACTGGAATTAGGTAGTACCCCCACGAGGACCCCGAAGACGACGGATGGGTGTGTGGTACTGACGTGACGGGGCTGTCAGTGCACCACTGTCACATCTGTGGCACCACCATCACGTCAGTGCTGGCCCGACTGGCTCTCTACCAATGATGAGGTGCCACGCACTCCTCCATCATCCCCCGGTGTCCTTAGGGGGTAATACCTAATCCGAGCCTGAATCCTCGTGAAGCACTTTTAATGGATGGCATATAAGCAGCATTTTTGTGCCACACACAATATGAAAGTTCCTATGGTGGTGTCTGTGGTGTATTCCACCTCAGCTTCTTATTCTGCCAATTTTGGGACTTTATGCTAACATTGGACGTTGGGTCTGATGGACGGTTTGGATAGAACAGACCATTATGATGGGCCATCACAACTTGAATGGATGATCATTCACCCAGATCATATGATTCCGGATGTCTATCCGATGGTGACCATCATTTTTTGAGGAAGAATAGCACCGCCTAAGGCCTGTCAATGGCTGAGCTACCACCCCCATTGGGTCTTGCGCTGATTAACACGGCACGACTAACGGGTTACATTTCCATCCCGCAGACCACCCGCCTTTTTACCCGAGTGAGAAAATCGCATCTTTAGAGAGGAGGGTTTATGTGTTGCACCGGATGCATTAGAGCCGCCTGATGTTGCTGAAGTGGGTCTTACGCAAATTCAAATGGCAGCATTGATGGACTACAATAACACTTTAGACTGGTTGGACTCATTGATATATATAAATTGAGGATTAAAAAATTACATCATTTTTGTTGATTATTTTTATAAATGTTTTATAAGTTGTTTTCATTTTTCTTAATCTTTTTTAAAAATCCACTTTTCGTTTACCTACCTGTATTTATGAAACATTAGTTTTGGAAAATTAAGGTAAATGAGAGAAAATAATCCCTTTTTCTTTTTGTAAAGTAACCTATGTGTTATTTACATGTGCCACCCCTACGTGCCCAACATGATAAACATACCTTTTCAAGCGCCCCACAAGTGCCAAAGTACCATATGTACATATGTACCGTATGTACCACCATTTATCTTAAAGCATCGCATGTGTGTGCCGCATGTAAAATATGTGTTATCACTATCTTTTAGTGATCCGTGTTTCAATGCACCACACGTTCTAGTGTGTTATGTGCAATATATATTATCCTTATTTTAAAATGTCTTGCGTGTGCACATGTGTGTTACAATTTAGCATCAAACGGCCACATATGTTATACATGCCATACATGCTTCTATCAATCTTCAAGTATTTCACATGTCTTACATAGGCTATTGAGGCATATGTTTGCAACTATATAAAATCTATTTTTTAGAAGAAATAAAAAAATTGTTTCCTTAAAAATAGGTTATAAATTCCTAAGGCATTCAGATTGAAAACTAAGCAAGAAAACCCATGGTACATTTTCCAAAAATTCATGAAAATAATATTGTCTGAGAAACACTATTTCTTTTCTTATGCTTTCCATGAATCCACACCAACTCATTTCTCATTATTTTTTAAGACCAGCATGAAAATACAATTTTTCAAAAAAGAAAAAGAAAAAGAAACTCCATGAGCCAAAATAATCCCTTCAATAATCGGCATACTACCGGCACTTTTAAACAAGTAATCCTTGTTGGAGATGTCTTCAATCTAGACACTGTTGGATCTAAGATTAGGAGGTCTTTGGTCAATCAACGAGCTTGGCTCGGTCGCCTAAAAACACCATAAATTAGACAATAACTCTCTGGATAAATTTGGCCGTGTTCGGTTACCTGAAGGTTTGGGTTGATCGACCGATGGGCGGCACGTTGTTTAGTGCGGTTTTGCTTGATTTGTTTCTAATTTCGATTTATTACTATATAATGGGGTGCAATGCGGGATTAGGGTATCTAGACGTGCAAAGAGGGGTGAGAGAGTTCTACAGTGAGAGAAAAAGCTAAGCTTTTTCTCTTGTGGGGCTTAGATTCAGGTAAGTTGTTCTTCATCTCTTGTAACTTTTATTTTCATAGTGATTCGTTTTGTGCCATGGTTTTTTTTCGAAAGAGTTTTTCCACGTAAAATTTGGATTGTCTCTTGTGTGTTAATTTACTTATTGTCATTGTAATTATCTCATTTGATTAATCTTTGAGTCCTCGCTTCTGTGGGTTCCTAATAATACGTTGAGAAGCAGATTGAATATGAGACTAGGTGTCAGTGGTGTCCGGCATGTAGATAAGTATTTTAGGAAAAAGAACTTTGAATTATGGAAGGTAAAGACGAAATGCCCCTTAATTTAGCAAGGATTAGAAGATGCACTTCTTGAAAAGCGACCAGAAATTATAAAAGAAGAAGAGTAGAAGAGGATGGATTAAAAGGCAAATATCTCAATCTAGTTGTACCTAATGGATGAGGTCTTGTATAACATCATGAGGGAGAAGACTGTTGCTGATACGTAAGCGAAGTTGAAGAATATCTATGTGAAGAAATTTATGAAAAACCACTTGTATCTGAAGCTTCAGTTGTTCTACATGAAGATGTCGAAGGTGACCGATGTTGAAAGTTACATCAATAATTTCAATAAGCTCGTTTGTAAACTATTGGATGTAGATGAACCGATGAGGAAGTAAGATCAAGCATGT
Source organism: Liriodendron chinense (assembly GCA_003013855.2). NCBI lineage: Eukaryota > Viridiplantae > Streptophyta > Magnoliopsida > Magnoliales > Magnoliaceae > Liriodendron > Liriodendron chinense. The sequence continues at coordinate 911,612 of PVNU02002560.1, read as the reverse complement.
ATTTTGTTGAATTCTCTTTTAGAATCATATGAGTCGTTTAAAGAATCTTTGTGCGCTAGCAGGGCTACCATTAGCGTTGAGATCGTCATCTCGGCCCTCCAATCAAAATGGATGAGATAGAAGAGTGCCGACATTAGAGCTGTACACTAACCGAGCCAACTCGCTCGACTCGACTCGTAGGGTGGATCAAGCCAAGCCGAGCCTATTTTTTGGGCTCGTTGAAAATTCAAGCCAAGCTCGAGCTAGACCGAGCTCGATTCGGCTCGGCTCGTAACCAAGCTTGGTTTGGCTCGAACATGTCTCGAATTAGCTCGGTTTGTTTTTTTTTAATATATAATATAACTTATATTTCATTCGAGTGCCCTCGCTTACCCGGCCACCCCCCTAGCCTCAAACCCTCGTCGCCTGATGCCCATCCAAACTCTCTCCCATCCTCTCTCTCGAGTCTTCATTCCTCTCTCTCTCCCTGGCCAACCAACGGCCTGTCTAACATACTCGGATGCTCCTGCTCCTCTCTCATCTCTTACATCTCTCTCACTCTCCCCTCGTCACCTTACCAGTCAACGCCAAGCCGAACGGACCACCCTGTTCCATAGTTGACCGGACCCCCTGTCTGTCTAGCCGACCGCCATCACCCTGTCTAAGCTCAAATTAAAGCTCGAAAGCTCGTCCAAACCAAGCCGAGTTGCCCAGTTGGGCTTGATGACCAAGCCTAGCCAAGTTGGGCCAAGCTTAATTCGATTCAGCTCGTGTACAGCTCTAGGTGATGTGGGTACGTCCTCAGATACACTAGTTATGAGGAGGAGAAATTCTGAGCGGGATGGGGGATCTTCGCGATCGAGATCTAAATCCAAGGGTAAAGAGAATGAAAAGTTGAAGTGATAGAGTTGTGGACATGCAAGGCACATGAAGAGAGATTGTCAGAATCTCAAATCGAAGAAAGAAAAGTCTGAAGATTCTTCTAGGGAGGCCGATGCCGTGTTATTCATAGGGCATGATGATGATTGTGATGTATTGACTGTATCGAGATCCAAATATCTCAGCGATGAGTGGCTCTTGGATTTAGGTGCATTGTATCACATGTGTCATGACTGGAGTTCATTCACCTCATATAGGGAGTATGACGGTGGTTCAATGTTCTTGGGTGATGACTACACCTGCAAGGTGGTCTATATTGGTTTAGTGCGCATTAGGTTATTCGATGAGATCGAGTGTATTTTAACAGATGTGAGGCATGTCCCTAGGTTAAAGAAGAATTTGATATCTCTTAGTCCACTCGAGGCAATGGGGTACAAGTTCACCAGCTTCGATCGGTTTTGTAAAGTATCAAAGGGGGCACTCATGGTAATGGAAGCACAGAGGTGCGGCTATCTTTATAAGTTGATCGGGAGTACTTCATTAGGTGGAGCTGTAACGGCTGTAACAGATTCCACATTTGCACTTATGTAGCATGCGCGCCTAGACCACATGAGTGAGCAGGGCATGAAGGTGTTAGAGTGAAGTCGGTGTGTGCATGAGAAGCGATAGAGCTATGATGGAGATGAATTAGAGATGAAGGATGGAGCTTTGAAGCCCTGGAGCTTGAGGATTGAAGCAAGTGGAGATTGTTGAAGATGTTTTCAATTTGGACACTGTTGGATTTGATATCAGGGAGTCTTCGGTAGATTGACGGGCTTGGCTTGGTTGCCCGAAAATACTTTGGATGAGATAGTAACTTTCTAGACAGATTTGGCCATATTCGGTCACCCGAAGGATCGGGTCGGTCAACTAATAGCTAGTGCGTTGTTTAGTGTGATTTTGCACGATTTGTTTCTAATTCCGGTTTATTACTATATAATGGGATGTAATGCGGAATTAGGGTATCCTAGATGTGTAAAGGGAGTTGAGAGAGTTCTAGGGTAAGAGAAAAAAGCTAAGGTTTTTCTTTTGTAGGGCTTAGATCCAGGTAAGTTATTCTTCATCTCTTGTAACTTTGTTTTCACAGTGATTTACTTTGTGTCATGAATTTTTTCACAAGGAGGTTTTTCCACGTGAAATTCGGATTCTCTTTTGTGTTGATTTATTTATTGCCATTGTGATTATCTCATTTGATTCCTCTCTAAGTCCTTGCTTCCTTCCGCAGGTTCCCAGCAGTCCTTAATCCATGTGCATCAGGGCATGATGGTCCCATGGTTAATTGATCACAGCCATTCATATTACCTGATCCACCGTAGAGGAGGATTCTTGGTCCAGAATGTGGGATTGTTAGGATCAAAACGCTGGGGCGTCTCACATCTAGAATAATGACTATATGTGTCAGTCTGGATCACCGGACCATGACCCCACTGCCTGTCACGATCACGACTTGTTTGTACCGCACACCAAGTTAAAGACGTCGAACACGACGTCTACAAGGCTTTTATGTGGTAGGCTTAGGAGGGTGAAACTAGGGAAGAAAAAATCAGACACTACTGGCAGGGTGAGATGGATGGTGCTGCCCACTTAAGATTGCATAGATGTGATATGAGTAAGTAGAATTAAACTGTCCAAATTATAGTTCTCGATTTAGATATATCATGAACCAAAAATTATATTTTATTGAATTATCTGACCATAAGAGTAGTAGTGAGCATTTATTGGACGCTCAAAAATAAAAACTATCCATTGAACCCATTAAAACAAATAGCATCCCCCAATCAGATCTTTCAAATAATCTGATTCTTGTGGTGGGTTTCATAATTTAATTGGTTTAATTTGAGTTAATGTACGCCACGTGGATAATTTTTAAGCGTATGGTAGCATGTGGAGAAACTTCTCCATCGAATTTTTGTCTTAACCATTTATAAATAGATTAGTGGGGTCCACTGCATGCTCATGATCCTTGGATCTAACCGTCACTGATCTAGACAGCTCAGTTTTTAATCAATGACAGCTCACCAACTGAGAAAATTCTAAGGCTTGTGACCTCACGACTCTACTGATAAGGTGGCACGCAGAATTACTTCTCTATGAAATATTGTCTTACTTATTGAATGGGCTGTCACTGGGTTTTTGATAGGCCCAGCCCAAACCGTTCAAAACCGAGCTAAAGCCAACCCCAGGCCCCGCCCCTTGACAGCCCTACCTATTTGTGTGCAGGCCAGTTGAATGGATGGATCATGACCTATCCTGAAGTAGATAAGCAGTTCAGATTGATGGACGATTGCGACAGGAGCACTGTGGTTGGATCAGGAAATAATTCTACGTGTTATTGTTGCGTGCTTGACTAAAAAATGTTCATGAATCTCAAATCTTGGAGCGTTGATCTACTAAGTTATTTGGTCCCCTTGCTAGCAGTGGTCAATACTGTGTGGCCCATGGCCCGATTGAAAATGGGTGAGATCCCAGGGAGTGGATTGGGTACTACCCCCACTAGCTAGGACCTAACTAGAGACAGACGGTCCTGGCAGGGGCTCTGTGGGGCTACCTTGGTGCCTATGTTTTATGCACGCTGTCCATCCATTTTGACATATCATTTTATGGCATGAGCTCAAAAAAAGAGGTAGATTGAAGGCTCAAATAGACCACACTACAGGAAGGTTATTGAAAGCTTACCCTTGAAAACTTCCTGGGGGCCACAGGAGTTTTGGATCAAGCTGATATTTATGTTTTCCTTCATACTGGTCCATGAGACCTTATGAATAGGTTGGATGGCAAATAAACATCACGGTGGGCCCTGAGAAGTTTTGAACAGTAGGAGTTCAATCCCTACTGCTTCCTGTGGTGTGGTCCACTTGAGCCTTCGATCTGCCTCTCTTTTAAGTTCATGCTCCAAAAGGATCTGTCAAAATAAGTAGACTGGGTGGATAAAACACATACGTCACTGTGGGCCCAACAGAGAAAGTGTGACACGACTGCTAAAGTAGTTCGATGGGGCAGAGTCCTATAGCAATAATTCTAATGGGTCATTCTGACCGACTGTGGAACTTACCTCAATGGTCACGCTGAGCAGACCATAGCAACTGTCTAATATTGTGGACCAGTTACTATTTAACCTTAATCACACTAGGGGCCCGTTTGGATACTACCAAATAAGTTACTTTTCGACTGAACTTAAGACATTAAGTTACTTTTGGTACTTAAGTTCGTTTGGTAAGTATAATTGAAAAGTAACTTATCTCTTAAAAATTATTTATCTTAATAAGTATCTGTTTTTAGCTTTTTGACTTTTGACTTTTGACTTTTCTACTTATCTCTCTCATGCCACACTTTTGCTTCTTTTTCTTTTTCTTCCTCGGTTAGTACACACCCACATTGTTAGTCACCCTCCAATGTTAATTAACCACCCTCCAATTTGGCTTTTCTACTTATCTCTCTTAGGTCATGCTACATGTCAAAGTTCTCTCTCATGGATCACTTACTTGTCTCTCTCAGGTCATGCTACATATCAAAGTTCTCTCTCATGGTTCACTCAATTACTGCTCTCTCATACCGTCCATATCAAAGGAGGCCCCACATGATGGACTGTCCCATCAAAAGTGGGGCTCACACAGTGGACGGCCCATCAAAGATGGGCCATACATTAATTGGTGCAAGATCCAATCCACCAATCATGTTGATCTGATCTTCTACATCTTTCCCAAAAATGGTTCTAGTCCACTCACCATGTGGACTAACTATTGGAAACAAGTGAATGGGTTAGAAAACTTCAGCCAAGTCTTCCAAAGCCATACATTTGTTTTGTAGACTGTGGCCCACCTGACCAGTGGATCAACCTGATTCTTGTGCCAGGGCATCCATATAGTGGTCCCGTTTTGATGGATGGAATGTATCTTGGACCAATCATGTTATGCTAGCACATGCATGGCATGTACATGAGCTTTATTACACGCAAGTGGGATTAGAAAAGCTCATTCTATTAGGAAAACTGCCTCAATGCTTAGCTTTTTCTTTTCATGTCAATATGTTGTTCGTCATATGCAGATTTGAAATTTTCTTCCGAAAGGTTACTTACCAATGTGCTATTACCAAACATACTTATTTACTTATTGGCTTATAAGTATATTGTTTACCAAACATACTTATCTGCTTAATAAGTAAAAACCAAGATAAGTTACTTATTTGATAAGTAGCTTATCTTAAGTAACTTACAATCCAAACAGGCCCTAATTGTCTAATATTCTCATAGGCCAAACTAAAAATATAAATAAAAAGATTGTCTGATGCCTGCATTTTGACGGGAATCTGCCTATGGAATCCCATATGACCTGATCTGTCATGATGAAAAAGGGTTGCAATCGGTGTAGGAGGTGGGCCTGAGGTGAGAAGCAAGGATTCCTTCAAGTGAAATGACATATTTATCTTTTTCACTAGAGCCTTAACATGTGTACATAAAACTTTTTATTGGGCATGTTAGGAGTTACAAGCAATTAGTCCTGTACATCAGAGATTCTTGTAATCCTGTCTACAAGCAATTAGTACCCTATGCAAATGGATGCCACAAGTAGGAGTGGAATAAAGGGTTGTCAATGGACTGGGCTTGGCTCAGGCCCAATTCACCCAAGGTCAACCCATGTTTAAAGCTGAACACAAGCCAAACTAGCTAGTTAACTCGCACGACTCGAGCTCAAATAAGGTTGATTCGGCTCGGATTGAAGCTAGGTTCAAGCCGAGCCAAGTTATTTTTTTTGAGCTTGAAGTAATTTCGAGCCTAGTTCGAGCTTACCTGAGCTCAACTTAACTCAAATCGAAGCTCGGCTCGAACTTGACTCAGTTTGACTCAGCTCGACTTGGCCAGTTTTAAATACATTAAATATATATAACATACATATAATATTGATTGAATTTTAGCACCCTAATCCTTATCCTTTTAAAAGAATTTTTGCCCGAACACTCTTTTTTGGTTTTTTCACCTTAGTTGACTCAAACTCAGCTCGAACTCAAACTTGGCTCGAACTTAGCTTGAGCTGGCCCGAGCTGCTGACCAAATTGTGCGGAGCTTGCCAATCAAGCTCAAGGACCAAGCCAAGCTGAACTCAAGTTGGGTAGGCTGCTAATCGAGCCAAGCTAAGCTGCATCAAACTCGACTCGGTTCGGCTCATGTACTTTAATACCCACGTTGTGGAACTTGAGCTGGAGAAGAAGCCGAGGCACAGGGCAGGCCAAAGATGATGCTACCAAGATCAGCTGAATATTCATGTTAGGGCCTGAGCATGTGCAGGTGCATTTTGTTTGAAAACTACTACCTTGAAGGCCACTCATGAGATGAATAAGATGGGTCTGTTAATGTTTATTTAAAATATATTGTTGTCCATAATGGACGGTTGCAAATGAGCATCCTTCCTGCCCATAGTGATAAATCCCGTTCTTGTCAATTTAGCTAGTAAATTTCTCAGTAAATTTTCAGATTTTAATTGTAAAAACTCGCCAAAAATAAAAATATTTATTATAAATAAATAATTTAAAATTTAGAATTATATATTTGTATAATGAGCTGTTTAACGTATTATTATTTTTGGGGTAAATACTATGATAATATTCCGATGAAAACAGAGCATTTTAAAAATATTTTGTAAATCTTGGGGTAATAATGTTTAATGTATTTTTTCACAAAAGTATCATCAGATATTCAAATTCTCAGTGATATTTGTCACACTAATCCAACCATGTGCAATTAACAAACCTTAGAGAGAAAGAGAGATCGTCGATTTTATAAGTGCTTTTCACAAGCACGTAGAAGCATAAACCGTTGTAGGAAGCGGGGAGTAGGCGGGCTGCAGAAAAATGTGCACGTTTGAAATTTTGTTTTTCTAAAATTGATTAATTAGGAAGTGATTTTCATAATCAAAATCACAAAAAATCAATAAAACACACTTTTTTTTAGCAAAACCAAAAAAGCCTCAAGTGAATTAGAAAACTAATCACTCATAGGTTGCTTGCATGGGAAGAGCTATGCACTGCATTTTAAGCCACAGAAAATCACTTGGGGACTGGGAGTAGGAAATTTATTATATTTTGGATTTGTCATAGGTCTAAATGCACAATATAACTCTTACCATGCAACAGTCTGTGGGTGATTACTTCTCTACAAAATGATAATACTCCTTTTAAATAAAAAAAAAAAAAGGCTTTGCTGAGGCTGCCACATTTTCCTCTGCTTCTTTTTTTTTGTTCACCCCATGCTCCAGTTTTAAATTGTGCAGCAGTGTCCATGATTCAATAATCTAGTCCATTGCTTTGGTTGCACCATGGATGGACCATGGCCAATGTTGTTGTACGAATCTGGACAACCAATAAGGTTGGCTAAGGCCGGCCTTATAGCTTTTCACTCTCTTGTTCTCTTTGGATGGAGGATGCTCGAGATCTTCTTGAGTTCGTTGGACCTATAAGAGGAGGACAGACTAGGCAAAGGGGAGGTGCCACTGTGCGACGACTGGGAACTCTTTGATGCCTAAATCAAGCTCATAAGAATATCAGAGTAAGGAGTTTAAGGCTAAGATGTGTCCTACCTTGGGGTTGGAGAATCAAGCGTTGTTTATAGGACTCGAGGAAGCATCTGGAGAGTTAAGTCCTCTTAGAATACATCGGTAGAGTCCCAATAGGAAAAGATTTTCCCTCCTATCATGTCGAGAAAGTTTTGCTAAGAATAGAACTAGATCCCGTAATATCCGAATCTACTCAGATATCTCGGACCGACTCTAGAAGGTGGCTGGTCGATCTTGATCGGGGAGCTTGGTATCCTAGTTCCCTCACTTAAGGTCTGATTTGGACTGTAGAGTTTTCTCGGGCGACCCGAGGACTTTAGTGGTGCATGCCCTTTGGACGTTACATCATTGATAAGCCATTGGTCATCGGCCTTAGTCGAGGATCAGGCCATAGTTTTGCTCTCACAGTCGTTGAAGTCAATTGTAATTATTGTCAGAGCTCCTCGTCTTATTCTGGACCAAGAACTTGTACTTTGGGGCCTTAGGCCTGTGGACTTCTTCCTATGTGTGGGCCAGCTCAGAATCTCTCCCGAACAACCAACAAATATCTACATGGTCCTTCACTTCATGGCATATAAGTAGACAGTTATAGAAGAGAAATGCAGTAGATCTTTCAATCTGGGATGCATTTGGGCCACAGTCCATTTCTTGTGCGACTCAACACACCAACGGTCTAGATTACTGTCTGGACATCCAACACCATTCTTCTCCTTCAATTTATAGAAGAAGAAATTAAAAGCAAAGTTACCTTCTTTTCCCTTGTTTTCTTCTCCTTCATGAATCTTCAACCAGCACAACTATTTAGTCTAAAACTTCATTTTACAGTCTCAGTGAGTGAGTGAGAGAGAGAGAGAGGGCTCCCCAACTAAATAATGGCCTGTTTGGCCCACTGGATTAAATGGTATGGAATTGCATTAGATGAGATTAACACCATTATTGCACAATGATTGCATGTTTGGAAATACCATGATATTTTGACCATCTAATCCCCATGGTTGGTATCGGATTCTTCCTCAAGCAAAACCCTGTTTAGTGAACGATGAATTTGTAATCAACAGACCAGATTTATAACTGATGTTGGTCACTAGCACACGTATACAACTCAATGTCAGGTGTAAAGGATGTATATGGATGGACCGCATGGATAAAACAAGTGCATCAATGTGGGGCCCACATATGTAGTGGATTTCAAAATCCACCACAAATCCCGCACGGGACCAAATGCGATTGGGTTCCACCTAATCCCATGTCTCCAAACGTCCCATGAACCAAATGCAATTCCATCTCACTTAATCCCTCCTAAGCCCACTCTGTCCACCATTCCAATCAAAGCAGCTTATAAACTGTCTACTGTTGGTTGGTTGGCTAGCTCCTGAAATAAACAGGGATGGGTCCAACTTTTCTGGCTTTCCTTCCCTGGCCTTCTTTGGGGCTATTGTCTTTTTGTTGGCAATTGGTTCACTTTTGCTGAATGTATTTGGGCTCTAGCCCATCTTGATTGGTAATAAAATCTGCTTATTTCAAAAAATAAAACTGGCTGTTGTTGTGTTAAGAGTACCAAACAGAGCCATGCTAGGCCTTTTCATACGGAAAAAAACAAGTGGGTATGGCACATGCACTGAATGTGGAGAGGAAGTGGTTCACAAGCCGTGGAAAGTAGTAGATATGGACTCGAAAAAGTCTCAGGAAAGACAGGGTCAGGGACTTGTGCCCGAGCACAAGTGCAAGCTAATGCAGCCCATATGATGATTGAATGGGCCTTATTTCATTGTCGTTGGTGTCACCTGGTGCATGTGTTGGATGTCACACATTTCGTGATGGGTCCACACATTAAATCCATTGTATGATACAGTCAGTCATAGAATAATATTTCAGTACCGGGCAGATGTGCGGCCCATGTGATGTATGAAGTCCGTCCATCATTTTTATCAAATGTGTCACCTCAGAAAACCCCAGGTGCCAGAAAGCAGCCAGATCCAACAAAGGAGGCACAGCACAGAGAACATTGTGACAGGACACCAACCATTGACACAGGGGCCACCTGAATTTCGAAACAGCCTGATTTTGGGCCTGATCATTCATCAAGACCAGATGAATGGTCTGAATGGCTCGGATTTCATACATAGAGTACAGTGGGCCCTCCATGCAAATCATGGGTGCACCTTCCCTCCCATCTTGTTACCTAGGGTGTTAAAGGCAGGTTTATTCATATTACCAAAGCAACCTTTATTTATGCATTTTTCACATCCATTGTTTCAACTTTGAGATTGGGATCAGCATTTCATTAATACAAATGAGAATCTGTTTTCCAAATTGATTGTACGATGGACCTCTCCATGGTGTTCATGCACCAAAAATCTCATTTTGGAATGATCCTAGTGGTAGAATATTTTGGTCTGCCTATCGTGGGAGGCAACGGCATTTGTGTTGGGATAGTTTTGGCTCATGGGACATCAACAATGAGGCTTGTAATGCCAGAGATTAGAATTTTTTTTTTTTCATGTGCAATGCATTTAAAGGAAATTTTAATCATTATATTTTTATATTATAAAACTATCATTTTATAGTGATTTCAGGCTGAAACGAGCGAAGGTAGCAAGGGTCCTTATTCATGGTTCAGTGGTAAACTCTGTCAATTTCAACAATAGGGTCGTGGGTTCAAGTGCCCATGTGGTGTGTGTGGGTGTGAGTGTATAAAAAAAATACAAAAACAAATCATTACAATCAAATATAAGTGATGTTAGTATACAATTACAGGAGTAAGTAATCCTTACCTATTTCCAAACATTTATCATTGTAATTGGAAAACCAAGCATGCCTTTAGAAACTTAAGTAAGCATGGCACATGAATTGGACTCATCTACAACACATGGCCGAGCTCTGTCAGCCCACCAAGTTTTATATGTAAATCTACTCCGCTGTGATGGGCCATAGACTGGGAACAATGTGAAACTATTTCTAAAACCTCTGTTAATGCAGTGTGGCCCGCTTGATATTGTACGTTCACTTCATCTGGTGAGTTGTACTTGATTAATAGGTTTGATAAAAGATACACACCATGATAGCCCCACATAAAAAACTATAGTTAGCATCCCATCTCCACTATTCTCAGCGTTGTGCTCACTTGATTTGTGGACCTAGCTGATTTTTTCCTTTGTATCTTACATTACAGGACGACACTTGATGAATGGAGTGGACTTTTAAATGTACAACATGGTGGACCTCACAAGCTTGGATGCTTTGCACTTAGCATAAGAGGTGTTGTAGATTTTGAAAACATGGTGATATTTTGATGGGGAATCCATCAAAAAGGTATCATTATGATAATACAGTGAGATTTTCAGAATCTTGACAGCTTTTAGTTTTTCACAATTTTATTGGGATATTATCAAGATTTTATTGAAATAAATATCCAAAAATTGAAATTTATTCTTAATTTATAATAAATGTTTTTTATATTTTATCTTCACTGACATTTTTTCAATGATATCTAGAGAAGAATGTTAAACTTTGAAAGGTTCCTTTGAGATATTCCTATCTAAGAATGTGTGGTCGAAACAAATCCGTTCATGGTAGATGTGTTGATAATAAGTTAACAACTTCAAATGGGCCCTTAGAAGGGCTTGGCCCCCATTAAAAAAGACTTTGTTCTGTAGTCCACTCTTGCGGGACCGGATCAATGAACCATGGGTTACTCTTCCTAATTAACAACATAAATATTACCTGTTACCATGGGCCCACCTTGGTATATGTATTCTACATCCTCATAGTCCATCCATTTTGCCCGATCATTTTAGGGCATGAGCCAAAAAATGAAGAAGATCTAAATCTCAAGTGAACCATTCCATAGGAAACAATAGTGTTGAATGCCCTACCATTAAAAACTTCCTAAGGGCCCACTGTAATGCTTATTTGCCGTCGATCCTATTGATAAGGTCATGTAAATCTGAATGAAGGGAAAAAACGAATTCCAGCTTGATCCAAAACTTTTGTGGCCCATTAATGGTCAATCACCACTATTTCCTATGGTATGGTCCACCTGAGAATTGGATCTGCTTCAATTTTGGGCTTGTGCTCTAAAGTGGTCTGAAAATATGGATGGACAATGTGGATATAGAATACATATATCAAGGTGGGCCCCACGGTAAGGGCCACTCTTTCTTGGGTGAGGCCGCGGGCACCTAATACACTCCCCCAGCATATACTAAGGTCAACAATTTTATCTTCAAAGATATAAATGAAACCGCCTTTTTAACTGCCAGCCTTGAGAGTTATGACACTAAAGAAATACTGCTTTTATCAACAAAGCAACCGTTTGCTGAGGTTTAGAATTCCTTAAAACTCAGAACACATTGAGCCATGGTTTGGTGATTTAAACCCTTCATACAATGGGCCACACCTTGGAGAACTGCCTTGAGAAGTGTCCCAGTTGTTGGATTTTAATCCTTTCGCTTAGGTTTACAAATAGACCCTTAAAAGAGAAAATACACAAAGTTCATAAGTTCAACAACAAACGGCCCACCAATTAAGGGTTACGACTATCCAATTTGGGACATTTTCAAGCCACTACAGTCTCCATCAAATCAATTTCAAATCACATACCATGATACAACTACCCAATGTAAAACATTTGTCCTCTTCAATCGAATAAATCTTACCATATCATAAGATGAATTTGAGCTTTATGGATGTATGTTGTCAAGTCCTTCATTTCAAACAACAATTGGCATGCAAGAGAGAGGAGAAATATGAAGAACCTTATACCCTTTAAATAGTTGGAATTAAACGGTGTGGACATAGGGAAAAAAAAAAAACTCACCATTATTTTCTTGTGCACTAATTAAAAACATATTTTAGGATATGTTTATTTTTTCAATTACATATGTAAATGGGGTAAATTGCTAATAATAACTTTTAAAGGGTATTTATTTAAGAGGAAAATACACACATAATTACACCTAAAAAATAGTATCAATCCTTGGGTCCTAAAGTGATGTATGTGTGTGATCCACGTGGCTTATCCTTCTTACAATCTAATTTTATGATAGAGCCCAAAAAATGAAGCAGATTGAAAGTTCAAGTGGATCACACCATAGGAAACAACGTGGTTCATGACGTTGACCACTCAAAATTAAAACATTTTTAGGGCCACATATATGTGTATTTATCATCCAACCCATTCATAAGATTACACTAACATATATGAAAGGTATATACAAATATCAGCTTGATCCAAAACTTCTATAGCCCCTAAAATTTTTTTAACATTGGGTGTTCAATGTTGAAAAAATCAACAACGGAAGCGAAATGTTGAACGCATGAAGCAATGCGAAATTAAACGAGTAAACAAGATGAAAGCAATCTCACACAAGCATTCACCACAAGAGAATCCGAATTTTACGTGAAAAAACCCCTCAACGAGTCAAAAACCACGTCACAAAATGATCCACTATGAATATCAGAAGATTACAAAGATTGATAGCTCACAAGCAAGGAAAAACATAGAAAACCCCAAGTTCTCTCTCACACACACCTCTCCCATCTTCCTAACACGAATAGGAAACCTTGGACACCTTAGGATACCAGCTAAACACGGATTACAACCCTTTAAATAGGCAAAAGTCCGAAATTAGCAACATTTTACGCACTACTACGTGTTGCGCAAGAAACCCGCGCGCACGTCTGACCAGTCGGCCAGTGCACAGAACAATCCAGGGAGAAAACACGCCCGCCTTTGCCTCACAACTAACCGGTCGGAGCCCCCTGCAGATCGATCGGCCAACCAGTCTGGGCACACAAATCTGTCCAAGAGGGTCTCCACATGCATTTGGGTCACGCCGTCCGACCGGTCGAGCACCCAATCCGTGCATAGTTGGAAGACTACCCCAACATTCATTTCCCATCATTTCCTATGATGTGGCCCAACATTCAATTCCCATCATTTCTTAGCTTCAAATCTCTCTCATTTTTTGGCTCATGACCTAAAATGAGCTGGCTGAACAAATAGACAACATGAATAAGATGCATGCATCACGGGCCCTACAACTTTTACATATGAAATTGTATGAATGTAATTTACCATGTGGAAAGCTTTAATTTACAAAGTGAAAAGCTTTGCAAGCAAGCTCCATATCAGCGTCAACCTTGAGACTGCTATAAATACATAGGTAAATAATAATTACTCATTAACCATGAATTACAATGGTAAATGAAAAAGCAAACACCCCCTTACTTGAAAGGGTCTTGTTGGTTCCACAAGCCAGGTTGGTGGATATCTTGGAAAAGGCAACCCTGATTTCTTTTTGAAGAAAGCCTTCAATAAACGCTAAGGGCAATTTCTCATTTTTTTTCCTTACAATTTAAGTAGTGGAAAAAAAAAAGATTTTACCAACAAAAATAATCATGTACTAAAAATGAAATTGAAAATTCATCACTATTTTGTTTCTATTCTAAATGGGGAAAAGTGTTTTTTTTTTCTTTCTTTCAAAACAATCTTTTCCCACAAATTCCTCCAATCCAATCAACAGCTTGGAGAAGAGGGACACATGGCTGCACGACCACTCGTCGGACCGAAGCAGCTCATCCGATGTCTCCGTAATCATGCAGATATGCCAGTCGAGTGGGCGCGATATGCCTAGAAAATTAGCCCAAAGTTGAGAGAAATTACTGTTCTCTAAATCTAACACATGCTCCCCGCACACGCAATAATCATATTGACTTAGACTTTTGTGACATGACCACCGCCAAATATTCCACCCACATGCCTCTGGTCCACGTACACACATTCATGCCTGTTATGGGTAAATTCGGGCTGAGCTCGAATATGGAAAGCTTCCCACTGAGGCTCATCTACAATGGTCATGGACCGATTATTTAAGAGAAGAAGCTAACTCAGGCCTCGGCCCACTCGGGCTCAGCATTCAGCCTTCTCGACCTTGGCCCACCTCAGCTCAACATCTGGCCCTCATCTTGGCAAGAGACTTGGTCTCATCTGCCTTGGTTTGAATAAAGCTTATCCCTCTTGATAAGATAAGATAAGCACTGATCCAGATAAGGATAAGGATAAGATAAGGATAAGGATAACCACTGATCCAGATAAGGATAAGGATTATCCCAACTTAAATCTCTCCAAGTAAATATCTATAAAGAGGACTCCCACTCTCTCTCTCTCTCGAGGTAAGCAATCCACTGCCATTAAACCTCTAATAGCCTTCTCTTTCAGTATCCATACTGACTTTACCATCGGAGGGCCGTAAGCCGGGCCAACCGGCGGCGGTCCTAACCCTTGTCAGTGGTTGCAGGTCCCTCAAATTTATCTCTGAGTGAAGATCAGACGACGAAGAACCGAAGGTGGTTCCTGACCAACAGCTGTTAGCCAATTTTTGGCATCAACAATGCCCAATAGTCCACCCACCACCTTAGGAGTGTGTACAGCTATTTATTTGTTTTGACAGGATACAAAGCAACGGTAGCAGCGAATGGTAGTGGGTTGTAAACTCAGTTCGCATGGTTCGGTATCCTATAAAAACTCATCTTTTATATACATATGTAAAGCCCAACACAACATACATGCTACCAATATTCGCAAAGTTTGTAGGGGTTGTTTGGTTGATGGTAAGCAACTATAAATTGTTGTAAATGGATGCCCATAGGTAAAAATGGTCATTTAGTTGATAGTAAACAATGGTAATTGGAATTCATATGAAATGGAATATAGCATAATCAAGTGAATTGCATCCTTAAAAAGGCTTAGAATCAAATGTCAATGCAAAAACCATCATATTTTAAAAAGTGGACTCACCTTTATGGCTTACTTGAGCTTTAGAATTTTCTTATTTATAGTCGAAGCATATATTTCAATAGGCTTATTATAATTATTAGTCAAGTATCTCATATGCTAATTTGGGTATCAAAATTTATTTAATGCATTCCACTTAGGGCATTCAAATATAAATTTTGAATTCCGATGTCTCCTAATTGCATGCATACAAGTATAATTGAGGATTTCAATTTGCATCAATTTCGTTTATCATTTATCATGTAATTTGGATTCCAGTGCATTCTAATTACAAGTATCCTCATCCATCTAGACCATCCATTCATTCATACCATAAGCAAGGAATGCTGGCTATTCCTCTTATGGTATGGGTAGCGAATAGGACACTCACCATCATTGAACCAATGTGCTTCTTTGGAATTGTGTGGAATTCATAATGGGACCACCAAATGGATTGGTACCTTAGTTACTATCTAAGGAGGAAAAAAAACCAAAAAACAAAAGATTGTGTATCCTACGTCACATAGGGACGTGAATTCATTTAGGCCGTGACTATAGAGCCCACCTCAACGTACCTATTGTATGTCTATGGCATGAGTTCATTTTTTAGCTCATTTTAGGACATGGCCCAAAGCAAGCATATCCGAATCTCAAATAGGCCACATTATAGGAAATAGTGATGGTTGAATGCTTACCATTGAAAATTTGCTAACACCCTTATTTTGGAGCTTGGATTTGGAACCCCCTGGATTTGGAATACCCTGGTTGTGTTTTGCACCTTGGATTTGGAATCCCTTGTAATCCAAAAATAGCTATACATAGTATATTTATAGGGGTTTTAATTTACTTACTAAATCAACTTTAATATCTCCAATTAGTGTATGTATGTAATGTTTGACACAATGATTGTAATAAGCCCGTTGAAATATATAATTTGGTTGAAAATGATGAATGTCTAAGTTTCGGATGGGCCACAAGCATAGGATCACAAGCAACTAACTAACAATTTTTTAGCATTGATTTACATGGACAATATTTGAATTGGCATATCATTCCATCAAAGTAATTTTAGTGATGCAGTTGATAATCCAATTGTTTTGGGATATCAATAGTGGGCCACGTGCTCAACAGTTCGGTAACCTAGGAACACACAAGTTACATATGCTACTCGTGGGAGGATTTTAAGATGTAATCTAAGCTTCAACCTCGGATATCAAATTCTCTCTTTGAAGGGATTTGAAACCCTCAATTATTTTATGGTGCTAAACAGATAAGGGATTTGAAATCCTCTCAAATCCATGGTGCCAAACGACCCCATAGTAATATTCATTTGCCATTCAACTTGTCGATAAAGTAAAACAACCTTATGTTTCAACATATAGCTCAATGGCAAATAGAATGCATTTCAACGCTAAAAGGCCTATTCGGAGCGTGGATTTGTCACCCCCTAGATTAGTAACCCCCTGGTTGTGTTTGACACCCTAGATTTGGAATCCCATGTAATCCAAAAGTATGACATTTACAGGGGTTTGAATTTAATTATTAAATCAAATTTAATATCCCTAATCAGCATATGTATGTAATGTTCAACACAATGGTTGTAATAAGCCGTTAAAACATATACTTTAGCCGAAAATGATAAAATTTCAAGTCTCGAATAGGCACAAGCACAAGATTACATTCAAATGACTAACTTATAAATTTTAATGGTTGATTTACATGGACAATGATTGGACGGTGCTGATCATCCTATTAAAATAATTTTAGTGATGCAATTGATAATGTAATTGTTTTAGGATATTATTAGTGGCCAAGTGCCCAATAAATCAGTAACCTAGCAACACACATGTTACATACGTGACTCTTGAAAGAATCTAAGTTTCTACTTTGGATTTGAAACCCCCTCATGGAGAGGATTTGAAATCCCCTAGAATTGAAACCTCAGTTGCTTTAATTTATGTGCCAAACACACAAGGGAATTTGACTTAAATCCCCCCAAATCCATGGTGCCAAACGGGGCATAAGGTTATAAGCCGCGGTTATCACGTGATGCGTACGATGAACGTAGGTGGGGGAAAAAGTTGGTAAAACAGATCAGGACAGATACCCACATCATCCAAAACATTTGACCAGTGGAACTAGAAGAACGGAGAAATATGGTACAGTGATGTCTCTACACGATATGTGTCAGGGTGGTGTATCGATCGTGGTCCGTTATTATGGACGGACCTAGCATGTATGGTTTATGTATAAAAAATAACATTAATTAGACAATTGTATCAATTTGATTGTGGCCATTAAAGTGACGTTGTAAAACGAAAACACTTTTGACGGTTACTTATGCAGTGGGAAGGAAACGATTGTTTCATGGACTTTCAAAATATAAGCCATCAGTCCAGGCGCCAGGATATGGGTGGACCCATCAATATATCTCCTCGCCACGTGTCTTGCAGAGAGATGGTTCCACCATATTCCGGTTCTTCCGATCTCTGCCGGATCGATCTCCCCAGCATGAAATCGGAGGTGCAGACATCACGTGCGTGGCTAGACGCTGGTGCGTGTCAGGCACACATTACTAGATCCTCGCAACTAATCCAAGCCGTCCAAATTATGGACACCGCTGCCAGTGGAGCTACATAGTGGACGATCATAAAGATCTGAATTCACCTGTTCGGACCGCTATCAATCTTCCACTATCAAATCTAAGCATTAGGATCACAGCCTAGATGACTTCAATCCTTACTTCATCAGTGGGAACTAAATATATGGATGGTCTGGATTGGCATGCATAAATGCCACGTGTATCGGTGGCTGACTAGGTGAACGGAGAGACGTACTCAGAAGCGATCCGTTCCGACGTAAGGGTGTACAAGGGCTCGCCAACGTGTTAAACGTGCGCGAGATGAGATTCATCAGGTGCTATGACCCAACACAAGGACTGAAAAATCAGGTCCGTCCACTACCAGGGATGTCCTTGGAAAATATGGCTAGGCATGCGGCAGGACCATCGGTGAATCTTCTGCCCATTTCCCTCATCGACCGTGGCCCGCCTGATATACGAACCGGCTCGATTTCTAGAGCAGGGTCTGTTCACGTTGCGTCACCACGCCTCCCGCAGTACCTCTCAGCTGCACGCGAATTCCCTACAAGCAGTTGCACTAAGAATCTCCTGCAACAAAAAGCTATGTGGTGCCCACCGTGATTTGTACATAACATCCAATCCGTCCATCATTTGCGCCAGCTCATGTTGTAACGTGAACTTAAAAAATAACGCGGATCCAAAATCTCAAATGGGCCATATCACAGAGGACAGTAAGGTTTAGGACGCCTACCATCGAAGAAAGTTTTGAATCAGGATGATATTTGGTGTTTCTCTTCATCCTAGAGGGAATCACCTTATCAACGAGCTGGATGGCATATAAACATCACGGATAGGCCCAGGAGGGTTTCAATGGTGGGCATCCGCATTCTCACTGTTCCTTGTTGTATGGCCCACAGGAGTCTTAGATCAGCCTAATTTTGGGTTTGTTTTCCTAATATAAGCTGACACAAATGATGGACGGAGTGGATTTCACACACACATCACGGTGGGCCCCACGGTCCTTTTTATGCACGGGCCCCCCGTCACACCTGCTGTAGGTAAATTCGATTCCCGTAAGCGGGCTTCCATAGTCCCAAGAAGTTGACGCTCTGAAGAAGAGTGCAAGCAAAACTCCATTTGCAGCGGCAGCAGCAGCAGCAGCAGCAGCGACAGCGGCAACTTCTCGAAATGGAGCTCTGTGCCCCTCGTTTCCTCTCCAATCTACCCCACCACGGATCCTTCAATCCGAGCCCTCCGTCTCTCTACTCAAGACCATCCCTAACTCCTAAGAGAATCCCAATCTCACTCTCAAAATCAGGTATTTCCTCTCTCTCTCTCTCTCTCTCTCCATTTCCTATCAAAAATCAAAATCCTAAAATTCCTCTTTGAAGAACAGAGCATCCCTCTCTCTTGTTTTTCTTCTTTCTTCAATGCGTTTTCCTTGCTCGCCCGCTCGCGTTCTGTCTCGCATCTTTAATGAGATCACAAACGCTAGAAACTTAGATGCTTGAAATTACAAGTTACATTCATAAAATTCCAAGGCGATTCGCTCGAGGAGAGTTTGAATCTGTGTTTTGCATCTCACGCTCCAACGCTGCGTACATATGTGAGATCGCGGCCACTCATTAGATGGTCCCACAATCAACATACCCTGACACCAAAATTAACCCCGTCTGCTGGGCAGCATGCTGCTTATGTGCGTTGAATATATAGACCGTCGGCCATCTCGAATCTAACCGTTCATTTCTCCTCATAGGCACGTGGCTTCCCTGATGAGTGGGTCGCCTGATTCTTGTGGAGGGGACTGTTCACAGTGGGTCACATCTGATGAACGGCCCAGATTCCGCACACGTGCCATGCTGAAATGTGTGCCATGACTCCTCCTCTTTGAGCTCACCTCTCGACTGGCATGTATCCACCTCAAATCCATGCTGTCATAACCATTGGTTCCATTTTGGACAATTCATGGCCAGGAATCAGAGTGATTGATGATCCCAACATTTGATTTTCCTTGTCGAATCTGGGCCATGGACTTTTTTTTTTTTTTTTTCCAGCTTTTCACTAACCATTGGTCAGATGGCTAGGATCAACTGATCATTCTGAATTTTCCCGTTTGAATTTATGCATATTGCATCCACTTCAGGGCCTGTGATTTGGTTACGAATATCTTTGATTTCCCTGCAAGTGCCATCCAATTGTAGACTCTCTTTGGATAAATTTTACTATCCTAGTCCTAGTATATGCACAGTACACTTGGTTTTTCAGTTTGTGCACATGGGATCCATGGTTTAGTGGTCAAGACCATTGATCTTTTAGGCCTATTGTTGATGGCTCATGCCTCAGAGATTTCCTTGATTGGACAATGCTAACCTTTCAATTAATGGCCTCCAAATAGACAGTTGAGAAGAGAAATGCAACAGAAATCCATGTTCATCTAAATAAAAGGCTTAAGGTTGGTGCTAGGTTTTCCAATCTAAAGAGGTTTTGAGGCATTGCCTGTCCACATTGGATTACATCAAACCAATGGTCTGGACCACTGTACTACGGGCGCATTTATCATGTCCTTGATGCCCATAATAACTATTATAATGCCAGATGCAAAATATGTTTGTCTCCTGCCTGTTATCCGGGCTGGTTGACATGCCACAGCCTCTCCAGCTGCAGGTCTCAGGCTCGAGACATGCTAACAGTGCCAGTGGGTGCTTTGTGTGATTAACCGTGTGGGTGAGTTGCGGTACTAACAGGGTGTGTGAGTTGCATGACTAATCCAATAAAGAATTACCTCTCAAAAAAATGTTTGATCATCCTCTTCTTTTTACATGTTTGTTTATGATAATCGTTTTGGTAAAACTCCTTGTGGTATCTCCCATACCATTTCATGATTTGGGTAGGTTATATATTTCCTGTGAAGCATGTTCTAATTTTGTATCATTTGGGGCCTACTCATCACTCTGATTTTTGTCGTTTTACAATTTTTACTTTGTCATGCTTTATGGTTGGTTTTGCATGAAAAATTCCATATTAACATGAAAAGCTCTGCAGGTGATCTCTTTCAAGTTCTTTCTTTGCATAGTGCTGGTTCAATACATGCTTGATTCCACTGCAAGGTTAATTGAATTGTAAGTGTTTAGGGTGTGCAAACCACCCTTGAAATGAGTTGCACAATCAGTCATATGAAGTGGAAATAACAATGTGATTTCCTCATTAGCACTTACATTCATGATATGTGCTTCAAATTACAGTTACATTATTTTCCTACAGGACTTGAAAGAGACACAACTCCATTTTGACAGCTGTTTCCTCATTCTGAATAGTGGGAAGCATCATTAATATTCTTTATTTCCTCTTTGATTAAATTGAATGGTTCACAATGCAGTTCGCTTCTCTATCCAAACACGGGCTCAGCAATCTTCCATTTCCTTTATGTGAACCTTTTCTTGTTCCTTTCAGGATTGATTTACATAGCTGCCTCCTTGCCAAGAGCTACAACATCTGATGAGATGTCTACAAGTATGTCGAAGCAGTCTGAGCAAGTACCTGATGAATCAACAACTGCCCAAGAGGTACAGTTTGAAGTAGCAGATGCATCAAAAACTACTGAAGAAGCTCAGTTTGAAGAAGTATCTGATGCAGCAATAACTAGTGAAGAAACTCCAATGGATGTACGGACACAGGTCATTGAATTTTTGAATCAGCTCAATATAAAGGTAACTCCAATGGATGTACAGACACAGGTCATTGAATTTTTGAATCAGCTCAATATGAAGGTATTGCCAAATGATTTTTACTTCCATTTCCGTATTGAACAATGATAACTCATTGATTGTAATCAACCTATGTAATAGGCTATTAGATAGCACATGATTGTAATCAACCTATGTAATAGGCTATTAGATAGTGCATGATTGTAACGGACCTATGTAATGATTGTAACGAACCTATGTAATGATTGTAACGAACCTATGTAATAGTCTATTGCATTGCGCCTGTGGGAGTTTTATGCTCTCATTGCTGGTCCTAGCCCAGATAAACGAGGATGGTTGCTTCAAGTTAGCAGCCAGTGTCAAGCTTATGCCAAAACTTCCAACATGAATCTGAACAATATGACATTCCCCACTCATGCTAGGATGTTCTGAAATTAGGGCCCTTGATAGAGTGGAATGGTAGAAAAGGAATCATGTAGCCAACCTCAATTAGCTGGGATAAGGCTTAGATGATGATGATGGTGATATTGAACAGTGATCCTGAAAACCAACAAAAAAGCAGAAACATTGCCATGATGCTTGTATCTCTCCTACACCTGTAGAACACACTGTACAGCTCTATCCTAGCCTATATAGTCCATGAGAAATGTTGCTCACAAAGACCTGGTTGTTTGGGGCCAGGTTTTCTATTACCTTTGGCTACCTATCCAGACAATCACAATTCTGAGCAGATCCAATGAGCATTGCATGCCAAGGCCAGGGAGGCTTCAAATGCTTTCAGTGTGGAATGACTGCTTTTAATTGATAGTATAAGGTGTAAATTCAACCCTAGACAGTTAAAAGGTTGCGTTGTTAACTTGATTGGTAGTATATGTTGATTCCTGCCTTATTGGTGATTGCCACAAAACTTGGCTGTATTAACTTACAGCACTCTAGCTGAATGTTTTTGTCCACCTATATGATCATACTTCCTTCTTATGTTTAGATGATACCAAACAACAAAAGTGAGGAAAAGGTCTTTGGAATGAGATTAAAATGGCTGCAAATGTGATGTTGCAGTATCCTTACGACAATACTTCAGCTGATAAATGCATTTCATTTATTGATTAAAAAAATGATGATGATGCAAGGAAACGTGGACTGTAGAAAACTTTTTTGTACATGTACAGATACCCTGCACAATAGGAAGGTTTCCTGCAAGTCAGTAATGGAGAACTGAACATCTAATGTTAAAAAGGGACAATTTCAAGAATACTGCTGGGAAGTAATTTAAAATTAAGAAAACCTCTAGAAGAATCAATATATCAGCAAAGCCCTCCCAATATTACTACTAACTCTTCTGATGTTTTACCTACTGATAGGCTTCATGTTTATTTATGATTCCTGACATTTCCAAGGTGTTATGTGCCATGCATTATGTTTTAAGTTATATATAGTCATGAAGCCTATGGAAACAATATGTGTATAATCTTTTTTTTTTCCTTATCGGTACTGAAATGGATTATGCCAATCGGTACTGAAATGTATTATGTCAAATACTTGTATCAGTGCCAATATGTTAAATGACTTAAATTGCCACAAATGGACAAAGCAAGGGCAAGATCATTAAAAATTCTGTGTCTCGCCTGAGAGCCCAGCTGGAAGACACCGAGGCATTTCAACAGCAGGATTCAGGTTCGAGTGCTAAGGAGACACACTAACCCCACTGGTGGGTGGGTGCATTGTGTGACTAACCAAGTGGGTGTATTGCCCAGCTAACAGACAGGGTGGGTGCGTTGCATGACTAACTTAAAAAAAAAAAAAGATCATTAAAAATTCTGACAGATTCACCAGAGATGTTATGAGAGGCCTTTGCGGATATATTCTGTCTTCAAAGGGTTTTAATTTTAAATTATTTCTCCAGGATATTCTTGTCCCTACTAACAACAACAACAATAAGTTTGAGTCCATGACTTAGTGGTACACGGTGCGTTTCAACATTGAGGTCATGCGTTGGAGTCAGTGTTTTAAATAGCGAATAGCGTGTAGCGTAGCGTTCACCCCTCTGAAGCGTGAGGCGTAAGCTACATAACGTGTACCATAAGCTAAACGTTACTTCTAGATTTTTAATTAAGGTTGTTCTTGGTTGCACTAATTCCATGATATTCATCAAATTAGACTGATTAATAATGAAATTCAACAAATTTTCATGATATTTTGGTGCAACCAAACGTGACTTGAAGTAATAGAAAAGGGTAATCACTAAGTATAAAGGAAAAAGAAAGAGCAACAAAACTAATTTAATACTATTACTCATATATCATTTTACTAAAAGCATTAAATATTGAAAATAAAAAAATGTAACAAATCATCAAAAATATTATTTGATTTTAATGTTGTAATAAAAAATAACTTGTAATGTAAGGCATGTAGTCCGTAGCCTAGTTTATGTAGCGTGTCGCGTATGCAAATTATCATGTAGCGTAGGCTACATGTGACTTAAGCTATTTTCTTGAGCGACGTAGCGTTAAGGCTAAGCTACACGCTACATAGCGTAGCTATTTAAAACACTGGTTGGAGTACATGTTCCCTTTCAAAAAAAAATAAAAAATACTAATAATAAAATAAAAACAACAACAACAACAATAACAATATTAGCAATAATTCCTGAGGCCCTGTATCTTCCCAAACCTGGACTTCTACAGATGTTTATGTGGCTTGGAAAGCATCATTGCACACTTTTACTTTGCATGCCCAAGTAATATCCTCCAATTTTATTCTTGTAGCTGGGCTCTGGAGATGCATATACTCTTCTTGGATATGGAAGTGGTGCTTCGGTGGTTCTGTGGATCTCATCAGCCATTGTTGGTTCAATTGACTCCATCCCTTTGGTATGCTTTTCATCACTTCCCTCTAGAAAATTGTCAGAGTTTCATGAAATTTTGAAGAACAGTTTGACAGAGTTGTTTCCTGCTATTCTTTTTCGTTGGTTTATGATCTTTAATTTTGTAAAACAGCTTCCGAAGGTGTTAGAAATTATCGGTCTCGGCTTCACGATCTGGTTTAGCTATCGCTATGTAATCTTTAAGGTAACATTAGGGAAATGCTATTCTTCCAACACTATTCTCTTGGTTATGAGATTGTGCTTAAGTTGGTTGTCTGATTTGCAGAAAAATAGGGATGAGTTGTCAGCCAAAATTGAAGAGTTTAAGCAGCAAATTATTGGGTCAACTGATGACTGATATACCAAGGTACCTGCCATTTTTGACATAGTTTGTCTTTGCTGCATCTAGATGGAAGTGTGGCGTGCTATTCACGTTTCCTTAATTTGCCTTGAGATGGAGACACTAGATTAGGATTTAGTGGTTTTCTCACCGTTACTGCAGATTATGTTCCACCCCCCCCCCCTTTTAATTTTCAACAATATGTGTAATCAATACTCTCCAAAAAGGAAAAAAAAGTTGTAATCACCATCTAGCCTGTATGACTCTCTGCATCTGTTGGACAACTAAGCAAAGTCACTTTTTAATAACTTTTTTGAATGCCCCTTTTCTTCAGATAATATACGCACACCATGTACTCAATTACCCTTTCTATTAGTTTTTTGAAGGGCAACTACCCTTACTATTATTGAAACTTGAAACTCTAATTGTTGGAAGGATCATCTTAAGAAATAAGAATAATAATAATAAAATTAAAAAAAATAAGGTAAATATGCAGATCTATCCAAGTTTCTTGCTTCATTGGCAGTTAACCTTGGCATCTGGCTAAAACTAAAAACTGGGATTCTATCAGTGAGAGATTTGACTTCATGGATTGAGAAATTGTGGCAGAGCTTCTGAACAAGCTTGTATTGTTCTATAGATGATAGTTACTCTTTCATGGTTCCATCTGTGAATTTTCATCCTCGATGGACAGGGTATCATCCAGAAGGGCTGACACCTGAAAGCAACTCATGCAGGTGTCTTTGTTTTTGTGGTTGGTGAGCTTTGTAGGGACATGTTTTCTCACTCGACTATGCTTCTGAACTCTCTTTGCTTTATACCAAATTTTTTACTTGGTTAAGAATAAGGAAAATGGAAACTGCTTCCATGTTATATTCGTTAATGACATAGAGAACTATGGAAAACAATATTTATTTGACTTAATGAGAAATTCTGTGAAGCAGACACAAATTACACAGTATAACCCCAAACTACAGGAACTGGACTCATATATACTCTTTGATTTGTCATTTTGACATAGTTCTCTTCATTTTGGACACAGGAGTCGAGGAAAGTAATTGAGAATGTCAAATGTTTCACCAAAGACCATTAATAAGTGTCCTGAAGGCATCTCTTGGTTGATCCATTTAATGCTTTTAAGTCCCCTTCAAGCAATAACGTAGAATGAAAGAATATTTGAAAGAAGTTCGTAAGACAACCTAATGCTTCATATCTCCCGCTCATTAGATGAGCTAGTAGAGACAGTGTAGTGTGTGCGAGTGATCCAGGGTTCAATCCCTGGTACTGTGACCATTCAGAAAAAGAAGAAGAAGAAGAAGAAGAAGACAACCTAATAAGTCATCCTCTTCTTTCCTTGCCTTGTTGAAGCAATTGATCCAGCAGCGGGTAATGTGCTGAAGAGGGAAGTGATAGATAATATGTGCTGTGCAGGTAGTTAACCCATTTTTTTCCTCTAATAGGTGCACCCATACATGCTTGAATACTAGCGTTTTTTGCATATGCCCTCCTCTCTTTTTGTTATTATCATCATCATCTAAGCCTTATCTGATGCAGGACAGCCCTAAATATGATGCATGCTCATGATCACAATTATCCAGCAGAAGTAAAAGCAATAATAATAATGAAATCTAGCACTAATCATCATAAACTAAGAAAACCAGAAAGGAAACATGCAATGGAACGGGCCATCATCACAACCATGGAGTATGGGATTCAATTAGTGCATAGGTTGGATCCGGCAAGGGATGGAACCTCCCGATCTTGCATGGCTATACCCGATCGATCAATGAAAATCACTAGTCCGAAAAATCAGGAAGTTTCTCGGATTAGGGATTTGGTAATTTGGGGTTTTAGGGTTTAGCTTGATTCCCAAGGTTTAGATCGTAGGGAATAAACAAAACAGAGTTTAGAAGGATAATAATAGAAGATAAAATACCTGGAAGAATTTGGAGGGGCACAAGAAGAAATCAGGAAAAGAGGATCAAGGAGAAGAGAAGAATCACCATGAGAGAGAGAGGAGGCAGGAGGAAGCTCAAAGAGGCTTTCATTAATCAATAATCAAGTTACTTTCGTGTTTAGGGCCTAGCCCACTTAAATAAACAAATAAAACAAGTAAAAGTACTAAACTACCCATAAACTAAACAAAAAACGCGTAAATAAGCAAAACTGCGCAAAAGTTCGGGCGCTCTGTCGGGCGTCCGAAGACGTCCAAAAACGTCCAGAGAGTTTCGGGCCCTCGAGAGGCTAAGTTCGGGCGCCAGTTCTTCAGTCTTCTTTCTTCACTCTTCCTTCACACGTGCCCTCCCTGGATGGGGTCTTCTATGTGTCTGATTACGTGTGGAGGGTCTTCAGCTCCTCAATAGTCGCCTATCCATAAGGATGGTACTTGTGGATGGCGCTTTCTTCGTTGGTACACTTGAAATGGTCTTGTGTCCTCATCAACTCTCCTCGGGTGAGAAAAACTCGACCCCGACAAGTTAAAACTCTTGTGGCGCTCTAGTAAGTCTGGATCAACACGCTGCACTTCTGCTTCAGTCAACCACGTAGATTCAGAAGGTGGTTTGTTCATCCATTTGACGAGATACCTCTGGAAACCTCCATCTCTCGTAGATACTATCTCATCATCCAAGATCTCTTCAATTTCTTCTTTATGGACAATAGGTGGGGGAGGGGTGGAAGGGGTTGTGAAGCAAAATTAGAATAGGGCCATGAATGAAATGATGGATCAATGGTGGGGTCAGGGGAACGGACTAGATCTTCTACATTAAAAGTCGGGTTAATGCCCATTTCGGATGGAAGGTCGATCCGATACGCATTGGACCCAATTTTCTGCACTATCTTGAATGGCCCAGCACTACGTGCTTGTAGTTTCTTAGCGGAACCCTGTGAGCACCGCTCTGGCCTTACCCTCATCATTACAATCTCCTTCTTGAAAATCTTGCAGTCTATGATGAGAATCAGTTGAAATTTTATAATTATCATTACTCTTACTTATCCGCTGTCTAATATGTGTATGCAATTCATGGATCTGTCGTGCAAATGCATCGGCTGACTCAGAAGACCTTTGGGTGACAGACATGGGTAACAAATCTATTGGCATTCTAGGTTTATACCCACTAACAACTTCAAATGGGCTCATCCCTATAGATCGATTTACTGACCTATTATAAGCAAATTCAGCAGTTGGTAAAATTAGGTCCCAAGTCTTAACATGTTCACCCACTAGATAACGTAGAAGATTTCCAAGACTACGGTTTACCACTTCAGTTTGACCGTCTGTTTGTGGGTGGTAAGCAGTAGAGAATTGCAAATGAGTTCCTATAATATGCCACAGTGTCTTCCAAAAATAGCTAGTAAATCGAACATCACGATTAGACACTATGGTTTTAGGTAACCCATGGAGACGCACCACACCATCAAAAAAGATACGAGCAACATGAGACGCATCTGACGTTTTCGAACATGGGAGGAAATGCGCCATTTTAGAGCAACGGTCCACCACGACAAAAATGGAATCGTGCTTTTTGATTGTCTTGGGAAGCCCAAGCACGAAGTCCATACTAATGTCCTGCCACGGAGCATGTGGCACTGGCAATGGCGTCTACAGCCCGGTATTTTGTTTTCTCTGCTTTGCCAGTTGACATGTACGACACTGCCCTAAAACTTTGGCTACGTCTCGCTTGAGACTTGGCCAATAGAAACGATCTTCCACAAGGGCAATGATCTTATCACGACCAAAATGGCCAGCTATCCCCCCTGAATGAAGCTCCCAGACGAGGAATTCACGAAGGGACATACGGGGAATGCAAAGTCTGTCTCCCTTGAAAAGGAAGCCATCTTTAAGAACATATTCGCCCATAATACGCTGGTTGCTAGGGAGCGACGCGTAAGTACCCCCAAAATCAGGACATGTGGGGTATTTATCTTTCAGTTGCTCAAACCCGACTACCTCTACACTCAAGGAGTTGAGCAAAGCCACTCTTCTACTAAGGGCATCCGCCGGTTTGTTTTCAACCCCGGCTTTGTGTTTCAAAACAAACGAATATTCCTGAAGAAACGCTACCCACTTGGCATGCCTTGGGTTGAGTTTCTTCTGAGAATGCAAATATCTCAAAGCCTCATGGTCAGAAAACAAGACGAATTCCTGTGGTAGGAGATAGTGTCGCCAACGTCTCAGGGATTGCACTACCGCATAGAACTCTTTGTCATAAGTGGAGTATTTCTGTTTTGCCTCATTCAATTTCTCACTAAAATAGGCTACTAGGTGGCCCTCCTGGCTCAACACTCCACCTATACCAACACCAAACGCATCACACGCCACCTCAAAGACTTTAGAAAAGTCAGGTAGCCGCATGACAGGAGCTTTTACCATCTTGCCCTTAATCTCCTTAAAAGCCTTGACTGCGGCTTTAGACCACACGAACTCTCCCTTTTTCATGCATTCTGTAATGGGAGCCATGATCGTGCTAAAACTCCTAATGAACCGACGATAAAAAGTTGTTAGGTCGTGAAAGCTTCGCACCTCATGAATGTTCCTCGGTTCTGGCCACTCAACTATGGCCCTGACCTTTTCAGGGTCTGCACGCATCCCTTCAGATGACACTATAAATCCTAAGAACACAACTTGGCTAGACATGAATGCGCATATCTTAAGATTAGCGTACAACTTTTCCTTCCTAAGGACGCTACAAACCTTCTTTAAATGTTCAAGGTGTGATTCCTTAGTGGTACTGTAAATAAGAATGTCGTCAAAGTACACCACTAGGAACTTTTCCATGAACGGCCTCAAAGCTTGTGTCATCACCCGCATAAATGTAACTGGGTGCATTAGTCAAGCCGAAGGGCATGACCAACCACTCATACAACCCATCTTTTGTTTTAAACGCAGTTTTCCATTCATCCCCTGGGCGTATACGGATTTGGTGATATCCACTCTTGAGGTCTATCTTAGAGAATATAGTGGACCTCGCCATCATGTCAAGCATATCATCAAGTCTAGGTATGGGAAACCTATACTTGACGGTAATTTTGTTTATGGCACGGCTGTCCACACACATGCACCACGTGCTTTGGCGTTAACAATGCAGGCACGGCACACGGGCTCATACTCTCTTGGATGAAACCCTTTTGCAGAAGCTCATCAACTTGCCTCTTCAATTCTGCATGTTCTGCAGGGTTTATCCTGTAGTGAGGAAGGTTCGGCAGAGTAGACCCTGGAACAAGATCAATGGCATGCTGTATGTCCCTCATAGGTGGCAACTCATTCGGTAAGTCTTCAGGAAATACATCACTGTATTCTTTTTGGACCGAAGTCACCTCACAGGGCAACTCTAATGGAACCTCAGGTGTAATCTCTCTAGCCACAAGGGCATACACCATAGAATCCTCCTTAGTCTCTTTTTCAAACTCTCTCGCATTGATTATATGTAAAGACTTAGGCTTGGATTTCCCCACTCCTTTAGGCTCACTTGCCTTCTCATCCTTTTTCTTCCCTAGTGTGCTCTCAGGTGGCATAGGGTTAAGTTTGATCTTTTTACCGTTATGCATGAAGGTACACGCATTGGAACGGCCAAAGATTGTGACATCATTATCGAATAGCCACGGTCTACCTAGGATAACATGTCCCACATCCATAGATAAAACATCACACCACAGGGACTCTTTGTATGATCCAAACTCGATGGGGACTAGACATTGATTGGTGACAAGGTAGGGATGTCTTGTCAACCCAAAAAACTTTATATGGGTCTGGATGAGGTGTGGGTTTCAGTTTTTAGCGCTCTAAGGTGTTAGTGGAAATCACATTCTGACAACTTCCACTGTCCGCTATCACCTTACAATTCTTTTCATCACACTTGGCAATAGTGTAGAAGATAGTGCTTCGACGCCAGTCAGCACTACTTCTAGACTGAGCTAGCACACGCTTGACTACTGCAAGCGTTGCTTTTCCATCTAACTCTTCATCATCAGTAAGTCCTCCTTCAGGGTGATACTCTTCAACTTCATAATCACCCTGGTCATCTCCACCCTTGTGGGACTCGCCTATAACTAAGGCTTTCCCACGGCTCTTCGTAGGACACTGATTAGCCATGTGGCCCAGATTGCCACACTCATAACACCTCACTTGGCTCATATTGCTAAGACCGACACCAAGAACCCCTTTGCCCTTGTCCTCCCTAGGCCTAGGCGGAATGGTCGCCTGTGCCCTAGGTTGACTACCAACATTAGGTCTCGTTCCCTGGGAACTAGATCTAGCACTGGAGTCTCGGGACTCGAAACGACGGGCGACAGGAGTTTTTAGGTATTGCTCTAACTCCTGCACGACTTGATATGCTTCATCCAAGTCCGTCAAGGGCCGAGTCATAAGCTCGCGCTGAAGATCCGCACGAAGGCCTGTCTTGAAACGCAAGAGCGTCACTAGAGGGTCTTCTTGGATATCACATCGCATCACATATTCTTCAAATTTAGCGATGTAGTCAAGCGGCATACATTGACCCTTGGCGTAAAGACTGCCATTGGTCAAGGAGCTTCTGACGGTATGAGAGAGGAATGTACTTCTCCTTCAACTTCTCTTTCATCTCATACCAATGTGTGATAGGGGCTCTACCAACTCTTTCTATCCTATGCTCGGTGTTGGTCCAAAAGAGCTTGACTTGACCCACAAGCTTCATCTTAGCAAAACGCATTTGACGGCTTTCTGACATGCCATACCACTCAAAGTAGTGGTCCATGTCAGCAACCCAATCAAGGAATGCCTTGGGGTCCAAGCGCCCATCAAAACTTTGGGCCTCGACTCTGACACTCTTCATCGCACGCTCATCTGGATCATAGCGGTCTTGATGATCATATGTGGCTCGTGCTTCTCGCACAACACCACGACCGTTACCACGATCTCCATCTTCACTACCTCTACGTATGGCAATGCGTTCCTCTACAATTCCTCCCACTTGGGAGTGCGCATCATCCCCAACAGCGGGGTTTTCCCTTTGGGATGCCTCTAGTTGCTCGACCTTGGTCCTGGTAGTAGTGATCTAGTTCTCAAGACGGGCAAAATCATGCTTGTGACTTGCCTCTAGGGCGGTTATCTTTTGTATCAATTGAGCAAGTTGCTCAGATAACTGTTTGTTACTCATGGTAGGCTGAAGCCCGAAACCTCTATCTCTTCTTGTGGGCATACAAATAAGACTTGAACCAAAACTCTACCCAACTAGACACTAGGTGTTTTGACTCACAAGATGAATGCGATGAATGCAAAACTAGTATGAACTGACACAATTAAACTAAAACAGAAAACGACTCAAATCTGGAAATTTTCCAAATTAGGAAACTTTCCAAAATTGGAAAGTTTCTAAAATCGGAAACTTTCTAAATATGGAACTTTCCTAAAACAAACCTAAAATCAAAACCCTAATTTGATAACTCGATCTAGACACAAACCATGCAAGCCTATTCTCTGATACCAAATTTGATGCAGGACAGCCCTAAATATGGTGCATGCTCATGATCACAATTATCTAGCGGAAGTAAAAGCAATAATAATAATGAAATCTAGCATTAATCATCATAAACTAAGAAAACCAGAAAGGAAACATGCAATGGAACAGGCCATCATCACAACCATGGAGTATGGGATTCAATTAGTGCATAGGTTGGATCCGGCGAGGGATGGAACCTCCCGATCTTGCATGGCTATACCCGATCGATCAATGAAAATCATTAGTCCGAAGAATCAGGAAGTTTCTCGGATTAGGGATTTGGTGATTTGGGGTTTTAGGGTTTAGCTTGATTCCCAAGGTTTAGATCGTAGGGAATAAACAAAACAGAGTTTAGAAGGATAATAATAGAAGATAAAATACCTGGAAGAATTTGGAGGGGTACAAGAAGAAATCAGGAGAAGAGGATCAAGGAGAAGAGAAGAATCACCATGAGAAAGAGAGGAGGCAGGAGGAAGCTTAAAGAGGCTTTCATTAATCAATAATCAAGTTAATTTCGTGTTTAGGGCCTAGCCCACTTAAATAAACAAATAAAACAAGTAAAAGTACTAAACTACCCCTAAACTAAGCAAAAAACGCGTAAATAAGCAAAACTGCGCAAAAGTTCGGGTGCTTGGTCGGGCGCCCGATCGGGTGCCCGAAGACGTCCAAAAACGTCCAGAGAGTTTCGGGCCCTCGAGAGGCTAAGTTCGGGCGCCCGAAATCTTCAGTTCTTCAGTCTTCTTTCTTCACTCTTCCTTCACACGTGCCCTCCCTGGATGGGGTCTTCTATGTGTCTGATCACGTGTGGAGGGTCTTCAGCTCCTCAATAGTCGCCTATCCACAAGGATGGTACTTGTGGATGGCGCTTTCTTCGTTGGTACACTTGAAATGGTCTCGTGTCCTCATCATTATCCCAACTAATTGGGGTCAGCATTGATATATGTGGATGTTCTTTTTTTTTTTTTTTTTTTTTTTTTCCTTTAATCGACAAATAAGAATTTTATTAACAACAGAAAGGCTCATAGCCCAAATTACAAGCAAGAACCAAAAAAAAAAAAAAAATCTGATCAGAAAAGATGGGTGAAGCCACTTGAGGAGGGGATGAGTCAAATATGTGGATGTTCAATTAAAATGCCATTCCAGATAAGTCAGCTGATTCAGGCTTCATTTACTAGAAACAGAAGACACTGACGTAATGCATCTTGTTTTCAACTCAACCAAGACATAGCATAATGGCTTTCACGTCAGGCTCCATGAATTGCAGCCTAGCAAAACTGAGAATCATATAAACATTAGTTTACAGCCTTCTGTTTTTAGGACTTTGTCCTGAGTTGGAAAAAGAAAAGAAAAAGTTGGAAAAAAAAAACCCTGCTTTTTGCGTATTTGTAACTTCCCATTGACTCTTCGAGTTGCAAATTTTCAGCCCAAGCCCTACCTGATTGAAACCTAACCCACTCAACCCGTCCAAGATTTCGGGTTGGGCCAGTCGGGTTTGGGTTGAGCCCGACCCAAGTTGCACCCCTAATTGGTGCTACTCCTAAGTTCTCTCAAATGCATTTATTTCTAATTCTGTCCTTTCTCATCTTGCCTCTCATCCATCTCAACATCCTCATTTCAGCTACACTCATCCCATGAACATGTTGTTCCTTAACTGCCCAACATTGCCCCATAAAGCATGGCTGGTCTTATAGCTATTGTATAAAATTCCCCTTTAGCTTGAGTGGTACACGATGATCACATAAAGCTCCAAAGGCACATCTCCATTTCTTCCACCCAGCTTGAATTCTATGGGCAGCATCCTTCTCAACTCTCCACTATTGTAAATTCCTGACCCAGGGTATCGAAAGTGGTCATTTTGGGAAACTCCTTGTTCAGCAATCTTAACTAATTCTTTGTGGTCATTCCTATTGTTACTAATTGCACTCTATATACTCTATTTTAGTCCGACTAATTTTAAATCTTTTAGATTCTAGAGTATCTCTTCATAAATCCATCATTGTGTTAACGCCCTCCCTTGTCTTGTCAATCAAAGCTATGTCATCTGCAAACATTATGCACCACGGGATCTCTCTGCAAATAGCTCGTTAACTCGTCCATAACCAATACGAAAAGGTACAAGCTCAATGCTGACCCTAGTACAAGCCTACTGTAATTGGGAACTTGTGCCTCCACTAGTGGTCCTCACATTTGCTACTGCTCCCTCATTCATTATCCTTGATCACGTCAATATATCCTCTTGATGCTTCTTTCTTTCGCAACACTTGCTTAATCTAGTCCATTGGTAGTTGGCACTATATTGTGCACATGGTTGGTGTGAAGCTAATGATTGCGAAACAAGCATTAAGGTAGGGTGCAAACCTCATTGTTGCAATAGAAATACAACAAAACTTCATGCCTTCACTACACTAGTTATGCATCGGATTTGGGCGAGATTGAATGGCATGTTTTTGAAGCAGAACCTGCATCAAATTCAAGAGCAGTTTCCATTGGACCTCCCAAATCCCAATGAATTCCGTACTCTGAAGGGGTATTGAGCTGGGACAGGACCAAAACTAGTGATGCCAAAATCACTGCCCCATCACTTCAAAAAATGATTGAGCAATGGGCCTGAGATTCCGTCCTCGGGGAGGGGGTTAGGAATCTCTAGGAATTTCTGAGCCAAATTGAAGTTGTGGCCTAGACATCACCAAAGTTCGGTCCATTGTGGACATTGAGTT
This sequence comes from Liriodendron chinense, assembly GCA_003013855.2. Classification (NCBI taxonomy): domain Eukaryota; kingdom Viridiplantae; phylum Streptophyta; class Magnoliopsida; order Magnoliales; family Magnoliaceae; genus Liriodendron; species Liriodendron chinense. The sequence continues at coordinate 876,713 of PVNU02002560.1, read as the reverse complement.
GCTAAAGTCTGGAAGTGCTTAGTGTAAGTTGAGCCTTAGTTACAAAGTTTGGCCCTTTGTAGTGGTTATCTTTGCCTCTTCTTGTTGTTGTATATGGTTGATTTCAGATGCCTCCTATGGATGGATGGCGAGTTGGTGGCTATGAAGGAGCTTAGTGATTGGGGTGTTTGTGTCAATTGTTGATATTATGGAGGTGTGGGTCTGAATTGGGGAGCACTTTGCCATTGAAAATGGTATAAGCTTTATCAATTGTTTTTCTCATGGTGCATTAGACGAGGCACTAGACATTGTAATAGTCACTTGGCCATGGGTCAAAACATGAAATTGAAGCTTCTTCTTTTTCTTTTCTTTCTTTCTTTGTTCTTCTTCCTTTTTTTTTTTTGAAAGGTGTTAATTTTTTTAAGAAATGGCCAAAGCCAAAAGAATTACAAGTCAAACCAAGAAAGAGGAAACAAAAAACTTTCTCCTAATCAATGTTTGAATTATCTCCGATATTATCGAAATATCCCTGATATTATCTCTATTTCTAGCTCAACGATACCGATAGCACCAGTAGCGTTATCGATAACATTGATAGTATAAAAAATTCTAAGTATCGTCGATGTATCACTAAATATCGCTAATGTATTGATATTGTGAATATTTTCAATTGTGTAAATTTCAGGCGTCATTTGTATTTTCAATGCATTGATACCACCGATGCATCGCCAATACTTTTTACCGTGTAAATTTGAAATGTTGCTTGTATTGTCAATGTATCTGCAAATATTCGATAATTCGCCAATGTCTCGATATGTAAAAAATCGATATATTAAAAAATTGTCATTTCATATTTTTTATTGGTGCATGGTTGTATGCAGCATTCAATTTGTCAACGATAATATTGATAATATCACGATATTATCATTATCACAACATGGAAAATCTTTGGTTGCTTTTTCAGTTGTCAACAATTTGTTTGGAAATATTACGTGTTGTCGATATTCTGAAATATCAATGGATGTTTGGATGGAAGGTCGGATATTGGATGGATAGATAGGATGGATGAGATGGTTGGACTGATTTCTTATAGCAACACATGCTTTTAGGCCCTCATTTAATAGAAACCTAACCTATTATATATGCATTCTTTTCGAAATTTTGTTTACTCCTAAATATGCAAATATGTGTATTTTATCATCTTCTGAGGTTTCACTAAAAAATTCCACCGTTTTGCTCATTTTCCCTGCATTTTCAGTTATCAGCGATATTATCGGCGATACCGAAATTGTTTCCGTATCTTCAGCTAGCGAAACTTGTAGCGATACCGAAACTTCGAACACTGCTCCTAATACATTTGACACTATTGTCCACTCCATTACATTTTTGCCCTATTAAACACCTCTGAGACCCTCTTACCTCGATTCCTAAAACAACAACTATTTCTTTCCCCCCATGTAAACCACAAACCGGCCAACATTGCCATTCTCCAAATTACCTTACCCACACCACCACCATGCCATGCTAGCAAAAAATCCTCTATTGCATCTGACATTGCTCATGACACCCCAAACAGATGCAAGGCAATATCTCAAATTCCTTTTCACAAATGATCAATGGATAAAAAGATGATCTATTGTCTCTTCATTTTGAAGGAACATTACGCAAACATCTAGGAGCACTATTCCTCTCTTGCGAAGATTGTCGACTGTAAGTGCCTTATTTCTTCCCACAAGCCACGCCAAAGCTACAACCCTGGGTGGAGCACCATAGTGCCAAACTGAAGTTGTAGTGCTATAGTGACCTCCTGAAGACACACTTAATATTCTACACCATGCCTTCATTGAGAAACACCTAGTTTTTCCATTGGTCCACACCATCTCATCCCTTACTCTTGGTGATGGTTTTCCACTATGCAATAACTCCAAAAGCTTGCCAAATCTTCCATCTATTCATCCGACAAATTTTTATGACATGGGGTACCCAAATCACATCTTCCCCTTAGGAGGAGAAACAACAAGCCACCAATATATTTACCTCCGTTGATATTCTTGCTAGTTGTGGAAAATCTTCATTCAATGCCTTTTCAACCAACTAGACATCCTCCCAAAAGTGGATGTTCTTTCCATTGCCCAAGGAAAATCCCACATTCTCCATAAACTTTCGCGTCAACATTGCTACTGATTTCCATACTGCCAAAGCCCATATAAAGATGCATCCCTTGTCCATCACCTCTCTTCTTGAACCCCATACTTCCTTTCCATCAGCTCTCTCCATAGATTTCCTTTTCCACACCAAACCTTCAGATCAATTTCCCTAAAAGAGCTTGGTTCATTTAGTCAGCTTTTGAAGCCCCACTCCTTCCACAAACAGCTTATTACCTCTTCCCATTTTGCTAGACAATACTTATATTTTTCATCTACCCCTTGCCATAAAAAATCACACCAACTTTTCCAACCTATCCAATTATGATCTCAGACCTTTGAGAAAGGACATGAAATAAATAGGAAGATAGGACATAGCTGATCATATAAGCGTCAACTTTCCACCCATCGAAAGATATCTACTTTTCCATCTTGAAAGCTTACCTTCAAATCTCTCAATTATTTTATCCCATGGCCGTTTTGCGGGCTTTCCTATATAAAGTGGAAGCCCAAGCTAGGTAGATGGAAATGAATCCATAAAGCAGCCAAATATGCTAGCAAAATTGCTTCTTCTTTTGAAAGGCCAATACCTAGAAGCTCACTTTTGTTTATATTTACCTTCAAGCTTGCTACTGCCTTGAAACACATAATGATCTTCCTTAAATCATCTACTTTACTTTCTTCTGCCTCATAAAAAGGTTAGTGTTATCTGCATACTGAAGGTGAGAAACTTGAAAATCCGACTTATCCACCCTAAAACTGTTGATAAGACCTACTTCTACATCTCTACGTAGTATCTTGCTTAAAGCCTTTTCCGCCACCACAAACATGGAGACAAAGGATCCCCTTGATTGAAGTCTTTGGTTCCCACAAAATAGCCCTTTGGAGATCCATTTACCAAAATTGAAAACTTTGTCGATTTCACACACAATTGCACCCAATTCCTCCATATCTATCTGTATCCCATTCGATTAAACATGCAATCTAGAAAATCCCACTCCAATTGATCATATGCCTTTTCCAATATCAAGCTTGCAAACTACTCTTTTTTTCCCTTCCTATGACGTGTATTGATGCATTTGTGTGCGATCAAGGCACTGTCTGTAATATGCCTCCCTTTTACAAACGCCCTTGATTTTTATGAGGCCCCCTAGTAAACTTATTGGTTTGAAGTACCCCACACACTCCGTTCCTTTCTTTTTGGGATTAGAGCGATGAAAGTAGCACCTAAGCTTTATGTAGCCTTGCCGGACTTGTCAGATTAGTCACAAATTCTAGGCATCAAAGATATGACATAGAGCCATAATATTAACATGCAATGTTGGTTGTCTACACATAGGGCAATATTACATGTTATCACCAGTGTTTTAAGTATCGACGATAGCAGCCGATATATTCTTGTATCCCACTTGTGTGATACGAAATGCACAAGTAGTGTGATGTATCCCACAAGTTCAATTCGATGAGCATTTTTTTTATTTTTGATTCTTTTTTCTTTTGTAAATCATATTATATCAGTGTCAAATTGTTACAAATTCATGATTTTTCATGCTTCGATTTTGAGATTTGGAGGAGATTGAATGAATTGCAAAAAATAAAAAATCAAAATAAAAATTTCCCAATTTCTCGCAAATCGGTTGCAATCTGTGTCCAAATACAAAATCAAACATGTATGTAATCTGATCTAGTGATTCTTCTTTTTCTTTTGAATGTATAGCTTGTGTTTCCACACATGTTACATTTTTAAATTATATGAATATACTTGCATCAATTCAATTAGACAACTCATAGATTAGGATCCCATACAAAGAAAACCTATTATGTGCACTTGTTTTTTTTTTTTTTGTAATGTTTTGATGTATAAGTGTGTATTGATGTCTTTTTTAACAATGACTGAAGTTTCATTGAAAAATTCAACCAATTTCCCCATGTTTCCAACAGCAGCAATACATTACGCAATACAACCGATATATCCCATGCGATAATTGATACGTATCTGTATCCCAAGGGTGCGATACGTAACGTGATACCAATATTTCGAACACTGGTCATGGTTTGAGCGATCATCTTTGATTGTGGGTTTGCTCCTCACATACACGAGTTTGATTCTCCTCCCCGTGGATTACTCGATGCACGTGGTTGATGGGTGATTCCGTGCATCCATAGAGAATAGTCTCACCTTAAAAGGGGTAAGGACACCCTGTCGTTATAAATAAAAAATAAAAAAATTACCCGATATAAATGATATATCCCATGCAATAACAGATATGTATCTGTATCCCAAGGATGTGATATGTAGCGCAATATCGATATTTCGAACACTGGTTATCACTAATATGCCAACTATTCTCTTGTAATCTCCGTAAGTCGAATTTATTTCAAAGGAAGCAGATAGAGCAAGTCCAGAGGAATTTCCTTTGGGAAGGGGAGCAAGGCATAAGTTCCATCTTATGCGTTGAGAAGAGGAGCACAGAAGAAAGACGGGAGTCTCGGCATTGGTAATCTTAAAAAGGGGAATTGGAAATTGCTTAGCTAATGGGGTTGGAGAGGGCTTGAACTCTATGGTCTAATCATTAGAGGCAAATTTGGTTACTTGGAAAGAGGTTGGTTTCTTGGGATAGTCTAGAGTGGAGGTGGTCAGAGGTGTGGAATGCTATGAGCAAATTTGATTTGAGGCCAATGCGGCGAAATAGGGAGCTAAGGGTCAAGGTACATGAATAGTGGGATCCGATATGTGGTGGGTGATGAGGACAAGGTGAGATTGTAGGAGGATATATGGGTTGGGGATGATGCTTTGACTGCACAGTTCTTGTCTTTATTCTCCTTATCCCAGGTGAAAGAGGGTCTTGTCAGAGATTGTCTTAGGAACATCATTTTTCATTGTCATTTTAAGGACAATGAGATTACTAGGTTTGGTGTATTATTCTGCATGATTGATAAGATCCATGTGGATTAAGGTATTCCGTAATGGTAACAGTGGTTGTAACGGCCACCACCGTTACCGTTTATGATACGGATTCTTCAACGTTACAGGGCAAATATAGGTTTTTCAAGTTTTTTCTTTTCAATAAAAAAAGAGACCTGCCTCTTTTTTAATTAAAAAGAAAAAACTTGAAAAACCTATGTTTGTCTTGTAATGTTAAAGAATTTTTTTTCAAAAAACTTGTATTTGCCCCGTAACGAAACATTATGGGGCTATTACAGCCTTTACAAGGGGCATAACGGGCCGTTAAAAGCGATTATGGGTCATTTTTTTCCATAACGGCCGTTATGACTTCGCAACATGTAACGGTTGCCACTGTTACCTTTACTTAGCGGCCTTTACGACACCGTGATGTGGATGTGAGTAATCCTGATTCTTTGAAATCTTTTTTTGCTAGTGCGTTGATGTTGATAGAGCATTGGTCCTACTTCTTGGGCCAAAGTATGGGGAATCCATTTCTCAGCCAGAGTAGAAGTGTTTGCTTGTACATATATGGCAAATAAAATGCTGACTTTGGATAACCTAAAGAAGGGAAAATATCCCTTCCTTTCATGGGTTGGAAGGAAGAAGGGTCTCTTGATCACCTATTCTTGCATTGCTTATCGGCAAGGGAGGTGTGATCCTATTTCTTTCGCCCATTTCGTATAAATTAGGTGATCCAAGGTTTGTGTTAAGCATCTCATTTCAGGTTGGGCTGGATGTCATTTCTTAGAGAAGGGGAGGGAATGTATTTTGGAAATGTTGCTGGTTGGGATCATATGGAGCTTTGGAAAGAAAGGAATGAGTTTATATTTCAGGACGGGGTTTCTTCGGTTGAGCGTGTCAAAAGGAAAGTTGCTCCATTCTTGGTGGATCAGGCTGTGATTTGCCTGGAATTGGGTCTTCCATAGTGGAAACTCTTTTGGACTGGATGGCGTTTTCTTTTCTTTCTTTCTTTCTTCTTCCTCTTCTTCTTCTACTTCTTCTTTTTAAAGCTTATGTTGTGTGGCCTCCAGTTCTTTTGTTTCTGTTGTTCTAGGGTTGTCTTGCAATTTTTGTTTTGTTCTTTTCTGGGGTTGCTAGTGTCTAAACTTGTGGGAGTGACAAGAGGGTCACTCTTCTTGAGGCCCCCTGGTTGGCTTCTTGTTTTGCTGTTTGCCTGTCTTCTTGGCTTTAATAAAACGGTGGTTATCATTAAAAAAATAATAATAATAAATAAATAAATAAATAATCTCTAAGAGAAAGGATTCTGGTTATCACTACTAGGGCCTGTCTACTACTCCAACCCACATTACCCCCACTATAACATTGCTCCATGACTGCCCATTGCCAAGTGAAAGAATATTTGAGTACTTCATCTTCCCTAGGGTTGCATATGTAAGACACTGCAAGATGATTCATACTCATACACTTCTGGTTGGTTAATGTGGACCTGTAATGATAAGGATACACTCAGAAGCATAAGGATCCATCCTTATCTGTGGACAATATCAAAAGAGTTAAATTGTCATACGGGTCCTCCAATACTAAATTTGACAACACAACAGCTAATGACAGAATACCCTCAAGCAATTTTATTTTTCAATTATTTCTGATCTTTTTTTCTTTAAAAAAAAGGAAAGCAGAAGTCCTCTTACAACCCTCGTTAGTTGATAAATTCCTTCATTAAGGATGCTTTATACTTTGCTTCCTTCTAATATGGAGAGCTATCCATCTCTATGAGAAGATAGGAAAGACTTGGACAGCATCTACCAACTTTGTAAAGTTCTTTCAGGCATCTGAGCAACCAAGTTCATGGAAGGGCACTGCAAAGGGCTCGTCTGGATAGACCAAAGCCCTATGGTAGCCGTCTTCTTCACTATCTCCTCTTCCTTTTCATTCATTTCTTCAAGTCCCAGATCTCTTCCTTGACTTGGTCGATCATAAGCCCATGCAGGAAAATGCATTTGGCTGGGATACTCGCTTCAATATCATCATTCTTCCTCCTTCCAACCATTTTGAGAAAGAGCATACCGCAAACATACACGTCTTACTTAAATGAAACAGCCCCAGAACTTTCTTGAAAATAATTCAGGAGTAATGTGCGCTAGAGTTCCTCTTGCAGCCATACTTGTAATGGCACTTATCTCATTAGAGCATAACTAAACAAGTCTGAAGTCAGATATCTTGGGATTTGAAATTTCCATTTGGAAGCATATTATGAGGTTTTATGTTGAAATACAAGATTCTCATGCTGCACGCTTGGTGGAGATACTGGATCCCCCTGCCGATTTCCATTTCAATGTGATGTATCTTTTCCCAACCCAAGCCATGGGCTCTATCTTCCCTAGAATGCATGAATTTATCCAATGACCTACTGGGCATGAACTCAAAAACTATCCATTGGAGCAGAACCCTAGACGGTGTATCATGCTTTCATGGTGAATCCTACAGGTTGTGGCCATTTCATTGATGAATTTATCCTTGCAATCGCTTGACTTGTTTAGAACTTCAATAGCCACTAAACTGCCATTTGGAAGGGTCCCTTTGAAGACAAGTCCAGTGCTTCCTTGCCCTATTTTGTGGCGCAAGTATTTGGTTTGTCTTCTCAATATCTGCACAAGAGTATCTTGTAGGCAGCAGGGCTTTGTAATCCTTGAGAAAGTCTTCTACATCTGGAGAGGCTTCCGCCTTTGTTTTTATTAAGCTTCTGTATCTATAAGCATGATTGAGCTTCTCTTGCCCAAAAGTCAGGCCATGTCTACTCATCAGGTCTACCACTGTGTATGAAGAAGGGAATGTTTAGCAGAAGTTTGTAGTCATTGATTTGTTTCATAAACAGTGGTGTCACCCACTGAATAGCCATGCCTGTTTTATGGGCTAGGAAATATAGGTGGTGGGTTGTGATTAATTGGTGGCTTGGAATATCGGCACATATGTTGGCATAGCTTAATGGTGTGGGCAATCAACTTTCCTGTGTTTTGGGTGAGGGAACGCTGAAAATGAAGAGAAGCGGCACATAAATCCAAACAAAGATGATGCAGTAGCTTTTATTTCAATAGCATCTCCCCTCTTGCAGATGCATCATAACATGGAGAAAGGTTTGTTGATCAGATAGTTTGAATAGCCTCTCTGCACAAATTCCATCTTGCCATCAATAGTGGGACCTGCCAAATATCTGGCGCTTTGTTGGATCCCTATCTGTAGCCTAGCATCATTGATCAAAACCATTCAGCAATGTATTAGCCATGATTGTCCCATCGTGGTTTTGCAGGACTGTTTAAAAGAAGAAAAAGAAGAATTGTCTAATTTGTGCTATTTTTTGGTGGGTCCCACCAGATAATTATTTAAATCACGGAGGATAGGTGCGATGAATGATGAAGGTGGCGCAAAATTATGTGAAAATCTTTAAACACTACACAAGTCCTACATCCTTTAAGATATTGGCGTTGTCTACTGGTTGAATCAAGACAAGATTTGGGGAAGATTACTTGCTCTCGTGGAGGAGAGAGGACACATACAAAGGATAGAGGATGTATACAATTAGCTTCTGTCCTGTAAACTCTCTCCCTGAAGTTAAGAACATATTGTATGCCATATGCACAGCTTGTCTGCTATAGTCCTTTGTAGATCTCTTCCCAGTCATCCAAGTGACTTGAGAACAATGTCTGCCAGTTGATATTTTCATGTTACTAATGAGGTATAAACTTTCTTGAATGTCACCTTTTCCCTGATAAGTGACAACCAACCTATATGTGCCTAGTTCATCCATTGAAAGTGGTGACGTAAGAGAGATGAATAGCTGTTTGCTTATAAGAAAACATTTTACTGCGTTTCCAGTGGTAAAACCAAGCTCAGAGATGAAATCTTTAACCACATTATGGGGACTTGCCCTTCTATCAGTGAGGGAACGATTCCTGTTCTTGGCAGGCCGGGCTTGTATTTCCCAGGTTGGACTCCAAGAATTTTCTGCTCAATGGCCTGAGTGTCTTGAGCTTTCACTGAGCTGTATATCCTTAAGTAGAATTATGCAGCAAGGAAACTATCATGTATTTGCTTGATGATCATGGTTTTAAATCTCAGACAAGTCCCATGTGACTCGTTTGAGTTGATGACTCGAACTCAGTCACACCCAATCCAGTTCAACACCATGAACCACCTCCAAGTTGGCCAAGTCAGGGCAATGCACTGCCAGCTTAGGTGAGTCACGACTCAACTCAAGACCAGATGAGTAAGTCTGATTGGTTAAATGTCCCCATGTTGGGGATAGAGTTGTACACTGAGCTGAACTGAATTGAGTTGGGCCTAGCTCAGCTCGGTTTGACCTTCAGGCAACCCTGGCTCGAGCTCGGCTCAGCCTTCGAGCTATAATGGCATGCTTGGCTTGGTTCGGTTGAGTTTTCGAGTCGAGTTCAAGCCTAAAAAAACTAAAATTTGAATAGACACAACCCAAAAGCTCAGCCTAAAACAGTTCAAAATCTGGGCTTAAAGGCAACCCCAGGCCCATTGACACCTCTGATTGCTATTCCACTTGCTTTTATATACAGATTTCCCACTTAATCATTTGCTCTCTTTCAGTGTGGGACTAAACAACCTCCCTTTTCAACTAGCTGAGTCAAGTCAAACTCGAACCGAGTCAACGTGAACCGTGCTTTGAGTCGAGCCGAATTGAGCTAGGGTCAACTCAAGCTCAGCTAAAAAAAATTCGAGCTGAAAAAAATTGGCTCAACTTAGTTCGAACCTAGCGTCTGAACCGAGCCAAGCTAGCTCGACTCGTGTACAGCTCTAGTTGAGGCATTCTAAGGATAATGAGAGTTTGGTGGATGGCGCCAGATCAACACTTGATCAATCACCGCATGATGGAAAATGTTTTTCCTACTGCACAGTTCGGCTTTGCTTTCCTCCAAGATGAATTGGAGTTCTGCTTCCTTCTTCATAAAATTTAAGTTTTATATAGGACAAGATATAACTGATTTTTTGATGGATTCTTTTTTTTAAAGACCCTACTTTAGAAAGCAAGGAATTGTATGTGCCATGATTTTTAGTTGTATGTATTTGGTCACCATCTAATTTAAACAGTAATTCCTATACAAGGAAGAAAAACATATGAAATCCTTTTAGTTCTTACAATCCTTACTAGTGGGAAACTTACGTCATTGAGGACATTTTACTTCTCACTTGTTTCTAATATCACGGAGAGCATACAGTCTCTAAGGGGAGACACGAAAGGCTTAGGAGGCATTTGCAAGCTATCAAGACCTCCTTCTAGCATCTGAACAACCATGTTCATGCATGGTCGAAGCGCAGGGTTCATCTGTATACACCAAAGCCCCACAATGGCCATCTTCTTCACAATCTCCTCTTCGATTTTGGTCATTTCCCCCTAGTTCCAATTTTTTCCATTGCCTTAATTGATCATAAATCCACGCCGGAAAATACACTTGACTTGGATTCTCAACATCCATGTCATCATTCTTCTGCCTACCAACCATCTCGAGAATGAGCATTCCATAGCTGTACACATCCGACTTACATGAAACAGAGCCAAAACTTTTCGAAAATAGTTCAGGGGCAATGTACCCAAGTGTCCCTCTTGCAGCCATAATTGATATGGTACTCTCCTTAGAGCATGACTTGGCTAGCCCGAAATCAGAAATCTTGGGGTTGAAATTACTGTCTAGAAGTATATTGTGAGGTTTTATGTCGAAATGCATGATTTGAATGTTGCACCCTTGGTGCAAATACCATATTCCTCTGCTGATCCCCAATGCAATTTCATAAATTTTGTCCCAACCCAAGCCATTGGCTCTAGCTCCCTTGGTGTAGATGAACTTCTCTAATGACCCGTTGGGCATGAATTCATAAACAAGAGCTCTCTTGTGTCCTTCAGAGCAGAAGCCCAGAAGGTTAACCACATTGACATGGTGAATCCTACCCATTGTGGCCACTTCATTGATGAAGGCATCCGTGCAATCACTTGACTTGTTTAGAACCTTAACAGCCACAAGATCACTGTTTGAGAGCTTCCCTTTGAAGACACATCCAGAGCCTCCCTGCCCCAGTTTTTGACGTAGACCGTTGGTTACCTTCTTGATATCTGCATAAGAGTATCTTGTGGGCATGAGAGCTTTGTAATCCTTGAGAAAATTCTCTACATTTGGGGAGGCCTTTGCTTTTCTCTTTGATATGCGTTTCAGCACCCATAATGAGATCACGACCAAGACTAGGATTGCCATCAGGATTCCCATCATGATTTTGTAGGCTGCAAGGAGGCATAGAATAACATGATTAGAACCCTAAATTTTCCTGATTTGGTCAGAACTGGTATATTATCAAACTCATTAGATTTGTTTAGGGTTATACATGTAAACATTATTAATGATCCAATTGATGCATGAGTAGAAGAAATGCATTTATGGCGGCTGTACAGATTGTTATGTACTTCTATGGTTTTATGGCTTGCATGTTTTCATGTTTTTTTATTTATTTATTTATTTTTTTTTTTTTGTGGGGGGGGGGGGGGGGGGGGGGGGGGCGCTATTTGTGTATCTATATGCCAAGGTTTTGAATATCAGTATCAGGTGGTGTATCAGTTGTGCCAAGAACAATAAGATATGGGCGTATTGGACCTTACTGAAATTGAACCCATATCAGATGATACAAGCCTGTATTGGCTGCTTTTCTTTTTTTCCCAAGAAGTTTATGAAAAATTATCAGGAAGTAGTAGAAGTTTGTTAAATAGATTCTATCAATTTTTTTTTTTTATGTTTTTAACATGTATTCAATGGTGTATCAGATAATTCTTTGATAAGATTTCTCTGTTTGACCTACCAAAGGTCAATCGAGCATGATTTGATAAATTATGGCCCATTATATAGGAATACAACAGAGAATATGAAAAAAGAAGGTGATAGATTTTCCCTTTCTTCTAATTTTTCCAAAAATGGTTGACTCTGCTTTGATTCTCTAGTTATCACTCAAATCTTGTGTTTTAAACCCCAAATTAGGCCTGTAAAATCCGTTTTTTAAACTTGCCATTATGGTTGTATCACCATGTTTCGGTTTATACAGGTTGATTTGGTCTTTCTTTCTTTTCATGTTTTTCTTCTGAAAAGGACCAGTTCTACCCGGTATTGTGTATCAGGTGGACCACTACAGATATGATCTGGCTGTATGATAACAAAATGAGTGTAATTTATGGTTCACGAGCCATTTAAATTGCGAGCCATGATGGTCTAATTAAATTACCTATATTTCACATGTTTAATCTCCAAGTGCCCGCATATCATTCATCACACGCAATCTCAGTATCAAAGTTTTTCTTTCCCAAACGAGAGAGAGAGAGAGAGAGAGAGAGAGAGAGAGAGTCCTTGAACAGGAGAGAATAATGTCATTGGAAATTTACTAGGACAGAGCAATGCTGCTTACCAGAAGTTCTGTTAGATTCACTAGGCCAGGTTATATAGAAGCCATCCCTAATTACCTCCTCCACTTCGTTTCTTTTTGCTTCTAAACTATCAAGCCGCACTGCATACGTTTTGGGGTTTGTACACCACACGCCCTTTTTCTTGCCCTCGCACCCCGGTGAATGTTCACATGCCTCCATCGCATATTTATTGGAGCCATTCTCTGTGCATACAGGGTTTGAGTCCCCACATATCATGAATTTGATGCAAGTGTTCTTTTGGCTTTGATTACTGTAGCCAAGTCTAGCATAGTCTACTTCCAATGGTAGGATGCACGTATTCTGGGAGAGAGCGTCAATGAGCTCCGTGTCCACAAGTAGTAGCCTTCGATCCCTGAGGGAGAGTTCCTTGACCTCGAAGCTCCTATTCACCTCTGTCAAAAGCCGGACCACTCCATTCTCTTGACAGTGCAGCTTGAAATTTTGAAGTCCACAGGAAGAGCCATTCGGCACATTGGACTTGTAGAAGGGGAAGCCGATGCCGGTAAAGTTGCCACAGTCGAAAGGATTGCATGTATCATCGGGGTTATAATCACCATGATAGTTGGTAGAGTGCCCCCACTGAAAATTGAGAGTATTGAGGAGGAGAAGGAGAATTTTGAGCATGGATGGGATGAAGGGGGAAGACCCAAGTCATGAAATGAAGAGGAGGGAGGAGGAGAGCCTTTGGTAGTATTGTGGGAATGGATGGATGGGATGAAGAAGGAGAGACCAATGTCCTGAAATTGAAAAGAGTTCTCGTGCATTTTATTAAGGTGTTTGTTATAGGAGTTGTCGTTGGCCCTTCCATGAAATCCAAAGACGTTTAATTAATAACTAAGGGTGTATTAGCTTGCTGTATTTTGCTCTGTGTTTTTTTTTTTTTTTTTTTTTTGTGTGTGTGGGTTTGCTAATCTCACGGGTGTCTAGCTTGGCCCATCAACATGCCTGCACACGTGTCAAGATGGGATGAGTCTGCAAAATCTCAGCCGTCCATCAGCTGGGCCCTGTCAGGTGGATTACCTCCCTCACCCTAAAGTTCAGGCAGTCTAGTCATCTGGCCTGTAGCTAGTACAAATCTGTTTCAGCTGTCGATTTGTTTTGTGGATGGTCGCCTTACCCAGTGAATAGGCATGCCTATTTTTATGGGCCAGGGGAATTTGGATGGTGGGATGTGCTTGATGGATGATTCGGATTATTGGCATATTGATGGGCTTTGGCTCAATGTTTATGCACGATTAGCAGTTGTGCTTTCGGGTGAGGTAACACTACGGAGCAGTCCAAGAGCAGCAAAATCTGCTGCAAAGGTTCCTTGGCATGGGAATTTCGAAGGAGATTTTTAGATTTTTTTTTTTTTTTTTTTTTTGTTTATTTCGTTTTTTTCTCGCAATGCTTCATGAGATAGAATATTGGCCAATTAAACAATGACATGTATATTTGAAATGATGATGTTGACATGGATGAGTGATGCTAAGGGAGCGTTTGGATCTTAAGTTACTTAGGTTACTTTTTTTGTTTATACACAAACTCACACCGCCACACACATTCACACCACAGTGGGATTTCATCACAATGGGTACTTCAACCCATGAACTCGTGTTGAAACTCTTGCGAGTCTACAGCTCACACCGAGGCATAAGTGAGGACACTCTTAAGATAAGCTACTTATGCCTCAAGTAGACTCACAAGTAGCTTATCTTAATTTCTACTTTTACACCAAGGCAAGCCTTGCATGATGGGCAACCAACATTGAAGGTGAGGCCCAAATGATGGATAGTCCACATCAAAAGTAACTCCACATGATGGGCAATTAATAATTGTGGGCCCCACATGATGAATGGTCCACGTCAAAGGTTAGCCCTAATTATGAGTGACCCATATCCAAGGTGGGCCCTGCATGATGAATGACCCACATCAAAGGTGGTGCCCCCATGATGGGCAGTGGATATTGAAGGGGGGGCCCACATTGTAGATAATACTATTGATGATGGGCTCCGCTTGATGGATGACCAACATTAAAGGTGGGCCTTACATAATGAATGGTGTACATTAAAGGTCGAGCCATAGTAATCAATGGCCCGACCTTTCATATCCAAAGTAACTTATGATCAAAATGGGCCCTAAGAATTAGAAATGAATGCAATCAAGGGAATATATGAGTAGCACCAATAGGTAATAAAATGAAGGAAAGTGGACTTAGATGGTTTAGTCATATACAACAAACACTAAGAGCTTTTTTGGTTAGGAGTAAGTGGGTACCAGCTGAAGGCTAAAAAAAGATAAAGGAAAAGACCCAGAGGAAAATACCCAAAAAGATGTGGATTAAGGTGGTAAGAAAAGGAAAAAAAAAAAAACTTAATGATATAGGTCCTATTGAAGTTATGGCCTCTTGATGTAATAGAACAACAGAAAATGAGTGGCTGACCCAAATAGTTTAGATAATGCGATGATGATGACGACGTTCTTCTTGCAATATTACGGGCAAAATCTCATAGTTGGAAATGAAATATTTAAAAATAGTTATTATTGTAAGTTAATAAATGATTTAAATATTTTTTTAAATATGGAGCGAAATGAATTAATCAAAACTTATAATAATGCATTTTGATAGTTTGGCAAAAAGTGGCTGTAATTTAGAACCGCAGATATTTTTAAGATCTAGTGATAATATAGTTTGATGAATTTTCCCCAAAAATATCACGATATTTTCTAAATTGCAGCCTCTCTTGTCACGATGCAGAGTCCAAACAAGATAACATGGGCACCACCTCCACCACTACCTTTTACTTGAGAATCATAAGATAACAAGGCAAGGCAGTACCTCCACTGCTACCTTTTACATGAGTATCATCGCCCATCTTGTAGGCTCTCCTGTCTTTCTCACATGCATCGTTGCTAGGAGAGTAGTTCGTTGGCTAGATTCTATGATCTATCGCCCAAGTATTCCATCGCCATAGGTAGTGGGGCCTGCCAAATATCTGGTGACTTCTTGCTTCACTATCTTTGGTACAGCATCAGTTATCTAAACCAGGGGTGTCAGTGGGCCGAGCTCGGGCCTGAAAATCTGAATTTTGAAGAGGCCCGGACTGAAATCCGGGCCGAGACCTACTCCAGGCCCGGCCCGTTGCAGCCCTAATCTAAACCGTTCATGCAGTGAGCTACCCAACGCACTGGCCATGATAGGTAGAGCTGGACACGAGTCGATCCAACTCAGTTAACTTGACTCGTTGCTGAGTTCAAACCAAAGCAAGCTAGGCAGGTGTGGTTCCAAAAAAAAAAGTGAGTCAAGTTCGAGCTAGGATGAACTCAATTCGGTTCAGCTCGAAGCTCAATTCATGTTAACTCGGTTTGTGTTTGACTTGACTCAAGTAGTTGGAAAGTTAGGTTTTTTACTTGAATCTAAATCCTCTTCTGATACCACGCTGAGAACCTCTGTTGTTGCATCTTTCATTAGTCAACATTAGCCTGACAATGTCAGGGCTCAGGAGCTCTAAAGTTGTCAAAGCTGATGTAGACCAATAAAAGAAGTGAAAAACAGAATTCCTCAGCTCGGTGTGAACAGAGGATCCGGACTCTTTTTAGTCCCACATCATATGTGAGCAAATGATAAAAGGGTTGTCTATAAAAGCTGTCAACAGGCCTAGGTTACCTTCAGGCCAGGATTTTGAATTGTTTTAGGCCTGGATTTTGGGCTGGGCCTATTCAAATTTTGGACTTTTCCTAACTTGAAATCTGCTCAAAGTGGCTTGAACTCGGCTCAAAAGCTTGACCAAACCAAGTCAAGCCTGCTATTCTAGCTCGATATCCGAGCCGAGCTGATCTAAGCTCGACTTAGTTCGGCTCAATGTCCAACTCTAATGATAGGGAAACTGTGAGGAACCGTCCAGTTTATGCCATTTTTTTTTTCTCCGCACCCTAGCACATCCACCAAGGATACGTGCCATGAACTGTGGAGATGGCCTGAAACGGGAATTTACTCTAAAGTGAAATGTCTAGAATGCCCTTCAACATGGTAAGAAGGATTTCTCTATCCCATAGGCACAACATGTAAAATATAGGTGGATTGCATCTTATTTGCCATTCAACCTTTTCATTACATCACGTGTACATGAACGAAGGGAAAACACAATTATCAGCGGGATAAAAAAAAAAACTTACTATGGCCCCCAAGAATTTTTGAATGGTAAGTGCTCAATCCCCATTGTTTCTTGTGATGTGGCCCGCTTGAGCCTTATAGTTGCCTCCTTTCCTACAATCCATGTTTTAAAATGTATGCCAAGCATGCCCAACTTTTTTTTATATACACACACACCACATAAGTACTCAAACCCATGACCTCAGTGTTGAAACCCACCGTCTACTACTGGGCCATGAGTAGGGACCCAAGCATGCCCAACTCATCTAGTATAGGCCTCTGTCCATTGATTGATTGTCTAATTTCAACATAAATCACGTTTTCCTTAATAAAGCGACAGCTAACCTCTATGTGCTTGGGTCCTTACTCATGCTTTAGTGGTAAGACTCACAAGAGTTTCAACATGAGGTCATGGGTTTGAGTACCTATTGTGGTATAAGAAAGCCACTGTGGTGTGAGTGTATGGGTGTGTGAGGGGTGCCAGTGGATGTGGAAAAAAAATAAAAACAAAAGAGTTAGAAGACACATGAATAGGCCCTAAAATGTTTTAGCCACACTGGGAAAAATCAGGCTCACTACTAAAATGTTTTAGCCACACCAATTTGCAAATGGTGCGAGTTGTTATGCAACTTTCTGCTTCTATAATCATTCCAATAACAACATTTTAATTTTTACTTTTTCACAAGAATAAAATAAAATACCCTTTCAAGAGAAGCCCAAAGGTATTAAAGAACCATGTTAGCTGCTTCTGGGTGAAGTTCTCTAGGAGAGTGCATGAACTGATTAACAAGCCCAACAACATTATATGATATGGGATCTTGTGACCATTGGCCCAGAATCTTTTACATTGTTGTATAAAGCAACCAAGTATTGTGGGGCCGCTATGTTTTATATGTAAATTCACACAATCCATCTAGTGAGAACCATATTTCATCCTCACAAAGGAAAAATCAACCCTCTAGGGTACTCTAATAGGAATAATGCACAACTGCTCTTGCACGTTTGGTCCGCGTAATATCTGGATCAGGCTAAATTTTGTATTTTCACTTCAGCTCGGTGAGTTATACTTGATTAACAGGTTTAATGAAGGATGAACCATGTTGGCCCCATGCACAAACCTATGGTTGACATTCCATCTTCATTGTTTATCATGATGTGGCCCACCTGAGTTGTGCATCTAGCTGATTTTTTTTCCGCCCTAGGACATCATAGAACCACTGGTAAAAGCCAATGGATGGAGTGGATTTTACATATACAATATGGTGGGGCCCACAAGCTTGAGTACTGTACTCGCTGTGTAAGATAGGTTTTGTAGAGAATTTCGGTTCATGACGGTTGGATAGATCAACTTCCCAGTGGATCCACTATGAAAGCTGTTGGGATTGGACGCCTCAAATCTCTATGTATAGAGGCCACTGACTGGTCAATGGAGACAAGACAGCAACTCTCTGTGAAGATTTCGAGCATTGTCGATGGGTCAGCTAACCGGTTTGACAGGTTTCCTTTTTTAGTTGGGTTTCTTCCGTGGTTTTGCGTAAGGGTTTTTAATCTCGATTTTTTCTTATTTAAGGGACTGTAATCCAAGATTAAGGTTGCTGCCAATGGGCTAAAGTTTCCTAAAGAGATTGGAGTTCTCTGGGTTGAGAGCTGTGTTTGCCCTTCTCATGAGAGAATTAGCTTTGTTAGTTTGGGATTTCTCTTGTGGGCTATGATCCAGGTTTTGTTTCTTCTATCTCTTGTGACTTAGATCATATTGGAATGGTATCGCTTTGTGCTGTGGTTTTTTACCTGTGAGAGGTTTTTCCACGTAAAATTCGAATTGCCTCATGTGTGTGTCGATTTGCTTGTATGATTCTTATTGTGGTGTGTTACTCGCTGTTTTGATTGCAACCGAATGCTTTCAATAGTTGGATAAACGTTACTTTCAATTCTGAAAAGTGAGTCCCACTTTCGGTAATGCATACCAAACGGTTGGCTGGTTTCTATATTAGATGGATTATTCTTCAAACAACCTACTCAATCCGATCGCTTTTAACCTTTCTAAAGCAACGGCTGGGTAGAGATATAATTACAAAGACTCTGGGGCTGCCTTATTCATTTTTTTTTTAATTAAAATGGTTTCTTGTTTGACCTTTGCTAGCTATTAACTACAACTTTTCGTCTCTTGTTTTCTTTTGGTACTATGACAGCTTTTTAAAAAAAAATTGGGACCAAAATGCTCCTACACGAGGGTAGGGTTATTTAGGCAATTTGCTAGAATCCAACGTATTGTAATATGGATTTTATAACCTTTAGATTTGGATATCGTCTAAACCTTTTATATGGTGGGCCACAGCTTGGAATATTTTTACTTGTATCACCTTGCTCTTTTCGTTTGATTATGAAGCGTCTTAATAATAAAAAAAAGTTGAAATATCTCAATGAGATAATAATTTTTTATATTGATAGGTAAGAATATAATATTTAACATGATAGTAATTTTTTATATTGGTAGTTAAGAACAAGATCTTTGACAAGGTGGTAATTTTTTATGTTGGTAGGTAAGAATAAAATCTTTGACATGGTAGTAATCTTTTATAATGCTAGGTAAGAGTAAAATCTTTGACATGGTTGGCCCATCGTCTTACTGCTTGCCTGATAGTAATTTTTTTTGGGTGTATCCAATCCAATGGAGGAAGTCCCAAGGCATAGCTTTGGATGCATTCTAGCAAACTAAGTACAGTTGTCAAGGGCGCGGATCCAGTCAGGTAGTGACTGGGGGGCCAACCTTGACATATGTGTGTATATTCATACCGTCCATCTGTTTTGCCCGCTCAATTTAGGAAATGGGCCAAAAAATGAAGCAGATCCAAATCTCAAGTGGGCCACACGGAGCAGTGGTGATTGGAAATTAAAAAAATTTCATGGCCACAAAAGTTTTGGATCAAGCTGATATTTCTTCTTTTTTTTTTTTTTTTTGTTAGTCATGCAACAACGCACCCACCCTATTAGCTGCACAACGCACCTACATGGTTAGTCACATGATGCATCCACCCACCGGTGGGGTTAGTGTGTCTACTTAGCATTTCGAACCTGAGACCTATTGTCGAAACGCCTAGGCGTCTTCCAGCTGGGCTAGCAGGCGAGACAGAAGATTTAGATCCACTTCAAGTTTTTTAATGGTAGACGTTCAATGAGACAAGATTTAGATCCACTTCAAGTTTATTAATGGTAGACGGTCAATGATCACTATTTCCTGCAGTGTGTTCCTGAGATTTGAGTCCGGATCCTCTGATGGCTCCAAGCAGGAAAAACCCTGCTTAGAGCCTTTTCATTTGTCCACATTATCACATAGGTCTGCAATCATGTCACATCCTCAGTGCAACCTGGTCACACTGACATCATGCACTGTGACATGAACCAATGAGAAGGCTCGAGGCCAACAGAGGATCCGGATTCCTGAGATTTAGATCTACTTCGTTTTAATTTTTGAGCCCATGCCCTACAGGCAAAACGGATGGAAGGCCTGGATATACAATGCAAAAATCAAGGTGAGCCCCACAGTCCCAACCTGACTGAATCCTATCCTGGCCAATTGTCAGTCCGTCCAAAGCATAGGTTCACTCCAGATAGGTCATCAGTTAAGGAGGCGTTTGGATAGTTAGTTACTTAAGATAAGCTACTTATGCCTCAAGCAGCTTATCTTGATTTCTACTTATTAAACTGAAGTGATTGTGTGGGTGCGTGTACTAACAGTGGGTTGTGTGTATTAACCAGGAAAAAAAAAAATGAAGTGATTAACTAACTTTTTATTAAAAAAAAAATTTACTTATCAATGGTCATAAACCAAACTTATCTCAAATAAGTTATATTGTTGTAAGCAGAGAAAGTAACTTATTTGGTGGTATCCAAGCTGGCCCTAAGGGGCTGTTTGGCCGTAGAATCTAGATTCGAGAGAAAATCCAAATTCCAATGTTGCAATCCAAAATTACAGAAATTGAATTGGAAACCTAGATTACATCGGAAACTTCCTGCTTGGTTGAAAACTGTGTAATCCAGATTCGGTTTGGTTGAAAGCTATGTAATCCAACCACTGCTTGTAGCATGGCCCACTTGGGCTTCAAATCCGCCTGAGAACTTGACCCCTGGCCTATAGTAGTCCTGCAAGACAAATAGTCAGGTTGTATGACAAATAAACATTATAGTGGGCCCTAGGAAGTTTTTAATGGTGTACGTTCAATCAACATTATTTTCCTGTGGTGTGATCCACTTGAGATTTATATCTGCCTCATTTTTGGTGTAATGCTCTTAATTGAGCTCTCAAAAAGAATGATTCAAGTGGATATAAAATGCATATATCATAGATGTACAATGTATACATCTAGGTGGGCACTACCCTAGAGTTATTATGGCCAATATTGAATGACACTTCACCTCTTTTCCCTTCCCTGGAAATAGTCCCCACACCTTTCCACTAATCTCAATTTAGATTTTATGATGGAATCTTGTTTGGCTGGAATTTGCCACCAAACACACCAGTTAAAATTGAATTTAGCTGAAATCCAGATTTTAAGCTGGAGACATGTTTCCATATGCCAACCAAACTGGCCATAAAAGACAATGATTTAACTATCCTAACCTCTAGAGAGTTTGTTTGTTGTATTCGCACTGTGGACTATTTTTAATTTTGACCGTCCATTAAATGTCTGCAATCTTCCATTTAGCAAATCAAATCAAGTTACCTTTGGGGAACCATTGGGAACCCATGATGTGGGCGGTTAAATTCAAGTTACCTCAATGCCAGTTGTGCATTTTCTTAGTGCATGTATATCAACCATCGCACTCTACCAGAGCATCAAAACTCTTCTCCTATTGTTTTACACACACCCACCCTGTTAGTAACACTTCAACATTAGCCACCCAACCTTGGGAATCAATACCAGGAATCTGATAAAGAGAACTAAAATGACTGACCTTGTACTCACCTCTCACACGCGCTAAATTGCACTCGTGTAAGATCCAAGCTCGCTCATCAGATGGATCACATATGGCCACACATGTAAAGAAAAGAAAAGAAATTGATCAACAGCATATATTCGATTCGCACGTGTAACCTACCAATGAATCAGGCAGCCCATTTTTTGGTGAAGGCGTGTCCATGACTCTACGGTGGGCCACACTTGATGAATGTCTGGATTTTGTCATGAAGGCAAATGTTACACGTAGCCTTCTTCTCCCGGTAAAAAGAATCTCTGCTCAATGCAGATTTGTTAGTACTGCACTCCACGCTCAGGTACAATATCTAAGTCGGTCACCAAGCGAAAGCAACTGTATCATTTACACCCTGGTCCATATCTCAAGTGGTAGACGAAGTGAAGATAACCTCGTTTCAATACTAAGGTCTTGGTATCGAATCCTAAGTAGTGGTGGCTAACATTGGGGTAGGTGGTGAGACCCTGCCTTGGGATCTACCTTAATGTTGAGGTGCCATCCAAACAGTTTATATGATCATTCTCACTGGGATGAATTGAAAACTCAAAAACCTCGTCCTGTTACAAAATTTCATGGCCATACAAATGTTCCATATATGGTTGTTGAATCCCCATTCCCTACTGTTTCTTTTTACGTGGCTCACTTGGGTTTTGCATCTGTTTCTTTTTTGGTCTCGGTCCTAAAATGATATGGCAAAACAGATGGACAGAGTTTATTTCTCACAAACATAACGAAGGGCCCCACCTAGTTCCAATCACAGGAACCTCCTACAAAAGCCTTTGTGGGCAATCCGTGTCCACCCTGACTGGCACCAGATTAGGTGAGATCCCGGGTCCACTGAGGTGGGTGACACCCCTGACTGTGGGGCCCACTTTGAGGTATGTGACTACATCCTCGCCGTCCATCCGTATTAAAAGCCCATTTTAGGGCATGAACTTGATCTAAAAATTGAAGCAGTTCCAAATCCTAAATGGACTATAGTACAAGAAACAATAGTGGTCAACCCTTAAAAACTTTTTATGGCCACAAAATCTTTGGATCAAGATGGTATTTGTGTGGTCTCTCATCTAGGTGTTTGTGACCTTATCTATAGGTTGGATGGAAAATGAACATTCTGTACCTCTGGTGGAATCCATGAAGTTTTTAATGGTGGGGATTCAATAACAACTATTTCATGTGGTGTGGTCCACCTAAGATTTGAGTCAGCTTCATTTTTTGGATCATGCCTTAAATAAGCTTTCAAAACGGTTGGACGGACATTGATTTAAGGCACATACATCACTATGAGCCCTACGGTCCAAGGTCCCACCCTCAGTGGATCCAAGGTCTCACCTAATCGGCTCCCACCTCAGCCTAGGGCTAAAAGTCAGGTGGGTTCAACGTGACCGAGCCTTGATATTGGGTTGGGCTTGAGTAGGAAGTATCAGGTTGAGGTCTCAGGTTGCCTGACCTAACTTGAACCCGATGTATATATAAGTTATTTATATTATAGTTAAGTAAACTTATTAGTTTATATTACTTTTTTTCCTTTTTAAGTGAAGGAGTTATCGTGATGTATGGGTTTTATCTACATTGCCAATCCATTTTTCCACATCATTTTAGGTCACGAATGAAAAAATGAGAGGATTTTTTTTTTACAATAGCCCTAGGTGTGGCTATTTTTACAAAAAGTCCAATTTCTCATCTGATTCATCTTTTTTGGCCTTTTGACGAGAAATTAAATATTTATAGTCGAAAATGCCCCTCCGACCGATTCGCCCTAGGCACTATGGATTCCCACTAGGGCATAGTAGATTCCCCCTAAGCACATGGTAGTTAGAGGGGCATTCTCGATTGTAAAAATTTCAATTTTTCGTCAAAAAGCCAAAAAAGATGAGCCAGACGAGAAATTTACTTTTAGTAAAAATAGCTACACCTCAAGGCTATTGTAGTAAAAATGAGGCAGATCCAATGTGCAAGTGGACCACGCCACACAAGAAGCAGTAGTGATAATGACGTCGACCTTTGAAACCTTCTTAATGTTTTCCTAGGTCACATGGACCTTGATGAAGGGAAAACACAAATGTTGATATAAAACTTTTGTAGCCCCCAAGAAGTTTTCTGCAATATGAATTCAATCCCCACTTTATGTTACACTTAAACCTTAGATCTTTCTCATTTTTAAGATCATACCCTAATATGATAGGGAAA
The DNA here is from genome assembly GCA_003013855.2 of Liriodendron chinense. Classification (NCBI taxonomy): domain Eukaryota; kingdom Viridiplantae; phylum Streptophyta; class Magnoliopsida; order Magnoliales; family Magnoliaceae; genus Liriodendron; species Liriodendron chinense. The sequence continues at coordinate 852,909 of PVNU02002560.1, read as the reverse complement.
ACAAGATGAACAGTGTGGATAAAAATTGTACATCACATTGGTCCCTCAGAGCCCTGCCTGTGGCCAGCTCGGGACAGGCAGAGGTAATAACCAATCCGTGTTCATTTCAAAAAATTTACTGCAATAGCCCTAAGTTGTGGCTATTTTTACTAAAAGTCCAATTTTTCATTGGGTTCATCTTTTTGGCCTTTTGACAAGAAATTGAAAATTTATAGTCGAAAATGCCCCTCCGAGGCACTATGGTCTATGGATCCCCTGGGGCCGGTAGATTCCCCCCAAGTACACGGTGGTTAGAGGGGCATTCTGGACCATAAAATTTTCAATTTCTCGTCAAAAGGCCAAAAAAGATGAGCCGGACTAGAAATTGAACTTTTAGTAAAGTAGCCACAACTCAGGGCTATTGCAGTAAAATCATTTCCACCGTCCCATTTCAGCCTCTACGGTCTACAGTAAGTACAGATAACTTCCGAATCCCACATTGCTCCTCTTGGCTCCTCGATTTCTCTCAGCCATTTTATCAAACAGCTTCACTGCAAAAATTCCAAACCACTTTCTCATCAAATGATCTCAACCCACCTCATTTCTTCCCTCATAAACCCCAACAAATCCCATGATCTCCACAAGAGTATCCCTCAATCACCACCCTCCTTCCTCTTCTCCCCTCCCTTGGATCTCCCCTCTTCAATACCTACCAAAACCCAAATCTCCAAAACCAGACCACCCTCCAAACCCCAACCTCTTAACCCTCCAAGAACTCCGAACAAGGCCCAAATTCATCTCCCATGACGTCGCCATCCATATGATAAAAAGGGAGAAGAGCCCTCAAAAAGCCTTGGAAATATTCAACATGGTTTCAGAGCAACGTGGCTTCAACCACAACCATGATACCTACTCCACCATACTGCACAAGCTCGCCCTCTCCAAGAAATTCAATGCTGTAGATGCCATCCTCCGTCAAATGACCTTCGAGGCCTGCAAATTCCACGAGGGCCTCTTTCTCAATCTCATGGCCCATTTCTCCAGATCATCACTCCACGAGAAGACCCTCGAGCTCTTCTACGCGATCCCACCGTTCGTCCGCGAGAAGCCATCCCCTAAAGCACTCAGCACCTGCCTCAACCTGCTTCTTGAAGCGGGCCGCGTTGATCTCGCTCGGAGACTCCTCTCCGATTCAAAATCGGCCCTCGGATTGCGGCAGAATACCTGCATTTTCAATATATTGGTTAAGCACCACTGTAAGAGCGGCGACTTCAATTCAGCATTTGAAATTGTGGAGAGGATGAAGAAATCGGAGCACGCATCGCCCAATCTGATCACATATTCAACCCTCATGGGCGGCCTCTGCGATCGTGGGAGACTCTCTGAAGCAATCGAATTGTTTGAGGAGATGGTTTCTAAGGCAAAGATCTTTCCAGACGCATTGACGTACAATGTCTTGATCAACGGGTTCTGCCAGGGCGGGAAGGTCGACAAGGCAAAACAAATTATAGGTTTTATGAGGAGGAATGGATGCTACCCGAACATATATAATTACACAGCTCTGATGAAGGGTTTCTGCAATGAAGGGAAGTTGGATGAAGCCAGAGAGGTGTTCGAGGAGATGAAGAGATATGGCCTCGAAGCAGATGCTGTCAGCTACACCACGCTGATCAGTTCTCTTTGTAGAGTTGGGAGAGTCGATGAGGCAATTGAATTGCTGAAAGAGATGAAAGAGAAAGGATGCCGGGCAGACCTCGTGACATTCAATGTGATTATCGGCGGATTGTGTTGGGAGAAGAGGTTTGATGAGGCAATGCTGATGGTCGAAAAGCTGCCTTTCGACGGTGTCTATTTGAACAAGGCGAGTTATCGGATTGTGATGAATGCATTGTGTAGGGAAGGGGAAATGGAGCGGGCTGTAGGCTTGTTGGGCTTGATGCTTGGGAGGGGGTTCAAGCCACACTACGCCACATCGAACGAGCTGCTGATTGGTTTATGTGATGCTGGGAAGGGGGCGGATGCGACAGAGGCATTGTATGGATTGTCCGAGATGGGGTTTATTCCAGAGGTTGCATCGTGGGTGCAGCTGGTCGAATCAGTTTGTCGGGAAAGGAAGCTGGTGAAGGTGTTTGAGTTGCTCAATGAACTGATCATTGCAGATTGAATTCTGAAAGGCAGTGTTTGGTGGGTGAGAAAACAAGGATTGAGAGAGAGACAGAGAGAGAGAGAGAGCTTTGGATTTTGGAATGAAACAAAGGGATGTTGCGGTATAGCATTACGAGAGGTAAGAAAGGGATGATGCAGAGGATTATAGACGCTTGAGCTGACAAGCGATTCATCAAGACCAATTTCAAATGGATTGTCTGCTGAAATAATATCTTTGAACGTGGACTATGAAGGACTATAGAGGCTAGAAATTAGAATCATGCTGGTTTCAAGTTGGACCTGAAAAGAAATTTTGAGCATTTCGCACCCAGCGTCGTTTCTTCGATGAGGCTTGTTTAGAGAACCTCTCTCTCTCTCTCTCTCTGTGTGTAATCGAGAGGTATATAGTTGTAAAAGCAGCTACTGAACAATTAAACGCACCAAAGACTGCACAAGATGGCATGTACTCCAATGGCTCTTTGCCACAAACAAATGAAAGCTTGATTTCTTGGGCAATATTTGAGATTTACTAAAACAATAACTCGTGCAAGGGGTTTACTTTGCATTTTCTGAGTGGAAAGAGGCTTTGCCATTGCCGCTCACCCTTTGCCCCACCATGCCATGATCCAAATCCAACTGTCAATCTGTAAGGTCCAACTGTATGTGGGCCATGTGATAAAATCTCACCTATCAGAGATCCTCCGGGTCAATACCTAGGTGAGTGAGAAACGCCTTTTCTGAGCCGTTGTTTCTGATTCATCCATTTACAATGAGATCACCCAGATAACCAGTCTGGCTCGTGCAGAGGGAACTAACCTGCCTACCATGATACCTCTACGAACGCATCACACTTGTCTGGTTTCCCTGTCACCTGGATTAGGCTAAAGACCTGTTAGCTGTGACAATGAGGTGGGACTAAGGTAGAAATTTGGGTTGTGGTTCGGCGTCTAGCCCTGATGAAGCCCAGGGCCAAGTTCCCAATGGCCCATTTAGGGCCTTGATGGTGTCCCATGCTCAGTTCTCTGGGTAACTTCCAAGTTTAAAGTCTCAAGCTTTTGAAAAAGAATCAACTATCACTAGATAAAAAGTTACTATACCAGTTTGAGTTGTGTAAAAAAAATTCCAATTTCCAGATGTGGGCAACAAACAGGGTGAAAGTGGGAGTCAGGTTTGAATCAGAGCAGTTTTGAACTGGGCCAAAAAAAACCCAGAGGCTAGCCTGCCCGTTCAGTAATTGGGCCTTCAATGTCAAGAACACAGTAATCCATTAAAATCAATAACATGACCATGTTGGGAGGCGGAACCTCATAGAAAATCTGGCCAAAACTAGGCTCAGGTATGCCATTTATCAATTTGGCCTCAAAACTAGGCCACTTGCAACTCTGGGCCAAACAGGAGCCCAGCCCAAGCACATCTGCATCAGGCGGGGACCAAATGCCCCAATTTCTATCCAGGATCCAGCCTTATCAGCCATTACCTCATCAACATGAACAGATGTGTCGAAATGGCCAAAAAGGAGGCAGTTTCTCATGAGCAGAGGAAGCGAAGCCATGACTCCATGCTTCAGGACATGGTAGAAAAAGGCCCTCTTACAAAATGGACAATAGGGCTAGCAGCAAAACTATCTGAAAACATCTAGTTTGTGAGATTAACATTTTATACATCCATCATACACTAAATAGTCGTATCAGTACATCCAAGAAGATCCATCATGTCAGTTTAAGCCTGCTCATCTTTTGTCTTCATCGATGTGATGCTCTTTTAAGTTATTTCAAGAAGGAAACGGCAGCCAATCCAGTGTCTATGGCAAGGATCTCCACTTTCTGGTAACTTACCATATAGAATGCCTGATACCAAGGCCGTTGCAGGTCAAGATCAGACCCTTGAACCGATGAAGGTACTCCTGTAGTCAGATTGTAAGCATCTTAAGGAAAGAGCCAAAATAATAATAATAATAACTAAAATCAAATTTAAATGTGAAGGGAATAGATGTCTCACAATGACACTATAATCTTGAACATGCAGCATTCTGCTCCTGTCATATTCTCTCTTTTTGAGAGGATCAGCCAGCACTGTCAAACAGAAAAATATCATGTCATCAGACCAAACGGAAAAATGAAATTTGAAATTTGAAATAAACATACATAAAAAAAAAGGACTTGTCCACCTGAATTTTGCAAAACTAAAATAAAAAATACAGATAAAAATAAATCAATAATAAACTAACAAACTCATTTATTGCATTGAATTATGAAAATTGAAAAATACATATTTCATCGTCCAACTAGTTGTGTGAGAAACACCTAGATATCACAATCACAGTTCATTTAACATTGTCAAGGGCAATCTCGTTAGTAATCATAGGTTATTTTATTAGTTATTTTAACCAATATGGGAATGGGTTGTTCACCCAGTCGTGTCAACTTGAGACTCAGTATGTCAATATCCGGTACGCTCATATTCATGGAGGAATGGGAGACCGTGCAACAAAAAGCTCTATGGGGTCCACCTTGATGTCCTACATTTGCTCACACACTAGCCTTTCTCTTCAAGCCTCAGCTTCCAAACCCTAGAGTTGTTTTTCTTCTCTTCCAAGCTCAGATCCTTCGCCCAAGATGAACGACTCGACAAGCTCAATAATACTTCAATCTCGTCTCAACTCTACTTTTTCTTTTTCTTTTTTTGTTTTTGTTTTTTTTTTTCCTATCTCCCTCCTATTGCATATGTATAAGCTGATCCAGACTGTCTTCTTCTTTTTTTAATTTCAAAAGAAAGAGCACATTGAAGAGAGTCTGCCCCTTGACAAGGGTCGCAAGATCGGCGTCAGAAGGAGCAGAGTCGGAGCAGAGCCGGTTCCATTTTTTTTTTACAGGATTTTGATTTGATTTGATTTTTTTATTTTATGGTTTTTGTCATTTTGTAGGAGAAAATTGATAAAATTACAAAGTACATAAATAAGCTGATAAATTGCATAAAATGGTTTCAATATGTTGAAGAAAGCCGGATTATCGAGCAGGAAAGACTTTAGAAGACACTGGAATCTGCAAAGAGAACATGTGCTGAGACAGGTATTTTTTCAATTTTCATAATTCAATGTAATAAATGAGTTTGTTGGTTTATTGTTAATTTATTTTTATCTATAATTTTTTATTTTAGTTTTGCAAAATTCAGGTAGATAAGACCTTTTTTTTTATGCCTGTTTATTTCAAATTTCATTTTAGAGCTACCACAATAGGACTGTTTTTTTTAAATTAATAGCCTTGGGAGTCGGATCAGCCTCAGACCATTAAAGGCAGGGATAGTAAGACCACAAAAGGTTTCCTAAACCACAACTACACAAACCAACCTATACACTTCGTTTAAAGCCTTCACTCTGCAGTCCGGGGCAGCCCCAATATTAGGGAAATTTGTAGCATTTCATCTAGAGTATCAAACAAAGGGCACTGATACAGTGCGCCCCACATAGATATTTGTATGATAAGCAGGGTTAAGAATACCATGGTAATGACGGCATACTAGTTTAAAATTTACTTCAGGATTCAAATGGCTTAGGCAAATCTACAAATGATAGTATTTGGAGAGTATTCGCTTAACACTATAATGTCCCCAATGCGAGTTTGTCAAATTCCATGGCACTGTAGTAATTACGGATGTCCCCTTTTAGTTTCTGACCCCTGTATGGATAAGTTCTATACAAAATTTTTGTAGGTATTGGAGCATATATCAGCAGGCTGCATAACCAAAACATGTCTGAACATGGATAATACACACTATGCATCATTCACATTGGTGCAAATTGCAAGCAATTTCATCCCCATATCAGCAATACAGAAAATTTTAGTATGTCAGGCAATACAATACATGCCAGATGATATATTAAAACCATTGTTCTGCCCCTTATCATGGACTGTTTTTGAAATATAAGCTACTAAATTCTCACGACAATGAGCAAATGACTGAATGACCTCAAAAAAGTGGCAGTTTTGATAAACATTGAGTGTAGGTGTGTACATCAAGTGTAGACCACATGCACCAACAGAAAATACGGAATCGTGGAGCAGAATGCATGACTCCCATATCCAAATTAAGGATGCTCTACATAGATATGTTGACCATCATGTAAAGCACGCACCAACTGTTGCACACAATGTTCTATGGCAAATGTAGACTGATTCTGTTTCAATCAGAAAGTTAGACATTCTCTTTTGAGATGGTATATAGTATATACTCTCATCAACTAGTCCAAGGGTGTTAATGGATCAACAACTTCATGGGGGAAGAATGAATGATTGCCATATCCACTGGAAACTGAGTCATTGGACAGAAGACATGATTCCCATATCCAAAGCAAGGATGCTCTAAATGGATATGATGATCGTAGTGTAAACTGGATTATCCATCCAACTCATATGCACAAAATGTTGGACTCAGTGTTCTATGGCAATGTAGACTATGATTCTGTTTCTCGAATAGTAAGAGTAACATTCCCATTGGAGACAGTATACATCAACTGGTCCAAGGTTGTCAGGATCAGTGTGGGAGATGCATAACCAAAATTTCATTAAATTAACAATTCAGTGTGGCAAGCCAACATGAATAATAAGCAATTAGGATATTGAACTGTCCCTGGTGCACGGATGGCAAAAGGGAATCCTCATTATAGAAAACCATCAAAATTAACAAGCACACAGCCCCCTAAATGCATCAGCAATGAAGCTAAGCAAAAGGTCTTCGTTTAAACACACTCACCCTTATAGGCTTCATTTATCTCTTGAAATCTTGAAGTTGAATTGTCCTCATCTTTCCGCTTATCTGGGTGCCATTTCTGCGACAAGTGGACAATCATCTAGCAGAATTAGGAATTTATCCAGAAAGCAATATGACACACAATGCCTTCAATATTCCATAATATAACATTATATGGAGATATTTATTCTTATAAATAGGTTATGGACTTTGACTTTAATAGGTTTATATCTCAACCCAAGCTTTAAAAATAGAGAAAATAATTTTTTGTAACTTCACAAGAAATATAAGCCGATATGCACACCTAAAACAGGCAGAAAATGAATATAATGGAGAATGCCCACACATAATAGGCAAAGTGAGTAATATGGAATCAACAAAAAATTACAAACCAATGCAAGACGGATATAGTTGGATCGAATGGTGTCCTCTGTAGCATCATAATCAACCTCCAATGTTCTATAGTAGTCCTGCATAGAAAGCAAGTGAAATAGTAAATAGTTAGAAGTGGGAGGCAAAAAACTAAAAGGATGAGCAAGACTCCATCTCGAATAAGGCTCGTAAGCCTCCTTAGCTTTTCTATTTCTAGGTGCTAGCCACAACATCAAGAGGAACTCTACAATGCTAAACCTAGTGATACGACATCATTTTCTTGGCCAGCAAACCAAACTACGCCCCACCTATTTTTCATCTAAAATATCCATGTAGTGGGCCTCTCATTGATGGATGCGCCCCATTTCATTTTGCTTTTGTGTTTGGAGAGCACACCCCCCTACAGCCGATTTTCAGAACCTTGTTTGCAAGCCATCAGCTGGACGGTTGAAGTTGTCTAGTATAAGAGATTGTTGTTTCACGTCCCATCGATGATGAGGCACATCAGATGAACAGTATATCTCATCTAAACATGGGACCCACTGATGGGCTGGCTGGGCCATAGTTACCTCCCCAATTATTGATTTCTACCATCTAGCAAGTAAAACAAAGTAAAGAGATATTACAAAACGCTCATCTGGGGGACTTGTAGAATATGTTTGGTTTTCAGTTTGTAAGTAGGGCCCATGGTTCAATGATCCAAACCACTGATATGATGGACCTCATTCTGGATTTATCATACTCAGATCCTTCAAAAACTAGAGTACCTGAGCCACATACTGGATAGGAATAAGGATGATGGATCCCTCTTTACCATGACTTGTAATCCAGATTTTTCAGGATTTTGAGCTTTAAAGCTATTAGTTAAAATTTCTAGCTAATATTGGCAATTATACAACAAGTTCAGTTTATGATATTGCTACGGAAATATTTTAACATGATTTTACACTTGGGAGCACCGACCAACCCTTTCCGCAACTGAATCCTGAGAATTTGGATTTTGAGGATCCCATGGCAAGATCATGTCCGCACTCTTAGCTGTGGTTCTGTGTATGGCCCATGAACTACAAATCCATCAGGTTCGAAGATCGAAGTTACTGAACAATTGGCCTTATCCAGTTGAATGTGCACCATCAATGCCATTTCTATCCTAACCGTCTATTGTTGGGGAAACAATTCAAGGTTTAGTACTTTCCCATCTAGAAGATATTTCGCGCATAGGCAATCCACAGTGGTCCCCATAATATCAACGGTCTGGATCGCTGAACCACAGGCCCCACTTCTACAACCTGAAAGCTCGAAAACATACTAATGCAAACCTTCGGCATGTATAAGGCAACTCTAAAATAAAACCCTAATCCACCAAAAAAAACAGAAAAATGATAGAAAGAAGGCTCGCAAAATGGAAGAAAATTACCTAACACGAATTCATACAAAACAAACGATTATTTTCTTCTTTTCGGATCCATAGAATCCAACGAAATCGGCATTTCAAAGAAATAAAACCGTAAAATTTCGAAATGAAAAGAAAAGTATCTATAAGAGCTTTCGGGATATTGAAATAAAACCCTAATTTCGGAGGAAGGAATAATAAGGGTTTTGTTACCTTAGGCTGAGACAAAAGGGAGAAGAAATCGAAGTCGAATGGAATGTCTTTCTCTTCCCATTCTAATTCTGATTCTTCCTCTTCTTCCCACGCCATTGTCTTCGCTTCCCTATAAACAGATAAAAAGGAAGAAAAAAGAACTAAAAAAAAAAATGGGTTTCTGCGGGTTTTTGAAGGTTTTGGAAGAGGAAATTTCTAGATAACGGAGGGCATTTTGTGGATAATTGTGGTAGAGTTCCTCTTGTCTCCATCGCGAGTCAGTTTCGACTGTGTATCGCGACCCACTGGGGCCCACATACTAAGATGATCCAACGATATTAACCGTCTATATTATTTTTACTACGACAAATAAAATATTACCCCATATTTACGTTTCATTGATGATTCTAAACTTTGAATTGAGAACCATTGAAATTTTATTTTAATTGTTTTAAATGCATCTTTAGATGGAAATAATCGTAATCATCCGTCCGGCTTGATTTTATCAAGATCACCCGTGTACTATAGGTTTGACAGCATCAACGGTTCCGATCATTAAGAGTGTTGGCATCAGTGGCCGCGACAGACGCGGAATCCTAAGTCGCGACAGAGACAAAACGAACAAACTTTGGTATGTGATTCGCTTCTTTTGAAGAAACTGCGCTGTTTTTTCAGTTCTGGAAATTAGGGCATATATTTAGGTAATCAACACCATTGATATGTTGTGGCCCACTCTCGATAGATTATCTTCCAAAAATCTCCCATATTGAATTAATATTGCAACCACTTTACTCTTTGTAATCTTTTATTGCAGTCCACAATTTTAATTGTCTTGCATATGACACGTTTTGTTGAATAGTCCATCCACGGTGGAGGCATAACATATTTAATGGCCTAGATTAGCGAACCGTGGGCCCCACTTGTAAGAAGATCGAACCACTTGTCCAGAAAGAAAAGCCGCGGTAGAACGTGGCAGCAGGCGCGTATTTATTTATGGTAGAAGTTCGGTCGGATTCTTGGGAGAACAGATCATTTCGGAGGGTAGGTGGTTCTAGAAATCCGCGAGTATATAGGCTTTTGGGTGATTTTATTTTGAAAGTGGTGTTGAGCAGGAACAGGGTTGGGCTCGGACCAAGTCTCCTAAGCTCTGGCCTTGGTCCTTTTTGGACTGAAAAGGCCTCAAGGGTTGGAAATACTTCAATCTATGTCTTAAAATTACAATGGTGGCCCACTGGATGATTAGATCGCAAATGGGTCAAACCGGGATATCATGATTCGAATCGGTTTTGGATCGGTCAGGCCCAGACACTGCCGAGATTTCCAGTCTATCTGCCTAGGCAGGCATTGGCCCAAGTTTGGGGGCCGAAGGGCTGGCCCCACAGGGTCTGGCCGCCACCCGGCCCATTGCAACCCCGATTTAACTAATTACTGCTATATCTAAGGCCTAACGCCACAGCCGTAGGTGAGAAAAAGGCCTTTCATCAGGCGGGCCAGTGTGAATGCAAGGATTGCAACTAGACCGTCCTATCCGGACCCAGCTTGATCACTACTTATTTTTGGGGTTGGGCCACTTTAGAGAGAGTGTAGGAGATTGGATTTGGCTGGGTTGTACCAAGATCTATACACAGATTGTTGCTAGGCCTACAGAACGGTTTGTGTCCCACACGGATATGACTTGGGATAAGTAGAAAAGAAAAGGTGACAATGGCAGTAGACTACAATCAGACTACAATCAATCTTGCGCGTGATTTAGCCCAGACAGGGCCTTATGTAATGAACAGGCTGAAACACGTTTGGTTTCAGGCCTCCATTTTCTGCCACGTGTGCACCCGGACCACATTATTTTGGCCAATTGCAGGCTTGGGCAAGGATTCTAACCCATCATCTTGGGCCTATAAAAGCCTGGTCATGGCCATGGCCACTTGCAGCCCAAGTTAACTTTCCAAATCGAGCAGGTCCACTCATTATGGAGGCCATGTGACCATCATCGGTCTGCATTCAACAGCCAAGTGTGGCACACTTGGTGTATGGACCGTGTCTTTGCTCATGGGTTGGGCCTTCATCAGACTCAGTCCGCCTAGCTCATCTCAAAGGGGTCATTTGACAGGTGTAAATTTGTGTGAATTGAAAAAAGTAGGGTTGTTTGGTTGGTGTGAATCTGTGTGAAATGGAATAGGTGGTAAATGAAGAGCTATTTTTTAATGTGTTGTGAAATCACTTTGTTTTATGGTGGTGTGAATCGGTGGCCTGTAGAAAGATGACTTCCTTTCTAAAAGCATGTTGTTTGGCAGGTGTGAAGCAGTGTGAATTGAAATCCAAATCATAATCTTCATGTAATTCATGTAAATTAAAATTCTCAATTGTATTTAGTAGTCAATAATTAGAATCCACTTAAATCTAAAAAATATTTTTGATAACCTATAATTAGAATGCATTAGAATTATGTAGTATATTAACACAAATCTAAATTTGATTAAGCAAATTAGCGCAGTCAAGTGACATTAGACATATGATTGTAATAAGCCCATTGTAAAATATATTCTAGCCAAAATTGAGGAAATTTTGAGCCTTAAGTGGATCACAAATGTAAGAATCTTAGACAACGTGACTGACCAAGGTTTTTCAACCATCAATGGCAACATTTGAACAATTTGGATCATTCACACTAACTCTATTTCACTGCAATTCACACCAACCAAATGACCTTATCTTTTCCAATTCACATTTGCCGAGCCATAACAAATATGTCACTAGGCTACTAATTGACCACACATGTGGCTTGTTAATGACACCCCTAAATAAAATAATATAAATTGACCCCTAAATAATTTAATTATCAGCTGCATCACTAAAATAACATTGATAGAACGATCTAAAGTGTTGAAACATTGGCCATGTAATGGTTGATTGAAAAACATTGGTGAGTCACATTGTCTAAGATCCTTACATTTGTGGGTATACTTGAGGCTCGAAATTTTTTCATTTTCACCAAAAATAGATATGGGCTTATTACAATCATTCTATCAAATGTCACAATTTAATCAAATTCATGCTCATATAAATATATTATAGAATTCCAATGTATGTCAATTACAAATTGTCAAACATTAATTTTTTATTCCAATGGATTCCAGCTCATACCAATCTACCCCGACCAAATGGCTCTTTAGTCGTTTGAAAGGACCCTAGACCCCATCAAAGAGTACAACTTTGATGATTGCATGCATGAGTTTGCCATCATCTTAGAGGAAGTACCCACGTAGGTGGGCATGCTAATGCTTGCATAATATTGGACCAAACACTCCTGCTCTGCCCATCAAAATGTGGCGTGGCTTTTTGGTTATAGAGAAAATTCATCCAAACAGGTCCTTACACAACTTAATTTGGATGTTTAGCTGCAACCTGAGCCATGCCATCGATCTAAGCCTTCTTTAAGTTGTTTAGATGCGTGGAAAGCTGCACCTAAGGCACAGACATCCATGACTTAGGGAGCATTTTTGTATTTCTTTTTGTCCCATTGAAGGGGCTGTCCACAGCTTTGAACATTGCGAATAGGTAGAGAGGAATTTAGCTGTCAATGGACAAAAGCTTCCACAAAAAATGATCACTACTCAATTACATGTGTCCCTGGGGAGCAGATTAGGTGAGACCCCAGATCCACCCAAGTGGGTGGGACCCTGATTGTGGGGCTCATAGTGATGTATATGCCTTAAATCCACACTGTTCAACCATTTTGAAAGGTCATTTTAAGTAGGGGTGTCAATGGGCCGGGATTGGCATGAAAAATCAGAATTTTGAATAGGGCCCAGCCAGTCCGTGATTGAATCCCCACCATTAAAAACTTTATGGAATCTACCGGAGTGTTTATTTGCCATGCAACCTATTGATAAGGTCACAAACACCTAGATGAAGAGACCACACAAATATCATCTTGATCCAAGGCTTTTGTGGCCCACAAGAAGTTTTTAATCATCAATCACCACTCTTTCCTGTACTATGGTCCATCTGGGATTTGGAACTGCGTCATTTTTTGGGTAACGCCCTAAAATGAGCTTTCAATGTGGATGGAGAGCGTGGATGGTGAATCCGGGGTCTCTCCTAATTGACTAATCCGCTCCCCCTCGGTTAGCCTTAGATACTTAAATCCACTAGAGGGAAGCACCAAGGGGAACAATGGAAGACTTGGGGTGGTGACACCACCATGGAATGTGGGTTCCACTGCATTATCCAGCCCATTCATCATGTGAGACCCCACTAGATGAGGGGACACACCAAAACTATGGCCATTCCAAAAACTCAGTAGGCCACAGCACGTGAAGGCATAGATTTGTCCCACCTATATTCACGTGCTGTGCATTGCTCCTGTGGTGTGTCCCACCTGAATTTTGCATCAGGATCAGTCTTGGGATGTATGATGAGCATGAGAAGTTCTTACATGTGCGCCACTTGCATGATACTGCAGCTTGAAAGCTACTGTCAACTGTTGCCGTTGTGTAGCCGCACTGCACGTAGAACCAAGACGTGCCCTTCCATCTAATCTTAGCCATTGGCTTTTATTAGGGCCGTTTGGATTAGAGTAAATGAAGGTAAATGGGAGGAATTGGAAGTAAATGGAGTAAATGGTATTTGGGGTATGTTTGGATGAAAGTAAACGGGAGTAATTAAAGTGAAATGAGGGTAAATTTGCATGTAAAGTAAATGGGGTGAAATCACTTTTCGAGCTCGTTGGAGGGTTGCATGGGTAAACAAAGGTGCCACTATGCACATGTCTGGTGTACATGTGCCACACTAATGATGCTCCCCAACAATCTAAATATTGGCTACATCACTAAAATCACGCTAAAAGAACAATCCAAACCATCTAAAGGATGGTCATCTAAATGGGTGGTTAAAAAATGTTCGCAAGTGGCTTGTTTGTGATCCTTATGTTTGTGGCCTACCCGAGGCTCGAAATATCCTCATTTTTTTGCTGTAGTATATATTTTAATGAGCTTATTACAATCATTCTATTAAATATCACGTACGTGCTCTGAGTTAGGATATTAAAGCCAATCTAAAATGTGACCGATATTCATGTTGAGAATCACCTTTAAGTAGAGCCCAAGCAATTCTCATTTGAGAGAAAAAAGTTGCAGGTCAGTGCTCCCATTGAATTAAGCTCAAAAACCACCAATGACACTTAAATGCTTCAGTATCTGACCACAGGACCAAATCCGTAGAACTTTTTAGTTCTCAATTAGAGGCCATGTGGACACCTAAACACCATTTTAAGCCAAAATTTTAGTTTATATTGTGCATTTGGATGCATTCACATACCTCATATGATCCTCCCACTGGTTCGTTGGAACAAACACTAAAGCACCTACTGGCTAGAAAAGTTGCCCCCATGTGGAAAAACCATCCAAATGGACTCTTAGACATTTTCATGCACAATTCATATGTTGGGCTTGAGGTTTGCAAAGCCCACATGCATGTTCAAGGAAGCCCTTGGTCACATATGTGGGTGGACTTGGATTGCATGCAATAGGGACTGGATGCAACCGGTCTAGCCATGATCTGGCACCGGTGAAAAAGCACAATGCTCATGTGCCATGGTTCGAAGCGGCAATGAATAAGGTAAAAAAGTCATTGGGAGAATCTTTAATTTTTACTATGAATCCCACCTGTGACATGCTCCCATGAAGCTTTTTTAATTTTTTTGTAAGTGTTTATAGGACAAGATGCATTCAAAGCCATATTGCATGCAATCCCCTAGACTTACCAAACCTCATTGGGCTTTAACTTCAATCATGGTTTTAAGACCTGTACCAATCTGATATGGCTCATCTAAATCGTCTCAGACAGTGTCAAATCACCACTTGATTTAAAGGTTACGGTTGTTAGAGAATGATGTATCAATGTATGTCCACCCCATACCACAACATATTTGTGCAAAGGGTGGAGGGACATTCACATCTCACACCATAAATAGCCCCCTGGAAGAATATATAGGTACACATATTTGCTGCTCAAGAGATTCAAACACGGACCCTCTACTCTAACATTGTCAAATCATCACTTGATCTAGAAGCTCAAGCCTTCTGAGGATGGCATATTAATGTATATCAAAGGGCTTTAACACCCCAACAGACACGATAGCAAACAGTCTAGTATAATACTATAAGTCATTTAACTAAGGGCCTATTTGGTAAAACTTATTTTCAGCACTTATAGCTGAAATGAGCCATTTTCAGTTTTTTTTTTGGATTCAGATCGTTTAGAAAATCTAAAAAATTAAGTGTTTAATTTAAATTTCATTGAAAATTTTGGATTTTTTTTCAGCTTAGCTCTTTTGACTTAAAACTTAAGGCTAAATGCGATAAGTGATTTAGGTTTTTATTTTTTATTTTTAATGACAACTCAACCCTCCAAAGGGTGTAAGTGCATGGGCTACAAACCAACAAAGTGGATGCGGACTAGCTATGATGTCACCAAGTTTTGTGGGCCTCACCATGATGTATGTGTTGTATCCACACTGTCCATCCATTTGGAGAGATCATTTTAGGGCATGAACCAAAGAATGAGGTAGATTCAAAGCCCAAGTGGACCCCACCACAAGAAACAGTGGGACAATGACACCCACCAGCAAAACCTTCCTAGGGCCCACCATGATGTTTTTTGAGATCCAACTTGTTCATAAGTTAACACAAACATGGAGGAAGGGAAAACCCAAATATCTGCTTGATCAAAAATGTTTTTAGCCAACAAGAAGTTTTTAATTGCAAAGTTGCCCTAATTGTATAGCCCACCTTGATATATATATTTAATATCCACACAGTTACATGTTCATTGTTGTATTTTTTAAAAGACAATGCTACCCTCAAATAAAATCATTGAATCACTCTTCTAACAAAACAAGCCTCTCTCTCTTGAACGGCCAAACCTCGCAACCTACTACCCTCACGAACTAAAAAATAGGTTGATCCAAGGCTAAGGTGGGCCCACCATGAAGCATGTATTTTATATCCATGTTGTCCATCCATTTTTACACATTATTTTAGGGCATTAACCAAAAAATAATCAAATCCAATAACCAGATGGGTACCCTAGGAAATAGTGGTTATTGAATATCCTACCATTAAAAACTTTGTAGGGCGCACCTTAATGTTTCCATTGTGCTTATTTTCCATCCAATCTGTTGATAAGTTCATATTAGCCTGGATGAAGTGTAAAAATAAATATCAGCTTCATCCAAAACTTTTTCGGCCCATTAATGGACAATTAGTATAGTTTCAATGGTGGTCACTAAATCCCCACTATTTCCTTTGTATAGCCACCTTGAGTTTTGGATCCACCTAATTTTTTATTTCTTGTCCTACAATGATTTGGAAAAACAGATGGACGGAGTGGATTTGTTACAAACATCACGGTGGGCCCCACCTAGTATCCCAAAGCGGGAACTCCTTCTACAGGAAATCCGCATCCAGCTCATTCCAGGTTGTACGTGAAATTCGCTACTGAAGTGACGTCCCCAAGTTCTATAAGCCCCACCATAATGTGTTGTATCCACACCATCCATCCATTTGGAGAGATCGTTTTAGGGTATGAGCCAAAAAATGAGGTAGATCCAAAGCTTAAGTAGACCCCATCATAGAAAACAGTGGGGATTGAACGCCTGCAGTTGAAAACTTCTTAGGGGTCATAGAAATTTTTTATCAAGCTGACATTTGTGTTCTCTCTTCTTTCATGTCTCTATTAACTTACAAATAGGTTGGATCTCAAGAAAACGTCATGGTGTCCCTCGAAATGGTGGACGTCGCTCTCCCTACTCTTTTTTGTGGAACAGTCACCTTGAGCCTTGGATCGGCCTCCTTTGGCTCATGCCTTAAAATGATATCTAAAAATGGATGGACGGTGTGGATACAACACATACATCATGGTGGGCCCACATAACTTGGTGACATCACTTAATTCAGTAGGGAATCTTGCTAATCGCGTGGTTAATAGCAGATCCGCGTCTTTCTTGGTTGCAACGCTAGTTCAAATTCACATCTAGCTCTTAGGCCCCATTACGATACATGTTGTACATCCACACTGTCCATAGATCTAAACCATACATGTACTTGGCTTTATTTAGTAGGGAATTTATTAAAATTTTATTAGTGGCATGATAATAATATGTTTCTTCTTATTCTGTGCAAAAATTATAAATTGAAAGAATATGGGCAAATATCATAAATTGCCAATTTCCAGACATTTGTAATCCATGTTTACCAAACATATTTTTATGAAAAAAGTACTTATTTTCAGATATTATGATCTTTTTGTACAAATTACCAAACATATTTTTCAATACTTATAAGTACTTAAATTCAACACTTTTAAGTTTTCAGCACTTAAATCAAGTTTCAGATCTTATCTTGCAGTTTACCAAATGACACCTAAGGCGAGTTGGGCCAATTCAGCCCTGACTCAGGCGAGTCCCGACTCAACTCAGGACTGAAAGAGTCCAGCCTTTTAACCATGACTTCAATGCACACAGCGCGGCCCGTGACTCCCACCATCCAACAATGGCTGGCAAGCACATGAGCTTTGCTGAGCCCACACATGTTTACAGCTCATTCGTCCGATAAGCCTACAGCATGTGCCAACAAAGCACACCATCAGATACGTCCCACTATCATAATAGGTGTGGCTGAAGGATCGGGCTTGTCTGCTTGTTAGGTGGACCACAGAGTATGAAACAAACGCAAACTGGAAAAATTGGCCAAAGTTGCTTACCTGTCCACATCATCGGGGCCCATTGATGAGACCACCCGATGAATGGCTTGAATCCTGCATGCTATGCGAAGCTCGAGACTATCTCGAAGCATTCACAAAGCCAACATTCAAAAGCTTGTTTTGATTCTCTCGAAGTGTGGGTTGGTCAGTGGGACATTGGTGCGTACCAGTAGCTCATCCGCCTCCACTGCGTAGTACCTGTCGGTGTACTTCGTGCGCACACTGACGTTTCTCGAGTGGGTGCGTCTAGGTAGAATTAAGAAAGAGACCTGCTAACGAGGCCATGCTGCTCTGCTCCCACTGCCTCTGCCCCACTATGTCATCATCAGTTGGTCCATGCATGCGTCAAAATCTGAACCATTGTCACAATTTGTCCGTGTGTGGACGGCGAAGACTTCTCATCAACTTGATCATTCCTATGTGGCCCATCTACAATGAGACCTTTTAAGTGAACGGCTGGATGGTAAGCAACACGTGCAAGTCTCCAGAGGATATCCTTCGTTATCAAGTTGGAAATGCACAGTACGTTTCTAAAATTAGTTGAAAGAAGGTGGGTCGGTCATCTTACATGGAAGGGAAGTAGAAACTATAATAAAATGGTACTTCAGTCGATTCATGAAAAACGCGGTTGTACTACGGTGGCACCGAGAAGATGTGAAGCCCACATAGTGCTTGACTGAAATCCAACCCCTCCATCTGATGGGTCAGCACATGTTATCCATGCATGCCGGAAATCAGGCTGAACCATAAATCAGGTGGGCCACACCATGGGGTTAAAATTGGGAGGGAATGATCACCCTTGGTTTGCATGGTGGGTCCATTGTCGTGTATGTGGTCTAGGTCTGGCCTGGACGAAAGGTCATGCGAAAAATCAGGTTGTGTTGTTTCGCAATTCAGGTGGGCCTGGTGCAAATCAAGGGTGGGCGTCCTCTCTTGCATTATTCCGTGTTTTGCAACCCACATAAGAGTGTTGTATAGGGGTTTCTTTTGTGGTGCAATGGGTCACACGAGGTGACTGATCTGATTGACGGGTTGGATGGTCTGCATACATCATGTGGGCCCTATATTTTTCGGTCCCACTGTCATCTAATGATGGCACTAGTAACACTCTTGAGCACGGCTCACTATAAAATGGGTAATTATTTGATACTCCCATCGCCAAGTTACCCTAAAAATCAGGACGGTTCAACAATAATAACTTCTTATGTACACTTGTTTGTTGAAATAATACCATTGGTTCTTTTTCATTTCTAACCGTCCAATAAATGTTCTCTAATCTCATGATTTAGAATTATTTTTTTTTCTTGGAACATCTAAATTAGTTGCCGAATTTGGACGGCTTCATTTGAATTACTTTGATGCATGTATACAATCTCTAAGTAATTTCTGAGTGCCTGTGTATCAACTATCACACTCTGCAGAGTATGAAGGCCTTGCATGGAAAGCGACACTGAGATAACTTGAAAACAAGAGAAGGAAAGCAAAAGCGAAGGAAGATTCCGAGTACATCCGAATGAAAAAGAAAAGGTCCATCATACTCTGTAATGTTGTTCAAATGGTTAAAAAGAGATACTCTTGCTTGGGTTTTATCAAAAGAGAGATGGCTTGGGATGTGCCCCACCATGAGATGATCCACACCGTTCATCTATATGGCCCCACCCTAGGTTTGTTGCACGGAAAAAATTTCACCTACCAAAGACCGCATTTAAGATCACATTTATGAAAGATCCATATCGCTGGGCGCAACTTGGGTGAGACCCCGGAACCAGCGATGTGGGTGGGATCCTGAACCTAGGGCCCACCTGGAGGTATTCATTGTAGATCCATTCTGTCCATCTGTTTCTTCAGATTATTTTAAGATGCAGTCCAAAAAATAAAGTAGATGTAAATTTTATGTGGACCACACCACAGGAAACATTGCTCATTTAACGCCTACCATTAAAAACTTCCTGGAGTCCACATATTAGGTTAATAGAAAACTTCTGTGTGTTTCTTATGGTGTGGTTGACCCAAAATTTTCATCTTCTTGATTTTTGTCACCATAGCATGGCCGTTTTGCCTCTCCCTGTGCTACTGTCAGTGCGAACTACTCATTTTCTGCTCCTGTTGAGGACAGACGCATGACCGGACCTTTAAGCGTCGGACCAGATCCGTTTGGGGCTCACCGAGATGTATCTGTTTATCCATGCCATCCATCCCTTCTTTAAGATCATGTTAGGATATGGGCCCAAAAATGCCGCAGATCCAACTGTCCAGTGGACCACACCAAATAGTAAGCCTCGGTTGCATTAAATGCGCCAGTTGCATTAAATGCAAGAGTCATCTCTGGTGGGGTACACTGGACCGTTGGATATGTCTAATTTTTTGGCCCCATACCTTAATAATATGATCTTAAAGAAGGACCGAATAGACAACAGATAAACTCAGTTGGCCCATGCGCGCTTAAAGGTCTTACCCCTAGACGCCAGCCAATTAAACTGGTTGTTGAGTACACGGAACGGCGGATATTAATTTTGGAGGAGTCATTTGATACTTTGGCAAAGTGATGAATTAAAAGTTGTACATGTTGTTGTTGTTCAATTCCATGCGCGGTCACAAGTGGAGCTGTGCATCGAGCCCAACCGACTCGAGCTGGGCTTAGCTTGGCTAGCTTGGCCAACAGGCAACCCTAGCTCAAGCTCGGCTCAACTGGAGCTGAATTGACATGCTTGGTTGATCGAGCTTTTGAACTCAGTTCAAGCTGAGGGTTGAACTTGGGAAAAATGTACTATTTTTATGAACTTATATAATAATAATAATAATAATATTATTATTATTATTATATATAATCGAGTCGAGCGAAATCGAGTAGCGATCGAGCCAAGCTAAATCAAGCTTGGTTCAGCTTGAGCTTGGCTTGAAAATCTTTTTGAGCTTGGAAAAATAACTCGGCTTCGTTCGAACTCAACCTTCGAACCGAGCTGAATCAAGCTGGTTCGAGCCAAGTCAAGTAAGTTAATCGAGCTAACTTAGCTCATGTTCATCTCTAGTCACACATGTTACAAACACTTCGAATTTGGTCAAATATTTGTGATTAGATATAGTGTTGGATATGTCAGAGTTATATTTAAATTAAATTGACTAAACACTTGTGACCTTAGGTGCTGAACTAGTTTAATTATAACTAGAACCATGAAGATTCGCCTAAGTGTTTAGCCATCAATTGTTACAATGATTAGACAATTTTAGAAGGGAATTGTTAGTCCTTTTTAGTGGAATCTTTTTGCCTTAGAACCAATGAGTTTTCTTTCAATGGTGATAGCGAGTTAGGTTTCTCAGTAAATCAGTAGAAGTTAGATAAAATTAAAAATAAGGTTGGATCACAAATTTTATTAATTTAGATGTTAGAGAACTACAATTAACGAATGAAAATAAAACTAAGGAAAGAAATAAAATACTTACGGTGACTTGTGTTGGCAAAACGGTCGTGGAAACTACCAAACAATTGTAAAACCTGTTGAGGTTGTCTTCAATCTTAGAATACCGACAGGGATTGTCAGGCGACCAATGTCACCCAGACTGGTTTCTAGAATCTAAGAGTGTTGCTGACAAAGGGTTGTCGAGCGCCCAACGGGATCTGGGCGGGCATCCGATATTTGAATGGATTTATGATGGAACTCTCTGGACGGATTTGTGATCTGTCGGGCGCTCAATGGTGCGCAAACTGCAAAGTCAGTTGTGCAAGCTTTGCGCGTGATTTATTTCTAATTTTGCTTTTTCCTTATTTAAAGGGGTATAATGCAGAATTAGGGTAACACAAGGAGTCCTAGACATGTTCGCGTGGGTTGAGAGAGTTCTAAGGTTTGAGAAAGAGCTTGAGAGGAAGGGCTACGTTGGTTTTTCTCTGGAAAAGCTTGAATTTTTCTCTGTGGGGCTTTGGGATCCGGTGTAAGTTTTTTTCATTCTCTTGTAACTTTAATTTCATAGTGGATTATTTACTTTGTGCCGTGATTTTTTACCTGTGAGGGATTTTTCCACATAAATTTCAGATTACCTTCTTGTGTGTGTCGTTTTACTTGGTTGTGGCATTGTGTTTGCTGTGTTTGATTTACTTCTGCTGCCCCCATCAAGATCATCATGGCTTGAAGTCAACAAGATGTGATTGAAGATGTATCAAGTAAGGACCTAATAATCTAAGGATCTAACGCCGAGGTCGTGAATATTTAACTTGCTCTTAAGTGTGAATTGCAATAATGTGTTAAATAGTAGTGAGACTAAGCTAGACTAATGAATTTGAACTTATTGTAACATTGCTGTATAAAAGTGGAGTGACTAAGTTAATAAGCTAAATTAATAAACGTCCATGGAGGATAAAGGGACAAGTAATGTAGAGGTATAGAGATTGATTAATTATATGTGGCAAGGGCCTAAAAATCTTCTTCAAGTATTGCTTTTATAGTTTTGAAGAGGCAATGACATTGTGTATGATTCAGCAACGCGAGAGATTTGGATAGTTGGTCGTGCAAATCTTTTTAATTCTCCACTTAAGTGTAGTCCATTGTATCAGGTCACATGTGCAAGAGACCACACACGCCTCATACTATTTCAGTTGTGTGTAGGAAGGTTTGCTAAAATCTTCATGTTATTGAACTATTGCATAAAAAAAAACTGTTTGAGTTCTCACGTCGTCAGGCTCTTGCATGTGCAAAGAGTTTTTTTTTGCGGGACTTTAACATTTTATGCTTGATAGAGATTTGCTTTGATGATATTTATTTTATAGAGAGTTGCTTTTGATAGAATTTTAGTATTTAATGCTTCCACATGTGCATGTCTCTAATTTTTTTTTAAGTTCATCTACACCACATGTGACATGGCTCTTACATGACATCTTTTAGACCGCTTGATCTAACCGTGATCCATCGGGTGTAAACACATGTATCATGCATATAACTCAAATCAAACCTTCTTATGACCAATTGTAGGTGGGTTGTAACTCCAAAAGCATATTGGTTGAATGAGTCAGACAACCACTTGCTCTAAAAGCTCAAGCCGTTAGAGGATGGCACATCAATGTATATCATGGGACTTTAATACTACCTGCACGTGCAGGGTAAAACTCTGCATGATAACATACTAGACAAGGATGGAGGGACGCTTACACCATAAACAAATTAGGCTTGAGAGGGACACTCACACCATAAAACGGGTTGTGCTTGATTTCTCGATCCCCGGGTCGAACTTGATTTTCCTGGCCCCCTAAGGCATATTTGTTGCTCCTGGATTCAAACACAAGACCATCCTCTCTGATTCCATGTCGGACAACCACTTGCTTTAAAAGCTCGAGCCATTAGAGGATGGCATATCAATGTATATCAATGGACTTTAAATATGTTAGGAGGCCCATTGTGATGTTTGTATGACAATCGCTCATGCCATTAGTTGTGCCAGCTCATTTTAAGGCCTGTGTAAAAAAAAATAGTAAGATAAAAAAAACACTTAAGTTGTTCAAACAATTAAAAAAAAAACAATGAGAAAAGGATGCTCACCATCCAAATCTTTTGGGGACGCTAAAGTTTTAAATCGCAATGAAGTTTTTCCCCTTCATCCCAAATGGGATTCATATTGTGAATAGGTAAAATGTTATATAAACTTTATGGTGGGAGCTTAGAAGGTTTCATAGATGAGAGTCTTTCACCCCATGTTTTTTACTGTGGCCCACTTGAGTTTTGCACTTACTTGGATTTTATGCTTAAGTCCGAACGTAAGCTTATTGATTTTAATCATAAAAATGCCCATGTATTGATCACAAATAAAGAAAAATTGTGTATCTATTTTATCCACCATTGAAGAAGTTCAACAAGGAAGATGATCACTCTCTCATGCACCTATCAATGAGATTTTAGGCTTTGGTGTGCACATAATTAGAGTTAAGGAAGAGAGTGTATAAATAGAGTTGTTGGTTGAGAGGTGTATGCATCACTGATCTCTTATTTTCTTCATGTCTTTGTACCCTTCTCTAAAGAGAGAGAGAGAGAGAGAGAGAGAGAGAGAGAGAGAGAGTATGTAAGACTTAATTGCAGAATGTAGGATCATCTATGCATCAAGATCATAAAACTAAATAACTGAATCGTAAACGCATGCTTGAATGGCGGCGGATTATTTAGATGTGAATCGATGAACTTGGCCTTTTGCACCTCACACCCCTCTTACAACCCTTTTTCAATGGGACTTGAGTTTCTATACATGGGAGTTTGGGATCAAGACATGTATTTATAGAATTGAGGTTTCACCTTCTATGCCTCACACTCTTCTTACAACCCCTTTCAATGCGACTTGAGTTTTATGTACATGTGAGTATGGGGATCAAGGCATGTATTCATAGAAGTGGGGCTTATAATAGTTCAACCCATCACAATTAGTCCTCTCTCACGAGTCGACACTAGATAGAGTACATGTTCAATCGAAGTATTACGAATATGTAATATAGCCCAAGCACACCTCCCCATTGCATATTTGAATCGATCAAGATTGTTGTGGGGCCAACTAGTATGCTCAATTTAAATATCTAACAGTTGAATCATCCAAACCATTATCACATGGGACCCACCCAATAGAAGTCTTACAAAGTCCATGCAGTTCAAGTATGCATGCAATAGATTTTCTGGCCCATAATACTCGTGTACAAACCATAATGTTGTGGATCCCCACTGGATGCTTATTATTCCAACCCCAAGCATTCAAAGCTAGTACAACTTCGTGGAACAAGTGGATGTTACATGGGCATCATGTTGAGCCCCACAAAGCTTTTTCTTTGCATGCATCCTATAACATTTCAGATTCTAAAAAACCTAGTAAGTGTACACGGATCTCCAATGAGAGTGCAAATCATAGTAGAGCTCCTCATGATCATTTAATTGTTGAATTTAAAACCTTTATCCTTTTTCATTTTAAAGATACAATGACCACTAATATGCAAGTTAGGACATAAAATAAGCATGACATTTTGGTTTGGGGGTTCATTTCAAGTGGGATCATATGCAAGGTATACAAATTGTAAGCACATGCATATAGTCCATTGCACTTTGCAGAAGTATCAAAGTATTTTATCTTAATTTTGAGTATAATTGAATATATCCACTCATTAACAATTGAATCAATCAAATGACATTCTCAGGAATCAAGATTTGCAAACTCACATTACTTATAGTGGATTTCAAATTCATAACTCATTTTTTAAATATGAGAAACATTTGGATCATGTAAAACAATAGGATATCCCATAAAGATAATTTTCTTGAGAATCAACCCAATTTAGAATAGGCAACAAACTTTTGTAGACAACAAATAAAGAGTCATAATGATCAAGCAATCTTAAATGGGCAGAAGATGGTGTCCAAAAATCATTGATTGTGGATTTGAGTAATCTTTTTCACCATTTTCCAAATAGTTAGGACTGTCTAATCAATTTGATTTTTGGTGCAGCATATTCATACTTGTCCTTGATAAATGAATGATTGGAGCATTATAACTTTGGATGGAGGATTATGCAAAAATCTCCTACATATTCTTAGCCTTTAGAACTAAGGCCTAGAAATAGATGCATGGTTAGGTGAAAAATACAACAAACCATATAAAAAGAATCCAAATATTGATCTTTGGGATCTTCCAATTTTGAAAAGTTTTAGGTCATCACCCATTTGCAGTGTGTATCTTAAGATCACTAGTCTAGTTCATTGAACATTGGAGACCACTTATTAGGGAATGGATGCACAAGAGCGCTATCTATTGTTGGATGCACCATGACTTTACAAAACTCCTCGTCCTATTTGGAATAAGGAAAATGAAAATATGAATTTGGTAACATATAAGAACTCATTAAATTGGTGGATTTGAATTTGACAAATCCCAATACAAACATGGATTCTGGGAGCATTCATCGCTATCTTGTGAATTTATTTATCCTTTTTATTTTTTACTTTTTGGATTCATTCAAAACTTATGGGTTTAGGGAGGTGTGCATTTGGAAATTTACGAATTTGGTAAGTCCATGATAATAAAAAATTAGCGGAGATTTGAAAACTAAAATCGTGAATTTTGTAAATCCATATTTCAAATCTCCTATTCCAAACAACCCCTGCACATTAATAGCATATGTTCCGATGTTACCTTCAACAAGACATCAATAAGATCACAATTTTGCCATCCACAAGCCACACACTTTGTATTTACAAAGAAAAACTGCCATGATTTAATAGAGTGTGATGGCTGATACATAGGCAAGTAAACACCCCACCCGAAATGTGAGAAACTACTTCATATGACCCGAGTCAAACTTCATAATACGACACCCAATTGACTCAAGAGGACACTTAAAACCTAATCTAGTTAGTTGGGGGGCCTTCTCATAGCCTCCAAAAGCCAAGCCTGATGAAAAAATAAAGGGTAGTGGTGTCGACAGGAATCTAATTCCCATCAACTGTCATCCACCAATTAGAGCTTGATACATGGCACTCTGAGTTGTTGCGCAACAAACGCAGGTGAGCTTTGTACAATGACTGAAATTCAATTCTCACCAGCATATAAAATTAATTGCATTGAGCACATAATAGTTGAGAGAGCCACGTGATTTGAGACAGGCCACATAGGCAATTGGTAGCAATCCGATTCCTACCAACTTTGCCTATATAAGCAAGTCATCTCTACTTGCCCAAGGAGAGTAAGAGAAAGAGGTGTTGGGTTAGTCCCACATCGGCTGAGGGATGATGAAAAACGAGCTCCATATACTATGGGGTCACCCCACCTAACAGGTTCACCTGGGTGGAATGACCCGGGGGGGGGGGGGGGGGGGGGGGGGGGGAATTCGAGAACCAGTTGGGTAAGCCGTGAGCCCCTATATACCATACCACATGCTGCGGGTTAATCTTTTAGGTGTGATACAACACTGGTATCAGAGCAAAATTATCTGTCCAGGTCCATTCCATGGTAGTGCTTATGCCCTGGGTGGTAAGCCGAGAAGTTCCGAGAGCCCCAAGACCCACGAGCAAGGGGGTAAGTCAAGACCAAGTTCCGAGGGCCCTACATCCGCTGTGGGAAGAGGGGGTTATTGGGTTAGTCCCACATCGGCTAAGGGACGATGAAAAACGAGGGGGGGGGGGGGGGGGGGGGGGGGGTAGTCGAGAGCCCCTATTCGATGTGGAAGGGGGGATTGTTGGGTTTTGTCCCGCATCGGCTAGAGGCTGGGGAGATTGCTGGTTTATATATTAAGAAGAGACCCATCAACATTGGCTAGTCATTTTGGGTTGGAATCGGCCCATCAAGTGGTATCAGAGTTGGCCTGCCCAAGTCATGAAGTAGTGGCGCTTGCACCTTAAACCCACGAGCAAGGGGGGGAAGTTGAGAGCCCCTATCGGGCAAGGGGGGGGAACCGAGATCCGGGGGGGGGGGGGGGGGGGGGGGGGGGGAGTTGAGAGCCCCTATCCGCTATGGAGAGGGGATTGTTGGATTTTGTCCCACATCGGCTAGAGCCTGGGGAGATTGTTGGGTTATATATTGGGAAGAGGCCCTTCAACATTGGTTAGTAATTGACCCATCAAGAGGAGGGGAAGTTAAGAGAGAAATAAGCACATGATGTTGAGAATTTCTGATCTCAGAAAATAAATTAATTTAGAAAAAATTGAGAAATAAGGACAGGCTGAAGCACGTGAAAAACACGCTGTCCTTAAAGCGTAATTTGCCCCTACTTAAATTATTTTGAGTCTGCTGATAGGTTGCAGGCGGATTGCTTTCAGGATATGACGAGCCTTATGTGGTTCTGTGTTTAGCAAGAAACAAAGGAACCACTATGAAACTCAGTAACACTATCTGACAGATGATAAAAAGAAAGAGAGAATAAGAATGGCAGTCTTCTTCTTGCAGTAGTAGACCATTACGCTCGTCTAAGTGACTTGTTTGTATCGACTAAACCGAGAGGCTAACAGACTCAGATGGGTGTTGGTTCAGTAGAGATAGTTGTGGTTGCTGTTGTTGTGTTGGAATGAACCAGACGTGTCCGGTTTATATAGGTAAGGGTGACTAACAGTTTTGGTCCAGAGCCATAATGGCACTAGCCGTTTTCTGGCTGTTGTGAGAAACTAGCCTTTTTTACAGTTTATGACTGTTGTGCACGTGGGAGTTACACACCTGCATGCTGGCTGTTTAGACTCAATGGCTAGCCATTCTAGCTATTGGGCTAGTCACATGCAGCTGTTACTGCATGGTCTGGACCGTTACCGCATGAGCAGTTACACAGGTCCCTCTAAATAGCCCTGCAGCTCTCTATAAAAAGCAGAGATGTCTCTCCATTAGACCTCCCACTCACAATACCTCTTCTGTTCTGAGCCCAGCTACTTGACCTACTACCTAGCCTCCGTCGCACTGCGACTCGCACCAGTCCGCGAGGTCGCGACCCATCTGCGACATGATGCTCATGTGCGAAGTGCCAAGTGCGCCACTAGCGCACCTCCCACCCACAGCACCTCCTCTGTTCTGAACCCAGCTACCTGACCTACTACCTAGCCTCTGTCGCACCGCGACTCGCACCAGTCCACGAGGTGGCGACCCATCTGCGACACAATGTGCACATGCGAAGTGCCAAGTGCGCCACTAGCGCCTCTATAGCCACACTGCCTCACATGGCCACGCCCTCGCACCTAGCCCATGCCCGAGACCGAGACCGAGCCCGTGCCCGTGCCCGTGCCCGTGCATACTCCCTCTCTTCCACCATAAATAAGTAAGGTGCACAACACCTTACTTATAAAGAGGTAAAAATTATTTCTCCCATCCGATATGAAATAAAACCAAAAATCATTATTTTCAACTTTTCAAAATGTTAAAAAAAAAAACTATTTCAACACATGAAAGGTAGAAAAGAATTAGTAGGCAACATGTGCACACCTTATTCCACATCAGAATCTACTACCTTTAAAAAGGAGCTACGTATGACAATTGAAAGGAGCTGAAATAGGCATTTGATCAGGAATCACAGTAGAAGTAGAGATTTCAAAACAGAATAAAACTCTCTCCAATAACGCCCATTTCAAATACCTCTTTCCCCAATGCACTCATAACCCGTAAGGGTACCTGGTGAATGGTTGGCTAATGCAAACAAAGAACATGCGAGCACTGTCAAGCCTCATGTGCCCCAGAGCATGCAAAGGAAATGGACGGCTAGAAAAGAAATCCTTTCCACCGTCAATTTTACTTAGTACATTGTGCCCCTTTTTTTTAGTCATGCAACGCACCCACTCTATTGGCTACGCAACGCACCCGCACAATTAGCGACATGATGCACCCACCCATGGGTGGGGTTAGTGTGTCTCTTTAGTATCTGAGCCTGAGACCTGCTGTTGAAACGCCTAGGCATCTTTGAGCTGGGCTAGCGGGCGAGACACGCACGCGTCCATAGCTGCGCTGAGTAGTGAAAATATTGGACTGCCTAATTCTTCAGGGCAGAGATCTGAGCACATTTCTGACCAGATGGAAAGATCAGATCTCGAACGCGTGTCCATATCTGCACGTGTTACGCGTGCGGATGTCAGGTGTGCATTAAGCGAACTCCCATAATTTCACTAGCTGTTTCCAACCAATTCCCACCATCTCCTTGCAATATTTCTCATAAGCAAGGAGGCAATGCCACTCATCTGTGTCGTTTTCTTAGACCAAAGCATGCCAGCCCATGTGAATACTCCTACGAGTCAACATACTTTAATGTTCTTAGACTTAAGGCGTAAGCATATTATTCCCTACAGAATCTCGAATGGTTTTCCTTCCCTCCGTCGCGCTTGAAATCCATCACTATTCAACCACCGTGGGGCTACTGTGTCGGGTGATCTGGGCTGTCCATCTGGTGAGCACCATAAACACACTGATTCAATCCCAGCTGGTTCCCTACTGGTACAAAGATGTTGTATTTTAGCATTTTTTTGAGACCCACCAATCAGATGGACTGAATTGTCTGACCAGTATGTTATTTGTACACAGCTGGCTATTGGCTGTATAGCCCACTAAATGGATGGTCTGGATCATCCATCTATGCAGTCGTTTGGGCCTCATTTTGATAAGCCGAGATTGACCTCAGGCTCGACCAAAAACAAATGGGCCGCCGCCCTGAAGAGTCCATCTTTTCACTTCCAGTGTGGTCTTCTCAAGAGCTTTTAATGTTATTCCCAAAGTGCCCCCACAGCCACATGCCTCCTTTTTTTCTGCCTGAACCAACACCAGCAATGCGGAGAAATATACAATGAAAACTTGTATACAAGCGTGTGGCAATTTAGGAAAGATGTAGAGCAGATGGGCCAGATAACCCGCCCTCTTTGCATGAACGTCAATCATCGCCCCTAGATTGTACACCAGCCAGATTTGGATAGGGTCCACTTGATCCACCACCTCCTAAATGTATACAAGTGCTTCACATTGCACCAATCCATCCATCCATGGGTCGATATTCCAGCGGATTTAGTCAACACATGGGCCCCACTAGACAAAGAAATGTGCAGTTAGAGAAAATAAATCCACCAATCCACATTCAGCTCAAATGTGTGGCCCACCTGATGAACGGGTTGGTCTGATTTTTAGGCCCAGATACATTCACCACGAAGTATGCATTGAACTCTCCTGATCTCACACACGTGTATCATCGAGGCACGTGTTGGGCGCTGTAAGCAACACCTCCTCTCGATCTCGATCCCTCTTCATCCCCGAACCTGGATTTCCGTTACATGCGGGCAGATGTGAATCCCCGTCATTTTCTAATTTTTACACGTCCCATCTCCGAAAGAGACCCAGGGGCATTTTGGGGAATTCACGCATAATCCGAAAACTCGAATTTGAAGGTGAGAGAGTGGGCCCCTCCACGACATGTGACGACGTCTGACTTCGCGGACAGCGAGCAAGCTAGTGTGTTCCCACAGCAAAGCGGCCCCACCACACCACACTGTCGACCGTTACAGAAAAAGCCCCCTCCGCTTGCCACGTCAGCTTTCCGTTACCCCACAGGACGACGGCGAGCCATCGTGCCTACATTCGCGGCTACTTTTTCTTTTTTTGCCCTTTACTTTCAGATAATAAACAATCAAAAGTAAATTTTGTAGTAACGTCTACATTATCCTTGATGGGTATTGAAACGCCTGCATCCTCAATCTGAGACCCTGCACCGTAGCATATATTTGCTAGATCTGAACCGTCCACCGAACGGGCCATACCATGGATGATGGTCTACAGCTCAAAATTTGCATTTACTGGAAGATTCTAATACGGGGTGGTGGATTAGAAACATAGACGAGAACGCAGGTTGAAAATTTAACATTCATTAGTCCTCGAGTCTGACGGTTAGGATCATCTGATCTGTTGATTTAAACTCGGACCGTTCTCGTTGGGTTTACTCTATGAACGGTTGGGATGCTGTCCACCTATTGGATCCGAGGATAGGTTTGCATCCTTCTAGGACACAGTAGCACACCCTTAAATCCAGCCGGTGGGCTCCACATTGATTCAACATTGATCTGATGGGCTCAATCGTGGATGGACCACGTTCCAAAAATCCTTTGAATCGGAAGATTCCAGCCATCTATTCTTAGGCCTTTTTTTTTTCATGGAATGCGGACCGTTGATATATTTTTTTTCTTAACCTACATTTACAGGCCATCGATTAAAGGGCGGTAATTGTCCAATCGAATGAATTTCTGAGACACGGTCCATCCACGGTGGGGCTCATCAACTCAACGGTCTGGACCACCGAACTGTGGGCCCCACTAGCACAGAATCGTAGCCGGAGGATTCCGTATATCCCCTCCTCTCTTTCATTTCTCATTTTGAAAAATGCATTTCTGAAATTTGAAACTATTAAAAGCAGAGGGAATGCAGAAAATGTGGAAAGGGTTTTGAGCACATCATCTTGCAGCAGCAGCAGCACAGAAGAAGAAGCGGCTTCGGTGGAAAGAAACGAGTGTCTTTCAATATCAAAATCTCGGCAACATTTCTTTTGGTATTCGAATCTGCATTTTTTCATGATTTTTTTTTTGAATTTTCCCTGCATCTTTTTGTTGAGATGAGTTACATGAATCTTTTGTTGTTCTAGCATTGATTTTGGTGGAGAGATTCGATTAAGAATCTATCAGTAGCATGTACGTGTTTTTCTTCATCGATCTTTTTTTTGCTTTTTTTTTTTTCAGATCTCTTTGTTTTTTGTTGCGATTTTTACTTACTTTGATTCGCTGCATTTGAAGTGTAATTAGGGTTTTTTTTTGAATCCAGGTGAATTTAGAAACACTAAAATGTTCACGGAAGGACTCGATCCAAACGCCCTTCGATGGGTTCGAGAGGTAATTTTTTTCAAAAAAATTCTTACCGTTATCCAATGCTGTCACAGTTTGTCCACTGTTTGATTTTTCATTGCTAGTGGAATTTTTAAAAATTGAAACTGAATTTGGGGTTTTAATTAGGGACCTCGAATCAATGGGATACATAATGTCCGAGATGGTAATAGGAGCTTCGGGCTCCCTCCCACATCGAAATTCCGCAGCGGGCATTTGGCGACAGGGGCTATACCGCTCTCCCGTCCAGTGCCTGCTGATGATAGTGGTTTCGGGTCTGACATGGAAGAATCTACCGATTCTGAGGAGGAGATATACGGCGGGAGGTACTCCCTTGATTCATCACCGCAGGATGACATGGAGGGAAGGGTGCCCAATGGAAAGGGTCATAGATTTGCAAATTCGTCGTCAAGGCAGCAGCAGTATGCGAGTGATTCCGCCTACTCGGATTTCAGTTCATCGAGGGAGACGCTACAGCAGCAGCAGGTTCATGTGAATGTCCAAACAGGAACCGGAGCTGGGCGGTACCCAATTGGGAAGAGTGATTATACAGAAGATGAGATGTCAGATTCTGGTGGTAGCTCTGAATTCGTTGCTCACACGGGAAACAAGAGCGGTTGCATGCCTTCTAAAGGTAGTTATCCTGTAGAGAGCTACTCTTCTAATGCCCCATTGCGGGCGGATGTGGGACCCGCTGCTGAGAAGGTAATGGTCTACTTATCAGATGTCCTTATTGGTTTGTATGTACTTTTGGACTTAGATATTAGTATTAACTAACGCTGGGGTATTTGATTATACAACTGTTTTACAGAGTCATTGGGAACATTGTTTTTTGGTTCATATCTGGTAGTTTAGGATCCTTAACAAATTGCAAGAATTTGGAAGCATTATATTAAACTTTCTCATATTGGCTCTAAGATTTCTGATTTGTCTTTTATATGCATTTAAATAAAGATATTAATAGAAACATGAGTAATTCTTTATGTGAATTTATACCCGATTTCCTCTGCTAACAGCATGCATATTCATGTTGTTTATTTCAGTTGCACTTATGAGTTATTGACTCCATGTTAGCTGACAATAAATGTTTTCAGGATCCTCACAGGAGAGGCTTGCCGAATAAGAATATTCCCAATGTTGATGTGCCAAGTGCGCCTCCATTTCGTGGCACTCGTCCAGAAATTATTCACGTTGGTGATGAAATTCCAGACTCTAGACCATGGGCTATGGATTCAAATGGTTCTTCTACCCAAAAGCCAAATGTATCCAGAAGCATGCCTTCTAGAGCCAGCACACACGACAATGCAGGGACTAGGCTGCCTGACCAGGGCCCTAGGTGTGTATAGTTCTAGCTACTTTTTATTTTATTTTATTTTTAATATTCATGTAGGGACCTTGTGATGGAAAGCAGAAAACTATTTCAGGGGGCATGTAGACACATGCTATTCAAGTGTATTGTGAACTCAAACAAAGCCGTTTACCTTTGTTTCATTTCACAGGACAACTGTTGGTGCGGAAGCTGCTGCACCATCTGGTTCATTGCCTGCTCGCGTTCCTACTTTTCATGCATGGTATGTTCTAATTGAGCCTGTTCTTGCAATTTATGTTGTTTCTACTGGCATTTGACTCTGACTTGAACAAATGTTTTTGGAACCAGTTACACAGTATGTGATATATGTGATCAGTCATAGTCTTTTTCTTCTTTGTTTCATTAACTGGTCTTGGGTGTCATGTCACTTGATTCAGTGGACAAGGGCCTTGGCATGCTGTGATTGCATACGATGCTTGTGTGCGACTTTGCCTAAATTCATGGGCCAAAGGTTGCGTGGAGGCTCCCATTTTTTTGAATAATGAATGCGCACTCTTGCGAGATGCATTTGGGTGAGTTCATTTCTTCTTGTTTTCAATGCTCTTATTATGTAATCAGCATCCAGTTACCAAAAAAAAAAAATCCAGGTAGGAAATAATTTAACTGCACACAACCTATAAGAATGGATGCTACCATGATTCAATATGAAATTATATCAATTTGTCCTTTCTGCAAAATGTGACGTTCAATGGATTTGCAATGGATTGTAAATATTATATGATTCTGTTGGTGAGGATCTGGTTATTGATAGTTGCCATTCCTGGCAATGAACTGTTTACAACTATGTCTGTCTTGAATGGGATTCCTATGATCTTATTTTACATGCTTATGATGTGATTGATCTTTCAAGCACTGTTCTTCAATGCTTAACTCACATCTAGACTCATGAACAAATGTGAGCTGATTATAAAAGCCACTCCTGTCTCAATGCACTCCATTTTCAAGTCATGGTTTTAAGACTCGGACAAGTCCGGCACGACTCGGCTTGTTCGAGTTGACCCTGATTCATTACTACTTCTGAGTTGACTATGATTCAGTAGTACCCAATCTAGTTTGATACCATGAGTGGGCCGAACAAGTCACCGAGTTCTTTAACCATGCTTCAAGCATTCTCTTCATTATG
Source organism: Liriodendron chinense (assembly GCA_003013855.2). NCBI lineage: Eukaryota > Viridiplantae > Streptophyta > Magnoliopsida > Magnoliales > Magnoliaceae > Liriodendron > Liriodendron chinense. The sequence goes on along the minus strand of PVNU02002560.1, from coordinate 818,503 downwards.
AGCCATTAGTAGCAATTAGGGAAAGATAAGTAGGCCATGTGAACATCTATGACATGATCAAAGTACTTTATCTCGCCATATTTTGGTTGCAGCTAATTCAACACAAGTCTGTTCCCTAATCTAATGCAAGATATTGATGCTAAGACATGTTTATAACAACTATTGGTTTAGTTTGCTATGAGGCTGCCCTGTTTCAATGCGTTTCAAGAGAGGTCAATGTTGACCTCTGTTACTCTATTTAATGTAGTCTAAGAGCTGTGCAAGCTTCATGTGGGTTGAATCACTCATCTTAAATACACTGTATCAGGTCTTTCATTAGCATGAACACATAAGGTGCTCAATTGCTGTGTGCCTTCATGGAAATCATTCTTTGTTTGGTCAATGAAACCATAATGCAACATAATAGGAAATCTTGGAAAACAGAATTATAAGATGGCAAAAGTAGGAATATTTAAAAATCAAGGTTTCCAATTGTAAATTTGTAACATTTATTTCACGAAACCCATTCATCTTTTGGTCCATAAAACCATAAGAATGCATGAAGTTTTTAAATTATTTCTCTAGAAACAAAGGCTATATGCAACATGCTACACAATCTTAAAAATGATTGGAGTTGGGAAAAATAAAATAAAATTCTGCAGTTCAAATATATCTACAGAATTCAAAAACTATAGAGTAACAAATGAAGCGACGAGTTCCCAAGTCATTCCGTGTCTCAAGCCTCTTGGAGAAGAACTGATCAAAAGTCCAAGAATCCAAATAGCGCAAACCTCAAACTTTCTAGCAAGTAGGAACTAAAGATGGCTGAAGTCTTAGACAACTGCACAGATCATCATAGCCTTTAAAGACATAAAATAGGTTTAATTGTGTATTAAGGAACCAGATTTGTTGGGAAGTTCCAGATCTAAATAGACTCTTAGATGCATTTAGAATCAAAACTTATACATGCTACAATACATCATCACCAACAAGATAAAAAAGAGCATTTGGCTTTTAATCCAGCTTGCGGAGATCAAAAGCTTGTGTATCTCTTTGGGAAAGCTCAGAAATATATTTGACCTTTTGTGTATTGATTATTCAGAATATAGAAAAAAAAATATAAAGTCAATCAAGATCAATTAGAGTACCAAAAAGTTTACTACTTCAAACATAGAAGGTACATGCCAGAGTTTTAATAGCTTCCTCAATATATCAAACCCATGCAATGGACGTCATCATTGAAAATTTTACTTTGAAATCAGGCAAGTATGCTTTAAACTTACAAGGCTTGTCCATGTTGATTTGGGTAGCTTTATCAGGCAAGTATTTAATGGGCCATGCTGACCGTTTTAGATTAGTTGAGAAAGAGGGATGGTATTGTTCTTTTGATCCCTGTGCCTGTTTACTGTTAGGTCCAAACGAAAAGGACATTATGCTTGGATTCTGAAACACACTTTATTAACTAGATGGCTTATAACCTGGGATATAACATATAAGGCAGCGATTGAATGCATTATCTGCTGGGAAGGTTTTGGAGTGCATATCGCTGTTGAATCTGATTCAGTTTGCAGCCTGCATAGTGCATGCTGAATTAGAGAAAATGTACCAATGTTTTGCATGCCCAAGCGTTTTGCCCCTTTATTTTGTTAACCAACTTCAAGTCATGATTTCTTTGATTCTTATACCTATTCCTTTCCTTTTTCCTATTCTATTCTTGGTATTATAGTTTGCAGCAGGTCTTGTTGCAATCGGAGGAAGAGCTCCTAGCAAAACGATCTTCGGAGCTTGTCAGTGAAGGAGCTGCACCAAAACCCAAGAAAACCATTGGCAAAATGAAGGTGCAAGGTATTGCTTCATTCTTTAGAAGTTGTTGTTGCCTTCTGCAGGATCGGGTGACAGGAAAAGAATAAAAAGCTTTGGACATGTTACATAGGATGAGTCCATGCAGTGAGCCTACACATTTTTCCTGATTTCGGAAATATGGTCTACACAATTTTCCTGATTTCGGTAATATAGTCTATGGATGTGCCTTTGCTTTTCCTTCCAGTCTCATTTGGCCTTTCTTGCCCTTTCTCATGGTGCAGTTCGTAAAGTGAAAATGTCTCCAGACATGCCTCCAGGCTGCAGCTTTTCATCCCTTAAGCCACCCATGTTAAGGTTGGAATCCCTTCGCCACCGTATATCCAATTTGCAGTCAACTCTCTCATCTGGATGGGAAGCTCTTCGGAATGTTCGTGTTGTGCCTCGATTACCTGCCAACAATTCTTTCTCACGGCATAGCCTGGCATATGTTCATGCTAGTACTCAGTACATTAAACAGGTCTCTGGGCTCCTAAAAATTGGGGTTACTACCCTGCGGAACCGTTCAGCATATGAAGCAGTGCAAGGTATATAGACTTTGCACTCTACCTGGAGCTGGTTTTTCTCATTTATTTCCTTATACATCATTCTAACTCAAGCGGATTTGTGTACCTGGTTCCAGAAACATACTCTTGTCTGTTGAGACTGAAAAGTTCAACTGAGGAGGATGCAGTCAAAATGCAGCCTGGATCTGGCGAAACACATGTCTTGTATGTATTTATGTGTCATGTTCTTCCCGTGCATTGTTTTCTCCCTTGTTATTGAGCCTTGCAGAATTGGTACATCGCCTGCTCTGTGCTAAAGAATTACATTAACACGTTTTTATTTTGTGTAAAATACAGCTTTCCTGATAGTCTAGGAGATGACCTAATTGTGGAAGTGCATGATTCCAAGGGGAAGTTTTATGGTCGTGTCCTTGCCCAGGTGGCAACTATTGCGGAGGACCCGGTAAGCATTTTGGACCCACCTGGTTGCTCTCAGGACAGCAGGCAATAAATACTTGTGTTGGCAAGGTTACAGCTGTACTCTATGCAGGGTGACAAACTTCGCTGGTGGTCCATTTATCGTGAACCAGAGCATGAACTCGTGGGCCGACTACAGCTTTATATAAATTACACAACTAGTCCAGATGAAAATGGCTCTCTTAAGGTATAAGATCTACTCTGTTCTGAAGTTATCTTTGATGCCAATTATTGTACCTTTTCTTTCAAGTGGTTTTCTTTGCTAATGGCGGAAGCTTGAAAGTGGAGTTGATTCTAGTTTTATAAAGCACTGACTGAAACCAGATCCTTAAAAAATGCTACAGATGTTCTTACACCTTGGTAATGAGAAAATGTTATTGAAGAGTCTGATACTGCTTAATTACTTGATAGTAATACTGCATTCATGAAAAAGTGAATGGGCAAGCCACCATTTTCCTACTTGCAAAATTAGGAAGGCTGTTCATAACTTTTGTATTAAAAACGATGCATAAATTTGGTTGATTGTCATTGGGTATTTGGCTCTTCTCATTGGTAATACTTATTTCTTTGGAGTGAATATCAACAAGATTTCACACAGGTGCAACTTTTAGCGTGCATTTGAGTCGAGCAAAAAACAAGTTGAACTTATTTTTTAAATTTCAATGCATGGGAAAAATCCTTTTTGCAGTAGAAACATGGTGGGGAGCCAAAAGTGTCACTTTTTTATTTTTATTTTTTTTACACATGCACCCCACACGTGCACACACCCCACACTCACGCCATAGTGGGATTTCACCACCTATGGGACTCGAACCCCAGACCTTGTGTTGAAACTCCTGGGAGTCTACCACCAAGGCAAGGATAAGAACCCAACCAAAAGTGTCACTTGAAAAAGTGTCACTTGTCCTGTTTTTCAGGTGCCATTTCTTGGTTCTGACAGCACTAACTTGTAGGTGTTGCACATGTGCCAGTGTGGCACTTGCTGACAATCCAAATTGATAAGCAAGCGGACTGAACCATCTCAATATCCTTACCACATGATCTTCAGACTGCCAAAAAGAATGTTTCAAAACCAGATCATTCTTCTCTTTTCTTGTGCAACAGTAACTAGAGAAGTTCCGCCACCTGTCTTATCATGCATTGGAATATGCAAAATGAGTTGGGTTGTACTTTGGCTTTATTGACTTCTAAAATACCTAGTGAAGTAAATATAACCCCTTCTCTTTGATGCTTTGGGCAGCTACTAAAAGTTAAGGCGACTCTTTGCAGTGAAGTGCATGATTCCTTAAGGGATCTAAAGTACTCGCTTTCCTATTGTATGTATCATAGTCATCAAGCACTTTATAGTTTTTACCCCACTTATCATCACCTACCATCATCATAGCCAAACCTATATTGGCCCCGTAGCGGACTGTTACAGGGCCTTTACATGCCTTTTTTTTTTTTTCTAACGGTCGTTACGGCTCCCACTGTTACCGTTATGTAACGGCCGTTACGTAACCGTTTTTTAATACCTTAATCATAGCCTTGTCCTAAATATTTGGGCTAGGTTTTATAAATCCTGCTAGGAAATCATCAAGATTTGAATCGGGAATTCTATTGATTTTCTTGGCAAAGGTTTGATGTTGATGATCGGCTGCCCACCTGACACCAATTCTCCTTCACTCATGCTTGGGACCAGCTGGTGCATTGCTGCCAGTCAGAGATGCATATCCTATTCAGTAACATTATTGTTGCATGCTTTTGGATTGCTTTGTTTGCCTTCAGTGACTGGTCATTGTTGGGATTATACAATTTTAGCCACTAAGCATTGCAATCCAATAACCTATGAAAACCTGTGGAGCATTACTCTTTGTGGCTAAGATCACGAGAGATCCTTTTAGAGATCTAATTGAGTCATTTTGCTCTATCTAATGTATCCTAGTTATAAGGCACTTTTTACACATTATCACCCTCATCAAGCCCTGTCCCCCAACTATTTGGGGTACGTTTTACAAATCCTGTCTTGCCAATCATCAAGATTTGAAACAGTTCTTCCCATAATTTTGTTTGGTAAAGGTTTGATGATCGACTGCCCACTTGACACCAGTCCTCCTTTACTCGGGCTTGGGACTAGCTTGCACATAGCTACTAGGCGGAGATATATACTCTATTCAGTAACATTTATTGCTGGATGTTTCTCTATTTCCCGGATTACACCATTTACCTTTACTATCTGGTCATCGTTGGGATTTATACCATTATATCTGTGGAGCAAGCATTACAGTCCATGAATACCCATGGAGCATTAGTCCTTGTGGTGAAGTGCATGAGAGAGAGATCCCTTTAGAGATCCAATGGACTCACTTTGCTATATCTTCTGTATCCTAGTCGTAGCACCTTCTACACCATTTATCACCACCACCACTACCACAATCTATTTGTTCTTTTTTTTTTTTTGGTAAGGTTACGATTTTATTCAGAAGGCACTACAAAAGAAGACGGGAAGCTCCTTGAACCCCGTAGCCCAAAAGGTCAAGGAGAACACATGCGTCAAACTCCTTGAACCCCGTAGCCCAATCAACCACCCAAGAGGCTATCTTCCGAATAACCAAATCAACGGGCTCAGTTCTGTTTTCAAAACACCGTCTATTTCTCTCAGCCCAAATAGCCCATAGGACTACCATCTTTGCCAACGCCTCTTTCATGCCAAGCGGCAGGAAGATCTGATGCGGACATCTAGCCTTCAAAGTCTATCGGCGAAGAAAGCGCCCACCACAAGCATCTTCCTTGTGGTTAGGCGATGATTGAGGAGCATTGAAGACCTTACACATGTAGTCCGAGACATTTGAAAAGACTCCACCTTGGGAAGACATGTGTGAGTTGCTTGGAGGAGATATGATCGGACCGTTGGATCGTGATGATGATGTGATCGGACCGTTGGTTCGTCGTGGCCCACTTTCATCACACCATCATTGGAGCGCATTGGACATCTTATATTTGAGTTTATTTTACGCATTTTTTACTTATTTGAGTTTTGGGTTAGTGTGGGTACGTTTTTTTCATGCAAATGTCTTTTTTTTGAAATTTTATTAGTAGGGGTATTTTGGTAATTATGCTAATTCCGAATTTTAAAAGGGTGTTGCCCTAAAACTTTTTTATTAGTTGTTGATTTATGAAAAAGAGCAAACCTTTGGTTGCCTCCTTCCTCTTTCCCTCTCTCATGGTGCTTCTTCTTCTTCCTTGATCTCCTTCTTCTCTATTCTTCTTGTGCCCCTCCAACTTCTTCCAGGTATTTCATCTTCTATTATTATCCTTCTAAACTTCTGTTTTGTTTATTCCCCACGATCTAAACCTTGAGAATCGATCTAAACCCTAAACCCCCAAATTCTCAAATCCCTAATCCGAGAAACTTTCTGATTCTTTGGACTAGTGATCATCATTGATCGATTGGGTATGACCATGCAAGATCGGGAGGTTCCATCCCTCGCCGGATCCAACCTATACGCTACTTGAATCCCATACTCCATGGTTGTGATGATGGCCCGTCCTATTGCATGTTTCCTTTATGATTTTCTTAGTTTATGATGATTGATGCTAGATTTCATTATTATTATTGCTTTTATTTCCGCTGAATAATTGTGTTCATGAGCATGCATCATATTTAGGGCGGTCCTGCATCAAGATCGCTAATGAATCTGGCATCACCCAACACATGTTGAGGTTGAAGGTGGAGTCCCAAATCTTCCTTGCAAAACCGCAATGAAGAAAGAGATGATTAACTGACTCCATATCCCTCATGCACATGATATATATGTTTAGGAGCACCATCCCACACCTTTTCAAATTATCCACAGCTAGCTCCCTGTTTCTCCCCGCCTACCAAACAACGACTTTTGGGGGGGGGGGGGGGGGGGGCGCACTGTAGTTATAGAACCGAAAGTTGAAGTAAGGAGGTGAGGGAGATGAAGAGAGTAATCTGTAAAAAGATGGACAAAAAATCTTCTCGAGATGTTAAGGCGATGTTAAGGCCGCAGGAGTGCGAAGTCAGGTTTTGTCGATTATTTCTAAGTGGTTCTCTTTGTATCCTGTTTAGGTTTGCCTCTGTTTGGGTGGTTGGGGTGTTTATTGGGGTCCATTTCTCTCTTTTGAGTTTTGGTCTGGGTGGGTTGTATAGTTTTCTTTTTCTTTCGTTTGGGTTGGGCTGGGTGGTTTGTATAGCTCTTTTCTTTCTTTGTTTCTGTTTTGTGCCCTTTCTAGCTCTTGACTTGATGAAGTTCATTTCGTCTTTAAAAAAACAAACATCCCCGAGATGTGACCCCGCCACACCGAGGAGTCTTCCATATAGTCCTCTAACCAGACGTGCTTGAGCCTCTGTGTTTCTGTATAGCTCTTTTCTCTCCTTGTTTCTGTTTTGTTCCCTTTCTAGCTCTTGACTTGATAAAGTTCATTTCATCTTAAAAAAACAAAACTCCCCGAGATGTGACCCCACCACACCGAGGAGTCTTCCATATAGTCCTCTAACCACACATGCTTAAGCCTGTCTAGAAGGCTTATGAACGCCAACACTTCTTCATCCAAAAGACCTCTATGACAATGGGAAACCCAAACCACCTCTTTGCCAGATCTAGAAAAGCAATGAGGAACAGAAATGTTCCTGTTAGGAGCTAGAGCCTAGAAGAGCAAGTTCGGGAAGGCCTCCTTAAGAATGCAGTCGCCAACCAACAGTCCTCCCCAAAACAGATGTGGCTTCCATCCCCCACTGCAAAGGACTATGTTTTACAACTTGTTTTGCCAATTATCAAGATTTGAACTGGAATTGTCAGATTTGCTTGGAGGAGGTTTGATGTAATTGGGCTTGGGACCATTTGCCACATCACTACCAGGCTAAGATATATTGCCTACTCAGTATCATTTATTGCTGGATGTTTCATTTTTCTGGGTTACTCTGTTTGCCTCCACTATGTGGTTATCATTGGGATTCATCCCATTTTACGTGTAGAGCATTATGATCCATGAAAACCTATGGAGCAGTACTCTTTGTGGTGAGGTGCATGAAAGATCCCTTAAGAGATCTAATGGAATTTGGTCTATCTTTTGTGTCCTATTTATCAAGCACATTTTACCCCATTCATCATCACTATCACCACCATCATAGCCTTTTCCTAGCTATTTGGGCTAGGTTTTATGTATCCTGCTTCTCCAATAATCAAGTTTTGAAACAAGAATTCTCACGATTTGCTTGGAAAAGGTATGACGATCTGCTGCTCACTTGACACCAACCCACCTTTTCTCCAGCTTGGGACAGCTGGCTCGTCAATACTAGGCGAAGATATATACCCCAGTCAGTAACATTTGTTGCTAGTTTTTTAATTTTCTGGTTACTCTGTTTGCCTTCATTTTGTGGTCATGTTTGGGATCTGTATCATTTTAGCTGTGGAGCATTATGGTCCATGAAAACCCATCAATTTTACAATTCTCAAAATTTAATAGTTTTCTACTGTACCACCCCCTTTTAGGGTCTTGCTGTCTTGCGTTTGAACTTTGTAGTTCCATTGCAGACTATTGTATTGTCACTGATATGGCATGTACGTCCTTGTTCTAGTGTGGCTCTGTTGCAGAAACTGTGGCTTATGATTTGGTTTTGGAAGTTGCGATGAAAGTTCAGCATTTTCAGCAAAGGAATTTGTTGTTGCATGGACCATGGAAGTGGTTACTAACAGAGTTCGCATCCTACTATGGGGTTTCAGATGCGTACACAAAACTAAGGTATTAGAGCATGTTTATTAGAGTTGCTTCCCTGCTATAATTTCTCAAGAAAAGCTTGGCCAATACCATTGCTTATCTACATGTGGTGTTCCTTTGAATGGTCTTCTAATTTTTTTGATTGATGATGGTCTTAATTTACAATGTTGGACAGATATCTTTCTTATGTTATGGATGTTGCAACCCCCACGGCAGACTGTCTCATGTTAGTGCATGATTTGCTTTCACCTGTAATACTGAAGAGAAGCAGTAAGAGCACTTTGAGTCATCAAGAGGTACATGAATTTCCATTAAACATGTTTTGCTAGTAGGTTCTTCTTCTTCTTTTTACTATAGATAGGTTCATTTCAAAAGAAGGATGTTGTTGGATGTTAAATTTTTATGCTTCTCTTTTTCATCCATTAATCGCCCAATAACTTTTGTTCAATGTGGTCTGTACCTTGTGATCTCTTTTGGTTAGTCACCAATAGATCAAATACAGAATGTAACTTTTTTTTTGTTGCTTGTTTCTCTTAGATTTTTTGACTGAGAGTGCATTATGCTTTCTTTGGCATTTCTTTGAGTCGGTTCTTAGTGTCTTTTTTGAACTGTAACTCTTCTAAAATACTATGAATAATTGATGATTGATGGACCAGAACCGCATCTTAGGAGACATTGAGGAGCAAATCGAGCAGATTCTTGCACTTCTCTTCGAGAACTACAAGTCACTGGATGAGTCATCACATTCTGGAGTGATGGATGTTTTCAGGCCTGCCACTGGAACTCCAGCTCCTGCTTTGGTACCTGCTATAAAGCTATACACTCTTCTTCACGATATACTATCTCCAGAGGCACAGCTGAAACTCTGCAGTTATTTCCAGGTTAAAAAACTGACATTTGCCTCAACGATGCTTTCTTAATTTTATTTAATATGGATCTGCTTCCACATGTATTTTCTGAGATACCATTCCGTCTAGGCTGCTGCAAAAAAGCGATCAAGACGGCATCTGGTAGAGACTGATGAGTTCGTTGCCAGCAATAGCGAGGGCACAGTGACCGATGTTGTGACTCTTACTACTGCTTACCAGAAGATGAGAGCACTTTGCCTGAATATCAGAAATGAAGTTTACACAGACATTGAGATCCACAATCAACATGTTCTACCCAGGTTGGCTCCCTTGTTCTGGCTGTTTATCATGTTAAGATTCCATAGTGGTACAATGTAAAACACTAAAGGGTCCGGTGATAGTTGATTTGGTTTCTTTGTTCTGGAAGCCTAGCATATGCTAAAATTTCACCATCTTGGGAGCCATGTCTGTGTTTTAAATTAGTCCGTTGGAAATATAGAACATATTTATTTTCTGTCCTGTAAAGTCAAAACACTGGTACTGTGCTGGAAATTCCCCATTCATCTCTTAGCATCCTCAGTCCTCATTCAGTACTCAATAGCACAGTGGTAGGAGACCACAGGACCTTAGTCACTGTTTCCTATCTGAAACCTCAGGGCCCGTTTGGCGCATGGCATTAGGTGGGATTTGGTGGTATGGAATTGCATTTGATCCCATGCAAATTCCATCCAACATTTGGAAACAACGGGAAGGACTCAATTAATCCCAGTATCATATCATCCAGAGCCAATAGTAGATATTACAGGATTTTTGGTGGATTTTGAAATCCACTACATCTGTGGGCCTCACATTGATGTATATGTTTTATCCACACCGTCCATCCATATGTGCCCTTTAGATGTGACATTCAAGTTGCATATGTGTACAGGTGACCGGCATCAGTTTGTGAAATGTGGTCCGTTGATTACAATTCCATGGTCCACCAAACACAGGCTTTACTTAATTCAGTGTATTTCCCAAGGGAAGAATTTGATCCCAAATGTGGGATGGGACGGTCAAAATACCATGGTATTTCCAGACGTGTAATCATTGTGCAATAATGGTGTTAATAATTAATTCCATCTAATGCAATTCCATACCATTCAATCCCACTGTCCAAACAGGCCTTCAGTTTGTTTACCATTTTCTGAACCTTTATAATATGAACTGTGAATCTGTATTTCTTTGAATACAAGCATTTGTATTTGTGTGAACGTGCAAATGTATTTCTACTGTCATTGTTATATTTGAATCAGTGAAGGTGCCAAATTTGAAGTTTGAAAACATTTTCGTATCTTGCGTTGTGTGCTTTTGATATTAGAACTTGGCTTGACTAGTGTTGTTGCTATATCCAAGTCAGTGGTGGTGTTAACAGCGTGTGCTTTTAAATTTAGAACTTGGTATAGTTTATCTTCTGTTTCCTGTGTAGCCATTTTTGTTATATATTTGGTCTTGCGACTTTCTTTATTATGTTCTCGAGGTTTGCTAGAATACATCCCGATGTATTGCAATAAGACACCTAGGAACTCTAGCCGTTGGGCCTTTTTCAACTACCCAGATCGTTTACGTGATAGGGTTCTCCTTGGATGGAACTTCCTGAAAAAACTCTCAGATTGATCTTTTTATTTTTATTTTTGGAAGGTAACACTATCAGGGATTGAACCCTGGATCACTCACACACACCACACTGTCTCTGCCAGCTCATCTAACGAGTGGGACACTGTCTTAGATTGATCTTTCAATCATTTGATTATACAAAGGTAATGGTGACTGTTCATATTCAAAACAAAAGAGCCAAATTATCAAAGGTTGAGGGCTTTTATTGGTTGTCTGTTCAACATGCAAAGTGAGAGTCATCATATGGTTTTGGATCATTGGAAGATGATTCAGATTCAAAGGCTAAAGTCTAGACATATCTGATTGCAACATGAATGTATTCTAGCAAGCCTCCTTGTTCCTTGAATTTCTTTTCAATTAAAGACGTGGATGAGTTGACATGAAAGATTTGCTTATCCAATCAAAATTTTCTTCTAGTAGAATCAAAGTAGAGTTGCATTAAGGAAAAAATAATCAAAATTGAGTTTCGAGTTTCTGAACCTTGGTCCAATGTATTACAGATATTTGTCAAACATCAACTAAGATTCATGACCTGTGTGATACTTCCCAGTTATGTTATTAGTAACAGTTGATTTCTGTTTAACTACCTTTAAACAACAATACAAAATCGTTCATTATATTCAGGTACTAATATGAATGGATGTATACAAGCATGTTGCTAATGTCCCCATCTTCATATTGTTTATTCCCTCCATGCTTGCTTGTATTTACGAGTTTAGTTTTCTAATTATTCTACTGGATTTCATTCTCTGTTAGGTATGCTAACCCCTACTAAAGTTTTTCTTTTTCTTTTTCTTTTTTGTAGTTTTATAGATCTCCCAAACATCTCTGCCTCCATATACAGTGCAGAACTCTGCAATAGATTGCGTGCATTCCTCGTTGCATGCCCTCCCACCAGTCCCGCACAACATGTAGCGGATCTTGTAATTGCAACTGCAGATTTTCAAACAGATCTTGATAGCTGGAATCTTTGGTAATTGATGTGTTGCACTCATTATTCTCTTTCCTCGATGCATTATCTTCTTCTTTCGGGTCTCCCACTGATCTTTGTTATGATCTTTCACAGCCCTGTCAAAGGAGGTGTTGATGCAAAAGAGTTGTTCCACTTGTATATTATTCTCTGGATTCAAGATAAGAGACTCTCTTTGCTTGAGTCCTGCAAATTAGATAAGGTATGAATTTTCTCCTTTCAATGCCATGGCCGTATGATCTATTTCTTAAGGTGGCAATTGCTAATTGTTGTTTTATTTAGGTTTTGTCAAGCGATTATTGACATGTAAAGTACAATTTCTGCGCTGACAGGAACATGCTAAGAAGTTTTTTTTTATTGGAGAAATTTTGTACTAAATACTACTTTCTTATACCATTAAGAAACAGAATTACTTTTTTTTTTTCATCACAAATATCCAACAGTTATGACAGTATTCCCTGTCTTCTTCTTCTTCTTCTTCTTCACTCAAACCCCTAGAGCAAACATGGATATGCATGTGATGCTCCAGGTTATCTGTGACTGCCGTACCATTTGGAAAAGCTTGACTGCTTTGGTTCAATCCAAACCCCAAATTACCTTTTTTTCCTCTTTTTATGATATGATCTGCAAGGATGGCCAAATGGTCCATAAGGATTCTTCATTATGTTTTCCCATGCAAATTCCTTTGTGGGTCCAGGACCAGGTGGGTCAACAGTAGGTCACCCCGTGTGCCGTTTAAAAGGTTTGGGGACATTAGCATGTTGCTAATGTCCCTGCCTTCATATAGTACAAAAATGAGCACTGTGCTATGGACCTGTCATCTGAAACTTGGGGTTGAATGTTAGAGGGAATGTTCTATATTCATTGATGCAAGTGTTGAGGGAATGTTCTATATTCATTGATGCAAGTGTTGAGGGAATGTTCTATATTCATTGATGCAAGTGTTGGGTGTGTATACAACCACATATGCGAAAGACCACACAACCACTGATAGGTTTTGCATATATGTAACTTAGTACATGATTATGACAAAACTACCATTGTATATAGTATGTATCATGTAACACTGGAATGAGTAGAATGGGTTATGCTCTTAGCAGGTGCAGGAGCCAAGGGAGATTGGGCAGATCATGAATAGATTGGAATATGCTCAAGGAAATGTGATAGTATGCTCGTCAATTACTAAAGGATCATAACATTGTTAACCCTTATGCCTGATCCTATACCCCAGAAAGACACAAGGCAGATTGAGCAAAAAAGAGCTTAGTCCATGCTCTTGAAGAAGTTAGTTGCAGGATTCTTGTAAGTAGGTGCGGATCCCATTTCAAGTCCCTGCTGCAGAATGTCACTCCTGTCAGCTTCCTACTTATTATAATTGTTTACATTTTGAAAGAATGCTTCCCACTCCTGCACCCGAATTTGTAGCTGCTTCGATTCATGCTTTGTGGCTTTGTGCAACTATAAGAACGACAAAGTGCACCAAAACATGCAAAGCTTATAGTTGCATGAGGTTCAAGCCGCAGTGGCAACAAGTTTGGGTGTAGGAGTGGGAAAGCACTTGTTTCAAAATTTTAGCTAGTATAAACAGCTAGGTAGTAGGAGCAGGAGTGGGAACCGAAGTGAGAGGGGCACCTAGTTATAAGGATCCTGCGACGAAAGCTCAGAGTAATTGGGCTGAATAGAGAATAAGCCCTCAAAAGGAGAAATACCAAAGATAGCAGAGGATATGAATCGGGAAAAGAGAATGAAACACACTATCCGCAAAGCCGAGAAAAAAACTTCAAAAAATTAGGTAGAAGTCACCATAAACCTCAGACAGGTAAGCAATCAAAACCCCTACACCTATGATCCCAACATCAGATTTTAGCTGTGGAAGTCAGCTGTATGGATGCTGAGGTCAGCTGTATGGACAGTGTATATGGAAAAGTAAGAGAGGAATGTAAACTCACTGACCCAATAACAATTAGATGAACAAAACGCCAACCCAGAATGTTGGGCTCTACTACCATGGAAACTTGGAGAAGAATGTTGGAGAGAATATTCTATATTCATCAGGAAAAGCTTTGGCCATATATACAATGACAAATGCAAAAGACTAAACTACTCCCTAATGAACTTTGCATATACATTAACTATCTCAACACATGATAACTACGAAACTATTCTTTTATAAATTATATTCTAGATCCACAAAACACAGAGGACCCTAGGTCTTGATTCCCAATATAACTTGGAAGCTGATCAATTCTGGATATCGATTGATCATTTTAGTGGTTTTCTTATTATGCTTTGGTTAACTCTAAACTGGAAGACTGCTTTTGTTTGTGTAGTCTACTAACTTCTGCAATCACAAATCTTCATAAAACCTATTGTTTGATCAAAGCTTTTGTATGTTACCATAAACTGTGTTTATGAATTTTTTGGAATTTTTTCTGGTATCTTCTCTTCATCGTTGCTAATCAGCTCCAGAGATGGTGTCACCCAATACAATCAGTTCATATCCTCTGCTACTCCAATCAACTTTATGCTTCTAAAAAATGTTTAAAACTGACATGCAGGTGAAGTGGTCTGGCGTTAGAACACTGCATTCCACAACTCCGTTTGTTGATGAGATGTATGATCGACTGAGAGACACACTGAATGAATATGACGTCATTATTTGTCGCTGGCCAGAATATACATTTGTTCTGGAAAATGTATGTCATGTACCGGGTCTTTTGTCCTTAGTCTTGTTCTTTTCTTTTACCTTCTTTTTAAACTTGAAATATCTTGTGCTCGACTTGTTTGATATGTTATGTTTGGATGGAACTGAAAGGCTGTTGCGGATATTGAGAAGGCAGTTGTGGAGGCTTTAGACAAGCAATATGCAGATGTGTTGGCGCCATTGAAGGATACACTAACACCCAAGAAATTTGGTCTCAAGTATGTCCAGAAAATTGCTAAACGCACTTCTGAGCCTTACGTGGTCCCTGAGGAGGTGAGTGAGCTGTGTCCAAAATACTGATGTTCTTGCATGTTTAATTTCGTGGCTTGAGAAAAATAGTTCCCCTTTTCTTTCAGCTGGGAATTCTCTTGAACACTATGAAGAGGCTGCTTGATGTGTTGCGGCCCAAGATAGAATTGCAGTTGAAGTCATGGGGTTCTTGCATACCTGATGGTGGAAGCTCAGGTTCTGGAGAGCGCCTCAGTGAAATAACAGTGATGCTGAGGGCCAAGTTCAGAAATTACCTACAGGCAGTTGTCGAGAAGCTTGCAGAGAATGTGGGTACCTCTTTGAAAATGAAACTTCTGTTTGAGATTTTGCTTTTGTTTTCTATTATAGGAACTAGATGGTTTCCATAAAATGATTTTGTGGATGGATCACATGCATAGATAAAGACACCATCATTGGAAATTTTAGCATTCATGTTTTTCTAGATGGAATTTAGAAGGAGAGAATAATATTATTCAAAAATAAATTGATGGAAGAAGGAAAGTAGAATGTTGAGGAAGAAGTAAATGATGTTTGGAATGAGATGGCTAGGTGCATTAAGAAAGTGACAAAAGATGTTTTGTCAGTATTTAAAGGAAAAAGGCCAATTGTTAGGGAAACTTGGAGAGACAAGTCGAGAGACAAGTGAGTTCCCAAGTGCAAGCTTACACCAGGGGTCAGCATTGTGCCCGTACCTTTTTGTATTGGTTATGGACGAGTTAACAAGGCATTTGTAGGAAGAGATCCTATGGTGTATGTTTTTTGCAAATGGCACAATTTCGATTGACAAGATGAGGGAGGGCATAAACTAAAAGCTAGATTTATGGAGGGATGCTTTAGAATCTAAAGATCTAAAATGGAGTATATGGAGTGCATGGGAGATATGCACATACTCTGGGATGTACACGTGGCCAACTGCTTTAGTGATCGCACGTGCCTCAAATTACACTACAACACCTCCCTGGCTTGCTTATTTCTTTTCTTTTTCGAGTACGCCTCTCTGGAAAGTGGGAGGGCTTCACAGAGATCGTCTCCTATCCTCGCCAACCGCACCAAGGAAGTTCATGGGGGAAAGTCTGATCGAGACTCGAATGCAACGCCACCTTCCCAAACCAGTTTGCTTGTTGAACCCATCTCTCAAATGAGCTTGAAAGTCGCAGGGGAGACGGTTTCATCAGCAGATGCGACTGTGGTGGAAGAGGGGGACAATCAAAGAACTCAAATCCGGTAGTCATTAGAAAAAGGAGCTCCAATAGCCTCCGATGCAGTGGGAGATTATCAAGATAATTTTCGAAACATCTCTATGGCCCAAGGTATGAAACAAGTCAGGAAAGTGACGTTTAAGTTCGCCCAATTGGTGGGAGTTACTTTTGGAGATAGACCGGAAGATTATGTAGCATTATTCCAATTTGTAGAAGAGTGCAGCTTATTGGAATTAACCAGAACCTCATAGAAAATATTACTTTAGAAAATGCCATCAACCACCTAGATCGTATTCCTCTGCGAAAAACGGTAAGTTAGGTAAAGGTAAGAGGGTCAACATTTTTCGCTCATGAAGATATTAAGTTGGAATGTGCGTGGTTTGGGTTGCCCATAGAAAAGAGCCCAAATAAATGACATCTGCAAATGTTATAAGGCACAAATATTGGCACTTCAGGAAACCAAACTACAACTAATGGATCAGAGAATAGTGGATTCACTGTGGCTAGGAAAAAGCAAGGACTGGGTGGCGTTCAACTCTAGTGGAACATCAGGTGGTATCCTAATGATTTGGAACCAGGGTGTCTTGTATTGGTATCGGTGGGCGTAATGGTGCCCACCGTTTCCGATACGGATACGGGCCGTATCGGCCGATACGCCCCCCGTAACGGTCCAAAAAAATTTTTTTTGCCAAAAAATTTTAAAAAAATATGGATTAAATCCAGAAAATTCCAAACATCCCAAATATGCATTCATTTATAATTTTGAACATGTTTATGGTGGTGAAGCGGTCTACTCTTTGGTGAAAAAGCTGTATCGGGCTGTCTGGTGAATTTATGAAACTAATAACCTGGAATTAACTGCAGAACTTATAAATTCAAATTTCTAACTGTCTAATACCAATAATATGTATATTAGAATAAATGTAACATCAAAGTATTTCAATTTTCACATGTACTATTATTTTTTATAATTTACTTTATATTATTTACAATTTATTTACATACCTAAGGAGTGAGGAGTGAGGAGTGAGGACTTGCAAAAAATAATGTATTAAGACTTCTCTTATCTTGAATCTATGACTGACTCTTGTCCTGCCAATTGAACATTCTAAAGTAGAAAAAAAAATTAGTAGTACCTGATATACTCCCCTGCAAGCATGTTGATTAAAGATTACTTGACTGGTTGTCACTTGTCAGGGGAGTTATTTTAAACACAAGTTCAACAATGTAAAGTGTTTTTTTTTTTGTGAATGTATGACCATGTGGGTAATGGAAAAGACTCACCAAACCGGAACTCACCACCAAAATGAAAACCTGCTTTGTTGTGGTTGCTCAACCTCCACGTCGTCGTCGTCGTCATCATCGGGTTGTTTGGGTCTTGTTGTTACATATCCATAATATTCAGTGCCAGAGGGAAAGACCAGGTCAACGAAACCTGATGATGACTGATCCTGACTAGGCAAAGATTCTGACCCTGAGTAAGGATATCTACTAGTGCCCGTCGAATAGTCGTGCCCATACTGGTACTCGTATTCAGGGCCAGGCTGTTGAGATTGAGATGAATAACTTGGATTTGGTTCATATGGTAGATGTGGAACAGCGTCAGGAGGACTACTCCAACATGAAAGTAGCGGAACAGGTTCCCTATAATCCCATTGGCTGTAAGAATACCCATAACTCCTCGGATCATAGCCATACGCATGCTGATGTTCCAGATCTGTCGGTGTAGATTGCGGTGCATGACCTGTAAGTGCAGGACCTGCAGGTGCACTACTGGAGCCAGGCTCTTGCTGGCTGTATCGTGACTTAGTACACTCATAAGTTCGACCCCTTCGGCCCCGCTTGCTTCGTCGAAGCTCATCAGCCTTGCGATCCGTAGACGGCTGTATGGTATCAGTAGCCCCGGTGGGTTGAGTAATGCCAGAAGTGGGACCAGCATTAGGTGCATCATCATCATCATCATCATCATAATCTGTTTTAGTATCGCTAGAGCTTGCACTCTTCTGCTGAGTTTGCATAAAATCCGCCCCCCTTTCTGGGTCCAACACAACTGCACGACTCTCTTGCTGTGCCTTGCGTATTTCTTGGTCTTCAACTTCTATTTCTTCACTATCTTTTTCTATTTCTTTTTCCCTTGCTTCCAACCAAGGTAGAAGTGGGTCATCCTCATCATAAATATTGTCCAAGTTTACTGGACAATAATCCACATCACCGGCATTATTGGCGTTAGGCCTCCTTGAATGCATGCGCATTCTTAGCCTCATGTTGTAATGCATAAAGACAAGTCTATCTAACGTCCTAGTCTGAATTCTATTTCTATTCTTTGTATGAATAAGTGCAAAACAACTCCAATTTCTTTCGCAACTAGAGGAAGACGTTGTTTTGCTCAAAATCCTTACTGCAATTTTTTGGAGAGCCGGTGTGTCCTCTCCGAAATTTACCCATCAGTCGGCGGGGTGCAACCTAAATACTGCATGTTGTGCAAGAGTATCTCCAAAGCTACCCTGGCGAGTTCCAAATATATCCAATTCATTCAAAGCCTTTATTTGTGCATCTAAGTCAGGCTCTAACTCTTTATCACGTTCTTTAATCCAATACGAACCTCATCATCCATAACAAATGATTGAGCATATCTATACATAGGATTTAGGTAATAACCTGCTGCATGAATATCGTGGTGGAGCTGCTTTGTTCATCTTTTGTCGATCAAATTCCAGTAAGATTGCCAGCTTGAACAATCACGTTGAATTGCCAACTTCGCTCTATCCATGGTGTCGTAGAGGAAGCCCATCGTAGGTGCTTCATCGGTTTCAACAAGACAAAGTACCCTCATCAATAGTTCCATTACCTTTAAAATTTTCTTAACCCTCTTCCAATATTTGTTGTCTCTTATGGTGTTTACAACATCAACCGGCGTCCCTGATGTCTTCTTCCCATATTTTGTGTTGAGTTATTGTTGAGAAGCAAACATTTCACTCAACTCTCCCCTATGCTGATACAAACTCTCTAAAGCTATAAAGTTTGTTGCAAATTTAGTCGTCGCTGGCCTAAGCAACTCTTGTCCCTTCGTGAACTTCCTTATTATTGCAACTAGGTGATTATGGTTGTAAATAAATGTTGTCACTTCTTTTGTTTTTTCAACCATTTCTTTGACATTCTTTCTCTTTCCAATATCTTCCAATATAAGATCAATACAATGTGCAGCACACGGTGACCAAAATATATGTGTTCTCTTTAGCATCAACAAATTTCCTGCAGACTTATATGTTGCTTCATTATCTGTCACAATCTGCATCACATACTCCTCCCCAATCTCATCCACTACTTTATCCATCAAGCTAAAAATATATTTAGCATTTTTTATTTCATCCGAGGCATCAATTGACTTGTAGTACACTGTTCCCAAGTGGCAATACACCATGAAGTTGATCATGCTGCGTCTTGTTGGGCCAGTCCAACCATCACATATGATCGTGCATCCTCTGGCTTGCCATATGGGTTTAAAGGTATTTACGTATGCCTTTGTATCCGCATACTCTGCGTCTGTCCATTTTCCCCTAATCTCCTTGGCTGTGGGAGCTTTAATTCCTTCACCTGCTTCTGCTGCTGCATCAATTACCACCTGCCAATATGGAGAGTTTGCCGCATTAGGGGGTATGTTGGCATGTATAAATAACTTTGTTGCTGCCCTACCCAGTTTCTCAACAGAAGTTCTACTCTACATTTGTTTTATCTTCTTTTGTTTACTAGATTCTTTCCTAAAAAGGATCGGATCAACAGAGGGTCTCCTAGGCACATCTTCTTCTTCCACATCTACATTTATAGGATGACGAGCTGCATGTGAAGATGTGCCCCGCCGGCTGCTAAACATACGCCTTAATCCACCAAACATACCCCCTCCAACCCCAGCTGTACTTCCCATTGGGGCTGCAGTTGTACTCCCCTGGCCACTCCCACTCCCACTCGCACTTGAACCAAACGTGCGTCGATGTTCTTCCTCTTCACGAGCATAGCGCACGCTCTCTCCTAGCTATAGTCATTTCTCGATCAGAATCTTCCCCAGAATCAATGATATCTTCACCATGAACGCCCATATATTCTGGACCAAACACCTCTTGTCGGGCCACATCAAGGATATCATCTTTTTTTTTTTTGCACAGCAGCTCGTTTCCCCTTTGACTCATCTAAATTGGCTTGCATCAGTATCATTATCTCTTTGGGAACTTTGGTGCATCCTGCAACTTGACCCTTTCGATTTGCCAAATGTTGTTTAAGTCGCGTAATTCCATCACTTATTACTCTATCACAATAGTTGTATTTTATTTGGTGCCTTCCACCACCTACCCTCTGACAATGTTCCCATCCAATATCCTCATTTGCAGTTCCACTTCCAGTTCCAGACATTTTTTAATTAGAGATGGGTTATGTAGCTATGTCACTTAGATACTAAGTCTAAGAGTGAAATACTTAGATTTTAAAACTTATAAATGTAATTGTAAATATTAAATACAGCTAATGAAATCAAGTACTAACTACTAAATTCAAATACTAAACCCTATGGGCTACAGCCTACAAAGTACAACTACGAAGCTCCAAAACGGCAAAACCTGTCGAAAAAATAAAAATATAAACATACATTAGTCATTAATCTGTAAATATGATTCTCCATGTTTTTGAAAAAAATGATTTTCTCTAATTTTTAAAATTATTCCGAAATTAAAAAAAATACAAAAAAATAACAAACCATATGCATAATCTGTAAAATGCACATGATTATGTTCTATTATAAGTAACACATGTTATCCAACCTTTAAACCAGAATTTTTTTTGAAAAAAATGATTTTCCCTAATTTTTAAAATTATTCCGAAATTAAAAAAATACCAAAAAAAAATAACAAACCATGTGCATAATCTGTAAAATGCATATGATTACATTCTATTATAAGTAACACATATTATCCAACCTTTAAACCAGAATTTTTTTTTGATAAAAATGATTTTCCCTAATTTTTAAAATTATTCCGAAATTAAAAAATAGAAAAAAATAGCAAATTATGTGCATAATCTGTAAAATGCTCATGATTGTGTTCTACTATAAGTAACACATGTTATCCAACCTTTAAACCAGAATTTTTTTTGAAAAAAATGATTTTCCCTAATTTTTAAAATTATTCCGAAATTAATCCGAAATTTAAAAAATACAAAAAAAATAGCAAACCATGTGCATAATCTATAAAATGCACATGATTATGTTCTATTATAAGTAACACATGTTATCCAACCTTTAAATCAGAATTTTTTTTTGAAAAAATTAATTTTCCCTAAAATTTAAAATTATTCCGAAATTAAAAAAATACCAAAAAAAATAACAAACCATGTGCATAATCTGTAAAATGCACATGCTTATATTCTATTATAAGTAACACATTATCCAACCTTTAAACCAGAATTTTTTTTTGAAAAAAATGATTTTCCCTAATTTTTAAATTTATTCCGAAATTAAAAAAATACCAAAAAATTAGCAAATCATGTGCATAATCTGTAAAATGCACATGATTGTGTCCTACTATAAGTAACACATGTTATCCAACCATTAAACCAGAAAAAAAAACATGATTTTTACTAATTTTTAATATTAATCCGAAAATAGACAGAAATTAAAAAAAATCTAAAAAATATATAAAAATCAGTTGCATAATCTTGAAATACACATTTTAACATTTTACAATGGCTAGAACATCATATCAAGGTGGAAAAAAAGTGATTAGAGGAAGAAAAATGTATAAATACCTATTTTCGGATTTCTTCGAAAAATGGCCCACGGAGCTTCGATTCATCCAAATCGTAGAAATAGGTCGTTTTAATTCTCCAAAATAGACTAATTGTGGTCGTTTTTAGCAAAAGAACAGATTAGAAAAGAAATGGGGGGAGAAAAGTGTGAAGAAATTAAAAAACATCAAGTATTTATATATAAAAAAAAAAGTAGCCGTTTTTTTACCGTTACGTGGGGCGTAACGGCCGTTACGGCCCCGTAACGGGCCAAATTTTGGGGGTCCCTGTTTTGGACCCCGTATCGCGTAATGGCGCCGGCCGTATCCGTTATGTATCGGCCGATACGGCCGATACGTAACTGTTTTGGCACACCTTATTTGGAACACAACTCTTTGGGTCAAAGAAGATGTTTGGGTAGGTCAGTTCTCCATTGCAGTTGTCTTCAAAGATATTACGTCTGGTTTCAGATGGGCGTTTACTGTAGCCTACGAGCCGAATTGACCTAGTTCAAGACAAGCATTCGGAGCTGAGCTGGATATCAGCATAAACAAATGGATATTGCCATGGGTGGTCCAACGGGAAACAAACTACCAAGTGCATGCGATCTTTTTTCGAATGGATAGTAAAAAATGAAATGTCGGATACGCATATACCAATGGGTTTAGTGAAATTCACATGGTCAAACGAACACGTGAGACTGACTCAATTGAAATTAGATCGCTTCCTTCTATCTGCAGATTTCATTGATAAATTTCCACTAATATTTCAAAGGGGTTTGCCAAAATCGATTTCCGACCATTGCCCCATTATATTTGAAACTGAAGAAGAAAAATGGGGCCCCTGCCCTTTCAGATTTGAGCTCTCATGGTTAGAGGTAGAAGGCTTCTCGAATTTGGTGATTGAATGGTGGACCTCTTTTTCAATCAATGGTGGGGCTGGCTTCATTCTTTTCTAGAAACTAAGGCTGCTAAAAAACAGAATCAATGCATGGAAAAAAGAAGTCTTTAAGGGCGTGAGACGAAGAGCTTTCCAATATCTTGCAAAAAATTCAGATTTGAGCTCTCATGGTTGGAGGTAGAAGGCTTCTCGAATTTGGTGATTGAATGGTGGACCTCCATTTTAATCAATGGTGGGGCTGGTTTTATTCTTTTCTAGAAACTAAGGCTGCTTAAAAACAAAATCAATTCATGGAAAAAAGAAGTCTCAAGGGTGTGAGACGAAGAGCTTTCAAGCGCTAGTGAAAATGAAGAGCAAGGTGATCTCTTAGACGAAGAAAGAGCGTGGCGGGAGGTGCATAGAGCTAAATATAATGTGCAACTTAGAGAAAATGAAATCAAATGGAAGCAACAGTCCAGGGCCCAATGGTTAAAAGTGGAGTATAAGAACACAAAATTCTTCCATGCAATGGCAAGTGCCCATGCTCAATCTAATAGAATCAAAGGCATATTGGTGAAAGGTGAGAGATTGGAAGGCAAAGAAAAGGTGTGTGCAACAATCGTCAATTTCTATTCGATCCTTTTAACTAAGGAAGAGTAGCATCATCCTTCTATTGACAATTTTCAGTATGATGCTATATCAAGGGTTGTGGCAGAGTCTCTTGAATCCCCCTTTTCTGTTGAAGAAATAGAAAAAGCTATTGCCGATTTAAGTAACGACAAACCCCCCGGCTTGGACGGTTTCCCGATCGCCTTCTTCCAAAAAATTTGGGAATTCTCAAGGAAGACATGATCATTTTTATTAATGAATTTTTTGAAAAAGGTTTCCTTCCGACTGAGATGGGAGCCACTTTTATTGCGTTAATCCGAAAAAAGGAAGGGGCAAAAACTTTAAAAGACTTCTGACCAATCACTTATTGGGCAGTCCATATGAGAATCTCGGAAAATTATTAACATCCAGATTTCATGCGACTATTTCCAAAGTCATATCCAAATCACAAGGTGCTTTTGTCATCGGCCGGCAGATAGTGGACAACACTTTGATAGGAAATGAATGCATTGACACTTGTAACAAAAGAGGCTCCAAAGGGGTAGTTTGCAAACTGGATATAGAAAAGGCTTTCAATCATGTTGATTCGGGCTTTCTAGATTATATGCTTCATCATATAGGACGTGGGGAAAAATAAAAATTGTGGATTTGAGCATGCGTAAAGCCGGCAAAATTCTCAGTTCTTGTGAATGGTTCCCCAAATGGCTATTTCGGTGCCTCAAGGGTATTGTGGCGAGGTGACCCGCTATCGCCATACCTTTTTGTGGTGGTTATGGAGGGCCTCAATGGGTTAATAGCCAAAGGGGAGGAGCTTGGTCTATTAAAGGGCTTTAGAGTGGATAACTCTTCATTCCAAATATCCCATCTCCAATATGCGGATGACACACTTCTCTTTTGCGAGGCCGATGAATCCAAGGTTCTAAATCTTTGTAAGATAATAGTATGCTTCTAGGTAGTTTCGGGGTTGAAGGTCAACATATGTAAAAGCAAATTGATGGAAGTGGGTCTATCAACTACAGAGGTTGGATCTTATGCCAAAATATTCGATTGTTGTGTAGGCTCCTTACCTTGGGATTGCCTTTATGTCTATGCAAGCTAATCTAAGATGATTTGGAACAAAGTTCTAGAAAGGCTTGAGAGGAAACTATCGTGTTGGAAGAGAAGGCATCTATCATTGGGGGGTAGGTTGATGCTAATTTAAGTGGCAGTCCAACATTCCGGTTTGCTTCATGTCACTACTCAAGTGCCCAGGATTTGTAGTGAATAGACTGGAAAAAATATGGCGGGACTTCTTATGGGAAGGGGTGAACAACAATTGGAAATTTCATCTCTTGAATTGGGTAGAGGTATGCAAGTTGCAAAATCACAGGGGTGCCAAACTCTGATTATTGGGAGACATGAACTTAGCACTCCTAGGTAAGTGGGTCTGGAGGTTTAGGGTGGAAAATGAAAGCTTATGTAGGGTCGTGGTGGAAAAGAAATGCGAGGTTCAAAAAGGTGCGTGGTGGACAAAAGACTCGTCTTTATGCAACGCTTTGCATATTTGGAAAGCGGTGGCTGCACTAAAAAACAAGGCATGGGCAAGTGTTCACTTCACTTTCTGTAATGACGAAGACATTAGATTCTGGGAAGACATTTGAATTGGGGATCAAAGGTTGAGGGAGGTTTTCCCAATGCTAGTAGGAATTGCAGCGGAAGCTAATGTCAAAGTGGCAAGATGTTTTTCATTCATCGGAGAAGAGGTTGTGTGGGCTCTTCCATGCAGAAGGAACCTGGAAGGTTCGGAAATAGCCAAATTGTGAATTTCCTGAGTATGCTTAGCAAGACTCGCCCATCACTTTCCAAAAGAGACTCTTTGAAATGGACTATAGAGGATTCGGGTTTCTTCTCGGTGAAGTCATTCTACACCATGATCTCAGGAGTAACATATGACACATTGATTTTCCATACCACTTTTATTTGGAGTTACGGAGCTCCTCCTAAAGTGGCAGCCGTAGCATGGCTAGTGGGCAAAAACAGGTTACTCACAGTAGATAACTTGCGTAAAAGGTAAATGATTCTCCCAAATGTGTCTCCTATGCTTTCGGAATGATGAAACAATGAACCACCTTTTCATTCACTGTTTTTATGCTAGGAAAATATGGGTTTTTTTTTCTCTCAAGACTAGCATCCAACGGGTTTTGCCACCCTCCATCGAATCTATACTTCTGTCATGGCATGGTGGGGGCAACGAGAAGACAGGTATGAAAATCTGGCACTTATGTTTGCTAGCGGGAATTTGGTCAATATGGTCAGAAAAGAATCGGTGAGCTCTTTGGAAGTTTGCAAGCTAGTGGTTGGTCTTGTTCAGGATTGGGTGGATGATCCTTCAGCCTTATCTTAGCTCTTTCGTCTCTTATACGCTTGTATTATAGTTTCTACTTTCTCTTTTCTTTTTGTATTTTTCAGCCTTTGGCCTTTTCGAATGATATTACCGTTTCTAAAAAAATGGTGTATGGAGTGCAATTTTAGTAATAAGAGTGAAAATGAGGTTAGTTAAGATTGCTGACCAAGAAGTTTCCCAGAATGACTGCTTTCGATACCTTGTGTCAATAATTCATGAGTGGGGAGATTGAAAAGGATGTTGCCCATAGAATTCAAGCTGGGTGGAAGAAATGGAGTTGGCCTCTAGAGTTTTATGTGATTGTTGTGTACCAATCAAACTAAAAGGGATTTTTACAGAATAATATGACCAGCCATGCTGTATGGGACAAAATGTTGGTAGTTAAAGAACAACATGTTCATAGGATGAGTGTAGCTGAAATGATGATGTTGAGATGGATGAGTGGCAAGACAAGGAAGGATAGAATGAGAAATGAATGCATTCAAGGGAACTTAGGAGTAACAGCAATAGATAATAAGACGAGGGAAAGTAGATTTAATGGTTTGGTCATGTGTAATAGAGACCAAGAAACATGCCGGTTAGGAGTGAGTTGGTACAAGTTGAAGGCTCTAAAAGGGCAAGGGGAAGGCCCAAAAGGATATGGATGGAGGTAGTAAGAAAAGACTTGATGACCTATGGTCTAATTGAAGGTTTGGCCCTTGATGGAGTGGAATGGTGGAACTGGATTGATGTAGCAGACAGCAATTAATTGGGATAAGGCTAGATGATGGTGATGATGTTTTTTTTTAAGATGCTTGAGCCAGTCCTGCTGCTCCTCGATTAAACAGTTCATTTAATCTGGATCAGTGGGGCCATTTTTTATTTTTTTATTTTTATTTTAGTGTTGTAATCCCTTTTTTTACCAGTTTTTTTTTCCCTCTTTCTTTAATGAAATCTCAACATCAGCTTCAAAAAATAAATAATGAATAAAGACACCAACATAAATGCTGGAAAGGACATTTTGTAAATGAAAAAAATAAATAAGAAAAAGAAGAGGATCAGAAACAGTTGGGAAACAACAATATATGTCTGCTTATAAGTATTTATATGTGTGTTTTGTAGATGGACATGAGTACTAAATAGATGTGTGCCGAACATTTTCCTTTTTGTAATGCTCAATTCACGATTTTCTTGGCAAATATTAAAGATTATCATCTGATTCTGATGATGGGCCATATTACTGTGTCCTATTTCTAGACTCGTGCGCAGAATGCAACAAAACTTAAAAAGATCATCCAAGATTCAAAGGAAATTGTGATCGAGTCCGATATTCGAAACAGGATGCAGCCTTTGAAGGATCAGCTCATGAAAACAATAGATCACCTTCACACTGTCTTTGAGAGCCATGTCTTTGTTGCAATATGCCGAGGTTATTGGGACCGGATGGGGCAGGTCTGTTCATACGAAGTTTTTCTGTAACTTAAAAATTTGTGGGATATATAGCATACAGATTAATTTTCTTTTTCTTTTTTTGGTCTGATTACAGGATATATTAAGCTTCTTGGAGAACAGGAAAGAGAACCGGTCATGGTACAAAAGTTCAAGAGTTACTGTGGCAGTAAGTATGGTGCTATTCTCCAAAATTTTAAAGTTGAGGAAATATATAATGCTTGATGAAGCTGTTGTTTGGCTCAATTGTTTATGTGGGTTCCACCTAGTTCTCAAATCATTCATATGGATGGGTTCCATGGTGGTTTGCAAACGCCCCAAAAATCTCCCCATCAGATGATCTTGTCTGATTCAGGCGCTGTTAAAAGTTGACCATTTATTATGATTGTCTATTTTAGTCGCATGGCTAGGATCATTTGTTAGGGGGGTTCTTAGGGCACGGACTGTCCCATGATGGGACGAACCAGATCAACTACTTAGATTACTAATAGGTGGGTCTGACACCATTACTGGGTTGAACAAAAACACCATTTCCCTCTTATGGAACGTCATGTTACACCTCTTTGCCATTTGTGCTGTCTGATTTTGGCTTGGGTTTTGCAGATTTTGGATGACTCCTTTGCATCACAGATGCAACAGTTGCTTGGAAATGCACTGCAAGAAAAGGACTTGGAGCCACCTAGATCGATTATGGAAGTTCGGTCCATGCTCTGTAAGGATGCACCAAATCACAAGGAATCAAATTACTACTATTAGATATGCTTTGTCTGTTGTGTGTGTATATAAATATATATGAGGAAAGAGGCATTAATTTTTTCACTACAAGAGCACGAAGGACCCATACATAAATAGGCTATGTCGGGCACAATCGTAGCCAAGGAGATGTGAATGAAGACCTCATCATTGGTCTGCAACCGGGGAGATGAGCATCCAAAAGCAACTAACTCAGCCGATTTTGTACAGGCAAAGGGACTACAGTTAGGATTTATATAAGAGAAGATAGCCCGCCTTCATCTCATCCAGAAATGTAGGATCCTTTGTAACAGGTGATTGTTGATTGTACTGATCACCTTTGTTGAATTCAATTTTCAATTGATTAGTTCTGTTTTTTGTTTCACCCAGAGGAACTACCTATTTCTTCGCTCCCCATTGTGTACTGTCATCTTATTTCTGTGGCATTAATGGATCCAAAGTGTTCATTTCTGATGATAAGAGGCAAAGCCAAAATAACAGAAAGCAACCTCAGAAAACTGCAGAAACACGTCGATGACATTTCATCTCCACTGTAAGGTTATGCACCCAGATTGAAATTCTCTCTTTAAGAAAGAATGATTAAAGTATTTAGGGAATCATAGGGTGCTGAGAGTCAAACCACTACTGCAGTGCTGAGGAGGCTTCGTGCTGTACATGGGGCATATCACCCTAATCCGAACTGTCCAACAATGCGACTTGCTGTAGCTGGGTCATGCATCCTGAGAATCAGATTTGATAGGAGAACCGTGACCAGTTGCTGATGGATATTTGTTTATGTTGGACCATTTACCATTTGGTTCTTTTCTTTTTGTCTATTACATGTCCACCAATATGCCAGTTTTAAACATACTCTTAACTTTTGGGTCGTAATTCATCTAGTGTCCCACCATTTGTTTATGTGGTTCCGATTTGTGGTACGTGTGACACAGGAGTAGATGTGGTGAGGTCATCACTGTCTTCCTCACGGGATAACTACTATGAATCCTCAAAGCTTCAGGGGCTCCTCAACCGGACTTCCTCGAATCCACGAGAGGAGAAAAAAAAATTGAATTTCATTAATAATAATGTAAAATGATTAACAATGAAATTAAAACAAGTTTAAATAGATTAAACAAACCCTAGAAAACCCTAGATGCATAAGAAAAGAGTTCTAATCAAAATAAGAAACTTAATCATGCAAAATCCGCAATTTATGCAACTATCTGCAGAATTCGTCGATCGATCGGTCAAACGGGCCAGGAATTGTCCAGAGAGTTTTCTGGATTTCCTGCTGATTTTTTATCGATCGATAGACAGCCAAATTCATCGATTTTCTTGTCTTCTTCTGGTCCATCTGCTCCAGGAACATGCTCACACCGCGCCCTTCATCAGGGGGTCTCCTCCCTACATCAATGTGATGTATATGGTAGGGGAGACTGTTATGTGGCAATTGTGGTATCATCATACGGCTTGGTGATTGGTTTTTTGCATTCACGTGTTTTGCTGTTTCTATCGTTGGTGCCATAGGGTCCCCATGACTGCAGTTCAGGTGACTGTCATGCAATGCCATTCATTGTAGATGCATGTCAGTTTTCAATGTTTAGACAACAGGTGCCAGCGAAATATTGTTGTCTGATCTGATTCAATTTCATGTCTGGTGTGGAGAAGGGTTCCTCAAATGACAGTACCCATTTTCCTCAAATGACAGTACACAACTCACAAAAGCATCAAACCGTTGGTAAATTTGGAATTTTTGAAATGCTTATTGGTTTTCTTAAACGGCCGCTATTCCCAGCCAGAGCCTACAGCCAGAGCTTATAGATAGGGGCCTCTTAGTCATTGCTGTGGGTTGGAAATTTAGATGTCTGGCAGGCGGTTGACCGTCTTTTGCTAATGATGCAGTAGCGTAGGCAAGAGATTGATGAAGCAATTCATTGCATTCGAGATCAGGGCACTCACCAGGTGGAGGGCACCATTAACAACGTCCTGGTACAAAATCAAGCTTCATTCACCAGGTGGGTCATGTGCGGATGTTAATTGTAGGCCGTGCAACCGGGTCACAAATGGATGTGGAATGTGAGCTGTCATCTTTTTTGTAACCATCTCCCTTTCGCCAAGGCTTAGATGATGATGATCTTTTTCCCTTGTGCACTGACCAGCCTGCTTTTTTGGGCCGGGGCATGTTCGCAGTGGCTCTCACCTGATAAATGGCATGTATGTGGTACGTAGTTATGTTAGTGTGGGCGTGAATCACAGTGCTAGCACAGCTGAATGGGGGATGTTGCGTTTCAGTTAGTTGTATAACAGCTGCTGATCTTTGAACTTAGAATGAACGTTAGCTAGCCCCACAAACAACCCTCAACCCTGTCTCTGCACCTGCTGCATGCGACATGTCCAACATGGCAAGTTAGTAGGTGCATCCGGGCATTGCATACAAGAAAATCACGTCAGTTCTGTTGGACATTGCCTATGTTGAATGCGGGGAGCAGATTTGGTCAGGTGCGGGTAACACCGAGTTCCATCCGTTACTGTGTGAGCCACGCCACATGAAGCAGTGGTGATAATGACACCATTGAAACCTCTATCGGACCCACCGTGATGCTTTGAAACCGTCCTGGAGCCACTGATGTTTATTTGCCATTGAACCTGTTTATAAGGGTAGACCTGGATGAAGGGAAAACACAAATATCAGCTTGATCAAAAACATCCGTGGCCCAAGAAGTTTTCAACAGTAGGCATCCAACCACCACCCACCCCACCCCCCCCCCCCCTCCCCCTCCTGTTTCCTGTGGTGTGGGCCACTTTGATCTCTCTTTTTGGGCTCATCACTTAAAATGATCTGTTAAAATGGATGATGGTATGGATAAAACATGTACATCATGGTGGGCCCCAGAGAACCCCTGCCAGGACTGAGTCGTCCTAGCAGGGGTAGGACGCAAAACAGATGGACGGTGTAGATTTAAAGCACATACATCAAGGTGGGCCGCACAGTCACAGCCTAACTGAACTTCGAGTTAGCCTGACGTGACCAAGTCCGCTCCCTTGAATGCAAGCCATTGGCAACTATTCTAACCAACCATTTTTTTTTGCAGGGCCAAACGAACCACTTCTTTTTGTGGGGCCAACTGTCGAATGAGTGGGCCAGCTTAATTTGCGTATGGTAATCTTCAGGGTAGGGCAACTTTATGCACCAATAAGATGTCCCACCCACTTGCCAGGTCGGCATTTTGGTGCTGCCTTCCCAATCATAAGTGCTTTGAATCTGGTTAGTCCTAGCTGAAAAGCCAACAAGCAAAGGACTGAAGGGCCAAAACAGTGACTGGGCTGAAAAGTTAGCGTGCTGTAGGTTTGAAGCAGCTAAGGGCTTACGGTTTTAGGCTGGAAAGAATGTGAAAGGAAACAAAGACAGGAAGACAGAGGACCCTCGTGGGGCTAGAAAATAGAGGAATCACGTCAACACGCAATCTCTTGGGCAATCCAGAGGTGAACAATCCAGATCAATCAAGGTGGACAGCTGACCTTTCCACTACGGGCATGCCTGATGCTTAAGGACACGTTGATTGGATTGTTTCCCTGAACCTATCGCATTTTGACATACATAAAATGAAACTGTGCTAATCAGGCATCAAACACAAAATCCATTTACATAGCTGATAATCTGAAGAATTTCAGTCCAATGTATCAAGTTCAAGAGAAGAATCAGAAAGTTACAAGTGCAGAAGCTTAATTTTCAAATTGCACGAGGAAGCATTCTCTGCTGAATTAAAGCATATATACACAAGCAAGGTGCAACGATTTGAGAGGAATGATAAAGCAATCCATAACACAACAAGACCCTGCAAATCTTAATTTTACACATTTGAGAACACCCCCAAGGTGTCTTCTTCCGGCACTGATCCCCCGAGCGGCAGATCTTCCAGCACAAATAAAATTCACAACAGCTTCGATATAACACGGCAAGACGACCAGAAAGCCACGGATGCCGCACTATACAATGCTGGGTTTTGATATATCCTGTCAAAATAGCGCAAGGAAAAAGATTTGTATGAGATAATAAAACACAATTCTACGCTGCCAAAGTTGGGAGGAAGACGTGATCCATAGCATAAACAAGTAGATCTTTGATCTTTATACTTCAAAATGTAGATTGGCTCCCCTCAAGGAAATGAAAAGAAAAGATTCATGGCAATGCATCACAGAGTTCTACATCCAAGGCAGCTTTTCAAGGATTAAAAATCTGTTCTGGTGTATCATATAGTTCACCACCAATAAAGATTCTTGTTGCTCTGATTGCTCTGCATCGTCCTCCATCAGGTCCGTATCTGGCCAACACACCCATATTGTCTATATTCAAAGACAGTTTGTGTCAGCCGTCAGGCAATGCGTATTGGTTTCAGACAACATCTTAAACCTTGCAGTGTTTGGCTGCACTGCCTAATTACGGTTGACAGGGCTTTCCCAAGTTCCCTTTATGTCCTTGGTGTATTTTTATTTTAACCTGCATTAAGCCAGCTGGTGATTTCCCCTTTTTCTGCAAATCATGGTTAGGATTAGAAACGAGACGTGGGTCTTATCACAACCATGATTTGGTGTCTGCACATCCTGTCAGACTTGAGAATAGTGACCATTCAAACATTCCCCCAAGTTGTCAGGAAGGACAAGGATACAACAATCAGAGTAGTGGACACCAAATAATTTACTGTTTATAGAATCTCAAATAGGTGGCATTTGTAATTCAATGACGGAAGAAAGCATCTTGGAGATATAGGAATCATCATCGACTACTGAATCAATTTTGGGGCAGAACGAGTAGGAAGCAACCTACCCAATGGCAGTGGCACCCCAAGATGCTACATTGTAAACAACTTTGCTTCCATCCCAAGCCTTTTGAAGTTTTCCCTTTTTCTTCTTCACAGAGAATGTTTTGCTGAGAGCTGAAAAGGGCACAGAAGGGTAACAGTAGCATTAGAACTTTCCTAGCTGTCTGCTGAACTCAGGAATCATCATTGACTAGAAATGAAGAACAAAATGGCCACCAAAAAAAAAATGGCAACTTGATAAATTTTCGATTGAAGTTCTCTTTAGAACATATGAGCATATATTTATGTAGTGAACTTCTGAGGTAATGTAATCAAACTTGCCTTCTTGGAGTTGAATGGGGGTTAATTCCTGCAAAACCAAGTGCAAACCTATCAAATCTCATCCGATTAAGTTTTGATACATGCAAAATAGATTTTGTAGCTGGTCGAACATCTCAAAATTGCTCTACTCTTTGATCTTTTGCTGCTGCTTTTTTTTCCCCCTTCTGCCCAATCTTTTGTTTAAGAGTTATTCTTTTTTCCTCTTGTATGTGTAAGTTTATTAAATTTGAAGAGCTGTTGGAAGGGTACGGTGAGACACCTATTTAAATAGAGGAATTCAAAAAGGAAAAAAAAAAAAGTTAGGTTTTCTACTGTTTACAAGTAAACTGAGACTCTTTTATGTGGGGCAAAACGTGTAAACTGTTTGCAACTTGTAAACACTTTACGTGCAAACTGTTTACAACTTGACGATTTTGCAAGCATCCAACATTAGATAGGTGGACCTTGTAATGATTAATCCAGACATCCACGCCTGGTGGGCTTCCTCTGCTTGCCCTCAGCATATAAATTAGGGTTGATTGAAGGATGCTGGCTTCCTGATCAATGGATATTTTGACCATTAAATGTGGTTCTTCACCTGTTATTCTCACCATCCATATGCAGTCCCTTTCGATTAGAATTTGACAAGCACAAATGAACCCTTAGTTGCAGGATCTTTCAAACTGGATGCCACTCCCGCTTTGAATCAC
This sequence comes from Liriodendron chinense, assembly GCA_003013855.2. Lineage (NCBI taxonomy): Eukaryota > Viridiplantae > Streptophyta > Magnoliopsida > Magnoliales > Magnoliaceae > Liriodendron > Liriodendron chinense. Next base: position 784,701 of record PVNU02002560.1, on the reverse strand, counting down.
ACTTAGGACTCCACTCCCACATTCAAATCATTTGCTGCTTCACTTTACACTTTGTGCAACCATAGGTTGTCCTCCCAGGGAGTGAAAGGTAACACCCCCCCTTAATGTCTCCTACTACTCGACCTCCTTCATGGACGCACTTTTCTTCCTTTGTGCCACCAAGCTCCAATGAAGCATCCTCTGGGCATCCTCCACCACTAGAGGATGGACCCTCACGATTGGCCCCTCCTTCCTCCTCTCTCCATAGCCTTCTGTCCTTCCCCGAGCTTACCCGAGTCTCCTCTTTCTGCTTCCCTCCTTCCTCTCTAACCTCTAACCTCCCACCCCCACCCCATTCCCTTGGGATTTCTTCAACACCGCATCCTTAGAAGACAACCCCACACACACCAACCCCCTCTGCCTCCCTCCCTTCCCCTTTTTTTAGACCTCTGATGCTCCTTCCTTTTCCACTTTGCCCCTTTCATTCTTCCCGCTCCACTTCCTCGCTATTTGGTGGTTCCCTGAATCTGGACCATACCTGGCCCTCTGAAACGAGAGTTTCAACCCCTCCAACTGTCTCCCATTCGATGACTCAGTGACGGAGGATATCTCATTTTCATCCACATTTTCTAGACGAACGAAAGCAGACCCCTTCTCCCTGGTATCACTCCACCTGGGAATCACCACCTCCCTCACTATCGCTAACCTTCCAAAAACCCTTATGAAGTTGAGCTCTGATCAACCCTCTGCAAAACTTTCCACGAAGAGGATTGGGCTTGGGGATAGAACCTGACAACTCTGGATTCTTCCTCCTTTCAAGCAGGTTCTTTTCCCCGGTCGACATCACTGACGTATATTTTCTCCCTTACCTCCCCCATCTTTGTGATCGGCTTCTGAGAATCCCATTGGATTGACCTCACAATCATAATTGTGACCTGCCTCACGTTCTTCCTTTCATCTTCTGTCTCATTTTCAAATGGCAACCTCCCTGCTATGTGCGTGTGGAGTAATGCTCCCCTGCGGGCTCCAGAGTAGGGGAGCTTAATGTGAGAACTTTTGGACATTGTTGGGGTGGCCCACACCATGATTTGTATGTGGCATTTGCTTCAAGCATCAGCTGCTTCTCCCAATAATAGGCTTAGGGCTCAAAAAAATAGGGTAATCAGAGATTTAGGTGGGCCTCATCATAGGGGAACACCAAATAGGGTTACGCCCACCCTTCCAACCGTTTCCCTTAGTGTGGCCCACCTGAATCGCAGACGGACCAGTTATTGGGACCTAGGCCTAATATGTGGTGACTCATTTATTGGTTGGAATGGATGTCACATACACAGCACGGTGGGCTCCATACAAAATCAAGGATGGGACCCCTCCTAACCGCTTTCCTTGTTGTGGCCCATCTGAATGACGAATGAGCCTGATTTTTGGGCTCTGGGCCTAATATGAGGTGACGCATCACGCATCTGATGGTTGAAGTGGATATCACATACACATCAAGGCAGGCCCTGAACAAAATGAAGGATGGGTGTCCCTCTCCCAACTGTTTTCCCACCTGAATCATGGACCGGGCTGATTTTTTGGCCCTGGGCCTAACGTGAGCTAACACAACTGATGGTTGGAGTGGATGTCATGTACACATCGCGGTGTGGGCCACCCACCAGGCCAGTGGTTTGAGTACTGCTATCAGTACAGGACACTCAACAGGTCAGTGTTTTGAGTACTACTATCAGTACAGGACACTCAATATAGTCATAAGAGTCCTAGCCTGTGCAGACAATAGCTAGCTGCATAGCTGCACTGCGACCCAATAGTATAGGCTCTCTCCGAGATAAATGCCTAATTAATTTACATTGGCTTTAATATACATACAGATCAGTGTTGCATTGCAGCATTGCAGGAGTCAATGTTTTGCTTGCTTTCTAACGAAGAAGAAGAAGAAGAAGAAGAAGAAGCATCAAACATATGGTTCACAAATTCAGTTCAGCGTGTGATGTCCCACCAATGATATCCAAAGGCAAAAGGAATTGGACATATTGTAGCGATCAACCGATGGCAATTTTAAATGTAATGAAAAAATGGTATTTTACATAATTGATTACTCAATTGCTTTCATATTCAAAAAGGTTGATCTAATGAAAGCTCAAAAGCAAGAAGAAGAACATTGACGTGCCTTAGTTTGTTTTAATGATAATAAATATTCAGCCATGAAGCATGCAATTCCTTCAACGATATCTTCTTGTCGGACAAGAACATAACTGTCTGGGTCTGACTCGTTCTCCCCATCAATATGTCCTTCCCATAAGTCAGTTTCACTAACCACATCCCAAGAGCTACCTTCTTCTGCTACCAAGAAAACATATATTGTCAGCAATTAACACTCATCTGTCTCCAAAATATCAGAAGTATTTATATATATAAAACTATTTCAAAATGCACTGAAATAAAATTCAGCTATAAAATACATATACTCCTGCACATAGCCAACTTCACAAGAGATTAAATACACATGTAACATATCTTAAGGAAGCTCCATAACAACAGGAAAGAGTCTTTTTTTATTTTTTTTTTATTTTTTTAGTGCCTACCAGCCATATTGTGAGGAACAGACATGTGGATGCTGCCAAGATTTTCGAGGAAGTTGGGCGATTCCACTCTAGACTTGAGAAGATCACATAGCTGATAATCAACATGAGACAAGTTTAAATCCTCTAACAGATAAAGTTCCAACACATACTACTGTTACCACTAGCTGCTAAGTGATGCATCAAAATCATGAAATGCAATGTAAAAACTGGTCTAGGGCACTTCATGGATTTGCATGTCAACATGTTACCCTTTCCTTTGTTTTAGACGGTATATTATGAAGTATGATGTGTCTCAACTATATTTCCACATTGTGCATGTATAACTAACAAGATGTGATATCCTGAGGGAGAGAGACAGGAAGAAGGGTGGCGTAGCAAGGAGCATGTTGAGATGGATGCTTGGGAAGGTCGGGAGAGCTGATGGAGATTGTTTGGTTATGCACTCAGAAATTTGGAGATGATGCTTGTGAGGAAACTATGATTAAGGTTAAAGGGCCTGAAAATAGGACAGTAGGGAAATGCTTTGGATAGTCTATGTAACACCCCGTAAAATCGCCTTTTCTAAACCCAAACATGGACTCGGGTCATGTCATGCACGCATCACATAAGGCTGATTAATTTACCGCCCTTGAACATAAAAGAACCAAAATATCAATAAAGGTAAACTTAAATACAGTCGAAATAGGCCCTTGTACCACCCACCCAAAGATCAATAAATTCGAAACTTGGAATTAATGACTCTCTCGCCAGGCTTGACGACCTTAGACAGGTGTAATTGGGAAGTCAGCATCTTAAATTACATAGCTTTAAAAACCAATGAAGGCACTTGTAAGTGCATACACACCCAAGTAGAAACTAACCCAAGCAATCATTACCAATTACACTTTTTTTCTAGGTGGGCCATTAGGACCCTTGCATGGCTATAAAATTTAGAATTTAGGCTCTAAATATAACATCAAACCCGTCCTCAAAGCCGTGGCCCCGATCAATGATCGACGACCTTTGAATGAAATTTTCCTCATATCCAATAAATGCCACATCCAAATTGCACGGAATTATAACCGTAGGAAGATCATGCCTTGAGGAAGCTATCCCGTGAATTAGATTAGTCTAGAGGGGCCAAGTGCGCCCCACACGACTAAAACAATCCCTCATAGGGCCATTGTCATACAATTTCAACAACCAGGGCCATTCCCACAAACACCTACAATATAAAAACACCTATTCCAACACTCTCCGCATTTCATTTTCTCAGAAATTGCTGAGAGTGAAGGAGAGAGCGAGCTAGAGAGTGAGAGAGGAAGGAGGGTGAGTGTGGAGGTTGTGCATGCCACTCCACCTCTCACCATTTGCACCCACTACGTTCTAGACCCTGCCATCCACCCCAAACCGTCGTCTCCAGCTCCATAGGTAAGAAAATGTAGCTCAACACTCCATTTCCTGAGTTTTCTTTTAAGAATCCCTAAAATTTCTAACATGCAAGCTCTATTCTTGTAGGAATACCCAAATTTCTTCAAGAAACTAAGGTGTGGACCATTATCCCTAGGCTATCTAGGATCCAAATGTAGTTAGATGTAGTCAATGCTTAGATTCGTTGAAATCATATGGCTAGATGGATGTTGGAATGCTTTGTCATGCTTAATTGTTGACTTATGTGCTGAATATTGCTTGCTTGAACCTTTGATGTCACCGCATGAGCCTAAAATGACTTACGTGCTCACTTTTATGTTGCATGATTACAATGTTGCTATGCTAAAGTGTTTTTCCTATGGTACGCGATGCTAATTGAAGTGGCATGCCTTAGAAGTTGGAATTTATGATGACTTTATGTGATTACTGTTCTTGATGTGCTGAATTTGTATGTTATGTGATTTGAGCTTGCTCTACTGCAAATTCATGTTGCTTTTATTCATAAAATATGCCTTGCATGTTTATTTAATTCGACAAATAGATAAGAATTGGGGCGGCCGATTGAGGTTGGCTGCCATTGGGCTAGAAAGGTCGATCTGTAGAGGAAAGCGGGTGACCGGCTGTGGTTTGAGGACCACATGGGTCATGCATGTCTAAGGTCAGCCTTCCCGTTCTTCTCCTCAATCGAAGGTACCGGCCCGACGCCGGATTGGATTTGTGCATGTGGTGTTACCGTCGCTGCTCAATCAAATCCAAGATACCAACATCACCGCTGGATCGGCCCACTTATGAATAGCATCGCGAATCTATTCCCAAGTCTCATGAGCCGGGCATGGTGGTATAGGACTCGTGTTCGAGCTGTCGGCCTACACTGGGGTGACAAGCCTCCCGTAATGTCCATTGAGCACCCGTGGAGGTGACGAGCCTTCCACTTAACTATGGGAAGGGGTGACGAGCCCTTTTTCCCGCCTGAGTTGGGCATGACTTAGGAGTCGCGGCCAAATCGAGCTCTCGGGCAATGACCCAAGGTTGGATCGAGGGGTTTCTGGCGATGATAGGCATTCACTGCGCAGGGAGCTAGATGGTCCTAGTTTAGCTGAGTGATAGGGTATAGGTATGGTGACTTCGCCAACCAGCTGGATGCTTAAATGAAATAATTAACAACTTGGCTAATCATGCATGGTTCGGCATGGCACGCATTGTGTGCGGGTGATGGGGTGATGCCTCCTTCATTGACGGCTCGGGTCTGTGCGGGTGATGTGGTGGTGTCACTCACTGTCAGTTGTGACCAAAACGGTGATCGGGCATGCATTTACATTTCATGCATTAAGATTATAAGATGTGGTTCTATGCCTACGCATATGTTTGCTATGTGTGTATGTTTAATTCATTACCTACATTTGACTATATTTGTACCATGGGTAACTTAGGGAAATGGAACCACTGAGTTAGCTACTCACTCCCACTCTGCAACGGTGTTTTAAAACACCAACCAGGCGAATTCATCGATGCAGGTACCCCAAGGGCAAACACACTAGATGGGGCCTTGTTAGACCGGTTGAGGGGACCCTTTTTATGAGATCTGGTATTGTATATTTTAGATTTAGCTCACTTAATTTCAGTTACATCTCTATTTCATTGCTTAGCTTGACCTATCATTGTGATTCGGTGCAACGTGGATCAAATACTTGCTTAACACGCATCCGCATATGCATGAGTGACTCTCGAGATATCGGGGATCGAGTTTGTACTCAATCCCTGAAATTCCGAGCTGTTACAGGAATAATGGTCCGCACCTTAGTTTCTTGAAGAAATTTGGGTATTCCTACAAGAATAGTGCTTACGTGTTAGAAATTTAGGGGATTCTTAAAAGAAAACTCAGGAAATGGGGTGTTGAGCTACATTTTCTCACCCATGGAGCTGGAGACGACGGCTTGGGGTGGATTATGGCGTCTAGAACGTAGTAGGTGCGAATGGTGAGAAGTGGAGTGGCATGCACAACCTCCACACTCACCCTCCTTACTCTCTCACTCTCTAGCTCATTCTCTCCTTCACTCTTAGCAATTTCTGAGAATGAAATGGGGAGAGTACTGGAATAGGTGTTTTTATATTGTAGGTGTTCGTGAAAATAGCCCTGGTTGTTGAAATTTTATGACAATGACCCTATGAGGGGTTGTTTTAACCATGTGGCGCCCACCTGGCCCCCTAGATTAATCTAATTCACGAGATAGCTTCCTCAAGGAGTGATCTTCCTACGGTTATGATTTCATACAATTCGAATGCGGCGTTTATCGGACATGAGGAAAAGTTCATTCGACGGTCACTGATCATCAATTGGGGCCGCGGCTTTGAAAACGGGTTTAATGTTATATTTAGAGCCTAAGTTCTAAATTTCATAGCCATGCAAGAGTCCTAACGGCCCACCTAAAATAAGGTGTAATTGGTAATGATTACTTGAGTTAGTTTCCACTTGGATGTGTATGCACTTACAAGTGCCCTCGCTGGTTCTTACAGTTACGTAATTTCGGACGATGACTTTTCAATAACACCCGTCCAAGGTCGTCAAGCCCGGCGAGAGGGTCATTCTTTCCAAGTTTCGAATTTATTGGTCTTTGGGTGGGTGGTACAAGGGCCTATTTCGAGTGCATCTAAGTTTACCTTTAATGATATTATGGTTCTTTTATGGTCAAGGGTGGCAAATTAATCAGCCTAATGTGACGTGTGCATGACATGACCCGAGTCCGTGTTCGGGTTTAGAAAAGGCGATTTTACGGGGCATTACAGTCTCGTAAGAAGAGATACAGAGGTTTTTTTTTCTGATGGCCAATAGGGAAATGGTTTGGATCTTCTCTTTTCAGGACAGTAGGAAATAATTTGGATCTTCTTCTTGTCAGGACAGTAGGAAATCGCTTGGATCTTCTTCTTCTTATGATGGGGAATCATTGCACCCCTTTACAAACAAGAACATTCCTCCAAATAGAATACCTTACAAACAAGAGGATTCTCCTAGGATCGCACCGCTTACAAATAAGAGCATTCCCTCGGAATTCAAGGGGTCCCAGTTACAGCTCTTAAAAACGAAGAAGCTCCCGCCCAACTAATCACCCTTCTTTGGCAAGGGAGTCAGCAATCTTGTTATCTCCCTCCATAGATGATAAAATCTAAAACCTCAAAAAGGCACAATTTCCTATATAACTCCAAATAAAACTCCCAAGTTTCTTATTCCTTCAATGATATGCCCCTCTTTAAAGTTTTTAATAATCTCCTTTAACAGTTAATTCTTTCTTATAGGTATCTCCTTCAATAATTAATGGGACAAGAGAAGTTTGGTCAACCCTCATCTCAAGCTCCTGCCTCTGCTTCATCTGAGTGTTTTTTTTTTTTTTTTCGAGAAGATGACGGGAAATTTTGTTAAAGGCCTGCAGCCGAAGCAAAGCAGGAAAAAAATACAAGGGAAAAAGGAAAAAAAAAAAAAGAGCCCACCCAACAGGCACCCAAACTAACACTTAACACACTAAAAAAAAAAGGCCCAATCTGCCATCTTAATGCCAGATTTGTTCTCTCTGAAAGTTCCGGCTGTGGAAGGCTCTGGATAACGAACAGAGCTTCCATTGAAGTGAAGCTTCCATAATCTGGTAGGTGGATTTTTTTTATCATTTGCTTCCTCACATTGCTTTCCTTTCTTCCGAATCAATTGTCAGTTACCAATCTCCTAAAAAATTAGATTGGAGGCAGCAACATCATGAAATACTAGGGTGCGAGTGTGTGCCTATGAAAATTAGAGCTTTCTCATGGCTGCCTTCCTTTGGGGAAGCCGCTGACAGTTCACTAGCTTCATAAAAGAGGGTGTGCCATGCCTAACAGGAGCATCATGTGCTGCAAAGAGGCAGAGAATGTAAATCATCTCTTTATCCATTGTGATGTAGCCAGGAAAATCTGGGCCGGGTTCTATCCGAATTCAAAATGAGGTGGGTAATCCCATCTACAGTGTTGAAAACTTCGTCAACAGTTGGGTTATAGAGACCTGGGTAGCGTCAAGAACGCTTTTGGTCTGGGATGTTTCACGCAGTCATGTGCGGCTTGTGGCTGGAGAGAAACAATAGAGTATTCAAAGGGAAGGAATCATCTTCTTCTTCCCTAATAAACTATGGGATTGATTGGGCATGCATGGATTGCAACTTCAAAGGGTTCTCCAGCCAGATGCTGTCCCATAGTTGACCTGAAGTGTTGATTCGTAAGAAGAGCAATCCCTCCTGTGCGGGCAGGGTCGCCCATGTCAGTAGTGGGACCTTGCTTGTGGAGATTTCCGGTCCCATTCGTAACGCCAACTCTAATGTAGTCGAAGTGGCTGCAGTCCTCCAAGTGATCGAAGTGGTTCTGGCATTTGGTTCTTCCCCAGTTATTGTGGAAGGAGATTCCTTTAGTGTGATAAGCTGTGTGGGCTATAAATCTGGCCCTTGGAGGTTGGATAAGACCATCGGGGAATTATCCGATCTGGCAGAAGACCTCACAGTGGTTTTCTTGAGAGTTAACAGGGAGGTGAATGTCAAAGCTGACGCTTTAGCAAAAGCAGGAGCTCATGCGGCTTTTCTTTCTATTGTGGACAGGAGATAATTATCCTATCCCCAGCTCTATATTCTATTTAGTTTTTATCTTCTCTCCTTGTAGTATTTTCCTTGGTTTAACAATATTTCATATTAACCTTCAAAAAAAAAAAACCCACTCTGGTGTTGTATGTGCACATGTACGAACAAGAGTGTGCCACCATTTCAAGCGTTTTGCAGGGTGTTTGAGAATTCAAACAACATTAACATTTCATACATGCACATTCTCGTTTCATGTTATTATATACTATACTATCAAAAATCATATGCAAAAGATGAAAAGCATTCAGTACTGTAGCAGCACAACACTACAAGAAAATACAGAGAACAAATGCCATATAATCTAGATATCATTCAAACTCGTGGGTGCTACCTCGAAGAGGAAACTACCCTGGAAGTCAAGCTACCTCAGAAGGGCTTGACTGATCCCAAAAAGATCAAGCGTGACACTTCTAAGAGAGTCACCCTACTTCTCAACAGACACTAAGGGTACGCTTGGATGCTCAACTGAACTGAACTGTAATTCACTCGATTCATTAGACTGACCAAAGTGGGGGTTGCGCCATTTTAATTCGTAATGCAACCAATCCCTAATTGCAACTCCATACATTTCCAGTTGGACCTGAAACTTGAAATGACAGTAGTTGCAACTCGGAGAATGGATCCTTGTTATGAACAGAGCAGGTCTACCAACTCTTTCATTTAACTAAACTACAGCAGTTCGAAATTCGATAGAACATCCAAATGAATACCTAATCAACCATCATTAACTAAGATTGTGAAGTATAAAAATTTTCCAGGTGGCATACCTCAACAAGTCCAAACACATCAAGCACCCAAATCCCCTATGACGACATATCTTCCATAAAGTATCCTAGTTCACGATAATTATTGCAACGGATCCTCTTCTTTATCTATGTTTTGGTCGGCACTTTCAGATTGAAGCCGGCCAGCCCAACCATGGAATCCTCTCCACAGAAATCAAAGACTGTGCAATCAAACCGACGAAAAGAGATACAGATAGCGATTTTGAAAAATAAAACCCCAGAAACGAGCAAACGTCCCAATTCAACATCAGATCATACCAGATCTATCAGAATTCCCGTACCTCGGCCGATTCGGACGATGACACCGACGACGCCGAATCTTCATTGTCGTTGCTGTCAACGGAAGCGGCGTCAGTGACGCTGTCCGCGTTCTTGAGCATTTCTAGGGCTCTCTTGCATTGATCGAGCACGGATTGAAGCGTCTCTCTCCTCATCCTGACCTCCTCCGTCTCTCTCCTTCCCTCTCTCGGATTTGAAAGCGAGGAGCCCACCATCTTGCCCTAGAAATTTCGACCGCTTCTCTTCCCGTTTTGCCCCTGCCTTCTTTCCCTTGAGTTGGAAGAAGTAATGACTGTCTTCTCGCCTCCTTCTGTATATATTAGACGTCGTCTTCTTGTCGTCGCCGCCTCTGTTTTTTAGTTGCTTTGCTTTCATACTCTAGCAGAGCTTGATGGATGATACGCACGCACTTGTAAATTACTTACAACTTGCATTCGTGGAATAGAAGTGAGTTAAAATATCATATTGGTGGACATTAATTGGACGGTCACAAAAGGACAGATATCAAATGATTCTGTTTCAACGAACCACGAATCGGAGGTTTGGATCGTTCAAATAATCTGATTTTGGTACCACGTGCACATTTTTTTAGTTCTTGCGTGTCAAGCGTCATTCGCTACCTGTCCATACTCTATACTGAGGAACTGTATGTGGGAAATGATACGGTGGAGCCGGATTATGAACAGCCAATTTTCCAGTAGGATAATGAAGCGATCCCGTCCGTCCGTCTTGTTGGCCTTACTTTGGAGGGAAGGTATTTCCAAACACGCAAGTGTCTGATTATTTTATCTGAAAGACGGCCTTCAAAGCGACGGTATGATATGAAAAACAGTTACCGGCCAAACGTTCACCACGCGAATTGGAGAAATGTGATTTACAAAATTGTCAAATTGGTGGATTTTGAAACATCAGCCATTCATGACGGCCCAGATTGATACGTCTCCCTGCCACGTGTCCTGTGGAGATATGGATTGATCACATTCCCGATCTTCCGGCTCTACCGCATCAATTCCCTGATCTGTACCCGAAGATGTGAACAGCGTACTCGGGCTTTCATTTTTTACAAGGTGGCCATAGATCAGTGTACGGAGGAGATTGGGGCATTCCCTGAATGGACCGCGCCACCAAATATCTGACCTTAGGAAGATCCCACCTGCACTGGCTCCCATCAATGGTCTGGATCAGTGAACTATGGGCCCACTTATACTAGCTGAAAACCTGTGTGTGATGTGAATGTTCTCAGCTCCCATCAACGGTCTGGATCATTTTCATTTCCTCCATGACATGAGGGACCCTCCACACTGAATTTGTACATGCGTGGCCCAGTTGGGGGATCCACACCGTTCATCTGAAGGCTCCGCCGTGGAATTTGTACATGTTACGTTCCTTTTTCTTTTCTTTTTTTTTTTTTTCTAGCAAACTATTTGCAGGCTGGTTGTAAAAGAGCCCAGATTATTCCAGCTGGGCGATTCTTGGGAAATGGCAGTTGAATATCACACAAGACTGATCGTGCTATCCAGGTTGATCATGGCCTTGAAATTGACGGTCAATATAAAAACAGATTAGCAGAAGAAAATGATAAGCCCCGTGCGATTTCCGTCCAGAAACACTATAGACAGCACTCACTTGAAGGGCCCCGATCCACTTTGCGGCTTCTGGTTGTCAATTATTGTGCGTTATTCCTGACCATTGATCTGTGAGGCCCACCGCTGATGTACCAAGGCTAAAGTTATCCCATCATTTGAACTCGTGGCATGTAGATAGATGATTAGAATAGAATACCGGATACAACGGTCCGCATTCAATTGAGAAGCGAGCCCAATATTCGCAGCAATTCTCAAGGCATGGTCAACATTCCCACGTCCACGGCGGAAACGGTATGCTTGGGTCTCCAGCCGGTAGGAGAAGCGCCTTAGTTAAGTGATACCGACAATCTGGCTGTTGGGCACCAAGGTGGATGGACCAAGCCCGAAAATCTTCCAGATAAAAAGATACCGGCTGCTTGATTCTCTCTTCGTTTGAATGTGGACCGTTGCTACATTTCCATTCTAAACTGTCATTAGCAGGACACAACTGAGCGGTTAGGCTTATCCCATCTAGGAGATTTTTGCAGTTTGGTCAATCCACGTAAGTGGGGTCCAGTAGACAATGGTCTAGATCGGCTCAATTGTGGAAAACATATAACCCTGTGTGGCATGGATATCCTACGGTTGAGGTTCTCATTCGTCTCCAGGATATGAACCACCTAGTCGGGTATTCTAGTAAAGGACCCATGATTCAGTGATCTAGACTAATATCTTTTGCCCCTTCCGTCGTTGGCCCATGCCTCAAAATTCCGCGCTGGAATGCTAGGTGAGGCTTACCGTGATGTTTGTGAGAAATCTACCTTGTACATACGTTTTTTAGTTCATTTTAGAACATGCGGCAAAAAATTGACGCGTATCCAAAACTTGAGTGGCCGTACCATAGGAATCCGAAAAGAGTTTCCTACCGTTGAAACCCTTCTGGCTCCACCTTGATGTTTATATGCCATCCAAACCCTTTATAAGGTCATTTCCATTGGTATGAAGAGAAATCTCAAAAAAACTTAGCCTGATGCCAAACTTTTGTGGCTGTATAAATGTTTCAATGGTGGTTATTGAATCTCCACTTTTTTCTCTCGTGTGACATATTCGAATTTTAGATACGCTTCATATTTTGCCGCATGTTCTAAATGAACTCCAAAAACAGATGAATTGGGTAGATTTCTCACATACATCATTGTGGGACCCACCTAGCATCCCTACAGGAACTTCCTACGAATGAACGGGGTACAGTCCGTGTCACGCCCCAAAATCTGGACACATAGTGTGCACCCTCAGGCTCAGTTTATGGAGTATGACTTGTGCACAAAAGCACTTAATTTAAAAATCAAACTATTATAGAGGCATGTGATCATATGTGTACTAAGTTCAAATTATCATTTGACAAAAATTAAATAAAAATACAATCCATACACAATGGTCCACCCATTTGGGACCTATTAATAATGTCATCAAACGAAAATAAAACAGAAAAATGATAGAAATAATCTAAATGTCTTGATTCGTAGCAGTCACTTCTTCCTTTATTAAGATACTTGGTGGTTCCTCCACTTGTTCAGGTTCCTGCTCATATATATCATATGTACCATCTGTGTATATTTACTTCCGTCAGCGGGGAAGTCCAGTGAGTAAACCCATCATGGTTCACACCCGTCCAAATAAGTAGTACATCCAAATACAGCCTTACAATTAAATTTACACTATGGATGCAATAATGTTATGCGATATGATATGATGCATCAAGTGGGCATTACTCAGTCTTCCACTTGCTTCGATTGGATCCCATCAATCAGCTCCCCCTTCCTTGTAGGGCGGACTTCCACATATTAGTGGGCTTCTAGGATGGTCCCTCGGTAACCGGGTACTTAAGTACCTACCGGTCTTCCAGAGCGATGCTCTAGGATAACAATGTATGAATGCATGAAGCGTATTTCATGTCGTATTCAATAATCATCTCCTTGATTGAGAGGCAACAGATAATTCATTCATCTCTCCTTTTGAAAGGCACATATACATTAGTCAATCATCTCTCCTTCTGAGAGGCACATATCATTCGTGTCATCTCTCATATTGAAAGGCATATACATATTATTTGTCATTCCTTTCATTCAACATGTATAAGTAATAAAATGCATTGGCATATATGCATAACATCATCATAATCAACACAAGTCACCCCAAACATAGCATTACACAACCACAACCTACTTTATTCAAATGAATAGGAAACATGTTGGGATTTACTCACCTGTTGATAATGGCCGTTACTTTGTTAATTCTGTCACATCCTGAGTAGAATCGGTCCTGAATCTACAATAAATGTAATTTATATTTATTCATCACCAATCTAGCCTTAAATATACTTATTTTCAATTTGAATTATACTTTATTGAGGTTTGGTTCCTTAATGAATGGTCTAGATTTGATTATTGTGACCCACTTTTTCAAAATGAATGGTCATTTTACTAATTTTCTGATGGTACGGCCTACTTGACTGGTGGGTCATCCTATACTTGGTCACAAGTTTTCCAATGGTACACTACCAAATATGATTGATTATATTTTGCAAGGATTTTGTCGTAGGATATTCTAAAATGATATATTTATGAGAATCCATACCGTACCTCCCCACTATTTCACTTGGCATGGCCCACCTGGAATTCTGATTGGGCTGATTTTTTGTCACAAAACTAATAATTCATTACTCCAGAGATTGGGTGGATCGGATTTTCCAAAAACTATACAGTGGGGCCCACAAGCTCCCAACCAGTGGACAGGTGTTGTCCCTACTGTTTGTCTTGGTATGGCCCACTGGAATATCCTATACTGGCCAATTTTGGTCCTCAACCAGAAAACTTATTTATTAAGATATTGGACGGATTAGATTTCTCAAAATGTCATCAAATGGGTCCCAAAAGTGAACAACAATCCAGAATTGGACTGCCTCGATTATGTGTGTTGTTATCATTACTGTTTTAAGTGGTGTGGGCCACTTGAGATTCGGATTTATCTGATTTTTTGGACCCAAGCTGTAAAACATTATAATACCACATATGGTCGGCTTGGATCTATTGATTTCATCACAATGGGGTCCATGAGTGCACCGCTGTCCACGCCTAGAATTTCTATCTTTTTAAATTTCATTTTTTATTTTATAATTTTTCACCATTAGTTTGTTTCAGGTGGTGTGGCCCACTCGGACCTCAGTTTGGGTCCAAATTCGGACACTAGTTCTACAATGAGATGTAGAATTAAATGGACGGGGTCGATGCACAAAATACATCAAGGTGGGTCCCATGAGTGGGGCCCACGTCACTCTAAAAGTGCAACGCTAGACGTTGCAGCGTCTCTGACGCTGGACGTGCAGCAACTTCTTTTCTTTTCTTTTCCTTTTTTTTTCTTTTTCTTTTATAATTATTATTATTATTATTATTATTACTTTATTAAAAGTTATATGTGGGGGTCTACGAGAGATCTGGTCCGACCATTGGGTCGGCCACCTCATTGTGGGCCCAATAATGTTTTGGAATAAAATAATTTATCATAATTAATTTAATAATTAAATAAAACAATAATAAACAAATTTTAAAGGCTATCATTCATTCAATCGATGTGGCCCATCTGAAGGTCCATTCGATCTGAATTTTGTGGCCCATGTATATTTTGGCCTTATGGTCATTATGACCTGTCCAGATCGATTCCTGGCCAACCCAAATGGTCCCCACCAATCACGATCACATATTCAAGGGTTAAGATAAACATAAGGTCCCTAGATCCGTTCATTGCCTACTTCAGAAATAGAAAAGTTGAAATTTGTTGCGGATAAGATGAGTTGAAATTCGTATTTAGAGCAAAAAAAAGAAAATTAAATTCTTGTTAGTAATATGACTCGATCCCTAGTCTTCCCTCTGGCTTAAGAGGGCTTTAACCAACTAGTCCATGTTTTCTTTTTGTTTATTAATGAAAAATTAATTCATTTAACTCTATTTTCTATCATTACAAAAATTTTAAATGACAAGAATTTCTCGGGTCGTTGCAGTCCGACCGGTATTTCTCTTCCTAGCCATCCATTTGCAGATTGCAGGCACAGATTGAAAGGTTGTGATTACCCTATCAAAGAGAATCAATTAGTGTTCGTTCATCCATTTTTCTAACTCATTGTAAGGCATGAGACAAAAAATGAGGTAGATACAAAACTCAAAGTAAACCACGTCAAAGGAAACAGAGAGGAGAATGATGTCCACGGTTGAAACCTTTCTAGGGCCCAAAGTGATGTTTATTTGTCATCCCGCGTGTTCATAAAATCACAGAGAACTGGATGACTGGAAAACACAAATATCAGCTTGATCTGTCCCCAAAAAAATTCCTACAGTAAATGTTCTATCCCCACTGTTTCGCGTGGTGTGGTCTATTTGAACTTTGGATTTTCCTTGTTTTTTGGTTCATGACTTAAAATTACCATAGAAAACTTATGGACGGTGTGGATAGAACACATATATCATGGTGGGACCCACACAACTTTGGCACCAACTTGCTGGTTGGTGTTCGGATCACCTGCGAATAGGGCTGGGCACAATCCAAGCCAATTCACGGCTTGGATTAGTTTGAAAAGGCCTGGCTTGATTTGGTTTTAACTTCTAAGTTCAAACCAAACCAAGCCTCAAAGTTAAGCTCATTTGAAAAAACAAGCCAAGCTCAAACTAAGGCAATACCAGCTCGGCTCGATGCTCAGTTTGATTCGGCTCGAGTTTATTTGACTCATTGGTAGGCTGTGGGCACATTGTTTCCTGTAGTGTGATCCACTTGAGCTTTGGATATAATTCCATTTTGGGATTATGTCCTAGACTGATATGTAAAAAGGATGTACAGCGTGTGGATAATATATATACATGATGATGTGGATAATACATAATACATATACATGAATGCACACAATTTCCTTGCACTTGTAAAATTATGCTTGTGTACTTTTTTAGGGAAAAAAGGCTCTTAAATGTCTATTTTGAAGTTGCACTCCTTATTTGGAGAATGTAGTGAGATACTTTTGTATTTTTTTCCAACTTTTTAAATCTTTTTCTATTTAAAAAAAAAAAAAAAAAAGAGCCACTACCTGTTCAAACTTGGCTTGGCCCCATTTGAAATTTTCAATTAAATTGATCCCGGCTCAAAATAGATTTTTCTAAAGCAAAATCAAACTCGGGCTGCATGGGTCAGCCCGAAACCCAGGCTAGGCTGATCCACAAACTGGAGTGGCACAAAAACAAACCAAAACAAACTAGGGCTAACTTGGCTAAGCCCAAACGGTTGCCCACCTCCACTCGTCAACCCTCTTCCCATTCATGTGGGACCCTATAAAGAAATAGTCTGCACCGGATGGATGCATAATGCATCTTGCCCCTGCCGAGACGGATTATTGTTTGGGTAGACTTGTGGAGGGTAGGGCTGTAAATGAGTTAGCGGAATTGATGGGGTATCCAGACCCAACCCATTCAGACCCAACCCAGACCTAACCCATTTGTTAAATGGTACAGGTCTGGGTCCAAGAATAGACCCAGTTGTTAAACAGGTTTAGGTATGGTTTCCTTTATATTAGGCCCAACCCAGACCCATTAGATCCGACCCATTTATAAATGGGTCTACATGGATCTCCCTCGACTAGACCCGTACCCATTTATAAATCGGTTTAATGGGTTGACTCGGACCCGACTCAAACCCAGACCCGCCCATTTAGTAAAAGGGTCCAGGTCTAAAATTTGTACCCATACCCATTTAATAAATGGGCAGTTTTAGCTAAACTAGCCCCAAACCCGACCATTTACAGCCCTAGTGGAGGGGCCCACTGTGATGCATCTGTTTATCTACTCCATTCATCCATTTTATAAGATCATGCTCGGTTATGTGCCAAAAAAGAGTCTGATCCAACACTCAAGTGAGCCACACCAAATAGGGAGTGGAACCTGGTGACGTCATGACTACAGTAGCGCGCTAATGTAGTAATGACATCATCAAGTTCCGATCACTATTTGGTTTGGCCCACTTGAGCGTTGGATCTTCCTCCTTTTTAGAGTCATACCTTAAAATGATCTTATAAAATGGATGGACGGAGTGGATAAATAGATGCATCACGATGGGCCCCTCCACAGGTCTACCCGGGATACCAAAATTGATGCAAGGATATGAGATGACCTAGTTCTACATGTATGTGAGATCCAGAGTTATCCAGAGTTGAACATTCAAGTAGAGAATTCATTAAACTATCTAGTATTAGATAAGGATACTGTAAGATTTCAACAATAAGATGGTGATAATCCCTCTAGATCATACCCATAGCAAAAACGCAAGTCCCATCTCTGCTCGTCTCCAGCTAGGAACAAATAGGAGCATTGAGCGGCCACATTGATGTATGAGGTTTATCTACGCTGATTATCCTTTTTTACCTATCATTTCTAGGCCTACACATGGGTTGGGTTGGGCCCAACCCTGGACCGAACCTAAATATATTTTAAAGGTCCAAGTTTCGGTTCGGGCTGTGACCGGGTTGGGCTGACCCAACCCTAACCCTACCCTACTTGTAAAGGGGTCAACCCTAACCCTACCCTACCCTATGTGCTAAACCGGGTCGGGTCGGGACTATGTTTCTATGGTGTAGTCCACCTAATGTCTGAGTCAACTTTATATTTTGGTATCATGTCCTAAAATGATCTTTCAAAATAGTTGGACGCTGTAGATTTAAGACACATAGTCAGGGGCCACCCACCTTGGTGGATCTCGGATGTCACATAATCTACTCTCTGTGAGTGTGAGGTGAGCGTAGCTTGGGTGAGAGTAGGTAAGACCCTGAAACCAGCCATGTGGGTGAGACCCTGACCACGAGGCTCACCTCGATGTATATTGTAAATCCATGCCGTCGATTTGTATTTCCAGATTATTGAAGGACATGGTCCCAAAAAGGAAGCAGATAAAACCTTTAGGTAGACCACACCACAAAAATCAGTGGTCATTGAACTTCCATCGTTAAAAGATTCTAGAGTCCACCCTAATGTTTATTAACCATTCAACCCATTGATAATGTCATATAGATATTTATAAAAGCAATAAACTATTATAAATGGGGCGGTTCGGGTTAGGCGGAACGGGTCGGGTCGGGCGGGTTTGGCATGTACCTTAAACCATATCTAAATTAAAAACGGTCCAATTGCATCCATCTGAGACCGGACCGTTTTCTCAGCCGAGTCGGGGATGGATGGGGTTTCTACCGGGTCGGGTCGGGTCGAGCAGGTTGGGCGGGTTAACCAGGCAGATGTGCAACCCTATTCAGAATATGGGCCCAAAAATGAGACAGACACGAGACATTGCTGGACCACACAATGGGGATTAAGCTCTTACTGTTGAAAACTTCTCAGGCCACACAAGTTTTGAACCGAGCTGATATTTGTGTTTCCCTTTCATCCAGGTACATGTGACTTTGTGAATCGGTTGGATGGCAAATAAATATCACTGTGGGCCTTAGGAAAGTTTCAACAGGAGTATCATTAATACCACTTCTTCCTATGATGTGGTCTGCCTGTATATTGTAACTATTTCATTTTTTGCCCATATCCTGAACTGGTAAGTAAAAAAGGATGAGCAGTGTGGATAAAACCCGCGGTAGCCACTCAGAGGCCCTGTCCGTTCATAGCTGGGGAGGGGACGCAATCTGCGTTCACACACCGGGATTTCCTGCCAAAGCCTTTGCAAGAAGTTTCAGACTCATATTAGGTACTATCCTCACCGGGACGGACTAGGAGATGGACATGGACGCCTACATGGTGAGTTTTCATTGGCCCATGCTGTGGGTCCCACACATTAAGTCTAGTAGAGCTGTCAGACCTGTCACATTTCACTAATACCTAAGCGTGGAGCCCGCTGCACTGGCCAATGGCGATGTGGCGCATGCCTCCTCGTACGTCCTGGTGGGGTAGTACCTGCTCCGAGCCCGAAAGTTTCGGCGTTGAATGCTTGGTGGGCCCACTGTAATATTTCTGAAAAATTCACTCCGTCCCTCCGCTTTTCGTATCATTTTCGGCCGTATGGATCCAAAACTCAAGTGGCCTGCATCCGAGTAAAAGAGTTTTCCACCTTTGAAACCTTCCTGAGCTCCAGCTTTATGTTTGTACGCCATCCAAACCGTTTACAAGGTCAGTCCCATTGCTATGTAGCGAAAACACACAAAACTTAGTATGATACACAACTTTTGTCACCATGCGGATGTTTAAACGGTAGTCACTGAATCCCCACAGTTTCCTCTAGTGCGACCCACTTGAGTCTTGGATCCCCCTCATTTTTTGCCTAGAGTCCTAAAATGATCCCGCAAAACGTATGGACGGAGTAGATTTCACAGAAACATCACGGTGGGCCCCACCCAGCATCCCAGCGCAGGAACTTCCTGCCAAGTTGGCAGGAAATCCGCTTCCGTCTGCACCGGTACAAACTGAAACTCCGGGAATACAGTTCGTATCCTCGGTCGGGTGGAGGATCCCATGATTCCTCTGTCGCCCTCCATTCTACGATTTCTCAGGAATTACGTATACTTATATGGTCGCCGTCTATACGCATGCGGCCGTATAGCGCGGGACGCATTAAAAGTCCGTTGCTCGACTCCCGCGTTTCCGTTAGACAACCTGGGCGTTGTTCCTCTCTCTCTCAACCTGCATTTCCAATCTCTCAATCTGCATTTCCCAAAACACATTACTTTTGAGGTTTATTTCATTTCAATCTCCATTTCCATTTTGTTTTCATTTTGAAATCTCTAACCCTGATGTTCTCCATTTGAAGGCCGGTTTACCTTCATTGACCAGTGATTTTCAGGTTTTCTAGGGTTTCTTAAATATTGATTTTGTAATGGTCATTGAAAATGCATATTTAACAGGACATGATTTGGAACCGAGATGGTTACCAGAAATGCAGACTCTTCTTTTCACCAGGTAGTAAATGTAGAATCTCTTGGCAGCTGCATTTATAGATTTTGTTTTCTAGGTTTCGTTTCCGTGGGTGGCGGGAGATTGGACGGTGTTTATTGAAAACCATTGATCGTTGTGTTTAGGGAGATGGCAGTCTTTCGTCGGCTCACCCTGTGTCAGCTGAGCAGCTGCGTTCTCATGCCGGGAATACAGTCATCGGCCTTTCGGCGTCTGGTGCAGACAATACGGTATTCGGACTTTTTTTAATCTTTTTATTTATGTCCATAATCGAGGATTTCCCATTCTCGCATTATGTGCATTTGTTTTTTATTTTATTTTATTTATTTATTTCTATGTGATAATTGTGATTTTGGTGCAAAAACCGTGAATTATCTGTTGCTTTGATGCTGTTTTGATTACATTCTGTTGGATTGAAACAACGCAGAAAGCCAGAAACCTTAGATGGGTTGGAACACACCAATGCATGGGTGCATGCGTTAATGACAGTGATGAGGATGAAATACACAGATTGTTGAAAATCTTGGTTTATTCCATCTCATGTGAATGAGTGAGTAAGAACCTTAGGGCCCGTTTGGATGACAACCAAAAACAATTCCAACTCATTTCTAAAAAGCAATAGTGATAGATGTGTCACCCCTTGTTGGGAAGGTGATCAATGGTTCAGATTTTCACTACTACAGTGGTTCACCTTGAAAATAGATAGGCATTATTTTTGAGATAGGTACGGTCACATGACAATGCTACACAGATGGTTGAGATCTGCATGTCTGCTGCATTGGCACATCTGTGGATGGTGATAAAAAAAACTCTGCCTTCCCAAACTGTGTTTTGGCAAAAAGTGCTGAGAGCTATTTTCCCAACAGTGTAGGCAGAAACCAACCCAAATGATTTGAGGGCGTCATCCAAACAGGCCCTTAGAAGAATATGTTGAAAACCAACATGCATGCAGAATCCTCATGAAAGCGAATGCTGATGTCCAAAGATAAATTTCCGTTATCTTTCAAAAAAAAATAAAAAATCACACAACTGATGACTGAGATTGACTACCACCTGAAATAAGAAATGTAATGTTTTATCGAGTATCAATGAATAATTGTATGTTCGATCATATGAGAAATTGGGTTATTGCACCCAAAGGACTGAAATTTAGTAGCACAAATAGCAGTGGGCTGAGAGAGTATGTTCCGATTTGGGAATAAGATCTAGTGAAAAAAGAACTTGAAGAATACTATCACATGCAGGATAAATAGAGATAAAAAAAGAGACTATGAATTAATACTCCTCTAGCCATATGCTTAATAGTTCACTTCAATCCTCCCTCCAATAACTTCTGCCATAAGAGAAACATCTAGCAACTTGTATTGAAAATATCACAAAAGAGTTGAATTGTACGTATGGCCTGTGGCCTTATTAATAGACCCTTGCTCATGCAGTTTCCTTATTTGATCCAATCTTTAAAAAAACAGAAAACAATAAGGAAAGAAACTCCCAAAACAACTAGAATGTGCAGGGCAGCCACACATGTACAACTACTCAAAATAGAAGATATTGTCACGTGTCATTAAGTGGGATCCATCTGGATCTCTTCCTGTGCACGCATGTGGAATGTGCATGTGTTGGATGGGGTGTGATTGCATCATGGGCGCATGTTGCAATAGAAGATTGAGCAAACTTCCATGGGTCGTTGGGTCCTCGATATGTTGTGCAACCCATCCAACGTGGAAAAGAAATCATAAGGAAATTTGGAATAACACATTTTGAGGACCTGATTGAAACTTTGGAAAGAATACCATTTAAATTCCAGTCAGCACCAACCAGCAAAATATAACTAAAAGGTAACCAATTAAAGTCAACAGCAGATATAATATATAACCATTTCCTAAAGTTGTAGCTGATATATCATTCAAAATTATGCTTGAAACACACTAAGAATATTTTTACCATAATTATCTGAATTATATTCAGCATAATTACGGATGCTGATTTTGAGTCAGGAAAAATGTGAACTGTAAGCTTCATAACAAATGTACAGAAATGATTTTATGGGAACTGGGCTTGGTTCAAAAGGCTATAATAAATAATGGAACTAAGGAGGCTACCTGAGTAAGTGTGCATTGGTGTGACCTGTAATGTCCCTTTAAATGATGGCTAGATTGAGAAATCAGGGACTGGTGGTATTGGTGTGACCTGTAATTTCCCTTTAAATGACGGCTAGATTGAGAAATCAGGGATTGGTATTGGCGGGGCTCCTTTGCTCCTCCAAAAGATGTGATTGGCTAGGAAACCCAAACCCAAAAGTCTTTAATTTATTAAGAAGTCTCTAATGTTGATTGATAGTTATCGTGAAAAAAAAAAATCACATTGACAAAAGCTGCAGTCCTATGGCATGGTTAGTATTTGCATGCTGGAGAGTGGACCCTTGTGACATGGAACCTGTGGTGACTAAGTTCGTACTTGCATTTTTTCTCGGACTACTTTTTTTTTCCTGGTCCCCAGTCTGTCCCTGTTCCAGCAAATTCTATTTAACCTCTGGTTTTCCTGGTCATGCATCTGCTTGCTACCTTTACTTATGGCCTCTTGAATCTGGGAGCACATGTTATCTAGTGACCACTATGACTTCCCTAGTGTCAAAGATGAGTTTTTCCTAGATTTATGCCTATGTTCATGGCAGGATTGCCACATGATGCTGTATGAAGCCATAGATGAACCTGGAATTGAAATAGAATAAGGATAGATTGCATGCACGGGATTTTTTAATCCATAATCTCTTCCAAAGTCCCAAATAATTTGAAAAAAAAGGTTTGTTTATGGATTTTTTCTTTCTTTCCAAGTTCAGTGTCTCTTGGGCTATCCCGAACTTTATTGGCTACCATCTGATAGGTTGGCATGGGTGGAGGTTGGAAAGAAGAGGAAAGGCATTTGTTGGCTCTGTTTATTGTCGGGTCTTTGGGTGATTTGGGAGGAAAGGAATGGAATGTGTTTTAGGAACTTGATTCATTCCATGAGTTGGGTCAAGATGTGAACAAGGGGCCTGGTGATTGAGTGGGCTTTGTGCTTGAATGGGGATATTGATTGTAATTTTTTTGTATTTTCAGGTTTTTTATTTTATTTTATAAATTTGGGTGGCTGGCTTCAGCCTCCTATTGTATAGTTCTCGTGCCTCTATTTATAAATTTTTTTATTACGTGTAAAAAAAAGTCTGTTAAAAGAATTTCAAACAATCTTCTTGGACTCATCTCTACAACAAGTTATCCGAAATCGGTTTTGGTTAAATTGGAAAAAAAGTAGACATGACTTTTTGTGGAAGGGAGCGGAAGAAAAGCATAGGTTTCATCTTAGGAAGTGGGAGGATGTGTGTAAGCCAAGGGATCAGGGGGTGCCGGTTTAAGAAATTTGGAGGTAGTAGATTTAGCGTTGTTAGAAAAGTCAGTCTGGAGATTTGGGGTGGAAGAGGGTAGCTTATGGAGGGGTGGTGGGTAGGAAGTATGGGATTGAGGGGGGTGGTGGTTGTTGTATTCGTTCGTTGTCGTTGTAAAGGTCATCTTTTCTTTGGAAATCGGTGATTCGATAAAAAGTAAGGCGTGAGAAAGGGTAGGATTTTCCTTAAGTAATGGAGCAAGCTGTTTTAATATGCAAAGGTGAGGAGGTTATTTGGGTTTTGCCATGCAAAAGGAATTTAAATGATGATGAGTTTGAGGAGTTGGTGAAGTTGCTGAAGCTGCTTTCCAAGGTGCGTGCCATGTTATCTGAATCAGATTCGTTGTTGTGGTTAAAAGCCAAGTCAGGGAAATTCTCAGTTAAATCATTTTTCAAGTTATACAGTGGCGAAGGGGCTAGTGAAGGGGTCAGTCAATTTGTTTATGTTCAGAGATATAGTGCGCCTTGAAAGGTGGCCGCTTTAGCATGGCTTGTGGGATGTAACAAGGTGTTAACGGTCAATAACCTCTGTAAGAGGAAGATGATTCTGCCTAATTTTTGTTTAATGTGCTACCAAGACAAGGAAATGGTGGATCATTTATTTATCCATTGTGTATTTGCGAGGAAGATGTGGGAAAGTTTCTTCAATCTATTTGGAATAGCACGGGTGTGGCTGAGTTCCATTGGTCAGTTCTTTTTGATGTGGCATGGAAGTGGTTTAGGAAAGACGAGGAGAAAAATTTGGTGCCTATGTCTTCTAGCGGGGATTTGGTTCTTATGGCTAGAAAGGAATAATTGTTGTTTCAGGTATTGGACAGGGTGAGTCTTGGAGGTCTTCGGTAGGGCCAAGATGCATGTGAAGGAATGGGGGATTGCATTGGCCATTTTCCTGATAGTTGGCTTGAGTTGTAATTGTATTTTATCTGGCTTTGTTTGTATATTTGTATATTTTGGCTGTGGCCTTTGTCAATAAAATATTCCAATGTTCAAAAAAACAAGTTAGAATAACTCTTATAGACACTCCAATTGCCGGACACAATGACTGAGTTCTCTCTCATAAAATTCTTAAAGACCGTGCAATACTTGTGGCTACATATGCATATATGGATTTTTTGCCAATTGCTTTCCTAACATAATTATAACTCCTAATATTTGCCTTAAGTTGTTGATCAGTTTCATGAAATAAAATGGAAACTAGTTAATGACTTGAAAAAAAATAGGAAATTGACTTTGCTAACATGCTTAAGCATGTATGGTGCATACATGCATGCACACGTATCAATAATAGATGATTGTGCAGTGTACCTCTGTAGGATCCACAATTTGATCATATCGAGTGTGCAACCCACCGATCTAATATGATGGTCTATTGGGCACATTCATTTAGATCAATTCGCTTGGTCTTGCATCTTTGTAAAAACTTTCTTATGTAGAATCAAAACTTCTTCTGGATTATGAAATATTCCCAATCTCTGCATCACCAGATGTGTTCATCCTTGGCTCATCATATTCTGTATTAAGAGTTGCTGATCAGATCGTTGATCTGGCCCTCAATTGTCCACACAACCCAATTTGCCATCCATTGGTCGATCCGCTGGTGTATCCATTTTGCAGACCCAACGGTGGAATGATCAGTTAATCCAACCATCATTTCTGTTGGTTCATCTGCCAACTTTTCTCTTTCTTCTAATTCTGCTGTTCCGTACCATATTCGGCTGCCAATTCATCAGTAGATTGATCCAAAAATTCATTGGTCAGTCCTCCCTTGATCCATCAGCAAATCTTCTTAAAGATCCATCCATGGATCCATTGAAATGCTTACTGGGATAGTTCTATGAAAAGATACATTATGCCTTCAGGTGTCATACCATGTGGTCTGTTTGCAATTTAAGTTTTGTGTGAATTATGTTGTTTGGTTTATTTATATTTGGTAATACCGACATGCTAAAATACTAAAAACTCACGTTTTCTTAATTTTACAAGACTCTGCAGATTTTCAAGAGTGGGCCGCTACTTGTATCATCCAAAGGTTTGTTTACTTCTCCAGTTTCTAGTTCACATCTCCATGAAAATTTAATATTTAGCACCATTTATTTCTGGATAGATGTTTTAGGGATCCCTTGAGCTATGAATGCTCGCCATATTCCTTTCTCTTCATAGTAGTGGTATATGCTTCTCTCCATGAGTAAACACTGGCTATACGGCTCTACCTTTTTTGAAAAGTTTGAGCTTTTTTCTTTTGGATCACATCAGAGAACTTTCGAAGCAATTTCTTTTGTCTTTGGTTTGTTCTAATTTCTGAATCACAGTTTCTATAACTTGCTTTCTCTTTTACTTTTATGTCAATTGACTTCTTAACTTTCTAGGAGTTTTTGCTTTTCACTCACTAAAAGATTCTTACAGCACTTCCTCTGCATGTCGTTTATTTTTTGCTTCTAGTTAGTCGAGGTTTTGCAATATGCCATGCCTTTCTTACATCGAGCTGATCAATAGATGATCTTTTCCACTGTCTAAGGCAGCCTTAATTTTATTTCTTTATTTTGTGGTTGACCATAGTGAATACGGTGAGACGGCCATAAAGTTACATTACGTTTATTTCTCACTTGTAACTGTAATCTATCTAAATCTGCTCTCATTTAATGAACAACAATGGACAAATTATCCAGAGCCTTATATGTATAGTCAGCATTGTCAGATAATCCCTTTCCTTTTTTTTTTTTTTTTTTAATGCCAGTGGGAATTATCACCTGTTCTGAAACTACTATATTGCAATTAATACACATGTAGGAATAGGATGGACATCGTGGAAGAAACGCTGGTTTATCCTCACAAAGACATCACTGGTCTTCTTTAGAAGTGACCCGGTAAGGATTATTTTGTTTGTTTTCCTCCATTCCTTTTCTTGTTCATCTTCATTGGTCTCATCTTCAGTGGTAGCAGCAGGCTCGGGATTTGAATGTGGTTATTTATTCCGAGAAATGATCACTTACAATTGGTTGCATGTGAACTCCACATGCAACCTTGCTCATGTGCCAGCATGTCACATGTTGGACATCTGAGTCATGCATAAGATGGGCCCACCATGAAGATCACCTGGAGAAAAATCAGGGCAGTGCACCCATCAGACGGGCTAGATGTGCATGTTGAATCAGACTGTCAGCAGGTCTGACTTAAAACCACACAATTATTTTCATACAGGGTGGAATCAGGCTGGTGCACCCATCAGTTGGGCTAGATGTGTACGCTGAATCAGACCGTCAGCAGGTCTGACTTAAAATTGCACAATTTTAAGTCACCAGGCATGCCCTTTTTTGCATTTGGATCAGCCGTATGAGGAATAATTTATTTTAAAGTAATTGAAACTCATATTTCAAAAATGGGAAATGCTAGTGTCTCCACCTTCATGAGGCTGTTAGCGATGTCTCCAG
The DNA here is from genome assembly GCA_003013855.2 of Liriodendron chinense. Classification (NCBI taxonomy): domain Eukaryota; kingdom Viridiplantae; phylum Streptophyta; class Magnoliopsida; order Magnoliales; family Magnoliaceae; genus Liriodendron; species Liriodendron chinense. The sequence continues at coordinate 757,629 of PVNU02002560.1, read as the reverse complement.
AGTTTTAAGTGACAAATGGGATGGCCAATCACTGATCTGGATTGCCCATCCATTTGATACCATTACTAGCGGTCCAAGGTGCAAAAATCACGTCGATCAAATGATCGTAATCTGGGTGTTGGCCATTTTGAAAAAACCATCCATTTTTTTAGCAATAGAGTGGATATTAGCATCATCTAACCTACGCATTTCTTTACAATCATAAGAAATTAATGGTAGGACCTAAATAGATGTTTCAAGATGATGATTAGTCCTATTTTTTCCCTCTTAATCTTGATGTCCATTTTTATGCCACCCTTCGGATGGTCATGATCACCTGATTGGATGATTATTTTCATCATTGTTTGCCAATAGTGGTATAGAACTAATGACGGTTTGAATTGATGATTGGTTGCCTCATTTGTCATTTAAAGGCTTTGGGATGTTGCTAATGTCCAATGAAGGTGGGGGCATTAGCATTTTCCCTTAAAAATAATAAAATACGGTAAAGCATTTTAAATGATAAAAATAATAAAATAATAAGTAGTTGTGTCCCTATAATCTAAGATTTGGGGATCAAGTGGGACTGATACCTATACCCATAGTGACAAATCTCTTTCTCAGAAATTTCTAGGGAGAATTTCAAAATTTGAGGTTTTCGTCGGGATATTATTGGGAAAATCTCGCCACAAATAAAATTATATATTAATGAATTTAAAATTTAAATATATATTTATAACACAAATTCCTTAAGGATTTACTATTTTTTGAGTCAATACGGTGAGCATATTGTGATTTTATTGTGACTTTTAAAATCTGCTGATATTTTGAAAATCTTGCAATAATATCACAAGAATATCATTGAGTGTATTTTTTGCGATATTTTCAAAATCTTGACGATATTTGTCGCATTGCCTATACCCATGCCCCCAACAATATAGCAATTGACGGAAGGAGATAAAAGGGATATCTTATAGGCATTCAAGATTTAGTTAAAATGATTTCATCCAGTCTCTCAAGATGGTAGTAGCAAAGGAATAGAATAATTGGCAATTCCTATAAAAAGAGAACAATTGTTATAACTCTCGTATTTTTATTAAGAACTAAGATTACAAAGAGTAAAGAAAGGTTGAGAAAGCGGGATGTGGTGGTATGAGCTAATTCAACTAGCAAATGGCTAAATCGTTTGGAGTTGGTACACCAAACCATTTGGCTACATTATATGTGCGTGTACACTCATTTTGGGAAGTCTGGGAATGTGTAACACTTTGGCATGCATCATAGAGTACCATAAGATAATATAGTGTTGATTGAACACATTGGGTGCCATGTGACTGTACTAAATAACAAGAAGGAATTAATCATGAAAACTCTAGTTCTTTTTTGATTAGTGCAACTAGTAAGTGTTATGAGGCGTCAATTCTGATACAAATTTAATTCATGTAGGTACTCATTATGCGTCTAGTGGAATATGCTAAAAGTAGAAATTAATTAATTGGAATTTTCTCAAATAATTTTGTGATAGTTTTCTAAATAATTATATGCATTAAATATTTATATTTGGAAAAGAAAAAAATCACAATAATTTTTTTTGTTACACTCATAGAATTGGACATATATAAATTGGTGGAAATTTTAGAAATGCAATTTTGGAGAATTACACTTAATTCAAGGTATGGGTTTAGCGAACAAAGAAATTGGAGAGGTTTATTTGGTTGTTTAGTGCACATATTGACATGACTATAAATACCCAATCTGTGATGGTTAATTTGATATTTCAACTAGTTAGGGGAGGATTAACATGCCCCTACAAAAGATGAAATACTAGGCGAGGAGCAAAACCTAGGGTTGTGGGAATTTTCCTATGAATAGTCATGATGACTCACCTCCTAGCCCATGCAAAAGAATTGTGAGAGAATCACTATTGTTTCAACTTATTGAGAATATGAGGGGGATTTGATTTCAAACTTGCAGATCTAATCCAAATGGATCTTAATTTCCTCATTTTTGGAAATAGGAGTCAATAAAGATGTAGGGAAGTCTATATTGATATTGGAGCATTCAGATCTTGGGTTTTCATTTTCTCTAAGTTCCTCTAAAACTTGCCAAGCAGGACAAATGGGGCTCTAGGAATAATCTGTTCATCAACTGATTTCAATTGGGACCAGTGTTCGCAGTGTCGGTATCGCGTTACGTTTCGCACCCTTAGCATACAGATACGTATAGATTATCACTAGAGATATATCTATATCGAGTAATGCATTGCACTTTTTGAGAAACATGGGGAAATTGATTGAATTTTTCAATTAAACTTTAGGGATTGTTAAAATGGACCTTAATACACACTTTTAAATCATAATATCTAAAAACAAAGGTCCACATAATGGGATTCCTTTGTAAAGGATCCTAAGTTATGTGCTGTCTGATTGAACTGATGCAACTATTGTTCAAATTGATTAATTAAGATATATAAATGAGCCGAGATTAGACTAGAATAAATAGCATATTTTTTTTTACGAGTTTCTTAAGTTTCAGATCCAAATAGAAAAAGGTCCATAAAATGGAAAAGTGGACCTGAGGCCTAAAGTCACATCCAATAACCCTTTAGCCTTGTAAAATCGATCAAAACAAATCCCCCAAGGAATGATAGGATCTTCCCCTAGCGTAGGTTTAGTCCGTGTTCAAATCTGGAGAATCTGGTCTACCCCGATGAAACTGGGGAACCGTTGAGTGGAGATATCTTTCAGGTTGCTTAGATTAAGCACAAACGGCTCAGACTGAATGATCGAAGCTGGTCAAGGAAGGTGGACCCCACACATGTATGTGGGAATCACACACGTGGCTAGTTATGTTCACGCGCGGTTTGCCTCGGTTTTGTTGGTTTTGCTATTTAGGTGGGTTGGATCTAAGAATGGATGAAAGAAAAGAGGAGATTTGAGAAGAAAGTAGGGTTTCGGGTTTCCGGGGGTCTTCACAAATCACACGCCATAATCCATGCAATGAGAGAATGAAAGGGAGGAAGAGATGAAGGAAGGAGAGGAGGATCTTTTCCTAGCTTCAATCTCAAAAGCCTTGGATCACACACTAAGGGGGAATTTCTTCTCCTAGCTTCAATCTCAAAAGCCTTGGATCACACACTAAGGGGGAATTTTTCTTCACAAAAGAATATTATTATTTTTTATATAGTTCCTCCCATACGACTGCTGCCCTAGGGGTAAGTCGAAATGACTAAAATGCCCCTCTTTTAAAAAAAAAAAATTACATGTCCTTTCTCCCAAAAATACCCTTGGATGCTAAAATAAGAACATACCATCCTAAGCTATCTAAATATGGGAAATAGCTATCCACAATAAATAAAATCCTATCTAATAAAAGGAATCTATCACATCCATCCGTTGGATGTGTCCAAAATTGGGACACATGATGATCCAACGGTTGGATGATCATGTGGACCACAATTAACGGCTAAAAGTGTGTCCGCGATCATCCTCGCCGCTCTAATCCTCGATCCGAACATCCTTGCCACCATCAGTCGCCTAACCATAGCGATGCATACGTATGCCTACGTCTTTAGTACATGCGCATGGGTCGTCGCGTGGCGTCCTCATCGATAGAAGTTGTGAATCGTAGTTTGGGCAATCTGTTGCGATGTCTGGTTGGTGAGCATACTATGACATGGGATGCCGTCTTACCTATAGCTGAGTTTGCATATAATTCTTCCATTAATAGGTCTATAGGTGTGAGTCCATTTGAGGTAGTTCATGGTTACCAGCCTAGGAAGCCTGTAGATTTAATCCCTGTGTCCATTTCTCGTTGTCCTTTAGAGTCAACATCTTCATTTGTGCATTTACATCCATGATCTACATGCTGAGATTAGGCGTAGGATTAATGTTAGCAATGAAAATTATAAGTTACGTGCTGATTCACATCGTAGACAGAAAGAGTTCAATGAGGGTGATTATGTGATGATCCGGCTAAGGCCTGAGCGGTTTCCTCCTGAAACTGTTAAAAAGTTACATGCGCGCAGCACAGGGCCCTATAAAATTGTCAAAAGAATTGGCCCCAATGTGTATGTGATAGACCTTCCACCTAACATGGGCATTAGTTCAACTTTCAACGTGGAGGATCTAGTCCTTTGTCCGAATCCCTCTAGTCCCCCTATTGATCCTTTCCTCCCACCCTATCCATCATAGGACTCTTGCTCAGCTTCGGGTTCCCCATCTCACACTTCACCACCCATTCCATCTGCACCTGAGAGACGAGAGGAGATCGAGGTGATATTGGATGAGCAGGCAGTCTCCACTCGCCATGGTGGATACCAGAAGTACTTAGTCAAGTGGAAGAATCAACCGATGATGAATAACACGTGGATTATTGAGACAGATTTGCAGCGGATAGATCTTGATCTTCTGGAGCGGTACCGGAGTTTTATCTTGTCGGAGTCGAGTTCTCTCCACCTCGGGGAAATTGATGAGGACATCACGCAACGACCCATGCGCACGTACCAGAGACGTAGGCGTATGTATGCATCGCTATGGTTAGGCGACTAATCGTGACGAGGATGTTCAGATTGATGATTAGAGCGGCAATGATGATCATGGACACACTTTCAGCGTTGTTTGGTCCACATGATCATTCGACCGTTGGATCATCATGTGTCCCACTTTTGGACACATCCAACGGATGGATGTGATGGATTCCTTTTATTAGATATGATTTTATTTATTGTGGACAACTATTTCTCAGATTTGGATAGCTTAGGATGGTATTTTCTTATTTTAGCATCTAGGGGTATTTTTGGGAGAGGACATATATGTAATTTTTTTTTTAAAAGATGGGCATTTTAGTTATTTCGGCTGACCCCCTAGAGCCAGTAGCCGTATGGGAGGAAATTTATAAAAAAAATAAAGAAAAGATAAGAGAAGTCTTCTTTTGTGAAGAGAAACTCCCCCTTGGTGTGTGATCCAAGGCTTTTGAGATTGAAGCTCGGAGAAGATCCTCTTCTCTTTCCTTCACCTCTTTCTCCATTTCATTCTCTCATTGCATGGATTATGGTGTGTGATTTGTGAAGACCTCCGGTAACCTGAAACCCTACTTTCTTCTTAAATCTCCTCTTTTCTTTCATCCATTTTTAGATACAACCCACCTAAATAGCAAAACTAACAAAACCGAGGCAAACCGTGCGTGAACAATAACTGGCCACGTGTGTGACTCCCACGTACATGTGTGGGGTCCACCTTACTGGAAAATTTGTTCTTCCTGTTCCTTGACCAACTTCGATCATTCAGTTTGAGCTGTTTGTGCTTAATCTAAGCCACCTGAAAGATATCTCCACTCGAAGGTTCCCTAGTTTCATCGGGGTGGACCGGATTCTCCAGATTTGAGCACGGATTAAACCTACACTAGGGGAAGATCCTATCATTCTTTGGGGGATTTGTTTTGATTGATTTTACAAGGCTAAAGGGCTGTTGGATGTGACTTTAGGCCTCGGGTCCACTTTTCTATTTTATGGACCTTTTTTCGTTTGGATCTGAAACTTAAGAAACTTGCAAATTTTTTTATGCTATTTATTCTAGTATAATCTCAGCTCATTCTGAATCATCACATCCATGCTGCACCAGTTATGTGCTGTTTGACTAATTGATGCAACTATTGTTCAAATTGATTCTATAAGATATATAAATGTAAGAAGACATTAATGAAAACACAATAGGAAAATAAAATAAAGAAAAATGGAAGACGGAGTTGAATGAGAAATAAGGAGAGAGAGTAGAAATGGCTAAGAGAGTTACTGTGTTGTGTTAGGTCTAGAAGACCTACACAAACATACATATATATTCCTTAAAGAGAAAAGTTACAGTGCTCCGCTGAGGTACATACAAACGTACACACACACACACACAAATACACATATACTTCCACACTCCCCCTCAAGTTGAAGCATGTATATTGATCATGCTTCAGCTTGGAATACATACAATAAAATTAGCATTAAACATTCCTCCCCCTCAAGTACAACATGACAAGGTATAAACTAAGGCTTGGACTTCACCCTAGAGTCTTTCTCTGTAAGAATATGGCCACAACAAAGCTCGACAACAATCGAGTTAATAACATTCTCCCAGAAATATGAGTGTACATCATGTGCAATATTTGAGAGAAGAAAAACAAGATGAGGATGCATTATGTGCAACAACATTCACAACAACAATAAGGTGGATGGACACTCACACCACAAAAGAAGGCATAAGAAAGGAAGAGAAGATGAATTGTGAAGGTAAGATCCACCATTTGTAAATAACCCCCATGTGAAGTTGGGTGGAGGCATCCATCGAACACCTTGTATGCGCAACATTCATCTAAGTACGGAGGAAAGATTTCAGCTTTGCAATCTCAGCAATATGACTCTACATGTCAGCCCCATATCATAAAAAAAAAGGAAAAATTAAAATCCCAGCAAAGGATCTAAAGAACAAGGGACCGATGCATCCGTTTCTCACGAACCACGCCATAACATCCTCAAATCTTGGCGAATCTTTATGATACTCGTATCTGGGGATTACTCTTGATAAACCGCACCTGCCCCATGTGGAAGAACTGCTTCAAAACCTCTTAGAAAAATGCTACATTTGAAAGAAATTTGGAGTTTTCTGATTTTTCTTTATTTCCTGCACAAACACCAAAAAACCTACTCCAAATTATGCAGAAAAATATTCATTATCCTTTTAAAATCCAGATCTAACAAACCCTACACTTCTACATAAAAAAAAGTTGGACCGTTCGTACGCTGCTGACGTCCTCTGTGTGCACAGATGATGTCAGCAGCGGGCCCCACTACCACAAGGATTGGCGCTCTGATACTAACTAGAGAAATAAAAATAAAGAAATAATGGAAGAGGGAGATGAAGGAGAAACAAGGAGAGAGAGTAGAAACGGTTAAGAGAGTTGTTGTGTTGTGTTAGGTCTAAAAGACCTACATGAACACACACATATGTATTCCTTAAAGAGAAAAGTTACAGTGCTCCGCTGGGGTACATACAAACGTATAGATGCACACACAAACAAATACACATACTTTCATAAACACAATTAATTCATTGACAAAGTAAAACAAGAAAGAGAGTTTAGAAATATACCTATGGATGATACGACTGACTGCTGCCTAGCTTCACAGAGTTGTGCGGTGGCTCGTAATCATCGTCTCCATATTGACGGGGTTGGGAATAGTACTGTTGCTCCACAAATTGACAGCATTGTGCCCAGGTCATAGTAGAATGGTACCAGCTAAGATACTCTCTGACATAATGCTGGTACTCATCCTCTCCGAACTGAACCAATACTCCCATCCATGAGTACTGTGTAATCGTCACAGTTTGTGGCTGATATGGATCTGGGATGGGCATACATGGTGCTCCAGAATATCCATATTGCTCGCTATATCTGTATTATAGCCCATATCCCTGCCCATATGCGGAAGCGAACTCCTGATCGTAGTCGAAAAATGATGTGTCGTAGTTGCTGGAGTCGCTCACCCCATATCCACTAGGTCCGTATCCATATCCCTCCACTGTTTGTGATCCATATCCATACTGTGGCATGGAACTTGAGGTCCCCTCCCTTGTTCGTGATGTAAATTCAGATTCACGGCATACTCGATCCCTAGTGCCAACCCACGACCGTACGTGTCTCTCATAGAAATAGTCAATAGTAGCTCCTCTATATTTGTTAGTAGCTGGGTGTTCTGTTTCTCACGTAGCTTCTTTTTGTTGTATGCGTAGGATGGCCAACACATTGCGCACGCGTTCCTAGAATGTATGGCTCAACACAAGCTCCTCGTACCTCCGAGTCACTCTCTTTACACTTTTATTCCAATCAGAATACTCCTTAGAGGTGAAGAGCTCTAGTAGTCCTTGCATGTGTCTGAAAAGGCTAATTAAGGCGATGTAATTTGCGACGAGCTGTGCCACCCCGAGGCGCACTATATCCCCACCACACCTCCATCACATCTCGAACAACAACTAGGTGTGGTTATAAATGAAAGTCGTGATGAGTAGTGCGTTTGTGATAACCGCCTTCATGGCCGGCCTGTCCCCGATCGCCTCTAGCATGAGATCTATGCAATGGGTTGTGCAGGATGTCTAATACACATGATACTTATTCTGGATATTCTTTCCTGCCTTTACAAATGCTCTCCCATTGTCTATCATAAATTGCACAATGTTCCTTCTCCTAACATCTTCCATCACTTTGTACATTAAATTATTGATGTAGTCTTCATTTTTTGTGTTGTTTCTTGCATCTACGGGCTTAAGGAACATTGCCTGTCCCCTGCAGTAGACCATAAAATTTATAACCGACATCCTCGTCTGTCCGGTCCAACCGTCACACATGACAGTGCAACCATACATTTCCTATGATTGCTTGTACGTGTCCACGTACATGTATGCCTTCATCTTTACATACTCATCATCAAGATACTTCTCCATTATCTTACAAGGCGTGGGGGGCAGCACACCCTCACCCCCATGTTGCACTTCAGTTATCATATTCTTTGAAGTGTGGGCTCCCTGCTGCATTCGCAAGAATTTAATCGTATGTAAAAAAAAATGGAAATGAACTTGCTAACCTTCTTTCTCACGTTCCCCCCCACTAAACAATAAACATATCCTTCAACTTCTTTTGCGTTCTCCCAGCTCTTTTATAAATCCTCGGATTTGAAGGTGGATCTGGCATCCACATACTACCGCAACGTGTCATCCAAAAAAAACCTCCCCCACCACTACCCCTAACCTCACTCCCCCAGCTCCAGCCCCAGCCACAATCCTCCTCCGCTCATGAGTAGACCCCTTAAATGTAGGCCTACTCGCCTCCTACTTCCTCAATTCATCCCTCTCCCACTGTTCCCGTATTGATTCCTCAACCACACGTCTATAATTTAGATCCTCATCCTTATCTAGATCCACCACATCTTCTCCACCATATGGTGGCCGCCCCAGCTCCTCCTTAATCTCTCATTCTCTTGTAGCCCTGTCATGGCCCCAAATCGGTTATCGGGGGCAAGGCAACCATATCTCCATCCAATATCTGGCTGTCTCCCTCCTCTACTTCATCCCGATATGTTTTACTTGCAAAAGAACACCATACATATTAGGAAACAAACTAAATACAAAAATTTGCGATAAATTAATTTTTAATTAATTAATTAATTAATTAATTCAAGATTAATAAATTAATCTTCGAAATCTGTTAACCAACACACCCACATCCTTAATTTCATGTTTCCAATCCAACATTACTTCCTATTTGGGAGCAATTGAGAAATTTCGAATTTCCCCAAAATCGGATTACATACACTCAAATCATCAAATTGAATTGTATGTAATGTTAGATTAGTTCAATAATAGTATTCATCCATAAATAGGAGTAGATTAACAGTTGTTGGAACAAAAAATTCAAAAAAAAAAAAAAATTAACTAAATTTTTTTATATTAATTATTAATTAAAAAATTAATTAATTATTTTAAAATTTAGGAAAAATGTTGCAAATCGGTAGATCAGTCCCCTGACATTTTTAAAATGTTGTTTCTAATCCAACATTTCAAGTAATTTGGAAATTTCGAATTTCCCCCAATTTCTTCCAAATCGGGCCACATACACTTAAATCATCAAATTGGAGTGTATATTATATTAGATTAGTTCAATAATAATATTCATCCACAAATAGGAGTGGATTAACATTTGTTAGAATAAAAATTTTGAAAAAACATTTGATAATTAAGTACTTTTTTTATTAATTATTAATTAAAATATTAATTAATTATTCCGAAATTTGGGAAAAATGTTGCAAATCGATAGATCAGCCCCCCTACATCGTTAAAACGTTGTTTCTGATCTAACATTGTAAGTAATTTGTGGAAAATTGGAAAATTTTGAATTTCCCATAATTTCCCCCAAATCGGCCCCCAACTTTCAAATCTAGAAATCAAAGGTTGTAATGCTTGATTCTCCATGCAAAACATGAAGAATCAAGCATGTCAATTGATTTGCAACCGATTTCATTCGATTTAAACGAAAAAAATGAGTTTTAAAGCAAAAATACTCATCGAGTTCAAGATGGGGCCAACTCCGGATTTCCTTTGAAACCACTGATTTACTCTTAGATTTTCGCAAGGGATGGACCAAAATCCACCTAAAAGTAGGTTGGTTGCGAGAACTTACAAGAAAATGGGTGGAATGAAAATTTTTTTTTCCGCAAAAATGTAAGGCAAGAGAGTTTTCTGGTGTGTTTGGACGATGTCGTCCATGTATTGTCGATACTAAGAATTACTAAAGGAGAAAATGCTGATATTTTGATGATATATCGGCAATATCGATATTATCGGACGATAATATCGATATCGTGCGATATTATCGACAATACGCATGAATTTTTTAATTTTTTTGTTATTCTTTTGCTGTTTCGTATCACTGACGTGCGATAACGATAATATCGGCCCATATTATCGATATTGCTATCACTGCTTGGGACTAATCAAACAGTGTCTTCTAGAAAAATCATCTTATCCATCCATGGATCTAGTGTTTCTGGATATTTTTGATCTCATGCCAACAAAAAGATGGTTGGAGATTTGAAATCCACTTTATTGACATACTGGTACCCTTCATTTGGAATTTATGTTGGAACCATGAAAGAAATTAAACAACAGAAGCAAAACTAAATAGTTAAGACAATGGCACTGATGATGAAGAGCTGGACTTACAGGACTCATAAAGCTGGGTAACTCTTGATTACTAATGTTGAAGAGCTGGACTTACGTGACTCATAAAGCTGGGTAAGATGAAGAGATCCTACGTGCAGCTAGCTGCTACATGAAAACTTTAGTCAATGTCCTAACTTAATCATGGCCTACTTTATATAGAGAGAAGCTAGGGGTAACCAAACACTAACAAATTGTGGGACCAAACTTTAGCACTTAAAAAAATGGCTGACAAAAGTTTGTGATGTATATGATGCATCAATGCATCTCCTAACTTATTTCTATTGCCTCAGATGTGCTTATGCTCTTCTGATGAATTGTCACTGTTAGTATGACATCAATGGTTTTGGCTTTAGTATTAGCATCATGCATGCCCTTTCAGGGACTGTTTGGAATTGCTTTCAAATGCTGCCTTTCTCTTCTTGACTAGATTCATGGATTTTGACTTTCTAGAGTTAATTCTAGAGCATTCTCTGTATGGTTGTCAATTTGCTGAAACTTACAGTGAGATATTTACTGTTGTTCTGCTTTTCAGAGTGTTGCCCCTCAAAAAGGGAGTGAAGTGAATCTTACCCTTGGGGGAATTGACCTCAACAACTCAGCTAGGTGACCATTGCTTCCTTGCATTTCATGATGGAACATCAACACAAAATCATCATAACCTTGTCTCAAGCTACTCTGGGTCAACTTCATGAATCCTGATGGATATTTTGATTTCGTCATGAATATTTTTGTTTTTTTATTCTATTGTTGTCCTCAATGGAAATTAGAGCATATTAATTTGTAGCCAATATTAAAACTTTTATGGCATATGATTATGCAGTGTGGTTATCAGAGCAGATAAAAAACTCTTAACGGTTCTCTTTCCTGGTCGTGATGGGCGAGCATTTACACTCAAGGTGATCTGTTGCTGCCATTGATTTGTGCTAAGTCACATGTAGCCAACAGTAACTGATATTTTGTTTTTCTTCTTGTTTAAATTTAGATATCTCCCACAACAAATATGGAAACTTAATTTCTTTTTGTGTAACAGGCTGAAACTTCAGAGGACATGTATGAGTGGAAAAATGCACTTGAAGCTGCTTTGGCACAAGCTCCTGGTGCAACTGCAACGCTTGCAGTTGAACAGAGTGGAATCTTCCACAATGAAGCAGCTGATGCAATTGAAGGGTCTTTTGAACAATGTGTGTCTTTCTTTATCCCATTCGTGTTTCCCATGTATGGGTTCAGTTAAAATGAGTAGTATGTGCTTTGATGTGCAGACTTCTTACATAGCTCTGCAGATGAGCTGGTCTTAGCCTACCATGTGGCTGTGCAGTACCTATACTGTATATAATGTGAGTAGCGATTGAACAATTTTACCCTTGCAATTAGTTGGAGGGAGGGGTGGTAGTTTTGGGTTGTGGCTGGTTCTTCAACCAAGGGGTATTTTTTTCTTTTGAATTTATATGTGACTGAGTAACCCGCTCCCACTTCTCATCCTCTTTGCTACATAGTATTAGGGAGACCGTGCAACAAAGGTTTTGTGGGGCCCTAACGATGACTGTGTGACATCCTCACTGTACATCCGTTGTGCTGGCTCGTGTTAGGACGTCAGCCCAAAAGCAAGGCAGAGCTAAAGCTCTAGTGGGCCACAACACCAGACAAGTGGGATTGGTCACGCACCATTGGAGGATGTCTATGCATCTCTGTCTTTCTCTCTCTGCATGTAGCCTGCACCTGGGCACAACTGTGCCCTTTTCCTCCATCTCTCTCCTTCTCCTCTCTCCTACTCTCTCCACATGCGTTGCATGTGCCATACCCGTAGTAATATGTACATGAGGAACCCGTGTGTTCCATTTGGACACAATTTCTGCAGTCGATTGGGAACCTTACATTCTGGAAATGTGGAGGCTTCACTCATTTACCAGACATAACATGAAAACACTGCTAATAATCATGTTTAAGAGCCATGGATAAGTAAGAAACCGCTCTATGGGTGTCACTTGGCCTGTCTTCTTAGCGATCTCATTGTTGACGTTTTATTAACTGTGACTTAATTGTTGCCTTATGTATTTTTCTTTGTAATGATGGATGCCTTTTATATAATTTGTTTCCTCTCTGTGTGTGTGTGCGCGCGCGCGCGCGTGTGTGTTCTCAGGAGTACATTATTTCTGTTGCAGGGAGGGATAAACGGCCTGTGAAGTCGTCCATTATTGGGGGGCCAGTTTTACATGCTTTGGAAGATGCTGATGGAACTCCATCTTTCTTGGAGAAAGCTCTTAGGTTCATCGAACAGTATGGTAATTCTTTGTTTATAGTGTTTCAAATCAATTAAGTATCATCCTTATTTCCCTAACATTCATCAGCAGATAGTTGGCATCATGCCCATTGATATGTTGTCTTGTGAATTTTTCTCTCTAGAGCTACCTGAACGAGGAATATGGTTATCAACATGCTTCTGGATTTATCTTCACTTGAATTTATTACTGAATTGAATGATTATAATGAGATGAAGAGTTCTAATATGAGAAACATAACAAACCAGGCATGAAGAGTCTAAGGATTACCAAAAATTATTAGGAGAAACCAAGGAATAATTTTTATTTTTTTCCTTTTCTAAAATGAGTTTAGGAATCACTTGGACACACTATCCTGATTCAACTTTTCAATGCCATTTTACTTCAGAAAAAATAGGAGATGGTTTTCTATTTAGAAAAATCTAAAATAGTAAAACCACCTTCTCCTTTATCGAATGGCAAATTATATAGGGCAGTTTGTGCAAGGAGATATTTAAGCGATTCATGGCACATGCATATTAGATCTTGGCCACTAACCGGGTGAGTAATACTGTGAACATTCCCTAGTCCAAAGATCAACCTGCTCCACTGAACAAGGCCCACCTGTGTACATTAAATCTACAACATTGGTTATCTTTCTTCTTATCATTGATTTTTCTCATATTCGCGTTATGTTAAACAAATAGAAAGTATAACATTGGTTATCTTTCTTTTAGCAATTGATTTTTCTCATATTTGCATTGTGTTGAACAAACAGAACAAGAAACAAAAGATACTCATATTTAAGGGTGGGCAACTCTTACTTGTTTAGTGCTCCTAGGTGCCCAAATGGTAAAATTGCTTACAGAGGTATATTGATAGGGCTGTAACCTGCATTCCCAAAGTTACCTAATGTGGGACAAAAGTGCCTGGACAGTATCACAAGACACAACATATGGGAGATGAGCTTGTACTCAACTCTCCCCTTCAAACTCAACATGGTTGGATTCTAGATTTTCAATTGCAACTTCTCTTGAGCTCTGACATTCATTGATTCTCCTCTTAAAATAGTAGTCCATAACTGCAATTGACAACCATCAAGCTATCAAACTGTCCGTCACATGACAAATCCTCTCTAAGACAATGGTTGAGACCTAGGTGAACTACACTTTCAAGGGCTTGTTAAGGCACAAGTTCCATACTGCTCAACGGGTGAGTGAACCACGCTTACAATGGATAAAAAAGACCTAAATAAAGAAAATACCAATAGAAAAGAAAAGCTCCAATGTTGATTGAAAATTTGAAACACACATGCATGTCGAGTCAAGATTATGTCTAATAGTTTGCTTTGTTGAGCAAAAACAAAGTTGAAACTTGAAACTAATGCATTTGGGGATATTAGACAGGGGCAGGTAAAGAATTGGAGGATTTTCGCATCTTTGATTTCTCCTGAACATCATCCACGTTTTCTCTGTCTACTCTTGCTTCTCCATTTCCAACCCTCACCTCCAAGCAATGTGCATCCACCTTTGATTGTTGATTTTGACTGCAATGATGACAGCGAATTGGATAGTGTCTTCCAGCAATGATGGGTGCCTTTGGGATGGTGGGAAATCCAATCAACGACACCATTGATGGAAAATACTGAGAATCAGCCAACTTCCTGCTTGAGATGGTATACAAGTGTCACCTTAACAAAAGTGGAAAAATGTATAGAGCCATTGGTTCTTATCCCATATTAAAAAAAACAAAACTTTAAACGAAAAAGATTTAGATTGAAGGAAGTACTGGGCCACTAGAGCTCCCAGGTGCTTCACCTAGATTGGATGACTTGATCCCCTTTATGTAGACTAGCAAAATGCATGTGCAACTGCACGTAGGAACTATCACTGTAAATTTGATACCAAAATTTGATGCAGGATGGATGACCTAGACTAGGATGATGCAAATAAATTAATTAACGGATTACCAGAGTAAATCAAAGCATAAAATAAAGTCAATCTACCACAATTTTAGATAAATCACATATTCAATTAAGCTCAAGTTCAACAATTCCGCAAAATAGATCCTTAAGGCTATTGATCGGACATGGCCCAATGGAAGGTAGAACTTCCATCTAGCATAGGATTCCTTCTAGATTCAAGGATTCATTTGCGCTTTGCTAAGGTTTGAATGGATTAGGTTTTGGGTTTGGAAATCAAGAAATTAGGAATTTAGGGTTTTATAAAAGGCTAGGGTTGGGGTTTTATAAAATAGAGAAGAAGAGAAAGGATCAATGAGGGGGAGGCTGTTCGGTTGTATGGACGCTGTACGGACATGTCCGAGCGGTGTACAGGCATGTCCGTGCAGTCGTATGGATGGTATGGTGGGGCTGGGTTGGTTTGGTCGGTGATGAGTTGGGTTGATGATGATGGAGTTAGGGTTTGAGAAAGAAGAGAGAAAAATATTCAATGGAAAAAGAGGGTTTGAGAGAGAGAGACGAAAGAAATACCTTGATAGGAATAAGAAAGATAACTTGGAATCACTCCAATGGCTTCACACCAAGTTCTATTCACAGGAGGTTTTCTTGCTCAAAAGAAGTAATGCGGAGAAATTTCATTCAATACGTCAATAATATCCAGTCTCAAGTCTCAAACAAGTATATATAAGAAAAAAAAACAAGTATATATAAGAAAACCTAAGCAAACCCTAAGTTTAGAACTATTCTTGGCCATCCGAATCTATTAACGGTCAAGATCAAAACATAAATATCTAATAACTTAAAATAAAACTAAAAAATAAAGCAGAAATAAAGATGCGCCAGATGGCACAATGATGGTTTCCAAGGTGTAACAGGTACGTCCACACGTCCACACGTGATCAACGGCCTGGATGAATGTGGTCCAACGTGTCCATGGCTCGGATGTGCAAACTAGAGTGTTCGTACCCCTAAATCTAAGTCTCTAAACATATCCAACAACCCGGATCACCAAATTGATGTGTCCAAGATACCCAATGGCATGGTCTAACATTTGTAACGTCATATGTGGTCCAGGTTAGGCTGGATGATGTCCAAACAGTCCAAAAATATATTAATCAATTCCAAATAAGCAACCCACATGCATCTTTCCAGTGTGGGGTCTTTAAGGATGCACAACCATGCATGTGAAGTCTTTAATGCGGCTAAGAAATCGAATTGGGTCCACTGGGCCCCATGTGATTATCATCCAACCATAATGAAGCTGGGGCTGGGGCCTCAACTCTCCTCCTCCGATAAACTCGTGTAGGTGCTCAAATGCCCTCATCAGTATCGTCGACTCAAGGAAGCAAACATTGGGGAAACATGGGGAAAATGGTTGAACCATCCATACATGCACATGCATACATACATACAAACACACATGCATGATCCATCCACCCATCCATCCATGCGCATGCACACACACACACACACACACAAGACACACACATCCATCCATCCAATAAACCATCCATTCATGCATACATACATCCATCCATCCATGATACATCTAGGAATGCATGCATGCATACATATACACACATATAGACATGCACTTCATCATACAACCATGTAGGCATGCACCCATAAAAAAAATTGAAATGGATATTTTTTTAATACACAAATTTTTGGCAATATCGATACATTGCCAATACATCGGCGATATTATTGAAACATCGCCGATACATTGGTGATACAAGTGATACCTGGAATTTACAGAGTAAAAAATATTGGTGATACAAGCGACACTTGGAATTTATAGAGTAAAAAATATTGGTGATACATTAGCGATATCGATACATTGGCGACACTTGGTGTTATATCGTTGATGCTTGGAATTTTTTATACTGCTACTGTTATTGCTATCACCGAGCTGGAGATACGGATAATATCGGGAATATTATTGATAATATCATGGATACTCTTAATGGACCTATTTGTTTTTAGGGCCAACACATGTTCACAGTAGGTCCCACTTGCAATGAATCATATCTTCAATGTCTCCATGTGTAAATTTGCTTCGCACTTCCTCTAGTTAAATTGTGTTACATTATGTAATTTGGAGGAAAAAGGAAAAGGAAGTATTTTAGGAAATAAAACTAGAGTTTATCCACAGGCTATTAGGGGTACAAATGTGAGAGCTGGGTAAGGTTGAGGTGATTTCTAGAACCAACCCATTTAATTGTCAGGTATGGATTTCAGCCCGAGATGGGACCAACCCATTAATGTCTAGGTCTGGTCTCATTTAGGTCTAACTTGAAAATAAGATGCATTGTGTTGGGCATGAGTAAGGTCTTAGACTAAAAGATCTCGGCTCAATAAATTTATTTGTAGGCTGGGTCTAAGTTAGGTTTGCCTAATCTCTTGTTCCCTATTTAAAAAAGACTTCTTATTATGCACCCTATAACGTGTTTTCTTAAGATATATTTGTAAGCTTTAATTTATTCCCCCAGTTACCTTAGTTAAAAGTAATTTAAAGGGCCAGGGCCAAATGAGGTTGGGTCCTTTTTTTGGTGGTCCAACTTAACTATTTGAAAGTCAAGTTAGGTTGAGTTGAATTTGAGAGGATCTGGATCAGATCCATTTGATGATTAGGGCTGTTTAAGGGACCTATACTAAATTGAATGGGTCTAAATTCAGATCCCGACCCTCTTATTATTAGTGTTTGAATTATCTCCGATATTATTGGAATATCCCTGATATTATCTCTATTTCTAGCTCAGCGATACCGATAACACCGGTAGCGATACCGATAACACTGATAGTATAAAAAATTCTAGGTATCGGTGATGTATCACTAAATATTGCCAATGTATTGATATCGTTAATATTTTCAATTGTGTAAATTTCAGGCGTCGTTTGTATTGGCAATGCATTGATACTGACGATGTATCATCGATATTTTTTACTGTGTAAATTCCAAGTGTCGCTTGTATCGTTAATGTATCTGCAATATTTCGATAATATCACCAATGTATCGATACGCCAAAAATTTGTATATTAAGAAAATTCCCATTTCATATTTTTTATGGGCGCATGGTTGTATGTAGCGTTCAATTTGTCGACGATAATGTTGATAATATCATGATATTATCATTATCGTAACACAGCAATAATGAGACCACAATCTTTAGTTTCTTTTTCAGTTGTTAATGATTTGTTTGGAAATATCATGTGTTGCCAATATTCTGAAATATCAATGGATGTTTGGATGGAAGGTCAGATATTGGATGGATAGATGGGATGAATGGGATGGTTGGACTGATTTCTTACAGTAGTACATGCTTTTAGGCCCTCATTAAATAGAAGCCTATTATGTATGATTCTTTTTGCAATTTTTTATTCCTAAATATGCAAATATGTGTATTTTATCATCTCTTGAAGTTTCACTGAAAAATTCTACCATTTTCCCCATTTTTCCCACATTTTCGGTTATCAGCGATATCAATATTGTTTCCGTATCCTCGGCTAGCGAAACTTGTAGCGATACTGAAACTTCGAACATTGCTTTTTATTTGTTCAGGTCGACTTGACCCATTCATACCACTAGAAACTATTTAATGTTAGAGCTAAAATTCTTCCATATTGGGTTGTCTTCATGAAACTTGCGGCTATGATCTTTTGGCATTATTTATATAATGAAAATGATTTTTTAAGATCTTCAAGCTTTTTCTTTGTTAAATTGAACATTGTACAATTTATTCAACAGGAGTCAAAGTAGAAGGGATCTTGCGGCAATCTGCTGATGTTGATGAGGTTGAGCGTCGAGTTCAGGAATATGAGCAGGGTTCGTTTGCTTGGTTTACTGGTGTACTCCTTTTTTTTTTTTTTCGTTTTGATTACCTTTTTATTAAATGACATAGTTCTGTAGTGTTTATGTTCCCCATCGTTAGACCTCAAATTTTAGGTAAGGCTTTATTCCATTTGGTTAGGTATTAATGTCTTCTTCTTCTTCTTTTTAATGGATTGGATTACTAATCTTTCATATCTTGACTCTTTAGGAATAAAAACTTCTTCATTAGTTTATACTCTAGTGTGTTTCATTGCTCAATTACAATAGCACATTTTATATTAAGATGTGATGTTGTATATTTCTAGGAAAAAATGAGTTTTCTCCAAACGAAGATGCACATCTTATTGCCGATTGCATAAAGGTATATTCTGCTCTAAATTCCATGCTAGATGAAGAGTTATGATTCATCATATCATTTCACCATTCCATAATAATTCCACAAAACTTTCTACTTATGTGTTTTTTTTTTTGTCTTGTACACTACTTCCAGCATGTTCTTCGGGAGTTACCATCTTATCCGGTTCCTGCATCGTGTTGCACTTCACTATTAGAGGCATTCAGTAAGTATGGGTTGGGCAACTACCTTCTAATTCCTAATAAGTCTCGAACATTCATTACCAAACATTCCGTTGTAACTCAATGCTTCAAATACGACAAAACAATTAATTTAATCTGTAAATTTGCTTTTTTTTTTGTTACTGCATAATTGAAAATCCTCATATTTCTTTCCTTCCATGTGTTGCATCATTTCCTTTGTAACAAATTCTTGAAATATGACAAGACCATATTTTTAACATGTAATTTTGGTGCTTTTGTTATCACATCATTAAAAATTCTCACATTTCTTTTTCTTTGGAAGGTAAGGAATTTTTTATTTTTTACCAACTAGAAGGGAAAAATGTCGAAGAATAACTAGGGAGAGATAATGCTCATACACTAGGCCAGGAATAGCAAAAAATGGAAAACAAACCAACACACGCCTACACCTCGAGTTAGGGAAAGAAAAACAAAGCCCACAGGTTGGGCCAAGGAAAGGAAAATAGAGCCCACACCCCAGGCTAGGCAGAAATGATAGCAGACGATCAACACGGAATGGCAAAGATACAAAAAAAAAAATGAAATTCCAGAATGTAGTAGGGCTAGGGTTCAAGGAAAAGGAGAAATAAGAGAAAGAGGTGAGATTCAATGGTCTAAAACAGAAGATGTGAAGATCAGAAGAGAAGAAGAAGATTATAGAAGATTAAAAGAGGGGAAGAGGTAGGGTTTACCATGGAATTAACACTAGTGGTGGTCTTGGAGTTAGCACCAAGACGAGGGAGAGAGGAATCAACACCTCTACTAGAACGAAAGTTCTTTTCTTTTCTTTCAACCAAAATTACAATGTCTCCCCTTTTTCCAAAGAAAACCCTAAGTAAAGGGTTCCCGACTGACTTAAGATACTTATTATAAAAACACTCCTACAACTTCTTTTAATTAAAAAGCATGTGGGTACTTGTTGGGCTCAAGGGGCCCAACCGCACCACCTATTTGGGCTTCTAATAGTGGTCGGCTAACTTGTGGTCCCTGGAGATGACTCGTGGGCCCCATCCTAGCCTTCTCCTTTTGTAGACTTTAATGCCCCCATCAATTCTCCCCGGCTTGGAAAAACTTGACCCTGGCGAGTTGGCAGCTTGGTACCTTTCATACAGATTCGAATTAAGATGCTGAATATTGGAAGCCACAATTCATGTGCAATTGGAAATTGGTATACCCTTCCATTAGACAAGGAACTTGTGATATCTGCCATCCTTAGTAGACAACAATTGATTATCATACACATCTTCAATCTCTTTGCTTGTAGTAAGTATGGGAGGCAACCTTCAACATTGCTCTTCATAGCCTTCATCTTCATGGTGGCCATGATAAATAGTCGAGTCTTCAACATTGAACGTTGAGGTGATGTGTATATCTTCTAGCAACTCCAGGACATAAGCATTAGCGCTGATTTTCTTCAGTATTTTGAAAGGACTTGCACTCTTGGAATGAAGCTTTTGATACTTCCCTTTAGGAAACCTTTCTTGTCGGATACGTACCATCACTTGGCCACCTTCCTTGAATTCATGAAGTGCCAATGCTAATAAGCTTGCACTTTATATCTTTCATTGCTGATTTTTATCTTCTGCTTTACTTCTTCATGGATGTCATGCATATGTTGGGCAAAATTTTCCACCTCCTCGCTCGGTCGTGCAACTATAGACAGGGCAATCAAATCAATGGGTTGTCGTGGTTTCATTCCCAACACTGCATCAAATGGTGACAATCCAGTTGACCGATTAGCTGGACTGTTATAAGCAGATTCAACCATCGACAGAATCTAATCCCACCTCGAAACATGGTTGCCAACTAAGCACCGTAGCAGATTTCCCAAACTCCCGTTGACTACCTCTGTCTGACCATCTATTTGAGGATGATATGCAGTTGGAAATTTAAGCTTGATGCTCATAATCTTCGACAATGTTTTCCAGAAGTAACTCATAAACTTCACGTCCCGATCAGATACAATAGATTTTGGTACCCCGTGTAAGCGAACCACCTCTCGGAAGAACAAGGTGGCTATCTTCAGAGCATCTAAGGTCTTAGAGCAGGGAACAAAATGGGCCATCTTAGAAAAGTGATCTACTATGATGAAGATGGAATGATTACCTCGTATAGTCTTCGGCAGACACAAAACAAAATTCATACTGATGTCTTGCCGCGGTTCTTGAGGTATTGGCAGTGGTGTGTATAAGCCTGTATTTTGCTTTTGTCCTTTGACAAGTCGGCAAACTCGACATTACTGCACCCATCTCACCATGTCTCTCTTTAAGGAAGGCCAATAAAATCTATCTTTTACTAGAGCAACTGTCTTATTCTTGCATCACATGCTTTCGTAGAGAAGTGTCGGGTATACATAGACGGGTCCCAAAGAAGAGATACCCATCATGCGCACTAAGCCTAGGTTGATTTGCTTGCTGCCCGGTAAGAAAATCTGCATAAATCTGCCCAAAATCACCATCGCCCTTGTGATCACGCTTTATCTAGTCAAAGTCGACCACTTCTACTGACATTGTTGTCAACAAGTGAGTTCCCCTACCCAATGCATCAACTGCTTTGTTCTCAACCCTAACCTATGTTTCAGCACAAAGGTGAATTCTTGGAGATAAGCACTCCATTTGGCATGCCTATGATGTAACTTCTTCTGGGAATTGAGGTACTTGAGTGCTTTATGGTCAGAGTAACGAATAAACTCTTTGCAGATGAGGTAATGCAGCTAAGGCCTCAGCAGTGTTTGCATTATCGACGATATATCGACAATATCGCCGATATTATCGGTATCGCCGGACTTGCGACAACGAAACCCCCGGTATTCGTCTCTTCCAAATGTCGCCGATAATTATGCGATATTGTCGATATCTGCCGAAAATCTCTGTCAGAGAAAGGAATGTCGCTGTAGCCAGTGGCTACCCTCCACGGGACTTCTGTAGCCACCTACCCTCCACGGGACTTCTGTAGGCTACAGACTGTAGCCAACAACCCCCTATTGTCGATAAAAGGGCCGATAATGGGGGGATTGCGAAAATACCCAAAAAATTGACAGAAAAGAGGAGAAAAATAGGGATTTCCATACCTTGAAGGAGGATCGCTCATCGAACGTTGCAGTGGGCCAATCCAAGCTTCCGTGCGCTGTAAGTGCTCGACAATCACCACTTTTTACTTCCTTATTTGCGATTGATCCATGCACCGTACATAATCAGCAAAGGAACAGCGAATTTCCGACGAAATTGGGGGGATTTAGGAGGGATTTTAGGGATTTGAGGGATCTCCCCTCCTTCGGAAATCGTCTGCAGAGGAGAAGGGCGGGCGAACCCTTTTGTGAAACACCGTTCCGTGCGGTGTTACTCCGCACGCTCTTATCGTGTGGAGTAAACACTGTTGGGCCCACCTAGAATGCATGTGCTTTATCTATTCCGTCCATACGTTTTTCCATCTCATTTTAGTGGTTGAGCCCAAAATTTAAGCATCTCAAATCTCAAGTGGACCATGCCACAGGAAACAGTGGGAATAATGATTTCCACCGTTGAAACCTTCCCAGGCCCCACAGTGATGTTTATTTGTCATCCAACCTGTTCAAAAGATCACATGGACACGGATGAATGGAAAACTCAAATATCAGCTTGATCCAAAACTTCTGTGTCCCCCGCGAATTTTTCAATGGTAGACATTCAGTTCACACTTTTCCAGTGGTGTGGTCCACTTTAGATTTTTATATGCTTCATTTTTTTGCACCATATCTAAAATTATCTGTTAAGGTGGATGGACGGAGTGGATAAAATAAGTAAATCACGGTGGGCCCCACAGAGTTTACTTCGGACGACGCAGCGGAGCGGATTACCGTGACCCCTGGAACAGCTTAGTGGGTGTTACCCTAACCGTGTGGGGCCCATATTGATGTAGTTTTTATATATCTACGCCGTCTATCTATTTTTTCATATCATTTTAGGATGTAATCCAAAACTCTTAGAAGATCCAAATCTCAGGTGGACCATACCACTAGAAATAGTGATGAAGAACCATTTAAAATGTTTTGTGGGCCACAAAAGATTTGGATCAATCTGATCTTTATATTTTCCGTTCATCAATACCTTATTGACATTATCAAGAGCTTCGATTGAAAATAAACATTACCAAAACCTTAAAATGGGCTCTTTGGATTTTTTAATGGTGGGGCACTCAATCACACTGTTTCTAGTGGTATGGTCCACTTGAGATTTGGATCTGCATGATATTTGGTTTAATGCCATATAATTATGTGCATAAACAGTTGGACGGTGTGGATACATAATATATACATCAATGTGGGCCCCACGGTGAACCTACGTAAGGGCCGCACCGTCTTGCCATGAGTCCCGGTCGCACCTAACCCGCTCCCCACACTAGCTAGGCGCGACTTGGGTGAGACCCCGGAACCAGCGTTGTGGGTGGGATCCTGAACCTAGGGCCCACAGCGATGTATTAATTGTATATCCATGCCGTTCATCTTCTTGTTTGGCTTATTTTATGACATGGTGTAAAAAATAAAGCAGATGAAAATTTCGGGTGGACCACACCATAAGAAAAACTGGTTAATGACCATTAAACCCCTTTTGTGGGCCACAAAAGCTTTCTATCAACCTGATATTTGTTTTTTCCTTTCATCCCTGCCTACGTGACCTAATCAACATATTGGATGGTCAATAAACATTACGGAGGACTCCAAAAAGTTTTTAATGGTAGAAGTTCAATGAGCACTGCTTCCTGTGTTGTGGTCCACCTAAAATTTGCATGTGCTTGAATTTTGGTACTTCGTCCTAAAATAATCTGAAGAAACAGATGGACGGCATGGATATACAACAAATACATCGAGGTGGGCCCTAGTTTCAGGATCCCACCCACATCGCTCGTTCCGGGGTCTCACCCAAGTCGCGCCCGGTTTCTGTGGGTGCGGATTAGGTACTTCCCCCGCCTGTCCCGAGCTCGAGACAGGCTAGGGCTCTGAGGGCCACCGTGATGTATGGATTGTATCCACACCGTCCATGCATTTTTCCATCTGATTTCAGGTTATGAGCCCAAAAATGGGGCAGATCCAAAGTCAATTGGACAATGAAATGAAGATTAAAGTCTGGCCGTTGAAAACTTCTTAGGTCCTACAGGAAGTTTTGGATCAAGGTGATATTTGTGTTTTACCTTCATCCAGGTCTCTATGATCTTATGAACAGATTGGATGGCAAATAGACATCACGGTGGGCCCTAGGAAGGTTTCAACGGTAAAACTCATTAGCACCGCTGCTTACTTTGGTGTGGCCCACCTAAAATTTAAATGTGCCTAATTTTTTGTACTATGTTCTAAAATGACATGGAAAAATGCATGGACAGTGTGGATACAATCCATACATCACGGTGGCCCTCAGAGCCCTAGCCTGTCTTGAGCTCGGGACAGGCGGGGGAAGTACCTAATCCGCGCCCGGTTTCTGTGCCGGGACGTGGCGGACGCAGCTTGAGTGCGCAGTCCTCAAGCACCGTGTTTGTACGAACGGTTCAAATAAGATTAAGGCTCTGTGGACCCCACAATGATGTATTTAGTACATCCAAACCGTCCATCCATTTAGAGAGATCATTTTAGTGCATGATACCTAAAATGAGTAATATCCAAAACTCAAGTGGACCACACCAATAAAGATAGTGGGGACAATGGTTCTCACCGTTAAAACATACCCAGGTCCACCATGATGTTTATTTGTCATCCAAACTGTTCATAAGGTCACACGGACCTGGATGAAGGGTAAAATTAAATATCAGACTGATCCAAAACTTCTGGGACCTCCAAGAAGGTTTCAATGGTATACGTTCAATCTTCCACTGCTTTCTGCAGTGTGGTCCCATGGATCCTTGGATCTTTCTTATTTTTTGGTTCAAGCCTTAAAATGATCCCAAACCATGGACGGACGGTTTGGATATAACAAGTACCTCATGGTGGGACCCACAGAACTTGATGACGTCACTGCAGCACCAACTGGATGATACGGTATGGTCCACATGGATGATATTTTGTGGAACGAGCGCGAATTCGGTGTTACCCTGGGAACAGCTTAGTGGGTGTTACCCCTACCGTATGGCCCACATGGATGATATTTTGTATATTCATGCCGTCCATCTGTTTCTACAGCCCATTTTAGAATGAGTTTCCAAAAACTGTGAAGATTCAAATCTCAAGTGGACCATACCACTGGAAACAGTGTGATTGAGTGTCCCACCATTAAAAATTCCAAAGAGCCCATAGTAAGGCTTTGTAATGTTTATTTGCAATCCAAGCTCTTGATAATGTCAATAAGGTATTGATGAAGGGAAAATATAAATATCAGATTGATCCAAAACTTTTGTGGCCCACAAAACGTTTTTAATGGTTATTAATCACTGTTTCTAGTGGTATGGTTCACCTGAGATTTGGATTTTCTTAAGGTTTTGGATCATATACTAAAATGATATGAGAAAACAAATAGACAGTATAGATATATAAAAAATACATCAAGATGGGCCCCACACGGTAGGGGTAACACCCACTAAGGTGTTACCAGGGTAACATCTAATTCGCTCTGTTGTGGAACAGCTTAGTGGGTGATACGGTATGGCCCACATGATGATATTTTGTGGAACAGCTTACTGGGTGTTACGGTATGGCCCACATGATGATATTTTGTATATCCACTGCGTCCATCCTTTTCGACAGCCCATTTTAGGAAGTGGTTTCAAAAATTATACAGATCTATATTTCAGGTGGATCACACCACTAGAAATAGTGTGATTAAGTGCCATACCATTAAAAATTCCAAAGAGCCCTTCTTAAGGTTATTAATCACTGTTTCTAGTGGTATGGTCCACCTGAGATTTGGATCTTCTTAAGGTTTTGGATCATATCCTAAAATGACATGAGTATTTGATCCGGCACAATTTTTGTCGCATATGTTTTTTAACATAACAGCTTCAAGTGTACATTTTTTGTTCCCATATGGCCATTGATTCCAATGCTAGTGCAAGTATTTTTTCATTTTTGTATGCTACTAGGGATCAAAATGTCGTCTGGATCCGGAAAAGGAGGAGCAAGGGATATTGGGTGGAAACATGGACGACCATTGGAGGGGAATAAATATGGGGCCATATGCAACTACTGCGGCCAAGTTATACGGAGTGGGGGGGTGTCTAGGCTGAAGGAGCATTTGGCAGGGGGGTTCAAAAATGTGAAAGACTGCCCAAGTGTAACAAAGCCAGTTAGAGAGGAGATGAGAAGAGTTTTGGCTGAGGCGAAGTCACACAAGCTGCAACAGAAGGATTGGGAGAAGGATTTCAGGAAACAGTTGCGGGGTCCTGGACAGGGCCTACATACTGTTGAGGAGCAAGAGGACGACGACGACGACGACGAGGGGATTGCATATCCCGATGACTGTGTTACGACGCGGGAGAAGAGGGAGTTCAGAGAGGCGATCCACGAGTCTCGGGCATCAGGGTGGGAGGGGGAGCAGAGGAGAAGGCTTAACGAGACTAGGCCGTCATTTGGGGGCTCCCGTTATGAGGCCGGTGGGAGCAGCAGAAGGTTTGGGGGAGGCAGTATGGGTAGCGGTGGTTCTGGCGGGCATGGATTACAGCGCACCCAGAGCGCCCGTGTTACAGATGCACCCATTGCGGGTGTTAATCAGAAGAGGCTAAAAAATATATGGAACAAGGGGATCAGAGAGAGAGTGGGTAGCGCCATATCTAGATGGTTCATTTCGAGCCACATACCAGCCAATGCAGCTGCCAGTCCTCACTTCACAAATATGATTGAGGAGGTGCAGCGACATGGGCCCGGTGTGAAGCCCCCGACGCCAAAAGAGATTCTTGGTGTCTACCTTGATCAGGAATACGAGGAGATGCGTGCTTGGGTATGCGCACTCACTCCGAACTGGAGGCAGTATGGGGTGACGATCATGTGCGATGGGTGGACAGGACCCACGAAAATGTCCATTATCAATTTTATGGTGTACAGTAAAGGGCAGTCCGTTTTCCTCAAATCTATTGATGCATCTGCCAAAATAAAAGATCATGATTACATATATGATCTCTTGAAAAAAGTCATCATAACTGTTGGGCCGGAAAATGTCATCCAAGTTGTGACAGACAACGGTAGTGCATTCGTTAAGGCAGGAAAGAAATTAATGACAAGGTACCATCTCTATTGGACCCCTTGCGCGGCACACTGCATTGATTTGATGCTCGAGAAGATAGGCCAAAGGGACTCGATCAGGAAAACTATCGAGGATGCGAGGAGAGTGACGAACTTCATATATAATCACTCTTGGTTGTTGGCTGCAATGCGCGAGTGTTGTAGAGGGGACATCGTTAGACCAGGTGCAACACGGTTCGCCACGAACTTTATTGCACTCGACAGCTTGTATAGGCACCGTGTGGGTCTTAGGAATTTGTTTAGATCTGAGAAGTACTTGGAGTGGAATCAGAGGAAGACCGATGGTGCAAAGAATACATCGAAAATAGTGCTTTCTGATTTCTTCTGGGATAGAGTTCATGATGTTGTTTCCCTTCTAAAACCGATCTACAGTGTCCTACGCGCCGTAGATAGTGAGATGTGTCCTTCAATGGGGTCAATGTACGAGCTTATGAGAATTATGAAAGAAGGGATACGGACTGCTCTCCCCAATGCACATAAGTGGGTGATCGATATCATCGATGAACGATGGACCAGGACCCTTGATCATGGCCTCCACAAGGCTGGTAAGTTTGTTACGTTCACCTGTATTTTTTACCACTTGCACTTGCACTTTAAGCATCACTTATGTTTACAAGTTAATGCAACTGAGTAAATAATATTTGAGTTTCAGCATACTATCTGAATCCTAGATTCCATTACAAACGCCGACTTCATGAAAATAGTGATTTGACGATGGTCGTCCACGAGGTGTTCGAACGGTTGTTCCCTGAATCGGCAGCACGATCAGAATTTGGTAACTAGGTAATGCAATTTGAGTAGATCTCCCTGATGGTAATCGATAGAATATATTTTCTTCCTCATAGTCTTTAGATATATGGGTAGTTAAAATGGTGACATGTGAATCCATATGTTACAGTTGTTGCGGTTTAAAGATGCTAGGGGTACGTTCTCATCCGCACTAGCGAAAGCATCTAGAGAAATGATGATGCCGTGTGAGTATAATGTTTTATTGGGTAATATGGTATATTATTAGGTAACTGCATTATAAGTCCGTATTTCAAACTAACACAAGATGCTCATGGATATATAGGTGAGTGGTGGGCGATGTACGGAGTCGACACACCTGCACTACAAGTACTTGCAGTCCTTATTCTCGCACAGACTGTATCCTCCTCCCCGTGTGAGAGGAATTGGAGTACGTGGTCACTCATACACACGAGCAAGAGGAACAAGTTAGCATACGAAAAGTTACAGAAGCTCGTTTACTGCCATTACAATATGAAGTTAAGGGAGAGGCAGTTACGGGTAGACCAAGACATGGTGGAAAATCCGGACCCGCTGGACCTGTTGTCGATAGGTACCATGGCACAAATAGGTGACGATGCTGAGGACCCACTTTATGAGTGGGTCAAGTCAGCTGATTTAGACGATGCAGATGGAGGCCCTGCACCGCAAGTAGCTGAGGGAGCAGCGTCTCTTGGTATCGATGTCGATGAGGTAGTAAGCCAACAGAGGGCAGATACAAACTCCTTTGATCCTTTGATGAGGAGTTCGACACGTCATGATGATGGCGAGGAGGCATCTTCACGGCCGCCTCGTTATCATCAAGTCGTAGTGAGTGATGATGATGAGACTCAACCCCCACTTGACACTGGTCGTGGGGACGACGCCGACGACGACGACGACAGTGGTGAGGGAGGTGATAGAGGCACCGACACAGATGTAGGTGGTACTAGTGGGGGTGGAGGTGGCAGTGGTGGGGGGTACATGACAGGTCAGAGCCAGCGATCCATTGGTCAGTTCACTGAGGAGCAGTACTTTGACCATGCAACTCAAGACGAGGACCATGGATCTCGTCCACCCTCGCGTATGAGAGCATCAGAGCCCACACATATGTTTGAGCGTCGTTCAAAGAAAAAAGCCGGACGTGCCGCGGCGGATGCTCTCGCACGTAGCTTGTCATCTATGGACATCACTCCAGAGCGGGGGAGCTCCACTTCCGTCCCACCTTATATGCATGGGGGATATCACGAGTATGGGCATGGCAGCTCTGACATTCAGTCGCATTCATCTACTCGTGGATACGAGCAGCCATCAGATAGCTCTTCGAATTATGGTCATTTGACAGGAGGATATTCGGGGTACTCGTATGACTGGCAGCAATACTATCAGGGAGTCGGGGTTGGACTTGATATATTCCCTCAGGACCCTACTCAACCAATGCCGTCGATGTATGTCACGCAGTACCCACGTTTGGGCTATCTCGTACAGTTTGGGGAGGACGACTATCAAAGATACATAAGAGAGTACCTCCATTGGTTTGAGCAGAGGATGACATGGGAATAGTACTGTCAATATATTGGTGAACAACACTACAACCAACGGGAACGGGATCCGAATGATGACTATGAGCCACCTCGTCACTCCATGTGGGGATGAAATATGGCAGAAAAGTATTATTTTCGAATTCATTTAATTTAATGTCTTAATTATTATATGGTGGATGCATTTGTATTATATAAACTCATTTTCGTTGCTATTGGAGTAATTTCTTATGAACGCATGCCTTTTTGGGCCCCATTGAATGAAAACTTATTATTTAATGCATTCTTTTTGCAGTTTTTTTATTCCTGAATATGCAAATATGTGTATTTAGGCATTTCCTGAAGTTTCACTGAAAAATTCCACAATTTTCATCATGTTTCTCCCTTTTTCCTCACATTTCCGGTTATCGACGATATTATCGACGATAACGATATTATATCTTTATCTCTGGCCAGCGAAACTTGTAGCGATACCGACAATGCGAACACTGGGCCTCAGTGCTTGCACCTTTGCGTAAAATTTCACATCAAATGTCAAGTACTTCTGTTTGGCTTCACTCAACATTTCACTTAAATAAGCCACTGGGTGCTCATCTTGACTAAGTACCCCTCCCATGTTGGCGTGGGAAGCATCACTAGCAACTTCGAAGACCTTGTTAAAGTCCGACAGTTGAAGAACTATAGCCATAATCATCTTAGCTTTTATATGTTCAAAAGCCTTAGTAGCTGCCTTGGTCCACAT
This sequence comes from Liriodendron chinense, assembly GCA_003013855.2. Lineage (NCBI taxonomy): Eukaryota > Viridiplantae > Streptophyta > Magnoliopsida > Magnoliales > Magnoliaceae > Liriodendron > Liriodendron chinense. The sequence goes on along the minus strand of PVNU02002560.1, from coordinate 727,022 downwards.
GAACCACCCCTCCTTCAAAAACAGAGTAATCGGTGCCATAATGGTGCTGAAATTTTTGATAAATCTCCTATGGAGGGTAGCCAATCCATGGAAACTTCGTACTTTGTGCACATTAGTAGGAATAGGTCAGTCCAACATTGCTTTTACTTTATCTGGGTTAACTTCTACACCTTGTGAAGAGACCACAAAGCCAAGAATGATCACGCTCGCACTCATAAAAGTGCACTTTTTCAAGTTAATGTAGAGTTTTTCTTTTCTAAGTACTCTCATAACTTGTTAAGGTGATCAATATGTTCGGAAGCCTCTTTATAATATACAAGTATATCATCAAAATAGACAACAATGAAGTGATCGATAAAGGGACGTAGTACTTGTGTCATTACTTGCATGAAGGTGCTAGAAGCATTGGTTAGTCGGAAATGCATAACGAACCACTCGTAGAGTCCATCCTTTGTTTTGATTGTTGTTTTCCACTCATCCCCAGGTTTCATCCTTATCTAGTGGTAGCCGCTTCTCAAGTTAATCTTCGAAAAGGCTTTGGAACTAGCCAACGTGTTAAGCATATCATCAAGTCATGATATTGGAAAATGGTAGTTGATGGTTATTTTATTTATGGCACGACTGTCCACACACATTCGCCAACTCCCGTCCTTCTTAGGAGTCAACAAAGCTAGGACAACACATGGACTAAGGCTTTCTTTGATAAAGCCTTTCTGCAACAAGTCATCAACTTGCTTCTTTAACTCGGCATACTCGGTTGAATTCATCTTATAGGCCAGTAGGTTAGGAAGCACGGAGCTCGGGACGAGGTCGATAACATGTTGAATGTCCCTCATAGGTGGTAATTCATCAGGTACTAGATCTGAAAAATTCAAACATCAACCTTTCTACTTGCGGATTCATTACTTGTCCCTTTCTCAAGGCCTTGTCTTTAACCTCCCACATCACCAGAGCATACATAACACCTCTCTCTTTGCTCTCTTCTTCAGATTGTCTCATAGATAAAACATTGAATGACTTCTTTGGCTCGGCTCTCTTCTTCATTGGCTCGCTTGCCTTCATAGAGCATAAGGAGAATCTTCTTGCCATTGAATTTGAAGGTAAATATGTTGGCCCCTCCGTCACTAAACATTTTTCAGTCATAAAGTCAAGGCCTCCCGAGGAGTATATGTGAGATGTTTATGGGGACTACATTGCACTAAATGGAGTCTTCATAATGGCTTATCTTAAAGTCCACCAAGCATCTTTTGGATACTGGAATGGTCATGTCATTGACCCATGCAATCTTGTAGGGTTGTGGGTGTGCTTCCATTGGTAATTGTATCTTCTCAACCAGCTCTCGCGATACCACATTCGAACAACTTCCCCCGTCAATAATCAGGTTGCATACTTTATCACCACACCTAACTCTGGTTTGGAAAAGAGTAGTCTGTTACCAATCTTCAGTTTCTTCCCTCGCAGGAGCCACAAGTACTCTTCGAACAATGGCCAATATTCTGTCTTCCGGTCAGTCCCCTCCAAAATACCTTGGGACAGTCTCCATAAATGCACCTCGTGGAGGGGTAGGCTGCTCCCTAGCAGCTCTATTGGCAGTTAGATTAGTGGGTGTCGGTGGATGCTCTCGAGGAAGATCATCGACCTCGCCCTCGCCCTCTTCCTCCGCCACCTGCTGTCCAGGAGTCTCACCATCTCTCGTGTCTTGTGTAGGGTTTGCTGGTACACTATTTCCATCACCCCTTGATTCCAACGTTCCACTCGCATCTCCAATGCATCCATGCGACGCACAAAGTAATCAATTTGATCTGCCATGCATGCAAGCATGTCATCCCATTTTCTCATCCGTAAATCTCCCATGGTAGGATCTGTCGGTGCGTGTCGACATTGGCAAACCTAGGGCTTTGATATTATATTGATAGCGAACGAGCAGCACAGAATGACAAAGAAAAAGAAATCTGAAATTCTAGAATGCAGTAGAGCTAGGGTTTAAGGAAATGGAGAAATAAGAGAGAGGTGAGATTCAAAGGTCTAAAACAGAAGATGTGAAGATAAGAAGAGAAGAAGAAGATGATAGAAGATTAGAAGAGGGGAAGAGGTAGATTTCACCATGGAATCAGTACCGGTGGTGGTCTTGGAGTTAGCACCAAGATGAGGGAGAGGAATCGGCACCTCTACTTGTAACGCCCCTAAAATTCGACACTCGAGTATATAACTCAAATCTCGAAATCAAGGGTGTTATGAATGAATCCTTCACAATCACAACTGAAACTTTTATCCTTTTCATTCACAAGGTACCAAATATATGGAATAAAAATAAGCCAACTTTGAAAATTAAACTATAATCAACGTATCTATGAAATTATTCCAAACTGTCTAAATTAATGGCCATCTAATGGGCCTTATTACATCAATGCTTTCAAACAAAAAATCAAATAACTAATTCAAATAAAAATCTTCTAGAGTATTTCCTCATCTGGGACCGCTTCTTCAAAGTGCTCTAAATCATCACCTGTCACTACGGTTAATCGCATAACACTGCGTCAGCTATAAAAGCCGGTGAGCATTCTCATATAGTTTAGCACATGTAATTCGACATAGAAAATCACTTAACCATTGATGTACAAATCATTACAATACCAACAGTTATTTCATCACCAAAACTCTCTTAAACATGCACGTGATGCATGGGATGCAAGTATGCTTCAACAATCTCGGTACTGTTATCAGTAGAACATCCAGGGCCAGTTTATAGTCGGGCCTACACTTTTCACAATTACAGAGTTGGTCTCTTGTACACACCAGGGAACTCACCCAACCTGCTAAAATCATCTGATATCCACCGGGTACGCTAGTATGGTATCTTGCACACACCAGGGAGCTCAACCAACCCGTCCACAATCGATGGACTATCAGAAGGGTATATTGCACACACAGGGCGCTCAACCAGGGACTGTTGCACACACTTGGGTGCTCACCCAAACAATCATCAATGGGCCTATTGCACACCAGGATGCTCACCCTACGGTAATAACTGGAGTTCACAATCGTGCTATGCATGAATCCGATTAGTATTTCAAATTCCTTTAAAGGAAATCCACACTCAATTAACACATGTACAACGCAAATTAACTGAAAATTCACACATAATTATTTAAAATTTATGCAATCGTATTCACTAGAAAGAAAACAACTACAAACTAAGCTACAACGTTTAAACTTCTCCTTAAAGCAAAATAGATTCCAAAAATAAATTTCTAAATAACCAAAATATTCAGAATTATCATGTAGAAAAAGATATGAGAAAGAAACTCACTCTTTCTTTCTTTCTTTCCTTCTTCTTTCTCTTCTTCTTCCTGCTGCTGCTGGAAGGTCGCTCCAGCAATGAAAGGAGCAAACAGCACTCGAAAACCCCCCCTTGAAAGCTCTCTCTCTCTCTCTTTACAAGACCTCTCTCTCTCTTTCTCTTTCCTCTCTCCAACGTCTCTCTCTCTCTCTCTCACTCTCTACGTTTTTCTGGGAAGGGGAGGGACGTCTACATGCCCTTTTATATCCCACTGACACGCTGAAGGTGGCGTAATGCGGACGGAACCTCCGGACGAGCGTAGCCGAGTTTGAGTGGGAGAAGGAAAGATCAAGATTTCGGATCTCTCACTACATCAACGTTTGGTACTATGTAAACCGTTAAAATCGTAGGTGTGGCCCACGCAACCAATCCTTTTAAGTTTCAGGGGCCCATGCGTAGAATCGGCCCCGATCTTGCACATTCTTTCTCGTTTAGTTATAGGTTTCAATAGCTTTTGCGGTCCACACAAGTTACTGTTTACAAGGATGAATCCTCCCATTAGTAGACCCAAACATGAGCTACACAATGGACGGAATGGATATCGGAATGGTGCCCACTTACCAATTAAGTGAGTCAATGGTTTTGCTATCTTTGAAAACCCCTCAATGAACCTTCTGTAATATCCTGCTAGTCCCAGGAAGCTGCGAACTTCTGACGCATTCGTGGGCTGCTCCCATTTCACCACTGCTTCAACTTTAGAAGGATCAACCAATATTCCTTTTTCCGACACTACGTGGCCCAGGAATTTCACTTCCCTTTGCCAGAAATCGCACTTCTCAAATTTTGCATACAATTGATGATCCTTAAGGGTTTGCAGACAAATTCGCAGATGTTCCTCATGTTCTTCTCGCGACTTCGAGTAAATCAAGATGTCATCTATAAACACTATGACGAATTGGTCCAGGTAGGGTTTGAAAACCCGATTCATTAAGTCCATAAATACTGCGGGGGCATTCGTCAGTCCGAACGGCATCACTAGAAATTCATAATGTCCGTAACGTGTCCTAAAAGCGGTCTTAGGTATATCTTCCTCCTTGATACGAAGTTGGTGGTACCCTGATCGTAAGTCAATCTTGGAGAAGTACTGGGCTCCCCTCAATTGGTCGAATAGATCGTCAATTCTGGGCAGAGGGTATTTATTTTTGATGGTGGCTTTGTTTATCTTCCTATAATCAATACAGAGTCGTAGGCTACCGTCCTTCTTCTTCACAAACAGCACAGGTGCTCCCCATGGTGAGACACTGTGTCGAATAAAGCCTTGCTCTAGTAGTTGTTCGAGTTGATCTTTTAATTCTTTTAACTCAACAGGTGCCATTCGGTATGGTGGAATCGATATAGGCGTAGTTCCCGGCAGCAGGTCGATACAGAAGTCTATTTCCCGACGAGGCGGTAATTTCAGCACTTCGTGAAATACTTCGTGGAATTCGTTCACGATAGGGATGTGATCCATGCCGCCCTTTTGGGTTTCATCATCTATAAGGATTGCCAAGTTCCCTAATTCATTCCATTCTTTACTTCCATGGAATTGTACGCTCGGTTGTCCGGGGACTGAGAACGTTACTGTTTTCTTGAAACAATCGATTTTGGCATGAAACGCAGCGAGGAAATCCATGCCCAAAATCATTTCGAACCCTTTCATTTCCATTACAACTAAATCGGCCAATAGTTTCCATTCCCCAATGGTGATGGGACAAGATTTACACACTTGACTTAAGACTACTGATTTCCCCACGGGTGTAGCCACCACAAGTTTTTCTATTAACTGTGCAGTAGGTAAGCCTAATAATTTGACGATAGATATGGAGATAAATGAATGAGAGGCGCCGGAATCAAATAAAGTTTTCACCGGAGAGGCATAAATGAGTAAAGTACCTTCCACCATATTCCTGTCCGCGGCTACATCGGCATCAAGATTTTCTTCTGGTTCGTCTTCTGGAGGAGCTACAGCAAAGACCCGCCCTTGTGTTGTCTGACGTACCGCTTGACCGTTCTGCCTTGTTTGTTGTTGTGGTTGCGGCCTTACTTGAGTCTGGGGGTAGGGTGGCTTTGGCTGCGAGGTTTTGGGTGTCAAATCAAATGGTTGCATCCTTGCCTGAGTTTGTTGTCCAAGTTTCTGATCTTGTGGTTGACGACGGGGTTGGGGGCAAGTACGTGATATGTGCCCTTCTATACCGCAATTATAGCATGTGACCGAAAAGTTTTGTCGTTGTTGAGGGTGTGCTGGAGGTACTGCCGGTGTAGTCCTTTGTCTTTTCTCCTGATTTGCAGGATATTCTGATATCATTTTCTGCTTAGTGCCCACCCCTCTCTTTGGTTCACGATTTTTCATAATGTCTTCAAAATCTTGTTCGATGACCAGTGCTTTGTTTACGACCTTGGAGTATTTTTGAAGCTCGAAAGGGACTACTCTGGTACGGAGGGGAGTCTTCAATCCTTGAACGAACTTTTTCGCTTTTTGTTTATCATCAGGAATGAGATGGGGTGCAAAACGCGATAATTCAGTGAACTTAGCTTCATATTGGCCGACAGTAAGATTCCCTTGCTCTAAATTCATAAATTCGGCCACTTTTCTGTCCTTTACACTTTCGGGAAAATATTTTTGGTCGAATTTCTCACAAAATTTCTCCCATGTCCATACTGTGTTTGCAGAGGCTGCTCTTTTGGTTGCCTTCCACCAATGATCTGCTTCTCCTTCTAACATGTATACTGCTAAGACCACTCTGTCTTCATCGGTACACCTCATTCCGTCGAAGAGTTTTTCCATTTGATTCTTCCAATTGTCTGCTTCCAGATAATCAGCTTGTCCTTTAAAGACGGGTGGTCGAAGTCTTCTGAATCTCTCTAATACATCTCCCCCCCCACTGCCTTGTGGAGTCGGTATTTGGCGCTGATTTATAATGTTATTCGTTGTCTGCACTTGTTGACGGAGGAGAGATGCTATGTCTCCTAAAATGTTGTATAGTCCCTCTATTGATTGTCCGTCACTTGTTACGTCGGGCGTAGGTGGAGTAGCTTGACTTTTCCTTTTAGGTGGCATGATCTACATTTAGTGGAAAGCAACTTTAGTACTCCTTAAAGTATTACTCATCTAAGTATACATGTATGAAGTGTTTCAGTATTAGTAGCTATGTTATTCATCCTTTGGTCTAGATAGGTTATATCACTCCATATATATATATATATATATATATATATATATATATTTTTTTTTTTTTTGTTTGATGGAGGTTTGGAAGAAAATCGGATGGCTGGACAGGCAGTTACTCTACAATTTATTCCTACCAAACCATATATCCAATCGACTTGAAATTTGGAACGGATGTTACTGACTTCAAGATGTATCATCAGAAAAATTTTCAGATCAAAATACCTAATAATTCTTAGACTTTCTCCCTGGTAAAGGTAGTAATATGTTGCTGTCCAGCAGCAGATTTCATGTTTCTTAGTCTACTACTAGAATATTTAGAATTTTTCTACAATTCCGTTTGTTCTGAAATTTTACAGGGATATCAATGGGTATGTTTATGACCTCTAGAAAAATTTTGAAAATTTTTAGACTTATATTATGTCATAGGTGATCATAGGTATGAATCTGGTCCATAATTTCAGTCCTACAGGTGAAAATTAAGGAAAAATTCAAAATTATCGATTTTTGGTCAATCCACTTGTTGTGATTTCGTGGGAATGTCCTTATAACCCTAAGAAAATCACAGAGGTTTAGAAATTTTAATTTCGATTACTTATGATTTAGCAAAACGCCTATTAAGATGGGGATTCATTTCTCATGGTACCTAGGTACATGTATCTAAGTTCAATGGCTATCCTAAAAGTATTTGGGAGCCTATGTTTAGAGTTTCTACGTTCATGAAGCTACTATATATCCTAAAACTTTAGTGGACTATTTCCCAAGGCACAGTTTATCTCATTCCTATTCTCTGATACCAACTGTAACGCCCCTAAAATTCGACACTCGAGTATATAACTCAAATCTCGAAATCAAGGGTGTTATGAATGAATCCTTCACAATCACAACTGAAACTTTTATCCTTTTCATTCACAAGGTACCAAATATATGGAATAAAAATAAGCCAACTTTGAAAATTAAACTATAATCAACGTATCTATGAAATTATTCCAAACTGTCTAAATTAATGGCCATCTAATGGGCCTTATTACATCAATGCTTTCAAACAAAAAATCAAATAACTAATTCAAATAAAAATCTTCTAGAGTATTTCCTCATCTGGGACCGCTTCTTCAAAGTGCTCTAAATCATCACCTGTCACTACGGTTAATCGCATAACACTGCGTCAGCTATAAAAGCCGGTGAGCATTCTCATATAGTTTAGCACATGTAATTCGACATAGAAAATCACTTAACCATTGATGTACAAATCATTACAATACCAACAGTTATTTCATCACCAAAACTCTCTTAAACATGCACGTGATGCATGGGATGCAAGTATGCTTCAACAATCTCGGTACTGTTATCAGTAGAACATCCAGGGCCAGTTTATAGTCGGGCCTACACTTTTCACAATTACAGAGTTGGTCTCTTGTACACACCAGGGAACTCACCCAACCTGCTAAAATCATCTGATATCCACCGGGTACGCTAGTATGGTATCTTGCACACACCAGGGAGCTCAACCAACCCGTCCACAATCGATGGACTATCAGAAGGGTATATTGCACACACAGGGCGCTCAACCAGGGACTGTTGCACACACTTGGGTGCTCACCCAAACAATCATCAATGGGCCTATTGCACACCAGGATGCTCACCCTACGGTAATAACTGGAGTTCACAATCGTGCTATGCATGAATCCGATTAGTATTTCAAATTCCTTTAAAGGAAATCCACACTCAATTAACACATGTACAACGCAAATTAACTGAAAATTCACACATAATTATTTAAAATTTATGCAATCGTATTCACTAGAAAGAAAACAACTACAAACTAAGCTACAACGTTTAAACTTCTCCTTAAAGCAAAATAGATTCCAAAAATAAATTTCTAAATAACCAAAATATTCAGAATTATCATGTAGAAAAAGATATGAGAAAGAAACTCACTCTTTCTTTCTTTCTTTCCTTCTTCTTTCTCTTCTTCTTCCTGCTGCTGCTGGAAGGTCGCTCCAGCAATGAAAGGAGCAAACAGCACTCGAAAACCCCCCCTTGAAAGCTCTCTCTCTCTCTCTTTACAAGACCTCTCTCTCTCTTTCTCTTTCCTCTCTCCAACGTCTCTCTCTCTCTCTCTCACTCTCTACGTTTTTCTGGGAAGGGGAGGGACGTCTACATGCCCTTTTATATCCCACTGACACGCTGAAGGTGGCGTAATGCGGACGGAACCTCCGGACGAGCGTAGCCGAGTTTGAGTGGGAGAAGGAAAGATCAAGATTTCGGATCTCTCACTACATCAACGTTTGGTACTATGTAAACCGTTAAAATCGTAGGTGTGGCCCACGCAACCAATCCTTTTAAGTTTCAGGGGCCCATGCGTAGAATCGGCCCCGATCTTGCACATTCTTTCTCGTTTAGTTATAGGTTTCAATAGCTTTTGCGGTCCACACAAGTTACTGTTTACAAGGATGAATCCTCCCATTAGTAGACCCAAACATGAGCTACACAATGGACGGAATGGATATTTGGATGGGGCCCACCGCGATGGACGGTGAGAACCACACAGCAACCAGCGGACGCTGCTGTTGCAGCGTCCGGGCGAAGAAGACGCGCGCCTTCGGTCGTGCACGCGGTCAACGCGCGTTGACCGCGGCTGATTCGTGCACGCGATGCACGTGTGCTCCATCGTGATGTATATGACAAATCTACTCCGACCATCATGTAGGCCACATAATTCTAGGATGTGACACAAAATTTGGTGCAGTTCCGAGTTTAGATGGCCCACTTATGGCCCGATTTCTGATTAGGGTACTTGTAGGATGATCGGAGGGCTGAAATTTGACGTGTATGGTTAGATTAGGTCTCTAAACTATTATATGAAGTTTTACATGAAACGGATCGTCAGAAACTGGTATACTTAAAGTCGTCTATATGGATTAAGTTTAATCAATGATATTTTTTTGTATTTATGGTGAGTTTTGATAAACCTACCACTTCTACACTGATCTAGGGCTTGTGTTGAGCAAATTTAGTAAAGAATCCTACATGAATTCCCTACAATTTATTAATTTACAATAATCTACATAATTTATTAATTAACTGATTTGTTAATTTAATTATTTTCGAAAACTTGGGGTATTACATTCTTCCCTCCTTAAGGAAATTTCGTCCCGAAATTTATTTTAAGGTAAGTTAAAGTGTTTCACAATATGATGAAATGTATAATCGAATGTATATATGGAATGCAATTATGAAGTGCTTCGCACTAAAATGAAAAACATTTCGTCTCAAATTTACCTTATTGGTCGAATAGCTGTGGGTACTTTCCTTTGATTTCGTCTTCTCGTTCCCACGAGGCTTCGTCTTCTCCATGATTACTCCACTGAACCTTGATCAGGGAAATCGTTTTGGTTCGGAGTATTTGGTCCTTTCGGTCCAAAATTCGTATCGGTTGCTCTATATAGGTAACGTCTTCCCGTATTTCTAATGGTTGCCAATCAATCACATGGGATGCGTCTCTTTCATATCTTCGCAACATACTCACGTGAAATACATTATGCACGCTCGATAATTGTGGAGGTAGAGCTAGTCGGTACGCTACTTTTCCCACCTTTTCCAATATTTCAAAAGGTCCAATGTATCGGGGTGCAAGTTTTCCTTTCTTTCCAAATCGCATTACCCCTTTCATAGGAGAGACCTTTAAAAATACATGCTGTCCTTCGAAAAATTCCAATTCTTTTCTGCGATTGTCGGCGTAACTCTTCTGTCGACTCTGTGCTGTGCGGATTCGGTCTCTTATGATGTGTACTTTCTCCGAGGTTTCTTGTACTAATTCTGGCCCGAGTAGACATTTTTCTCCGACCTCGGCCCAACAGCTCGGTGATCGGCAGGGTCTTCCATAAAGAGCTTCGTATGGCGCCATTTCGATGCTGGCCTGATAACTGTTATTATATGCGAATTCAATTAAGGGTAGGTGCTCATCCCAACTTCCTTTGAAATCTAGGGCGCATAACCGAAGCATGTCCTCGAGTATCTGGTTTACCCGCTCTGTCTGTCCGTCAGTCTGAGGGTGAAAGGCCGTACTATAATCGAGTGTAGTTCCCATTGCTTTCTGAAAGGTTTTCCAGAATCTAGACGTGAATCTTGAATCACGGTCGGAAACAATCGATACAGGGATTCCATGCAGTCGTACTATTTCCTTGATATAAAGTTTACACAATTTATCCATCGAGTATAACATACAGATCGGTATGAAATGTGCAGATTTGGTTAGTCTATCGACAATTACCCATATCGCATCGTGGTTTCCCTGGGTTTTCGGAAATCCTGTCACGAAATCCATCGTAATATGCTCCCATTTCCACTGAGCGATAGGTAGTGGTTGTAACAACCCTGACGGTTTCTGATGCTCAGTCTTCACTCGTTGACATGTGAGGCATTTAGATACGAATTCTGCTACGTCTCTTTTCAGGTTATTCCACCAGTATTGTCTTCGTACGTCGCGGTACATTTTTGTGCTTCCCGGATGGATGGTAAATTTCGATCGGTGTGCCTCACTCAATATTTCCTCCTTTAATTCTGTAATGTCCGGGACGCATAATCTTCCTTGGTGTCTAATTCCTCCGTCTGTTCCGATATTCCAATTGAGTGTATCTCCTTTTGGTGCTTCCGTGATTTTAGCTTGTAACCATGTATCATGTTTCTGCGCTTCGATAACTTTGTTCACCAGTGTTGGTCGGACTACTAAGCTGCTAAGATAGGAATTTTCTCCTCCCGACTTTAGTTCAAAGTCATAATTCTTTATAGCATCGATCATCCTCCATTCCTTTATGGTCATACAAGCTGCAAGTCGATGATTCTTCCTACTTAATGCGTCGGCTACCACATTTGCCTTGCCTGGATGGTAACAAATATTAAAATAGAAATCCTTTAAATATTCTACCCATCGCCTCTGACGCATGTTGAGTTCCTTCTGATCGAACAGATACTTCAAGCTCTTGTGATCTGTATAAAGCTCAAACTGCTCTCCGTATAAATAATGCCTCCATATCTTTAGGGCAAACACCACTGCTGCTAATTCTAAATCATGAGTCGGGTAGTTTCTTTCGTGATTCTTCAGTTGCCTCGATGCATAAGCGATAACTTTACCTCCTTGCATAAGGACGCATCCTAATCCTTGGTAGGACGCATCGGTATATACCACGAACTTCTCTCCTTCGACCGGTATTGTGAGCACTGGAGCAGTCGTCAGTTTTTCTTTTAACTCGCGAAAGGCTTTCTCTTGCTCATCTTCCCATCGGAATGGTGCCCACTTACCAATTAAGTGAGTCAATGGTTTTGCTATCTTTGAAAACCCCTCAATGAACCTTCTGTAATATCCTGCTAGTCCCAGGAAGCTGCGAACTTCTGACGCATTCGTGGGCTGCTCCCATTTCACCACTGCTTCAACTTTAGAAGGATCAACCAATATTCCTTTTTCCGACACTACGTGGCCCAGGAATTTCACTTCCCTTTGCCAGAAATCGCACTTCTCAAATTTTGCATACAATTGATGATCCTTAAGGGTTTGCAGACAAATTCGCAGATGTTCCTCATGTTCTTCTCGCGACTTCGAGTAAATCAAGATGTCATCTATAAACACTATGACGAATTGGTCCAGGTAGGGTTTGAAAACCCGATTCATTAAGTCCATAAATACTGCGGGGGCATTCGTCAGTCCGAACGGCATCACTAGAAATTCATAATGTCCGTAACGTGTCCTAAAAGCGGTCTTAGGTATATCTTCCTCCTTGACACGAAGTTGGTGGTACCCTGATCGTAAGTCAATCTTGGAGAAGTACTGGGCTCCCCTCAATTGGTCGAATAGATCGTCAATTCTGGGCAGAGGGTATTTATTTTTGATGGTGGCTTTGTTTATCTTCCTATAATCAATACAGAGTCGTAGGCTACCGTCCTTCTTCTTCACAAACAGCACAGGTGCTCCCCATGGTGAGACACTGTGTCGAATAAAGCCTTGCTCTAGTAGTTGTTCGAGTTGATCTTTTAATTCTTTTAACTCAACAGGTGCCATTCGGTATGGTGGAATCGATATAGGCGTAGTTCCCGGCAGCAGGTCGATACAGAAGTCTATTTCCCGACGAGGCGGTAATTTCAGCACTTCGTGAAATACTTCGTGGAATTCGTTCACGATAGGGATGTGATCCATGCCGCCCTTTTGGGTTTCATCATCTATAAGGATTGCCAAGTTCCCTAATTCATTCCATTCTTTACTTCCATGGAATTGTACGCTCGGTTGTCCGGGGACTGAGAACGTTACTGTTTTCTTGAAACAATCGATTTTGGCATGAAACGCAGCGAGGAAATCCATGCCCAAAATCATTTCGAACCCTTTCATTTCCATTACAACTAAATCGGCCAATAGTTTCCATTCCCCAATGGTGATGGGACAAGATTTACACACTTGACTTAAGACTACTGATTTCCCCACGGGTGTAGCCACCACAAGTTTTTCTATTAACTGTGCAGTAGGTAAGCCTAATAATTTGACGATAGATATGGAGATAAATGAATGAGAGGCGCCGGAATCAAATAAAGTTTTCACCGGAGAGGCATAAATGAGTAAAGTACCTTCCACCATATTCCTGTCCGCGGCTACATCGGCATCAAGATTTTCTTCTGGTTCGTCTTCTGGAGGAGCTACAGCAAAGACCCGCCCTTGTGTTGTCTGACGTACCGCTTGACCGTTCTGCCTTGTTTGTTGTTGTGGTTGCGGCCTTACTTGAGTCTGGGGGTAGGGTGGCTTTGGCTGCGAGGTTTTGGGTGTCAAATCAAATGGTTGCATCCTTGCCTGAGTTTGTTGTCCAAGTTTCTGATCTTGTGGTTGACGACGGGGTTGGGGGCAAGTACGTGATATGTGCCCTTCTATACCGCAATTATAGCATGTGACCGAAAAGTTTTGTCGTTGTTGAGGGTGTGCTGGAGGTACTGCCGGTGTAGTCCTTTGTCTTTTCTCCTGATTTGCAGGATATTCTGATATCATTTTCTGCTTAGTGCCCACCCCTCTCTTTGGTTCACGATTTTTCATAATGTCTTCAAAATCTTGTTCGATGACCAGTGCTTTGTTTACGACCTTGGAGTATTTTTGAAGCTCGAAAGGGACTACTCTGGTACGGAGGGGAGTCTTCAATCCTTGAACGAACTTTTTCGCTTTTTGTTTATCATCAGGAATGAGATGGGGTGCAAAACGCGATAATTCAGTGAACTTAGCTTCATATTGGCCGACAGTAAGATTCCCTTGCTCTAAATTCATAAATTTGGCCACTTTTCTGTCCTTTACACTTTCGGGAAAATATTTTTGGTCGAATTTCTCACAAAATTTCTCCCATGTCCATACTGTGTTTGCAGAGGCTGCTCTTTTGGTTGCCTTCCACCAATGATCTGCTTCTCCTTCTAACATGTATACTGCTAAGACCACTCTGTCTTCATCGGTACACCTCATTCCGTCGAAGAGTTTTTCCATTTGATTCTTCCAATTGTCTGCTTCCAGATAATCAGCTTGTCCTTTAAAGACGGGTGGTCGAAGTCTTCTGAATCTCTCTAATACATCTCCCCCCCCACTGCCTTGTGGAGTCGGTATTTGGCGCTGATTTATAATGTTATTCGTTGTCTGCACTTGTTGACGGAGGAGAGATGCTATGTCTCCTAAAATGTTGTATAGTCCCTCTATTGATTGTCCGTCACTTGTTACGTCGGGCGTAGGTGGAGTAGCTTGACTTTTCCTTTTAGGTGGCATGATCTACATTTAGTGGAAAGCAACTTTAGTACTCCTTAAAGTATTACTCATCTAAGTATACATGTATGAAGTGTTTCAGTATTAGTAGCTATGTTATTCATCCTTTGGTCTAGATAGGTTATATCACTCCATATATATATATATATATATATATATATATATATATATTTTTTTTTTTGTTTGATGGAGGTTTGGAAGAAAATCGGATGGCTGGACAGGCAGTTACTCTACAATTTATTCCTACCAAACCATATATCCAATCGACTTGAAATTTGGAACGGATGTTACTGACTTCAAGATGTATCATCAGAAAAATTTTCAGATCAAAATACCTAATAATTCTTAGACTTTCTCCCTGGTAAAGGTAGTAATATGTTGCTGTCCAGCAGCAGATTTCATGTTTCTTAGTCTACTACTAGAATATTTAGAATTTTTCTACAATTCCGTTTGTTCTGAAATTTTACAGGGATATCAATGGGTATGTTTATGACCTCTAGAAAAATTTTGAAAATTTTTAGACTTATATTATGTCATAGGTGATCATAGGTATGAATCTGGTCCATAATTTCAGTCCTACATGTGAAAATTAAGGAAAAATTCAAAATTATCGATTTTTGGTCAATCCACTTGTTGTGATTTCGTGGGAATGTCCTTATAACCCTAAGAAAATCACAGAGGTTTAGAAATTTTAATTTCGATTACTTATGATTTAGCAAAACGCCTATTAAGATGGGGATTCATTTCTCATGGTACCTAGGTACATGTATCTAAGTTCAATGGCTATCCTAAAAGTATTTGGGAGCCTATGTTTAGAGTTTCTACGTTCATGAAGCTACTATATATCCTAAAACTTTAGTGGACTATTTCCCAAGGCACAGTTTATCTCATTCCTATTCTCTGATACCAACTGTAACGCCCCTAAAATTCGACACTCGAGTATATAACTCAAATCTCGAAATCAAGGGTGTTATGAATGAATCCTTCACAATCACAACTGAAACTTTTATCCTTTTCATTCACAAGGTACCAAATATATGGAATAAAAATAAGCCAACTTTGAAAATTAAACTATAATCAACGTATCTATGAAATTATTCCAAACTGTCTAAATTAATGGCCATCTAATGGGCCTTATTACATCAATGCTTTCAAACAAAAAATCAAATAACTAATTCAAATAAAAATCTTCTAGAGTATTTCCTCATCTGGGACCGCTTCTTCAAAGTGCTCTAAATCATCACCTGTCACTACGGTTAATCGCATAACACTGCGTCAGCTATAAAAGCCGGTGAGCATTCTCATATAGTTTAGCACATGTAATTCGACATAGAAAATCACTTAACCATTGATGTACAAATCATTACAATACCAACAGTTATTTCATCACCAAAACTCTCTTAAACATGCACGTGATGCATGGGATGCAAGTATGCTTCAACAATCTCGGTACTGTTATCAGTAGAACATCCAGGGCCAGTTTATAGTCGGGCCTACACTTTTCACAATTACAGAGTTGGTCTCTTGTACACACCAGGGAACTCACCCAACCTGCTAAAATCATCTGATATCCACCGGGTACGCTAGTATGGTATCTTGCACACACCAGGGAGCTCAACCAACCCGTCCACAATCGATGGACTATCAGAAGGGTATATTGCACACACAGGGCGCTCAACCAGGGACTGTTGCACACACTTGGGTGCTCACCCAAACAATCATCAATGGGCCTATTGCACACCAGGATGCTCACCCTACGGTAATAACTGGAGTTCACAATCGTGCTATGCATGAATCCGATTAGTATTTCAAATTCCTTTAAAGGAAATCCACACTCAATTAACACATGTACAACGCAAATTAACTGAAAATTCACACATAATTATTTAAAATTTATGCAATCGTATTCACTAGAAAGAAAACAACTACAAACTAAGCTACAACGTTTAAACTTCTCCTTAAAGCAAAATAGATTCCAAAAATAAATTTCTAAATAACCAAAATATTCAGAATTATCATGTAGAAAAAGATATGAGAAAGAAACTCACTCTTTCTTTCTTTCTTTCCTTCTTCTTTCTCTTCTTCTTCCTGCTGCTGCTGGAAGGTCGCTCCAGCAATGAAAGGAGCAAACAGCACTCGAAAACCCCCCCTTGAAAGCTCTCTCTCTCTCTCTTTACAAGACCTCTCTCTCTCTTTCTCTTTCCTCTCTCCAACGTCTCTCTCTCTCTCTCTCACTCTCTACGTTTTTCTGGGAAGGGGAGGGACGTCTACATGCCCTTTTATATCCCACTGACACGCTGAAGGTGGCGTAATGCGGACGGAACCTCCGGACGAGCGTAGCCGAGTTTGAGTGGGAGAAGGAAAGATCAAGATTTCGGATCTCTCACTACATCAACGTTTGGTACTATGTAAACCGTTAAAATCGTAGGTGTGGCCCACGCAACCAATCCTTTTAAGTTTCAGGGGCCCATGCGTAGAATCGGCCCCGATCTTGCACATTCTTTCTCGTTTAGTTATAGGTTTCAATAGCTTTTGCGGTCCACACAAGTTACTGTTTACAAGGATGAATCCTCCCATTAGTAGACCCAAACATGAGCTACACAATGGACGGAATGGATATTTGGATGGGGCCCACCGCGATGGACGGTGAGAACCACACAGCAACCAGCGGACGCTGCTGTTGCAGCGTCCGGGCGAAGAAGACGCGCGCCTTCGGTCGTGCACGCGGTCAACGCGCGTTGACCGCGGCTGATTCGTGCACGCGATGCACGTGTGCTCCATCGTGATGTATATGACAAATCTACTCCGACCATCATGTAGGCCACATAATTCTAGGATGTGACACAAAATTTGGTGCAGTTCCGAGTTTAGATGGCCCACTTATGGCCCGATTTCTGATTAGGGTACTTGTAGGATGATCGGAGGGCTGAAATTTGACGTGTATGGTTAGATTAGGTCTCTAAACTATTATATGAAGTTTTACATGAAACGGATCGTCAGAAACTGGTATACTTAAAGTCGTCTATATGGATTAAGTTTAATCAATGATATTTTTTTGTATTTATGGTGAGTTTTGATAAACCTACCACTTCTACACTGATCTAGGGCTTGTGTTGAGCAAATTTAGTAAAGAATCCTACATGAATTCCCTACAATTTATTAATTTACAATAATCTACATAATTTATTAATTAACTGATTTGTTAATTTAATTATTTTCGAAAACTTGGGGTATTACACTACTAGAACAAAAGTTCTTTTTTCTTTCAACCAAAATTACAATGTCTCCCCTTCTTTTTCCAAAGAAAACCCTAAATACATGCTACTTGACTGACTTAATATACTTATTACAAAAACACCCCTGCAACAACTCTTAACAAAAAGGATGTGGGCGCTTGTTAGGCTCAAGAGGCCCAACCGCACCACCTATTTGGGCTTCTAACAGTGGTTGGCTGACTTGTGGGCCTTGGAGATGACTCGTGAGCCCTACCCCGGCCCTACTTCTTCTATAGACTTTAAGGCCCCCATCAAGAAAATTCTCCCATTTCTTTCCTTCTATGTATAGCAAAAAAATCATGTTAGGGAGAAATCGCCAAATAATATGATCCCTCTCTCCAAAAGGGCTATTTCTCATACAGTGAAAATATCTTCAACTAGCTATGAGTGCCCATGTTACTCTGAAAATGTTGAAAGGAAACACCAAATTTGTACAATCATCAGACTATGGATGAATAAACATTTAGCAAAATTTTCATTTGTCCTGCACATAAAGCACATATTGGCAAGATGAAGCTACCGATGTTTCATGGAATATGATTCAAATCTTACCGTTGATGCCATCTAACCAAGTGCTTCCACTGTTGACAGGACAGGTTTCATTGCCAAGGATGATGCAAAAAATTAAAAGAAAATTTTAGAAATCAAAGATACCAAAATGTCCCACCCCCAAGTTATTTGCAATGTATAGCCAGCACAATGCTTCAATCACATAAGTTCAGTTGTATACCCCTTAGAGCAGTATATGAGTGGTAAGTTGTAACCGACTTGTCCTGTATAAATGATAAACCTTAATGAAGTTATTCTTTCATTAATATAAGCACTAATGATATTATTCTTTCGTTAATATGGTTTATGTATAATTTGTCCAACTTTCTACTACTGTAGAGAAATAACAACCAACTGCTGATATGTGGCTCAATTGAATTCAAGATGGACAAGAATGAGATAATTACACCCCATCCATCATTTTTAGGATTTCGAGTATTTCATGATTTGCATACCTTATTTTGTATTTTTCTCCTAAAAATATTGTGGGCGTGGCATTCAACTTCATTTTAATGCTTTGCAGATCAGTGTTCAGATTGATTGACCTGACTATTGCAATCCTCATGTTCTCATAAACTTGAAAAGTAATTCTTTAAAGCATCTTGCTCAGCATCAAATATTTCAAATACAACCCAAACTTTTTCCTAGATACCATAAAAAATGAAAATCGAGGATGGTCCCTTCTATTAAAAAAAGAGGACAGTCAAACAATTATTTAAGGAGGCTGGAAGGAAATAAAACAACCTACATATATTCAAGCTGCTGTGAACAGTTGTGCACTGGATGATCGCTTGGTGCATGTTTTTTAAACAGATCTGCAAAGGTTTTGAATTTGCACTGGTTCCTGAAATTCCTTTGCTTAGGGTTTTTAAACCCAATCCTACACGTCTCTATAACTGAAGCTGCACAGATTTGAATATCTCTCCCATTCCCATCCTTTGTTTTTGACAGAACGTATAAATCCAGGAGGAACTATAGTCAAATTCATGGGCAACATACTGGGGGGATTTGTAATATGTAATACTCAAGAGCTTTGTTGGGTCTACCATTCCCACTTGGGAAATCTAATCTGGCCTTTTGTAGCTGGGATAAGGGCTTCTAAGAATCTATTAGGCACTGCTGAAACAGTCAACTGGGGGAGATATATTCGTCATTGTCATGTTTCATGGTCTTCTTAAATTATAATAAATTCACTATGGGTCTTCATTTTCTTTTCAAGTTATTCGATTTTCTTATTTGTCAGTGTTACTTTTCCAACTCTCCGTATGCTGATTAGGAACTGGTCGTGGATCTAGAGTCAATGCTATGCAGGATACAATATCTAAAACATTCCCGGAGCCTAATCGCCATCTATTGCAGAGGTAACTTGGAAGTATTATACATATGTAGATACATGCACATGCCCAGTGCTTGCTTTGGCAATTCAGATCTTTCGAAAGTTTCTTTCAGCAGCATCCAGTTTTAATTGTTGTTACCTCGTTTGTTTTCCTGTCACACACACACACACACATTATACTTTGAGAATGGAGTTTGTGTTGTTTTCCCATTCTGCATTAGTATTAATGGTGTTTTCCTGTTAATAAATATAATGAAGCATTTTTAGTACTTGTGTCATGGTAATTAACTTTTGGGATTGTTTTTCTTGAACCAAACAACAAAATGACAAACCTCGTCTTTTTTCTAATTTGTCGGCACCAATCCCGTGTCTGGGACAGTGATTGTGATGGGTGGACTTCAGGACTTGGGAGAGGAGTGGGCATATCAAAAACTTCAAAAGAAAGTTGCTGGATAAAATATTGGTAGCATGGAGAAAATGTGAGAAAATGGAAAAAGAAAAGTGGAGAAGGGGCAATTAGTTTTTTTGTTTTCACTTCAGTATATATGTACAAGTGCATTTGATGTTCTATTTGAATAATACATTTTTTTTTCTGGGTTTCATTAGGGAGATTTTGGCATAAACAGGGAGATGCATCCATAGAAGATACATTTCTGAACCTCGTTCGATTGGGGGTGTGTTCATAAGTATGGAGTAGGTAGTTTGACACCCTGTTGCGGGGATTTCCTTGGAGAGAGGGGCCTAGTGTAGTCCATAGAGATGCTTCTACTTTAGAAATTACTGTGCTATGTGAAAAGTTTTGGATGTGGCTTGTGAATTAGTCATCTTTTCTAAATAAGATCATTTTAGCAGGTGTAGTAGCTCAAATCTCCTAGCCTAGGTGTTGCTCTCACCCATCACCCTGATTGTTTGGCTTACATGCATGGTGAGGAGAGTAGCTTGGATCTTGTACGCGTGTATTGTTCACGTGTCTTGTAAGGTTGGCATGTATGAATGCATGCATGAGATTAGCATTCCTCTCATAATTAAAATGATTTTATGGTTGTGTACTTGCTGATGAAGCCTGGTATGTTCCTATTTCCTTGTTCAACTTCCATTGTGATAGAGATATCAACTGGATGTTGTAAAGAGGATGGAGTTCATGTTGGTCTAGGCATTAATAGTGTGTGTGTGTGTGTGTGTGTGTGTGTGTGTGTGGCATTGTTCCCTTGGTCTAAAAAGCCAATGCTAGTGCATATGATATATATTAGTTGATATTTTTTGGTTCCCATTGGAAGTTGTATGTATGTGTGTGTGCGTGTGTGGTGGTCTCAAATGCTTGTCCACCGATCGAATAACTTCCAACCTTTCATATGCGTGCAACATCCAATCGGTTCAATAGTTTGTCTACATCATGAGAATCAGCTCTTGCAAAAATCAGTCACATCCACTTGCAAAAATCAGTCAAGTGGGCCACTTTTTTTTTAATTTATTTATCACTGGATATGTTTTAATGTTATGGTCCACTTGATGACTGGATGGGACTAGCTTTTGCAGAAGATGATCTACATGGTCGGCCTAACCTATTGGAAGGGTTGGATATTGCGTGCATGTGATAGAATGGAAGTTATCCACTGTGTGGACCATGAAGTGTGGTCCAACAAGTTGGATTTGAGACCTACTTGTATCTATTATAGTTTATCAAATGCATGTCTATATGTCCTTACAATGGATGAAAAATGCTCGCCATAGGAAGTTTAAAATGTATGAAAATAGAAAATGTGAAAAATAAAAGTGACAAAAACATAATGAGAGTTCAGAGAAGTATATAACACCAAAACAATGTAAATTATGTTATTGCTACAAGAGTACAAAGGTAGTTCGAGAATTTTTGTTTAATACCTAGCGTATTACAAGTAGGCTAGCATCAACCATCCATTGTCCTTAAACTTGGGTTGGTTTGAAATGTGGAATAATCCATGCTTCAAGAATTGGGGAGGGCGAGTGGCGGAGGTTTTTGAAAGAGCTAAATTGCATGTGATTGATTGGGAAAAGGTATCAAAAGCTATTGATCATTTCCTTGAAAGTTGGGTTGGGCTGTAATTGTTTATCTTTGTTTTTGTATGGTGTTCCCTGTATATTCCGGTTGCGGCCTGTTTTCAAATGTTCACAACATGCTAAACAAGCTGAAACACGAAGAAATAAACCCGAATCGAAGGAAAACAAGCTGGAGAGAATACACAACCTTTAGTCTGCCCGCACACACCCTTAAGGTATGCGCAAGTAGCCTTAAGGTATGCGCGAGCAACATAAGGTATGCTCAGAATCTCTGGAATAAAAATTCTCCTTGCGATATCTTCTCTTGTATGTATTTTGTGATTGTTTGTGATTGTCTATGAATGTTCCATTACTCAAAACCCCAGAGCAATAATACACAGAAAATGTCCTTTGACATTTTCAATTCTAACGTCTTACAATGTTCCAAAAAATAAAAATAAAAATCCACTGCCCTTAATAGTTGTGGGTTAGTAGCGAATGTGTTTAAGAAGGCGAAGCTTGATTTCTTAGATTAGGTCAATTGTTTTCTTACACCCAACCATAGTGTTTGGGTTAAGATGGCAGGGCCTTTATTGTAATCTTTCGCCTTTTTAGCATTTTTTCAATAAAACTATAGTTAAAAAATCCACTGCCCTTAAGGTCGCTTTGGACATTTTTCTTTCTTTACTTGTTTTATAGCTTGTAATCTTTTTAGACATGTTGGGGTGTTTCCACTTGGACGGGGGAGGAGAGTCATTTGGAGCATGTAGTGACGTAATCTCTTTTTACTTCTTTCTCTTCTTTCTTCTCCTCTTGTCCTCTTAATCTTAAACACTCTTATCCATTTTATCCCACACATATGGGAATGCTATTGTCAGCAATGTCTCCAAAGCTTTTAAGTGACATGTGGTACGACAAACCATTGACCCAGACAATCCATTTGTTCATATCACTAGGGGCAAGCCTAGTGGAAAAATCATGTCTGTTCGATATCTCTTTGAATCCATAGCTAAAACCCCTTGATCCTTGAAACCCTTTGATTCGACGTAGGCCCCCACCACCTTAAACTTCGTTTTCCCCCAAAACCCCAACTTTCGTCAATCCGAAACCCTTAAACCTAATCTCAGTCCACACAACTTTCAAATCCGACCATCCCTTTCACCCAAATTCAAATTTTCAGATTTCCCGTGGCCTTAAATCCATAGATCCCTAATTCCCAAATCACCTAAACCCTAACCCTAACCCTAACCCTAACCCTAATCCTCATTAAACCCTAATTTTAGCCATACCTTAGGAACCCTAGAACCATCCCCTTTGATTTTAGGATTAACCCTATGATTGGATGTGGAAGTTCTTACTTCCATGGGTCTCAGCCATTGAGATTTTGTAATTCTTTCACTACATACTTTTGATTTATGATTGTGGTGCGTGATTTCTTTGCTTATTTGAATTCTCGCATATGTCATTGATTAGTTTTAATTTAATTATTCGCTGTTATACATTTCCGCTTTAGCTTTATTCTGCATCATATAGTTAGGCCCCTTGTCTTGCGTCAAAATGTCAATTGAAAACTTTGGGAACATTGTTAACACTCCCATAAGGTGGGGATTTCTAGGTCTGTCAATTTGTTAGGTCCTATGATACTTGTACCCGGCCTAACTAGGTTTGGTTCTTGTCAAGTTTGGGTCTCGTTCTTGAAGATCTGGACCCATATTCGATTTGGTTTAGGTACCCATGGATGATCATCAGGTCTTAGGTTCTAGGTTTCGAGTTTGATTCGGAACAAATAAGAACTTTACTTAGTCAGGCCTACCTGATGGATGGATTAGATTGTACAAAAACATGTGCCACCTTGACACATGCATTGCATGTAAACAGGCTCTTTTACATGCGTGTGGCTTGCAAAATCTCACTTTGTTGCTAGAATAATCAATATCTTTCAATATATACATATAATTGTACTATTAAAACTAATTGGACCTAACCCAACCCAATTTTAATAGGGTCTAAGTTGATGGACCCTACTTGAACCCAGCTAGACTTGATTTTTTATTGGGGTTCAAAAAGGTGAACTCGAACCTAACCCGATTTTCTTAATGAGTCTGAAAATGGGACTTGGACCAATTAAAATCAGGTTGGATTCATCAACTATTTGCAGGTTCGGGTACCAGGTACCCATTGACCCTTAAAATGTTAGCATTTCCCTATATACGTTTGTATGTATTTATATAATATACTTTCTTGTCTTTGAGGTCTTTTTTTTTTTTTTTTTTTCATCCTATCGTTTTTCAAGATGAGGATGTTGAGATGGACGTGTGGTAAGATTAGGATGGAATGAAGTGGAAGGTCATCTAGAAAACCCCAAGGGTCAAGCTCGAATTGGAGACAAAATGATGGAGAGCCAATTGTGATGGTTTAGCCTTATGTTATGTGTTATAGTATATATGGGCTTGTCATGCTTCAGTTTAGTGAGCCAGTTTATGTATGCACCTCGCTCCAGTCATCTAGAAGTTGTTCGTCTCATACTTTGCTACAATGTCTTTTGCAGGGCATGGCATTCTATTTAGTTGTCATAATCATCTAAATATTGAAGGTTATTCAGATGTTGATTGTGTAGGATCTCCTGATGATTGTCATTTTTCGATAGGGTATTGTACTTTTCTTGGAGGACATCTTGTTACATGAAAGACTAAGAAGCAAGTTGTTGTTGTAAGATCTAGTGTTGAGGTTGAAAATCGAGCTGTGGTGAATACTGCATGTGAAATCTTTTGGTTGAAAAGCTTTGTCGTTGAGTTAAGATTTTTGGTGACTACCTCTGTGCCCATGTATTGTGACAATTAGGTTGCAATTCATATCGCTTCCAATCTCGTTTTTTCATGAATGCACAAAACGTATTGAAGTTGATTGTCATTTTATTCGTGAGAAGGTTAGTGTTGGCATTATTTCTACTCCCTTTGTTAGGTCTACAAATCAACTTGTTGATATCTAACTAAGTTCCTTTCAATTGAAGTTGGAAGGCATATTCAAGGAAAGCTGGGCATGATTGATATTGTGACACCCTGAATGTCAAGGGTCGAGGGAATCCTCGGCCCCCGATATCCCGGGCCCCACATGATGCAAATCATGCGATGAGACAGTTAGGATACTAGGATCAAATCAATACCCAGCTAGAAGCGAACAAATGAAATGTCTATAGCCAAAAGAAGAAGTGAGCAAGTATATATATAAGTGCCAAAAGAATGGATTAACATGAACAACTCACTCGATGGGACCCGCCAGGGGCCCTAATTTCCTGTGTCCTAAAGAAAAACTAACATAAAAGCCTGTACAATGCGTCATCCCAATGCTAGCCCACGTGACAAAAGATCCCCATCACTCTCTATTCGGATCGTCTGCATACTGAATGTACGAGTCCTCACTAGTGGTCAACTCCTCGCATTCTGCCGCTTCGCTCTCCTCCTGTAAACCTGGGTCACACGCGGCGTCTGGGTGGTGTTTTATAACATTGTCCCCAAAATAGGGAGTAAGTAGCCAAATCAGTGGTAACATTTCATATAAGTTACTAATGCACAAATGAAAGCATACATGAATAATGAATTTACTACACATCATTCATAACTAAGATATCCATATCAACAAAAAACAGTTATATAAGTGCATGAGTGCATGAAATGCATATGTATGCCCCAAACACTAGTTTGTCACAACGAATGGTGAGTGGCACCACCACGTCACTTGCACAGACTGAGCCGCCGTGACCAGGGCAGCACCCCAATCACCCGCCCGTAATGTATGTCATGCCAAACCATGAATGATTATCCAGGCCCTTAATTATACCATTTTAACATCCAGCCAGTTGGCGAAGCCAACGTACCATCACTGTATTACTCGGCTGATCTGGGACCATCTGACTCCTTGCGGGCGAGTACATATCATCGCCAGTAACCCCATGAATCCTAGCTCGAGCAGATAGCTTGAGCGCCCAATTCAGCCATGACTCGTCAACTATGTCCGACTTAGACGGGGGTGGCTTGGTCATGCCGTTTCCCCATAGTCAAACAAGTGGAGGGCTTGTAGCCTCCATAGGTGCTCGATGGACACTACGGTGGGGCACAACCCCGGCGTAGGCCGACAGCACAGGCATAGGTCCCATACCACTATGCCCGGTCCACGAGTCTTTAAGGATCGGTCGCCATATAGTTACTAGTGAGCCTATCTAATGGTCATGCTGGTACGTGGATTTGAGTCTAAGCGTCTAAAACATACATTATCCAGGTTTGCTAAGCTAGCGGTCCTTAGACAAGGGGATAACGAGAAGCTGACCTTGGGAAACTATATCCCGCGTGGTTCGCGAACCATGGACAACACCCGAATTCCACCCGGCCTGAGGACTCCGGCTTCAGGGATATGGCCAACCTATGTGGCCGCCCCAATTCTGTGAATTTCTTGGTTCGGCAAAATAGGACAACCATAGGATTATACTAGGAATAAAATCTTATCTTACACTACTACATATATTGTACATGCGGGTAATAGTATTCTAGAATTTCAAACAATTCACAAGATATCACCAGTTTTCCTAAGGATGCAATAGTAACATACACATGCTCCTCAGGAAACAATAACATTTCACAACTCTTTAGGCAACCATTTCCATTTTATAGCATGTACATGAAAGCTGAGAAATACAGATATAGTAACAAGCATGCATGACAGTCAACAGTGTATATATATGGAAATCTCTATCCTTAGAGACAATCAGAGAGATAATTCCTAATAATCTCTACTTCTACCTAAGATATCTACCTAGAAATAGAGGCATTATGTATGTGTGCCTGCATTTGATGTAAGGCAACCCATAGGGAATGATACACACCCCATATTCTTGAAATCCCTTGTAATTCCTGTAAGAGAGGGGTTGCATGTCAAGAAATTGCATGAATTCAGCAAGAAATCAGACAATTCTAGGTGTAGACTTCATTTCAATTACCTGGGGGATTGAATGAAGCTGAATTCGGGCACTCTCCCAGTCCTATGTAGCGGAGACGGCTAAGGGATCGCCCTATATTGACATGCACATGCCCCTTGGGCTGATCTTCTTCTTCTCCAATTTCTCTTCCTCATCTTCTCTCTTTTCTCAGCTAAGAGTAGATAAAAATGGGAATGACTGAGAAAGAAAAGGCTTTTATAACTTTGGGCAATTAGGGAATATAGCCTTCTAAGATTTAAGTTGCTACAAGTAGCCTTTTGAGCCTACTTTGGTTGTGTGGGGCCCAGCAGGCCCATCTAACCCGATCTGAACCAAGGGATAGTTCTCCTGGCCCAAGATCTGGCTACGTGCGTGATCTCATGAGGATCTGATGCGGCATTTGTCGAATATCGCAACGGATCTGTTTGACGGTCACCGACCACCGATCTGGGCCTCAAGTTTGGGGTCATGTCCGTTGTTATATTTATGTTCTGGTTTCCTTATTCCAAGGCCATGCAAGAGTGCAAGAGGGCCACACAAGAAAAGTATTTTTTGTAATGATTGATTTACTTAATGTTGGTGAGAGTATATTCGTGCCTAAGGGTGTATTTGCAGTGCTTTGGGGTTTTACGGTTTCGGGTACCAATTTCAGCGTGCGGACCCACCAAAGGCGCCGAGCCCGACATGGACATTGACTTATTCGAGTCTTAGGTTCACCCGACTTGGATTGGGTAGCGCAACGACCCGACGAGTGTGCGCATGGAGCCTGAATTTGTGATGCCTTGGTTTAAATAGGCTACTATTGGCCAATTAATCGTCCTGTAATGACGTAAGCATAACATGGCCTGACGGCATGTTCGGGTTCAAGGGTAGGTGGTTTTACAGGGCGTTACAGATATATATGCCTCCACTTGAGGGGGAGTGTTATAGTATATATGGGCTTTCCGTGGGCCCCTAGTTTGGGCTGTGGGCCTTTGAGGCTATTAGTTTCATATTATTTATTATTATAATTATTATTTTTTTTTTTCAATTTTTCCCTTTAGGGGTACTTATGCAATTCACATATTTTGTCTTATAAATACAATAGGGTTGGATGTCCAGCCTTACTGATCTTTCTTTTCTTTTAAAGCTTCTCTACTTTACATCATGAAAGTAGGAGATTACCTTGGTAAGGAGGAAATTTTGATTAGGGTGGAAAGGGCCTAAAAGAGGATGGCAAGAAGATCCAAAAGGATATGGATCAAGGCGGTGAGAAGGGATATGAAGTCCTATCATGTACTTAGGGTGTAAGATAGGAGTGATTGCTGAAAAAAGAATAGTAAAGTGGACTTCAGTGGGGAGTTGGGTTAATGCTATGGCGATAATGATGCTATGTAAATACCTTGTTGTTGGGCCTTTTATTTTGGTCTGCTTTTTATGTAAATACCTTCTTGTTGTATGCCACATGCATCTCCAATATGTAAATACCTTCTTGTTGGGCTTTTTATTTTGCTCTGTTTTAGCCCCTTGTATCTGTGGATGATCATGTCCAAATTACAGGATCTCAACGTAACATTTCTTTAAATCCTTAAAAAACAAAGAAAGAAAATGAACAGGAAATTATATCAGTTTCTTTTCGTGGTAGAAACATTCAAGCTTCTCCTGATCTATTATGCCATGGTTCTCATGGACTGCACTTACATTCTATCAAAGCATTTACTGTTTGCGTTTTTGTATCGTTTAGTCTGTAAAGTGTGCTTCTGACCAGGTTCAATGTCTCCATTTGGGCAATATCTTTCTAGTAATTTGTATTCTTTAGGGTCCTCAAATCTATGTTGGTGGGGATCTCTGATTAGATTTTTGTGCCCCCCTCCTAATTCAGGGTTCTTAAGATGATGCGGACTGTGGTTTATTACAAATCTGTGAATCGGATGTCAACATCGGCTGTAGCAGCTTGCATGGCACCCTTGCTTCTTCGCCCACTTCTGGCTGGTGAGTGTGAGGTTGAGAATGATTTTAATATGGGCGGGGATGGTTCTCTTCAACTTCTGCGAGCTGCAGCTGCTGCTAACCATGCTCAAGCCATTGTTATAACTCTACTAGAGGAGTATGGGAATATATTTTTTGTAAGTTTCGCTTACTGTTTCTAAGTACGTGTGAATTAGGGAACCAGTTTTACATTATTGAAGTATAAGTTGATTGCTGCTTTTCACTTTTGAAGCACTGCTTCAGTGATTTTTCTTTTGTAAATAATTTCATGCATCATGTATCAATGTTGTACTTACAGCGTGGGTGGGTGTACTAACAGTGGGATGTGTGTACTAAATCAAAAAAAAAGTATCAATGTTGTACTTACTGATGATTAGATCTTGCTGTAATGAAGATATTTTAAGAAGATCTTTAGGTTGCCTAGTCTTTGCATAACCAGTGCGGTTGATGTAGTGTGGGAAAGTGATGGGCACTGCTGTATTGCACTATACTCCAGGATTCACACATGCCTGTATACGTTTAGCATGCTGGTTTTAACATTATACAGTACCAATAATGGTATTAGGATACATGATACAGTTAACCAACTCCCGTTGTGTTAGTTGCAGTAATTTTCTGAGATCCAAACAGTTCTATTTTTATAACTGTCTTAAAATGTGAAATACATGTTGTAACTAATGTTACTGTAAAATTTGGTTAATATTAACGGTTAACTAATTAACATTTTGCAACAACTAATTGTAAGTTTTATAAAACTAAAAACTTGCATGGTTTAAAATTTTGCCAGAAATCGTAAAACTCAATATTCATGACGATCCGAGTCTGGGCTGTTGGAATTGGAATAGGTTCGGCAGCGGTTATATATGGATTGCTGTTTTGTGTTGATGTCCTGGGTTTTGGTAAATGATGGCTCATGTCCGTTCTTGGCTGATCCTCATATCCATTTTGTTATCATATACATATCTGGACATCACATCTGCCTGTGACCTGTAACTCCTTTTCGTAATATTATCTTATTTCATATCCATGTGAAAGTTGCAATCTAGGGCCAAATTCTATAAGAGGCGTTTCATTTCATTTCCTTTTTGAAGTATTATACATATTAAACACTTACAGTTACTTCTCAAAACAAAATAAATAAATAAACACTTACTGTTTTCCAATCCTTATTTGGATTGTATTCTTATTTTCTCGGTGTTTTGTTTCTTGGGTCTTTTTATTTCATGATAATAGCCTCTGTTTCAAACTAGTGAATTACCTGTGATATATGTTTGGTTTAGGCAAAAGGTGTAGTACAAACCTTAAACTAAGCTGTTTCTAATTTGTCCATAGGACTTCCAGAGGATTAATTTAACAGCAAGTTATTCTGCATCTGTTTTGTCTGATGCAACGGGCACCATATCACTATCTCCAATACTCAGAAACTCTTGTTTAGAAAATGGACAGTAGCATTGTATACAGTAGTCCTTTTTTAGCTGTTCCTTTCCATCAACAACTACTGAGGTAGTTACAATATTCTTGTCAAATCCACATCATCTAACAGAAGATAATTGCCCTTTTTGGTTGGGGTCTGCTTTGTTGTTCCTCATTTCGACCATAATACAAGAAGAATGCACTATGGCTTTAACAGCGAGCATTGCTGCAGCTGAATTTAGAACTCAAACTATTGTTTAAAGTAACCTTTGTACAAGCAAAAACTAGTGAGAGAAGGCATTTTTGTTCTATTTCTAAAAAAGTTGAGTTGTTGATTTAATCCTATAGGTTTGTGATAACATACTGCACTGCAATTCCTTTTTTCCAATTTATTGTGATACAAGATGTACATTTATACTCTTCTATGCACTAATATCATATTGGATTTGAGCTTTATGAATTAATGAAGCCAATCAATCACTTGCAGGATGGCTCCTTTTCTCCTGAACTATACTCTGAGACGGAAGGTAGTGGTAGTGAGTACGAGGGGTCAACAGATGATGAGACCATGGAAGATGATGGATACCAGGATGCAGAAAATGACGTGGAGACAGAGGATGATCCTGAATGTGAACTAAGTGGGTCATGCAGTGATGACAGTGGTGATGATGGTAGTGACCTGTATGACAATGAGGTTCGTACTTGTAATGTTTAACAGAACTATAACCTTGTACAATAGTAATAGTAAGAAGTAAGAACTCATTAATGATTCTAAGTCTTTTCTATTTCTTACGTATGGAAGTGTTACAATTGCATGGAATGATCATATCTCCCACATGAATGCAAGAAACACTGAATTAGTATTGTGAGCTATTGTGCCTTTTCTCTAATTCATATGTAGCTAAATGTTACCGCATGCATTCTTCTCTACTTCAATTTTGACCATTTTTCTGGTTTTTCTATGCTTCATGTTCCACATAAGCCTTTGTGCTGTTGTTGTTCAATAATCTGTATCACTGTGGAAGCAGTTTTTCGTGGAAGCTCATTGAAAGATAAATTTGAATTTTCATATGATAGGAAGAACTTTTAATTTCAAATTCATTTAAAGTTGACTATATATGTTCAACCAGAGGAACTATAATATTTGAAGTTCATGTAGGGGTATTTGGAAATTGGACAATTGGAACACTTCACCACTGAAATGAGATTTTGATCTCCATAAGAAACTTCACAGTTTATTCATCACTCTATTTGGATCTAGAAACTTGTTTTCCAATCTGGTGCAGATATCAAAGTAAGATGAGTCAATTTTTGGACCAATGTAGACAACTCAAATGATTACGAGTCAATTTTTTTTTTCTTTTGCAGTTTAACTACATATGTTCGATGTGGCTATGTTGTCCAAACAACTGTATCTTTTATTTGCAACTAGATTAATATTTCCACATACTGTATTTATGCAAGCTGCTTCAAAGATGCAGGTTTCTGAAGATGTCGATTCAGATTCCGAGTCTCGCAAAGTTGAAAAGGAGTTCAAAGCTGATGAGAAACCCACGAAGGAAACTCATGATCCAACACCTCATCATCAGAATATACAGATTGATGAGAAATCAGGAAAGGAAACTCATGCTCCGACACCTCAACATCAAAATATACAGACTACTGGCAATTTGCAGAGTCTAAGTGACTATCATTCTGCTATAGACGCAGTTGAACATTGTCAACCTTTAGATGGTGCACCTAAGTCAACAATCTCAATGCTTGAGTCAACTAGCCTTACTCCATCCTCGTGCCTTAGAAAATCCACAACACAATCAAATGATCCCCTGCCTGGTGCCAAGCCCCGAACTATATGGGGTCGTACAGCTGTGAGTATTTTGCATTATTGCTATTTTTTTTATGTGAGATATATTCCTTCTTTAGTCTTTTTTAGTCATTCATACTATACTAATTGCTTTGCTTTGCTTTCAAGAGACCAGTAATAGCACGCATCATATGTGGCATGGCAATGACATGATTCGTCCAAGCTAATATTTTTTCAAGCAACACAATTTTAATGATAGTGAATGAACAACAGTAAAAAACAACTTAATAAAATGAAAAAATTGCATTGATTGGAAAATAGTAACAAGTTTTTTATCCTTACAAAAATAGCCAAACTAAATATGAAGAAGGAAAACAGAAAACATAAACTAGGAAAGAAGCAAAAGCTCATAGAGAAGAAAAAGTTACAAGTTCAATATATTTATCAGAAAAATATTTTGAAAAAGAATACAAAGAATCGGAGAAGGTTGATACTTACGTGTACCAGATTCCTTGAAGGTTCAGTGGAGACACTTGTGTAATTTACAAGCACAGTAGACTTATGGAAAAGAGAGGAATGTAAGGTTAGTGGGGCGTGTGTGAGAAAGAGATAGTGAGTTGAAGAAGACTAAGTTTGGTAAAAGTATTTGGGGGAAGAGAGGGAGTAGTGAAAAGAAATGTAGGAGATGATAAATAGATTGCAAGTTTAAATTTCAAGGAAATAAATAGGTGAAAATACCATTGAGAAAATAAATCAATGAGATAAATAGTATACTACTTAAGTTTTAAATTCAACCTGCTATTTGATTTTGAATCAAGGTAAACTCAAAATTTTGGATTCACTTGACTACAGTGACAGTTGGATGACTCCATCTCTTTGCTTTATCTGTTGTATACATACGTATCGAGAATATAGAGGATAACTATAGTAGACTTGACCACCACAAAAGTCCAACCACTCCACCTCTTCCCTTTTGTGGATAGCATATATCCCATTCCATGATGTACCAAGTATAGTTTTGTACCATTCTTATCGCTGGGGTCATTATCAGCTTATTGATACTGTTTCTTGACGTTTTCCCATTACTTGATTATAACATGCTATTTTTGTTTTTAACTCTTCTTTTTTACTTTCTTTCTCTTTCTTTCTTCTTCTTCTTCTTTTTTTCCTTTTCTTTTCTAGAGCTAGCTTCTTGTTGTAGTACTTGAGATTCTGCTTCTCATTTATCTAAGTTTCCAGGCTAAGAAGAACCTGTCTATGGAATCCATTGACTTCCCTACTGAAGACGAGTAAGTGATGTAGCTGTGATTTGCGTGAGTCAAATTCTCAGTTCTCATTTTCTGCTATAAGTTTTACCACTTGTGTATTGCTTGCTCAATTTTGATACTATGCACTGTATAACCTGAATTTCTTGTTACAATTGCATGATTCTCAGTTGTTAAGTTTCACTGTGTAACTTGACTCTGATTTGTGAAGTCTTTAGTTGCAAAATAGTTGTTGAACGAAACACATGAGGTAAATATTGACAAATTTGTGATAAAGAACCCATAGACCTTCCATCGGGAGGGGCCCAGTTTACTTGGTCTAAGAATTAAGAAGAGATATTATGTGTAAATTTGAGCACCTCATAATATCAAAGGAGTGGGAGCATGGGAAGAGTTCTTTAATGGAGCTTCTCAATTGGCATTTAAAAAACCTACATCAGCCCATATCCTGCTACTTCTTGAAACTTCCGAGAAGTTTTGGGGCCAAAGCCATTTTGGTTCAGAACTAGCTGGCTTAGAAGTAATGGTTTTCCTCCTCTATGAAGAGGACAAGAATGGCAAGATAAAGGTTAGAAAACAATCTTTCCTTAATGATAATGAAGTACTTGACAAAAAGAGGAAGTTGACTCCATCTCATGGGATGAAAGTTACTTGAGATATTCACTTGAATAGGAATATTAGGATGTGTTAGAGGAGGAAATCTTTTGATGGCAAAAAAAACTCAGGTCTGGCTTTTTAGGGAGGGAGGGGGTTAGAATATGCTAGATTCTTTCATAGAATTGAGAGTGTTAGGATGAGAATAAGCTCTATCAAAGTGTTGAGCAAAGGGAGAGGTTACAAGAGGACCATGAAGACAAATAAAGAAATTGTGGACTTGATGAGATAAGAGTTAGAAAACATTTTGATAGTGCTTTATCTCGAATTTTCATCTTGCAAAAACAGACAAGATTATGGAATGTTTTAAATAGCAAATAGCGTGTAGCATAGCGCTCGCCCCTTTGAAGCGTGAGGCGTAAGCTACATAGCGTGTAGCGTAAGCTACATGCCACTAGATTTTTATTCAAGGTTGGACTTGGTTACACCAATTTCATAATATTT
Source organism: Liriodendron chinense (assembly GCA_003013855.2). Classification (NCBI taxonomy): domain Eukaryota; kingdom Viridiplantae; phylum Streptophyta; class Magnoliopsida; order Magnoliales; family Magnoliaceae; genus Liriodendron; species Liriodendron chinense. Next base: position 693,070 of record PVNU02002560.1, on the reverse strand, counting down.
TGAACTAAATTATACTGACTAATAGTGAAATTTAACAAAATTGCATGATATTTGGTGCAACCCGAAGTAATAGGAAAGGACAATGATTAAGTATAAAGGCAAAGAAGAGCAATGAAACTGATTTAATATTGTTACTTATTTTACTAAAAGCATTGAAAAGATTCTCTAATTTTCATTGAAAATAGAAAAATATAACAAATTATTGAAAACATGAATTGATTTTAATGTTGAAGTGAAAAATAACTTGTCATGTAAGCTACATAGTGAGTAGCGTATAGTATAGTATATGCAAATTATTATGTAGCATAAGCAACACACGACTTAAGCTAGTTTAATGAGCTATGTAGCGTTAAAGCTAAGCTACGCTATGTAGCGTTAGCTACATAGCTTAATAGTTTAACAAGCTTTGCTAAGCTCACATGTGTGTACGAGGTAGCTCATGTATGCGCCACACTTGTGCCAACATCGCACAGTGGTACAAGAACCAATCCATTCATCAGGAGCCTACCATTATGTAGATGCTCTCACCCAAGAATCAGGTGGGTGCACTTGTCAGGTGGGCCACAGTTGGCAAAACAAACGTAGGGCTGAAAAAAGTTCTATTGAAGTTTTCTTACCTGTCCAACTCTTTCTGACATTGTGGCCGACCTTCCTGCTGGACCAGATTTATTTTTGGGAAGAACACCTACATGGTCTTTCTTTTTTTGAGAAATAACGATTTTATTAAAAAGCGGCACCAAAATGGGCAGAAAAGAATACAACAAAAAAGAATTGTAATCCAACATCTGCATGGTCATAATGGATGGTTTGGATATTGCACCTTTTGGCCATGCTGGCACATGTGCTGCAGTGTACCCTTGTACATGCACATAGGCTTAAAGTAAAGCTCCATTTTAACATTCTGTTTACTCTCATTGAACACATCAGGTCATGTTAATGTCCTAGTGGTTTTACAATCGCAAGTGCTCTATGTTTGAAATAAATGAATGTGGTATTTCATCAGTGTTGTCATGTAAGAATGTATGTAAACAGAATTATAGCACATGGATCAACTGTTGTTAAAAGTGTCAATATCATATTTTAAGAGGGGTGGTTGGCTGTTTCTGTTTTGATTATTTGTTACTTTTTTTTTTTAAACGTGTCATGTTACTTATATTTGTTTCTCTCTCTCTCTCTCTCTCTCTCTCTCTCTCTCTCTCTCTCTCTCTCTCTCTCATGCATTGATGTTTTAAGGCATATAGAATTATAGATGCAACCTAAGATTGTTGGGGCTTGTTGGATAAGTTTGTTGTACATGGGCATGTCATGTCGGCGCAACTATGCTGAGTGGTCCATATTCTAACTTGCCTGTTCAAGTTTATTAAAGATATTAAAACATATATTATATCTAAATAATGGTATCATAAAGACTAGAAACATCAGGGAGGCTTGAAAATAAAGACTTCTCAAAAGGACAAACTAGTTTAGAGATATTTCATTGTATCTTTATTTTGCATCTTTTTTATAATTTTTATTCTCGAAAGGAGTAAAGAAGCTCATGCAAAAAGTCGATATTCAGTGTATGACTAATATGCTAAATATAAGATGTATTAAAAATGAGTATGCATGTATCTATATCATATAAGCATATGTTTATGACGAGGAGTTGTGTTTGTGACAAATATGGTGAGTTTCCTATTCCATGCGTTTGTACAAATGGGTCTATAGTTCAGTGATCCATATCATTGATGTGATAGTCCCTATTGTGGAAGTACCGTGCCATCGAAATCTCCCAAATTGGATGATCCTATCCATCTAATTTTTTGTCTTTTTTCCTGTTGAATTTGGATAGTTGTTGTATTTTCTCTTAACTGCCTATTTGTAGGCTAATGATCAAAGAGTCGAGATTGTTCGTTCTGGAGAATTTTGGGATACAGTCCATCCATGGTGGTGCCCATTAGATTGATTGTCATAGAATCACTGGCCCCGTCTCTATGAATTTATGCCCAACAAGGAATATGTTGAGATTTCTCAACTGATATAAATTATCTTAGTAATTTAAGACATTGTCTATTATGAATGTGCTAGGGCAAGAGTTAACAACATTTAAGTCATTAATGGTGGAGGGGAATAGAGTGGAAAGGAAATCAAAGGTGTGTGATGCCATTGTTAAATTCTATCAGAATCTTCTACCAAGAGAAGAATGGAAGCGACCTTTGCTACATAATCTCCTTTTTTATTCCATTTCATTTGCGGCGGCATCATTGGAAATTCCTATTTCAGCGGAAGAAATTGTAAAATCAGTCTCAGAGTTGGGAAGTGATAAAGCCCTGGGGCCAAATGGGTTTCCAATAGCGTTTTTTCAGAAATTCTGGGTGAGTATAAAGCAAGATGTGATGAGTTTCATTAGAGAATTCTACAAAAAAGGAAGCATTGCTTCCGAACTTGGGGTCACATTCATTGCATGGACTCCAAAAAAAGGTGTTGAAAGTCTTTGGGATTTTAGGCCCATAAGTCTTTTAGGTGGTCTGTACAGGATATTAACTAAAGGTGTTGGCATCTAGATTTCACATAGTCATCGAGGAAGTTTTATCTCCAACGCAATGGGGCCTTTGTGGAAGGTAGACAAATAGTGGATTCTGTAATTTGTGGCACATGAATGTATAGATTGATACAATAGGAGGGTTTGGGAGGAATAGTATGTAAGTTGGATATTGAAAAAGCTTATGACCACGTCAATTGGGATTTCCTGGACTACATATTGGGAAGGATAGGTTTCAGTAAAAAATGGCAGTCTTAGATTAGGGAATGTGTTTCTTCGGCTAAATTCTCAATTTCGGTTAATGGATCTCCAAATGGTTTCTTCTCAGCATCAAGAAGTCTAATGCAGGAGGATCCTATTTTCTCATATTTGTTTGTAGTGATAGTGGAGACCCTTAGTAGAGTGGTTGAAAGAGGCATTGAGGTGGACTTGGTCAAAGGATTTGGGGTGGATAACTCAGATATTCAAGTTATGCACTTACAGTTTGCCGATGACATATCATTATTCTATGAGGCAGATGCCTTAGAAGTAAGCAATCTTCGATCAATCATTGTACGCTTTGAAGTGGTATTGGGTTTGAAGGTGAATATTAGCAAAAGCGAACTATTGGGGGTGGGTTTCTCCAAAGAGGAAGTGGAATCCTTAGCGAGAATCTTCGGATGTAGGGAGGGATCTTTTCCTATCACGTACTGCGTGCCTTCGTCTTCCTTTATGTATTGGATGACCTATGAAACATTTATGGGATAAACTGGTGGAGAGATTTGAAAGTAATCTGTCTCAATGGAAGGGGAGATACTTATCTTTGGGTGGAAGGTTAACTCTGATTAAGGCAACAATAGCTAAATCTTCCGGTTTATTATATGTTATTATTTAAATGCCCAAAGTTAGTGTTAAAAAGACTGGAAAAGCTTAGGTGGGATTTACTTTTTTTTTTTTTTTGGGGGGGGGGGGGGGGGGGGGGGGGGGGTTGCAAGCCATGGGATCGAGGGTGAGTAGCGTAAAGGAGTTTGGTGGTCATGATTCTAGCTTTGTTAGGAAAGTGGGTTTGGAGGTTTGGAGTGATAGAGGGTTCATTTCGGAGAAAGGTAATAGGAAGAAAATATGGGGTAGATGAAAGGGGTAGGTGGACAAGGTTGTCCTCATTATATAGATCATCATATCTTTGGCGAGTTGTGGTGTCGATAAAGAGCAAAGTATGGGAAGAGGTAGGATTCCATTTGGGGGATGGGAAATCTATTAGGTTTTGGGAGGACATTTAGGTGGGGGAACAAAAGTTGATTGAAATTTTTCCATGCTTAGTGAGGGTAGCTTTAGAGGGTGGCTTGTGTGTCGGCAAGTGCTTTTTCATACAAGGGGAGCAAGTCATTTGGGCTCTGCCATGCAGGAAAAATTTAGAGGCTGAAGAGATAGAAGAGCTGATTGGGTTGCTTCAATTGTTGTCTGAAGTTCATCCGTCTCCCTCAGAAAAGGATTCCTTAAATTGGTTATATGAAAAATTAGGAAAATTTTCAGTGAGTCCTTCCATAATGTCTTAAGTGGAGTCGGTATCTACAATGAACCTATTCTGGTGATATGGTGCTCCTCCAAAGGTGATGATGTTTGCATGGTTAGTGGGAAGCAAGAAGGCATAGACATAAATATTAGTATCATATCGGTTGATACAGCCATATCGTATCCGTATGGGCACGAGCACGAGACGATACGTGATACGCAATGTTTTAAATATTGACGATATCGGCCGATATATCCCACGATATATCTTGTATCCCACCTGTGCGATATGAAACGCACAGGTAGTGTCAATATATCCCACATGTTCGATCTGGCGAGCATTTTCAACTTTCGATCCCTTTTTTTTTTTTGTCAAAATTATGTTAAATTAGTGTCAAATGGTTACAAATCCATTAGTTCTTCATGTTTTTGCGTGAAAAATCATGGAGTTGGAGCTTCGATTTCGATATCCATAAGTTCTTCATGTACGAGGGTTGATCTACTGATTTGCACTCCAGACATGAAATCAAGCATGTATGAGGGTTGATCTACTAATTTGTTAAGTCCTTGTCAATTTTCAAAAAATGAAAATCATTTTTAATTAAAAATTATTAAAATGTTATTTTTTTCTTCGAAATTTCCCTTCAACCAACTGTCAATTGAGACTAATTTCGAAGTATTTATGAGTGTTTGATGAAATGATTATCACATACACTCTAAATGTTAAGCATTCAATTTGAATATAGTTGCATTAGTTCAGTCAGACAACGCATAGCTTAGGACCCTATACAAAGGAAACTTATTATGTGCACTTCTTTTTTGAGATGTTTTGATTTAAAAGTGTGTATTAAGTTCTTTTTTTAACAATCCCTTAGTTTCATTGAAAAATTCAACCATTTTTTCAATGTTTCCCAAAAAAGTGACGAAGAACCAAACCATATGTTTCCCAAAAAGTGCGATAAATTATCCGATACAAATGATATATCCTATGCAATAACCGATACGTATCTGTATCCCAAGGATGTGATACATAACGTGATACTGATATTTCGAACATTGGTGATACAGGGTCAATTAGGGCCCATTTAATTGACCTTCTATACCGATACGCGATACGGGGTCAATTAGGTCTCATTTAGTTGACCATGTATCGCGTATCGTCTCATGCCGATACGCAATATGGGGCTGATACGCCTATAAAAGCCAAAATTTGAAATTTGTTTTTCAAAATTTCACTCATTTCTCCTCTTTTTTTTTTCATTGAAACCATGGAAGAAGGTTAAAAGCTTATTTTAGGCTAGATCAAGACCTATTTTGTGATCAAAACAAATGATTTGAATAGGATTCGACAAATCGAAGCGAAGTGGAAAAAAAATTAGAAAGAAGGGTAAACCTTCACTTTCTTTTTTATATTTTCATCTTTGTTGTTGTTGTTGTTGTTGTTGTTGTATTTCAATGTAATGGGTCCTAGTTCACTAAATCATGCTTGATTTCCATTCGAATAGGGCCCATTTAATTGACCTTCGATACCGATATGCGACGTTGTATTGTGTCATTTTTCTGCCGGGCCGATACACCGACCAATACCAACATTTTTGGAACTATGCAAGAAGGTTTGAACAGTTAATAACCTTAAAAAAAGGAAGCTGATCCTCCCAAATGTTTACGTCATGTGTTATCAAGATGCATAAGTGGTGGACCGTCTCTTTCCACATTGTTTATTTGCAAAAAATTTGTGGGATTGTTTCTTTAAATCTTTCGGTGTAGACTGGGTGATTCTAAGCTCTATTGATTGTTTTTTCTTGGCATGGCATGGTGGAGGAAAAGGAAAGGTTGGGAAACATGTTTGGCGAGTAAGTCTACTAGTGGGTATTTGGTTCATCTGGTTAGAAGGAATGACCGTTGCTTTAGAAATCGTCCAAGGAGTATTTTGGATGTTGTCCAAAATGCGAAATCTCACATCAAGGAATGGGTGTATGCATCAAATGTTATTGAGCAGTTTCTGGATAATTGGGCATGGTTGTAATTTTTGTTTTAGTTTTTGGTCTTTGTATTATTTGGCTGTAGCTTTTTTCAATAAATTTACCATCGTTTTAAAAAAAAATAAAAAAAATGAATGTGTCTACACACACACACACACGCATGTATCATGTTAGATATATACCCACATTCCCTACCTCTATGCTTTGAATTGCAGCTCCTACTGTGCTCCAGCTACTTGAGTCTATTTAGACTTGTTCTTCTGTCAGACAGCATTTGTTTAAGAAGCATCACACAGCCCATTGTTTCAGTTTTCTTCTCTTTTATACTGATTAATGCACTTTACATGTCGTTAACAAGATCTGGAAAGGAAGATTCTTGGATGGCTTGCTTTGGACGTGCTAATTCAGTTATTTCAAATCTGATGCATCTATATTATTATTCAGGATTGCAATTCAGAGGCTTGAGAACACTAAAGTTGACTTGGAAAATAAAATTGCAAGAGAGGTATAGCTTTCTGTTCAGCTATTACTTATAAATTATCTTCTTATTAGTTAAATTGCTGCTGAAAATTTGCACCCTTGACCTTATCGATGCATGTCTTTTGATTCACAGGCAAGCGAGAATGAGATTTTGGAAGCAAGTTTGGGAAGACGAAAGCAAACTTTGCAGGAGCATCGTTTAGCTCTTGAGCAAGATGTACAGCATTCTACTTTCCCTTGCAGTCTTTTTCTTCATACAGTAGAATATCTTTCTCATCATCACATGATGCAAGCACATAGATATCTATTTTATCTGAGCTGCTCACGAAGGAATATTAAAAAACTTAAGTGAATAGATATGTATAGGCTGGTTTTTCTTCTTACAGGGAGAATTTTTTGGCTATTGTTGGACAAATAACCTCCCTGTAGTATCTTTTCCTTGCTTTATAGTGTGTCAAGTATTGAAGTCACTTCTTTGATATATTTCCTTTAGAGCATTTAGCTTCTGTTATACTGTTGCAACTTTTTATTTCATGTTAGTTGCAGATTTATGTCATATTCATTCTTTCTGGGTTAATTGATCTTTTTCAATTTGTTTGTATAATTTGTAAGAACACTTGATTTGACGTCTACCATAAGTATGGACTTATTGCTGCATATTTTTAATTTGTAGACCTTTTATACTTAGTCTTTAGGGATATAGAAAATTTTCTGTGACAAAAAGGACACTTTTTAAATGTAATGTGCCTAGTTGCTCTGCAAATTGTGATATGAAGGATAGAGCATATGTTATAACTAAATTTCTAAAGGTAAGCAAGAGAACTAATTAAATACAATACTTGAATACACAGTGCACTTAAAAATAATAAAGAAAAAGAAGAGGTGCTTGTTGGAGGCCTCTGGGCAGTTTCTTGACATGGAAGAAATACCTTCTTGGCTAGATGACGATAACAATTTCAATACTGTTTTCTAATAGGATTCTTTGCAGGAAAAATACAGAACCATTTTTAATACATTTTCTGTTTTGACATACAATTTGCTTAGCTCCTTTCTGACCTTCAGACTCAGCTAAGCAGAGAGATATTCTAAGTTATTTGGTTTCAAAACCAGGTAAGTGTTCATTATAATTAAAGGCCACACTCCAGCTAGTAACCCTCAGAAACTAGAGGGAACTTGTATCTTATCACATTACAATCCAATTTGCATTTCACTTAATAAATTTGTGAACATTCAGTGACATTTATTATCAAGTATAGGAACATCATCCACTTCTATTGTCTTTCACTCCAGTCATTTCTTCGTCATTGCATTAATTTACACTTTTCTACCTTTTACCTTATAGCTGTTAGGTTCTTTAAGTTTACTCAAACTTCTTGAAATAGGTGATGTTCTAAGGAAAGACTATCAAAGCTCTATATGACATGCCAAGAGAGATTTTCTGCCTAACAGTATGTGCAGATGATATGACTTCATTGTCTATCAAATCAGGTCCCAAACAGTGAAATTAGTGATTTGAGTGCCTATATCAATAATGGAGGACCTGCTTCACTGTTTGTGAGGTTTGAAAGTTGGGTAGAAACTACTCCAGTATGAAAGCTTTACTGTCACCAATAAACATATCTAAATCAGTAAAATCATTAAATATCATGCTGCAATACTACAATGCCCCCCACCGCCCCCCAAGTCAGTCAGTGCCATTCCCAGATTATGATATAACATATACATAAACACTTCAGTAGCCATGCATAATAAACACATGAGTCAAGATTCTGTTTTAATATCATTGTTTGTGAAGTTGGGAGAGCCAACCAACAGATCTCAGTACGGCAATGTTGCCACTATACTTCAGTGCATTCTGTGAGCTTGGAACTCCAGATGTGTGCAATATGACATGATGTCTCTACGAGTATTAATTTTCCATGAAACTATGAATTAAATTTTCCCAATAATCAAATATTGTCACAGGTCAAGCCTCTAATTCATTTAGGGCCTGTTTGGATTCATGGAAAGCATAGGAAAGGAACTAGTGTTTCTTGGGAAACCTTGTTTCCAAGAAACTGTGGGAAAGGAAACATTGTTTTCCTTGTTTGTTTTTCAACAAGATTTCCTAGAAATTTAGAATCTATTTTCAAATTTGTTGTTTGGCAAAATAAAAAATTTTCTTGAAAAAAAATCTAGGTAGTCACTAGCATGTGCCAAATTAGCACATGTGACACATGTGGGATGTTTGAATGTGAATAGTGGCGCATGTGGCATACACGGCATATGTGGGTGCTTGAAGCTGGATTATGGCACACGTGGCACATGTGAGGTGCTTGAAGCTGTATTGTGGCACATGTAGCATAAGGCATGCATTGGCACATTGGACACACGGACACTTGAAGCTAGATGGTAGCACTTGTGCACATTGGCAGTTTGGCACCATTGGTACATGGGGCATATTTGGAGTTATTGAAGATAGATGATGGCACACAGGGCACATTGGCACACGGGGAGTGCTTTGCAAATAGGGGGCACCAGAGAAGATAAATGGTGGTACATGTGGCACATTGGCACATGTAAGGTGGAAGTGAAGATGGATGGGGTCACATGTGACACATTAGCAAATGTGGGGCGCAAGAAAATATGTATGATGACACATATAGCACATGTGTCATTGTGGCTAATGTGGGGGCATCACTAAAGATGGACAACGGCTCATTTAGTACACATGTGGCAAATGTGAGGCAATTGATGATGGATGGTAGCACGTTTGGGCTTAACCGTTGGGAAACCCATTTTCCTTCCATTGTGTGCATAGATTGGTATAAAGATTGAAAAAGAGAAGAAAGAAAGATAAAAGAAGAGAGAAGAAAAGATGAAGGAAGAAAGGAATTGGTTAGGGTTTCACGTCCCCACCCCCTTTACTCTTTTATTAAAATAACAAAAAAAAAATGACAAAAATACCCGTGTACAATAAACTTTATGTCCATCATATCCCAAGACTAAACACACTAAGAAGCTTGCAAAACATGGGCCCATAACTAAAACCAAGAGGGTCATGGGCCCATTCCCAACCGTTAACAACGCCCCCTCAAGCTGGATTATAGATGTCTTGCATTTCTAGCTTGGAAACAAGTTTGTCGAACTGAGATTTTCCAAGAGCCTTGGTGAATAAATCTGCGATTTGGTTATGTGATAAAATATAAGATGTGTGGATCTGTCCTCGGGATATCTTTTCTAAAATGAAATGGCAATCAACTTCTATATGTTTCATTCTCTCATGAAAAACGGGATTATTGGCAATATGTATTACAGCTTGATTGTCGCAATATAAATGACGTTGGAACCTGAACTTCGAAACCTTCAAGAAGAGATTTCAACCACTGTTCGCAGTATCGGTATCGCGTAACGTTTGACACCCTTGGGATACAGATACATATCGCGTATCGCTAGGGATATATCGGTTGTATCACGTAATGTATCGCACTTTTTGGGAAACATGGGGAAACATTGAGAAATTGATTGAATTTTTCAATGAAACTTCAGGGATTGTTAAAATGGACCTTAATACACACATTTAAATCATCATATAAAGACGAAAGTCCACATAAGCCCTTTTTTTCCAAAAAAAAGGGGGGGGGACTCTTATGCGTCTGGACGATATCTGGACAATATCATCTAGGTATCGCTGATATCAGGAAAATACTAAAGGAGATATTGACGATATCTCAGCCGATATCGATATATCGCACGATATTATCGATATCGGCCGATAATATCTTCGATACACAAGAACATGTAGAATTTTTTGTCTCTCCAGGGGGGTTTTGTATCGCCGACTAGCGATACCGATACTATCGGCCGATATATAGGTTGATAGTAATGATACTGCAATCACTGATTTCAACCACATAAGTTCACTAGTCACATGTGCCATTGACCTATATTCAGATTCGACACTTGATTTGGCAATCACATTCTGTTTCTTACTCTTCCAAGTAACCACATTACTGCTTAGCAGGTGCAAGAATTTGTAGTCAACCTTCTATCATGTCTCGGCCCTGCGTAATCTACATCTTAATAACTGGTTACTAGAAGATGACCATGAACTTTATATAGGGTATCCTTCCTAGGGGAACATTTCAAATACCCGAGGATCCTCATAACCACTGCTAGGTGTGGTGTTCTTGGACTTTACATGATTGACTCACCACAATAACTGAAAATGCAATATTAGGCCAGGTGATGGTCAAATAGATGAGTCTGCCAACAAGTCTCCTGTACATATTATGGTCTTCTAACAATTCTCCTTCTTCAGCTTCTAGTTTGCGATAAGGGTCCATTGGAGTATCAATCGGTTTGGCTCCCAACATCCCTGTCTCTTTTAATAGGTCACAAGTGTATTTTCTCTAACATAGATTTATTCCAACTTTTGATCTTGTCACTTCAATGCCCAAAAAATATCAAAGAAGACTATGATCTTTGATTTGAAACCGAGTTTGAAGATATGCCTTCAACCTTTTAATACGCTCAAAGTTATCACTAGTCATTATAATATCATAGACATACATGGCTAAAAGAATGTAGCCAGAGGTTGGGTGCTTTGAGATGATTGAGTGATTTGCTTTACTCCTTTTTAATCCAAATGATATAACTACACTACTAAACTTCTCAAACCAAGCCCATGATGATTGCTTCAACCCATATATTGACTTGTTTAACCTTTATACTTTAGATGACTCCCCCTGAGCAACATACCCCGGAAGCTACTCCATATACACTTCTTTGTGTAGGTCTCCGTGCAAGAACGCATTCTTTACATCCAATTGAAAGAGATGCCAATCATGATTTACAGCAACTAATATAACCACCTGAATTGAATTAAGCTTAGCCATTGAGGAAAATGTATCCACATAATCAACCCCATAAATCTGAGTATATTCCTTAGCAACCAACCTGGTTTTATAATGATCAATTGACCCATTTGGCAGGAGCTTAACTATGTATACCCATGTACACTTGATTGGAGTCTTACTTGAAGGAAGATCAGTCAACTTCCAAGTATCATTGGAGTACATAGCTTTCATCTCTTCATCCAAGCTAGTTTCCAATTTTCATCAGACAATGCCTCCTGGACTGACTTAGGAATTGATACAGTAGACAAGGTAAGGGTGAATTCATAATAATTTGTGAACAGATGGGTAAAAGTAACAAAGTTACAAATAGGATGAGTAATGCAAAAACGTTTACCTTTCCAGACCGTAATAGGAAGATCATCTGCAACTTCAAGAGACTCAAAAGAACTAAGAACCTTACTAGGTGGAGTAGTCGACTGTATGGATTGAAGAGGAATAGTTTGTAATGGTTGGTCTTTTCTCCTTTTTTTTTGTAACAAGTCCGTGTGAAATCCCTTCGAGGAAATAGAAGTGTCCGATCATCAAATTCTGAAGGAAATACCTTTGGCAAGGGTGCTTCCATAGATTTGGTGTCAACAGTATGATCATCTTTAACGTAGAAACAGAACATCTTCAAAGAACATTACATCAACATTCACAAAATGCTTCGTAAGTGTTGGGGAGTATCATTGATAACCCTTTTAAGTGCGTGAATATTCCAGAAAAATGTACTTAGCTAAATGAGACAAGAGTTTATTTCAACTTGACCTAAATATATGATCAAAGTAAGTACAACCAAACACTTTAGAAGGAACATGAAAAGCTGGTTGATTAGAAAACAATATAGAGAATGATGTTTTGCCATCTAAAACTAATGGAGACATCTTATTGATCAAATGACATGTAGTACGAACTGTATTACCCTAGAAGATTTGTGAAACATTCATGTCTAGTAACAAGGCTTGAATCACTTCCACCAAATGTCTATTCTTATGTTTAGTCACCCCATTTTGTTGGGTGTATAAACACAAGAGGGCTGGTGAGTAATGCCCTGATTTTGTAAATAGGTTTGCAAATCCTTAGAAACAAATTCCAGGGCATTATTTGACCTAAACATGCACAATTTTACACCAAATTAATTATTTATTTCATTATAATTTTTTTGAAATACATGATAGACTTCCAACCCATGCTTTATTAAATATAACCACATCATCCTATAGTAATTATCGATAAAGAGAACAAAGTATCTAAAACTTGACAAACTTGAGACTCGAGCCAGTCCCCGCACCTCACTATGAACTAACTTAAATGGAACAGCACTTCTTGAATCAATTCTAGATGGGAAATGAACTCTATAATATTTACTCAACTTGCATGCTTTACACTTCAACTTTGACATCTTGAGAAGAGATGGGATGAGAATCTGTAGATTCTGGAGAGATGGATGTCCAAACGACAATGCCTATGAATTACTGAATCTTAAGGAAGCACTGCCACACCTATTAGTTCTCTCAGACCATTCCTCTCACGACCTCCACCAATTGTCTTGCTCGTTTTGAGGTGTTGAAACACACAATAAGAAGAAAAGAAGGACACGGAACAATGCAAGGACTTTGTTAGTTTACTTACAGATAAATGGCTAAATGGAAACTTGGGTGCATATAGAACTAATGACATAGAGACCTATTCATTAAGCCGATCAGTACCAACTCCAACAACATTAGATAATATGCCTTCAACTAAAGAAACCAACGTATTTGACGAAACACAATCAAAAGAAGAAAAGAGACTACGATCACTAGAAATATGGTCGGGTGCCCTAGAGTCGATGATCCAAGAGGAGGCAGAAGATGACAAAAGACATACTTTATCTTATTAAGCCAAAGTACTTGAAGAGGTGGAGGTATCATTGTTGTTCGATGTATAGCTATTAGAAGATAGAATTGTGCGTATTCCTCTCATGACAATGAAACACTGATTTATTTACAACCACAATCAGACGAAACAAGAGTAGTTGATCTACCATTGAAAGAAGCATTCTCTACCATAAAGGCTTGATTAGTTATTGGTGTTTTCCATGAAAATCCCAGTAAACGTCCACAGTATGATTTGTCAGGACACAATGAGTACACATACAGTCTCCTAGATCACCACACCCCCTCATGAATCTACCACCTCTTCCACCACGGAGAGTACTGTGCCCAATATGTTCACCATGGCCTTCACATGAACTAAAATAATTGGAAAAAGAGGCCAAAACGGTTTTATCAGATGCATTAACATTAACATAATCAAATTCACTTGTCAGGGAAACTCTCTAAAGCCTTGCATAAAGCTCTGCCACCGAAGGAATAAAAGCTCTTCCTAAATTGATTTTTTGCCGATTGGTACTCTTTTGGCAGTTTATATAAAGGTTTCACTACTTTCATATCTTCCCATTGCTTCTTCATGAGGGTGATGTCAAATGTAATAGGATGATATATGGAAAACTTTTCCCACATTCCAATCAATTTTATGAAGTATTCACCAAGGGGTTCATCTCTCTTTTGAAAAGTGAAGATCTCCTCATACTATTAATACATATGAGAAATATTTGGTTTAAGGAGTACATCCTTCTCACAATATCCCAGACATCTTTTGCATGTTTAAGAAACATCAAATTAAAGCTCACTTCAGACTCCATGCTATTCCATAACTAAGATCAAATCTAGGCATCCTCACGCATCCATTATCAGTATTTTAGGGTAAGATATCTCCAGTTTAGGATCCTTGAGATATTGATCATTTTCGTAGGCTAAGAGAAAAACCTTGATAGACTTGGCCCATAGAAAATAATTCTTCCTGTTCAACTTGACAGAGGTTATTGAGGCATTGAAGGAGGGACCCTACATTTCCTCAAGATATGATGAACCACCAACTACACTTTTGGCCTCCATATACATTCCACAATAAACTTACTTCAACAACAATAAAGAATCGTAATTTTAAATGCTAGATCCAAAATCACATAACATAGAGATTTCTGGCCCATAATAACTTTAATTCATGTCAATTCGGTTCCCACATCGCATACGACTTTCCGGGTAGGAATATTCAACCAAAAACTGCATCTTACACAATGAAACCAACAAAAAAGATCAACTTTAAGCATCACCTCATGAAAAATCAGCAAGCCTTTATTATCCGTCAAGGTGTCTACACCCATTTTTTAGGCATTTTCCTTATATTTAAAGAACAACGGAGAAAACACCATGTTTTTTGCACCAAAAAAAAAATTGCTTTCCCTTAAAGCCCAATCAGTCTCCTATGTTTCTGAAAGATCCCCAAAGTTAAAATCCAGCAACTTGGGGGTGGATTAGAAAAGATTGTGGGGCTTGAACCACTCCTAACGGGGCTCTGATACCATGCAAATTGGTATAGAGATTGAAAAGAGAAGAAAGAGAAAAGAAGAGAGACGAAAAGATGAAGAAAGAAGGAATCGGTTAGGGTTTCACGTCCCCACCCCCTTTTCTCTTTTATTAAAGTAATAAAAAGCAAATATGACAAAAATACCTCTGTACAATAAACTTTACAACTAACATATCCTTAGACTAAAAACACTAAGAAACTTGTGTACCATAGGCCTATAACCAAAACAGGAGGGCCATGGGTCCATACCCAACTGTTAATAATGGAAAAATGCCTTCCTTAGGGGTGGAGGTGGGAAAATAAATTCGTTGATTATCCAACAAAGATAGGAAGTAGGAAATGGTGTTTCCCACAGATTTCCACAAAAGAAGGCTAAACAAACGACTGAAAGTGAGTTTGATGAGAAACAACGCTTCCTTTCTTTTCATTTCCATGAATCCAAACAGGCCCATTTATCTTACTATTGCTTCCCCTTGCAAATAATGTGTTGCAGGAACAACGTTTTGGTTTAATATTGTGATTACATTAGCTGGGAGAGCCAGGAAACCATGTACGAGTACAGTGAAACGCTGCCACTATTATTAATTGCATTCTATGAGTTTGAACATCAATAAGAGTGCCATATGACATGATCTCCATAAGAGTACAAGTTTGTCAAGAAACTATGAATTAAATTTACCCCAATTGAGTTTTAGGCAAAGGTCAGGCCTCTAATATCTAATTTATTTTGTCATCATCCTTCGTTTCTTTTCTTCTTCTTCTTCTTCTTCTTTTTTTTTTTGGGAGAGAATGAGTTTTATTAAGAAACAGCTGGGAGACAAAAGTATACAAGCGACAAGTCGCAAGAAAAATAAAAAACAAACCAACCCCAAGGGAAAAAATACTAGAGGGCACACTTCCTAACAAGGAAGATAGCCCTACTACTCACAACCGAACTAGAGTTGTTCATATTTCTAAAGGTGGACTGCTCTTCTTGGCCCAATGGGCCAAAGGCCAACAAGGAGAATTAAATGCCATCTTGACTTGCTCTTTCAATCGGGAACGCCCTCGCGCTACATTGGAAGAGGATTTTAACTGATTTAGGCATGACCCAAGGAATTTTGAAAGTCTTCAAAATGGTAGACCAAACTTGCCAAGTGAAGGGGTAATGGATAAAAATGTAGTCTGCTGATTCGCCGTCCGACATTCAGAGAATACACATGTTAGGCAGCACCATTGCTCTCTTATGTAAGTTATCAATGGTGAGCATCCTCTTCCTACCTGTTAGCCATCCGAACACTGCTACCTTAGGCGGGGCTCCATAAGACCAAACAAGGTTTGTAATGGCATAACTCACAATTGAGGATGATTGATGACTCAAAGCAAAGAAGGATTTCATTGAGAAAACTCCAGATTTATCTTGCCTCCATATCACAAAATCTTTTGAATCTGGATCAAAGGCTCCTTGAAGGCAGGCCGAGAGGCATAATAGCTCAGACACCTCAAAATCGATGAGGTTGTGCCTGCATGGAGTCTAAACACTGCTAGAACCCACCCCAGAAAAGCACTGAGCTATTGAGAAGTCCGACAAGGAAGAAAGGGAGCTAGGCTGGGGAACTTTGATCTAAGTGAGGAATTCCCCACCCAACTATCATCCCAAAATTAATATGCGAACATCCCCAACAGAGAATTCTATCCTCTCGAATACTTTATTCAAAAGCTTTACAATCCCTTTCCAAATATGAGAGGCTTTATAAAGAGAGGATGTTTTGGTCCACCGACTCATAGGAAATGTCCCATATTTACTGGTAATAATGGATTTCTACAGGCTATCCTCTTCCTTCCCAAATCTCCAAACCCATTTACCCAACAAAGTCGAATTTAAATTTTCAAGGCGCCTAATACCCACACCACCCTCCTCAACCGGCTTACAAACTTCCTTTCAATTCAAAGGTGAAATTTACCTTTAGACACAACACCTTGCGATAAAAAATTTAAAAAATCTTGCATTAGCTTCTCAATTTTGACTAGAACTGATGAATGAAATCTGAACAAGGACATGAAGTACAGGGGCATGTTCAATACACAACTTTGATTAGGACAATTGTTCCTCCAAGCAAATTCCTGCATTTCCACAAGGACAAATTTCTTTCCATTCTCTCAAGCACTTTGGCCCACAAGTGCAAAGGAGGCTTGCCAACAGTAAGAGGGAGACCGAGGTACAAGGATAGAAATGAACCTGATCGGCGCCGAAACACCTCAACCACTCTTTCAACTTCCACCCCCAACAAGTGAATCCTGTGGATCTCACTCTTAGATATATTCATCTTAAGCCCTGAGACAACCTCAAAGCTTATGATGATTTTATGGAGACTGTCCACCATGGATTTGGCAACACCACAAAAAAATAAGGGTATCATTGGCAAACTGGAGGTGAGATACCCTGTTGTCTACATTTTCCACTGTGAAGCCTTTGAATAGTCCCACTTCTTGACCCTTTTGGAACATCCTACTCAACACTTCGGCAACAACGACATACAAGAATGGAGAGGGGGGTCTCCCTGACGAAGCCCTCTTGAAGCACGGAAAAAACCAAATGGGTATCCATTGATAAGAATAGAGAATTTAGTTGAGGAGGCACATGCCTGAATCTACTTCCTCCACTTAGGCCCGCAAACCAACCAACAAAGTATGTAATCGAGGAATTGCCAATCGATATGATCATAGGCATTTTTCAAGATCAAGGTTTCAAAATAAACCTTTTGTGCTAGCACGATGACATGACTCAAGGCACTCGTGGACCACCAACACTTTGCCTACCAGCTAGAAAGCACTTTGCAGGGGAGAAATAACTTTTGGAAGAACAGCCTGGAACCACTGAGCAAGAATCTTAGAGATGATTTTGTAGGGGCTACTGATGAGGCTGAGTGGCCTAAAGTCTTTCAGACTGTGAGCACCCTCAACCTTCGGGATAATAGCTATAAAGGTATGCCCCATCTCCACCGCAAGCCATTCATAAACAAAGAACTCACTGATGAAGTTGAGCAAATCCAGTTTAACCAAATCCCCAAAAACTTGATAGAAGGCTAAGGCGAACCCGTCAGGTCCTAGAGCTCTATCTCTTCGGAGAGCTTCTACCGCAAACTTGATTTCCTCTTCAAGAACTGGCTTCTTGAAGCCGGCTGCTACCTGACCAGTGATATCGAACTGGAGATTATCCAGGTTTGGGCATTTCCACCCATCTGCCAAGAGGAGAGGAGAAAAAGTCAACTACGACAACACAAATATGAGATTTATCTGACACTCTAGAACCATCAACCACCAGGGAGGATATTCTATTAGAATGAGCACGAGCGCTGGCAATACCATGGAAAAACTTTGTATTCCTATCACTTACCGTTGCAACTTCAAAACAATGGGTTCTAGTTTGGGAAACATTGTTCATACTTCATTTCATACTACTAACAACTAAAATGTCTGCATAGGCTCCATGTTTCAATATCTATTTGCCATGCAAATGTTTAAGTATCATTAGTCTTGAAAGGACAACATTTCGATAAGATTTTCTTGATAAGGTCATATACACATGGGATAAAATTGGGTCATAGGTACAGCAAGCAAAAAAAATTTGGGTCTGAGCGTGTAGCTCAATGAAAGGTGTTCTTTGATTCAGAATTGTAAGCCCTGGGTTCTAGCCTAGCTTAGCTAACCCCCCCCCCCCCCCCCCCCCCCCCCCACACACACACACAAAAAGACGTGTAAAATTCTCATCCTATGTTTAACTGTTTTTCGAATGATTTTTTGCATGAAGAGCTCACATAAAATTATTTTGATGATTTAAATGGGACAAAAAAGGTGGCAAGGCTACTGGATCAGTTGCAGAGAGAGAGAGATCTGAGAGAAACTTTAGAAGCTGGGCTGAATATGCCCCTGGGGCACTTATCTATTCCATCGACTGTGGATAGCAAGGTTTGTTTTGGCACAGCTTTAACAATATTTCTTATTGTGCTGTTTTGGATTGCACACTGGATTTATAGTTTGCATTTCTGCTAAAGACAAGGGTGGAGATTGAGGAAACCATCCGTGATGAAGCAATTGTGACTAATTTGAAGCAGGAGGTTCTTGATCTCCGTGTGCAGATTGATCAACATCAGCAACATAACTATGGTTCTGTATGTGAATCATGCGGTCAACGCCTGCCTACTTCCAATCATCAAGCAGCACCGTAAGACATTCCCTCTTCAACAAGTTCAGTGGTCATATTTTTGCTTGATATTTCCTGAATCTGGGAACTATTCTAGCTTTAGAAAGGTTTTATTATATATGCTTCTTCGAACAGATCTTAAACTATCTTTTTCGTTACTATAAGCTACAATACGTTATTCAGGATGGCTCACAGAATGTGACTATTTTACAAAAGAGCACCATGTCTGTCATAAGAAATTGGATCACTTTTGCCCTGGATCATGAAAGTTTTGCAACTCTGTGGCTTGTGATTTTTTTTTTTTTTTTAATTTTTAAATGTGGCTCGTGAATATCCGCATTTGGATATGTAATTGATGCATGTCCTCTCTCTCTCTCTCTCTCTCTCATGTCTGAACATCTTATGCTGTTTTCTTTTTGCTTACATCAGCATTTGTTTTAGTAGAACCCAAATGTCATGTTCACTTTGGTGATTCAAGAAACCCCATCATATTAATTCATAGGTCAACGTTGACCTGAGTCACTCAAGAATTTGAGTTTGATTTGTGAACTGAAATAATTGGGTTTGAAATTCTCATCTAGTTTGTGCAACTTGGCATAGTCCATGGTTAAGCAAGCAGACAGTTAGCAGGAAACTATGATTTCCTTTTTTCCTTGCCATTTTAAGGAAGATGTTACATGATAAGCTCTCCTACAATTTTTGTGCCTCATTCATGGGATATTTGAAATTATCCTCTTTTACAATTTCTTTCCATAATTTCTATGTTCTTTTGAGGTTACCATGAGAAGTTTGGCAGCCAATTCTATGGAGAAAGTCCTTGGGTATTAGCAGTGCTCACAATATCGATAATATCGGCCGATATTATCGATATCGCAGGTTAGCGGCACGAAACCCCCCCGGAATAACATAAAAACTGCCTGATTCCTGCCTATCGCATGATATATTGCACGATATTGCAATTTATCATGCGATATCGCCGATATATCACACTGAACCTCCTTGTTTTGTTAAAGAAAAATCCCCCAAACCCAAAATTTCCCATCCACAAATTTCTTCCTTCTAACTTGGTCGTGGACAGATTCTGGTCCATCTTGCGTAAGGATTTGGGAGAAAAACGATAATTTCAAACTGGAATCATCGTCTTCTCGGATTTGTAGTCGTTTTTCAATCAGTGAGATATTTTCCATTTTGATCCATTTATTTTTGTTTAAAACATGTAAAATGAGTGTGAAATCATAAGAAATCCTTCATTCTTCATGTTTTGCATGGAAAATCAAGGATTTCAACCTTCGATTTTGATATTAGAGTGTAGGTGGCCCGATTTGGAGAAAATTGGGAAAATTTTGAAATTTCCCTAATTTTGCCCGAATTGCTTGCAATGTTGCACTGCAAACATGAAATCAACAATGTATGAGGCCTGATCTACCTATTTGTTAACTTTTTTTTTTTTTTTTTTTCAGATTTTGGAAACAAATTATTAAAAAATAATAAAATATTATTAAAATATTAATTTTTTCTCGAAATTTCCCTTTAACCAGCTGTTGATTGAGACTAATTTCGAAATATGTAGGAGTGTTTGATGAAACGATCATCACATACACTCTAATTTTGAAATTCGAGTGTAGGTGGCCAAATTTGGGGAAATTCAAAATATCTCCAATTTCTTCCAAATTGCTTTGCAATTTGCACTCCAAACATGCTAACAAACATTTATGAGGGATGATCTTCTGATTTAATGGGTTTTTGTCAATTTTCGGAAAATAAAAAATATTTTTAAATTAAAAATTAATAGAAATTATTAAAATATTAATTTTTATTTCGAAAATTTCCTTCAACCAGCTGTCAATTGAGACAAATTTTGAAGTATTTAAGAGTGTTTGATGAAATGATCATGACATACACTCTAATTTTGAAATTCAAGTGTAGGTGGCCTGATTTGGGGACATCGGGGAAAATTCAAAATCGGTTGTGTTTTCATACATGTCTTGATATATTTATAAATGTTGTGCATTCAATTTTAATATGGTTGCATTAGTTCAGTTATACAGCACACAGGTTAGGACCCTATACAAAAGTGTGTATTAAGGTCTTTTTTAACAATCCCTGAAGTTTTATTGAAAAATTCAACCATTTTCTCAATGTTTCCCCATGTTTCCCAAAAATTGTGATAAAGTACCTGATACAAACGATATATCCCGTGCGATAACCGATACATGTCTGTATCCCAAGGGTGCGATACCGATATTTCGAATACTGGGTACCAGCTCACATGATCTGACCTTTGAGTCAAAGAAACCACTACTTGCATGACATCTATGAAGCTCTTTGCTTTTACTCCTTTATCCTGCAACAAAGAAAATGCCTAGACATAGAGATTCTGTTTGGGAACATGGGAAGACTGTAGTAGAGGGCAACATATGAAAACATATTAGCAGGGAGTTGTGGTATGATAAACCACCTTTATTTTCATGTGGTGTTAATGGGCAGGCATTAAATTGTTAAGAAATCCCACCCGGAAAGAGAAATCAACAATTTGATATGTTGGATGGTGAAAGAACTGAAGAAATCTTTCCATGCTGGATAGGCAAGTACTATTCTTTGTAATTTTAAATAAATCGGAGTTGATAGATCGAAGTTTGTTGTGTATATTGGTTTTCTATGTGGTACTATTCTGTATGAGTAAGTAAAGCCTCTCTTATATCTGGAAATATGTTCAGGTTGGCATTTTTCAAATTTAACAGTTCCTACTTGGCTTTGTTTTCATTGGCCAGTTTGTTATTAGGTCACTTGCTTTGTGGATATTTGTTATATGCAGGAAGGGTCAACAGAAAGACATTGGTACTACTGCTACTGCACATCACCCCAAAAGGTTACCTTCAAATGAGGTATGCCTTTCATGGCTATGACCACTTTCCTCGTTTTAAATATTCAGTTGTAAGATGAGGAAGGTTTAGGAGTTTCTGTTTCGAGCTTCCACACATGCCATTTCACCTTGTCCGCATCAGTGCTTTTTTTTGTGTGTGTGTGTGTGTGTGTGTGTGGGAGATGCCTGTCAGTATAAAAATGATCTGCGTGATTTCCATGCACGGAAAAGTTTCCAGTAAGATTTAGCAGAGATATGCAAGTGCATCTGATCTATGAGCTGGAAATTAACTTCTATAATTTGCCATATTTCAACTGTCCAATAAACTGTGTCCTGTGTTTCATGCTGCCAAATAATAAACTTAATTCACTCTTTGCATGATTCATTGGCATGGTTCTTTAAAGTTAAGGAATCTTATAACAACCTTATGGCAGAGGTACATAGTTGTCCATCTTAAGCTACTACATGTACAAACACTTGGCTGTCTATCACTTGTTTTTGAACTCATTTAGAAAAAAAGAAGTGCAAAAATGATGTTTTGAACAAGCAGATATTTGGTTTTCCTTTTGTATAGTTTTCTTCTTTTGTTTTGTTTTCCTTTTGTTGCATAGTTTTCTTCTTCTTCTTCTTCTTCTTCTTCTTTTTTTCTTTTTCTTTTTTTTTTTTTTTCTTTTTTATGGTTTTCTCTTTTTTCTTTTCAATAAAATTTCATCATCGTCTCAAATAAAAATAAAAAATGATGTGTTGAAACAAAGGCACAAAAAGCATTCAAAATGTCATGGTGCCCAAGCAGGGCCTACAAATAATTACTTTGAACATAGCATCCCAGCATTTTACCTTAATAGGCAATTGATTAAGTACCTCCTGATCAACTTCTATCTAGCTACATAATGATCAACTTCTATCTAGCTACATAATGGAAGAAATGTTTTAACCAGTGTTTTAAATGGTAATAGCGTTCACTCCTTTGAAGCGTGAGGCTTAACCTATATACCATGTAGCATAAGCGACACTCTACTAACTAGATTTTTAATTAAGATTGTGCTTGGTTGCACCAAATATCATGAAATTTTATTATATTTTGCACCAAATTTAGTCTAATTCATGATGAAATTTAGGGACATTTGGTGCAACCAAACACAACCTAAAATAATAGAAAATTTTGTAAAGATTTAAGTATAAAGGTAAAGAAAGAGCAACCTAACTGATTTAATACTATTATATTATTTTACTAAATTCATTGAACAGATTTACTTACATATCATTGAAAACATTAATTGATTTTTATGTTTTAGTGAAAAATAACTTGTAGTGTAAGCTACGTAGTGTGTACCATAGGCAATGTAACGTATAGCATATGAAAAATTAGCATATAGCATAGACTACACGAGACTTAAGCTATTTTCATGAGTTACGTGGTGTTAAGGCCAAGCTACGCTACATAGTGTAAGCTACACGCTACATAGCAAAGCTATTTAAAACATTTGAACCAATGGCAGAAATCCTAGCATTTCAGAATGTTGGCATGTTAACAGGGAAATTGTAATGGTAGGAATCTTTTGCCAAGACACAATTCCTGCTCTAGCATCTTCCCTTCACTTTTGAACCTCCTCTTGCTACCAACTGCTGGAGACGGGTTGCATTAAGACCACATTAACTATATCAGTTTTTGTCTGTTTATATCAAACGAATCTAATTTTGTATAAGGGCAACTTCCAGCCATTTTTGTGGGCTATTTGGAAGGAGAGATACTTTGCAAGACTAATATTAGACCTGCTTCATTATATGTGCATAGTATCGGGCAATTAAGAGGCAACATGAATAGAGGAATATTGCATGATGAGGATGTTGAGATGTATGTGCGGGAAGACTAGGAAGGATAGAATTAAGAATGAGGCCGTTCTAAGCAACCTGGGGTAGTCCCAATTGGAGATAAGATGAATGAGAAACACTTGAAATGGTTCAATGCTGTGCTTAGATAACAAAAAATGGTTATAGTAAGGAAAACTTTGTACGGTTGAAGGGCCTGAAAGAAGGGCAAGACAGACAGTCTGGGATAAAGTTCATGAGAAGAGAAACAAGAGCTTTTTCACTTACCAAAGATAGTGCCTTAGGATCTTTTGGAAAACTAGGATTTGTAGGTTGACACTAAATAGATTCTACAAGGTACTTGTGGCAGCAATGATGATGAAGGTGGCTGTGACAACGATGACATAGGTGGTAGCAGTCGGGAGAATTGATGCGATTTTGCAGATGAATATGCTCCCTTTCCAATGTTAGTGGAGAGAATAAAATGACGAAGACATGATGAGCAATGGCAGAGGTGATGATGATTTGGAAGGAGAAAAGATGGCATTTTCAAGATGAATGTGCTCCCTTTCCAAAGCTAGTGAAGAAACTCGTAAAACTGTTCTCCATGGTTACGAAGGATTTCTAGGATGTCAATGCGCATGATTTGAATTGCATGGAATGGTGATCCAGGGTGATGATCATTTAATAGTGGAGAAATGGAAAGAAACCTGGTTGCAATTCTTAAACTCAATTTCCATATCCAGCCAAGATTATTGAGGTAGTTAGAAGCTGGAAAGGTGATGCTCACTTAGCCTAATTTTTCATTAGATCTTAGGGACTCTAATGAAGTTGTGGTGAGGTCACCATTGGAAGGTTAGTGGATTTTTTGCAAATCCTCAAGTTCATTAACTGTCATGGGTGATTCTAATTTCATTTCTTGGTGTTGAGAAACAACCTGGTCATGGAGATCAATGGATATAATTAAATCAGAAAAGCCCCCACATGAGCATTGGATGTTGATGGAAGGTCTAGTGGAAATCGGGCCTATCCATTACTAGTGACGTTTTGATATATGAATATGATGAGGTGGTCAAAATGGAATTATTCAGTGCAGTGGCCATGGTATAGTCACATGAAGCAGAAGCACAGCCCCTAACATACATTTTCCGAGATTTTTTCATTCTTTTCGTTGCCCTTGATTGTGGAAGGAGATAAACGCAATGTCAGTGAGTGAGAGGCAACAAGTGATCCTGAACTGCGGAGATCAGTTTTCATCGTTGATGAGATCTGCAGCTTGGCATCACATTCCACCATTATATTCTATGTATTGAAGAGAGGCCAATGATGTAGCTGGCTCGCTCCATAGTAAAAGAGGAGGTATTGGCATGCCTAATGGCTATGTTTATATTTCTGATGTTAACTGAAGATGTAGGTGCAATACGGACCAGCAAGTATGTTGGATCCTCTAAATCTCAAATTTGGATCTGGCAAGTACTGGTTATCACTCATAAGTATAATCATGTTAACATATTTTTCCAACAATATCACAAGTTGGGTGTAGTCCAGTTGTACACTTCACTCCAAATTCTGAATAATTTGTAGGTCTAGATTTTGAAGACTGTATAGATCTGGAGTTCCAAGTCTCTGGGAAGGAGCATCCTTTATCTGAGTTTCTAGTGCTCCTGTATTTTGAGGGATCAGAGTAGCAAATATTTCTTCAATTTGTAGACCTGGAGTTCCAAGTCCCTTGTCTCGCCATCGTCGTCGTCGTCATCGTCATCATCATCATCATCATCATCATCATTGTAAGTTTGTAACCTTGTCCCATCAATTTGTGGACATTCTGTGTGGAAAAAAAAAGTCTCACTATAAAATATAACTTAAAATATAACTTACACACCCCCCCACCCACCCACCCAACTTAAAATAACATCATCATCATTTGAGCCTTATCCCAACTAAACGGGGTCGGCTACATGTATCCTTTTCTGCAGAGGATATAATTAATGAAAAAACATTCATAGATGAAAAGGTAGATCTGGTTTGCTGGTTGCCACTTTGATGAATGTATCCAGAATGGCAGTTTGTTGAAAATGATGAATCGTTACCTGGGATACCCTAAATCAGGACATTGATGTTGGTTACATTGCTTTGTCTGGAGTTAAATTGTGGGAGTTCTAACACAAAACTCATTCTCTCTATCAACAAGCAGCCTCCCCAAAAGCAGCAGCCAGATTCAACAAATCAGAACTCCACTATCTTGTCTCCTGAATGTGAGAATGTTATCACACGAGTCCCTCCATTTTTATCAAATAAGCTGTCCCCCAAGAAGCAACAGCCAGATTCAACAAGGGAAACTTATAATTCTTCCAGTGGCTGTGAGAATGTTAAAATGTCTTCATCAGAGAATCAGGGCCCACAGAAGCAGCGACCAGATTTAACTCTCCATAACGATACCAAATTCGAGGGCGCAACTACGAATTCATCTTCTAACCATGCAAATGTTACAACACAAGACAAGCAGCAGCCAGATTCAGCATGCCCGAACAGTACGAAATTTGAAGGGGCAGCTACTAGTTCATCTTCTGACTGTAAGAAAGTTATAGCTCAAAACCCACCATCTTTATCAGACAACCAGCTGCTCTATAATCAGCAGCCAGATTCGACAAGCAAGAACAACAAATCCATGGGTATAACTACTAGTTCACCTACTCCAGAGCCGTTGAAGGTTGTGCCGAATGCTTCTTCAAGGAAATCTACTGGGAAGGGTGAGGTAGGTTTATGCATCTCACTTTACTTCCATTTCAGTAGACCTCCAGTTGATGTTTCTTTGATTTATAAGCTACCACCGAAATACCCTGCCATTACAAAGCTCTCCAATAGCTCCTGCATTTGATCAGGAAAACAAAGCAAGCTAATGCTGCAACTTTGGCTACACCAGGGAACTGCTGCTGCACCATCTGCATTGACCAGGCTGACAAACCTGCTTAATTATATGAAGGAACGACAGTTGCAGCTTGTGGATGAGCCTCAAAACGAGAATACTAGTATCACTCTGCCTTCAGAGGGTCCGTTGCCTAGCCATCCTCCAGAGACGAACTCAAGATGATACAAAGTCTGATCAACAGAGTGCCAGGCATATGTTTCCTTACCCTGTATAGTCAAAATAATGTATCCATCTTTGCAATATTTTCCTTTTTCAGCGAATCTTACTAGTTGTTGATTTGAGTTCAATGGCTGTAATCTATTGGGGTAGTTTAGGGATTTGACTAAGGAACCTGATGCTGCTACTCCTGGGCCATGCCCAGAGGGGCACTTGAGGTCCAAAGCATGCTGGCACATATTCTATCTCGATGGGATTGTTTCTACTCCTTGTAGCTTGCTTCCGATTCTGAAAGTTGGATTCGGGGATTCAGACTTTGATAATTGATGGTAACATCTGATGCTATTGTGATAAATTCATTTCTATGGATACTCCATCAGAATGTACTATAGGTATTCGATGGAAACTGAAAAATCAAATCCATTTTTCATTGAAATTTATTTTTGCAACACACATTTTTAATTGAAATTTATTTTTGGTTTCATAGTATTTGATGCCTCCGTGTTTCTCAACGATCATCCACATTGCCTATGTACATGCTTGGGCATGTGCACGTGTATTGGTTTTCATGTCATTTTCCTTGACAGCAGCTGGGTATTACAAGACAAAGCAACGAGTATTCTATTATTTGCATATATGCGAGCCTTGTGATGGCAACATTTAGGTCATGGTTCGAAGCATGTTCTGCACTTTGGTATGCTATGCAGTGATGTAATTGCATGAGCTCTCACCTAGGATATCTGAATTATCAGATGACGATGAAATCAGATTAGCGCAGGTATTTCTATCGCATCATGGCATCAGTGTCAATTCTACCCAAGGGAGACTGGCAGTCTTGATATCACTGCAATGACATGCTTTGGGGCTATTTAGATAGTTTCACTTCTTTTTTGTGTTTTTTTTCCGTGGATAAGATAAGGCTTAGATGACAACAATGACGAAGATGATGAAAAGAAAGGGCTTTCCTTCATTTGAGTTAAATCTCCTGGGGCATCTTCGCCAATGTCAAAATATGATATCTGAATGCAAATCTAAGCTAGAATAAAAGAAAGCTACTGTCCTTTCCGACATGGAGTTGATGACATGGCACCCCTCTACTTTGCTCTAAGGCTGTCAATGGGCCAAGCTCAGGCCAAGCAAAATCAAATTTTTGAATAGACCTGACCTGTTGAGAGCCCTACTTTGTTTTCCACTTCCAGCGTTTAGTCTGTTTGGTGGGATGTGGATTCTATGGAATAAAATCAATGAGGAAGGAGCAAACAAACATTTTTGTCCATCCACTTAGTTTTAGTAGAGTCACGCACCTTTGAGATTTTATGAGACATGAGATTTTCACCCTCAAAAAAAAAAAAAAAAAAGATGAGATTTTTGAAGACAGATGAGGATATTTGTAGAATTTTGACAATCGGTGTGTTTATAAACCGATGGCTTATATTTATCCGTGTAAACAAATGGCTTGGATTTTACATGCTTTTCCTCTGCTACTTTCTGTTTCTGAGTTCACGTCTCGCATTGTTGTCCTCCTTATTTTTCTTTCTTTCGAAAAATATCTCGTGATTTTTCTCCCTTCCTCTATTCATGTGCATTGCATGTGTCACTTTCCCTTGTATGATTTGATTACTGCCTACTTTCTCTTCTTCTTAATAAAAAACCAGTAGAAGTCCCTAGTGATGTGGAAGATGAAGAAGAAAGAACTACTTTGCTCTCCTCTCAATCTATTTTTAATTCTTTTCTAAGATATTTTTCTTATATAGTTCAGTAACTACCTATTTTCTCTCTCTTAATTAAAAATTACTAGAAGCCCCTTAGGATGACACACACACAAAGGAATGCTCACTTGCGCACCAGTTCTCACTCGAACTCGTGAGCACTTTTTGAGAACTCATCTCATTTGATATGAGCCCAAAATCTGAATCGTCCATGATGCAGCACCCCAAGAAACTCCAGGGCTAGTTTAGATTTTGGGTTCACATCACACTTGATGAGTCCTCAAAAAGTGCTTACGAGTTCTCATGAGAACTACACATGAGTGCGCACTTTTTGAGAACTCATCTCATGTGATATGGGCCCAAAATCTGAACCGTCTATGTGATGCAGCACCCAAAATATTTCCCAAGGCCTAACTTTCAACTTGGTCCAAAACTTTGGTGGGCCATGGCAAAAGGAAGCAGTTTCCTCACATCATGTGTGATGAGTCCTCAAAAAGTGCTCACGAGCTCTCGAGAGAACTGGTGCATAGGTGAGTATATATATATATATATATATATATATATATATATATATATATATATATATATATATATATATATAAAGAAACTAATAAAAATAAAAATCGAAAAGGATGAATTTGAGAAAAATATTTTTTTCTCCTTGTATTTCTCTGTATAAGATTACAACCTATTTATAGATAAGGGATTAGCAATCAAATCCCATGAATGAATCTCTAATTGGGACAAATAAGGTAATACAAGAATGAAGAATAAAAAGAAAAAAATAATAAAACATAATTATAATTATTCGTATTTTGAATACTTCCCCCTCAACTTACTGACTAATAAATGAAAATGATCTCACCCAAATGTTTTAGTAAAGATATCTACAAGTTGATGGTGGGAAGACACATAAGAAGTTTGAAGGAGCCCAGAAGATATTTTTTCCCGAATCATGTGACAATCAATCTCAATATGCTTTGTGTGTTCATGGAAGACGGGATTGTTTGCTATGTGAAGGGCAGGTTGATTATCGCAATTAAGACGCATGGGTAGAATGAGGAACCCTAAGATCATGAAGAAAAGCTTTGAGCTAAATGAGTTTCCATGTAGCATTTGCCATAGCACAGTATGTAGCCTTAGCAGACGACCAGGAGACAGTAGATTGTTTCTTAGTTTTCCAAGAAATAGGGTTGTGACCAAGCATAATGAAATAGCCTGTAGTGGAATGCCGAGTTCTGGCATAACTAGTCCAATCGAAATTAGAGTTAGCAGAGAGTTGAAGAGAGCTAAAAAAAAAAAAAAAAAGCCTTTGCCAGGGGAATATTTAAGATAGCGTAAGACTCGAATAACTGCATTATAATGAGATTGACGGGGCATGTGCATGAACTGACTAAGGATGTTGACTGAATAAACGATGTTAGGTTTGGTGATGGTTAAGTAAATGAGTCGCCCAACAAGTTGCTGATATAAAGTTGGATCCAGAAGGAGGTCACCTTGATCATCAGTTAAATGTAGATTTTGTTCCATGGAAAATGTGGTAGGGCTCGCTCCAAGATGACCACTGTGCTTAAGGATATCAAGAGTATACTTGTGCTGGCATAACAAAATTCCTAGGAGAGTGGGCCATTTCACTGCCAAGAAAGTATTTTAATTGGCCAAGATCTTTGATGAAGAACTTGGTATTGACAAAACTTTCAATGCAGAAATTCCAGAGAGATCATTTCCAATTAGGATAATACATCCACATAAACAAGCACTGTAGTAAAACCAATGCCAGTTGAGTGAGTGAAAAGCGAACAGTCTGCAAGAGATTGACGATAACCAGCTTCTTTAAGTGCAGATATATATATATTTTTTTTAAACCAGTTTTTGGAAGCTTGTTTGAGGTCGTAGAGTGACTTGTGGAGACGACAAACGCGTTGCTCCCCCTGTTTTGAGAAACTAGGAGGAATAGACATATAAACTTCTTCATGCAGATCCCCATGGAGAAAGGCATTGTTGACATCGAGTTGATGAAGTGGCCATTGACAAATGACAGCTACAACTAATAGGCAATGAACAGTGACAATTTTGGCTACTAGTGTGGATGTCTCATAATAATCTAATCCCTCAGTTTGATTATACCCTTTCACCACCAAGCATGCTTTAAAGCATTTAATAGTGCCATCAGCATGGTGTTTGACTTTGTACACCCATTTGAAGCCAATAGATTTCTTTCCTGGAGACAAATGTTGCAAGGTCCAGGTATTGTTATGCTATAGAGCTTTAATTTCTATTGCCATTGCTTAATACCAATGAAGAAATTTTACAGCTTGAGAGAAGGAGAATGGCTCATCATGGGATTAAATACCAGAAAGAAGAGCGAGATGACTAGGAGAAAAACGATTGTATGGAATATGATTAGAGAGAGGATAGAGACTACTTGCTGAGGGTTGTGAAGGTGGTGTAGTATGAGATGGATGAGGCCGGGGAAAAGTGGGACTAATATAGTCTTTGAGATGAGATGGTTGTTGGATTGGATGATATGAACAACGGATACATTAGGAAACATTGGGTGGATGGGTAGCTAAGTGATGAGTTTGAAACTCAACATTAGATTGTGGTTTAAGAACGGGCATTGGAGGAGGAGGATAATGAGAAAATATCAAGGTTTTTTTTTTTAACGGTGATTTGGATGTTAGGATGGGGCCATTAACAGAGGTTTTGATGGAGGCGGTTAGGTTGATGCTGATTGGGATGGGGTTTTAGGGTTTGAGGGTTGTGTACGAATTTGAGGGTATGTAGATCACCAACGTCGACGAAAGCAGGAGGAGAATATGGTCATGCAATGACATATTAACATATATGGACTAGAGATCAGATGGAACGTCGAATCCGATGAACAATTATTATAGACAATGGGTTTCTGTCAATGGAGGACGTGGGTTGTGCACTCTGATACCATAATAAAAATAAAAAATGAAAAATAATGAATTTGAGAAAAATATTTTCTTTTCTTATATTTTTGTGTGTGGGTAAATCCGAGCTGACCTCAGGTCATAGGAATAAAGCTCACGAGCCAGAAGACCTAAGTAAAAATCCTCGGCTCTGCCATCGCAAGGCAGAATCAAGCAGAGTAGAAGAGAGCTTGCAAGTCAGAGCTACATCCTACGAAGTGAGGAGCTCACATAAGATGATCTGAGGTCACACAAGACGACTTGTCCCAAGAAGATCGTCCGAGGGTGACTTGAGGTTACTCAAATAGGACGACCTATGATGTGAGGAACTTGGGTGCCGAGTTTCATCGGTCTAGCGTCAAATATCAGCTCGACCATCTATGGATTAACAACTCCAATCCAAACTATCTCCAAGTCAGGGAGCTCGACCAATAAGCTCTACCCATACGCCGACCTAGCCCACGACCACTGTAAAGGCGCGTGACAGATCAGGGACGAGTCCGAATAAACCGGACATGTCTCCGGAAATTATGGGCGGGACCCACGCCACCGAGAATCATGATAGCCATTATGGGCATAACGCCCACGTTCAATGCCCTCAACAGCTCTATGATTATCCTATAAATAGGAGACACTCCTACAGGCTAAGGTACGCTTAATTCTCCACCCACAGACTTGCTTCTCATCTCCTACACCCAACTGACTTAGGCATTAGAGGGCTAACGGCTAGACCCCAGCCACCCTTCTTAGCTTTCCTTTGTGTTCTACAGGTTCTAGTAGATCTCCGATCCATATCCAGACCGCATACCTGCAGGAGATAAGCGGCATCCATCCGTCCAAGCTGGAGGTTGAGTCATCTCATCTGTTGACCATTTTTCATCCACAATAGATTGACGCCGTTTGTGGGAAAAAAGGCAAAGTTGTGTTTTCACTGTTTTTTAGTTTGGCACAGGATTCTAGCACTTTCTCTTCCTACCTATTGGTAAAGAAGAAAGGAAAGGCCCCTGCTATAACTAAGCCCTTCCACCAGACTTTGTCAAGGGAGGAGAAAGCTCTTCAGCTGCCTTCTCTGCCTAACCAGTT
This sequence comes from Liriodendron chinense, assembly GCA_003013855.2. Classification (NCBI taxonomy): domain Eukaryota; kingdom Viridiplantae; phylum Streptophyta; class Magnoliopsida; order Magnoliales; family Magnoliaceae; genus Liriodendron; species Liriodendron chinense. The sequence goes on along the minus strand of PVNU02002560.1, from coordinate 660,637 downwards.
TTTACTGACCATGAGCCAACAGAGGTCAAAAGCAAGCAAGCCTGAACAACTTCCATTGAGAAGTAGCTCGACACCTTAACTCAACACATGGGCCATCTCACGACAATGGTAAAAGCACGAGGTTGGATCGACATACGCCACAAGAGTATAAGTCTTCGGCCGAAACCACCGAGTAGAGGTGAAGCGAGGCCGAGCTGAGCTATCAGAGCACAAAGGCCGACAAGGCCCCATAGGCTGACAAGGCCCCATATGCCGATGAGGCCCTAAAGGCCGACTAGGCCCCAAAGCCTTAGACCAAGAGTTAAAAGACCAACCTAGGCAGTCAGAATGGTCGAAAGAGTCGGACCAAAATGCGAAGTGTCCAGAGGAGACCTTCACCACGCCCTAGACCAAGAGTTGAAAGATCGACCTAGACAGTTCGAATGGTCGAAAGAGTCGGACCAAAACACGAAGTGTCCAGAGGAGACCTCTACCACGCCTTAGACTAAAAGTCGAAAGACTGACCCGGGCAATCAGAATGGTTGAAAGAGTTGAACTAAAATGCGAAATGTCTAGAGGAGACCTCCGCCATGCCTTAAACCAAGAGTCCAAAGAACCGACCTAGGTAGTCGCAGGCCCCGATAGGCCGACTAGTCCTTAGAGGCTGACCGGGCCCCTTCATAGCGAAAGACTCAGTGACTAAACTGTCCCCCTAGGACAGAGTCGAGGAGGGAGCTAACCCACGCGACACCCTAATAGCTCTCCCCAGATGAGCTAAGACTACGAGGCCGACCTGAGACCTCTACATGTCGACCTAACACAGTTGGCTGAGTTTATGAGCCACCTCTACATACCGACCCGAACAGTTAGTAGAGCCTACATGCCACCTTTACATGCCGACCTGAACAGTTGACAGAGCCTACGAGGTCATCTTACTAGGCCGACCTAACACAATTGGCCAGCTTATGAGGCCACCCTACCAGGCTGACCTACCACAATTGGCTAGCTTACAAGGCCACGCTACCAGGCCGACCTAACACAGTTGACGAGCCTATGAGGCCATCCTACCATGTTGACCCGACCAATTGGCAAAACCAAACACGAAATGTATCCAGAGGAAACACGCATACATCAACTCACCCCAATTGCTTTCGCCGAACAGACAAAGTGCTCAATTACAGGAGTAGAGGTAGATAACCAGCACCCAAAAAAAAAAGAAAAAAAAAGAGGGCTACAAAATTGAAGGGACAGATGAGGAGGCTAGTAGCTCAACTAGCAGGACCTGGGAGTGAAGATGAGACCATTTGAGCATGTTAGTACCCTTCTGCTTGGCGACATCCTCAACGACGCCTTCCTTGTCAGCAAGTCGGGACTCCTCCAACTTAGCAAAGTCTGTCTATGAAAGGTTCAGCCCGTGAAAGCACCTCTAAACTTCGTCCACTTCCGAACTCATCGGAACCAGCGAAATCCAAGCACCAGCGTGGAATTCTAAATTTTCGAAAATTCTACGCGTGTAAAGGTCAACTCATCCTTTTCTATTCATTCTTGAGCCGAACAAATCGATCTCGAGGAGGGGGGGTGGTACTGTTGTGGGTAAATTCGAGTTGACCTCAGATCACACGGGAATAAAGCCCATGAGCCAGAAGGCCCAAGTTAAAGTCTTTAGCTCTGCCAACACAAGGCAGAACTGAGCAGAGCAGAAGAGAACCTGCAAGCCAGAGCTACATCCTACGAAGTGAGGAGCTCACAAGAGACAACCTGATGTTACTCACACAAGACGACCTGTCCCAAGAAGACCAATCCGAGGATAACATGCCCGGGGACAACCTGTCGAAGGACGACCTATGAAGTGAGGAGCTCGGGTGATAAACTCCATTAGCCGAACATCAAAGATCAGCTCAACCATCTAAGGAGCAATGACTCCAATCCAAAATCTCTCCAAGTTAGGGAGCTCGACCAATGAGATCTACCCTTAGGCTGACTTGGCCCATGACCGCTATAAAGGCTTGCGACAGATCAGGGGCGAGCCTGAATAAACCGAACATGTCTTCGGAAGTTAAGGATGTGACCCATGCCGGTCATTACAGGCATAATGCCCACGTTCAATGCCTTCTATAGCTCTCCGATTATCCTATAAATAGGAGACTCCTACAAGCTAAGGTATGCTCAATTCTTCACCCAGAGACCTACTTCTCATCTCCCACACCCAACTGAGTTAGTTATCAGAGGGCTAACGGTTAGACTCCAACCACCCCTCTTAGCTTTCCTATGTTCCCAGAGACCTGCTTCTCATCTCTCACGCCCAACTGAGTTAATCATTGGAGGGCTAACGGTTGGACTCCAGCCAACCCTCTTAGCTTTTCTGTGTTCTACAAGATCTAACAGACCTTCAGTCCAGATTCAGACTGCACGCATGAAAGAGATCAACTACATCCATTCGTCCAAGGTGGAGGTTGAGCCATCTCATCTGTTGACCATTTTTCAACCACAACACTCCATGTGATTACAACCTATTTATAAAGAAGAGATTAGCAATCAAATCCCATGAATGAATCTCTAATTGGGACAAATTAGGTAATATAGGAATGAAGAATAAAAAAGAAAAATAATAAAAGATAATTACGATCATTCGTATAACAGAAAGGAAGAAAGGCTTGACAATGGGAGACGCGGAGGCACCCTGCCTTGATGTTCGATTCAACAGTTGTTGCATTTTGAATCGGATTGTCGGTTTTATAATTTGTACAAAGTTGGGTCCATCATCCTAAAAAAAATTTGGACCATATATATTGTTTTGTTTATCTCCTCCCTATCGGTGACCCCAATCTTTTTGGCTGGTTACTGGATCCATTTTGGACCATTCATTTAGTTAGCCCCCTTATGGATGGACCATGGTCCAAATATACAGTGTGGATTATCATAATTGTTCCATTGGAGAACTTAATGCTGTAGAGTGTGCGGTAAACATGAGCTTTTGAGTTCAACCCTGCTAACAAGTACTCAGTTTTTTGAGTTTGTATAGGTGAGGCCCATGATTCAGTGATCCAGCCCGTTGAACTGGTGGGCTCCACAGTGGATGGCTGATGCCTCAAAAAAAATGTTTCTGTTAGGAACAATGGTAACCTTTCAATTGTGTCCTGCGAATAAACAGCTGAGAAGATACAACAACGTTCCACATTCAATTAATGCCCAAGGTTGGTGGATGGGATCTTCCAACCTGCAAGATATTTGGGAAGTGGTCCATCACGATGGTCCCCCTCAATTAACAGGGAGGGAAAACCCCCTGAGGATGCACATGGAATAATTCCTTTTAGGTCCGGTGGACTACCCAAGGAAGAATTTAGATTGGACCCTCATGATTTTGCGCAAGATTCACATGAACATTGGGGCCCACCACATGCGGAACAGCTTTGATCTTGCGTTTAACCTCATTAGAGTGGCCGTTCTTTACTGACATATGTGACAAGGACTAAGCTAACAGGGTATACTGAGCGAAGATAATCTCGAACGAATTAGGTGTTACCCAGGTAACAGCTTAGCACCGTGTGACCCACATGGATGATATTTTGTATATCCATGCCGTCCATCCGTTTCTCCAGCCCATTTGAGGATTGGGTTCCAAAAATTACATAGATCAAAATCTCAGGTGGACCATACCACTGGAAACAGTGGTGATTAAGTGTCCCACCATTAAAAATTCTAAATTTGCAATGCTAACCTGTTGATAATGTCAAAAAGATATGGATGAAGGGAAAATATAAAGATCAGCTTGACACATAGCTATTTTGGCCCACAAAAAGTTTTTAATGGCCATCATCACTGTTTCTAGTGGTGTGGTCCACCTGAGATTTGGATCTTCTTAGGGTCTCGGATCTCGTCCTAAATTGAAATGTAAAAAACAGATGGATGGCGTCGATATATATATATATATATATATATATATATATATAAAAAAATACATAACGATGGGCCCCACACGGTTAGAGTAACGCCCACTAAAGTTGTTCCCCGGGTAACAGCTAATCCGCTCTCGCGCTAACCTGACTTGCGTAGCCACGTGGAACGGCCTGACTTGTAACTATTTTAGCACGTGAAACAAACATGCGGAAGATCCACCCAGTCCAAAAGGTTCGCAGTCACACTTTCGCGGTGGATCCTAAAATTCAGTCAAATTCAAAACTTACGTAGGCCACACCATAGGTAACAGTGTAAAATCATGACTAAAACTCTAATTTCATGTGGCCCACATGAGACTATCAATGTCTTGATTTTCTGCGAATCCATTCATCCTAGTGTGGTGCGTCAGATGAGTCGATTGAAGTGCACGTACACACGACGGTGGACCCCACACACTTTGGACGATTTTAATAGTGGGACCTCCCATCTCTACCTTTTCTCATGGTGTAGCTCACAGGAGTGTTGAATCAGCCTAATTTTTCGGTCCTATGGAAACACAAGGTCGTACACCTGATGGACGGGGTGGATCTTATCCACCTAAAGTCGTTCCGTCCAGCAAGCATTTTCTCTTTGACAACCCATTATTCCCAAATTAAAATTAAAATAAAAATCCAAGAGACAGAATGGTCCTATACCTTCCAATCAACGATCCAGATCATCCGTGTCTGGCCGCATTTTAAATGATAAAAAAAAAAGGGGGATTTTTTTTCACCGTATGAAGAAGAGCCTATAAAGAGCAAGTTCGGTCCATGGCCACTCTCCAACGGCCCAACACGTAAACAAAACTGGTTAACAGTCGTGATGGCTAGGTTCCTCGGATAGACGTTATTTTTTAACTAATGGCCACCATTGATAGGTCCCACTAGATGGACGGTTCAGATTGGTATGTCATACTGCCACATGTACTGTGGAGAGACGTATTCTAGTTATACCGGCTCAACCGTTTGTGGGATCTTGAAAATGATTGGCCAGCAGCTGTACGGTGTGATGCCGTGTCCAAACGGACGCGGATTAGCTACTGACGGCTTCAGTAGCTGTCTCTACTGAGGTTACCTCACTAAGTTATGTGGGCTCTACCATGATGTGTGTGTTGTATCCACACCACCCATCCATTTGGAGAGATCATTTTAGGGCAGGTAAAAAAGGAGGAGGTAGATCTAAAGCTCAAGTGGACCCCACCACAAAAAATAGTGGGGATTGATCACCTACCATTAAAAACTTCTTGTGGGCCATAGAGTTTTCTATCAAGCTGATATTTGTGCTTTCCCTTTGACCAAGGTTGGCATTACTGGCCCCACTATTTTTTGTGGTGAGGCCTGTTATGGGTAAATTCGGGCTGAGCTCGAATATGGAAAGCTTCCCACTGGGGCTCATCTACAATGGTCATGGACCGATTATTTAAGAGAGGAAGCTAAGTCAGGCCTCGGCCCACTCGGGCTCGACATTCAGCCTTCTCAACCTTGGCCCACCTCAGCTCAACATCTGGCCCTCATCTCGGCAAGAGACCGGGCCTCATCTGCCTTGGTTTGAATAAAGCTTATCCCTCCAGATAAGGATAAGGATAACCATTTCCCTCCAGATAAGGTTAAAGGATAACCACTGATCCAGATAAGGATAAGGATTATCCCAACTTAAATCTCTCCAAAAATCATCTATAAAGAGGACTCCGCACTCTCTCTCGAGGTAAGCAATCCACTGCCATTAAACCTCTAATAGCCTTCTCTTTCAGTATCCATACTGACTTTGCCATCGGAGGGCCATAAGCCGGGCCAACCGGCGGCGGTCCTAACCTTTGTCAGTGGTTGCAGGTCCCTCCATCTACACCATTTATCTCTGAGTGGAGATCGGGCGACGAAGAATCGAAGTTGGTCCCTGACCAACAGCTGTTGACCAATTTTTGGCATCAACAGATTGGCGCCGTCTGTGGGAACGACTAGATCGCTCACTTGATTTTTTCTTCGTCATCCAATCGTTCTTCACCTCACAAATGGAGCAGCTCAGATTCCGTCAGATCTGACGGGATCCCCGTTCATGCACGGCGTCCGCTCTGCTCGCCAGCCGGAATGAGCCGTACTGGGGAGAACGGAAGCTCCATATGCGGCAACCCAAAGAGCCAACGGCCGTCGCCGCAGCTGCCGCTGCCGCCTCCGCCGACTCCTCATCGCTGTCACACCCCGACCTTAGACGCCGAGAGATCGAATCTCCTACAGCGTATATCCGGTGATGGCGCGTGATCCAAAGCGTCCGGCGTCTCAGCCATCCACAGGGAACTTTCTTGCCTCAGCGATGAAGAAGTGCAGCCAGATCTTGGTAAAGCTGATGAAGCACAAGCGCGGATGGATCTTCAATGTCCCTGTCTTGGCATGGATCTACATGATTACCACCAGATCATCAAGTGTACACACCCCAGAATCCTTCACAGAAAGACCATTGTCCTTGAAACCATCTGCCCTTATGGTGAAAGAAGAAGATAGATTTGCATTTCCTGTTGATGCTTCTTTTTGTCAGAGTCAAATGCACGAACGTCCATCAGATCATCGCTCCTGGTACTCACAGTAGGTTCCATCTCGGATGGGCCATCAAACTGCTCATCTTCTTCTGTCAAGTCAGGAGAAAAAGACAAATCTGCATTTCCTGCAAATGATTCCTTTGTTTCAGCTCCAACACTACAAATGTCCATGGGATCATCAGAGCCTGTGCCTATCATGGAATCCTTCTTGGATGTACCATCAACGTTCTCACCTTCCGATTTCAAAGGAGACGAAAATGCTATTTCATCTTCATCTCCATCTCCATCAACAGAGGAAGTTGCCATGGTTGATGACTCGCATCAAGCATCCGATGGATCTTGGGACTATGAAGTCGAAGATGATGAAGAATCTCTACAATTCCCCACTCGAGTTTGCAGCAGACGTGCGGCTGACCTTCAACAATTCGCAGATTTACAATCCGAAGGGCCACGATGTGTATGTTGCGGCGGAACAGCTCCTGGGCCAACGCTCGGATGGTACACGGCGTCCTTCGCCGGCATGTCTAGTAGAGTTTTCCATCCACGGGGTGATGTGAGTCGCCCAGATGCTGTGATAGCATTCCTGAGCCGCTTTGAAGAGATGCTCAGCCTTGTATACAGGGGGTATGAGGATGATCTGCGGTCAATTGAGATGGAGGAGATCCGACGAAATTCGTGGGCCCAGATCCCTTCAACGACTGCCATCTTCTTCCAACGCCTACCGGCTTATGACAAGACTCGGGCCGATCTAGCCATCGTCCATCAATGGCTTCTTTGGCAACAAGATTGGTGGGGTCCATACATACATCAGTCGTGCAGTTCAAGTGGGTCACCCTCTGATGACAAACCCAGCCATCCACTTCATCTCGTCAATCAGCAGTGGACCGTGAGTCTTCCTACATCCAACAAACCATCACAGCTTTAAGTCTGGCCATGTGCTGGCGCACCCCTCCGCACTTGCCAATATGGCGCGCGTGTGAGACGTCTGAACCGTTAATAACGGGAGCGGATTGCCTGTGACGCGGCCCAGAGCTGTGTGGGGTCCACAGAGATGTCCGTGACAAATCCACTTCGTTCATCTGTTTTTAAAGACTACAGTCGGATAGGATTCAAAAAAATCAGGCAGATCCACGCGATCCTCTCCTATAGAAAGACGATGAATCTTGATGCCTTTTTTCGTCATCTTTGACGCCGCTAGCTCAGCCGTTCACCGTCGATCGCTGTCCATCATAATGAGATCCATTAGCTGATCCAAGACGTCCACTAAGTCAGACCCCGGGAAGTTTTAACCGAAGTCATCTTCCTCACCCACTTTCCACACGTCCAGCAAGAGGAAATCATCTCCAGCCGTCCACCATTTCAAGCTTCACACGAGCTCTAATAGATGGATCTCCTCTCCAACAGTTGAACAATATCCAGCATCAGCATGTGGACCTCTTAAATCACGTCCAACATCCAGTGATGGTGGACCCCACAACGCCCACGGAGAAGATCTCAACTCCAATCTGCTCCAATCCAACCAATGGGAGCTAGTCACCAACATCCGGCCTCATAGTGGACACCATCAGCATCCATGTTGGAATCATCATCTATGACTGTCCACACCTTCAGCTACCAGCATCGGAACCAGTTTCCCTTTGGTAATCCAGCCATCCGCAGGGAAGATACAGCAATACATCAAACAGGATTTAATGATTTCGACGAGGCGGGTCGTGATATTTTCCAATCTGCTTCTGAACTGGACAACCAGGGGAGATTGGTCGGACCCATCCTGGCCGTTCATCTCAACGATGAACTCGTCGATGCAATTGTCCACCTCGTGGATCGTATCGATCAGTTCGTGCGACCAGCTGCATGCTGCTTTTCCTCACCAGCAATCTGGACCCAACATCATCGTTCATCCATTCAGTCATGGTCCGAGTATTAAAATATATTTATTCGCTATTTAGAAAGCTACGCACAAGGGCTCGATTCCATCGCCTCGGCTCACCCGCCCAAGCTCGGCAACAGGCTTCGGCTTTGTTGGTCTTATCACTCGGCTCGGCCTACTCGGCTCATCATTTGGCTCCCGTCGCCCTTGGATCGACATTCACCTCAGGTATTTGGTAAACGTCCTTAGCATCGTCCTGAAGGCTTTGACAGACGACCTCCGCATAATCCAGATGCGAGTACGGTCGTGATCCGAGTATTGAAATGTATTTATTCGCTTCGGTCTCATCGCTTTGCCTCATCCATGCCTCAGTCCATGATTCGGGCATTCATTCGTGAGGCTTCATCCTTAAGGAAAAATATGAAATCAAGACACTGGCCCATAAGGGCTATCCCCGCAACTATATAGCGCGGCGAAATCTCTTCTCCAAAAAACATGGCAAATCTCCAGGTCAGCAAGACTGACCATGACGAGATCAATCGCCTTAGTGCCCTAGACTAAGAGTCGAAAGACCGACCTGGGCAGTCGGAAGTGCCTTAGACTAAGAGTCGAAAGACCGACCTGGGCAGTCGGAAGTGCCTTAGACTAAGAGTCGAAAGACCGACCTGGGCAGTCGGAAGAGCCCTAGACCAAGAGTCAAAAGACCGACCTGGGCAGTCGGAAGAGCCCTAGACCAAGAGTCGAAAGACCGACCTGGGCAGTCGGAATGGACGAAAGAGTCGGACCAAAACACGAAGTGTCCAAAAGTCACCTCTATATGTCGACTCGTATAATTGGCAGAACCTACAGGCCACCCTACTATGCCGACCTCATGCAGTTGGCCAAATTCAAATGTCAGCTCATCTATTTCTCTTTACTCTCAAGCCGAGCAAGTCAGGCTCGAGAGTAGGGGGGCTTCTGTTATGGGTAAATTCGGGCTGAGCTCGAATATGGAAAGCTTCCCACTGGGGCTCATCTACAATGGTCATAGAACGATTATTTAAGAGAGGAAGCTAAGTCAGGCCTCGGCCCACTCGGGCTCGACATTCAGCCTTCTCAACCTTGGCCCACCTCAGCTCAACATCTGGCCCTCATCTCGGCAAGAGACCGGGCCTCATCTGCCTTGGTTTGAATAAAGCTTATCCCTCCAGATAAGGATAAGGATAACCATTTCCCTCCAGATAAGGTTAAAGGATAACCACTGATCCAGATAAGGATAAGGATTATCCCAACTTAAATCTCTCCAAAAATCATCTATAAAGAGGACTCCGCACTCTCTCTCGAGGTAAGCAATCCACTGCCATTAAACCTCTAATAGCCTTCTCTTTCAGTATCCATACTGACTTTTGCCATCGGAGGGCCATAAGCCGGGCCAACCGGCGGCGGTCCTAACCTTTGTCAGTGGTTGCAGGTCCCTCCATCTACACCATTTATCTCTGAGTGGAGATCGGGCGACGAAGAATCAAAGTTGGTCCCTGACCAACAGCTGTTGACCAATTTTTGGCATCAACAAGGCCCACTTGAGCTTTGGATTGCCTCATTCTTTGCCTCATGCCCTAAAATGATCTCTCCAAATGGATGGACAACATGGATGCAACACATACATCATAGTGAGGCCCACAGAACTTGGTGGCTCACCTCAGTAGTGAGATAGCTACTGATGCCGTCGGTAGCCAATCCGCGTCCATCTGTCCAAACATTCGACGGTAACCCGCATCTCAAGTTGACCATTTCTCGACACATGGTCAAAAGTGTGACGGTCATGCAATGCGACGCGGATTAGTTGGTGGGAAGCGGATGTGGATTAGCTACGGAATGAGTAGCGAATCTTGCTAATGAAGTAACGTCACAATGTTATGTGGGCATTAGCATGATGTATGTGTTGTATCCATACCGGCTATTCATTTAGAGAGATCATTTTAAGGCATGACTCAAAGAATGAGTCAGATCTAAATCTCAAGTGGACCCCACCACAGAAAACAATGGGGGCAGTGACATCCACCATTGAAAACTTCTTAGGGGCCATAGAAGTTTTTGATGTCTGCATGAACTTATAAACAAGTTGGATCTCAAATAAACATTATGGTGGGCGTAGGAGGTTTTCAACTGTGGATGTCATTGTCCCCACTGCTGTCTGTGGTGGGGTTCACTTGAGCATTGGATCTGCCTCATTCTTTGATTCATGCCCTAAAATGGTCTCTCCAAATGGATGGACGGTATGGAGGCAACAAATACATCATGCTGAGGCTCACATGACATGGTGACGTCACTTCAGTATCGAAGTTTGCTACTCAACCTTAAGTAGCTGCGTCCCGGAAGGTCCCAACCCTCCTTGGCGGTGCGTTGAAGGAAACTACTAAATAACGTCTTTAAACCAACAAATTGGAGCTCACTTGATGGTTGGATCAGCCCAAAGGAACAGGCCATTCATCAGTACCCTGCCCCAGCCTAGCTCCAGCATCTAGTCTAGATTTCAGGCCATAGCCGGCCTTGGGGCTAACTTTAGGGTTAGAAAAAGAAGACACGTTTTGGCTTTTGGCAAGTATATTCTCATGCGGGTACGCACAGCACCGCATCCATGGCCCGCCGCACTGTGTGTGGTTCATGGCATAGATCAAGACTCATGACACACAAAATACAACATTACCTACTGTATATATTGCAAAATTGCATTTGCAAATTATAATGGTTCCAGCCAGGCTGATGGACTGTTGTAACATTTCAAACCCAGCCCAATTGAAAAATAGGCCTGAATTTAGGCCTAAGCACGGCTAGAGGCGGGCCAACCCCGCCCATTGACAGCCCTAATTTGATTCGGTGTGTTTGCAAATTAGGTGTGTTTGCATGGGATCCTCTGTAGCATGTACTGACCACTGGCCGAATTGTCGTTGAGGTCGTAGAAAATTCCATATAATACTGCCAGAGGCGTATGGCCACTTTGGCGTTCAACCATTTCTTTCCTCACATGTTGACATATTATAATTCAAATCGTACAAAAAAGGTGGGCCACAAAAAAATTGATCTATTGGGATCAGTGGCTGAAAATAAAGGTTAATCTACTCATGGATCGAGAAACAGGGTCAAAATCAATGGACAGCAGATGACATTACTCGTTGTTGTTGTGCGACCTCACCTAGTGATTGGACCAGCCAGATCTTTTTTCAGGTGATTATCATGGTGTGACCTACCTGTTGCACGGATTGGATATTCTAAACATGTGACAAAATAAGGGATTGCATGTGGAAGTTCTCGTAGCAACTGTATGTGAATTTTTTTTTTTTAATCCTAAAAAATCAAATGGCATTTTATATTTAGGGAATTATCCAAAAAAATGCAGCAGTTACAAATCTCAGATGGACCATAGCACAGGAAACAGTGGTGATTGACAACTAAAAAGTTATTGTGGGCTACAAAAGCTTTGGATCAAGATGATATTTGTGTAGTCTCTTTGTCTAGGAGATTGTGACCTTATCAACAGCTTAAAGTTTTTCCGGTGAAATCCATAAAGTTTTTAATGATGGGGATTCAACCACTAATGTTTTTGGTGGTGTGGTACACCTAAGATTTGATTCAGCTTCATTTTTGGTATCATGCCCTAAAATCAGCTTTCAAAATGGTTGGACGGTGTGGATTTAAGGCATATACATCACTGTGAGCCCCACAGTCAGGACCTCCTCTTGAATATTTCAGTGGTAGGCATTTCTCTCTCGCATATCTTCCTGTGGTGTAGCGTACTTGAGTTTTGTATCTGCCTCAATTTTGGGCTGAGGGATGGATTTCTCAAAAGCATCACGGTGGGCCCCACCTGGCTATCAATTTACTGCAGTCGGGCAATCCGCTTCCTTCTATTTCGGCCCGCAAATGGGGAACAAGATCCTTTTCTAATCTTCCCTTCTTTTCCTTCCACTCAAACGCTATTCCCTTCACCCCCTCCAGAAGAATACAATTCCATTCCAGATACAAACCCCATACGATCAGGTTTTCACTTTCACTTCTGACAGGTAGGGCCCATGGTTTGTAATCCAGACCATTCCGGAAGCGGATTGCCTGCGAAAGGCTTTCCCAGGAACTTTGTGTGGGGTCTACCATTTGAGGAAGCTAAGTGGGTCTACCGTGATGTTTGTGAGAAATCTATGCCGTCGATTCGTTTTTCTAGATTATGTTATGACAAGGGCCTAAAAATGAGGCAGATCCACACCGTCGATTCCTTTGCTTCCCACAATTGATAGATTATGACCCCAAAATCTCCTAATTGGAAAATCTTAATAATCTACACACAAGATCTAAAAGGAAAATACAGCAGCTGTACCAAAATTACCAGCTGGGATCTTGCAAATCGGAAGATTTTTTAGGCGGTTTCGATGCATCCTCGGATCCACCGGGGCGAGTGGGATCCCTGACCGTGGGGCCCACCTTGATGTATATGACTTATATCCACGCCGTTGATCCGTTTTAAAAACTCATTTTATGGGATGATCCTAAAAAAGAAGGAGATCCAAATTAAGGTGGACCATAATACAGGAAAGAATAGTAATCGACCATTCAAAACTTCTCATGGGCCACAAAAGTTTTGGATCAAGCTGATATTTGTGTGGTCTCTTCATCCAGGTCTTTGTGGCCTTATCAACAGGTTTAATGGTGGCAATTCAATCACAACTGTTTCCTGTGGTAGGGTCCACCTAAGATCCGGATCTGCTTCATTTTTGGGTTTTGGGATCGTATCCTAAAATGAGCTTGTAAAATGAATGGACGGTGTGGATGTAAGGAACATACATCACAGTGGGCCCCACAGTTACCCATTTTTGGGGGCATGCTCCATCCACAACAACAAACAAATGACAGGGTGGCAAAACCATGGGCCCCACTTGTCACAAGCGTGTCCAGTGTTGCTCGAAGATGCTCGGGCGTATCATATCATTCCTCCTAAAGCAATAATGCAATGTATCATCCCCTCCATGACAAAAAGCCAGACATACATGACTCTTAAACCACTCATCAGTGGGTCCCACGCGCAATAGCAAGAGCGGCCCAGGATGCGTATAGTATCCTTGATTTTTCCTTGTTCGGCACCAGATGGTCCATTTCACCGTGATCTAGAGTACTGATCTCATGGACAACGCCAAACAGTGGATGGGGATGCTCCATCTTCCTTATGGAAAGATCACAGCCTTCCATGGTTTGGTCTTCTTTCAATTGAATGGGAACCATTGTTCCTAACCATCAACGAGCGGGTCCCCAATCAAAGGGTTAACATTGTCTTTGAGGAGTTTTTGGGAGCAGTGCCCGTTCAGGTTGGTTCCCATCATACCAATGGTCTGGATCAGGAACCATGTGGCCCACTTTTACAACTTCAGAACATATCGCACGATGAATACTTCGCCGCACACGTGCCAACATGACATGAATATGAGATAGGCTGATCGGAATCAAGTGCGAGCTTATGCTGGCCTGAAAAGCAGTCTAGTCGACCATCACGAAGGATTGGAATCATTGGACAACAGACATTCTGCCTCAGCGTACAGCTCTCTCCCACCTAAAGAGCGGAGCGGCCTGATTTTTGTGCCAGGTGACCATTGCGGTGGAACGTACCTTTTCCATGGTATGGTATGGGTTTCTTACACAGGTGGGACGGTGGCAGGAAAGACGTGATGGTAGTCAGGCCATGACACATACAGGTTGTACTGATTGGCAGTCTAAGACCCTACTATCATGCGGGGAATTTTCCTCCGTAAACCTCACCTTCGGCATAGCAGCTAGCCAAAGAAATTTTTTCAAAACTTTACTATTCATTTGCCAATTTATGGGCTTTTTCCTGATGAAAATGCCTACAAAAACCTATGCTCTTCTTCGTTTTTTCTTCATGAAAAACTTTCTTCCTCATTTGTCTTCCTCAAAAAATTCATGCTCTTTTTGTATTCCTTCTTGAAAAAAATCATCTTCTTCTTATTTTTCTTCCTAAAAAACTTATCTTCTCCTTCATTTTTCTTCCTTCAAAAATTTATCTTTTCCTCTTAGTTTTTCTTGGAGAAAATATCATTAGGATTTGCTTAAATACAGTGAGTACTAATAATGGAGGTGGAAATGGTATATGTGAATGCTAAATGATATATGTGAATGATGAATAGGAGGTTGAAAATGTGAATGGTGTATGTGAATGATGAATGGGTGGTTGAATACATGAACAATGAATGGATGGTCAAATCCATAAATATTGAATGACAAAGAATGACGAACTGTAAAAACAATGGGAATTCACTGATTACAGTGTGAAATTTGGTGAATTTACGCTGTGATTAGTGAATTTTTACCGTGCATTTGGTGAATTCATCGTTCATTAGCGTGAATTCACTGAATGCATAATGGTGAATTTGGTGAATTCACACTATGATCGATGAATTTTCACTGTGCATTCAGTGAATTCACCAAATTAAATTCACTGATTACAGTGCATTCGGTGAATTTACCGATCATAGTGAAAATTCGCCGATCACAATGAATTTTCACTATTGAATTCATTGATCACAGTGAAGATCATCGAATTTCACCAAATTGAACTCACCAATCATAGTGAAAATTCATCGATCAAAGTGTTAATTCACCGAATTCAAATTTCGTGAATTTCACCGAATGCAGAGTGAAAATTCACCAATCACAGTGTGAATTCACTATCGTGCATTCGATGAATTCATGCTATGATCGGTGAATTCATCGAATGCACAGTGAAAATTTCCTATATCCTTTTAATTGATGTATTTGTGCTCTTCTTTGTTTAATGAGTTTGTGATTTTAGATATTATGTGATATATCAGTGTCCTTGTTTGTAAGTTTGTGATTTTACAACTTAAATTTGTCGGAAAACAAAGAAGAAGATGAGTTTTTACATAAAGAAAAATGAAGAAGAAGATGAGTTTTTTTTAGGAAGAAAACGAAAAAAAAGATGGATTTTTTTTTTTCAGAAAGAAAAACGAAGAAGAAGATGAGATTTTTCAGGAAGAAAATGATTTTTTTTTTCCAGAAAGAAAAACAAAGAAGAAGATGAGTTTTTTCAGGAAGAAAATGGATTTTTTTTTCAGAAAGAAAAACGAAGAAAAAGGCGAGTTTTTTCATGAAGAAAAGAGAAAAAGGTGGGTTTTTTCAGCAAGAAAAACGCAGAAGCTAGACTTTTCAAGAAGAAAAACAAATAAGAAGATGAAATTTTAGGCTTCGCCGAAGAGAAAATTTTAGACGTTTAATCCTCACGTTTTCGGCCCACTTGATCATGGATCTGGTTCATTTTTGTTCTCATGTCTTAAAATGAGCTCCCAAAACGGATGGACGGAGTGGATTTATCAAAAAAATCACTTTGGGCCCGCCTTGGTTGCCAGCGCAGGAACTTCCTGGGAAAGGCTTTCCAGGAAATCCGCGTCCCATGCAACCTCAGCTGGATGGCCGGCTTACAATTTTAAAAGTAAAACCCAACCATCGTAAATCCAATAATTTTTTACTGTTTATGCCACTTCTAATTTAACTCTTAATTGCTTTTGTTTTCCACCGTTACTTTAATGGCCACAGATCATACGTGTACGACTGTCTAATACGAGTGGGGTGGGGATTTCCAGCGAAAGGCTTGCGCAGGAAGTTCCCGCGCTGGGAACAAGGTGGGGCCACAATAATTTTTTTGATAAATCCACCCCGTCCATCCATTTTGGGAGCTCATTTTAGGACATGAGGACAAAAATGAACCAGATCCAATACTCAAGTGGGCCGAAAATGTGAGGATTGAACGTCCACAGTTGAAATATTTGTAGAGCCACGGGAGTTTCGAATAGGATAATATTTGTGTTTCCTGTTCATCCCAATAGTAGTGACGTTATGAACAGTATGGATGTCATATAAACATCACCCTGGTGGATGTCATATAAACATCACCCTGGACCCCAGGGAGGTTTCAACGGTAGTAATTTACCTACCCACCTTTTCCTTTAGTGAGGCCCACTTGAGTATTGGATCTGGTTCTTTTTGTTGACATGTCCTAAAATGAGCTCCCAAAACTGGATGGACGGGGTGGATTTATCAAAAACATAACTGTGGGTCCCACCTTGACTCCCAGCGCAGGAACTTCCTACTCAAGGCTTTCACAGGAATCCGCGCCCATACGTAGGACTCCTAGGGCGCGGATTTCTTGCGAAAGCCTTGCGCAGAATTTACTGCGCTGGAACCAAGGTGGGCCCACAGTGATGTTTTTTGATAAATCCACCCCGTCCATCCGTTTTGGGAGCTCATTTTAGGATATAGAAACAAAAATGAACCGGATCCAAGACTGAAGTGGGCCGAAAACGTGAGATTTGAACATCCACAGTTGAAATATTTGTGGAGCCACAGTAGTCTTGAATCAGGATAATATTTGTGTTTTCAGTTCATCCCAGTAGTAGTGATGTTATGAACGGTATGGATGTCATATAAACATCACTGTGGACCCAGGGAGGTTTCAACGGTAGTAATTTACCTACCCACCTTTTCCTTTATTGAGGGCCAATTGAGTCTTGGATCCGGTTCATTTTTGTTTCAGTGTCCTAAAATGAGCTCCCAAAACGGATGGACGGGGTGGATTTATAAAAAAACATCACTGTGGGCCCCACCTTGGTTCCCAGCGCAAGAAATTCCTGCGCAAGGCTTTCGCAGGAAATCCGCGCCCACTCCTAGGACGGAAACTATGGCCGTTTGGATGGGTGAACTGACCTGCAACTCCTGCCACGTGACCTGTGGAGAGATACCTATTATGGACCCGGATTGGGTACCTACCCCCGCCTGTCACTAGCTAGGAACGTACAGGGGATGGGCCACTGTGATATATTGTTTTTATTCACGCCATTCATCCATTTTGCAATATCAAGTAGGGCTGTAAATGGCTGGGGTTCTGGTCAGGTCAGGTCGGGCCAAATATAAAGGAAACTAGATCAGGCCCGTTTAGCAAATGGACAGGTTGGGCCAAATATAAAGGAAACTAGACCAGACCCATTTAGCAAATGGGCCTATACCATTTAACAAATGGGTCAAGTCTAGGTTGGGTCTAAATGGGTTGGATTTGGGTAACCCATCAGGTTCGCTGACTCAATTACAGCCCTGGGTGCAAGCTAAAAAATGAGCAGATCCAAGGCTCAAGTGGTATGTCCTTCTTAGTTCCCAATGTAATGCAAGAGAAAACACAAATATTAGCTTGATTCAAAACTTCTGTTGCCCAGAAAAAATTTCAATGGTAAGTGTTTAATCTCCACTGTGTGGTTCACTTGAGCCTTGGAGCTGCCTTATTTTTTCTAATTTAGTACCCTAAAATGGTATGGTAAATGAATGGACGGTGTTGATAAAACACATTCGTCACGGTGGCCCATTAGATCTCCGGTCCGTTCCTAACCCAATCCGGGTCCCGTGTAATAAGGTTACTTCCGGCTTCGCCGTATCGACTCCGTGTGCCGCGGCGCGAAAAGCGCCAAAAGATTACCGGATCCACGATCTCTCTCCTCCAATTGAAATTGCAAGGGAAAAGGCTCAAAGCGCTCCCTATTCCACGGACGCGGATTGCCTGCAATAGATTTCACAGGAACGGAATTGGATTGCGTCCTGAGTTACTCAGTACGCTCTTATCTTACTGAGTAAACTCAGTTGGGACGACTCTAAATGTATGTAGTTTATCTACACCGTTCATATGCTTTTCCAGTTCATTTAAGGGGTTGAAACCAAAATTGAAGCATATCTAAAACTTAGGTGGACCATACCACAAGAAACAGTGGGTATAATGATTTCCACCGTTGAAACCTTTTTGGCGTCCACAGTGATGTTTATTTCTCATCCAACCTGTTCACAAGATCACACAGACGTTAATGAAGGGAAAAAAAAAAAAAAATCAGCTTGATCCAAAACTTCTGTAGCCCCCAAGAATTTTTCAACGGTACAGATTCAATTCATATTGTTTCCTGTGGTGTGGTCCACTTAAGATTTTTATATGCTTCACTTTTTTTCTCAAGCCATAAAATTATCTGTTAAAATGGATGAACAGAGTGGATGAAATACATAAATCACGGTGGACCCGGCAGAGTTTACTCAGTACGCAATCCGCTTCCCACATGAACTTTCTTCGACTGAAAGGTAGGCGGGCCCACCCACCGTGATGTTTGTGAGAAATCTACTCTGTCCATCCGTTCTACCGGATCATACTAGGATATAAGCCGAAAATTGAGGTAGATCAAAACTAAAGTGGACAGCTGGATAAAGAAAAAGTGGTAGGGAAATGACTATAGATGAAACATCCCTGGCTTCGGTTTATATGCCATCCAAACCCTTGATAAGGTCATTCCTACTGTTATGAAGTGAAAATATAAAAATATTAGCCAGATCCAAAACTTCTTAGGCTCCTTGAATGTTTCAATGATGGACGTTCAATATTCACTGTATCTTGTTGTACGCTGATTGAGTTTTGGATCTCTTCATTTTTGGGCGCACGCCATCACAGGATCTGGCAAAATGGATGGACGTGGTGCAATTCGCATTCTTAAAAGAGATGGAGTACAGGCCGAGCCTATGTTGAAAGGTGCCTGCTCCACCAGGCATTCTTTAACATGGGGGCATAAATACATTATGGGATTTGACTTGGCCACGATCCATTTCCGAAGATGAGATTGCACAACGACTGCTAACATAGAACCGTGTCGTGATTTGAATGGACCATATGGGGCTGTTAGCGATTGGAGCACAGGAAGCTCATTTGGGTATCACACGGGGCCTGTACCGGCTCGGGATAGGCTGGACGCGGGTTAGCTTGTGAACCCAACACCAGCCTGCTAAATGGTGTAAAAGCTCTGCAGAGCTTATTATGATGTATGTGTTTTATCGATGATGTTGATTCTTTTTCTAGATTACTTTAGGGCTTGAGCCCAAAAAAGAACTGATCCAAAACTCAGATGGACCACGCCACAAGAAACAGTGGGGATTGAATGCTTACTGTTGAAAACTTTTTGGGGGCACAGATCGAGCTGATATTTCTGTTTTCCCTTTATCCATGTGTGACTTTATCAACCAGTTAGATAGAAAATAAGTACTATATTGTGCCCTAGCAAGTTTTTAATTATAAATGTTCAATCAACACTGTTTTATTGTGGTGTGGTCTACTTGTGATTTGGATTTACCTCATTTTTGGGCTTATGCCCTAAAATAAGCTAGTAAAATAGATGAACGTGGATAGAACACATACATCATAGATGGACGTAAAGAGATTTGACACCAGATAGATGGCTTTGATGGGGTTTTCTTCCTCAGTACAGAGGAGAAAGAGGAGTGCAACCTAGGTGTGGTCGGGCGCCTGGACCAGTCTGGTCGGGCAAACGAAATTCACCTAGAAGAGGGTATGTTGCTGGATTGCTTTGACAACAGTCGGGCACCATGTTGGTCCGGGCGCCCGAAATTGAGAATTTTCTCCGTATGCTCGTTGGATAGTTTTTGGCTTGGGCGAGCGCCTGACGGTCCACTACGCGGACTGCTTAAGTGCAGTTTCCTAATTCGGTTTTGTTTCCTCCGGTTCTCTACTTAAGAGGATCCAAAACTTGATTAGGGTATTCCATCAAGGTGTTTTCACGTCCAAGGTGAGAGAGAGAAAAATAGAGGAAGTGTAACGCCCCGAAAAATCGAGTATTTGGGTACACCCGATTTGACGAGTGTTACTTAATAAAATGCTTATTTAGGAATGCCACATCTGAGAAAAAAACACCCACATGTATCCTCAATCAGTTTTACATTCATTTCATACTCTGATAATCAGAGTAACGCATTTCAACTAATAGAATCAAAGCAAGGCGGAGATAACTAAATCCAGAAATAAAGGCTAACACCTAAAATGGTACAGTTCAATTGCAGTGTAAGCCCATATGAGAATTATACGAATCGCAATAAAAGTAAAAGGAATGGAAGTACACTACCAAATGGATGATGCTAAAAGGCTATAAGGCGCCCGTGCGCGCCACCAACTGATCCCATTCTTGGGGCATCTGCATATGTCAAATGGAAGGCGTCAAACGCCAACATAATGAAAAAAATATCCCTAAGATTATATTTGAGATATTTTAAATATGAGCATGTTCACAATAAATGTATATATATACTACTCATAAGATGGTTATCTCTAAAGCACAAATACTAATCAAATTACACAGTTATGCACACAAGCAGGCGCAAACAATGAAGATACAAAACAATACATTTCATAAACGAGTTGATTAAATGTATGGATGTTATGATGCGCACCCAGATGCATGTCCCGAGGATTATATGAGGACATAAAAGGTAGCACTAGCGCCACAGCAAGCAACCAAACACCCACACGTTCTCCACAAGTGCATGTCGTGCTCCACAAGTGCATGCCATGATATGCATGGATAGCCAAGTATTTATTAATCCAATTCGTACAGCAAATTGATGAAGCTAGAATACCATCATTGTATCACAAAGTCTAACTGAGACCATCTGGCTCCCTGCGATGTGTCGCCAATCATCGCCAGTAACCCCTCGATCCGAAGTTGAGTATCCTTCCATGAAGGCATGGTCTAGTCGTGACTTGTCAGCCACGCCCAAATCAAAGCAAAATGACTCGTCACCAACATATCAAATACAGTTAATCAATTCAGAGGGGCGGGTTAATAAATCAAAACTAAACCAATACATGCCCAAGTTGTTCGAACAGTGCATAGGCATGCTAACATCGGCCAGGGTCACATTTGTCACAAGGGCTATTCGAACAACGATCTGTCACCTCTATTAATCCTCACTGGTCACTACGGGGAGGCTCAGCATCCCAGCGTAGGCCGACAGCTCAGACACGGCGTCCCATACTACCATGCCTGGCTCATGAGACTTGGAGATCGTATCGCAACACGGTTTTAAGTGGACTATGCATTGGTAATGTCGGTATTCTAAATTCAATAGAGTGTGATTCAATCAATCAACCATAATAATGATTAACTCTGAATGGAACCTATTCAGTCAACCTAAGTGGATCGCGACAAACCGATAGTGGTCCCTATCTGTCGATCGTGTTCCGTCTAGTTGATTGAATATGCTCGTAACTGCCAATCGAATGATAGGTAGTACATTAGTCAAACGGTTGTCAGAGCTTAATCTAGACAGCCATAAATTTACTACAACAGAGCACCTCAATAGCACAAATATAAAAAAACATTATCACCCAACTTATTAAAGCACCTGACCCGACCGACTAGCCCGACCGATCCAAAGGATTCAAATGACATAGCCCGGATGACACAGGGTGTCACAAACCAACAAAAGCACAAATGAAATATAATATTATGTTTCTCATATCACTCAAGCAATTCATCGAGCATGTTTTCACCCAACTACAACCAAGGTATTTCATCAAGCATGTTATCATCTAAAACAATAATAGAGGCCTTTCATCAAACATATTATATGCACATCACTAATTTACAATAAATTATAATTCAAAACAATTTTAACATTTATAAAATAAATAAAATTCAACATAATTAAGCAATCATCCATTTACAATTCTTAAGAAAAGCTTGGGGTTAGATCTTCACCTTAGGGTTGAAATTCGACGATTCGAATATGGCCCGAACGTCAAAAATTGGGGAATACCTCAATTACCTACAATGAATCGCAAATCTAGTGTTAATCAATTAGGGTTTAATCTAATTAAATGTTTATTAGGGTTTAGGGTTTTGGTATCTCGGATTTGGAAAAATCCCAAATCGATTCAACGAATTGGGGCCCAAATTCGGCGCACCGTCGGAATCCCAACGAAGTCGAGCCTGGTTATGGCTCCCGCAATAGCGTGCGCCACCCCCAACGACCAATAAAGGTCTAAGTCCTAGTACGGACAAACCCTAGAGTTAGGGTTTCAACAGAAACAAATGAGTTTCTAACCTTAATGGCATAAAAAGAAAGAAATAGAGAAAAGAGATTGAAGAAGCGGTAAAGGAACATCATACCTAGCATAGGTTGGAGAATCCGACTCGAAACTGTTGGATTTTTGCCGAAAAAACGCGAGAATGAACATGGAGGCCGGAGAGATCTTGGAAATCTGAGATTCCTAAGGGTTGGAGGAGGATTTGAGGGAGGAATGAGGAAGAAAATGGGTTTGAGGAAGGAAGATGAGAGCTAGGGGTGCTTGGGAGTTTAGGGGAGAAGAGGGTGAAGGAGAGAAATGAAAGAGAGTTGGATCGAATGGGGTTTGAAACCCCCCCCCCCCCCCCCCCCCCCCCCCCCTTTAAAACCGTCCAGCCACGACCGGCCGGCCGGTCTCAGATCCGGTCGGCCGGATCACACTGTACAACCATTTTTTTTCTTCAAAAGGGGCAGCAGAAACCGGTCGGCCGAATACCTATCCGGTCGGCCGGTTGTCAATCCGGTCGGCCGGTTCCCCCTAGTCCATTTTCTTTGAAAATTCAGGGTTTCTACCCTGCACAGTGAGTTCGTTCCTAGTCCAGGCCACTTGTCAGCCTTATTGTCATGTTTAATTTATGTTTCCATTTACTTTAAGTTATTTATGTAAATAAGGAAGTACCCCCCATTTGGATTCAATAAAAAATACTAAAAAATTGAAATCCCAATAATAAAGATTTTGATTTTCCACTCCAAGTACAAATCGCAACTTTTTGACATTTTCAAAACGTAGCGCCTTTTAAAAGAGTGGGTTTTTGCCAAATCTAAACCGTTCAAAAAATCTGAAATACCGAAAATAGGCTAAAACACCAAGGTTCAGTAAAATATTCATGATGGTCTTGTCGATCTACGAGTGGATTGATAATTTAGGGTTCTTTACTTAGTCTCTACAGACAACGACATACCCGAGTCAACCTAATCGTTAGAAAACTCTTCCGGGCCATGTGATCTTCCAACTTCTAAACTAATTCCATCATTTCTTTGGTAAAAATATTCATTTTAGTCCCCAATACATGTGAACACACGTGCGGGTACGCACTATAACCGACAAACCGAAGGTAACGCCCAAAGACTTCCAATTTCCAAGTTAGAGAAAATTCGGGGCGTTACAGAAAGAGAGAAAGAGAAAAAAGAGAGAGGAAGCTTGTAGAATGGAGATATTGCTTGAGAGGTGATCTTCGACGCAACCGTCATCTTAGCGCTTCTACGTCCTCGTGATCGGTGAGACATCTCCGTTTTCATTATTCTCTTATTGTTCATCCACTCCTACATGAGTGAAAAATGTTTGATCCAAACGGTGTGTGCTTGTGATCAGTTGTAACGTTCTACTTCATAGTGAATTATTGTTCTGGACTAAGTCCTGTGGTTTTTACCTCTTCGATGGTTTTCCATGTAAAAAAAAAACTCGTGTCGTGAAGTTGTTGATTTACTTTTGATTATTGCATTATCATATCCCATAATTCTAGTGTTTTGGGGGGCGAGATCCTAAGGTTTTTGTGAAATGCACCCAACAAGTTGGTGTTATGGTCACTAGCCAAACTACATTAGGACAGTCTAAGAATTCGAGGGCCTGTTTTCCCATCTCCTCCAAAATATGGAGGATCTGAGGTTCAAGTGGACCACACAGTTGGGATTAAACGCTCACCATTGGAAATTTCTTGGGGTGAAAAGTTTTGGATACATCTGATATGTATGTTTTCCCTTCATCCATGTCTACGTGAGCTTTTATGAACTCGTAGAATGGCAAATAAACATCCGCCTCCTAAGCACAGTACTCAACAACTTTCAGATATGTTTAAGCCATCTGTGACAGCTGTATGTTTAAGTGAGCCATCTAACAAGGCACGTGGCCCAATCAACATTTAGTTAGTCACACGATACACCCACCCACCGATGGGGTTAGTGTGTCTCCTTGCCACATGAACCTGAGACGCCCACCCTATTAGCTGGGCGACGCACCCACTCGGTTAGTCGCACAATGCACGACACTGGTCATCCTCACATGTTTAGAATCAATTCTCATACCATGGCATCCAATACATGAGTGTGTTATTGACCCCACAGGTTTAGAATTGAATCCCCTGGTCATCCTGCATTGTTGGGCCCACCATGATGTAAGTTTTTATATTTACACCCCCCATTCGTTTTACAACTCATTTAGGCATGAGATAAAAAATGAAGCAGATTCAAGCTGAAGTGGACCACATCATAAGAAATAGGGGGCACACTGGCACCCACTGCTGAAATGTTCCCAGGGCCCCACTAAGGTGTTTATTTGCCATATAACCTATTCATAGGTCACACAGACCTTGGCAAGGGAAAAGACAAATAGTGGTTTGATCCAAAACTTGTATGCCTCCCAATAAGTTTTTATTTGATCACTACTGTTTCATGTAGTGTGGTCTACTAGAGCTTTTGATCTGCTTATTTGTGAGCTCACAGTTTAATTGACTTGGCAAAACCAATGATGAGCAAGAATAAAAGACAGACATCAAGGTGGCCCAATAGGGGTCCTTACTCATGCCTTAGTGGTGGACTCACAAGAGTTTTAACATGAGGTCAGGGTTCCAATGGGGAGTTTCAACATGAGGTCATGGGTTTTTGAGTACCCACTATGGTGTAAGTGTGGGTTTAAAAAAAAATGGCAGCTAGACATATTAAGTACTACCCTATCCTTCCCTAGTTAGGATTGGACAAGGACCATCGTGATGTATGGTTTTTATCCACACGGTTCATCCATTTTGCCATATCATTTTAGGGTACAAGCCTATAAATGAGGTAGATTTGAGGCTCAAGTGGACCACAACACAGGAAGCAGTACTGATAATGAACTAGGTCCACTGATTGTTAATGCACATCCAACCTATTCATAAGGTCACATAGACCTCAATAAAGGTAAAACACAAATATTAACTTGATCGGAAACATCTGTGCCCCAAATCCACCATGTGGTCTACTTGAGCATTACAACTGCCTCATTTTTTTAGCTTCTACCTAAAATGATTTGGTAGAACGGATGGTAGGGTGTGGATAAAACCCATACATGATTGGTGGGGGCGTAGATTGCCTACTAATAGTAAACTATAGAGATGAACACGAGCCAAGCTAACTCGGTTAGCTCGCACGACTCAGCTCGAACTAGCTCAATTTGAAGGTTCGGTTCGAACCAAGCTGAGCCATTTTTCTAAGCTCGAAAGGATTTTCAAGCCGAGCTCGAACTAACCCAAGAGTGATTCGGCTAGGCTCAAAGATCGGCTCGATCGCAGCTTGATTCGGCTCAACTCAATTGATTCGGTTGGAACTCGACTCAACTTAGCTAGAAAGGTACGTTGTTTAGTCCCGCATCGGATGAGAGCAATGAAATGAGAGGTGAAACTCTTTATAAAAATAAAAAGGGTTGTGTGTGTGTGTGTTCAATGGACCCGGATTTGAAACAGTTTTAGGTCGGACTTCTGGCTTGGGCCTATTTAAATTTTCATTTTTTCTAAGTTCGAACTCCGCTCAAAAGCTTAGTCAAGCAAGCTCGATCATGTTAGTCTAGTTCAAAGGCCGAGCTGAGCCGAACATGAGCTAGGGTGGTCATTGAATGAGCCTAGCTCGATCAGGGCAAAGCCTAGCTCAACTCGACTCTTGTATAGCTTTAGTAAACTATAACATACTAAGTAAATTATGTGGGCCCTACTATGATGTATGCTTTTTATCCGCTTTGTTTATCCATTTTACCAGCTTATTTTAGGACATGAGCCCAAAATTGAAGCATATCTAAGCCTCTAATGAACCCCACCATAGATTCACATAAACTTGTACATACAGTCACACTACAGGAAAAACAAAAATATCAGCTTGATCCAAAACTTGTGTGCGTTTTATTCCCTATTTATTGTATCCTGTGTTGTGGTCCACTTGAATTTTAGATATACTTGTTGTATCCTGTGTTGTATATCTGTTCATCTTTTTTTATACTTATTTTTGCCCGTGGTCCCAAAATTGAATCAGATTCAAATTTTAGGTGGACCACACCACAGGAAGCAATGATTATTGTTCATTAAAATCATTTTATATGCCAAATAAGTTTTAGAACAAGCTGATATTTGTTTTGTTTTTTTTTTTTTTTTCTTCTTATCAACAGGTTGGATGTTCAATACACCCACACTTTTGGGGCAGTGGTAGACTTGAGTGAAGATAACCTCATCTCACCCACACTAGGAGGTTTTCAGTGGAGAGCGTTCAATGACCACTGTCTTTGGGTGGGGGGTTAGTATTTGTTGTTACAGCTATTTCTAACTATAGCTCTCTTAAAATCCCTGCCAAAACCGTCCGAGGCAACCTCAGCTAATGGTGGCCCCCAATCTTAAGAGCACAGTGTCACTCCTACCTTTACTTGTCCCTCCTCCCTTCACTGATAACCAACTGCCACCCGTTCCCAAGTGTACCCCACCGGGTGGTCCAGGACAGCCAGCGATTAAAGGCAACTGGAACCGGTACATCATATGGTCTAACACCGATTCCGATTTTGACCACTGTCTTCGGGTGTGTCCCACCTGAAATTTGTATCTGCTTCATTTTTTGGAACCGTATATTAAAATAATATGTAAAAATTGATGGATGGCGTGGATATACGGTGACCATATAGAGGTGGGCCCTACAGTCAGGGCCTCGCCACATCGCTGGTTCCCCACTCGCAGCCAAGTCGCGCTCCAGTAGCGTCGACGGGCGGAACCCGCGTCCGCTCCTGCCACGGCGATATATAGCAGGCGGCAGTGTCACCAGGCAATCCGCTGCCACAGGTTTCCATCTCGACCAACAGTCCTCACGAGCCATCAGAGCGTCTACCATCCCTGGTTAGGCGATCGGAACCGTCGAAAACAGAAGGGTAGCATTTTCCTGCACCCATCTGGAGCCCACTAATTAAAGGGTTATGATCTCACCAACAACTGGGACAAATCAGATCAACGATTGGGATCGCATCAAAACCCCACCATATAAAGATTCTCAAGCTACCCTCCAAATAGCATTTTCCAGCACCTTCGTATAAAGATTCTCAAGCTACTCCTGCTTCCTCCTCCAACAGAGGGGAACCCTAGAAAACTAGAGTAGCATTTTCCGGGACCTTGATACAATTTCTCAGGAGCCCACTAATTAAAGGGCTAAGATCTCATCAACAACTGGGACAAATCATATCAACGGTTTGGATCGCATCATAAGCCACAACACCAACCATCTGCATCCCCACGAATAAACTCAAATAATGAAAATGCTAAATATAAATATAAAAATTCTTCTGCTACACTCCAAATATTCAGGAGCCCATAAAATTAAAAAAAAAAAAAAAAAAAAAAAAAAAAAAAAAAAACAGAATTTCTTATTCCTACTAATTATCGTCATTATCATGATAGGATCTTAATTAAAAATCCTTAAGCAGCTTCCGGACCTGCTCCAGCGTCACGAACAGCACGACGGTGAAAGGTCCCTGCCTCGAAATCGTCGGCACGAACCCCTTGTAGAGAGCCATCGCTCCCTCCGAGCGCACTGTCTTCACGGCGCAATCTAGCGCCCCCGCGTACGGGGCCTTCCCCCCTTCCTCCACCTTCATGTTCATGACCCTTGTCTTTATAACGTCGACCGGATTCGACGCCACCGCCGCAACGAACCCAGCAGCAAAGCTCGCAGTCACGTGCGTCCCAAGCCCGTCCTTCATATAGCCCTTCTTTAAGATCGTCTCCTTGATCTGATCGTACGACGCCAGCTGCGACGCGGTCACGATCATCGCCCGATTGACGGTCAGGGACGATCCGCGCCACAGGCTCGTGACCCCTTCCTGCTTCGACATGCGGGTGATGGCGTCGAGCACGCTGCGGTAGTTCCGGCGCTGATCGACGGGGAGGCGACCGTCGGCCTGCATCCGGACCATGGCGACGTCGGCAGGGTTGCCGACCGCGGCGCCGATGCCGCCGGCGATGAGGCCGGCGGCGATCTTGCGAACGAGGGAGATGTTGCCAGAGTTGGGGTCGGTCCAGCGCGTCTTGAGGATGTCGTAGAGGCCCATGCGGGTGGTGGAGTAGAGGGTCTGACGGAGGACTGTGGCGGAGACGCCGTTGAAGAGGGCGGAGACGCCCTCGGTGCGGACGATGCGGACGCCGACGGAGATTGGGCCGGCGCGGGGAGGACGTGGAGGAGCCGGGATGGTGGCGCCGGCGGTAGTGGTATGGAAGGCGAGGGCTGGGCGGAGATTGGGCTGGGCTGGAATTGAGTTTTCTCCTTGGAGCTGGAGACGGACCTTGATTAGGTCGAGAGGGTGGGTGGAGCAGCCTGCGATGATGGAGGCGATGCCGCCTTCGACGAATGCTTTCACACCCATGTCTTGGAAATTCCTCTTCTTTCTGAAATGAGTATTGATTTGGGTGTTGGAAGGAAGCTTGGAAGAGAGGAAATTTCTCTGATTTCAGATATGGGTTTTTGATTTGGGTGTTAAAAGGAAGCTAGGAAGGGATGAAATTTCTCTTCTTTCTTATATGGGTTTTTAATTTGGGTGTTGTAAGAAAGAATGAGAGATAGAGATAGATCAAAAAGACCAGTTGGAATTGGGATTCATGTCACTGGAGATGAAGAGATGGGAATGGATAGCGAAAGCTATGGAAGAGGAATGAGGAACGTTGGGCCTCTGAGACATATGATGGGGAGAGTACGAAGAGAATGGAAGGTGGAGAGATGATGTGGCTGGAAGGAGCTCGATTATTTATAGGAGGGAGGTATTCAAAGGAAAGGAAGAGGAAAGGGCTAGGTGCGTGTGGGGACTAGGGTTCGTGGGTCCCACACTCCTTTTGGAATTGGATGATGGAGGTGAAAGACCCGGTCTTGGCTTGACCTCGACGCTTACACATTTCAGTGGCCGGTGGTTCCCCTCCTCTCCTCCTACGAACCCTAATTACTTTTGCTTGCACGGTTTGGGAAGATCGTTCTGAGTCATGGCCCGTAGTGCAGAGATTCAGATCGTCCATCTGTTGGGTCCCACCGTGGATGGACCATGCTCAAAAGATTTCCTCAGCAGGACGACGTTTAGGAAAGAAATAGAGCAATGCTCCACACTCGCCTCAGATCTGGCCTAAGATTGGGTGGTTAGGATCTTCCATTTTGTGATTTTTTTGGGACATGGTAGTGCCCGAAGGATCAATGGTCGAGATTGGATGAGCCATAGGTCACGCTGTGTACATGTTGAAAAGCCGTGTGTACTGTTTGTGTCCTCGGGCCGAGGGCCTTAGGATTTCTCTTTGAGGAAGTTATTTGATACTCTGCTGGAGTATGACGCTTGACACGCAGGCACTCAGGAGTTCTACACGTGCCTAAATTAACTTAGATTAACCCGTGAATATTTTACATGTTTAACCATCTAATAAATATCCACCAATTGGATGGTTAGATAATCAAAATAAGCCTAATATTTTGGTTTATGGTGCATTTAAATCTAAATTGATACTCATAATTTGGACAGCTGAATTTAAATTTCTTGGAGGCCTCATCTAAAATTTCTAAATTTAGCTAGTAGGACCATATTTTACTGACTGGATGTGGATATCTCCAGGAGTATACTAAAAGTTTTTCTTTTTTCTTCTCAGGTCTCTTTCCTCATCTTTCATAATGGTTGTATTTTATTTAGCAACATTTACCTCTTCTTTAATATATATATATATATATATATATATATATATATATATATATATATATATATATATATCAATGAAAATAATATAAGAAATTTGAAATAATTTATTATCAAAATGTTCATCTGTATAAGGAATCTCCTGAATTGTCACCATTGTGAGCAAACTCTTGTTTTTCTTGTTCTGCTACTGCCGCTACACCTTTGGACCCATTGTCGGTGCAGTGGCAACAATGCTAGAAGAGCAATGCCTTCCGCTTTGTTCTTGGCTAATTGATCCGCTAGGTCTCCGGCCACCACTAGAGTAGCAACCCTACTCTAATTTTGGCCACGCGTCTCCTCATGATTTTCGGCCTCCAAGACCATCATCTCTATCTCTTTAAAACCCTATTGCATATCAGATGAGAAGTTGATTAGGTTATCATTGAAACCCTTATCACAAAATCAAGTTATCGTTGAAACCCTTATCGCAGTAATTAACCATTGTCATTATGAAATTGCGCCGAATCGTCTAATACGACACCTTACACTATGCGCGGAAGCTTGGCAGAGCTTCTAGAACTATGGCTAAGCTTTAGAGGGGGATGATTAGAACCTTTTAAAAACCATGCCTTAATTAAACTAATTATGCAATTAAACTAGATTAAAGCATTAATACTTAGCTATCAAGCTTAAGTGGGTCTAATCACATAGACTACAAAAAGATATGACAATAAGCAACTAGTCCAATTAGTGAAAATACATCTTGTGTGTGAATTTATATATCATGTGCATAACATCCATTCCATTCAAGCATTCATATAATTAACAATTAAACTAATAATGCTAGAATGACAATGTGCTCAAATCAATCATAATACACAAGTATGTATAGTGGTTCGGTTTCCTTACTCCACTCTCGGTTGTCATACTCGTCCCTTGGCATCTATAGTGGTTTGGTTTCCCTAGTTCACTCCCGGTTGTTGTACTCACCCCTTAAGCACACTAGATTTTACCATACAAGAGTTTTAAATTAGGTTTACCTCTCAATATTTCATCAAAGGTTTTACACATAGGTTCACCTCTCAACCTGAACGAAGATTTTCAATAAGCTAGCCTCTCAACCTTAGTTCTACATAAGAACCCGTGTTCTTTTTCGCCGAAGGCTCCCTACTTGGAGACTTACGTGATTTTCAATAGAGTAACCATCAACCTTGCATTCTTCTCCTGCCGAAGGCTCCCTAATTGGAGATTTGATCGAGTTTGGGTTACAAAATCTCACACTCAATCCTACCCAAGGAAAGAGTGCACACAAACTTTTACAAATGACACTTGTCAGATTGAGCCCATTTTGTCATGCCTTCTTGGGTTGCTTCTTCTAGCTCTCTCGTGCTTGAATCGACTTCCCATATAATCTCTTAATCTTTAATGTCGATACTTTTGCCAAGGCTTCAGCTCTAACGATCAATCACCTTGCATCTAATGGTCCTTTGAGATGCCCAAGGTGATATGAGGTAGGTTGAATCTTCTATAACTAATGGAGAGTTGCATCCTTCTTGAGTTTAGACAAAAGTTTTACCCTATCTTCATTTGATAGAAAAATGAATACTCCAACATGTGATGAATTACAAGAAAAATGACTTGAATGGGTTAGGATTAGAGTCCAATGGTATTTGCTATAATAGTGGCTTCTAATGCACTAAAATCCTTCTCTTCAGCCTAAGACTCGAGCCCCGTTCTTATATAGAAAAAACTCCAACAGTTGAAAAACGGGTTATTACAGCTACCTGTTTGTCGGTCGACCAAAAGTGTCAATTGGTCGATAATGGGCGTCAGCTGATCGAATTAGGCCTGAAACAAATGATTAGTTGATGTCTAATTTTGGCCATTATTGACCTGTCGACCCGATCGATCAGTCGGCTGATCTAGTTGTCGATCAACTAATGGTTTGGCCGACACTACTCTTAGTTCTGCTATTTATGGTGCATTTTCATAACAGCTTAGGAACCTCCTAAGCTTTACAAAGGGTGGTCTTTTGGGACTTCTAAGGCTAATGTAGGATGACTAAAAGTTTATTTATAAAATCCTAAGTCATTTAGTTGTTATAGGTTGTTTTGGTTCTAAGGTTAGAATCACCAAGGTACCTCATTTACCTGTTTATTCTTCTTTGATGCTTTTTGTCTACTTGAATCTTCGATCTTCAGTTTGCCAAGGCTCAACCATTATTACAACACATGTACGCACATGATTGGCAAATAAGGTGCACTGGTATACTACAGAAAAGTGCACTAACACATTCCAGATTCATTGGACCTTATCATCATTCCACATTAGAACAAACAATTCAAATTCCATCAAAACCATTATCATTTACAGAAGCTTGATCTCCATTGCCCTTCGGTCCTCCATTGATTCCAACAAACCTAACATCACCATATGTCTCAGATTACCATCAAGAGCAGTATCTCTTGCTTTGTCTCTGGCCGTACGTAGTCGTCATACCCACCAACGAGACGTCAATTCAAGCAACCATGATAATTTCGGTAAGACATCAATTCCAAAAGCCGTTGCACCACCTCGTCATTAATTTTGGGGAGATGTCAATTCTAACAACCATAATAATTATGGTGAGACATTGATTCCAATAGCCCGCGAGCGCCTTCTTCCACACCGTTGTCAACATCATCAAACCATACAGCCCACCCCACATCTAACAGTAACGATAAAAAAACTATCTTTTATTTCTTCTTCAATTATGATAGAAGTGTAAGAAGAGGGTTTGGTTTTCTTTTAGTACTTTGAAGAATCACGTTAATAGACACTCTGCAAAGAAACTCATATTTCTTTTATCATCACATTCCACGTTAGCAATCCAAATCACCTATATTACATATGGCTAAATTGTTGAAAGAGTAGATGTTTAAAACTTTAAAAGAGCAGAAAATCTTAGGAGCAATTATCTTATCCGGGAAAAATTCTAGTATCTAAATAATACCATTTAAATTCAATGGAAACAATTTTCTTTCTTAGTCATCTTCAGCTAAGTTCTTTCTTAGTGAAAAAGATAAATTGGGGTATGTTAATGACAACATTTTTACCTCACAAGAAGATGATCTTAGTTATCCCTAGTGGGAATCATCTAATCATCTGGTTATGTTATGCTTTTTCAATTCTATGAAATCACGTATATCTAAAGGCCTCTTTGTTATAGGCAAAATGGTGGAGATAAAGATTTCACGCAGAAGTGCCCATTTGGCCCTCGAGATCATCTGATCAAGAGTCGCAAAACGGGTAAAAGTAGAGTGCTGGTTCGACTCTCGAGATCGTAAGCTCGGGAGTCGAAGAATGGATAAGTGCGGGACGTCCATTCGACTCTCGAGATCATCTGATCGAGAGTCGAATATTAGATAAGTGTGGGACGTCCATTCGACTCTCGAGCTCACCTGATCAGGAGTCATAGATTGAAAAATACGGAGCAGCAACTCGCAAGTCTCGAGTCTTCATAACCGATAGTCAAATACGGCAAAGCTCGATCCGCGAGCAGATCTTCTCACAAGTCGTTGAAAGACGTTACATCTAAGTGTGTACTTGGACTCGCGACCACATTCTAACATGCTAGCAGCTTTCCTGTGGTAATATCTCTTAGCCTTCAGTACTAGCACCCGATTCCCGTCGAGCAACTTGTCCAATCCCTCTGCGACACCAAGCAGGGCTACATCCAGTTCGGTGGTTTCCGTCTTGTCGGCGTCTCCTTCCTTTGCGGAAGCTATGACTCCAACTACAAGCGTCTCCTTCCTTTTCGGAAGCTATGACTCCAACTACGGGCGTCTCCCTCCTTTTCGGAAGCTATGACTCCAACTACGGCTTCCAGTTTATTATGACACATCAGCGCTATTACTACGCTTACTGGCAGCCCGTATAGGTCGGTTTTTGGGCTTATCTTCTCTAAATGGATCCGGATCTCAAGGGATTGCCATCAAGGGGCGTGATTGTTGAAATAAGTCATTGGGTTGGATCTGACTCAAAAGATAGGATCTTATCCCACGAAATCAGCAAGATCTCAGTATCGTATGCGACATCAGCGGGATTTCGACATCTTACGTAACAAATTGGATTGCTTCAGATCTATATAGAGGGGTGGTTTCATTAAGAGCAGGTACGCACACAACATTCAAGCTTGGTCCTGTTTTGCTTGGCTTCTCTTCTTACTGTGGCCTGACTTAAGCATCGGATGGCTAACGGCTGGTCCCCAGCCACCCTTATTTGCTATCTGTCTTGCTTCAGGTCTGGTGGTGGAAATCCCTGCTGGAGTGAAGGAGAAAAACCGGAGGATCTCGTTACAAAATCTGACATTAACACTCTTCTTCCTCCCAACGACCCACAAAGTTTGGTCATCTTTACACGAAATTTATATAGAAAAAAATAATCTTGCCTAAATTTATCAACTTAAACAAAAAAAATTTAAAAATCCAGTATGGGAGATAAAAAGTTTTGTAAATATCTTGGATCAATACATACCTGATTATACAATTGATCCGATCAAGTTGAAAAAAAAAATCGAGCAGGATAAAATATTTTAAATACTAGCAGGTCTACCTGCTAATTAAGAAAACATTTGAAATCAAATTTTATAAAGTATTGGTTTCTTTCTTTTAATTCTACGTGTCCTTAAATATAAAGTGAAGAAACAAGAAGATGAGTTATAGGTACTTCTAACACCCCGAACTTATTGGAACATTCGACATTGCTCTTCAATACTCAACTACCTATTGAGTGCGATGATGGAGGAAGAGGTCGTGGTTGAGGAAGAGGAGAAGGTGGTCGATGATCCAGTGAAAGACTCCGATGTGCTCATTGCATTAGACTCAAACATGTTAAAGGTAAGTGTTGGGTTCTCCATGATAAACCTTAAGATACTACAACTAGCGTTAACTATGCTAATAACATTAAAAGTGTTGATTAATTTTACTATTTCTCTTGAAAACCTCTTTGACTCACTAGAGCATCTAAGCAAGTCTAAGGTTGCACCTTCTATAATTCAATTGTTCTCGCAAGACTCAAGTATCATCTCCTCTACTTTTCTAACTTAGAGTTATTCAGGTTCTTGGATCATTGATTCTATTGCCACTAATCACATGAGATAAATATGTGTTCAAATATAAATTTGTCAAATGTCCTTTAGGTCCCCGCATTTTCATTTAACTTATTATCTGTCATTAAATTAATCAAATCCCTTAATTATTTTGTCACATTTTTTTCAAACTTTTGTCTTATAGGACCTGATCACGAAGAAGGAGACTTGTAGAAAATGAGAGGTACAATGGTTCTACTTATTAGATCTAGACACAAGAGATCTCTTAAGTGACAAAAGCAAAACCGACATTAATTAGATTTGGCATTGGAGACTGGGACATCTACCAAATAGAGTGTTACATTACGTTTGTCCATTTTTTACTTTTTTATTCAATATGTGTGAAACTTGCCATTATGCTAAATAGGCCAAGGTATCCTTTAAGCGAAGTGAAAACTCTTGTGATAAGCTTTTCAATTTTATTCATTCATATATTTAGAGCCCTGCTCCAGTAGATTTATTATTTGATTTTAAGTATTTTGTAAATTTTATTGATGACTTATCAAAATCATTATAGATTTGCAAATTAAAATATAAAGGAGAAATGTTTTATGTATTAAAAGACTTTCATTGGTTAGTTATTACTTGGTATGATGCTAAAGTCGAAATTTTAAATTTTGATAATGAATGAGAATACATGAGTAAAATATTTAACGAATACCTTCAACATAATGGGAGTATTAATCACATTACTTGTCTGAATACTACACAACAAACAGAGTGGATGAATGTAACAATCGTCACTTACTTGAAACATCTAAATTATTTACGTTTCAAATGAATGTCCCAATTTTCTTATGGTCAGATGCGCTCTTATCAACTAGTTATATTATCAACAAATTACTAAATGTGGTTTTAAATAAAAAAAATTTATTCAAAGTTCTGAATGGAAAGATATCAATATCTCACATTTATGTGTTTTTGAATAGGCGTGTTATGTGCATATACCAGAATTTAGTAAAGACAAATTTAAAAAAAGGTTCAAATGTATCTTTGTTGGTTATTCACCTTATAAAAAATGATATAAATGCCTTAATATAATAAAAAAGAAAGTCTATGTTACTAGAAATATCTACTTCATTGAAGATATACCGTACTACTCCCAATCTAAAGATTCTAAATTACTAGAAGTCTTAACTAAAAGGAAGAGAGATAACAATTGGTTGTCGACTCTTTTTATAGTTATACAACCAATCTTGTGTCAGAACTAGATAGAAAATGATGATAAAACAAAGTGATTCTATCATGCCAACTTTCTCAATCCAACTTAGGAGCCAATTGTATCTGGTGATGGCACTATATCTATAAGCATGGCCCTGCGACCTCAAATTTTTCTCACAATATCCATAATCATCTACGTCAGGTGCAATGCCAGGTATGTCTACTCTTATTGCCTTATGAAAAGAAAAAAGAGTAATTCATTCTCTTATTTGTTTATTTAATTTTTTGTGTTAAGTTTCTTATCAAATCCAATCATATATCTTCCTTGAAAAATACTCTAAACAGCAAGTAGATTTCTTAAGCTCTATCTCCACTCATGTTAAAATTGACAGTTTTGTAGTGCGCACAATCACAAAATGAATGGAAGAAGATTATGGATGAAGAATTAACAACATTTGCAAAAAAAAAAAAAAAAACTTGAGAAATAGTACACTTGTCTGAAAGAAAAAATTAGTTGGTTGTAAGTGGGTATATAAAGTCGAATACAAAAGTGATGATACTACATAATGGTATAAGACTAAATTGGTTGTAAAAGGATTTATCCAAACCTATGGTATTGGTTATCAAGAAACTTTTGCACTTGTGGCTAAGATGAGTCCATATGCATGTTGTTGTCCAATGTAGTTAATTAAGAGTGACCTCTATATCAATTAGATGTAACATATGCATTTTTACACGAAGATCTTCACGAGGTAGTATACATGAAACTACCTCCTAAACATCTTTGAGAGGAAGAGAATGGTATAACATGTAAGTTGAATAAGATAATTTAATGGATAAATCCAAAAACTTTACGTATAACCTATTTCATAAAGCGATACATGACTTTATAGATAAATATACAATTACGAATTGCTTCTTACTTTTTTAAAAGGCTAAATTACCTCTCACAAACATGAAATAGTCCATAGTAGAGTGATGTCATATGTGAAGTCAATTCAATTAATATCACAATAAGTAAACATATATAGATGTCCATAATTAGAAAATAATTTTTTTTTTTTGCCAGGAGACAACTTGAGGTATCAAAGAATACAATATACAATGTTAAGATGATGAGTGCACGATGCTTGCATAAACCAACTCAACGGACTAATAGCAAACGTAATATCTAATATAGTCATGGTGGTAAAAGTAGTTTTCTTGCTAGACGATAATACCTTTCAGGAGCAATTACAGGATCCAACTACGGAGAATGAAGACTGATTTACCTCAATGGGAGGCTCAGCTAGGTGAGACCCTGACATCATAGTCTCATTAAGAAGATTTATAATTACTTATGTTTGGTGATCAAAATTCTATTTTTGGATTGGGCAACTTCAATACTAAGAAAGTATTTGAGTAATTTAAGATCATTGATTTCAAAGATAAGGAACTTCTTGATGTCCTTGGTATGGTCTTTGTAGTCTCTTATAATGATGATGCCATACATATCCATATATAATGTTAAAATAATTGTGCAAGTGGATGTTTTTTAAATGAATCAATGTAAAATGAGTACTAGTCTTATAGAATTATTATGAGAAAATTTAGTGTGATAATGCTTAGATAATTTATAAGTATCGCACAAAATTCTATTTAAAGAATGAATTTGTTTGAAAATAAAATATGAAGAGACCCAATGGATATATGACCTAATTGTGCATGCTAAAGACGAACACGCTCTTTATTATTGTAGAATTCAATAATAAGCAGTAGGGGGACTATCACATTTAAGAAGTAAAGTCTTTGAACACCATAATCACTACCAATCATTTGTCTGGTCCATAGATGCTATATAACATAATAGGTAGACAAAAGGTAATACAACTAATTGATTGCTTAATAAGACTTCTAACAAATAATAAGTTGTTTGGAAAAGCAGGGACATATAATATAGAAGACAGTTGTATAGAAGCAACCAACCAATAAGGCCATTTTCTAAAAATCATGGTATCTGACTCATCAGCTAACATAATGTGATAATGTAAAAGAGAGTATGGAAGGAAATTATTATCCTAACTGGTAGTGTGATCAATTGCTCTAGAGTCGATAAAATGATCCATGGCCCGTAAGAAGAAGATCAAAGTGTGTGATGCATTGTTAGCATATATTTATTTAACTAACCATTTGATGTACCTGCAACATTAGATGAGACAATGGAAAAAGATAAAAAAAGAACAAAGTTTTGTAATTTTTTGACAAAGATTATCTTTTTCAAAATGTTTCCCCCCAACTTTTGCAAGATTAACCTTAACTTGGGGCTTCGCTCGAAGGTGGGGATATAATTGATAGTAATGATTATGAGTATGGTGAGAATGACTACATGAAGTATATATTAGTTTATCCCTATCAGCATTTCGAGGAGGGGTCGAAAGCAGTCTTTTTAAGAAGATGTTTTTCCTAATAGCTTCGACACAATGGCAAATGATGATTGCTTTATAGAGGTAAAGATGTAACCCCTGATGTAAAGCGATAATGGATTTCATTATGTATATCTATATCTAAGAAAAGTAAAGACTCTCGGCCAAGGACTTGTGCACATTAAGCTTCTAACTCGAATAAAGATTATTAAGAAATTCAAAAACTTAACAAATTTTAAACAATTTGTTTAATTCTTCTTATCACTAATACAAAGTCTCTCAATAGATAAGTCCCCTTGTTGCATAGTAGTAATATCCATGTACAACTAAAATATGACAGCTAGAAGCATCCTATAGTTTTTTTTTTTTTTGTTCTACTCTTGAGTATCACCCCTTTACTTATCTAAGGTTGCATTGAATTAAGCAATTAAGTGATGATCATATAATTGGTTACTCATCTAGTTATTGTATCGGCTTTATCATGTTCCATTTATATGATGACAAGAGTGGATTGTTGATCGACAGGTAGGCCTTTTTCCGTAAGGAGCCATTAAAACCACTCATCTCAAACAAAATAAGAAGGCAAATAGAAATAAAAGGCCAATACCAAGAATCTCAATTCAATGAACAATTGCTAAGAGGATTAGAAACATATAAATCATATCAATCCGAATAAGAATAAGAGAATTTACATACCCTTAATGGGCACAATGATAATGATGCTGCAACGACCTATCTAGTGGGTTATCATGAATGTGCTAGTAGTTGTTTGCTAGCTTAGGTAGTACGGTCAACCCTTGTGTTGGAGGGAAAGAGAGAAATTAAGGAGAGGAAAGTCTATTATAGTCCTAAAAAGGGAGGGGGTGATACTTGTTAATGACCGTTACTAGTGCATTTGACGAGTGACGTTGTTACTAAGAGTAGATGTCATTGTTGTGGTCGACGAATAAGTTGGTGTCGTTAGTGTGACAAGCATCCTTGATGTGATAGGATACACCAGCATGCATGGGTCGACTGTGGTGGCATGCAGAAGTGACGAGCTATGCCAGCGTGCATGGCTTATCGTTAGTGGCAGGTAGAGGTGGCGAGATGCGGAGAGAATGAAGATCGTGACAATGTGCGAGTGAGGCTACATCATTGGTAAAGGTGCAACGATAGAGAGATGTGGCGACAACAAGGCGATGAGTAGGAGGCTGGGTCAATGATAAGATGTGGCAGCATTGAGGTATTAGAATAGGTTTTTAGGGCATTGAGTTAGAGTTTTATGGTTCCATTGGTAGCGTTGGCAGTGTAACAGTTGCTACTGTGGAGAGAGGGAGAGAGAGAGAGAGGGCTCCAATGGTTGTTTTTACCATGATACTTAAAGAGAAATTCAACATATGATGTTTCTCCCACACATACCTCTTTATTTATTAAAAAAAACTAAAAAAGAAAACCTTATAGAGGAGAAAACCCTCAAGAGAAAGCCCAATACAAAGTAAACTATGGGCCCACTTATTTCACCAATTATGATTGTAAAGGAAATATGTAATGATTATAAATTGTTTGTACATGATTAGTTGCATTTAACTACCCGTTCTTATATTTAATTAATCATTGATAAAATTGCAATGATACCATTATATTAAATCATCATAAAAATAAATTCATGTCATTTAGGTTAGAGATTGTTATAATAATACTATGAAAAAGTACAATGATTACAAATTATTTTATTTGTCTCTTAACTACATCTGCATTTGACTAATGACTCAAGTGTTTGACTTGGCTATGGTGAAATTATAATGACGACGCGTTTATATACATTATAATGAAAATCAGTAAAGAAATATAATATAAGCTTATAGCTCTAAACCAGGTCCATTATAACATTATAATATTAATAATCCTAACTATCCCAAGCCCATTATAACATTATAATAATAATTCTAGCTATCTAATCTTTGGCATTTTTACTGAACAAAGATTATCATATTAATTTTCTAGATCACTATACCTTGGAATGCTCATATATAGAAAATAAGACGGTGATCATAGCAATACTACTTTTGATGTTCTCTACCTCAACCAGACCTATTTGCCACTTTCTTAACCTATCGTACACTTGAGATATCAAACTCATCCGATCATTAGGTGGACCCTACCTCTGATGGACCAGATGAGGAGATTCACACAGACCGGATAATCCTAACCCTTGGCTTGGAGGATGAAGTGAGACTTGAGGGTGGGTAGGGCTGGTCATGAACTGAGTCAGCTCGAGAAACTCAATCGACTCGACTCGAAAAAGCTCGCCTCAGCTCGACTTGACTCAGTGGAACAAGTCAAGCCAAGCTTCATTTAGGAGCTCGAGTTAGAAATTGAGTCAAGTTCGACCATTGGGTCACTCGACTCGACTTGACTCGACTCGATTCAAGCTTGACTCAGCTCGAGCTCGACTAGTTTCATATAGATATTTGTTAAAAAAAAAAAAAAAATCCCTAATCTACTTATTTCTTGGTTCTCTCTCCCCCCTCCCCCACACACACATTGGGGAACACTCACACGTTGGGGGGTTTCTTAATCCTACTATTTTGTTCAGGTAAGAATATTCCTTGTTGAGCATATCTGATGGATTGAGTAATTTTAAGTACAAAACATGGTGAGCACACAGTGGTTGTGTGTTTTACACGCTACACAAACACAGGTGCTACGGTGACAGGGGCTATGGTTAGACCAAACACCATATGCAGCTATTGATTGCAATTTTACGAGGAAGGTGGTGCATTTGATCCATGAATCAGCTGGGCCTCATCATGAAGATGATCCACACAATAATTAGGGCAGTCCATTCATGTGGTGAGCTATGCATGTATTGTGTTAATTATGGTTCATAAAATATTACTAGTGGTCTGCATTCAATCCATGTGTGACTTGGCCGAAGAAAAAATCAATCAGAGCTAGGTCATTTTAATGGTGGGGTCCCACCTATAGAAATACTATTCTCCCCTAATATATGTGTTACTTCTCGAACTTAATGTTGTTGACTTTTAATTTGTATTTTGTAGTAAAAAGTATAATAAATTGAGGTGGGAGCAAGCTCGACTCGACTCGAGGTAAGCTCGCCTCGACTCGATCCACTGGCTCCTTGAGCTTGCCTCGAAAGTTTTAGCAACCAAGGCAAGATCCAATGGCAAGCTTGAGGGTGAGCTCGAGCTTGAGCTCGAACTCGAGGAGAGCACAAACAAGTCAAGCCAAGCTTGGCCCACCTCGACTCGACTCGGCTCGATGTACAATGTACAACCGTAAGGGTGGGTAACTTCATATTTCTATCACCATCAGTTTTCTTTCATCACAAGTCCTCCAATGCAATAATTAAGATATTCTAGGCCCATTCAAGATAGCAGAGCCACATAGAAAAATCAATTGTGACACGTGTCAATTATATCAAGAATAATAAGTATGTTCAGCACAATTTAAAAAAATGGTGGAGAGTCTTCATCAATACCACAAATGACATGGTGGGACGGCTCAATCCAAATGGCTGACCGAAATGTTTATGGACGCAAAGAA
Organism: Liriodendron chinense; assembly: GCA_003013855.2. Lineage (NCBI taxonomy): Eukaryota > Viridiplantae > Streptophyta > Magnoliopsida > Magnoliales > Magnoliaceae > Liriodendron > Liriodendron chinense. The sequence goes on along the minus strand of PVNU02002560.1, from coordinate 618,460 downwards.
AAATAAAAAAAAAAGCACTTGAAATTAACCATATGAATTTTTCTCCTCGAAATTTGGACGACTCACTGTTTTACTTTTAACCATTCATTTGATGGCCACTAATTGAATGGTTAGCATTGCTTAGTTTGATTTAAGACATATATTTAATTCATAATGGGACCCACAATTTTGATGGTGTGGATAGCTGTACGTCAGTGTTATGTGTGTGGAGAATGAGTTGTCATCGTCCTTTTAAATTGTGCAAAACTAGCATTGGAATCTATTCCTTCGTAATAATAACAAGAGACTAATAATAAATATAAAAAAACAAAACAAAACAAAAAGAAGGATGTGGTAGGTTTGGAAATCTTTCGATACTCACTAATTACATATGGACTCCTGGCAATTTGACGCATCCTCATCACTTATCTCGACCGTCCATTTGCACTGCTGTGCAAAACTCACGTAAATCTGATGGTTCTAAGCATATGTAATGGGACTTATCTCCTGTAAGCATTCTTGTCCATCCATTTTTGCATGCCACTGAGATTACATTTTTGGATCATCCCATCAGTATGATTTTTCCACGAAAGCCTACGAAGAGTAGACTGATTTAATGGACGGTCGAAATACGTAACGGGGATCCCAACAAGTCAACATTCAACCAGGTAAATGGAAATTAGAAATGTTTTCAAGGTCAGAGAGAGAGAGAATTAGCTGTTCCCGAGTGGGGCCTACCTTGATGTATTTTTTTAATATCCACGCCGTCCATCTTTTTTTTCCATCTCATTTTAGTACTTAATCCCAAACCTTAAGAAATCTCATGTGGACCATACCACTAGACACAGTGATGAATGACTATTAAAAACATTTTGTAGGCCAAAAAAGTTTTGGATCAAGCTGATATTTATATTTTCCCTTCATCCAGATGTTCTTAAAATTATCAACAGGTTGGATGGAAAATAAACATTACGAAAACCTTAACGATGGACCCTTTGGAATTTTTAATGGTGAGGCACTCAATAACGAATGATTCCTGTGGTGTGGTCCATCAGAGATTTGGATCTACTTAATTCTTCGGTCCAAGTCCTAAAATGGTCTTTAGAAACGGATGGACGGAGTGGATATACATAAAATCATCAAGGTGGGCCCAACGGTAACGGTAACACGGTTAAGACCTAATCCGCTCCCGAGAGTTTGGGCCAAATGCTAAGATTGACTCAGGAAATCACTTAATTGCTGATGCTTGTCTCGTTTGTTGGCAACCATCCACGTGTCCGGTCACGACCGAAATAGAAAAGCTTATTGAGAGAAGGTTCCATCTGAGGTGGGTAAAAGGAGAAAAAATCGACCGACGAGATCCGCTCTCTGCTCTCTAGGCCTTCCCAGTCGTTACCCCGCAATTCCCCTCGCTCGCTTGACATGTTCGAGACTTCGATCCACACGAGTTAATTTGGTACACATATGAGAGATCTGATCCATTTATCATCTAGTAATCGTTATGAGAACTCTTTAGAACAAAAGAACTAGTCTTTTCCATCGAAGATGAACCGTTTCTCATTTTTCTGACCGTCCATTTACTCGTATGAGTTTTGACCACTTGCTGAGTGGATCGATCTCTGTTTCAAGACAAGGCATGATCAAAATGTGCTCCCACCTGATAAATGGTCCAGATCCCACGCTCATTCGATGCCTCTGTTCATGCCAAGCGAGCCAATACACTGTGCTTTCCTGAAACAAGTACGGATAAAGTGTACCACGGGGTGACATACATAGTCGTCAATCAAAACCGTCCAAATTGGGGGCCTTTTGTGGATGGATCAAAGTCCAAAAAATGACCCTGATCGATTCATCGTAACCGCTTGATTTCACCCATCGAGAGACAGCCGGCTGATTGTTTTATTTTAATTGATTTGATAGCTAGCAACTGTGATTTCTCCATTTGTGCCATGTAGGTCACGTAGAGGTGGGCACAAACCAAGCCAGCTCCAGAGCTCGACTGGGATTGGTTTGAAAAAGCTCCGCTTGGATTGGTTTGAATGGAAGTTCAAACCAAACCAAGCCTCGGAGTCAAGCTCGTTTGAAAAAATAAACCAAACTCAAACTAGGGCAATACCGGCTCGGCTTGACTCAAAGCTCAATTTGATTCAGCTCAGTTTGATTTGGCTTGATTCAGTTCATAGATTGTAAGCACATTGTTTCCTGCGGTGTGATCCACTTGAACTTTGGATATGATTCCATTTTCAGATCGCCTCCTAAACTGACATGTAAAACAGATGAACTTCCTGTGGTGTGATCCACTTGAGCTTTGGATATGATTCCATTTTGGGATCATGTCCTAAAATGATATGTAAAACAAATGGACAACGTGTATAATACATATACATGATGACATGAATAATACATAATACATATACATGAATGCACACTATTTCCTTACACTTGTAAAATTATGCTCTTGTACTTTTGTTTGGAAAATGCTCTTATATGTCTATTTTGAAGCTCCAGTCCTTTGGAGGATGCTAAACATTATATAATAAGATACGTCTGTACTTTTTTTTTTACTTTTTAAATTCTTTTCTATTTATAAACAAGCAGAAAAAGAGCCGCTACTCTTTTAAATTTGGCCTAGCCTGGTTCGAAATTTTCGACCAAACTGATCCCAGCTTGAACTAGATTTTTCTAGAGCAAACCAAACTCGGGCTGTATAGGTCGGCCTGAAACCCAAACCAAGCCGATATACAAACTGAGGTCGCACAAAAACAAATCAAACCAAACTAGGGCTAACTTGGCCCGACCGGATTGTTGCCCACCTCTAAGGTCACGTGAGAGGTTGGTGAGTTTCTACCCGTTCGTACCGGATCATGCGAGTTACCTGAAAGTACTACGCTGCATTCATGCCAGTTGAGACCGTCAAAATTGTGAGCCCGACGTGGATCAAGCATGGACCAGAACTCACACTGAGCGCACCCTCCAAATGGAAGACAAAAAGGAAAATGGTCGGACGTACATCTTAACAGTAAGAATCAGATGATTAAGATTGCCTGATAACATTGGTTCGGATTTGAGTGCATGTACGCTTCGTGTACGTGGATGAGTCGCCAAAATTTGGTACTTTGTAGCTAATCTCAAAAGGGGGTCTAGCTATAAGTTGGTGATTGGGACTGCCCACCTGACGTCAGCATGATTATAACCATTGATCAGGTGGGCCTCATCGCCGGCTTGCCAATATCCGAAGATTGCTCCTACCGGAGCTGTAAGAACGTTGGTTGTTCGTTTATTTTTCTTCAGGACGTGGGTCTTGCCAGGCGAACCGTCCTTATCACGTTTAAAGATTGGTCGTGTCACGTGGCATTGCTCACCGCCTATGCAGGGGTTTTCGGTAAAAATAACATTGATCTTTTGTGAAACGATGAAAATAGCCTATATCCTAAATCTCAGTAATTGTGGCTCCCCATATTCTTTTAAATTTTCTTCCTACCATTTTGCCCCTCACCATGTACACACATGAGTTTCTTGAAATTTAAAGGGCTACCTGTTCCATCGGTGAGCCACGACTTCTAAGTCAGAGAGTCATATGTCTCATCAGCTAGCCATGATTTTTAGGAGGGAACCTTGTGTTCTAGGTTGGAACAATGTGTCTCATTGGCGAGCCACGAAGGCCATTGACAAGCCATGTGTTCTGTTGGAATTTATGTGTCTCATCAACAAGCCTTAGGTTGGAACAATGTGTCTCATTGACGAGCCACGAAAGCCATCGACAATTGAAATTTATGCGTCTCATCGGCGAGCCACAAAGGCCATCACTGAGCCATGTGTCTCATCGGCCAGCGAAGAATTCTAGATGGGAACCTTGTGTTCCATGTTGGAACAATGTGTCTTGGGTGAGCCATGTATTTCTTCGGCCAGCCATGTGTTACATTGAAATTTAGATTTTCATCGATGAACCATAGAGGCCATTAGCAAGCTATACGTCATCGGCAAGCCAAGAGAACCTTTTAATTTTTAGAAACTCTTTAGCCCTGAATGATCAGGGCAAAACGGTCCCAAAAAGAATTAAAAAGGTGTTAGGGCTACAATTGATTGAAGGCAGGAATAATCTCCATTTCAGAAATGGCCATTGTTATTTTGACTGAAAACACCCGTACTGGTCGCGGGTTAGGTGGATCCCCGTCCCACAGAGGTCAGTGGATCCCTGACTGTGGAGCCACTGTGATGTTTCTATACAAATCCATGCTGTCCATCCGTTTTGACAGCTCATTCTAAGGAACAAGCAAAAAAAAAAAAAAAAAAAAGTAGATCCAAATATCAGGTGGACCACACACCCACAATTAAAAACTTACTGGGGACAACCGAAATGTTTATTTTCCATCCAACCTATTGATAATGTCACAAAGAACTGGATTAAGGACCACACAAATATCATCTTGATCCAAAACTTGTGGCCAGAAGAAGTTTTTAATGGTGAATAACCACTGTTTCCTGTGGTATGGTCCCCCTAATATTAGGATCTATTTCAATTCTTGGATCATTTCCTAGAAAGAGCTGTAAAAACGGATGGACGGAGTAGATGTAAGGAACATACATCACGGCGGGCCCCACAGTCAGGGATCCACCGACACCGCGTCCCATGCGGGTCGTGTGCCCTGAATGGTACGTTTTGCGCGGATACGGGCCCATACGTTCATGGACGACACCGACACATATGGGGCGATCGGAACCGTCAATCCGGTGAGCATCGCTTGTATGATCAGTAACTTGAAATTTCAGCAGTCGATCTTAGTCATCTAAAGTGTTAAAAGGCGTCAGATTCTCATTCAACGGGAAAATAATCAGACCAATAGGATGATTTGTAGTATCTGGTCCCTGCAACGTTTGCCCTACTGGTCCATCCACATCATGGCCCACCAGTTCGTTACTCGTAATCATCCATGAATTTCACGCGTCGTGGCACTGTCTTCCCATTTAATTATTAGGGGTGTGGACAAATGAATGGCACCAACACACGTTAATAATTAAAGGTCATGTGATCTTTCAAATACAACCGCCTGTCTTTCCTGCTCTGTGACTTGTACATACCATCCAAGCTGTGAAACATGTGGATCACAAATGAGGGTCATCTTCGACAAAAAACCAAGAGGATGCACTGGTTAGATGGGCCACAATTTATGCTCAATCTTACCATTGGCTGTGCAAGGATGTCAAATGGTGTAGTCCGTCCAATGACTTTACCAGCCTCATTTTTTTAGTCAGGCGATCTTCAAGGTTGACCTACCTTTTGCATGGCTAGGATACTTTACATAACTGACTTATTTCCCAGTTTGAAACATCAGTGTGAGCTTGCCGTATTTCCAACACCCCCACCAAAACTAAAACAGGCTTTTGGGGAGATATTTAGTGGAATAGCCCTGAGGTCTGCTGAATTTAACAAAAGTACAATTTCTCATAAGGCTCATCTTTTTTAGCCCCCAATGAGAAATTGCAAATTTTTCGATCAACAATGCCCCTTTGACCACCTGTTGCACTGTGCATTCCCCTTGAGCACTGTGGATCCCTCCTAAGTAATGTGGATCTCACTTGAGTACTATGTATCCCCCCTTAGTAATGTGGATCTCACTTGAGCACTGTAAATCCCCCCTAAGTACTGTGGATCCCCCTGGGCACTGTAGATCCTCCTGAGTAATGTGCATCTCACTTGAGTATTGTGGGCTCCTCCTAAGAAATGTGGATCTCACTTGAGGAGGTTGGATCCCCCCTGAGCATTTTAGTCCCAGGTGCAATCCACAATGCTTAGAGGGGATTCACGGTGCAACAGGTGGCCAGAGGGGCAATTTCAACCAAAAGTTTTACAACTTCCAGTGTAGGGGTTAAAAAAGATGAGCCTCATGAAAAAATTAGACTTTTGGTTGAATTGGAAAGCCCAAGGGCTATTACACTAAAATCCCTCTTTTAGGGGTGGATTAGGTGAGTCGCTTGCCTTACCTAGGACGTATGAATTTTGTTATCCACTCCATCCGGTTTTCCAAATAATTTGAAGGCATCATTCCAAAAATGAAACATATGAAATTATCAGGTGTACCATATTATAAGAAATAGTGATGATTGAACGCTCTACATTAAAATCTTCTTAGGGCGCATCTTAATGTTTGGTAGTGTTTATTTGCCATCCAGTCTGTTTATAAAGTCACATAATCTTGGATGAAGGGAAAAATAAAATATAATCTTGATCCAAAACTTTTTTAGTCCATTAATGGTCAATCACAACTGTTTCCTATGATATGGCCCACCCGGTATTGGATCTGTTTCATTTTTGGAATGATGCCCTAAAATGATCTGTAAAAATGGACAGACGGTTTGGATACAAAATATATACATCAAGGTGGGCCCCAGGTAAGGGCCGCAACGTCTTAGGTGAGTCTCGGGTCTCACTTAATCCTAAAGGTGGCAATGGGTCAGGTCAGGTCAAGTTCGGGTCGGGTCATTTCCACCTCAACCCTAACCCGACCCAAATTGAATTCAGGTTGGATTTTCCCAACCCAAATTAAACTGGGTCGCGTCGGGTTGACCCGCATTTTAATGATCAACTAAATAATTTGTAGATTAAACTAGATGCAGAATGGCTTCTTTGCAGCGGCTTCCTCTTTCTCTATTTCGTGCAGCTGAAAGAAGCCCTATTTGCAACTTGCTGTTAGGGTTTTTGAAAAAGAGAATTTATAATGGTTTTTTTAAATGCATCGATAAAGAATAGTGCTTAATACTCTTGCAAGTTAAGCTTTTTGAAATTGACATTTAATATTTCATCCGAACCATCCAATTAATGTCCAGTAATTCTATTTTTATTTTTTGACCATTGGATCAAATCAACAAGACCATTTGATATTTAATTTTTTTTAAAAAGTTAGATTGTGGATACAATTATTGAAATGGAACCATTTGATCCTTTCATTTTAACTGTCCAATGAATTCCTATCAACAATCAAATAAATATAATCTTTAAGATAATTTTATTAATTTATTTTATGGACCATTAGCTATCATTTCAGTTCTTCAATAAATGAGCATCAGAAATTAAAAAATCTCATGATATTTTAGTTCTACATGTCATAAAATGTGATAATTGGTGTGCACATGTTTATTAAATTGATAGACATGTGGATTGTTCCCAGCAAGGTATGTGAGAAAAAAAAAACTATGTATTATTTAACTAATAAGAAAATCAATATATAATAGTTTACTTAACCTCTATATGATTCTGGTTGAGTTAGGTTGGGCCGTGTACCTTTAACCCTAACCCGACCCATAAAAATCTGGGTCAGGTTGGGTCAACCAAAAAATTGAATTTGGGTCAAATTTTCTAACCCTAAATTAGAAAAGATGGGGCCACGATAGTGGGTAAGGTTGAATTTTGTCTGGTCTACCTAATTTGCTCCCAGTCTTTGGGCTTGGATAATAGAGCTTTGCCAAGCACATACGTGTGTAAACATAGCTCGTGTGCCCGCCACCACCTGTGCAGCATGGAAAATCGATATGTCATCCAATCCATCCATCAGGAGCGTCCCTCTATGCTGATGTCCAGGCCAAAGAATCATGTTGGCTCACTTATCAGGCGGATTAAAAATCTCCTACGTGGCCAAACTTTTCAAAGCCGTTTACTTGAATCTAACTTCACCTGATGACTGGACCAGTATGATTTTGAGAGAGAACATCTACATTTTAAGATCCACTAGATGGACGGTTTGGATATTGCACCTGTTTGTTACATTGGAACAATTGTTGTCGAGTAGATGGTATGTCTTATACACGCGTATGGGCTCGGCAAACCTCTACATAATATGTAAAATAAGTAAAGATATTTACCGATGCTCATGACCGTTTACTGGTACGTGGATTGCCGCAACCTACAACCTGTCATCATCTGCATGGCCCAGTATAGATAGATCATAAGAAAGAATTTCGCAAATTTTGATTACCTAACTAGCCGATTTGTGGCCATTTTAGTGAACGGCTTCAAATTAATTAAGTAAACAAAGGTCTATGCATTAGAGGTTGTTAGAGGTTAGGGGTTTTTGACCAATCTGAGTTTAGGGTGACAGGCTATTTACAGTGGGTCCCTCAATTTGGACAACTTACTTTAGTTAATAAATGCAACGTGTACAATGTCAACTATTACTCTGTTGGAGTGCATTGATCGTAACTCTCCCATTTGGAGGGATATTAGTTGATAAAGCCCTTGATTAGTGACATTTGGAGCCTTTATTTTATTTAGTCTTTTGGGCATTGTTTGACTTTTTTTCGGGTAAAAATGCCTTCTGTAGAACACGGAAGTTGAGAGGGCCTTTTGAGAATGAGAATGTGGACCCACTAAATCAATGATTGAGGCCACCCCTAATCTGATATGATCCATTCACTTTAGTCAGACAGTCGTGAACCCCAAATAGGGTCATTTCAAAAAAAATTGGAGCTTTCTATGGCCCATACCTAACACCTGTATTAAAACTATGAGTTAATTCTGCATTATTTCATCTGGCATGGTCCATTCGTGATGAGTTGTGCCCTCAAGCTCAAACAGATGGCATGAAATTAAAATCTCATTTATGTGGACGACTTGGATCTCCAAGACTATCCAGTGGGCCTCACATAAGATGTGGGATGGGTTCAATAGATGGGTCCCTTGTGCGGGAAAGGCTATTTGGTCGTTAGGACCGTTGCAACCTCTGTAGGACCCACCTTGACGAGCTTTCAATGTGCATCCGACATCATTCCTTTTATTCTAACGAGCTTCTGAGAGTTTTTTTTTTTTTTTTTTTTGAAGATTTTCGAGCACGATCTCTGACGTAGAAGCTATGACGGCCAAAAGTGAGTTTAAGTTAGGATAATAGTGACTTTTTTCCTGGTGGGTAGTAATGATGAGAGTTTGTGAGTATGAAAGGTGAGAGCTTGTGAAGGGAATGAATTTTGTAATGAAATAATATTGTAATGGATGAATTTTAAAAAGAAAGATTGTAATGGATGAATGTGATGAATGTTGTAGTGGAAGAATGCTGAAATGGATGAACGGTCATAACTATCATAACTCCATGTGCGTTGTAGATCTCACAAAAAGGGCACACTTTTAGGTAGTTAAATGGTGTTCAAATGAGGTGATTCCAAAGCCATTTGAAATTCATCAAATTACCTTTCCAAAAAGTATAAGATCACCCAAATCGGACATGTAACAAGGGAGTTATGACAATTTTCGTCGGATCTGCAAATGACAGTGACTTTGGGTTTACTTTTGGGCAATCAAATGATATCCAAATAAGGCGATTCTAAAGCCATTTGAAAGTTCATCAAATTACATTTCCAACAAGTAGAAGATCACCAAAATTGGACATATAACGAGAGAGTTATGACTGTTTTCGTCAATAAATATTGATCGTCGCCAATTGCCGATACTCACTGAACATCGCTGATCGCCGATATAATTGACCATCACTGATACTATCTCTTTGCAACAAGAAGGTCGTCAGGCTCGGAAGATGGGTCGCCTGCTCAACTAGCTTTATGCAGGACGATTGTCAAAGGCTGGACTTCGTTATGCAATACAATCATGGTTTGTAAGAAGGATGGATGTCGACTATTTGTCACACGGTTGGCTTTGTGGATGGACAATCGTTATGGAAACTGTCTATTCGTTGCACATGTTTGAGTTCCGTGGTGAGACAATCGATGATAGGAGGTTCTTTGAAAGTCCCTTTGTTGCATGGTTGTGCTTCGTGGTGAGACGATCGCTGGGAAATGATTGTCCGTTCATTATTTGGTAAGGCTGAGCTTCGTGGGTAAGTTGGTTGTTGTTAGACAATTGATTGTTTGGCATTGAGTCACATATTTTGTGGTAGAAAGGTCAGTGGGGTGACAACCTATTCATCATTTCGGATACTCATTTTTTTTATAAGATAGTCGTGGAAACGATTGTCTTCTTGTTGCTTCGAACTTAACTCCATAGGTAAGGCTATCTTGGATGATCACTTGTTTATCGTTCAATTGGATCTCATGGAAAGGCAGTCATAGTTAAACGACTATTAGTACACTTTTCTATGGCATACTTGTGCACCTTATTTATTAATTATGTGCATCCTTGTATTGTAATGTCGATTGAGCCGTTGCAAGCTGAAAACTGAAGATTCAAGTGGATAAGAAGCATCAAGGAAGAAGAATCAGATAAAAGAGATGCCTTGGTTACCCTAACCCTTAGAACCAAAACAGCCATTACCTCTAGATGATTTGAACCATAGAGGGAAAACCTTAGTTATCTTCATTAGCCTTATAACTCTTAGAAAAATATGATAAGTTATGCTAATAAAAGAGGTGCAAGCTGTTGTAAACAAACTAGCTCAAATAGCGGTTTTTAATTGGACTTCGATATCGAAGACCAGTTCGATCCATTGAATATATGTCTAGCAACATTTTGAACTCTTTGGAAAGTTTTTTTTTTATTCCATTGAACAACCCTTCGATCCATCAAAGTAAGTTTTTTGATGCCATTAAAACATGTTTCAATCCATCGAATTGGATGTCCAGCAACTTTAAAAACTTTCTGGACAGTTCTTCGATCCCATCAAAGTTGAATTTCGATCCATCGAAGATAGCTTCAATGCCATCGAAGTGGTCGTTTTTCGTCCGTTTTATAGCTGTTGGAGCTTTATATATAAAATCGGGAGATACGATTTTTGTGCTTAAGAGATGGATTTTAGAGCATTAGAAACCATCATTAGGCTCTAATTCTAATTATAATCATATCAAGTCATCTTCCTTGTGATTCACTACAAGAATAGAGCATTCAAAGCTCATTTAGAAAATGAATTTGTCCCTCTTAATCTCCAGAGTTTAAAACTTAATCTAGATAGCTGAATCTTTGTCTGAACTCTATAAAGAGATCATCATATGTGAAATTCTCTAGGAAATCACTTCCTATTAGTTGTAAAAATTTCAAACCTACCTTCCATCACTTTGGACATCTCAAGAAGATCAAATACAAGGAGATTGATCGTTGGAGCTGAAGCATTGGTAACGCATTGGAAACAAGATCGGAGGAGCATATGGGGAGCTGATTGAAGCATGGGAGAGCGAAGATTAAACAACCCAAGGAGGCACATCAACGGGGCTCAAATATATAAAGTAACATTGTCAATTTGTAGAGTCCAGTCACTCTCTTCCTGTGAAAAATTGAGTGTAGAGTTTGAATTAACAAACTCGATAGGTTCAGTTGTAAGACCTAGGCCTTTGTGTCCGACAGGAGTATATGTATGTGTTATAGGTTGGGATGAACCTTGTTAAACTCCTCAGTTGGGTGGAACCCTTAAACACTTCGGTAGGGTGGAGCTGGTTTAAAACACATAGGTTGAGAGGAACTTGATTTAAATTCTTTTAGTGAAATCCAGTGTGCTCAAGGGGTGAATACGACAACCGGGAGTGGAATAGACAAGTACTCGAACCACTATACAAACTTGTGTTTGTGATGTATTTGAGCACATTTCTACTTATACATTTTATGTTTAATTGCTTAGTTATGAATGCTTAATTGGAATATATGTTAGGCATTAGATAAACATATTCACACACAACATATATTTTCACTAGTTGTGTAGACTTGAGTTTATATGATTGCATCTCATGTAGTCTGCATTGGTTGCATAGATTAGTTAAATAATTAATAATCTATGCATTTAGACTAATTTTTTAATAGTTATATATTTGCTAGTCTATGTGATTGGAAGCCAAAGTGTTCTTGCTTACTTAGTTTAAATTGTTAAATTAGTTAAATAGGCGAAAAAAATTTCAAAAAGTCCTAATCACCCTCTTTAGAGGACTTAGGCATAATTTTAGTAGCTCCGCCAAGTTTCTGCAAAGTGTCTAGCGTGATAAACTGTCGTGTTAGACTACCTTGTGAAATTTCAATGAAAACTTGTTCTTAATTTTAATCGAACTTCATAGCGAGATGGTCAAGCAGAATCTCTAGGGACATGACATGATGGCTCTGCTAGCTATCCCTTAGACTTAGAGATATTCTTAGGTCCAGCGATGTGATTTTGGAATAGAGTGTCTAATTACATTCTTCTAATTTACTAAATTCAGGCTGGTTTTACAGCATTGTGTTGGTTAAGCAATAAAGAGTTCAATTGAAGAAGAATATACTGTAATGATAGGTGTTAATGGCAAGCGAAGGATAGGCGCTTAGTGTTGCGCGAGTAATGTTGTGTTGTATTGGAATGGTGGCTCGAGCTCTTTATTCTCTATTAAATTTATAAATGTGTAAGGCTGTTAGCCGAGAACTCATATTAGAACTAGGCTCCGAAATCTTCACTTGATTGATTAGCAATTGGCCACATTACACTTCTAACTCAAAACGAGTTTGCAAGATATTCCTCTAATTAGCCAATTGTTGACAAGTGTATCTAATTATATTTCTATCTTCATGATCTTTTAGTAATCAACTTTTTTTTGTATGTGTGTGGCCAATTACGTCACGCCATGTGTCATTGGACGTAGTCACTTTCTTAGCTAATCATGCATATTAGATCTTTTCATTTATGGCTTCACGTGTATGCAATCACTTGATTTTTACCATGTGTTACGAGAAAAATCACCGCTAGCTAAAATAGTAGTCGTGTTCATCCTTTCTAAGACACTATGGAGCATTTGACTTCTTTTATCTTATCACATGTTACGCAACTACTTTTTTTCTCAAATGTGATAACATTTGTCTCATGGCAATATTTTTCTTATGCTTCACTATCTCCTTGTGCCAATTGCATCAGCCATGAGGATTTCGATTTGATCATCCTTACGAAGGTGCCACCATATATCAATTCATTAGCCATCAGATCTACTGCGGTGAGATCAAGTGTAAACAATCACAACGAGTTGTACATGATCAGTTCTCAACCATCTGACGGGAGGCTTCGGATCAATGGAGGCCATAATTTCCAAGTGCCATTTGACACATGTATTGTGAATGAATGGCCTAAAAATCTCCACATTGCTCTGACCCGAGCGTTTGGGCATCCGATTCATGCAACGTGTGACCATGTCTTTACGGAATAATCAAGTTGTACCACTCATGACCAGGTGGGCCACCCCTATAATTAATAAAATATGGATGCTTTGAAACAAACAAAAAAAACCCCTCTCTGGCGATGCACATTCAACGTAGAGATGTGGCCCTCTTGAGTCCTGATGAATTCACAGGCCTAATTCTGCATGTCGCCATGCTGAGTAGGGTCCACTTCATGCATCGTCAGATGTCGTAATGACACCGTTTCTAATCGACCCATGGCCCGGACCAAAGACTAGTTGGTTTCAAAACGCGTTTTCTTTTATTTTTCTTCTCCTTTTAAACTACTCTTTCTTTCATTGTTCTCAACGGTTTGATTACAAACTCCAGTCACTTATGTTGACCGACTTTTTTTCATCCCGGCTTTTTGGACTGAAAATCGCAACAGGCATTTTGCATGGTAGAAACTATGTGATCCTCGAGCCGAGGATATTTCCAATATACACGAGTTTTTAGTTTGTTAAAGTGGGACCATGGTTTTATTGATCCAGACCATTAGTTAGATGTCGAGATTTCTATGGCATGATTCGAATATGGTTGGCCCAGCAAAACAATGGTCTGGATAATCAAACCGTGGCCCACTTCTACAAACTTAAAAAAGCCAACTTCCTATACAGAAACTCGTATTGAGGATCATATATACAATTCCAATTTATCAAGGCGTCAGTTTCGGCCGTTGCATCTAGTATGTAATGAGGATAGAAAGGCCTGAAATAGTAGTTGGCGCGGGCACTGTAATTTCCACGTTGAGATATTGTGGCTGTTAATCAAAGTGGGGAGGAAAACGCTCACCAAAGAAACTTCCAGACGGAAAGAGGGTATTCCGTGTTCCGTATATGCCATCTAATTCGATCATCAAGGGGACGCGGTCCACGAGGACTCGGGAGTGGATTCTGTGTGGCCCTTAGGGCCTACCTTGATGTATGTATTCTATATCCACACCGTCCATACGTTTTTCCAAATTATTTTAGGGCATGATTCCAGAAAGGAAGAAGATCCATATCTCAGGTGGACCATAATAAATGAAACAGTGGCGATTGACCATTAATGGGCCACAAAGGTTTTTTGATCAATCTGATTTTTTATTTTTCCTATGGTATTGTCCTCCTGAGAATTGGATCTGCTTCGTTTCAGGACTAACGCCCTAAAATGATAGGACACGGATTGAGACCTACACCCCTCCTCCGGCTGGGAACGGGCAGGGACTCGGAGTGGCCACTGTCATGTATGGGTTTTATCCATACTGTCTTAAGATTATACAAGCCATAACTACACTATAGAGTGGGGATTAAATTCTTACCATTGAAAACTTCCTGGGGCAATAGAAGTTTTGGATGGAGCTGATATTTGTGTTTTCCATTCATCCATTTCTATGTAACTTTATGAATAGGTAGGATTGTCAAATAAACATCACGGTGGGCCCTGGGAAAGTTTCAACGGTGAGCAGCATTATCACTGCTGCTTCCTATGGTGTGGTCCACTTGAGCTCTTGATCTTCCTAAATTTTGATCCTCTTCCATAAAATCCCACGTAGAAATGGATAGACGGTGTGGATAAAACCCATACATCACGGTGACTGCCCATTCCCAGCTGGAGACGGGCAGGGGTAGGACGCAATCCGCGTTCAAAATAATATGATAAAACGGATGGGCGGTGTGTACATAGAATACATTCGTCAAGGTGGGCCCCACGATAAGGTCCGCAACGTCTTGAGTGAGGTCTGGGCAGCACCTAACCTGCTCCCCGCGGATTCAGTTAATTTGTTCAAGACAACGGGACTTGATTGAGCCACATGCGCTGTTTGGGCAAGGTCGAATACGACTGGACGGAATAACTTTCAAACGGACGGTATTGATTATTGCGTGGCTCGGGTGGTGTGTTGACGGGGCAAAGTTCTATGAACCCCGGCCACTATAAAATATGTGTCATATCCACACCGTCCACTCATTTTGCAAGATCATTTGATGGCTTTAGCCTAAAAATGAGGCTGATCCAAATCTTAAGTGGACCACAACACAAAAGCAATGGGAATCTAACGCCTAACGTTGAAAATTTCTCGAGGCCATAGGAGTTTTGGATCAAGCTGATATTCCTGTTTTCCCTTCATCTATGGGCCCTAGGAAGGTTTCAATGGTGGGGTTATCGTCCCCACTGCTTTCTATGGTGTGGTCCACTTGAGCTTTGGATCTGCCTAATTTTTGTGGGTTCGATGAACATTGGATCCCCAAAAATGCGGCGATGGGATCGTGGCTACTATGGCTGCACATATGCCCAGTTAACCCGCCCGACCCAACTCGGTAGAAATTCGATCGGTCGGCTGAGAAAACAGTCCGGTCCCGGGTGGATGCGGCTAGACCATTTTTAATTTAGATATGGTTTATGGTACATGTCAAACTCGCCCGACCCGACCCGTGAATATCCGACCCATTCCACCTGACCCGAACCGTCCCATTTATACTAGTTTATTGCTTTTAGAAATATCTATATGGCATTATCAATAGGTTGAATGGTCAATAAACATTAGGGTGGACTCTAAAATCTTTTAATGGTGGGAGTTCAATGACCACTGTTTTTTGTCGTGTGATCTACCTAAAGCTTTTGTTTGCTTCCTTTTTGGGACCATGTCCTATAATAATCTGGAAACATAGATGAACGGCATGGATTTACAATATATACATCGAGGTGAGCCTCATAGTCAGGGTCTCACCCGCATGCTTGGTTTCGAGGTCTCACCGACTCTCACCCAAGCTGGGCTCATCTCAAACTCACAGGGAGCGGATTAGGTGACATCTGGGATCCACCAAGGTGGGTGGCCCCTGACTATATATGTGTCTTAAATCCACACCGTCCAATTATTTTGAAAGATCATTTTAGGATGTGATACCAAAAAATGAAGCTGACTCAAAACTTAGGTGAACCACACCATAGAAACATAGTCCTAACCTAACTCGACCCGACCGGACTAGACTTGACCCGGTTTAGCATATAGGATAGGGTAGAATTAGGGTTGACCCTTTTACAAGTAGGGTAGGGTTAGGGTTGGGTCAGCCCAACCCAGTCACGACCCGGACCAAAACCCAGACCTTTAAAATATATTTAGGTTCGGTCCAGGGTTGGGCCCAACCCGACCCATGTGCTGGCTTAGTGGCTACCATGTGGCTTGCCTTTTCGAGGGCTTTCTTCAGTATGAAAGAGGCTTTCTTTAGTATGTGTTAAGGTAATTGATTAGAATGGAGTTGCCACTAGCCAATTATTTCATTTCTACAGTCGGCTACACCCCATAGAAATGTTAGAGGGGAAGATCTGGAGATTTTCACGTCTAAAATGACTCCTTGATTTGCGGTTAGAGATTCGAGGTAAGGGACCACGATTATGGAGAGGGAAGGTGTTAGGCACCCACTCTGCCTATACAGATGTACAGTCTTTACTTTAGAGGATCTAGCTAATTTATGAAGGTTGAAATCAGTTCTCGTGTTCTCTCAATGGAATGATGTATGTGTAATGAGATGATGTGTGACGGTGGATCTGATCAGTTAAAATTTCTAATAGCAAGATCTGATTAAATTGGCAAGTCACAGAGCATGCACTCGAACTAATTAGGTGTCAGAAGTGGTGTAATGCTATGCTAATGGATGCAATGAGCAGAGATATTGGGAATGTAATGAGTGTTGAATTATGTTAAAAGATATGAACTAAATGAGGGTGATATTTGGAGAGTTGGATGAACAATTGTTTCACATTGGCTAGCTCAAGTGGCTTGGATTGAAATTTGAATGGTTCAAGAGGCTTGGGTCCTGATTAGATCGGCCTAGATCGAGGCTATGCTCGCCTCACTCTCCTAAGTGAAGGAATGGGCTAAGGGTGTATGGGGAGTGAAGGGAAATGGATTATAGATCGAAGTGGAGCTACCTAGATGCTGGAAATGAAGGAGAGGGGGACTATTTATAGCCCCCTAGCATGACATTTTTGTAATTTGTGGCGGACGGCCCCTAGATAGTTGGACTTCCAGCTTTGGCAGGTGGAATTCCAAATTTGTACGTGCTCTTCTACCTTTGGTTCAGAGTACTTTGTTGTCCCAACTTTCCTCGGTGGTTTAGGCTTTGTTTGGGTTCTAATTAGGTGAGTTGACTAGCTAGATGAGCTGGGTTGACCTAGTGATTTGATTCAGCGAGTTGACTCATCGAGTTGACATACCAGGTTGACCCATTGAGAAGTTTTTCTTGGTTTTTTCTAAGGGTAGCTCCTAGGGTTTAGGATTAGTGTTAGGGTTTTGGGTTTAGATCAGGGTTTGAATTAGGGTCTTGAATTAAGATTATAGTTTTGGATTTTGGATATAAATCACCATTCATCCCAACCATCCAATTTTAATTAACTTGTCGTTGTCCCTGCATTGGCTGTAATATTGGTATCCAATCGTAACCCTTTCGCTCCTAATTAGCACTAACGTCGGATGGACATAATACAATAGAGCCCCTGCCTTTTCGCGCCTTTAAGAGGGTGCTTACCGAGAATGAAATGTCTGCTAATTCCAAAATCACCCCAAGAGTAGTTGTTTTGTTTGATCGTCAAAGTAGTTAGCTGTCCTACGCTTTTTACGGCCGTACGGGAGATCCATTATGCTGACTTGGACTCGATCAAGTTCTGCAAGCATTTAGGACTGGGTATGTGCGGGTGGGCTTTTTCCATGCAATCTTCTAATTTTAACAATTAGGTTACAATTCATCGTTTCCACCATTCAGATGGTTTCTTCTGATTAAGTTTTAGCCTTCATTTTTCCTTACCTTAGCATTTGATACGACCACATTGACACTAGAGTTCAGGATCGACCATACCCTGAGTGCATTGGGATATGATGATCTTTGGAAAAACTGCGAGACATCATATCTTATTTGATTTTGCGGTGACCCCCACCTAGAGATATAGAAGATCTCTTAGTGCTTCAAGAGCCTGACACTATTTATGGTTTTTTTTTTTTTTTTTATGAAAATCGCCTCACTCTGGGGAGTAATACTTCATGGGGTTTTATTGCAAAATGTTTTTTTGAAGATGGGTCAGCTTATGTGTACCTCCATTGGGGATGCCTGTGATATTTCGCCAAGCTGGTTTTTATTGAAAACATGCAAAAGGATTGATACGTCTTCTCGCAGATGATGGCTACGATCGAGATCGTCTATGACTGATGGATGGATTTGATGCAATTGATGTATGTATCTGATGTGATAGAAGCATGGATTTGGCTCATTATCTTACAATCCAATGGTTAGATTGGGATCATTACTCTCGGGGATGCATAGAATCCAAGGTTTGTTGCTTTTTAAGGCCTTACTCCTTTAGGGATTGGCTTCAAGGTGATCAAGACTGTTGGTGGTGATTTAGTCGGCATTGTTTAGTCAAGATCCAAATCCGTGGTCGATCAGGTCTATCATCCCAATATACTGTGAGGCGATGAGAGGAGTTCGGGTACACAGGGTTGAAACCCTAAAATTCTCCACTGTGGATTTGAAAAACGCATTTTTGTGGATCTTGAGGATGATCCGGTCCATCGGATCGTGACTACTGGATTGACAGTGTGAATATAACACATGAGGGCCACCAATTTTGCCACATGAATACAATACTTAGGTCGGCCATGTACAACCCTTTCAAATGTAGTTTGGAAGTCACTTCCAACCTGTGGTTCGGATGCACGAATCTGCGTCCCCGCTGGGGATGCCATATGTATGGTCCAACCCTTTCCAATGGACAATCTAACCATCAAACTATTGGCATCAACTGGACACTTTCTTGACTGCGGACTATGCTTATTTGTACGAGTGCCCACAAGCAATGAGCTCGCGGCATACGTACGTACCTCAATATGAACCGTTCAAATAGTGAGCCGCATTGTAGATGTCGCATCTGTTGGGTTGGTGGCCTGTTGATGTCTAGATTAAAAGTGGTCAGCAATCCAAAATTCAATAAACAGATGTCAAATTTCACAGAATGTCAGAATCATCCAATTGACATCATTTGAGCCTATATCGCACCTAAAGTGGACCCACAATTTCAATGATTTAGTTTCAGGCACACCCATGTGGAACGGCATACAGGCAGTTGGCTTCCACCGCCACACAATCACCCGTTTAAACAGTATTTCTTGTCATGGCTTTGATAGCATGGAATCTAGAACATTAATGGTTCGGATCATCATTTAAAATGCAGACTGGGGTTGAAAACCCACCACCGTGAAATACTTCGGTACGGCGCCACCGTACCCAGCAAAATTAGTCTCACGAGAAAAATCAAGTTTGTCGATTACTGAGGCATGATGGGCTGTTTCAGCGCACGGCATTGCAGAATTCAATATAATAACGAGAGAAAGATCGATGGAATGGTACAATTCCCAGCATATCATCCATCACGGTCTGCCAGAGTTTCTCTTTCTGGCTTCAATTTCAGGAATGCTATCCCAGACGCGCAAATCTTTAAGCGCCAGAGACAAACGCACTACAAGTGCTAAAGTGGCCCTTGTATACGAGATCCGAGACGTGTATAATGAGCCACGTTGGGAACACCCATTAAGCCACGTTGGCATGTGTTGTGGTGCATTTGCTCTGGGCGCTTGAAGATTGGGAGTGGGGGTTCAAAATCGTTAGGTCTTTGGGTTTGAATTTTCTACATTTAGTTACGTGCATCGACTCGTTATTCAACGAGGGCACTCTTTTTGGTGTTGGGGTGGAGAAGAGCACGTGTCAAAGATCCGGGCCATCCATCACGTACGTCATAATGTGAACATGCCGTATGCCAAAAATCAAGGTATTACACTGAAGAAATGAGACACACATGTGTATTGAATTTTAACTGTTGGACTTTTTTTTCTCTAAACTCCCATTATTTCGTAAGGCAAGTTTGATCCGTCTGATCAGCTGACCAACATTATATTCGTCCACGGCATGTTCAACGCGTACGATGACTGATAAATGGCCCAGAACTCTAACGTACGTGCTGTTTTCTCGGAAACGTATTGCTTCCCGGGACGATAATCCGTCCAGGGACTCTATGGGCCCACCTTGATGTATGTGTTTTATGCACTCCGTCCAAAGCTCTAGTGGACCCCACCATAATAAGCAGACGTGATAATTATTAGTTTGTCCCACATCGGTTGAGATGGGGCAGGGGATATGTCTTCATATATGAGGTGGGCAATGATCCAGGCTGAACCAAGTTAGCCCTAGTTTGGTTTGCTTGTTTTTGTGCCAACTCGGATTGGTTTGGATTTTGGGACAACCCATGCAGCCCAAGTTTGGTTTGCTCCAGAAAAATCTAGCTCAAGCTGGGATCGGCTTGGTTGAAAATTTTGAACCGAGCAAGGCCAGGCCGAGCTCAAACAAGTGGCGGCTATTTTTTTAGCTTGTTTATATAAATAGAAAAGAATTTAAAAAGTTAGAAAAAAAAGTACAAACATATGTACTATATAATGTTTAACATCCTCCAAAGGAGTGCAGCTTCAAAATAGACATGTAAGAGAATTTTCCAAACAAAAGTATGCAAGCGTAATTCTACAAGTGCAAGGAAACAGTGTGCATTCATGTATATGCACTATGTATTATCCATGTCATCATGTATATGCATTATACATGTTGTCCATCTGTTTTACAAATCATTTTTGGACATGATCCCAAAATGGATTCATATCCAAAGCTCAAGTGGATCACACCATAGGAAATGGTGTGCTTACAATCTACAAGCCGACTCAAGCCGAATCAAACCTAGCTAAATCAAATTGAGCCGAGCCAGTACTACCCTAGTTTGAGCTTAGTTTGTTCTTACAAACGAGCTTGACTTTGAGGTTCGGTTTGGTTTGAACTTCCATTCGAACCAATCCAAGTCGAGTTTTTTCAAACCAATCTGAACCAAGCTTTCAAGCTGGCTTGGTTTGTGCCCAACTCTACTTATGGGTTACTCCACCTAACAAGTTAGCTTTTTGATCTTTTGTGTGTGACACTATAGTGGCATCAGAGATTTTGGTTATTGGCCCAAAACATGCCCCAAGTCCATGTGGGAATGTGTGTTGCACCCCCCAAATTCTGTTATGGGGGGTTGTAGGTTTGTGCCATGTCAATTGGATGGGGCGGGAATATGCCTTCATATATCCTCAGGTTGCTCCACATATAGCCTTTTGGATGTGACACTACAATGATGACAAGCACAGTTGAAGCCTTCCTTGGCCTAGGTGATGTTCATTTGCCATCTAACATTTCTTGAGGTCATATAGATAGGGATGGGAGAACACAAATATCAATTTTTATTTTTATTATTTACACGCACAATCAAGCGGCTCCCAAGAAGTTTTCAATGCCTCATTTTTGGGTTTATACCGTAAAATGGTGTGAAAAATGCATGGATGGCATGCATAAAACCCATACATTACGCTAGGCCCCACAAAGACCTGTTTTGAGACCTCGGTTTTTTTTTTTTTTTTGGCTTTTCACACCCAACATCTTATGTGAATGCGACATTCAGCCCATCTTCATTAGGCGTACAACGCTTGTATTTTGTTAATTTATTAGTTCCCTCATATTATTTTCTTTGACGTGGCCCACCAGATGAGTGGATGGGGATGATTTTTGCATAAGGTAGTTGTGGACCCTCGCCGTTTCCTCGCTCCCACATGACGTTCTCGTCCCTTTCCCTTTCGAGAAAAGAGGGAGAGGATGCGTGAGTGCGAACCGCCGTTTGTGCCACTGGCTTGCCTCGTTCTCGAGGGCTTTGTTTGGTTGTCTTGTTTAAGCTGGATGTGTTTAAATGAGTTTATATAAGACCAAAGTCGCCACTAGCCAGTTATTTCGAATCTACAGTCGACTAGACCCCGTAGAAACGTTAGAAAAGGGGATCCGAAGATTCCTTCCTCTAAAATGACTCCTTTTGATCTGCGGCCAGAGATTCGAGGTAATGGATCACGGTTACAGGGTGGGAAGAGATTAAGCACCCCACAAACTGCCCGTACCGAAGTACGGTCTCTACTTCACAAAATCGATCTAATACTTGAAAGTCTGTTTTAATCCTCGTACATTCTCATAGATGACATGATGCATGAATGCAGGTCTGAACAGTAAGAGTTTCTGATGGGGAGGTTCTAATAACAGGCAAGCCCAGAGCATACGCTCGAACTGACAGGTGCTTAATATAAGATGTATGCAGTGTGTTTGAATAATCAAGGTGCTTTATAGTGAAGTATGAATGCAAGTCTGAACAGTAAGAGTTTTTGATGGGCAGGTTCCAATAACAGGCAAGCCCAGAGCATACGCTCGAATTGACAGGTGCTTAATATAAAACGTATGCAGTGTGTTTGAATAATCAAGGTGCTTTATAGTGAAGCATGAATGCAAGTCTGAACAGTAAGAGTTTCTGATGGGAAGGTTCCAATAACAGGCAAGCCCAGAGCATATGCTCGAACTGACAGGTGCTTAATATAAGACATATGCGGTGTGTTTGAATAATCAAGGTGATTGCAGTGAAGAGGGGGGTTGGAAGAAAAGTAAATGTTGCACTTATGCTAGATGCAAATGAAATGATGCTAGAAAAAGAGTAGCTGGATGGACGGAGGTGTCGCAAGGGTTGGCTTCGAGTGGCTGGATCAAGACTTAGATGGCCTGGGAGACTTGGACCAGTGGTCAGGCTGGGCTGGACCAGGGCTAGGATCTCCTCACTCGGGCTCTCCTTGGTGGAGGAATGGGCTAAAGGGTGGTGAAGGAAGCTCGAACGGACGGGCTCTCTTTGGCTGAGTTGCTGTGTTGAAATGAGAAGGGGAGGGGGGTATTTATAGTTGCGGGCAGTGGTAGAACCCGTAAATATTTTTGAGCGGCCCGCCCGTACGGTCACTCCTCGATTTCCAGCGCACGGTACGGTCGTTCCTCGGGGCTACTGTTTGGCTAGGTGGGTCGACTCAGTGAGTTAACTCAGCGGATTGACTCGGTGATTTGACTCAGCGGGTTGACTCGACGGGTTGACTCAGCGGGTTGACTCAGTGGGTTTGACTTTTTTAGGATTTTTTGACTGGATTTTCTTATGGGGGGTTTTTCAGGCTGATGTTTAGGGGTGGGTTGACTGGGTTCAGGCTTGAGTTGGGCTATGGATTGGGGCTTACAAGTGTGAGTTTGGCTGAGTTTGGACTTGGGATTTGGGGGTATGGTCCTCCATTCATCCAGCTATCTCTACCAACAGTGTAGCCGAAGGTGGGGTGTCTACATATGCCCCTCTTTGGCAGAGGTTGCTTACAACCGAATGCCAAAGCGAGTGGACACCCTTTTGACCCGGTCATTCATAGATCATGGTCTGAAATCTTTGCTTGCCTTTGCATCTGTGCCAGTTGATCGTTTGGAAACCAACCACTCGCACATACCGCGGGAGTTTGGAGAAAACGTTGTGATTGTCCCTGATTGCGCTGCAACCTGGGGTACCCAATCTCAACTCTTCCATTCCCGATCGGTACTAATATCGGAAAGGTATAGCAGAGCCTCTGCGTCGCTAGTCTTACGAGGATACTGACCCTGAGATTGATTATGTGATGTTTGATGTTTTCCCAGATCACTCCAGGAGTACTTGTTTCGCTTGACTGTCAAAGTGGTTAGACGCCCTGCGTCAGATAGTCTTACGGGATTCTACTACGCCGACTTGGACTCAATTAAGGTACTTCAGGCATCTACGCCTAGGTATGTGCGAGTGGACTCTTTTCACCCAATCTGCTGGTTTCGATGCTTAATTTGCAATTCATTCTTTCCTTGATTGTGGTCTGGAATCTTTGTTATCCTTTGTATCTGAGTCAGTTGATTGTTTGGAAATTGATAACTAGCTCATACCGCGGGAGTTTGGAGAAAACGTTGCGATTGTCCCTGCAGTTTGCTGCAACCTAGGTACCCAATCGCAACCCTTCTATTCCCGATCGGTACTAACATCGAAAATGTACAACAGAGCCTCTACGTTGCTAGTCTTACGAGGTTGCTGACCCTGAGACTGATTATGTGATATTTGATGTTTTTCCAGATCACTCCAAGAGTACTTGTTTCGCTTGACCGTCAAAGTGGTTAGACACCCTGCGTCAGATAGTTTTACGGGATTCTACTACGCCGACTTGGATTTAGTCAAGGTACTTTAGGCATCCACGCCTAGGTATGTACGGGTGAACTCTTTCCACCCAATCTGCTGATTTTGATACTTGGGTTACAATTCATCGTTTCCACCTGTTCAAATGGTTTCTTTGACCGAGCCTTTTGGCTTTCATCTTTTCGTATCTTGGCATGTAGTACGACCGCACTGACACTGAAGTTCAGTTCGACCGTACTTTGAGTGCATTGGATCCTATGGTCTCCGGGGAAACCGTGAGACATTGGATCTTATTTGATTTTTGCGTTGGCTCCTACGCAGAGATATGGAAGATCTCCTGGTGTGTTGGAGGCAGAACGCTTTACTGGGAAAAATATTTTTTGAATTTTTTAAAAGATACCCACTCTGCGGAGTGATACTCCGTGGGGTTTTTATTTACAAATAGGAATATTTTTTATCTTTTTGAAATGGAAATCTGGTCTGCACGTGCCTTCATTAGGGATGCCTGTGGGGTCTTTGGCTAACCGACTTTATTTTGAAAGCAAGTAAACATGATGATTGATGCGATGGATGCTGATGCATGGAGATGCATGATGAATGCATGGCTTGGCTCATTCTCTTTTAGTTTGATGATTTTGCTTTTGCTGGAGATGCAGAGAATTTTGAGCTTATTGCTTGCAGGGTTGTGCTTCCTTGGGGTTTTTCTTTGTTTTTTTTATACGGGCGTTTGGTCAGCGGGTTGGTCAAAATCCTGACCAGTGATCGATCAGGTCCATCGTCCCAAGATGCTGTTTCTTTGCTAATGAGAATGTACGAGGATGTTATCCAACTTCAAGATGTTCTTCTGGACATAAATGCTATTGAGACGGTGCTTAGTCACCGGTTTTGGTCAAGATTCCAAATTGCGAGCGATTGGATCCGTCATCCCAAATTGTGAAGTGAGCGGAGTTCAAGACTCCTAAAGTGTGGTGTTGGGGGCTAGTGATAATTTTTTGTGATTTTTGTAAATATGCGGTCCGAATCTTTACTTGAGTAGTCAGGATAGAGGTCGGTTATTGAAAACAAAGGAAATATTTTTGTGATTTTTGAAAATATTTGATTTGAAAGCAAGGAATTTTTTTTTTTTTGTGATTTTGGCAAATATCTGATTTGAAAGCAAGGAAAATATATTTTTGTGATTTTTGTAAATATTTGATTTGAAAGCAAGGGACATATTTTTTTTGTGATTTTTGCAAATATTTGATTTGAAAGCAAGGGAAATATTTTGTGATTTTTGAAAAGGTGATTTTGCAATATTTTTTGTATTTTTGTGATTTTTACAAATATTTGATTTGAAAGCAAGGGACATTTTTTTGTGATTTTTGCAAATATTTGATTTGAAAGCAAGGGAAATCTTTTGTGATTTTTGAAAAGGTGATTTTGCAATGTTTTTTGTATTTTTGTGATTTTTATGAAATGTAGGGAAAAGTATGGAATTTTCATCCACTTCCAGCTTCTACTGCTGGTAAGGCACCCGATCCATTTTACGTCAGCGAGCAAGACGAGTCTCACACAGTTAAGTGCCGTAGTTTTACATCTTCGGATGAGGGGATTTTGAGGGTTTTCAGTCAACACACCCACAAAGTTGCCTGTTCCTCATGTGCAATGCACATAGACCACGTATCGTCCGACGGACTCCTTCGGCCATAAAATGAGCCACATCCTCACATTTCCCTTAGTCAATCCAGTTTGGGGCCTTACGTTGCTCGCAATTCCTTGAGGGTGCGCTCCACCTCCCAACAACCTTAATCGCCTTCATGAGTTTTAGGAACAGGGAACATCCGTCAAATTCAACAGCGACTTCCAAATCAAGGTTGTCTATCACGGTGCGTTCAACACGAACAGGATTGCGGAGTTCTGCCCGCCTCAGCCCTTACATGTTTAAAAGATTCCAGACACCCGTACGATCAAGTGTCAGCCATGTCCGGAACAGGTTAGGAAAGAAAGCCCCCGAGAAGTTAATCCCAGTGTAGTTTTAGGTCTTCGGACCGCTGGGGATGAATTTGTGCAGTTGAAATTGATGGCAAAATATTTTTTTTATTTTTGAAAAGGTTCCAGAGTTCAACTCAAGTAATCGAAGTTAATGCTGGTTTTATGGAAAGCTTGAAATCTTTTTGGTATTTTTGGAAATGATCCAGGTCATCTGATCCTAGCTTGAACGGCTGGGATCGATGCTGGTTTTTATTAAAAATCTCTCGGGATGTTGATCCCGACGTAGTTTAAGGTCTTCGGACCTAAAAAAAAAAACTTTATGTACATGCTGAAAGTACATTCTTTTTTGTGATTTTTCGAAAAATGTTCCAGACTGTTAAATCTCAGTTTGAACTATCAAGATTAACACTGATTTTTATTGAAAACCTCTTGGGATGTTGATCCCGACGTAGTTTAAGGTCTTCGGACCACAAAACATGTAGCGGGGCTGGTGATATATTTTTGTGATTTTGAAAAGTGTTCTGAGTCATCGATTCTGATTTTGATGGTTGAGATCGATGCCCATTTTTATTAAAAATCCCTCGGGATCTTGATCCCGACGTAGTTTAAGGTCTTCGGACCAAAAATATGTACAAGCGATGCTGGAAATCACATTTTTTTGTTTTTTAGAAAATGTCCGGAGTCATCAGGCCTTAATGAAGACCGATGCCGGTTTTTATTGAAAATCTCTCGGGATATTGATCCCGACGTAATTTAAGGTCTTCGGACCACACTATGTGCAAGCTGAAAATACATTCTTTTTTATGATTTTTTTGAAATGATCCAGGTTGTTGAATCTCAATTTGAACTACCAAGATTAACACTGGTTTTTATTGAAAACCTCTCGGGATGTTGATCCCGACGTAGTTTAAGGTCTTCGGACCAAATTTTGTACAAAACAGGGAAAACGTATATATATATATATATATATATATATATATATATATATATATATATATATATATATATATATATATATATATATTGGAAAATGTCCGGTGTCAGCGGATCTTGATTCGATCCAAACTGATGCCGGTTTTTATTGAAAGTCTCTCGGGATATTAATCCTGACGTAGTTTAAGGTATTCGGACCCAAAAACTGTACATGTAAACAGTAATCAAGGGCGGAGATTCTTGAGATTCTTCTTGGAATGGTTTGGATCATATGGTCATGCCTTTGAATGGTTGTGATCACTGTTTGACCAAGTCAATTTTTTCTTTCTTTTCCTTGAAAATTCCATGGAGCTTTTCCATATCATCAAGCCAATTTCTCACAAACTTCTCACAAGATGAGATTTTGGTGAGATTTCTTATTTTTTTCTCACCATTCTCTTCCATCACTTCACTCTTACAAGGAGGTACAAGATTCACTTGCAACCACCCTTCCCAATGAGGAGTTCTTCCCAATGAGAGAGGAGGAGAGGTCGTTTCAACTAGGTGGGAGGTAGGATGGCCCCCTGGGCGCCGCCCGGACCGCCTCTGACCCCTGGTTTCTTCAGTGGGTTGGGTAAAGGGGTGCACCCCCCTTTTCTATATAACATGGGGCACCCTTGCCCCTTCCAACGTGCAATCTCTCTCTTTTCTTTCTCATACTCTCTCTTCTTCAAAGTTTTCTCTCTCCTCTTGGTGGTTCTTTGCGTCTCTCAAGTGGTGGGCCTTAGAGAAGTTTTGATACAGCAAGGTGGTCCTTCTTTTGTGAGTGGTAAAGGTATGGACCACTCCCTTTCTCTTTGTTGTCCTTTTCCTTCTTCATTATCTCTTCTCATGGTTCTTTCTTTTTCCATGTAGCTATTTCAAAAGAGGTGAAGGTGGGCCCAAGTGTTCTTGACCTTTTTCTAGACCCCCAATCTCTTTCAAAGGTGGTGCATGGAGAAGGACATTACAAGCTTTCCATTTCATTTTTCCTTTTTTTCTTTTCACACTTCCTTCATGTGTATGTAAAGGGTAATTTTGCCATGTCCATCAAGTGTGCATGGCAAAATATACTATCTTTTTCATGGGAGTTGGGCCTCTTTTCATATGTATCAAATGGGCTCAAAGTGAAGTCATGGGCCTTGGTGTATTTGATGGGCCCCATGCTTCATTTTGGGCTCTCTCTTACTTTCCCTTTCTTGTCATTTCCTTTGAAGCTTTCTTTTCTTTTCCATTTTCTCTTCAAGGTTTGGGCCCATGGGAATGGTAGGGCCCATCTCAAGTTTTGGGTTCATGGGACTCACTTTGGGTGGCCCCATCTTTCTTCACATATGTATGGACCAAGGTGACTAGCCCATTCTTCACTTGGATCTCAAGTGGGCTAGATTTCTTAGTTGGGCCTTTATGGACAAGTAGCCCAAATCTTCCACCATCTCTTGATTATGATGTACATCCTTGTACAAAGTGTGGTGGGTTCCTTGGAGCTTTTCCATATGGATGGGCTTTTGGGCCTTTATTGAAGCTTGGATTTCTTTGGACCATGTGTGCACCATTACACTTTGTCTATGTAAGCTTTTTTCCTTTCATGCTTTTTCTTTTGATGGATGGAGGACTTGAGTTGCTTGACCATCTACAAGTCCCATGAGTAGATTGTTTCAACAATCTCACTAAGTTCAAATGGTTTTTTCTTGTGGGAGGAAAGTGGTCTTCAAGAGTTTCCTAAAATGTTATCAATCTCAAATGGATGACCAGAGTCGCCACTAGCCAGTTATTTCGAATCTACAGTCGGCTAGACCCCTTAGAAACGTTGGAGAAGGGGATCCAAAGATTCCTTCCTCTAAAATGACTCCTTTTGATCTGCGGCCAGAGATTCGAGGTAAGGGATCACGGTTACAGGGTGGGAAGAGGTTAAGCACCCCACACACTGCCCGTACCGAAGTACGGTCTCTACTTCACAGAATCGATCTAATACTTGAAAGTCTGTTTTAATCCTCGTACATTCTCATAGATGACATGATGCATGAATGCAGGTCTGAACAGTAAGAGTTTCTGATGGGGAGGTTCCAATAACAGGCAAACCCAGAGCATACGCTCGAACTGACAGGTGCTTAATATAAGACGTATGCAGTGTGTTTGAATAATCAAGGTGCTTTATAGTGAAGCATGAATGCAAGTCTGAACAGTAAGAGCTTCTGATGGGCAGGTTCCAATAACAGGCAAGCCCAGAGCATACGCTTGAACTGACAGGTGCTTAATATAAGACGTATGCAGTGTGTTTGAATAATCAAGGTGCTTTATAGTGAAGCATGAATACAAGTCTGAACAGTAAGAGTTTCTGATGGGCAGGTTCCAATAACAGGCAAGTCCAGAGCATACTCTCGAACTGACAGGTGCTTAATATAAGACGTATGCAGTGTGTTTGAATAATCAAGGTGATTGTAGTGAAGTAGGGGGGTTGGAAGAAAAGTAAATGTTGCACTTATGCTAGATGCAAATGAAATGATGCTGGAAAAAGAGTAGCTGAATGGACGGAGGTGTCGCAAGGGTTGGCTTCGAGTGGCTGGATCAAGACTTAGATGGCTTGGGAGACTTAGACCAGTGGTCAAGCTGGGCTGGACCAGGGCTAGGATCTCTTCACTCGGGCTCTCCTTGGTGGAGGAATGGGCTAAAGGGTGGAGAAGGAAGCTCGAACGGACGGGCTCTCTCTGGTTGAGTTGCTGTGTTGAAATGAGAAGAGGAGGGGGGTATTTATAGCAGCGGGCAGTGGCAGAACCCGTAAATATTTTTGGGCGGCCCGTTGTGGGCCGCCCGTACGGTCACTCCTCAATTTCCAGCACGCGGTACGGTCGTTCCTCGGGGCTGCTGTTTGGCTTGGTGGGTCGACTCGGTGATTTGACTCGGCGGGTTGACTCGGTGTTTTGACTCGATGAGTTGACTCAGCGGGTTGACTCAGTGGGTTGACTTAGTGAGTTTGACTTTTTAAGGATTTTTTGACTGGCTTTTCTTATGAGGAGTTTTTCAGGCTGATGTTTAGGGGTGGGTTGACTGGGTTCAGGCTTGAGTTGGGCTATGGATTGGGGCTTACAAGGGTGAATTTGGTTGAGTTTGGACTTGGAATTTGGGGGTATGGTCCTCCATTCATCCAGCTATCTCTACCAATAGTGTAGCCGAAGGTGGGGTGTCTACAGTAGTCCTTGTGGTGGGTCCAACCTATTGAACGGGTTGGATGTTTTACGCACATAATAGGTTGAAAGTTATCCATTAGGTGGACGGAGATTTATAGCCCAACGGGTTGGATGTTTACCGGATGTTCAGAGCATCCCCAAAAATATCTCCATACAAATCATTCACACTATCTTAAACCATGGTTAGACTTTGATATTTCTATGTAATGATAGGTTCTGTGAAATTGTAGTGCACGGCCCATCTAGGCTTTGATCTTTCTATCTAATGATAGATTCTGTGAAATTGTAGTGCACGGCACATCTGTGATGGGAGGTGACATCTTGGATTGGATTGCCAAATCATGGACCTCACTCGCACGAGCCGAAAACATCCACCAGTAATGCGCCGTGTGATTGTGTCAGACATGAGACCATAGTGAAAATGAGAGATTTCAACATGCACAAATGGTGCATTCTCATTAGGTGAGCAATTCCTACTTTCAATAAAAAAAAAAAAAAAAAAATCATAAATAATGTATAAGTATTATTTTAGATATCTTCAAACCATTGGTTGGCTACCAAGTCAAGGAGACCACATCAGAGGCGTTACATGTTGTTGTCTCATTTATAACGTATAGCCCCACGATACATTAATCATCAATGCTATACATCTTATGGGGCCTACTGATTGTTTTGGAATAAAATGGCGACGATTACATCTGAACGTACTTCCAGTCGAGCTGTGGGACCTACAGTGATGTGTGAGTTCCATCCAGGCCATCCATTTGATGCACATCCCATCTTACCATCTCAGGTGGGCCACACCAATGGGAACACTTTGGGACAATTGGGAGCGGGGCCGCCATAGAAACTTGCAGAGGGATTGTTGTGTTCAATAAGGTTGTGCATATGCCATCCAACCATTCGCCAGGTGCACCCCACAAGGATGAGCGGCCACGCCAAAAAACTCCGGCTATTTCAAGACTCAGGTGGGCCGCCGCAGGTGAATATTAGCATGACGTACATCACCCACGTAAACGTAAATCTCAATTATCTCATAACTGGGCTCTTCCAGACTTGGGACCAGCCCGGGGAAGATGATACAGTATGTAGAACCATCTTTCCCAGCATATACATGGCATGTGGTGTGCAAGTTGGGGCCGTCTATCTTGTGGGCTCAACCGTGGATGGCTTATGTTTTTAAAAAAACCACCTTTATCAGTCATCACTGCAATCCATATTTTTCTACACTTGTCCATTTTGAATGTTCCACAGTTAATTTTCCGTTTTCTACCATAATTTGAAGGCCACATATCACATGACTATCAACTGGGATCACCTGCCCATCCCTATGCAATTTGGACCATTAAAAGTGGGTCCATTGAATTATCTGCATTCTTTACAAACTAGGTCCAGTCAGTAACAAATCATTTGCTATTGCATGTCACTTTTGCTAATCGAACGCCACCAGTTCTACACTTATAAACGGCCCAGATGTTTGATTTGTCCTCTGGCCCACCAACTTGGCCAACAATTCCTAAAAGATCATTACAAGATTGGCCACATAGACCATAGAGAAACACAAGAACAAAGACACCCAGTCTGTCCCCTATTTACGCTGATACTTCCTATTCTAACAAGAGGTGGATCCTGGTGCGTATAGCATCTAGCCCGTCAAGGGGCTGCACAACATTCGTCTAGCCCATAAAATGTGGGACACCATGAAAATTATGGGCCACAAATCAGGTCAATCCAACCATCATGTGGGCCACCATATGAATTTGGAGCTTGTTGATGAATGTCCATTGGTTTCCATCTACACTGGAGCTGGGGCTGTCAATGGCCACTTATCCCATAACAGGCAGTTGTTTGGACAGGCCCCACCGTGATCTTTATATAAAATACATTTAGACCATCAGGTGTGTCACCTCATTTTAGGCCAATGCCCCAAATATCACCCCATCCTGGACCACATGATTGGAAAATTCGCAGGCAACAATGGCCCTCGAAACTGTTTTCCCTTGGTATTGCCACCTAAATCATGGACGGACCGCTTGTTAGGCTTCAAGCCTAAATTTTGGTGTGGCATATGATGATTGGAGTAGATTTCATATAATCATCACAGTGGGCCCTGTAACAATCAAGGGTCAATGTCTCTTCCAACTGTTTTCTTTGGTGTGGCCCACCTGAATCACAAGTCAGCATGATTTTTTGGTTCTGGGCCTAAAATGGGATTATGCATCTAATGGTCAGAGTCGATTTTGCATACACATCATGGTGGGCTCTGTAAAAAAACTGAGTCCCAGCATCCCTCTACAACTGAGCAGAGACAAATCATGTTGTAGAGGCTCTTGATTTTGACAGGGCCCACCATGATGCATATCAACCTGCACTGTCCAATTAATAGTTCCAGTCTGGATCATGGGCCAAAACTGATAGATTGGACCATCCTAACTGTTTGATTAATTGGCTAACTTTCCTATTCAATGCTAAAAATCATGTTGATGAGCATCCAATTCTCAGGGCATCCCATCATAGAGGGACCTATGAGATCAACAGTCTAGACCACTCGACCATGGGGCCAAACATGGATGGGCTTCACCACACACCACGTGATTTTCAAACGTCAAAATCCTTGATTATCTATTAGTATTATTATTATTTATTTTTGAAGATTTCATCAAGCATCTATCTATAGGTATGTACGCCAGCTTCGTGCAATCAATATGACAATCATGATATGATCCACCCACAAGACGGTCCACAAGATTTTATAAAACAACCAACATTTGCCATAGAAGTTTCTATGGCATAGAAACCAAATGTTGGTTCCTGCTATAACAGCCACTTAAAACTCACGACCATGGATTTTTATCAGACACTTAAACTTCCCATTTGGTGGATTTCAACATCAAATCCCACCATCATCACCAGTCTAAATCCGAATAAATACTAATAGAGTAATAACAGCATTCGATGGGTTCAGAGTTTTACCAGTTCTAATGAGCAATCACTGAGCACTAAGAACTTCAATCTCAAAGACCAAAACCGAGTTGGGTAGTATCCCCCAAGCTGGAAATCCTTTGGGACCATAGGCGTAGTCTGGGGAGCACTGCAAATTCATTTAACAAGACAATGTTAGGAGTCTGTTGTAAGTATTGGAGAATGGCTTAACAAAATCAGAGGGATTGAGATAAAATGGGATAAAACAAATAATCAGTTTAAAATTAGGAACAGGACAATAAAATTAGGTTAGGGAAAATCTCAATGCGAACCAACTCCCGATCACTGAATTGATGTTTCAAAGCAAACATCGTAAACCACATCAAAAGAGGAATTTTACCTGAAGACGGGCAACTTCTCCCAACTGCATGCCCAACACACCTTCATCCCATCCTACACATGATTAAAGGACAAGTAATTTAATGCCATTATGAATAAAGCTTACCTAAAAGCCTAAGGTCCAGTTTGGTGGATGCCAAAAAATGAGTTCATCTCATTTTAGTTTATCATAAAAGGTCGGATCCAATCCAAATGCTTGTAGGATAAAGCATAACATACAAATTGCCATGTGGGGCCACCGTGTATGTTTTCATGACATCCAATCCATACAAATAACACTGCTCAAAGAAAATATCATTCAATTGTGTCTTATTCCATAAGCCAATGCCTTACTTTCCAAGGTTTCCTCCCTAAGAAAATCTCTAGCATAATCTAAGGAATTTAAAAATATAATTCGTTGCTAGCCAAGATCTCAAAATTAAGAAAACTCTTCAACATGAAAATCTAATAATGCTTATTTCCTAGCATAGAGATATTTTCCTGACAAAGAAGTATGAAAGATAGGAAATTAGGAACAACCTCAAAAAGGATATGGGGCCTTTTCTGTGCACACATGTGGTATATGGCGCAATTACATCAATCGCGCCCCCCCCCCCCCCCCCCCCCCCCCCCCCAATCGAAAAACT
Source organism: Liriodendron chinense (assembly GCA_003013855.2). Classification (NCBI taxonomy): domain Eukaryota; kingdom Viridiplantae; phylum Streptophyta; class Magnoliopsida; order Magnoliales; family Magnoliaceae; genus Liriodendron; species Liriodendron chinense. The sequence goes on along the minus strand of PVNU02002560.1, from coordinate 584,252 downwards.
CGGCTCCATCGAGCTAATGGCAATGTGTTCCTCATATAGCTCCAAGTTGATGTGCTTGAAATTGTCTATTAATATCCATGTGTTGTTGGATCTTGATCGGTCCTTCCACTTGACGAGAAACTTTTGATACCCTTAAGTGTTTGGAAACTATCTAATCGTAAAACACATTTTCAATAATTTCTTTGAACTAGCGTGGTACTTCGGGTATTCGGATAGCTCGTTCTTCTCTGCTCTCTTCTTTGGGATTTTTACCGCAATAGCCCCTAGGTGTGGCTATTTTTACAAAAAGTCCAATTTCTCATGAGGCTCATAATTTTTTGCCTTTTCACAAGAAATTGCAAAACTTTCGGTCGAAAATGCCCCTCTAACCACTTGCTCCTGCGTATATCCATGAAGAGGCAGAAGCCCTCTTGGGCATTACAAAGGGGCCCAACCGTGATACATATGTTACGTCCATCCTTTTTGCCATATCATTTTAGGCCATGGGCCCCAACTCTAAGACATATCCAGATCACAGGTGGGCCATGCTATAGGGAACAGTTAGGACAATGACATCCATTACTGAAACCTTGCTAGGCCCCACTATGATGTTTCTTTGCCATCAAACCTTGGGCAGAGGCCACATGGCTTGATTTAAGGGAAAACACAAATATCAACTGGATTCAGAACTCTGGTGGACCACACCATGGGAAACGGTGGAGATTGAACGACCACCAATGGAAACAGGTGGGGCCACTGCTGTTGCACGTGTGGGGACCCACTGTGAGGTTTATATGCCACATAACTTGTTGATAAGGTCATGTAGACCTAGATGAAGAGACCATACAAATACCAGCTCAATACAAAGCTTCTAAGGGCCACACAAGTTGGCCTCGCTGTAGGCAGCGTGCCTTGGTACGTTGCCCAGCAATGGCCCACCTCGTGGGATCCACCCTGATGTCTGTGTTTCATCTAAGCTGTCTATCCATTTTGCCATATCATTCTAAGGCATGGGCCCAAAAATGAATCAAATACAAATCTCAGGCAGGCCACACCAACTGGAACAGTGGGGACAATGATGTCCACCATTGAAGCCTTCCCAAGCCTTCCTCCTAGGTGGATCCCCCTGAGAACTATGAATCTCACTTGGGGGTGGTGGATCCCCCCTAAGCATTGTGGATCTCACTTGGTGCTCAGGTGGGATCTAAAGTGCTCAAGGGGAGCCCACAGTGCTCATCCAGGTCAATGTGACCTTATCAACAGGTTAGTTGGCATATAAACCTCACAATGGGGGTCCACACGTGCAGTAGCGGTGGCCCCACCCGTTTCCAGTGGTGGTCATTCAATCTCCACTATTTCCCATGGTGTGGTTCACCAGAGTTTTGAATCCAGCTAATATTTGTGTTTTCCGTTAAGCTAGGCCACGTGGCCTCTGCCCAAGGTTTGATGGCAAAGAAACATCATAATGGGGCTTAGCAAGGTTTCAACAGTAGACGTCATTGTCCCAATTGTTCCCTATGATGTGGCCAACCTACGATCTGGATATGTCTCAGAGTAGGGCCCATGGCCTAAAATGATCTAGCAAAAAGGATGGATGGTGTGGATGTAACATATGTATAATGGTGGGGCCCACGGTGGAGCCCCTTTGTAACGCCCAAGAGGGCTTCCGCCTCTTCATGAACGTATGCAAGAGCAGGTGGTCAGAGGGGCATTTTCAACCGAAAGTTTTGCAATTTCTCATGAAAAGGCCAAAAAAGATGAGCCTCATGAGAAATTGGACTTTTTTTTTTGTGTAAAAATAGCCACACTTGGGGGCTATTGCAGTAAAAATCCCCTCTTCTTTATGATGTCCAAGATAAACTATAAGGTCTTCCACATTGAAAACGGAGCTCATCTTCTTTTCGGGTTGAAGCTCGATTAGGTATGCATTATTCACATAGCTTTTTTAAAACACTACGAAGGACCCACCTTTTGGAGTGGATCTTGGTGTAAGTGTTTGCTGGAAACCTCTTAAGTTTGAGCTCCATAACCCTATCCCCTTCTTGAAATTGTGCAAATGTTGTAGAACAGCTACATGCTCCTTATAATTTTCGTTACTAAAGGCACTATTCCACCCGACTTCCTCATCTCCTACATATACCATGCAAAAGCTACAACGTCCTAGCTCAATCGAGTCACAATTGGAATGAGACTATATCAATAAGTTGTCGAGATAGTATACCAAATGCAATTTTGAAAGGAGAGTTCCACGGTGAGGTTCACAGAGCTGTTATAGACAAACTCAGCTTGTGGTAACATGGTATCTCATGAATTTATGTGATCACTAACCAAAAATCAAGTAGATTCCCAAGACTGTGGTTGACGACCATAGTCTGTTCATTTATTTGTGGATGAGAAGACTTGAGAACTTTAATTTAGTTCACATCTTTTTTTTTTTTTTTTTGTTGAAAGATTAATTTAGTTCACACATCTTAGACCACAAAGTTCATTAGAAGTAGCTCATAAGGGATAAAACACCATGTAAACGAATCAACTCTTTGAAGAAAACATTGGCGATGCATAGGGCATTCGATGTCTTCTTACAAGGGGATGAAATGAACTAACTTAGAAAACCTGTCGACCACAATGTAAATAGAGTCATAATCATGTTGAGTCTTAGGTAATCCTAGAACGAAATCCATGCCGATGTCTTCCCATTGAGCATCAAGCACAGGTGGAGTAAAAAGAACAATATTTTACTTGTTACCTTTGCCTAGTTGATAGACTCGACACTTTCGAATGATGATTTCAACATTTTTTTTCAAACCCAACCAATAGAAACAGTCCTTGACCTAGGTTGTCGTCTTGTCAATGCCTAAGTGACCACCAAGGCCACCTGAATAAAGCTCTCGTATCATAAGCTCTTGTAAAGAGAATTTAGGAAGACACAATCTAAAAAATCATATAATAAGTACCTATCGTGCAAGCTATATCGTTGATACTCAATGCTTAAGCCAAAAGATAGTATTGAAAATACTTTCCCAAAATCATCATTTGTTGCATGGTCTCTTAAGTTCCTCAAACCCAACAAGACTGACCAAGTAGACAATGGATATGATTTTCGACTAAGGGCATTTGCTACCTTATTTTCTAGGATGGTTGATGCTTAAGGTTGAATGTGTAACTCTTGAATACATGCACTCTACTTAGGACGCCTTGTGCTCAATTTCTTCTACGAATTCAAATAACGGAACACCCTGTGATTATAATAGAGCACAAACTCCCAATGAATGAAGTAATGGTGCCAATGTTTCAAAGCCTATCCAACAACATAAAACTCCACGCCATATGTAAAATACATTTTTGTGCCTCATTGAATTTTTCATAGAAGAAAGCTATCGAATGTCCTTCTTGACTAAGGACGCCTCCTATGTCTATGTGGAATGCATCACAAGCAACCTTTGAATACCTACCCAAAATCAGGAAACTTGAGAATCAAAGCTTCAGTAAATTTTGCTTGATTTCTTAAAATGCCTTTGATGCTACTTTGGTCCACTCTATGGTATGACCTTCATACGCTTGGTAATGGGTTCCATGATGGAACTAAAATTCTGAATAAATCTTCGATAAAACATCGCTAGCTCATGAGAACCACAACCCTCGTGAATACTCGTGGGGGTACACCAGTTAACAATAGCCCTTATCTTTGTAGGTTCAACCTTTATGCCTTCAGTTGAAATGACAAACCCTATAAAGATCATGTTGGAACTCATAAACTTCTTCAAATTGATATAGAGTTTCTCGTGGTGTGATACTCTCATCACCTGGCAAAGATGGATCAAATGATCTTCTTGTGAACAGCTATAAATGAGGATGTTGTAGAAGTCCACGACAACGAACTTGCCTATGGATGGTTGTAGAATTTGCGTCATCACCCGCATGAACATACTAGGTGTGTTTGTCATACCGAAAGGCATAAGTAGCCACTCAGACAACCCATCACTTGTTTTAAAAGAGGTATTCCACTCATCCTCGGGACATTCTTATTTGGTGATACCCGCTTCACAAATCAATCTTCAAAAATATTGTAGGTGTAGGAAAATGGTATTTTACTAGGGGGCCGTTTGGCATCTCTACTCTAATTCAATAAGAGCTACTTTAATAAGCTCTTTTTGTTCTAGATCTTGTTTTAAATAAGCCCGTTTGGTAAAATCTCCAAAAAAAACTCTTATTTAAAATAAGCACGTTTGGTGAAACTTTCCAATAAGAGCTTAAGGGTAGTTGATGCCATTTTAAAAGATTACAACAACTTAAATATAAGAGCGATCCAAATTGTTGTTTGGGTGGAGCGCCCATCATATGGGGCCAGCATCAATGCTAATTGTCCTTTATGTGGGGCCCCTCAATGTCCACTACCCATCACCATAACGTGGACTCCACATTTGATGTGTCCATAGTGTGGGCCCTACCTTTGAAGTGTATTGTCCATCATGTGGGGCCCAGTTTTGATATACCATTCATCATGTGAGGTGCACCTTCTATATGGATCATCCATCATACGGCCCACCTTGGATATGGGTCATCCATCATGAGAGACCTTGGATGTGGACCGTCCATTAGGTGGGGCCCACTTGATGTCAACTGTCCATTATGAGGGGCCACACTTTTATGTGAGTCATCTATCATGTGAAGCCCACTTCGACCATTATGTGGGTCCACCTTGATGTGGACCATTCTTTGTGTGGGCCCCACCTTCATTATGGGTCGTTCATCATGTGAGCACATCTTTGATATCAACTGACCATCGTGTGGGCCCACCTTCAATGACCATCATCCAACATGTGGATCCCACCTTTGACGTAGACTGCCATTTAAATGGGACCTACTTGATGTGCATGTTCTGTCATGCTAGGCCACACTTAGATGTGGGCCATCTATCATGTGGGGCCTACCTTTGATGTGAACCTTCCATTACGTGGGCCCACCTTGATGTGGGGCCCCACTTCAATATGAGTCATTCATTACGAGGGGCCCATCTTCGATGTCCACCACCCATCATGTGGGTCCTACCTTTGTTGTGGACCACTATCATGTGGGGCCCACATCAAGTAGGTAGTCCATCATGTGGGACCCATTTGATGTCCCCCATCCATCATGTAGGTCCCACCTTGGCTGAGGACTGTCCATCATGTGGGGTCCAACCTTCAATATGGGTCATTCATCATGTAGGCCCACCTTTAATGTCAACCTTCCATCATGTGGTCCGACATTCAATATCCACCATCCATCACTTGGATCCTACCTTTGATGTGATCCATCCATCATGTGGGTCCCACCTTTGTTGTGGACCATCTATCATGCGGGGCCCACTTGATGTGGATAGTCCATGTGGGACCCACCTTTGATGTCCACCATCCATCATGTAGGTCCCACCTTTGCTATGGACCATCCATCATGTGGAGCCCAACCTTCAATATGGGTCATTCATCATGTGGTCCCACATTTAATGTCAATCTTCCATCATGTGGTCCCACATTCAATGTCCACCATCCATCATGTGGGTCCCACCTTTGCTATGAACCATTCATCATATGGGGCCCACTTGATGTGGATAGTCCATCCATCATGCGGGGCCACATTTTAATGTGGGTCATCCATCATGTGGGACCCACCTTTGGTGGTCACCGTCAATCATGTGGGGCCCAACCTTCAATATGGGTTGTTCATTATGTGGGCCTACCTTTGATGTCAACCTTCCATCAAGCGATCCCACCTTCAATGTCCCCCATCCATGATGTAGGTCCCACCTTTGATGTGGGCGTTCATCATGTGGGGCCCACCTTTAATGTGACCATGCATTATGTAAGCCCACCTTGATGTGGAAACCCACCTTAAATATGGGTTATTCATCTTGTGGGCCCACCTTAGAGATATTCTAAAGAAGAGAAGAGGGCAAGATGGGAATTACTTAAAAAGTTTAAGGACAAACTTGTCCAAAAATTAATTAAAAATGTCTACCCGCTTAAGCTAAATAAGCTCTTAAATAAAAAGTGACCTCCCTATCACTTATTATTTAAGAGCTTTTTTGCTAGTTTTTTAAAAAATAAGCTCTAAATTGAATGCTTTACCAAACGGTCTATTTTCATAATAAGAGCTTAGTTTTTTAGAATAAGCAAATAAGCTCTTATTAGTAGATTTACCAAACGCCCCCTAGGTGTAGGATAGGGAAATGGTATTTTACTGTTATCTTGTTGATCGCGCGACTATCCACACATCCTCCAACAATCATCCTTCTTTGGTGTCAATAACGCCGGCAAGACACATAAGCTGAGGCTATCGAAAATGAAAGCCTTAGCTAACAATTCCTTCACCTGCCGAAGAAGCTCAACATGTTTTGTTGGGTTCATTTTGTATGCCGGTAGATTTGATAATGGCGCTCCAAATATGAAACTAATCACGTGTTGAATGTCACACATGGGTAGAAGCTCGTTGTTATTTCGTATGGGACTAGATCCTGAAATTGGGCCAAAATATCTTGAATCTCAAGTGGTTGGATAAAAACATCACTAGTTGGATCGGGTCTTGAATTCGCATCCTAGCATAGCATACACGATTCTCATTCTCAATTTTCCTCCACGAATCGGGTAATACTAAACATTGTGAAAGCTGGTTTTGCCTCTTCAGCTTTGTCATCTCTTATAGAGTTGAGAGTGATGGGCTTTCCAAAGTTGTACATGTTCTTGCGACCGTTATGAGTCACATCGCTATCATACATCCACATGCGCCTCAATAATATATGTGTGACTTTCATTAAAATGATGTCACACCAAAGTGATTCTTCACAACAACCCAAGGAGAAGTTCACTAAGCACCATTGGTCACGGGGATGAACATGTTATTCACCCATGCAATCTTATACAGCTTAGGATGCTTTTGAGTCTTCTTCTTCAACTTGTCTATCATACTTTACGATGCCATGTTCATACTAGTGTATGAAAGATGTTGCTTCTCAACCAGTTTTCTTAGGACTCATCTTTTAGTGCTGTCAAAATCCTCCTGATCACCAATGATAACTTCTTTTCCTTGAGGACATCCATGCCTTTAAAAAGTTCCTAATTGTCATCTTCTGGATTGCTTTCATCTTCACCTTCCACTTAGCTTTCAACGAAGTATTATTTGTATCATTCACCTTCGAATGGTCACCAATTCTCTAAATATTGAACCATAGTCCATTGCAATAACACGCCACTTGTTGCTTTCCTGTCTTCAATCAAGCGACAACGAATCACTAATTTATAATAACATTGCGTGTATTCCCCCCTAGTCAGATTGTCTTATTGTAGTGTGAAGAGCTCCTAGAAGGAAGTCATCTCATAATCCAACGGCAGAAACCTCTATTTCAGTCTCACTCTAATCTCCTCTCAATTGCCTATGGGAGGAAAGTCACATTGCTACAAGTCTTCTTCAACAATGTACCACCGATCTTGGACCATGCCCTTGAATTTTAGGGCAGCAAATGTAGCTTTTCTTCTATTTCATACCAGTGGAAATACTGCTCCATTGACTTTAGACAGTCATTGAACACCTTGGCATCCAAATTACCATCGCAATTCCTAATCTCAATCTTAACATGTATGGCGGGATCCGCAGTGCAAACATTCCATGCTCCTTTTTCAGGATAATTTGGATAGTCCTAGTGGAGGTCGTACATTCCTCTTGTTCCCGGCTGTGCATAGCAATGTTGTTGGAACCTATAGCTCAACTCATACTCATGGAAATCACCATTTCGGCCAGGATACCTTTGGTCAAGATTCCCAAATTCCAAGTCTCCCTCAAGGTCATGCATAGATGTTTGATGGTTTGGATTAATTCCCTTTCTTGCTTCTTTAAGAATAGTAACCCATCCTTCTAGAGTATCTACTTTGGTCATGAAACAAGCCTCTATATCGTCCAACCCTTTCGTGATCAAATCGACCATTTGCAGCAAGGTCAATACAATCCGATCCCGATATTTAGTGGGCATCCCATGATTTTAGGTAGTCTCCCTTCTGATGCTCATATGACAACAGAATAACAGATCTACATAAAATATTCAAGTAGAACCTGGCTTTTATACCAAAATAATGCAACTAGATTAAGGAAGAAGCAAATTGCAATGAAGTTCAATGTACCAAATTCAAAGTTCTTTCTTTTTTTACAATGTACCAAATTGAAAGTTCGAATTACGCAAGAAAAGATGCAATGATTGTGAGCAAGTTCAACAGTCCTGTCTCACCTGCTAGCCCAGCTGGAAGACGCCTAGGCGTTTCAGCAGCAGGTCTCAGGTTCGAGTGCTAAGGAGACGGACTAACCCCACCGGTGGGTGGGTGCATCGTGTGACTAACCGTGTGGGTGTGTTGCCCAACTAACAGGGTGGGTGCGTTGCATGACTAACAAAAAAAAAAAAAAAGTTCAACAGTCCTCGTCTTATACTAAGACTGCTTGCTGCCACCTCCAAGAAACCAATAAAATTTGAACAATGGTGTCAAGCTAAATGCTTAGGAGAAAAGCAGACTTTGACGGTGCGATTTAGTGTTAAAGAAAAATATGGGTGAATGATTCTATGCAATAATCTAGCAACATGTTCTTTGAAAGGGCCATACAGTGTGGTGTTTTACATTTGAATATACTTCAGTTACAAATACCGGATGCTCTTTTGTGGCGGTTGAGTTATTCGCATTCCTATAAATGTGCAATTCTACCATGGTGTCTGACTAAACCTGAGTCCATGATGCGGACATCAGTGGTGCACCCTTTAGAGTGTACCAGAGGAGGCGACGTCGCAGATCGAGTGTTGGAGCAGAAGAGTTGATGTGGATGGACGCCGGGCCCATTGGGCCCATTTTCTGACGCGTTACGAGTACACGAGATGCAGGATCGCGCAGGAGCATCATGACCGCTGGACCATGGAGCGGATTTACATTTAGGCGCTTTTCTATTTATTTCCTTGTTTTTAGGCGCTTTAGTGTCGTTATTTACTTTAGACGTTTTTATGTTATTTCTTTGGTTTTCAGGCACTTTAGTGCACTTTTTTTTTTTTTTTTTCGTAGCTTATATATACTGTGAGAACCCTATTTCGAAATTATTGAATGAATAGAAAATTCGTGAGTTTCTTCCTCTTTGTTGAGAGATTAGGGTTTCAGGATTGGCCCTCGGGTGTTGAGGATTCCACCTCGGAGTTTCCGTTTTCTCTTCTCTCTTTCTTCAAGGTGCGAGGAAAGGTAAGCTTCTTTTGATTCCTAATTCGTACTTCATGATAACCCATTGTTTTTCGACATCCCTCGTCCTTTTCTGAAACCCCCTCCCCCCCTCCTTTTGGTACGATCGAAAAGAGGGATGCCTAGCCACGATAACCGGATCCAAACTTGACTGTGGACTGGTCTATGCTAGATCTGGGATATCCTCATATCCCTAGATCCTCTCTGTTTTACGATTTTACATGGTTTTATGAAAAGGGGCATGATCCGGACGGATGGATTTCATCTTCGTGTTGAGATTTGTTAGTTTCCTCTGATTGAAAGTAGTTAGTTTCGTAATTTTATTATTTGAATATCTTATAACTTGATATACATGCATCTAGGGTAAGATCATCGCATGCCCCTGCATCAATTTTGGTATCAAAGCCAGGTTCCTAGCGTAGGTCAGTTTACCCAAAATTTTCCTTTTCGGTGATTTTTTTTCAAAGGAACCGGATATCCCAAATCAAAATAATCATAGGCCTTTCGGGCGCTCCGCCCCGAACCCCGGGCAAGGGCGCGCCGCCCCTTGCACCCCCGGCGAGCTGACCGCGCAGCTCGACCCGCGTCCAACTCTGCGTAGGGGTCATAGTTCGTTGAGTTTAGTTAGCCTTTTTTTTTTTCTAGATTTTGTTGAGTCCTCATATAGATCTAGGCCACATAGGATAGCTTGCATTGCACTGAACTAGGATAGTTAAAACTGCATTTAGATTTTACCTTTTTTACACCTTTGCGCACCTAGATCTAGGGCCTTTCACATATCACTCCTGGTGTATGCCTACGCGCACTGGTCGTAGGTTTGGTCTTCATAATACTATGGAATCTAATTAAATTACCAAAGATCTGGAGGGTCTAATTAAGAGAATGGATCAGCAATTTCAGACCTTGAGAGGTGAGATCGCGCAGCAGTTTGCGCATCAGGATGATAGGTTCACACGTTTAGAGGAGAGGGTCACACGCTTAGAGGATGGCATCCAGACCACCACTTTAAATGGTCCCCAAGCAACCCCCGACACTGGGGCAGTCGATCAGTCCCAAGTTGTGGGCCCTGATCCGCCTAGGGATGATTTGGGCGCAGGTCAGGTCCGTGGGCCTGGCAATGGACACGATGGGGCTCATCATCAGCCACCCCCACAGATTCGTGATCCTGTTTTCCCCGCCCAGCGGGAGGGCCATGGTGGGGTGCGATATCCGCAACCTCAGAGATACCATGAGCAGGACCCTGTTATTAGGGTCATGAAGGGCATCAAGGTTGACGCTCCTAGTTTTGATGGGAGACTAGACCCTAAAGTTTTTTCTGATTGGCTAGCAGACATGGATCACTTCTTTCAGTGGCACGGTCTGCCAGACCCACAGCGGGTTGGATTCGCCAAGATGAAGTTGGTGGGCCAGGCAAAACTACATTGGGGAAATGTGGAGCGTCGCCGTGAGCGATCTAGAGAGGGGCAAGTTCTCTTTTGGATTGAAATGAAAGAACTGTTGCGAGAGAAGTATGTTCCCCTTTCTTATAAGCAGAGGTTGTTGGATCAATGGCACACTTTGTGCCAAGGATCCATGACGGTAACGGAATACATTGCCAAGTTCGATGAATACATGATGAGGTGCGATGTAGATGAGGACCCTGCTGTGGTTCTCTCCCGTTTTCGTATGGGCCTCAAGTTTGACCTCCAGCGTGAGCTCATGCCTCATATGGTCACCAGCTTAGAGCACGCTTACCAGATGGTGCAGGAACTGGAGCACTATGTGCGCCAATCTCCTGCTAGAGGGTTTGAGATTCGACCTACTGTGCTTAGAGTAGCTCCGCAGGGAGCGAGACCTCAGGTCGGAAATCAACCCAGAGCTCAACCTGGTACCCAACCAGTCAATAGAAATCGAGGTAACAATGTGGCTGGACCAAGTACTAGGACTGCGATGCTAGGGCAGTGCTACCGCTGTGGTGGCATGGGTCACATTGCCGCAGAGTGTTCAAATAGGGGTGGGCGTATTGCCTTTGTTTCTGAACACTCTACAGAAGAAGAAGTGGCATATGAAGTTGAAGGTGACTAGAATGATGAGGAAATCATCGTCCAATCCCTTGAGCCGGCCAGTGATGCCGATGATGATACTGTGGAGACTACCCCACTTGCTGTGGTGAGATGCGCTTTGGCCCAGGTGAAGGAAAGTGAGGATTGGCGCAGAACCACTATCTTCCACACTTACGCCAAGTGTGGAGATAAGAGCTGCAAAGTGATCATAGATAGCGGGAGCTGTGGGAATGTAGTTTCTCTAAGTACTTTGAGTCGCCTGGGGTTGAAGCCAGTCCTTCACCCCAACCCATACCGAGTTTTTTGGGTTGATGCGACATCCCTTCCTGTGACTCAGCGATGCCTTGTGCCAATTGAATTCGGGCCATACAAGGACAAGTTGTGATGTGATGTGGTCACGATGGACGTTGGCCATATCATTTTGGGAAGGCCATGGCTCTTTGACAAAGATGTCACAATATTCAGGCGTACGAATAATTGTGTGTTTAAGCATGAAGGAAAGAAGCTTGTCTTGAGCCCGCTCCCTCCCAAATCGTCCACAGGAGCGAAAGATGTTGCGTCTCGAGGCAGTTCTAAGAGTCAAAGGGCACCTCAGTCAAAGTCTTTCCACATCATAGATGCTAAGGAGTTTGAGAGAGAGGCTAAAACTGGGACTATGGTGTACGTTTTACTGGCTAGAGAGAGCACACCCGAGGTTGCTATAGGGTTACCCCAGGAGGTTTGTTCAGTCTTAGAGGAGTTTCGGGATGTCTTCCCTGAGGACCTTCCAGACGAGCTCCCACCAATGCGGGACATTCAGCATGCGATAGATCTTGTCCCAGGGGCGACCCTACCAAACCTCCCTCACTACAGAATGAATCCCACCGAACATGCCGAGTTGAAGAGGCAAGTGGATGAATTGCTTAAAAAGGGATTTATTCGTGAGAGTATGAGCCCGTGCGCCGTGCCTGCGCTTCTTACGCTAAAGAAAGATGGCACGTGGCACATGTGTGTTGATAGTAGAGCCATAAACAAGATTACTGTCAAGTATCGATTTCCCATCCCGAGGCTTGATGACATGCTTGACATGATGGCCACCTCTACTATCTTTTCGAAAATTGACCTCAAGAGTGGTTATCACCAAATTCGTGTTCGCCCAAGAGATGAGTGGAAGACTGCCTTCAAGACGAAGGATGGGCTGTATGAGTGGTTGGTTATGCCCTTTGGGTTAACCAATGCTCCAAGTACATTTATGAGGGTGATGACCCAGGTGCTGCGACCCTTTATGGGTAAGTTCTTAGTTGTGTACTTCGATGATATCCTCATCTATAGTACGTCTCCTACCCAGCACCTTGAACACTTGAGGCAGGTCTGCAACGCCTTGCGAGCAGAAAAGCTTTATGCGAACCTCAAGAAGTGTTCCTTCTTGACTTCTAGAGTTATCTTCCTGGGGTTCGTTGTTTCGTCAGAGGGTATGTCTGCAGACCCTGAGAAAGTTAAGGCCATTGTCAATTGGCCCGAGCCGCGTAATATACACGACGTGCGAAGCTTTCACGACCTAGCTACGTTCTATCGACGGTTCATCCGTGGATTTAGCTCTATTATGGCTCCCATCACAGATTGCATAAGAAAAGGGGAGTTCCAATGGACTAAAGCCGCGACACGGGCTTTCTCTGAAATTAAGAATAAGATGACGGAAGCGCCCGTCATGCGTCTACCTGACTTCTCTAAAGTCTTTGAGGTGGCGTGTGACGCGTCAGGACTTGCCATAGGGGGAGTGTTAAGCCAAGAGGGACATCCTGTGGCCTTTTTCAGTGAGAAACTGAATGAGGCTAAACAACGCTACTCCACCTACAACAAAGAGTTCTATGCGGTTGTGCAATCATTGCGCCATTGGCGGCATTATTTATTACCGCAAGAATTTGTCCTGTTCTCTGATCATGAGGCCTTGAAATATTTGAGCTCTCAAAAGAAGTTGAGCCCTAGGCATGCCAAGTGGGCTCAATTTCTTTAGGAGTATACGTTTCTACTTAAGCACAAGGCCGGTAAAGAGAATAAGGTTGCTGATGCGCTTAGCCGTCGTGTCATGACACTGCGGTCCATGAGCATTGAAGTTACAGGCTTTGAGCATCTCAAGGGTGAGTACTCAACTTGTCCTGACTTTGGGACCATCTATGCGTCGTTGTCTAGTGACCCACCCTCGAGGAGTGCTGAGTTTGTCCTTACAGACGGATATCTTTTTAAAGGGGACAAGCTCTGCATCCCACGTACATCCCTCCGTGATTTTCTAGTATGGGAGCTTCATGCTGGAGGGATGGCAGGTCACTTTGGTAGAGATAAAGCAGTTGCCCTGGTTTCTGATCGTTTCCATTGGCCTAATCTCCAGCGAGATGTGGCCAAGATTGTAGGGCAGTGTCGGACATGTCAACTGGCAAAGCAGAGGAAACAAAATACAGGCTTATACACTCCTTTGCCAGTTCCACATGCCCCGTGGCAAGATGTCAGTATGGATTTCGTGCTTGGGCTTCCCAAGACTATTCGTAAGCACGATTCCATACTCGTGGTCGTTGATCGGTTTTCTAAGATGGCCAATTTCCTACCCTGTTATAAGACCTCAGATGCCTCCCACATTGCTAAGATATTCTTTCAGGAGGTTGTGCGACTTCATGGGGTACCTAGATCCATTGTGTCTGACAGAGATACTAGGTTCACTAGTTATTTTTGGAAGACTCTCTGGCATCTTTTGGGTACGAGGCTTCAATTTTCTTCAGCATATCATCCTCAGTCGGATGGTCAAACAGAGGTAGTGAACCGTAGCCTAGGGAATTTGTTGAGATGTCTAGTTGGAGACCACCACAGGACCTGGGACACTGTTATTCCCACAGCAGAGTTCGCTTATAACTCTTCAGTGAACAGGTCCACAGGAATGAGCCCATTTGAAATTGTTTCAGGTCTTAGACCCCGAACCCCCATAGATTTAATCCCCATGGCTACTCCACAGCGTCCTTCAGAGTTAGGAGAGTCATTTGCCCATCATATACATGTATTGCATACTGAGATCAGAAGGAAGATTAATTCAAGTAATGAACATTATAAACTTTCTGCTGACACTCACAGGAGATTTAGGGAATTTCAACCTGGAGATGACGTCATGGTTCGTATTAGGTCTGATCGGTTTCCACCTGGATCCGTGAAGAAGCTTCATGCCCGTAGCATAGGCCCACATAAAATTGTGAACAGGTTGGGGTCTAACGCTTATGTTGTCGATATCCCTCCTACCATGGTCATCAGTTCCACATTTAATGTGGAAGATCTAGTTCCCTATCACGAGCCATTACCTCTATCCAGTGATTCCCCTGTTTCTTCCCAGACCTCCCCTATATATGGACCTTGGCCACAGCCTGACCTCCCTATACCCATCTTACCTTCTCTTCCTTCTGCACCGAGAAGAGACGAGATAGATGGAATTTTGGACTCCGAGTTGGTTTCTACTCGCTCAGGGGGTTACCAGAAATTCTTAGTCAAGTGGAGGAACAGGCTATTGCAGATAACTCCTGGATTACCGAGACAGAGCTACAGCGTATCGATCCAGATATGCTTGAGAGGTACAGGAGTTCACTTTCGCCAGTGGCGAATTCTTCCCACCCGGGGAGAATTGATGCGGACATCAGTGGTGCACCCTTTAGAGTGTACCAGAGGAGGCGACGTCGCAGATCGAGTGTTGGAGCAGAAGAGTTGATGTGGATGGACGCCGGGCCCATTGGGCCCATTTTCTGACGCGTTACGAGTACGCGAGATGCAGGATCGCGCAGGAGCATCATGACCGCTGGACCATGGAGTGGATTTATATTTAGGCGCTTTTCTATTTATTTCCTTGTTTCTAGGCGCTTTAGTGTTGTTATTTACTTTAGACGTTTTTATGTTATTTCTTTGGTTTTCAGGCACTTTAGTGCACTTTTTTTTATTTTCGTAGCTTATATATACTGTGAGAACCCTATTTCGAAATTATTGAATGAATAGAAAATTCGTGAGTTTCTTCCTCTTTGTTGAGATATTAGAGTTTCAGGATTGGCCCTCGGGTGTTGAGGATTCCACCCCGGAGTTTCCGTTTTCTCTTCTCTCTTTCTTCAAGGTGCGAGGAAAGGTAAGCTTCTTTTGATTCCTAATTCGTACTTCATGATAACCCATTGTTTTTCGACATCCCTCGTCCTTTTCTGAAACCCCCCCCTCTTTTGGTACGATCAAAAAGAGGGATGCCTAGCCACGATAACCGGATCCAAACTTGACTGTGGACTGGTCTATGCTAGATCTAGGATATCCTCATATCCCTAGATCTTCCCTGTTTTACGATTTTACATAGTTTTATGCAAAGGGGCATGATCCGGACGGACGGATTTCATCTTCGTGTTGAGATTTGTTAGTTTCCTCTGATTGAAAGTAGTTAGTTTCGTAATTTTATTATTTGAATATCTTCCAACTTGATATACATGCATCTAGGGTAAGATCATCGCATGCCCCTGCATCAGTCCATCAATACTAATTAGCTGTAGATCCTAGCCCAAGACCCCTACACATGATTATTATCAGAAAATAAGGCCATTCTACCTTCGTTTCACCAACAATTTGACCATTGCAGAAATGTTAAGGAGACTGGCCAATAGGAGATTGAGGTTCATCTCATTTTAGGTAACAGTAATTATGTATTAGAGATCAAGATATATCTAATACATAATCACTATTAACTAAAACTAGGGCACATGGCACATACAACACATATCGAGAGGATGGGAGAGGGAAAAGGTGGAAGAAATAGATAAAGGGGGAGAAAACCAGAGATATTGTAGGGAAGGTATGGGCTACATGCGGAGAGAGAAAGGGAAGGACGCTCATGGTTGCAGCAAGCAACCCATTTCCACACTCTCGTGTCGTGGCCTACTTGAACTTTAGAACTGCCTTGTTTTTGGGCTGACTTCCTAACATGACTGGGTGCAACAAATGGATGATGTGGATTTCACACATTCATCATAGTGGGCCTGACAGAGCATTTGTTGCATATTCATGGACTTCATATTACTAAGCTCCATATGAGCTACATGCAAAGAGGAAGAGATCAAGAAGGCTACTTACATTAAAAAAACAATAGCCACATTTTTTATTTCTCCAAATACCATGATTTCATTTAAAATGCCGTCCCATGTCCTTTGAATATTCAAAGTTTTCCACCCTACAAAACTAATTGTGGTGGAAAAATGTCCAGAAGCTGCTTGTGTTATGTATAGCATAGATGAGATGAACTCATTTTTAGGCATCTACAAACAAGGACTAATGCTTGAGATACGTATAAAAAAAAGGGAGGGCATTGGCTGGCACAACCAAGCCAGAAATAAATTATATTTTTACCACTGCACATGTACAACCTCAGCATCCTCATAATCATATATGCTCAGTTTCATAATATATATATATATATATATATATATATATATATATATATATATATATATATATATATATCTCCAAAATGACAGCCATGCTACCTCAAGAGAATATTTACTAATACATCATTCTAAAGCAAGTGAAAGCTCATCTACCCTGAAAATTTTATACTGAAATTTATGATGGCAGAAACAATGCAGCTGAGTTTACCTTTTATGACTGAGCCTTGGCCAATCTTAAATGTGAAGGGTGTCTGTCCAGGATCTTTCGTGCTAAAAAAGTAACAACAAAAAAAATTTACAACCAAGCAGACAAGGACATTGATTTACATAAATATGACGATTAAACTGGGAAATCAAAAAGGAAGAGAGCACTAAAGTAATCCTCACCTCCAAAACTTTTGGGAAAGATCACCATTCTTACCTGCACAATGAACATCATCAGCAAATTTAGCAAAAAAAGTTCAGCACAGAGAGCAATTGCCACTCAAAAATGTTCAACACATGGCACATCACATCATAGAACATGTTATGGGCCTATTTTAACTGACTCAGTTTCCAATGCCTGCTCAATTCATAAATTGGGTCAGAGCCAATTTCATTCCATCTATTAGTATGGGCAAAGACACCAACGGAACAATATGGCAGGCTTCTTCACCCACATTCTCAACATCTCATGCCTGAACAAACATGTCCATCCCGCAGTTTATGGATGAGATTATATGCCAAAAGATAAGAATTGGGGAAAGGGGCATCCAAACAGGGCCCTAAAAGAGCCACCAGCCTCTTCCAACTATAAAATTCACCACAGATTATGATGGGTTTAGATGCAGCAACAACTGAATTGCAATTGTCCAGTAACGTGGAAACAACCAAATGGAAATTTCCTCAGCATTCATATCGAGGGCATGAACAAATTAGGTTACTTTCAAGTTGAACATGAAATGTGCTCCCAACTGAAGTGCTATATCGCACACAAACTTTCTTCTAGACTTTGAAATAGTAGATTGATTGCATGAAAAAGAGAAGAAGAATGGAGAGAAACAAGGTATTCAATAACAGTAATGGTGGCCGTAATGATACAGAAAATAACAGCCGTTATGGCCCTGTAACAGGCAAAGGAAGAAAATGTATCCACTCATAACAGCCAATATGGCTGTTATAAGGCCGTTATGGCCTATGGGCCTTTTTTTTTAAGAACATGGGTAACAACCCCATATCTCGTAACGACTCCCACCGTTACAGCTATGTGACAGCTTTTTAATACCATGGAGAAAAAACGAAGAGGAAAAAGAGACAAAATAAGAGAATAAGGGCTAAACATTCCCCCTCTCGTCACTTCTATTAAGGATAAAATGAAAGTTCATTCGGTACTCCTCTACACTACTTAAGTACACACACTAATCAATTATTTCTCTATGGAATGATTTCCTCTTTAGACATTATGAAAAGAATAAAGAGCGGTATGAGTTTTAAGTGAGAGCAGTTTGTCTAACCCGCTATCCTTTGGACAAGTACTGAGGTGATTCATGGCTCATGTGTTTGAGATCCACGCCATTCATCATCAGGTAGGGTCAGCTACAAACTTGCCCTAGCCCAAATATCAGGCTGGGATATTCATCATGTGAGGCGTGCTTGTATGAGAAAATGGACAGTCAAAAAGAGAATGACCAAAGGTCCATATACAACATGCATCTCCCACCTAATGAGTTGATGGGCCATGTTTTCGACCAGTACATTTTCGATGGTCATTTGCTATATATATATATATATATATATATATATATATATATATATATATATATATAAAAGACGGTGCCAAGATTTCTTGTGCCAGGGGAAATTGGCGTGATTATGTGAAAAAGAGGGGAGGTATCTACAAAAATTAAAAGCCAAGCAAGGTATCCGAAATTGTCACACAATAGAGGGAGGAATATGCAAATAATTTTAAAGAATTGGATTAGATTACAGTATAAGGTATTATTAGGGGAAGTTAATCTCTAGTTTTCGAATATACTCTCTTATTTCCAATAGAAAAAAAAAAAACAGATATTCCGAATAAATCGGAATAAATAAAACCCTAACATTATAGGGTTTCATTTAAATAAAAAAACACACATATGATGAAAATAATCTTCAAGTACAAGGAAACCCTAATTCGGACTGAGATGGATATGTGAGAGAGAGAGAGGAAAAGAACCGAATCCGGTGCAGTGGACGGTGACATTCTGGCCAGCGACGGGTCTGGGTCCGTTTCCAGCCTTCAGCAATTGCTTCTCCACTCCCATCTCTCTCTCGGGATGATGACTACGTCTGGTCGACCCTTGTGCTAATTTAGGCCCATTTCGAGAATGGGAGTGTGTTTTATAGTCTGCCAGCGTATGACGCTTGATGCTCTGCACACGTCGCATACGTGTTTTTTCTTTTTTCTTTTTCTCTTTTCATTTTTGGCACTTTTAATAGATGTCCACCAATCAATGGTTGGATAATCAAATAGGCCGTATATTGGGTACTAACCCCACGAGTACCTAGCTAGAGACGGACGGTCCTGTAGGGGCTCTGTGGGGCCCACCGTGATGTATGTATTTTGGCCGTTTAACTAAGTAGAACTGCTTATACAAAAAACCTCGCCACTCATATGCCAGAATATCTCGATAGGTCCAAGGTCCAATGGATCCCTTAGAGAAGCATCACTATATAGATACCTTCGCCCAAGAATTGGGTTGATCAACTGATCACGTGGGCCACAGTTTACAAAACCACGCATGCTGAATGGATCAGATTTATTTTGGAATTCAGAAGTGGCACCAACCTGATGGATTTATTGGATCTCACACCAGTGTACCATGCTGGCGGGCAACTGAACTTTCAACTAATCAACCTCGTTGTGTATGGAAAATGTCCCAAAAATCAATCCATAGCCATCACTTACATTCATTTTCTGCCGTTGACTGTTTTTCACTCTCTCTTTTCCGCCGTGGATTTGAAGGCCAAATTTTAAATGATTAGGATTATCTGATACATGCCAGTCTTGAATCAATTTCCAAAGTATGGGTTCCCACTAGATGAACAATTCTGATTCAAAAATGTGACATGGCAATATACATGCCAGTCTTGAATCAATTTCCAAAGTATGGGCCACAATTAGCTGAACAATTGTACAGTGGTCATTTACAACCCCCCGCCGGCCCGCCGATGTTCAACTATCGGAAGGTCGAAAATACCCGAAATTGTTTAGAGACCTATTGTGCTATCTTGGGTTAATCTGGTCGGCTGATTAGATGACGCAGGGAGGACGTGGTAGGTCGATCACCGTCTCCCTAACCGATAGTTTCTCGAATCCACGAGAAGAAATAAAAGATAAAAAGAGGAAATAAATTCCGAATAATTGAATAATTGATAATTGAATGAATAAAAACGGAATTACAATGCATATAAATAGGAAACTAAACCCTAGGTAAAGTATCAAAATCCAACTCCAACTAAAACTCCTAGAAAACGCAACTTACTATAAATAGTAAACTTACTATTTATAGAAGTCGTTCAATCCTACTAGAACTCTTGGTTTTCGGCCAAAAATAGAAAGTTTTCAAACGGCCTCAACCACGCTGTTCTACGAAATATTCTAAGCCCTTTTCATGTTGGGCACTAACTCTAAAACCATACGGATGCAAAGTTATGATCGAATTAAAACTTACTATAAATAGTAAAAACGAAAATAAACTAGCCTAATGACCGTCGATACGGTCGATTCTCGCGATTCCGGATTGGGCAACCCGGCGTAGCGGGGTTGGTTGGCTAAAGTAGCTCGAGCTACCCCAAATTGATATATTATACGTCCCGTAACTCATTCCGGATTGTGAGATACGACCGATTCACGGTCCTGACGGTCCGGATCACTTTCGGCCCCGTCCGGTCTTCTTTTGGTCCATCTGGCCCATGAAATAGTCAGCGACCCGTCCTACATCATTAGACTGGTCGGCTGGCCGACAAACCCTGTTTCAGTACAGATTGGAGGCTCTGCCAATAGGAGAAATTGATTTCATCACATCTGTGGAAATAGGGGAAACCATCACATATGTGGAAATTGATTTCATTTCCACTGTCTGAATACTAAGTGCTAGTTATTTTCAAATTTACAGGACATCATTTGTGGCCTATTCAGGGCGATTTTCAAACATGGGCCATCCGAGGATAGGGATATTAGATGCATGGGCTGGAATTCCAGCTGGGTATTTGGAAAGTCAATACTACTTATTGATCCAGCGCTGAGAGAAGATCTGAATTGGCACACCACCAATCCTGACAACAGATCTCACTCAAAATGGTCAAGCACAGTGGCCCACCAGACAACATTTCAATGCTTTAAATTGGGCCCAATCTTCAAATTCATGTACAGTGGCGCATTTAGTAACTTCTAATAGGCATAGATCATGTGTCGGCCTGAAGCCCAAACTTCCAATCGGATTCTTTTTGCTCCACACTCAGGTTGGGCCTGAATTTGAATGGATGAGACTGGGCCTCCATATGCAAGAGTTTATCATGTTGGCCTAGGCCCAATCTATTTGCAAACTTACCCAGCCGTAGGAGTGCAAATGGGTCGAGTCGATGGGTCATTAGACCCGATCCTACAATAAATGGGTTAGATCCAAATTTTGGACCATTAGAGTGGTTCAGGGTCCAAAGATTCAACCCCATTACTGAATGGGCCTGGCTTATAATCAACCCGGCCTATACTGATGGGTTCCATTAACACCATCCAACCCACCCAAACCTATGAAAATGGTTTAGACGTAATTTTTCATCAGAGTGTCACTTATGTAAGACATTCGTACCATGTAAACCAGGTCACTTGTTTGTTGTGAGAATAATGCCGGTCCATTTGTTAGATGGGCAATATTACTCTTGAAGCTTAGTTGATTTAAATTGGGATACAACCAACATATTTGGGGGCATTACTTTTGTAATAACCCAATTACTTTTTAAGCCATACCCAAACTAGATGCAGACCCTACTCATGAGATCCACGGGTCGGATGTAGATCCTCTCACACACTGCACGGCCCATTAAATAAATGGGTCAGTGTGATGTTTTTAACCTGACGATTCCAATTTTAGTGGGCTGGGTGTTGGGGTAATTACAGACTGGATTAATAAACGGGTCAGATACCTAACCATTTGCACACCTAGACAGCCCACTTCACTCACTATTCCTGTTTCTATCTCCCGATTTTCAGCGGTGCGTAGAAAAGAAAGTGCTAAACACCACTTGAAATTAAATGGCCTTTGTAAGTTTGCTAGAATACATCCCAATGCATTGCAAGAGGATACGTCTGGATAGTAACACCATTGGATTTCGTTCTTTTCAGTGACCCATCTGTTTATCTGAAGATATTAATTCTAGCCGACCTTGATGCAGTTTTTGGAATTACAAAAATTCTCGGTACAATAATTCCTTTCCCCTAAATTACACACACACACACACACACACACACACACACACATAGAGAAAGAGAGAGAGAGAGAGAGAGAGAGAGAGAGAGTTCTTATGCGAATTGGTGAGCACTTTTTGAAAACTCATCACAAGTGATCTAAGCTTAAAGTTTGAGCCGTCCAAGTGAGTCAACACCCAAAAAAACATCAGGGCCCAACTTTCAACCTGATCTATAACTTTGGTGGGCTATGAAAAAAGGAAACAGTGTCCCCCCCCTACGACTAATCAAAGTTTTGGATCAGGCTAAAAGCTGAGCCTGGAATTTTTTAGGGTGCTGAATCACATGGACAGCTCAGATTTTAGGCTCACATCTCGTACGATGAGTACTCAAAATGTGCTCACTAGCACGTGAGCATTCCTCCTTCTCTCCCTCTCTTTATATATAGAATTAGAAATGATCATCAATCTTAGTCCATCCATGCCTACCAACATAAAATGTATCACAGTTGGCGAATTCCAGACCATCCATTTAGTGGGCCCTAACCAATGTTACATAGTCAAGGGATAACAGTCCATTTGATGGACATCAGGCATCTTATAACAGGAGTAGATATGGACAGATGCTGAGGACAGTTTGGTGGCGTCTATGAGATCCAGGCCGATAGTTATGCAGATGCGAAAGACAGATTGATAAGATGTGTGGTGCACACATGCCAACATGACGAACATGTATGAATTCCGGGCTGATCATTTGGTGGGGTGGACGGTAAGCATGCTGCAACTTGTCAATCAGACCAATCCAGTATCAAACAGTCCACCCTAGTAGGAGTAAAAGAAGGATTGTAGGATTCTTCTGTCCAGTAAATACGCTGTTTGACGATAACACCCAAAAAATCTCATGGAATATCACAACCCTTTAATTCATGGACTATTTTCTTTTGAACATGGACCATCTTCAACTACCATTTCGTGGGCCAACCATAAAGTGCATCATTTCACGTTGGCCTGCGTCAGCTGAGCCTTTCTTCATATCAGCATTTTAGATCACGGTACGGTGGCCCGGCATGCACAACCGTGGTCCACCTGACACATCCTCCTTATCTCGCTCATGTGTGCCTCATTGGCCATGTGCTGCTTTCATGGGTTTTTCACATTGGGCACCATGGTGTGGCCCACTAAATGCCCAGCCACCTTACGTTAGGGTCACTTTAGTATTGTGTCTGGCCTGCTAGCCCAGCTGGAATATGGCCAGGCATTTCAACAGCAGGTCTCAGGTTCAAGTGCTAAGGAGACACATGGTGGGTTGGTGCAACGTGTGACTATCCGTCTTGGGTGTATTGCACAACAGAGTGGGTTCGTTGCATGACTAAAAAAGGGGTCACTTTACTATTAGAGATGCAGATGCTGACGCATCAAAGGATGTTCATGTAAAATCTGAGCCGCTCACCATGTGGTCCACATTTAGTATGTGTTTTTTGTCCAAAATCAGGATGGTCAAATACCTATACTAGTGTGGACCTATCATTAGTTTTTTTTTTTTCTTTTTCTGATTACTGATTTCTGCCGTTCCTCTTTTTGCTTGTATTTTTCATATGTATTTTTTTCTTTAATTTCTCTTCATTGACTATAATAGATATTTTTATAATCCAATAGATTAGTCAAAGAAAAACGTTAATGATCCTAGCATACCATATAGTCAAGACATATAATTTGGCCTACCTGCTGAATGACTGGGATTCTGCATGAACTCACCACATTAGGATGCCCACGTGCTCATGCAGACGCGACTTCTACTGGTTAATTAACTGAAAGGAAGAGAATTTAGGTGTATCTTAAAACACATGAAAAGGCATTATAGAGTTAAAGAATATAGAAAAATGACTGAGCAAAGAGCAGCCTGCCATGTTTCCATGGCCGAAAAACTCAAGGCCCTGTTGGGAAGCAACTTGCAAGAAGGTATTTCCATGAAGGAATTTTCCTGCAACTTTCGCATTGACAAAATCAGTTGCCTCCAAGTGAACCAATTCAATTGATTTTGGGTCGATGGGCTTTTTAAGGCCTATTTAAATTTATTGCATAATTAGACGTTGTTTGTAAAATTACATCCAAACACAATGCCAATTGAGGTTTTGCTCAAAATGGCATTTAGGCTTCAAATGCTCCTCTTGAGGGTGTGACCCAAATAGACCCTGGCTTCCATCTATTGAACATTTTATTTGATGGGCTAGGAAGACATTGATCATACATAGAGACCTGGACATTATACAAATTACAGACGATGTAAAGGGATACTATCCAAGAATAGGACTGAGAACTTACTATTGCCATGCCACCAATTTTGGCTAGTGTGCAAGTTACTTAGGAGTCCATCTTGGCAGCCTAGAACGTCTGTCCATGTTGAGCTCACCTTAGATGTGGGCCATTCATCATTATAGGCCAACCATTTATGTGGACTGTTTGTCCATTATGTGGGGCCAACCTTGATATGGACCGTTAATTATGTGGGGGCCCACTTGATGTAGGTTGCCTATCATGCAGGGCCATAAAAAAGTTACGCTGAATAGATGACCGTAACAATCACAAATATCATCTCCAGATGAATTTAGAATAATGAAAAGAAAATATCAATCATAGAATATTAGGCTTGGGCCTGCAGTTCTAGGTCCATGCCGTCTTTAGGCTGGGTTCGGGCCTTGGCTCTCAAGTGTTGGGCTAGGCCCGGACCTAGCATCGCCCAGCACAAACCTAGCCCATTGCCACCCGTGGTCATGAGAGAGCATTCACGATACATCCATGTGGGCATTTAAATCATATTGTGCTTTAATTCAAAACTGTTCATGATATTTTCTCTTTTTCAGACTCAGATCATTGCCAAGCAATAAGAGAACTTTGACAATGTAAAACAATTCTCGAATAAATACTAAGTAGTTCATGAGAACATATGCATCCGTTGCAGATTTCTATAGTGTGGAAACTCATCTGAGGTACGCATGGCAGACGTGGTCCATTCTGAGCAAATCATGTGCACCAATATGGTAATTGGATCAGAGCCCTCAAATCATGTTGAGGGGATAATCTTGTCCATCAGGTTTCAATCGTCCGTTTGATGCAAAGTTGATAGGATGGTTAGAATTGCTCGATCGCCGTTCTATACAATCTACACTATCCACAACGGACCACGATGAATGTATTCCAAGTGTACCAGGTATCAGTTGGCACAACTTAAGAAGAAGTATTCCAAGCATACTAGGTATCGGTTGCCACAACTTAAGAAGAAGAAGAAGCAACTCCATTGCCATGGTCTATCTGATGAATTGAGGATTTGCGAGAAGACCCAATTTCAACGCCATTATTTTTGCACGGTTCTTCAGCTTTTCCTCTGTGACAACTCCTTTCTTCTTAACCTGTCCATATCCAATATTAATACAGAAAAACAAAAACCCTCAAACTGACTTAGTATATAAATGGAGAAATGCTAAGTGCAGTCACCTCACATGTAAAAACGATGCATGTCAGTGAGTGATCGGAGCTGTTCACCAGGCAATTCCAGTAGGAGCCATGTTTTGCGATCAGGTGGATCTAACTGTCAGGTGGGCCATGCATATATGAAGAAATTGGACAATTTGTCAATTTCTCTTTATATATATATATATATATATATATATATATATATATATATATATATATATATATATATATATATATATATATAAGCTGCCTCCTTTTTGGCTCAAAATAAATCAAAGCTTGCTTTTAAAGTATTTTAAAAAATCCACACAATGTTTGCAGATGGGATTGGATTACCATCTTTATTGACTTTGAATTACCATAAGCTAATGAAACTAGCAGTTTTTAGGGTTTTACCTTCTTACTTCATGTGGGGGGAAGATTGTTTGGCATGCAAGGATGGGTGGGGTCCACTGATACACTTATGTTGACATCCAAGACGTCCTTTTTGGCGGTCGGTGAAAGGACTTGACACAGAAAGCCTGCAAGGTTCCAGTTTCAGGTAGACCCCAAAAGCTTGGATAACTACGGTAAGCATTTTCACCCCCATTTTCTTTTGTTGTGGCACAACTGATCACTGAGTGTTTTGTATGGACTTAGGCTCTTTCCTCACCGTGACTTGGCAAAACTAATAGACTGAATATGACGGAGTAAATATGACATAGGAAGAGATGTGGTGAGGTCGATCATCATCTTCCTTAAAGAATAACTACTTCAAATCCACAAAGCTCTTTGAAATTCTCACAAAACTTCCTTAAATCCACAAGGGAAAAATCGCAAATCCACAAGATGAAGAACAATGAAAGTTGAATTGGATTAATTAATCAAAAGCCACTCTAAATGATGTCCTAACATAACTAAATAGTCATCAGCAAACCCTAATTGTCGTAAGGAAAAGAACCCTAATAAAAAATGGAAAGAAATTGATTTTTTCACGCATAATCTGTGGAATGGATCGACTGGCTAACCCGATCCATTGGCCGGTTGAAGTTGGAAGTCGGCTGGTCGAAATGGACCAAAATAGTCCAGAGAGTTCACCCACTTTCTGTTTAATTTCGGGTTTGTTTGGCCCGTTGAACACGGAAAATTGGCTGGTTGAAAATGACAAAAATTGTCCAAAAAATCTGGACTGAAATTCGGTCAAAATTGATGGGTGTTTGATTTGATTAGCTGGTCAACCAGAGCCTTCGGCTGTTGATTTTTTAAAGCTTGGACTCCTTCCTTTGGTCCATCTTTGCCATAAATGTGTTCCCGATCCACTCTATATTAAAATATAACAGAAGACATTGCGGTGGGACCAAAAAAGTATCAACTATAGGCATTTACGACCACCACTCTTTCCTGTGGGGTGTGGCTCAAAAAAAAAGTGTCCGTTGTGTCTGATTGGAAGGCTATTGCATTGTGGCGACTTGGCGAAATTGATGGATGGAATAAATTTCATGGAAGACATTATCGTGGCCCTCAATAGGAATATACACAGAGGGCGTTTTCTGACCCCCACTGTTTCCTGTGGAGTGGCCCACCTGGGCGTGGGTTGTGGTTGATTTTTGGGCTGTTGCCCTTCTATGACTTGGCAAAGCTGATGGATGATTGATGTCACAGGAGATATTGCTGTGGGCTCCAAAAAGGTATCACCGGTGGGCCCAACTTCTAAAGGGCAACATGCGTTGAAGATGCTCTCATTGACCTCGATCCTAGGAATATACACTGTACTCTCGACCCTTGAGTGTGGACAAGTGGGCCCCAAGGTTCGATGATCAACGACCGTCGGGCAGGTGAGTCTCAATGTGGACATAGCATGCCATAAAGAAGCATCTACATTTGGGAACCGGATTGGCTGGTGCACCCTACACCAGCTACGTTGCTCGTGTAGGGACGTGGGGGACGCAGAGCCAGTGCCAGTCTCGAGTGATTGTATGAAAGGGTTCAAAGAAGATTAAGGCTCTGTGGACCCCACGATGATGTATTTAGTATACCGAAACCGTCTATCCATTTTATGAGATCATTTTAGTGCATGATACCTAAAATGAGTCGTATCCAAAACTCAAGTAGACCACACCACTAAAGGTAGTGGGGGCAATGATTCTCGACGTTAAAACATACCCAGGTTCCACCATGATGTTTATTTGCCATCCAAACTGTTCATAAGGTCACAAGACCTGGATGAAGGGTAAAAATAAATATCAGACTGATCCAAAACTTCTGGGACCTCCAAGAAGGTTTCAATGGTATAAATTCAATCTCCCACAGCTTTCTGCAGTGCGGTCCACTGGATCCTTGGATCTGTCTTAGTTTTTGGATCTAAGCTTTAAAATGATCCCAAAACATGGACGGACGGTTTGGATATAACAAGTACCTGATGGTGGGACCCACAGAACTTGATGACGTCATTACACCGGTGCAGGGTGCACCAGCCAATCCGCTTTGGCAGCTCTAATCATCAAGCGAGAAGTATTTTCTTTGTCAAATCTTGGACTGCTGCTGTGTTCTTTCATTGACCATCGTTTTGTGAGCCAATGAATGAAGTGTTATGATTGTTTAAATAGAAGAATATTTGCATAATTCTTCATCCATAGCGGGCCCAACATTTTATCTGTTTTGAGTAGTCATCAATTGAGGGTCCTACTTGTCCAAAACCAACAGTCGAGGATACTCTATGGTTTGAGGTTTAGATAATTCTATATATAGTATAATGGCTTCCAGAGGATGCAGATTTTTTGGCTTGCATAGGCCCATCGTTTAGTATTCCGCTGTTGAATGATAAGCTCCAAAGTGGTTTAGACTATTATTTTCTTTCTCGACATTCTGGTGCAGCTGTTGTTATGGCCGTTGATGGTTGAGAGAAATTGACCAGTGGTGCACGCCTACTGTATAACAGGATCAACTCAATCTTCTAAACTATGAATCTAGTTGGTAGGCCCGGTTAAAAGAAGTTTTAAATCTTTAGATCTTGAGGTCATTGATCAATCGACCACTGTGGTCGATGATAAAAAATACTCTGGATGAGACAATTAAGTCTTTGGACTCTTTTGGAGGAGTTCGGTCGATCGACGCTTGAGACTCAATTGATCGAAACTCGTTGGAATTTCTCATAAACTATTGAATAATTTTAGGCATGTTCGATCGATCGAATATGCAATGTCGAGCGATCGAGGGTTCGTCGATTTATGTCGATTGATTGACCAATGGTGCATGCTGTTTTGCATAAGTACACTATTTTGCTTCTAATTTCGGGTGTCATGCTATATAAACAGGTATAATATGAGATTATAGTAAATGAGAGGGATTTAAAACGTTTCTAGGATTTGTGAGGAGGAGGTTAGGGTTTCTCATTATTGTAAGTTCGAATTTCTATATCTTGTAATTTGTTTGATAGTAGATTGTTGTCACTTTGTGGTGTGGTTTTTTCCCGTAAAGATTTTTCACGTAAAATCTTTGTGTCCTGTGATTGATTTGTTTGTGTTTGTCTATTATTTGTTTTATTGAACTCTATGATTACTTCATGGGTATCCAACAGGTCTCACCCAATGAGCCAGTTGGATTAGGACATGTGTCCCTTATTGCCACTTGAAAAGAAAGAAAACTAACCTGCTATGGTAACCTGTTACCACGGATGTCCTTCATGACCTGACATGAGGGGATGTGATGGGCCACCTAGCATGCCCAAACTAACAACTGTATTGTGGGTTCCATCTCTAATAGCTGTACACGGCTTAACCACATCACGCCACGTCGGGTCACCACGGACGTCCGTGGTGCCAGGGTCTCCATGCAATCCATTTCCGATTTTATCAACATTTAGCCTACTTTGTGGTTAGGACTGAGATTCCATTCTCCATTGATCTTTCATCTGCCATTCTCTCAGCTAAAAGAGTAGATGTGGGCTGCCTACTAGGTCCATCACAAACTTTGGTGGGCCACATGTTAAAATCTCAACGATCATACGTTTCTACCATCTGATCAAATGCCTATGAAAGAAACAGTGAGGATTGTTTTTAAAAATGTTTCAATGTGGATTAACTGTGATTGTAAAGAATCACTTTGACCAGACGATTCTATCCTTCCCATTGATTGGTTGGAAATCGGATGGCTATGAAATTAAGTGCAAATTTTGGATGGATATATAGGCTCTTCCAATTGGTATATTTTTGCGCCATTGACAACAAAGGTGAGCTTGACCTAATAGGCAATCTAGATTATTTTGATTGGACTGTCCAAGTTAAAAAGACCTTAGAGTACTGGATCAATTCTAAAATAATTGTTAGAGATTTTGACATACAGATTAAGACACCTTTATAAAAGGGCTCTTGCCATTTTGAAAATATAGTATAGTGTACATGTGCCTATATGACTAAGGGTGGAAAGGTTAGGCAAGTATTTAGAAATATTTTAAAAGCATGTTCTAATTTGTAGATGGGCCAAAAGAGAAGTGGTATGAAAAAAATAAAATCATAGTTTGTTTAATACATATATGATCCACCTAATGATTATGTGATCAGCCCGATGAGTGACTCCAATCCTGCACAAATGTTCCTCATTTACACATGTAAGGGTTATGAATGGCATAAACAACTTACCAGAAAGAAAGTCGTGGTGCGCATGTGATCATTGTCGAGTTGGTTGATAGAATTGCATGTGCTCTCTAAGCCCATTGATTCTATCAGCCGTTGCACTTGACTCAGTGCACCCATTGCTCTGTTACAGCTGATCTTCAGCACAAACCGTTGCTCATCCAACATCTCCACTTCGATCTAGCAAAACCAAACGACCATATACTTTAGACATTTGCTACTAACAAGAGAGTAATCACAAGATTAAGGATCTAATTTGGGTTGGGTACCATTAAATAAGTAATATCAACCCTACAACCCATTGATTGGTGCACTTTGGTGATAAACTTGGGCCATCAAATTTGTGGATTGCCTCTTGAATGAGCCATATAGATTGAAACCAATGCCAATTTGATGTGGAGCCCCACCTTAATGCGAGTCATTCATCATGTGGGCCTACCTTTGATGTCAACCCTCCATTATGTGGGCCCATATGTCCACCATCATGTGGGTCCCACCATTGATGTGGATTGTCCATCAGGTTAGACCCACTTGATGTGGATAGTCCATCATGTGGGGCCAAACTTTAATGTGAGTTGTTCATCATGTGGGCCGTCTTTGATGTGAATTGTGCATTATGTGGTTCCACCTTGATGTAGACCATCATCATGTGGGCCTCACTTTCAATACAGATTGTTCACCATTTGGGCCTACCTTTGCTGTCAACCCTCCATCATGTGGGTTCACCTTTTATGTCAACCACCCATCATGTGGGTTCCACCTTTGATGTCAACCTTCCATCATGTGGGCTCACCTTTTATGTCAACCACCCATCATGTGGGTTCCACCTTTAATGTGAACCTTCCATCATGTCGGGCCCACTTGATATGGATAGTCCATCATGCGGGGCCACACTTTGATGT
This sequence comes from Liriodendron chinense, assembly GCA_003013855.2. Taxonomy (NCBI): domain Eukaryota; kingdom Viridiplantae; phylum Streptophyta; class Magnoliopsida; order Magnoliales; family Magnoliaceae; genus Liriodendron; species Liriodendron chinense. The sequence continues at coordinate 553,168 of PVNU02002560.1, read as the reverse complement.
GGATCATCCATCATATGAGGGCCCACCTTGATATGGACCATTCATCATGTGGCCCTCACCTTCAATACAGGTCATTCATCATGTGGGCCCACCTTTGATGCCAACATTCTATCATGTGGGCCCGCCTTCAATGTCCACCATCCATTACGTGGGTCCCACCTTTTATGTGGACCTTCCATCAAGTGGAGCCCACTTGATGTGGACTGTCCATCATGTGGAGCCACTCTAATGTGGGCCATCCATCTTATGGTGTCCACCTTTGATGTTAACCATCCATTATGTGGGCCTACCTTGTTCAGTACCATCCGTCATGTGGAGCCCCACCTTCAATATCAGTTGTTCATCATGTGGGTCCAAGAGAGATTATAAAGAGAACCAAAGAGGGTAAAATAGATATTACCTAAACTTTTTAGGGACAAACTTATATCAAGCTTATCCAAAAAATTGTTCACCTCTTTTAGGAAAATAAGTCTTAAAAAAAATACAAACCTTCCCTCCCTTGAGAATTAAGAGGTAAACCTCTTATTTCTACCTTTGTTAGATGTAACGTTACATCATTACCAAACAATCTATTTAAAAAAGGTTGATTCCTTTAGAAATAAAGGATAAGCTATTATTAGTAGAGATGCTAAACGGCTCCTTGTAGACCTTTGCTGCTGCTAACAAGGAAATAATTATCAAGAGGTTAAGGATCCAAATTGGTCTGGCACCATTTACTTATCAACCCTACAACCCATTGATTGATATGCTTTGGCTTGGGTTCGGGGCCTTGCCTCTTTGTTAGACTCTCGAAATTTCAACAAGGGGTCTCAGTTTCGAACCAATCGGTGGTGAAAGGATGCAGATTTCCTGTGAAGCCGCATCCGTGGTGAAATATCACGCTGCGAGCACTGGGTGTGTTGCGTGATTGACTGGGTGGGTGGGTTGCATGACTGACAAAAAAAAATTGCTTTGGCTAAACTTCTCGTACATGACCATTCCATCAATCGCCCAGTTTTGGACGGTCAAGTAAAGTTTAGAGCATCTGAAGTGATAAAAACCTATAGATCAAACGGTTCAAAACACCCAATCACTGCAGTTCTGTACTCGTAGGCCGTAGCTCATCCATGAGGTGGCCCATTGGTTGGTTGGTTCGGTCTGCATTGATCGGCATGTTAACCACATTATATCCGGACTCATCAGTGCAACTGGATTGATCTGTCGTAGGAAAAAGAACAAGAAAACATAAAAACCTTATAAGAATATACCTGTGATAAAGCTGGAGGAGAATTGCATGGAACGTATTCTTGATATGCAGGTTGCATTGGCGGGATTTCTTCCTGGACAATGAGGGAGGAGTCGTTGCAGGAAGAGTCCGCCGAGATATCGGTGTTCTCCTTCTCCCTCTCGATTTGTTGCAGAATGCTTTGTAGATAAGCAAGAGCATCGACGAGAATAGATCTCTTGTCCATCTACGGCCACAAAACTGATAGCCGTTAGAATCATAGTATCAGTGCCAATGCAAACAATGCATAAAAATGTACTGTGCAATGGATTGCACCATTAAGATGTTTATAAACATAGATGCAAATGGCTACCTTTGTGATGTTTGGTACCAGAGATCTCAAGGTGAACAGTTGCTGGTTCAAACGCTTCCTCCGATTCCTCTCTGACACCAAGTTCTTGCTGTTAGGTGCATTGCCTTTCTTATCACTGCCATCTTCATCTTCATCTTCATCTTCCTCCTCATCATTTGACTGTTCTTGTTGCTGTTGTTGTTCGATCTGGTTTGTAGAGACAACTGATGATGATGGTCGGGGGGTCGATCCATCTTCTTCCAAGAGAGAGAAGAGTTCCGAATCAAAGCCCTCCGACTCGAGGAATCTGTCACCTTGTTGTTGTTGTTGTTGTCGTCGTTCCTCTTCTTCTTCTTGTTCTCGTTGTTGCGGTTGTACTTGTATTTGTCCTCGTTGTTGTTGATGGGCCAAGTCACTTTCCTCCAATGGAGAGAAGAGATCTAAATCACAGCCCTCTAACTCAGAGATCTGCCCATTCCACCAAGCATCCAAACTAGAGCTGAAAGAACTCTCAAATTCAAGACACCCTGGCCAAATTTCTGGCCCCTCATCCATCAGAAACCCCTCCAAATCCTCCATTCCTCCAAAGTAGAAAGACACCTTCAACTGCCCAAGAGCTAATTAAAAGTCGCAACTCTGTACACAGAACTTACATATATCAACTCTCCAAGACACTCAAAGTGTCATCTCACCACCCAAAATTAATATACACGCAACTACAATATGCAATATTTAAGAACACAGAAACCCCACATGCAAAGCATTTACAAATGATGCAAGTCTCTTCACCACTCAAAACTTCTATACACGACAACACATTGTGTATAACGCGCGTCGTTCTCCACGAACATGCCTCTTTGACTCCGCTTCGAAGAGATAAGTCCACGTGTCTCTGTCTCACCCGTTCATTCTCCATACGTGGCTATATATCTCCAATAATGCTAATATATTATTTGTTCTTTATGTATTATAAGTTTCGAGAAATGAATCACTGGCAATATGGTAATTTAGGATCTAGTGATCCATGTTGCATAGGTACACGTGGACGATTCAGTAAAAGAACGTGTCTGTTCGTTTCACGCGGTTTGGCGAGCGACGCTTCCACTGTGGTCGGTGCTCTGTGGGCTCACCATTATGTATGTATTTTATCCACGCGGTCCATCCATTTTCCTGATCATTTTAGGTAGATCTAAATCTCAGGTTCACAACACAATAGAAAAACAGTAGTGATTAAATGTCCACGATTAAAAACCTCCTAGACCATAAATATGGATGAAGGGAAAAAACAAATATAAGCTTGATCCAAAACTTCAGTGGCCTTAAAAGTTTTTAATGGTGGGCTTTTAAGTAACACTACTTTCTGTTATGTGGTCTACTTGAGATTTGGATCTAACCTCATTTTTTTCGTCGACATACCATAAATGATATGGAAAAATGAATATGGATGGCATGGATGAAACACATACATCATGGTGGGCCCACAGAGCACCGACCACTAGCCATAGCCAATCAGCCTCCCTGTTCGTTGGGTCTGGAGCACTGTTCGCTCAGGAGGCTGATTGTGTAGTGAGGTGGTCACCACCCTCTGCGGGTGTGCATATGGTGAGGTCCACCTTGATTTATGCATGTGTTTCATCCATGCTGTCAATCCCTTCTCTCCAGCTCATTTTAAGGCATGAGCCAAAGTTGAAGCATATACATAACTCAAGTGAACCACACCAGGACGTCCACTGTTGAAGACAGTGATGTTTATTTGCCATCCAAGCAGGTCATACAACCATGAATGAAAGTAAAACACAAATATCAACTTGATCCAAAACTTCTGTGGCCCAAGAAGTTTTCAATGGCGGTTCACTTGAGCTTTGGATATCCTTCAGTTTTGGTCTCATGCCCTATCATGAGCTGGAAAAATGGATGGACGGTGTCAATAATACATCGAGGTAGGGCCAGGTAGGCTTCACACCAGTGTAATCTGTGGTGAGTGCCCCACTGTACAATCTGCGTCCGTCCATGATATACATGTGAAAAATCAGCCCCAATCGCATGGTTCAAATAATTTGATCGTAAGCCTTGTAAGTGAGCAGTTGAGATTGTTTAAGTGAAATAAGTCCAATTAACGAGCCACCCATTTACGGTTATGCCATGACTATGAGGCTGGAGTCATAGCATAGTTCACCACCTTTTTTATTTTTATTTTATTTTATTTTATTTTACACATGCACTCACATTAAAGTGGGATTCACCACAATGGGTACCGGACCCATTGACCTGGCATGAAAACTCTTGTGAGTCTACCACTAGGCAAGAGTAAGGAACTATTGTGAGTAAGAAAAATTGAAGGAGATTTGTGAAGGCCATCTATGAGAATCGACATTAGTTCGGACCACAGGAAGTTCGGCAGCACAGGTAATTCGCATCCTTCCCAACGCGGGGTGAAAAGAGAGGAAGAAAAACAAAAAGAAAAGCAAGGTCGGAAGCAAAAGAGAAAGTAAACTTTCTGGTTGGGTTTTTCTTTAGTTTTGTACAGTCATGAAAAGTTGGTTGGGGAAGAAAGCCTCTAGAAGAGAATAACACGTTTTGCGCCAACACTGATTGCTTGGTAAATCAGCACGCTGAGTAAACTCTGTGGGGCCACCATGATGAATGTGTCTTATCTACGCTAAACATCAGTTTTCCAGCTCGTTTAGTGCATTAGACTAAATTAAAGCGTATCCAAAGCTCAAGTTGAGCAGACCACACTAAGCATTAGGATAATGACCTCCACTATAGAAACCTTCCTAAGTCCACAATCATGTTTATTTGTCATCGAAGCTATTCATTAGACACTAAGTTCACTAGGATAAATACAAGCATTGATGAAGGGAAAATACAAATATCAGGTTGATTCAAAACCCTCAACAAGTTTTCAATGGTATTTGTTTAATTCCCATGTTTTCTTGTGATGTGGTCCACTTGAGCTTTGGATATGTTTCAATTTAGGTTTCATGCCCTAAAATGATCCAAAAAGCTAAAATTAAAAATAAAATAAAATAGATGAAGTGGATTAGACATAACCCAAGATAGTTTACTCAGCGCCCTTTAATGCGCTGAGTTATTCAGTACCCAATCCATGTCCATCTTGCTTTCATTGTACTTGACAAGGAACACGCTCGCGGATTGTACACAAAGTTACTGTAGTCGAAAGCAATGTGGGGCTCACAGAGATCCTTGTGAAAAATCCACTCTGCCCATCAGTTTTTCAACACCACAATAAGATAGAAATATAATATTGAGGACCTAAAATTCCTGTGGGCCACACTACACAGACAGAGGGTATTGAATGCCCATCATTGGAAACTTTGTGGGGCCCTAGAATTTTTGTATAAGGATGATACTTGTGCCCACAGTTTATTTAAGTGATAACAACCTTATGAATGACTTGGATAGGATATAAATAACATGGTCAGCTTTAGGAAGGCTTGAACGGTGGAAATTTTCGTTCCCACTATTTCTCGTGTGTCGTCCACATGAGTTTTGACATTTGAACTTGTATGATTTTTAGAATCTTGTCGTATTGGGTCCTTTAAAACTGATGAATAGAGTAGAATTTTCACGGAAATCTCCACGGGCCCTAGACAACTTCCAGGAACTTCCTGTGCCCCGATGCGTGTCCCAATTTCTGTGTCTGTACATCAAATCACTGGCTCCATCCATGTCGGACTGTTGGTCGGCACGTGCTGATGTGGATGGCCACTATGACTGTAGTCTATGTTGGTATGGACGGGACTGTCGGTATGCATGTGCTGATGTGAATGGCCTCTATGAGTCACGTGGGAACGGATTAGGTGAGCCCCCATCCTCCCCCAGCGGACGCGGTTTGTGTACAACCCCTGCCTCTCCCGACAGTGATGAATGATTTTTATTCACATTATCCGTTTATTTTTCCATGTCATTTTAGGTTATAAGGTCGAAAATTAGGCATATCCAATCAATAAGACCTCCCAATGGGTATTAAACGCCTACCATGTGAAATTCTTCCCTAGGGCAATGAAGTTTTGGATTAAGTTGATATTTGTGTCTTCTTTTCATGCCGGTCGATGTAACCTTATGAATACGTTGAATGACGTCCATATACCCTTATGAACAAGTTGAATGACAGTTAAACATTAAGGTGAACCCCAGGAAGGTTTCAATAGTAGACATCACTAGCACCGCTCCTGTACGTGGACAGGTAAGATGGCAAATAAACACTAAGGTAGGCCCTAAGAGGGTTTCAATAGTGGACATCACTAGCACCCCCTTCCTGTGGTGTGGTCCACTTGAGCCTTTGATCCGCCTCATTTTGGGTAGGTATCTGGAGAGGTGTAGCTTTCCCTAATGTGTGTAAATGACTTTAGGCCGTGAGATCCAGACCGTCCACAATATAGAACACTCCTTTTCTATCCAAAAAAAAAAAAAAAAAAAGCTGATTCAATACTCGGGTGGGTCCCACCATAATGAACTGTATGATAATATACTTACGCCCCTAAATTTACATGGTATGTATCCGTTTGTTTTGGGCGGTGTGAAAATGACCTGACTTTTAAGGCAGAAGATCCAACCATGCAGCCCACGTATTAGAAGACTGAGATTTTATACAAGTTTTCCATATTTTTGTACCTATGCCTGCGAGTGGACGGCCAGGGCTCCACCGTGTGGAATTAGCAAAGCAGTAGATAACATGCACATGCATGACATGGATTTGGTTAGGTTGGGGGACCACCGTATTAAAATCATTATATTAAAAAAATGCAATTATTTTTTACATGGCCACCTTTTTTTTTTTTTTTTTTTTTTTTTCACATTATAAAAAAATGCAAGCACTTTTGCATAGTATCTCTTACAGGGCTTGATAGAATGCTTGGGTACAGCTCCCATGCTAGGCCTGGTTCCCATATTACATGGCATGATTATCATAGATCTGAACCATCAGTTTTCCAGTACGCATTGGGACTATGCCATCTGACAGAAATGATGGTGTTAAACTTATTAACAGAGCCACACATATACGTTGAATTTGGACGGTTGAAAATTTTCCCCTAACCATCCATTTTTCTTCTACAAGTTTGACCTGTTTGCAAACAGTGGGCCGACATTATTTCTGTGCATGGCCAATTCACATTGTACCCTACTTGATCTATGGCTAGGATCTCTGACACGTGTCATGATTGATGTAGTAGTACTAATTTCAGCCCCCTCACGATGAGGGTCCCTCGTTCAATCACGACCCTGTGTTAATTAAGAGCACATAGTAAAGCCGGCCACTGTGATTTGAATATGAATTGATACGTGGTTGCTATTTTAGATCACAAAGCTTAGAAAATTGGATGGATTGTACGCTACCTAGCTAGCATCACGATGTACACTGTCTTTTAATTCTTAAAAGTAGGGCCTGTGTTTCCATAATCCAGACCGTTCTTCTGTCGAATCCGGCCATGGATGGAGTATGACCTGAATCAATTCTACATTGGACGTAAGAAGTGAATAGGACCTCTTTCAGTTGAATTTCGCCCGTTTATGTATTTCTCTTCTTGAATCTTTATCCATCGTCCACAAATTTAAATGATAAGAATGCAATAGCAAGGGAGATTTCTGAAGCATGTTCCATCTACCGTGTGGGATGCGCCCCGAATTGTATGCCACTGTATACAAGAGGTTTGCTAGAATACATCCTGATGCGTCTCAGTAAAGCTTGTGCATACGCTACACATGTGCCAACATGGCACATGGGTACAAGATCTAATCTATCCAACAGGTGGGCCTGACCTTGGAATGCTCTCCCATAATTTATTTTTTTATTTTTTTCCAATCAGCAGGTAGGCACCAATATTTAATGCACGTGAATGAGTCAGAAAACTTCAGCAATGTCGGTGCATTTGTTTTGAAATCGGTAGCCCATCAGGGTTAGGTTAGGGCATGATAAAGTGGTTCGGTTCATCTCGAACTTACCGTGCCATGCATGCTAGCACATGCGTGGCATGTACATGAGCTTTATTGCCCACGCATGTGTTGAATGTGGAGTCAAATCACACTAGGTATGGTCGGGCGCCCGAACGTTTAGTGGATCGGGCGGTCGATATTCATGCATTTGAGACGAATGTCTCTGGACTGTTCTGAGAGCAGTCGGGTGCCCGATGGTCAATTTGACAGGCGCCTGATAATCGGTTGATTTAGCCTATAATTTGCTGGATGTTTTTTGTAATAGGTGGGCGTCCGATCGGCCACGGGGTTAACTGCAGGTTTCCTATTTTGAGTTGTAATTTCGAGTTTTACTATAAAATAGGTGTACACCGGAATTATGTCATGTGATTAGGGTTTCTATACGTCCAAGGTAAGAAAGAGGTGAGGGGTTAGCAAAAAGAGCCATCTCTGTGCATGGGAGCATCTGAGAAGGTAAGTGTATTGCTTGTAACTTTGTCTTCTTCATAATGGAAGTTTGCACCATGATTTTTTACCCTTGCATGTTTGGGATTTTTTCATGTAAAATCTGTCTTGTGGATTGTTGGTTTGTTTGAATTACTCTTCTAGATTATATTTCTTTCTTTTTATCATTTGTGGATGAGACCGGAGATTGGATCTCGGTTCACCGGCGTTGTTGGTTTGCTGCGCAACAACATGTGGCCACTTAACCATAGTAAAAAGCATCAATCTCACACAATTTCTTAGGCATATTTTTTTAAGGATATTTTGAAGTTTTTCTGAACATACATTGGAAAAATCTCACTAAAAATAAAATTATTTAAAATATTTATTGTAAATTAGTAAGTAAATTTAAAAGTTAAATACCTATTCATATAAAATTCTTTAAGCCTTCTATATAATATCATGATATGTTAAAATCTACCCATGATTTGAGTTAATATTACTGTAATATCATTTTTTTTTCTTTTTTGCATTATTATCTTGATATTTTCAAAATCTCTTGCGATATTTGTTGCAAGCAAGTTAAGCCACTAAAAGGTGTTGCAGCGGTGGAGATGTGGGAGTCTCTTACAGAGCTGCTATCTCTCCTCTCTCTGTTTCCTTCTTTCTTGATCTCTACCTTTTTTATGTGTACAAACACAGAGTCTAGTAAAGTCTTAGTTTCTGTAGCTTTTGTGGTCTATATAAAGAATGGCCATAGGTAAAGACAGGTACTCAATTCTACTGTATTTATCTTCTCGAGTAGTCTTTGATGTGGAATTCCTTAGAGGTGAGCCTTATATTCTGTTTCTAGTAGTGAAGAAGAAATTAGCAACATGTTACTACTCCATTGCGTAGATGTATTGCTAAATCACGTAAATTCTTATGTCTCATCTCTTATTTTGGTTCAGCCCTTTTCATTTGCATTTTAACTGAGCTTACATTGATAACGTGCGGATGTTTTTTAGCAACAATAGGAAAACCCCAATCCAACATGTATCCTATTGCACTATGTCATGCAATAGCATTAGTAATTTTGAGCATTGGAAAATTTGGCACTGTATTCTAGTCCATGGATTGCTAAAGGAGAATGTGTTATCTGCTAACCAGGCCATGCATGTGGATGATCCAAACCAGCTAAAAGGTTGTTCACACCACAAATAGGTTTTTGCGTTGAATTAGAGTACATTTTTCCACCGGTTTGGATCAATTTCACATCAAAATAAAACGGTCTTTGGCTCATCCATGCTGAACGTTTAGCTCGTGAAGTACATATTTATTTATTTATTAATTCTTTTCCTGCATGGCAGAGATCGACTTGATTTTCTTTTACTGCATGGCAGACATGATCAACTTGATTTTGCCTGATTTCATTTTCATGATCACCTTTTACCAATGGGAAATATATTCGGATTGGCGAGGGGAGAGGGTTTCAAGGGACGCAGATTGCGTTGTAACCCAACATGGATGCTGATTAGTAGTGAGGCCCTCACCATCATCAGCTATGCTGTTTGAGATGGACCAGGTACATACTCGGCCAAACCCCCTAAAAGGCTTGGCTCACAGCATAGAGCTTGTCCAAACATATCTCTCTATATTACAGCATCACCATTGAGGGCCTCAATGGCTAATATGCATTCCTAATATCATGTACTTTGATGGTGTTGGACATAACTTAGATTTAATTGAGCCACGTGCTGCTGTCATTAACAAATCCACTGAAAACATTTTTAATAATTGTTAAATTCAGTAAATACTTGAAGGGGACAATCCTTGACAGCCACATGTGCCCAAAATCCACTACCCATTTAAACAGGGCACCAGCCTACTCACAACTTCCACAGCTTTCTAGATGCAATCATGCAATCTTGTCGACTCAGCTAATTAATATGGGAGTTGATATGCATGCATCCCACCTTCCTGGATTTAAAGAGCCCTGAAGAATCTGATTACGGAGCCATCACCATCAAGTGAGACTTAGCAAGGAAGGCATATGCTTAAAAAATCAAGCCTATTTGATGATCCCATCAATTACCTTTTTTTTTTCTTCTTTTAATTCATATTATCCCTGCGGATATTTGATGTACATATATCAGAAGAAAAGGATTGTGTGTGTTATTGTTTGGACATTAACCATCTATATTAAGGAAGTGGATTGCCTGTGACCCGGGCACAGAAATATACCTTTGCCTGGGGCTGTGTAGAGGCCACGGAGATGTTCATGACAAATCCACTCTGTCCATCTGTTATGAAAGACCACCATAAGACATGACTCCAAAGATCAGCCAGATCCAAAACTCGGCGGACCGAATGAAACAGTGGGAACAGAAATGTTGAAACCTTACTGGAACTAATGATGATGTTTGTATGCCATCCAAACCGTTTGTAGGTTTATTACCACTCACATAAACTGTATGAAAAAATATCATCCTGATATAAAACTTCTGTCATCCCAGCATTCAATCCCCACTGTTTCATGTGGTATGGTCCACATGAGCTTTGGATCTGCCTGATTTTTAGATTCCTCTCCTGTTGGGGTCTTGCAAAACATATGGACGGAGTGGATTTGTCACAGAAATCCCTGTAGGCCCCACACAGTCCTGGCATACGAATTTCTCTGTGCCCGGGTCACAGGCAATCCGCTTCCTATGCCTTTTTGCCATGTGTTGATTGTGAACAGTGAACCATGAGAACAGGCATCATTTACTGTTGAATGTGAACGGTTGCCCCCAACTTCTTTCCACCGGCCATCTTAAGGTAGGGCCCAACCGTTTGATAGCGGACAATCTCGTGTCTCACATGTTTGTTTTAATAATGAGGCATCTGTTGTGTGGTCGAACATCCCGAAGTTTGTTTACACCATGCTGTCTTTGCAGCTACCAAAAGCAAAGTCACGTGGGTATCTTATTTGATACGCAGGTGTAGGTCATGGAAAGTGCGGTCAGCCGTTGCATCGGTTCCCTGTATACTAATTGTACTAATACGTACCCGTCCCACGCGCTAACGTAGATGGCATATAGCCCCGACCATTTTATCAATCTACATTACCCGTGTCTTCCAAACCTCCACTATTTCTTTATTTTAAATAGCCCACGAATCGGCCGGTGAGGATCATGCATCATAGGTGTGAATTTTGAGTTCTACTTAGGGCTCTCAATGGGTCAGATTTGGATTGGATTCAGTTGGATCTAGCTCCAATTCAAAAAATCTGTAAATCAATTCGGATCCAAAAGGTGATATTCATATCCAATCCACTTATAAATAGCTAGATCCATTTCCGATCCAAAAATCCATATAGCCATTGGATTTGGGTTGAATGTAGGTCCAAATGCACCCCATCACAAATGTAAAAAATATATAATATAATATATTTAATTTAGCAGCAAAATGATGCAAATCCCACCGTTTACTATGATATGGTCGACCTGATATTGGCATATGTTTCAATTTTGGAATGTGGCCTAAAATAATTTGAAAAATCGGATGGCCAACATGGATATAACATATACATCAAGGTGGGTCCCCCCCCTTTTTAAATCTTTAACCAAGTAGGGTCTAGGTATGGATGATCCACTCTGTTCATTAACTTAGTCAGCCCATAAAGAGCCCAAAGAGAGCTATATTGGGTAGCTTTTGATGGCATAAACATATCACAATGTGCCTAAAATGGTTTCAATGGTGGACACACAACTTCACTGTCCCTGTTGTATGGTCCACCTAAGATCTGGATCTTCTCCAAATTTGGGCTCATGGCCTTAAATGATCTTTTAGGATGGATGGACACTATGGATGTAACATATACATAATGGGCCTCATGAGTGGGCCCTAGGACTACTTTTCTCAAAAGGGTTCGGTAGAAGGCTTGAACCATGCAATTGTGAGGATTCGATCGGATCCCACTACTAGATCCATATTTGACCCGAATAGGATTCATATTTATTTTTGTGAATCCGAATCTAGTCCATTTAATTAATCGAATATATTTTAGGATCCAAATCTGCATTATACGGATTCACAGTGAATCAGATCTCGGATCTGACCCACTCCATTGAGAGCCCTAGTTATACTACCTTTGGAAGCTAGATGGGGCCCACCATGATGTTTGTGATTGTGAGAATTCCACCTTGTCCATTCACCTGTTTATAGGAAAATTTATTAAGCCTTCAGGGAAATTTACAGGAAGACACACATTCGGGTGGACTCCAGTCCAAAAAATTCAGGAGACTAACCATCATAACACTCCTCAGTCTAACAAGAAAGAAAAAGCTAGGAGACTATGGGTCTCTCAAATACAGCCCAGCCCAACCTTGTCTAGCAGCAAATTCCCTCTAATATACTTTGGAAGAGTCCTTGTCGAAGGAAAGATCTCTGAACCTTAGGAGGCTTTACCTAATCTCGCTAGTCCATCCGCCACTTAATTTACTTCCCTAAGGACATGGACCACCTTCACTTAAGTCGTAGCTTGAAGGGCGTTGAATCTGACCCTCTAGTACCACAAATGCTAGGGGAGTGGGGTTCTTTTCGTCAGTACGTCCGCCACAATTGCCAAGTCGGTTTCCATCATAATACTGGTGAAATTGTGGGCCACGCACATAGATAATCCTTCAACCATCACTCTTGCTTTAGCTATGGAGTTAGTTTCAAACCCATATCCACTAGCTAGCAAAGAAAAAAATGTATCCTCATGCCAATCCCTACACACTCCCCCCATATGACTTGTCCATGTTTACTTTCACCCACCCTTCCTCAAGCCCCGTGCACCTCACTATTGAGCATTTTGGATTCCTCGACCTCTTATTGGGAATTCGAAGATGTTGAAGAGCCAAACGTCTGGAGAGGTGAGATTCAGCTAGAGAGGGAAGGGAGGGATTGATGAGCCGCACCTAATAAAGCACACAAGTAACCACTTTGCCCACATCTACTACCTAACCATCAAACTTACTCTCATTTTTCTCACACCATATCTACCAAGTGATGAAGCTAGGCACCAGCCCTCTCAATAGAGAAAAGCAGTCTGTGAAAGACGCAGAACGCCACCATTGAGTTAGTCGAGTCGCCAGTTGTTGGACTGCTAAGAAGGGGACGTCAAAGGGAGCACTGAAGAAAGACCAAACCTGATTCGAGAGGTAGGTAGCTGAGAACAGAAGGTTGATTGATTCTATGGATGTAGTATCCTTTATTGAACAACAGTTACATCTCGAGGTGAGGGCAATTCCCTTATCTTGCACCTTAACATCAACTGGGATCCCTCTAAAGAGCACCTTCCAGATGAAGATTGAAAATTTTGGTGGCATTTTAGCGTGCCAAACCCAACGAGCCCAACTCTTCCGTTCCCTGGAAACTTTGCTCAAATCCTAAGCTGACTTCTCTGAGAACACGCCCAATGTCTCAAGGGGTCAAACTCGCAAATTTGCCGTCTCACTTGTAAGCATCCCCTCTAACTCAATGTGGGACTGAACTTCTGCCGGAATAAGACTGCCTTCTGATGAGTTCTGGTTGATCTATTTGGGACCGACAAAGTCTTTAACTTTTAGCCTTCTTAAATGGGGAGGCACTAGCTGTCCATTCATTTCTCCAACTCATTTTAGGACGGGGTACCAAAAATTATGTAAATCTAAATCTCACGTGGACCACACCACAGGAAACAATAGTGATCGAGTGCCTCACCATTAAAAATTCCAAAAGGCATATTGTAAGGTTTTGTTAATGTTTATTTGCAATCCAAACTACCGATAATGTCAAGAAATTTTGGATGAAGGGAAAAATATAAATGCTAACTTGATTGATCCAAAACTCCCGTTGCCTAATTTTTATTAATGGTCATTCATCACTTTTTCTAATGGTATGGTCCACTTGAGATTTGGATCCTATTAAAGTTTGGGATCTCCTCCAAAAATGAGATTAAAAAAAAAAAACAAATGGATGGTGTGGATATACAACAAATACATCAAGATGGGCCCCATACGATTAGGGCAACACCTACTAAGCTATTACTTGGGTAACAGCTAATCCGCTTTGGCAAAAATGGATGGACTTCTAGGGTAAAATGGGTTATTGGACCCAATAGGCCCATACTATGACATGGTCATGGCAGTGCCCCATCCTTTTTTAACTAAATGTTTTTTTTTTTTATAGAGATGTACAGGAGCCGAGCCGAACCGAGCTTTGCACAGTTCAGCTTGGTTCGGTCAGCGGGCGACCTGGGCTTGAGCTTGACTCAACTTGGTCCTCGAGCCCAACTGGTATGCTTGGCTTGGTTTGGTCGAGGTTTTGAGCCGAATTCGAGCTTGTTCGAACCTATTCGAGCTTCAAGCTTTCGAGCCACTATCGAGCTTGGGCATTGTTGGACAAGGTTGGGGATTGTCGGAATAGTTGTTGTCCAGGATTGGAGGGAGGTCGGCTGCTGGACAAGGGCGGTCGGATGTTGGACAAGGTTGGGGACTACCGGAATGGCCGGGCGACAAGCGAAGAGAGAGAAGAGATGAGAAGAGAGAAGATGAGAGAGAGAGAGAGAGAGAGAGAGAGAGAGAGAGAGAGAGAGAGAGAGAGAGAGGGTCGTGGTCCTTGTGGAGGCCGAACGGCCGAAAGGCGGTCAGGCAGCCACGATCGAGGGCGACCAGGGTTTGAGTGGGGCGGGCGAAAGAGAGGGGGCAGCGTACTCGAATAGGAGACTTTAGACTTTTAGAGTTTTATTTTTTAATTTAAAATATATATATATATATATATATATATTATAATAATATTAATATATTATATAATATATTTAAAATACCGAGCTTGTACACGAGCCAAGCTAAACTGAACCTGGTTCGAGCCGAGCTGAATTGAGCTCAGGCCAAGCTCGAGCTTGGTTTGAATTTTCAACGAGCCTATAAAATAGGCTCGGCTTGGCTTGTTCAACCCTACGAGCCGAGCGAGCTTTTCGAGCTAGCTCGGTTCATGTATAGCTTTATTTTTTTTACCCTAAGGGCACTTTTTCATTTTTTCTGAGGACAAAAATGCCCCTCTGCCACAATTGCTCCTCGTACAACGGGCTTTTGTTTCATAAGGAGAAAGTTTTTTTTTGAAAAGGGGCATGGCCTCACCCAAATCAAGGATTTGGCCTAACCCTTGGCCGATATGATCAATTCATTTTAATTGGACAACCGTGAACCCACAATAAGGTTTTTTTAATTTTTTTAAGAGAAGCTCTCTGCAACCCAAACTACACTAAGGTTGTGCATTAATTTTGAACCGTTTCCTCCAATGTGGTCCATTTATGATGAATTTTGACCTCAAAGTTGGGCCAACGACATGAAATTAAAACCCCTACATGTGGAAAATCTGGGGCCCTTGCTACATGAGGGGCATTTGGTGGTTCCTTCTTCCTTGGTTTTTTACTAGAGGGGAGGAGGGTGTGAAAGGAAGGATGGTGTTTTTTGGTTTCCTTCCTTTTTCCTTCTCCCTTCCTTGGTTCTATTTATAATTGCTTTTTAAATTGTTTTGTATGAATTGTGAGAGTTTGTGAAAGGGAGGAAAGTGTGGTGGTTCCCTTTATAGTTGTTTTTGGGTGACCTTATACTCATTGGAAAAATAATTTGATGAATATTCAAATAGCTCTGGAATTATCTCATTTAGCTAGATACCATTTGATTGTCCAAAAGTGGGCTCAAAATTCATCAAGGACTGTGGATCGCAGATATTCACTATAAGTAATCGATCCCACGAAAATGATCATAACTCCCTTATTACATGTTCGATTTGGGTGATCTTATACTCGTTGAAAAGATAATTTGATGAACTTTCGAATGACTTTTAAGTCATATCATTTAGACACTATTTGAGGTATTTCAACATATGAGATATCCCTGGAACCATGAGGGGGGATTAATTTCCCTCGATATTACAGGAGTTGGTGCGATTTGAAAGGGCTAAGCAGGGTTTTGTGTTTTTCTTGGTTTTTCTATTTTCTTTTGAAAATATGGTAGGTGAGGTTGCCAATCTTTTTGTGGCTCCAATCCGAATCTATCTCTAAGCTGTAAATCTTGTTGAATATATATATATATATATATATATATATATATATATATATATATATATATATATATATATATATATAATGATTGAGTTGTTAAAAAATAAAAGTAAAAAGATACACCACCGCTTATTTTGAGCCCTCGTTGCATTGCCTTCTTCTACGTGTAGTATGTTCATTTTGTCCATCCATTTTTCCATATCAATTTAGGGCATGATGCAAAGATGAAGCATATCCAAATCTCATGGGGACCACATGCTACAGGAAATGGCGGTGATTGACCATTAAAAACTTCTTACAAACTACAAAATCTTTGTATTATATTTGTTTTTTTTCCTAGGTCTGTGTGACCTTGTCAACAGGTTGGATGGCAAATAAACATTACAGTGGGCTTTAGGAAGTTTTTAATAATAGGCCTTCAATCACCACTGTTTTCTATAATGTGTTCCACCTAAGATATGTATCTACTTACATTTTTTAGCTCATGTCCTAAAATGATATGGAAAAATGGATGGACAGCTCGGATCTACCACACATACATCAACGTGGGCCCCATGGTCAGGGCTGTGCTGGGTGAGGCCCAGGCCCCACCTAATCTGTTGCCCGTTTACACCCACAAGAAGACACATCATTCGGAGCTCGATCTACCTGATTTTCATATTTTAGCATAAAATAGGGTCCTCCGAAAGTCTGTATATCCTCCGGCGGACCACAACCAAATGAATATCTGGATAAAAATCAAGAAAAAAGGCTGACGAGTTCGTTTTACTATGTTACAATTCCTAATGCAGCGTGTGTCGCTACCTACTGGATGCTCCATGCAGAGTGATCATGCGACCAGAACCGTCAACTTTTTAAAGTATATTCTGCACCGATCACTGTAAAAAATTCACACTGAATGGATTACAGTAACCATCAAAGATATTGTACATGATGGGGCTCGGTCGTGGGCCTGAGTGCTAGGTCCATGATGAGCTTGGCCTGGCTTTGGGTCTTGACTTCAAGTGTTGGGCCAGGGCTGGCCTAACTCACTCAGCCCAAAGGCCGCCCTTTTTTTACACCACAATAAGTACTCGAACACATGACCTCATTGCTGAAACTCCTAGAGTCTACCACCGAGCCATGAGTAGGCCCAACCAAACAGTATTCTGGGTCATTTCAATCCGGCTGGATAATGTCAATCACTGTACTTTCATTGAGAATTGCCCTGAGAATTGCCCATATTATTTTTTTCTTTATTAAACTTATATCACTGTCGAGCAATGAGAGAACTTTGATGAAATCGGATTAACTCAGTACGCTTTCATTGAACTGAGTAAACTCCCTTGGGCCCACCTTTTTTTTTTTTTTTTTTATATATATATTTTTTTAACAACAGATTTATTCACAAAAGGCCACAGCCAGGACAAATACAGACACTCATTCGGGGGACCTCAAACAAAAAGATTTTGAGATTGCCTATCGTAACACTACCCTTCCATCTTGAAAGTGGAAGGGGCTGCGCAAAGACTTCTGTACCACCTCACAGTTAGCCAGATTCTGAAGACCGATTTTGTCGAGGAAGATGAGACCACGGATTTCCTGTTGCAGATTAGCTAATCTGGAAAAATTCTTCTTGAGTTGAGCTTCACTTTCCCAGCGGGCCAACCTGTCAGCCACTGTATTTCCTTCTCTTGGGACATGATTGAGGATGAACTCACCTGTGTTAATGAGCCTGTTTATCCTCTCCTTCCAATACCACCATTTTAAGATTTTCTTGTTGAAGTCCGTCAGTGTATCGATCACCATGAGAGAGTCGCTCTCAACTTCAACTCTGTTCAACCCTTGCTGCTTGCAGAGGAGGATACCGTCATACATGGCTTTTATCTCTGCCTCGTTGTTCGATCCTATACCGTAGCCGGTCGTGAATGCAAATATAATCTCTCCTTTGGAACCTCTGCAAACTCCCCCTCCTCCTGCTGCTCCTGGGTTTCCCCTTGCCGAACCATCAACATTCAATTTGGCCCAACCTGCTGGCGGTTTCTGCCATTTAACTGAACTCATCGCCTTTCTGTTGATGGGCGGAACATCCGTGGAGTTCATTCCCTCACATGCCATGGGCGGGCAGATCCAGCATAGCCACCTATTAATCTTACCAATTGTATGCTCCGCTTCGTCCCGAGAATCCTCCGATCTACGGGCATTTCTGGTGTTCCAGATTTTCCACAGAATCAAAAGGGGGGTGATTGCTGAGGCATCTCGTGTCTCTTTTCTAGCGGAAGAAACTGTTTACCAACGCATTAACCTGTCCAACACTGATCGATCCGCACACGGGGCAATCTCAAAACGAGACATGAAGAACTTCCATACCTTGCTAGCGAGCTCACTAGAGATGAAGAGGTGGGAGATGGATTCTGTTTGGGGGCGCTGCAGCAAATCGGTCCAGCAACAGGAACATTTAGACGCTAAGGGGATGCCCTTTGTTTGAACTCTATCATCAACTGGAATAGCCCCATGAATGATCCGCCACATCAGGTTGGAGATCTTAGGGGGCATTTTGTGGTGCCAAACCCATTTTGCCCAGTCCTTACGGGCACCACCTACTCTGTTGGAATCTCTGCCTGATTTAGCTGACATCTGGCCAGAAGTATCAAGCGACCAAACCCAACTATCTTCCCTACACGAGGTGCACAAACCTGTTTCACTGATATGAGACCACACAATCTGCGGTAGCAAATCCGAAAGATGGTGGTGAGGCTTCAATCCTTCATCGTTAAGGATACCTTTGACTTTGAGATTATATATAGCTTCTGGGATGTCCTTGAGAGTCCATTGCGAGAGTTTACCCAGGCCCGTCCAATCAACTTTCCATAGGTTACACTCTCCACCGCCCACCAGCCTGCGGGCCTTTTCATCAATCACCGGGAAAAGTCTTGTAATCGAAGTCCAAAATGGGGATGGAGAGCGGTTGGATGGAGCCGTTTCCCCATTATCACATTTGCATCCATATTTCGCACGAACGAAATTGACTCACAAGGATTCAGCACTGCCATATCTTGCTGCCCATGCCATTTCACACCTGAACCCGACCATAACTTCTTTCAGCTTGATGATTTCGAGGCCATCCTCCTCTTTAGGAGTGGTCAGCCTGTTCCAGTTAACCCAGTGTAGTTTTTTCTTACCATCCGACCATCCCCAGTACAAGTCTGCTAAAATGTTTTCCATACATTTTATCACCTGAGCCGGGACTACTGTAGCAGCCATTGCATGCATAGGGATCCCACTCAGCACATGTTTTATCAAAGTTAGCCTACCTGCCTGAGAAAGACAACGGCCTTGCCAACCCGCCACCCTAGATGCTATTTTGTCAACAAAATGTTGAAACACGGCTCTTCTGTTTCTGCCTTTGGTGATGGGCACCCCAAGGTAAGTTAGGGATCCCGCTGATTTGTGGATGCCCAGCACCTTTTCTATGTTTCGAACCCTGTGAAGTTTCATCTTGTCAGAGACAAAAAACTCACTCTTAGAATGGTTTACCCTTTGCCCTGATATGACTTGGTAGGAGGATAGAAAATTATTCACCATTGTCAGGGACGCACTGCTACCGTTCAAAAAAAGAATAGTATCATTGGCATAGAGAAGATGGGATACAATTGGGCACACCTGACTAGTCTTGAACGGATGGCAGAAGCCTCTTTCCATGAGATGTTTCAAACCACGGCTAAGGACATCCCCTGCAATGATAAAGAGACTAGGCGACAATGGGTCTCCTTGTCTCAGCCCACGCGTAGCTTTGAAGAAACCCGCCGCTTCCCCATTGATCAAGACTGAGAACCAACTGTTCCTCCAGCACTTTTCAACAACCGACCTCCAGGCTTCACTAAACCCAAACTTGCCAAGAACTGCTATAAGGAAGCCCCATTCGACCCGGTCATAAGCCTTTTCCATATCTAGCTTCAGAATTATGTTTCCACCCCGAGTTTTTTTTTCGATATCTCTGAACATCTCTTGAGCAAGGGCGATATTTTCCGATATTGATCGGTCTTGAATAAAGGCTCCTTGCTCAAGGGAAATGATTCTCGGAAGCAACTTGTTCAACCTGGCCGCAATAATCGAAGCAAATATTTTGTAAATACAATTACACAGACTGATGGGCCGAAAATCAGCAAACTTGGTGGGGGAAGGTTTCTTAGGAATGAGACAGATGAGCGAGGAAGAGAAAGCCCTGGGAATTCCACCACCCTTGAAGAGGAACTTTGCTGCTTCAAGCAGGTCCTGACCCAGAAAATCCCAACAGCCTACAAAGAAAGCTCCGGAAAAACCATCCGGCCCAGGCGCACTATCCTTTGGGATTGCAAAAACAGACTGCCTAACTTCTTCCAACGTCGGCTCTGCCAGAAGCGCTATGTTGTCTTCAGCTGACACTAGGGTAGGAATGGACTCCAGGATGCTACCTAGTGGGGCTGTTTCTTCTGTCTTAAACTGCATAGAGAAGAAATTCACTGCTTCTTCTTTAATCCTACCGGTATCAGAAATCTGTTCACCCAATTCCAGATGGATCTTCTGAATAGAAGCTCGTCTCACGCACTCGTTAGCTACAAGATGGAAAAATTTTGTGTTGCGATCACCCTCTTCTAACCAGTTATTTCGGGCCTTTTGTTTCCAGAAGATTTCCTCCATGGCTTCTAATCTTGTGAGCTCCTGTTTAGCTGAAGCAAGGCTGCTGCTGAATGACTGTCTTGATCATTTTCCACAGCTCTTTCCAAGTTACATATAGATTTTTCAGCTTCTTGAATCTTCTGCATCACGTTTCCCACCACCTCCCTGTTCCAATCTCTCAGAGCTTTCTTGAGCCTTTTCATCTTTACTATCAGATTTATCATGGGTTGGGGAGAGTTATCCGATTCCCAAGTGGCTCTAGCTGTCTGCATGAAGCTATCTTGCTGGAGCCACATTCTTTGAAATCTGAAAGGACGCGGACCGGCATCTAGGGCGAGAGGGAAGGCAAGGAGAAGAGGGGCGTGGTCTGAGTTGATTCTTGGAAGGTGGGACACTTTGAAACGAGGGAAAGCTGTAGCCCATGCCGCGTTATACACCGCCCTATCTAACCTAGCCCACACTCGCGAGTTCCCAGAATGATTATTGCTCCACGTGAATCTGTTTCCTGTAAACCCCGCGTCCATCAAACCTGCCACATTCAATGCATCCATGAATTCTGCTGAGCTAGTATCATCATTCCTCCTACTGCCCAATCTCTCTGAAGCTTCCAGCACCGCATTAAAATCCCCACAAACTGCCCATGGGCCCAACTGCGGTCTTACCCTAATTTTCATCTCATCCCAAAGTCTCTTCCTCTGAATTCTACTGCACATAGCATACACAATCGAAATCTGAATCGGCGACGGAAGATCTTGATCACTGATTTCCAGAGTTACCATCTGGTCTGTCATGTTGATGATTTTGACAGTTAGATAGTTGCGATGGAAAATCCAAATCTTCCCTCCCAACTCGCCATTCGATAGAGATTGGTGAAATTCCAATTTAAGACCCGTACGCACTCTCTTATCCTCCCTGAGCATAGGCTCCAGCAACGCAACCATCATCGAATTATTGATTCTAATTAAGCGTCTCAAGGTCTTAGTTGACGCCTCGTTTCCTATACCTCGGACATTCCAAACGATGGCTTTATCCATCATTTACACAACCTGAGTTCATAGCCCTTCGGTCAAATCTTTTTAGACGACCGCTTCCTTCCCTGAAAAATATCCCAGACATCTCCCCATTTGCTACTTTTTCCACCCCTTTCCTTAAGTTCAGCCGTCTTACCTTATTATGACGTTGTGTATTCACGGGTCGCTGCTCACTCTGGCCTGCTGTTCTCCCTTCTTCATTTACCCTGTGATCTATGTCTTTACATTGATTCATCTCGTCCCTCATCTCTGCCCTGTTTGTAGCATTTTCTATTCCGATTGCAACTTTATCAAAAAAAGGGGACAGATCCACAGCTAAACTGATCTCGTCTCCGGGGGATTCTTCCAACAGGATAGGAGTATCCTCTGTTACAGAAATCTGCATTCCTTGTACTTTGTCAAGGTATATATTATTGTCTCTCTCATCATTTTCCTCCCCCCATGCTAACCATGAATCATCCAGCCTTAAAGGGCTGCATCCTACTGAGCGTGGGCCAGACCTACATCTTTCCTTCCCACAGCTTGTCTTCGGTAATGTGTAGACATTACCTTGCTCTTCTCGCTTCTCGCTTTCCCTTATCATACCCTCCCGATCCTCCTGTTGAGCCTGTTCCTTGCTAAACTCAGCGCTTATCTGCTCCGAAACCTCTTTAGAAGACTTGCCTGAACATGGTTCCTGCCCATCTACTTGCTGCTGTTGTGGGGTTATCATTTGTTTTGCATTGTTATTGATGTCAGCATAGTTAACGTTTTGTGGTTTTATTGTGCCACCAAGTAATAGTGTCTCCTCTGATACTGTTTGAGGACACCCATATTGCTGCTGATATTCTTCTTCCCTGTTAGCATTATTTTCCTCGCTTTGCCTCTCATTGATCCTTTCCAACTGGTCTGGTAGAGCTGTAGCTGCTGCTTTAGGGCTAGTGCTTAAGGATCTGATCTGTGTAGTTCTGTCCTGTCTCACAAAATTTCGATCAACCCATGCTCTAGTGGTTTCAGATCTGCCTTCTAGTTGGTCCTGGTTATGCACCTCCTCTGCAGCCTTTTGACAAGCATCTGCTCGGCAACTGGTTTGGATCCCCTCAGCTTGGTGAACAATCTTACCACCTTCTATGTTTAAATAGCAAACACCTGGTGTGCTGGGGTCCAGATCCCTCCCATTCTCCGATGTTCCTGCCTTCCTCATACCCTCCCCTAGATTCCCTTGCTGGATGGAAGGCCTCCCTCGGCCAATGTTCCCTACGGCTATGGCAATGTGTTCGATTTCGGCTATAATTGGATATGACCCGCTCCCCACTACTAGCTTGAGAACCTTTTTCGCATCAACTCCTGGATTGGGAATGACCTTCACCCTAGCGAATATCTGATAGATACCGTACCTCGACACAGTATCTATTTGCACCACCTTGCCGAAGTAATTTGCTAGATCGAGAATAGCTGATTCTATCCAAGCGTGTGCTGGTATGCCGAATAACCTTATCCAGACCCCATCGCCTCCGAAAACTATATCCGGAGACCACGCTTCCACTTCTACCAGTTCCCATCTTCTTTTGTAGCTCCTTGCTGCCAAAAAATCAATTAGTTCTGTTTTTGTCTTGAATACCATTAAAAACCTGGAGTGGGTGATTCTTGATACGTCAATCACCGAGGCCACAAATCTGGAATCTCTAACTGCCCCGATAAGCTGCATTATTGAGACGGTGTCATCTGTCGCTGTTCCAACTAGCCGAGCTCTAGCTCCTTCCTCTTTCTGGTAACTGACGGTTCATCTGCTATCGTCGTGAAATCTTCCCCTGAGATAATAGGAGTCTTTGTGTAACCCAGATGTCGTTGAACCTGTGGCTCTCCTCTTACTACTTGAGCAAAGGATGGTTGAAAGGCGGTATCCTTAGCAGCCGGTTGTCCACGAGCCTCTGCATCCAAAGACCGTGGATTCACATCTGTCAGTATCTTGCCCTGCTCTTCCCTATTTCTTCTCGGTTTGCATCCCTGACCATAATAATCCGCCCATCTATCTTCTTGCCATCCAAAACCCCTTTTGCCTTATTTGCATCATCCTCATAACGATACCTGATAATGCAAAACCTCGCGATTTGATAGAATTAGGGGTTTTTGGTATAAAGATGTCAATGATCTTACCGTACTCTTGAAAAATTTCTTGCAAGTCTTGGTGGTTCCAATCGTAACAAATGTTTCCCACGAACAGGCTGAATCTGTCTCCCTTTTTCCTCAACCAATTTACTTCCTGCCATTGGGACCGATCTGATGACGACCTTTCTCTGTTGTGTCCTATTTGCCGACGACCATCTTCGGAGAGCCCTCTCTTGAGGGGGCTCTGTCCCGTTGCCGACCCTCTCATAGACCTAGATGTAATGAGGGGGCTCTGTGTTTATGCGGGGGCTCTGTCCCGTTGCCGACGACCATCTTCCGTTGGGCCCACCCTGAATGCGTGTTCTTTATCCACGTCATCCATCCATTTTTATATCTCACTGCAGTGGTTGAGTCTAAAATTGAAGCATATCCAAAGCTCAAATGGGCTATACCACATAAAACAGTTGGAATAATGATTTCCACCATTGAAACCTTCCTAGGGCCTACAATGATGTTTATTTGTTATCCAACTTGTTCATAAGATCACGAAGACATGGATGAAGGGCAAACACAAATTCAGCTTGATCCAAAACTTCTGTCACTCCTATCAATGGTAGACATTCAGTTCACACTCATTCCCGTGGTGCATGTGGCCATCCAATTGAGCTTTGGATATGCTTAATTTTTGGACTTGCCATAAAATTATCAGGTAAATTAGATGGACAGAGTCGATAAAACACATACAACATGGTGGGCCCCATAGAGTTTACTTAACCTACTGAGTTACTCAGTACGCTATCTGCTTCCATCTTTGACAATCTAAACCAATTCTGAAATAAATAATAAATAGTAAATAGTTCACGAGAACATGCGGCCACCATAGATTTCTAAATTGTAGAAACTCATGGTGTTAGATGAGAGCCGTAGGCATGCTTGGGATCAAATTCTTCCTTTAAAAAAACAGTGTTAAGTGAAACCCTTGTTTTGGAACATTATGGAATTGTAATCAATTGACCCGATTCACAATTAATGTTAGTCACCTGTATGCATGCACAACTCAAATGTCACCTGCAAAGGGTGCATATGGATGAACGGTGTGGATAAAACACATGATCAATGTGGAGCCCATTAATGTAGTGTATTTTGTAATCCACCAAAATCCCCGGAGTAGGTTTTGAAATGTTGGATGAAATTTGAATAAGGCCAAGTGCAATTTCATACCACCAACCAAACATTCCCTAAAGTCATATTGATGGGATAATCTTATCCTTCTCCCGAAGCCGCCAGAGAGTATGTCCATTTTGGCATTTCAATCATACCATACTTTTATTAAGAACAGTTCATTCTACTTTGTCCTTTTAATAACTAAGATCATCGTCAAGCAATAAGAGAACGTTGACAATGTAAAACAATTATCAAATAAATACTAATTAATATTTCATGAGCACTTGCGTCTGCCGCAGTTTCTAAATTGTGGAAACTCATCCGTGGTACGCGTGGCATCGTGGATACTCACCTATATATCATGCAGAAATCACGTGTACCGACATGGTTGGATCAGAGCCCTAAAATCATATTGATGGGATGATAATCTTATACATCAGGTTTCAATAGTCCATCTGGATTTGGGAGAAGAAGACCCAATTTAAACGCCATTGTTTTTGCACGCTTCTTTAGCTTTTCTTCTGTGACAATTCCCTTCTTCTTCACCTGTGCAGATCCAATACTAAACAGAGAAAAAAGGGGAAAAAAAACTCTTAAACCGACTGAAATATATAAATGAAGAGATGGTGAGTGCACTCAGTCACACGTACGTGGAAATGGTGAATATCTGTGAGAGACCAGATCCTGCTCATCAGGCAAATTAATCTCGTAGATGAGGCCGATTTCACTGTCAGGTGGGCCATACATGTACCTAGAAATATGTCAATTTCTGTGTGAGATACACCTGATGATCACATCGGCCTGATCAGCGGCCCCAATCCTGCACAAAGGTTCGTCATTTACACATGTGAGGGTTGTGTATGGCATAGAGAACTTACACGAAGGAAAGCGGTGGTGACGATGTGATCATGGTCGAGTTGGTTGATAGAAGTGCATGTGATCTCTAAGCCCAGTGATCCTATCACCCGTTGCACTTGACTCAGTGCACCCATTGCTCTATTGCAGCTAATCTTCAGCAGAAACCGCTCCTCATCAAATATCTCCACTTCCATCTAGAAAAAACCAAATGTCCAAATACTTATATGGCTACTAACAAAAGAATTTGATGTATATGAACATTCGATCAATTGCCCAAATTTGGACGGTGAAGGAACATTCAGAGCAAAGCAGGACAGTGGAAGGGCCTGTAGCCCAGCTGAATGACCGAGTTTATCCACTAGCTGGTCTCAGTTTGAGACACACCAGCTGCACCTTTGGGTGCTTTCGGTCGGGATTCAAACTATCTTTGGGTGCTTTCGGTCGGGATTTTACAAATCTTAGTTAAGAGTATGGTACCGTAGGTTATGTACTCACACAATAACTGGGGTGTCCAAATCTTAACTTAGGGGACCAGTAGGACGTAACAACCCGGGTGGTACTACATTCAAAAATATAAATGTGGGGGGTAAGCAAAATGTTGAGTAAATCCGTACTCTATTTTTTACTTCGTCTAAGTTCGACTTCACCTGGTGTAGTATTCTTTATCCCCCGTGTGACCGTGGGTGACGACTTTACAAGGGTCCCGGGGTGATTCCACAAATAAACGGTATATTGGATAAGTATCCAGTGTGTCTGGAACCGTTCCCTTTTCTGTTTATCACCAAACTAGGTTTTGAACATACGGAGGGTTATTCAAAAATAAACTAGTGATGACAAAGTACATCACACCAGATGATCTCGAAAACTAGACGAATAAACACTCGAGTGTCAAATTAACTGAACCGTTTTGGTTACTACTCGTTCTTATTTTCTGTCTGTAGTTCCACCGGGTTATCCCCAGGAATGAGTACGGAATCACCACCTGAGTGTTCTCAAAATTGTACTCCAGTCCCAAGGTTACCCCTCAAAGTTGTACTCCAGTACCCAAAAACTCATGGGTGATACCACATTCACACCCAAATTTTTTTTTACCGTCGATCTGTATAATTCATGATGGGATAGGAAGGGATCAATCCTAACCTGTTCCTGGTAGCACTACATACCAAAAATAGGTGTGCCAAGTAGGTAAAACGGTATAGTAAAATCCCATGTTCGGATATTTACTCCATCTAAACTCCGAGTTCACCTGGTGTTGTGTCCTTCGTCATGACTATTACTTGATCCAGGTGACTAACAATTACGTGTAGGTTGGATAAGTATTCCAGTGTATCTGGAGTTATTTCCATTTTGTGTTTATAATTGAACTAGCCTTTGTAGACACGGGGTTTAGGTGGTACACCAGATGAACTCGTAATGTTGACGGAGTAAAAAAATCGAAGATGGATTTTACTAAACCATCTTGCCTACCATCCCACAGGATAAAACCCATACATGATTGGTGGGGGCGTAGATTGCCTACTAATAGTAAACTATAGAGATGAACACGAGCCAAGCTAACTCGGTTAGCTCGCACGACTCAGCTCGAACTAGCTCAATTTGAAGGTTCGGTTCGAACCAAGCTGAGCCATTTTTCTAAGCTCGAAAGGATTTTCAAGCCGAGCTCGAACTAACCCAAGAGTGATTCGGCTAGGCTCAAAGATCGGCTCGATCGCAGCTTGATTCGGCTCAACTCAATTGATTCGGTTGGAACTCGACTCAACTTAGCTAGAAAGGTACGTTGTTTAGTCCCGCATCGGATGAGAGCAATGAAATGAGAGGTGAAACTCTTTATAAAAATAAAAAGGGTTGTGTGTGTGTGTGTTCAATGGACCCGGATTTGAAACAGTTTTAGGTCGGACTTCTGGCTTGGGCCTATTTAAATTTTCATTTTTTCTAAGTTCGAACTCCGCTCAAAAGCTTAGTCAAGCAAGCTCGATCATGTTAGTCTAGTTCAAAGGCCGAGCTGAGCCGAACATGAGCTAGGGTGGTCATTGAATGAGCCTAGCTCGATCAGGGCAAAGCCTAGCTCAACTCGACTCTTGTATAGCTTTAGTAAACTATAACATACTAAGTAAATTATGTGGGCCCTACTATGATGTATGCTTTTTATCCGCTTTGTTTATCCATTTTACCAGCTTATTTTAGGACATGAGCCCAAAATTGAAGCATATCTAAGCCTCTAATGAACCCCACCATAGATTCACATAAACTTGTACATACAGTCACACTACAGGAAAAACAAAAATATCAGCTTGATCCAAAACTTGTGTGCGTTTTATTCCCTATTTATTGTATCCTGTGTTGTGGTCCACTTGAATTTTAGATATACTTGTTGTATCCTGTGTTGTATATCTGTTCATCTTTTTTTATACTTATTTTGCCCGTGGTCCAAAATTGAATCAGATTCAAATTTTAGGTGGACCACACCACAGGAAGCAATGATTATTGTTCATTAAAATCATTTTATATGCCAAATAAGTTTTAGAACAAGCTGATATTTGTTTTGTTTTTTTTTTTTTTTTCTTCTTATCAACAGGTTGGATGTTCAATACACCCACACTTTTGGGGCAGTGGTAGACTTGAGTGAAGATAACCTCATCTCACACACACTAGGAGGTTTTCAGTGGAGAGCGTTCAATGACCACTGTCTTTGGGTGGGGGGTTAGTATTTGTTGTTACAGCTATTTCTAACTATAGCTCTCTTAAAATCCCTGCCAAAACCGTCCGAGGCAACCTCAGCTAATGGTGGCCCCCAATCTTAAGAGCACAGTGTCACTCCTACCTTTACTTGTCCCTCCTCCCTTCACTGATAACCAACTGCCACCCGTTCCCAAGTGTACCCCACCGGGTGGTCCAGGACAGCCAGCGATTAAAGGCAACTGGAACCGGTACATCATATGGTCTAACACCGATTCCGATTTTGACCACTGTCTTCGGGTGTGTCCCACCTGAAATTTGTATCTGCTTCATTTTTTGGAACCGTATATTAAAATAATATGTAAAAATTGATGGATGGCGTGGATATACGGTGACCATATAGAGGTGGGCCCTACAGTCAGGGCCTCGCCACATCGCTGGTTCCCCACTCGCAGCCAAGTCGCGCTCCAGTAGCGTCGACGGGCGGAACCCGCGTCCGCTCCTGCCACGGCGATATATAGCAGGCGGCAGTGTCACCAGGCAATCCGCTGCCACAGGTTTCCATCTCGACCAACAGTCCTCACGAGCCATCAGAGCGTCTACCATCCCTGGTTAGGCGATCGGAACCGTCGAAAACAGAAGGGTAGCATTTTCCTGCACCCATCTGGAGCCCACTAATTAAAGGGTTATGATCTCACCAACAACTGGGACAAATCAGATCAACGATTGGGATCGCATCAAAACCCCACCATATAAAGATTCTCAAGCTACCCTCCAAATAGCATTTTCCAGCACCTTCGTATAAAGATTCTCAAGCTACTCCTGCTTCCTCCTCCAACAGAGGGGAACCCTAGAAAACTAGAGTAGCATTTTCCGGGACCTTGATACAATTTCTCAGGAGCCCACTAATTAAAGGGCTAAGATCTCATCAACAACTGGGACAAATCATATCAACGGTTTGGATCGCATCATAAGCCACAACACCAACCATCTGCATCCCCACGAATAAACTCAAATAATGAAAATGCTAAATATAAATATAAAATTCTTCTGCTACACTCCAAATATTCAGGAGCCCATAAAAAAAAAAAAAAAAAAAAAAAAAAAAAAAAAAAAAACAGAATTTCTTATTCCTACTAATTATCGTCATTATCATGATAGGATCTTAATTAAAAATCCTTAAGCAGCTTCCGGACCTGCTCCAGCGTCACGAACAGCACGACGGTGAAAGGTCCCTGCCTCGAAATCGTCGGCACGAACCCCTTGTAGAGAGCCATCGCTCCCTCCGAGCGCACTGTCTTCACGGCGCAATCTAGCGCCCCCGCGTACGGGGCCTTCCCCCCTTCCTCCACCTTCATGTTCATGACCCTTGTCTTTATAACGTCGACCGGATTCGACGCCACCGCCGCAACGAACCCAGCAGCAAAGCTCGCAGTCACGTGCGTCCCAAGCCCGTCCTTCATATAGCCCTTCTTTAAGATCGTCTCCTTGATCTGATCGTACGACGCCAGCTGCGACGCGGTCACGATCATCGCCCGATTGACGGTCAGGGACGATCCGCGCCACAGGCTCGTGACCCCTTCCTGCTTCGACATGCGGGTGATGGCGTCGAGCACGCTGCGGTAGTTCCGGCGCTGATCGACGGGGAGGCGACCGTCGGCCTGCATCCGGACCATGGCGACGTCGGCAGGGTTGCCGACCGCGGCGCCGATGCCGCCGGCGATGAGGCCGGCGGCGATCTTGCGAACGAGGGAGATGTTGCCAGAGTTGGGGTCGGTCCAGCGCGTCTTGAGGATGTCGTAGAGGCCCATGCGGGTGGTGGAGTAGAGGGTCTGACGGAGGACTGTGGCGGAGACGCCGTTGAAGAGGGCGGAGACGCCCTCGGTGCGGACGATGCGGACGCCGACGGAGATTGGGCCGGCGCGGGGAGGACGTGGAGGAGCCGGGATGGTGGCGCCGGCGGTAGTGGTATGGAAGGCGAGGGCTGGGCGGAGATTGGGCTGGGCTGGAATTGAGTTTTCTCCTTGGAGCTGGAGACGGACCTTGATTAGGTCGAGAGGGTGGGTGGAGCAGCCTGCGATGATGGAGGCGATGCCGCCTTCGACGAATGCTTTCACACCCATGTCTTGGAAATTCCTCTTCTTTCTGAAATGAGTATTGATTTGGGTGTTGGAAGGAAGCTTGGAAGAGAGGAAATTTCTCTGATTTCAGATATGGGTTTTTGATTTGGGTGTTAAAAGGAAGCTAGGAAGGGATGAAATTTCTCTTCTTTCTTATATGGGTTTTTAATTTGGGTGTTGTAAGAAAGAATGAGAGATAGAGATAGATCAAAAAGACCAGTTGGAATTGGGATTCATGTCACTGGAGATGAAGAGATGGGAATGGATAGCGAAAGCTATGGAAGAGGAATGAGGAACGTTGGGCCTCTGAGACATATGATGGGTAGAGTACGAAGAGAATGGAAGGTGGAGAGATGATGTGGCTGGAAGGAGCTCGATTATTTATAGGAGGGAGGTATTCAAAGGAAAGGAAGAGGAAAGGGCTAGGTGCGTGTGGGGACTAGGGTTCGTGGGTCCCACACTCCTTTTGGAATTGGATGATGGAGGTGAAAGACCCGGTCTTGGCTTGACCTCGACGCTTACACATTTCAGTGGCCGGTGGTTCCCCTCCTCTCCTCCTACGAACCCTAATTACTTTTGCTTGCACGGTTTGGGAAGATCGTTCTGAGTCATGGCCCGTAGTGCAGAGATTCAGATCGTCCATCTGTTGGGTCCCACCGTGGATGGACCATGCTCAAAAGATTTCCTCAGCAGGACGACGTTTAGGAAAGAAATAGAGCAATGCTCCACACTCGCCTCAGATCTGGCCTAAGATTGGGTGGTTAGGATCTTCCATTTTGTGATTTTTTTGGGACATGGTAGTGCCCGAAGGATCAATGGTCGAGATTGGATGAGCCATAGGTCACGCTGTGTACATGTTGAAAAGCCGTGTGTACTGTTTGTGTCCTCGGGCCGAGGGCCTTAGGATTTCTCTTTGAGGAAGTTATTTGATACTCTGCTGGAGTATGACGCTTGACACGCAGGCACTCAGGAGTTCTACACGTGCCTAAATTAACTTAGATTAACCCGTGAATATTTTACATGTTTAACCATCTAATAAATATCCACCAATTGGATGGTTAGATAATCAAAATAAGCCTAATATTTTGGTTTATGGTGCATTTAAATCTAAATTGATACTCATAATTTGGACAGCTGAATTTAAATTTCTTGGAGGCCTCATCTAAAATTTCTAAATTTAGCTAGTAGGACCATATTTTACTGACTGGATGTGGATATCTCCAGGAGTATACTAAAAGTTTTTCTTTTTTCTTCTCAGGTCTCTTTCCTCATCTTTCATAATGGTTGTATTTTATTTAGCAACATTTACCTCTTCTTTAATATATATATATATATATATATATATATATATATATATATATATATATATATATATATATCAATGAAAATAATATAAGAAATTTGAAATAATTTATTATCAAAATGTTCATCTGTATAAGGAATCTCCTGAATTGTCACCATTGTGAGCAAACTCTTGTTTTTCTTGTTCTGCTACTGCCGCTACACCTTTGGACCCATTGTCGGTGCAGTGGCAACAATGCTAGAAGAGCAATGCCTTCCGCTTTGTTCTTGGCTAATTGATCCGCTAGGTCTCCGGCCACCACTAGAGTAGCAACCCTACTCTAATTTTGGCCACGCGTCTCCTCATGATTTTCGGCCTCCAAGACCATCATCT
Organism: Liriodendron chinense; assembly: GCA_003013855.2. Taxonomy (NCBI): domain Eukaryota; kingdom Viridiplantae; phylum Streptophyta; class Magnoliopsida; order Magnoliales; family Magnoliaceae; genus Liriodendron; species Liriodendron chinense. The sequence goes on along the minus strand of PVNU02002560.1, from coordinate 520,928 downwards.
CTATCTCTTTAAAACCCTATTGCATATCAGATGAGAAGTTGATTAGGTTATCATTGAAACCCTTATCACAAAATCAAGTTATCGTTGAAACCCTTATCGCAGTAATTAACCATTGTCATTATGAAATTGCGCCGAATCGTCTAATACGACACCTTACACTATGCGCGGAAGCTTGGCAGAGCTTCTAGAACTATGGCTAAGCTTTAGAGGGGGATGATTAGAACCTTTTAAAAACCATGCCTTAATTAAACTAATTATGCAATTAAACTAGATTAAAGCATTAATACTTAGCTATCAAGCTTAAGTGGGTCTAATCACATAGACTACAAAAAGATATGACAATAAGCAACTAGTCCAATTAGTGAAAATACATCTTGTGTGTGAATTTATATATCATGTGCATAACATCCATTCCATTCAAGCATTCATATAATTAACAATTAAACTAATAATGCTAGAATGACAATGTGCTCAAATCAATCATAATACACAAGTATGTATAGTGGTTCGGTTTCCTTACTCCACTCTCGGTTGTCATACTCGTCCCTTGGCATCTATAGTGGTTTGGTTTCCCTAGTTCACTCCCGGTTGTTGTACTCACCCCTTAAGCACACTAGATTTTACCATACAAGAGTTTTAAATTAGGTTTACCTCTCAATATTTCATCAAAGGTTTTACACATAGGTTCACCTCTCAACCTGAACGAAGATTTTCAATAAGCTAGCCTCTCAACCTTAGTTCTACATAAGAACCCGTGTTCTTTTTCGCCGAAGGCTCCCTACTTGGAGACTTACGTGATTTTCAATAGAGTAACCATCAACCTTGCATTCTTCTCCTGCCGAAGGCTCCCTAATTGGAGATTTGATCGAGTTTGGGTTACAAAATCTCACACTCAATCCTACCCAAGGAAAGAGTGCACACAAACTTTTACAAATGACACTTGTCAGATTGAGCCCATTTTGTCATGCCTTCTTGGGTTGCTTCTTCTAGCTCTCTCGTGCTTGAATCGACTTCCCATATAATCTCTTAATCTTTAATGTCGATACTTTTGCCAAGGCTTCAACTCTAACGATCAATCACCTTGCATCTAATGGTCCTTTGAGATGCCCAAGGTGATATGAGGTAGGTTGAATCTTCTATAACTAATGGAGAGTTGCATCCTTCTTGAGTTTAGACAAAAGTTTTACCCTATCTTCATTTGATAGAAAAATGAATACTCCAACATGTGATGAATTACAAGAAAAATGACTTGAATGGGTTAGGATTAGAGTCCAATGGTATTTGCTATAATAGTGGCTTCTAATGCACTAAAATCCTTCTCTTCAGCCTAAGACTCGAGCCCCGTTCTTATATAGAAAAAACTCCAACAGTTGAAAAACGGGTTATTACAGCTACCTGTTTGTCGGTCGACCAAAAGTGTCAATTGGTCGATAATGGGCGTCAGCTGATCGAATTAGGCCTGAAACAAATGATTAGTTGATGTCTAATTTTGGCCATTATTGACCTGTCGACCCGATCGATCAGTCGGCTGATCTAGTTGTCGATCAACTAATGGTTTGGCCGACACTACTCTTAGTTCTGCTATTTATGGTGCATTTTCATAACAGCTTAGGAACCTCCTAAGCTTTACAAAGGGTGGTCTTTTGGGACTTCTAAGGCTAATGTAGGATGACTAAAAGTTTATTTATAAAATCCTAAGTCATTTAGTTGTTATAGGTTGTTTTGGTTCTAAGGTTAGAATCACCAAGGTACCTCATTTACCTGTTTATTCTTCTTTGATGCTTTTTGTCTACTTGAATCTTCGATCTTCAGTTTGCCAAGGCTCAACCATTATTACAACACATGTACGCACATGATTGGCAAATAAGGTGCACTGGTATACTACAGAAAAGTGCACTAACACATTCCAGATTCATTGGACCTTATCATCATTCCACATTAGAACAAACAATTCAAATTCCATCAAAACCATTATCATTTACAGAAGCTTGATCTCCATTGCCCTTCGGTCCTCCATTGATTCCAACAAACCTAACATCACCATATGTCTCAGATTACCATCAAGAGCAGTATCTCTTGCTTTGTCTCTGGCCGTACGTAGTCGTCATACCCACCAACGAGACGTCAATTCAAGCAACCATGATAATTTCGGTAAGACATCAATTCCAAAAGCCGTTGCACCACCTCGTCATTAATTTTGGGGAGATGTCAATTCTAACAACCATAATAATTATGGTGAGACATTGATTCCAATAGCCCGCGAGCGCCTTCTTCCACACCGTTGTCAACATCATCAAACCATACAGCCCACCCCACATCTAACAGTAACGATAAAAAAACTATCTTTTATTTCTTCTTCAATTATGATAGAAGTGTAAGAAGAGGGTTTGGTTTTCTTTTAGTACTTTGAAGAATCACGTTAATAGACACTCTGCAAAGAAACTCATATTTCTTTTATCATCACATTCCACGTTAGCAATCCAAATCACCTATATTACATATGGCTAAATTGTTGAAAGAGTAGATGTTTAAAACTTTAAAAGAGCAGAAAATCTTAGGAGCAATTATCTTATCCGGGAAAAATTCTAGTATCTAAATAATACCATTTAAATTCAATGGAAACAATTTTCTTTCTTAGTCATCTTCAGCTAAGTTCTTTCTTAGTGAAAAAGATAAATTGGGGTATGTTAATGACAACATTTTTACCTCACAAGAAGATGATCTTAGTTATCCCTAGTGGGAATCATCTAATCATCTGGTTATGTTATGCTTTTTCAATTCTATGAAATCACGTATATCTAAAGGCCTCTTTGTTATAGGCAAAATGGTGGAGATAAAGATTTCACGCAGAAGTGCCCATTTGGCCCTCGAGATCATCTGATCAAGAGTCGCAAAACGGGTAAAAGTAGAGTGCTGGTTCGACTCTCGAGATCGTAAGCTCGGGAGTCGAAGAATGGATAAGTGCGGGACGTCCATTCGACTCTCGAGATCATCTGATCGAGAGTCGAATATTAGATAAGTGTGGGACGTCCATTCGACTCTCGAGCTCACCTGATCAGGAGTCATAGATTGAAAAATACGGAGCAGCAACTCGCAAGTCTCGAGTCTTCATAACCGATAGTCAAATACGGCAAAGCTCGATCCGCGAGCAGATCTTCTCACAAGTCGTTGAAAGACGTTACATCTAAGTGTGTACTTGGACTCGCGACCACATTCTAACATGCTAGCAGCTTTCCTGTGGTAATATCTCTTAGCCTTCAGTACTAGCACCCGATTCCCGTCGAGCAACTTGTCCAATCCCTCTGCGACACCAAGCAGGGCTACATCCAGTTCGGTGGTTTCCGTCTTGTCGGCGTCTCCTTCCTTTGCGGAAGCTATGACTCCAACTACAAGCGTCTCCTTCCTTTTCGGAAGCTATGACTCCAACTACGGGCGTCTCCCTCCTTTTCGGAAGCTATGACTCCAACTACGGCTTCCAGTTTATTATGACACATCAGCGCTATTACTACGCTTACTGGCAGCCCGTATAGGTCGGTTTTTGGGCTTATCTTCTCTAAATGGATCCGGATCTCAAGGGATTGCCATCAAGGGGCGTGATTGTTGAAATAAGTCATTGGGTTGGATCTGACTCAAAAGATAGGATCTTATCCCACGAAATCAGCAAGATCTCAGTATCGTATGCGACATCAGCGGGATTTCGACATCTTACGTAACAAATTGGATTGCTTCAGATCTATATAGAGGGGTGGTTTCATTAAGAGCAGGTACGCACACAACATTCAAGCTTGGTCCTGTTTTGCTTGGCTTCTCTTCTTACTGTGGCCTGACTTAAGCATCGGATGGCTAACGGCTGGTCCCCAGCCACCCTTATTTGCTATCTGTCTTGCTTCAGGTCTGGTGGTGGAAATCCCTGCTGGAGTGAAGGAGAAAAACCGGAGGATCTCGTTACAAAATCTGACATTAACACTCTTCTTCCTCCCAACGACCCACAAAGTTTGGTCATCTTTACACGAAATTTATATAGAAAAAAATAATCTTGCCTAAATTTATCAACTTAAACAAAAAAAATTTAAAAATCCAGTATGGGAGATAAAAAGTTTTGTAAATATCTTGGATCAATACATACCTGATTATACAATTGATCCGATCAAGTTGAAAAAAAAAATCGAGCAGGATAAAATATTTTAAATACTAGCAGGTCTACCTGCTAATTAAGAAAACATTTGAAATCAAATTTTATAAAGTATTGGTTTCTTTCTTTTAATTCTACGTGTCCTTAAATATAAAGTGAAGAAACAAGAAGATGAGTTATAGGTACTTCTAACACCCCGAACTTATTGGAACATTCGACATTGCTCTTCAATACTCAACTACCTATTGAGTGCGATGATGGAGGAAGAGGTCGTGGTTGAGGAAGAGGAGAAGGTGGTCGATGATCCAGTGAAAGACTCCGATGTGCTCATTGCATTAGACTCAAACATGTTAAAGGTAAGTGTTGGGTTCTCCATGATAAACCTTAAGATACTACAACTAGCGTTAACTATGCTAATAACATTAAAAGTGTTGATTAATTTTACTATTTCTCTTGAAAACCTCTTTGACTCACTAGAGCATCTAAGCAAGTCTAAGGTTGCACCTTCTATAATTCAATTGTTCTCGCAAGACTCAAGTATCATCTCCTCTACTTTTCTAACTTAGAGTTATTCAGGTTCTTGGATCATTGATTCTATTGCCACTAATCACATGAGATAAATATGTGTTCAAATATAAATTTGTCAAATGTCCTTTAGGTCCCCGCATTTTCATTTAACTTATTATCTGTCATTAAATTAATCAAATCCCTTAATTATTTTGTCACATTTTTTTCAAACTTTTGTCTTATAGGACCTGATCACGAAGAAGGAGACTTGTAGAAAATGAGAGGTACAATGGTTCTACTTATTAGATCTAGACACAAGAGATCTCTTAAGTGACAAAAGCAAAACCGACATTAATTAGATTTGGCATTGGAGACTGGGACATCTACCAAATAGAGTGTTACATTACGTTTGTCCATTTTTTACTTTTTTATTCAATATGTGTGAAACTTGCCATTATGCTAAATAGGCCAAGGTATCCTTTAAGCGAAGTGAAAACTCTTGTGATAAGCTTTTCAATTTTATTCATTCATATATTTAGAGCCCTGCTCCAGTAGATTTATTATTTGATTTTAAGTATTTTGTAAATTTTATTGATGACTTATCAAAATCATTATAGATTTGCAAATTAAAATATAAAGGAGAAATGTTTTATGTATTAAAAGACTTTCATTGGTTAGTTATTACTTGGTATGATGCTAAAGTCGAAATTTTAAATTTTGATAATGAATGAGAATACATGAGTAAAATATTTAACGAATACCTTCAACATAATGGGAGTATTAATCACATTACTTGTCTGAATACTACACAACAAACAGAGTGGATGAATGTAACAATCGTCACTTACTTGAAACATCTAAATTATTTACGTTTCAAATGAATGTCCCAATTTTCTTATGGTCAGATGCGCTCTTATCAACTAGTTATATTATCAACAAATTACTAAATGTGGTTTTAAATAAAAAAAATTTATTCAAAGTTCTGAATGGAAAGATATCAATATCTCACATTTATGTGTTTTTGAATAGGCGTGTTATGTGCATATACCAGAATTTAGTAAAGACAAATTTAAAAAAAGGTTCAAATGTATCTTTGTTGGTTATTCACCTTATAAAAAATGATATAAATGCCTTAATATAATAAAAAAGAAAGTCTATGTTACTAGAAATATCTACTTCATTGAAGATATACCGTACTACTCCCAATCTAAAGATTCTAAATTACTAGAAGTCTTAACTAAAAGGAAGAGAGATAACAATTGGTTGTCGACTCTTTTTATAGTTATACAACCAATCTTGTGTCAGAACTAGATAGAAAATGATGATAAAACAAAGTGATTCTATCATGCCAACTTTCTCAATCCAACTTAGGAGCCAATTGTATCTGGTGATGGCACTATATCTATAAGCATGGCCCTGCGACCTCAAATTTTTCTCACAATATCCATAATCATCTACGTCAGGTGCAATGCCAGGTATGTCTACTCTTATTGCCTTATGAAAAGAAAAAAGAGTAATTCATTCTCTTATTTGTTTATTTAATTTTTTGTGTTAAGTTTCTTATCAAATCCAATCATATATCTTCCTTGAAAAATACTCTAAACAGCAAGTAGATTTCTTAAGCTCTATCTCCACTCATGTTAAAATTGACAGTTTTGTAGTGCGCACAATCACAAAATGAATGGAAGAAGATTATGGATGAAGAATTAACAACATTTGCAAAAAAAAAAAAAAAACTTGAGAAATAGTACACTTGTCTGAAAGAAAAAATTAGTTGGTTGTAAGTGGGTATATAAAGTCGAATACAAAAGTGATGATACTACATAATGGTATAAGACTAAATTGGTTGTAAAAGGATTTATCCAAACCTATGGTATTGGTTATCAAGAAACTTTTGCACTTGTGGCTAAGATGAGTCCATATGCATGTTGTTGTCCAATGTAGTTAATTAAGAGTGACCTCTATATCAATTAGATGTAACATATGCATTTTTACACGAAGATCTTCACGAGGTAGTATACATGAAACTACCTCCTAAACATCTTTGAGAGGAAGAGAATGGTATAACATGTAAGTTGAATAAGATAATTTAATGGATAAATCCAAAAACTTTACGTATAACCTATTTCATAAAGCGATACATGACTTTATAGATAAATATACAATTACGAATTGCTTCTTACTTTTTTAAAAGGCTAAATTACCTCTCACAAACATGAAATAGTCCATAGTAGAGTGATGTCATATGTGAAGTCAATTCAATTAATATCACAATAAGTAAACATATGTAGATGTCCATAATTAGAAAATAATTTTTTTTTTTTGCCAGGAGACAACTTGAGGTATCAAAGAATACAATATACAATGTTAAGATGATGAGTGCACGATGCTTGCATAAACCAACTCAACGGACTAATAGCAAACGTAATATCTAATATAGTCATGGTGGTAAAAGTAGTTTTCTTGCTAGACGATAATACCTTTCAGGAGCAATTACAGGATCCAACTACGGAGAATGAAGACTGATTTACCTCAATGGGAGGCTCAGCTAGGTGAGACCCTGACATCATAGTCTCATTAAGAAGATTTATAATTACTTATGTTTGGTGATCAAAATTCTATTTTTGGATTGGGCAACTTCAATACTAAGAAAGTATTTGAGTAATTTAAGATCATTGATTTCAAAGATAAGGAACTTCTTGATGTCCTTGGTATGGTCTTTGTAGTCTCTTATAATGATGATGCCATACATATCCATATATAATGTTAAAATAATTGTGCAAGTGGATGTTTTTTAAATGAATCAATGTAAAATGAGTACTAGTCTTATAGAATTATTATGAGAAAATTTAGTGTGATAATGCTTAGATAATTTATAAGTATCGCACAAAATTCTATTTAAAGAATGAATTTGTTTGAAAATAAAATATGAAGAGACCCAATGGATATATGACCTAATTGTGCATGCTAAAGACGAACACGCTCTTTATTATTGTAGAATTCAATAATAAGCAGTAGGGGGACTATCACATTTAAGAAGTAAAGTCTTTGAACACCATAATCACTACCAATCATTTGTCTGGTCCATAGATGCTATATAACATAATAGGTAGACAAAAGGTAATACAACTAATTGATTGCTTAATAAGACTTCTAACAAATAATAAGTTGTTTGGAAAAGCAGGGACATATAATATAGAAGACAGTTGTATAGAAGCAACCAACCAATAAGGCCATTTTCTAAAAATCATGGTATCTGACTCATCAGCTAACATAATGTGATAATGTAAAAGAGAGTATGGAAGGAAATTATTATCCTAACTGGTAGTGTGATCAATTGCTCTAGAGTCGATAAAATGATCCATGGCCCGTAAGAAGAAGATCAAAGTGTGTGATGCATTGTTAGCATATATTTATTTAACTAACCATTTGATGTACCTGCAACATTAGATGAGACAATGGAAAAAGATAAAAAAAGAACAAAGTTTTGTAATTTTTTGACAAAGATTATCTTTTTCAAAATGTTTCCCCCCAACTTTTGCAAGATTAACCTTAACTTGGGGCTTCGCTCGAAGGTGGGGATATAATTGATAGTAATGATTATGAGTATGGTGAGAATGACTACATGAAGTATATATTAGTTTATCCCTATCAGCATTTCGAGGAGGGGTCGAAAGCAGTCTTTTTAAGAAGATGTTTTTCCTAATAGCTTCGACACAATGGCAAATGATGATTGCTTTATAGAGGTAAAGATGTAACCCCTGATGTAAAGCGATAATGGATTTCATTATGTATATCTATATCTAAGAAAAGTAAAGACTCTCGGCCAAGGACTTGTGCACATTAAGCTTCTAACTCGAATAAAGATTATTAAGAAATTCAAAAACTTAACAAATTTTAAACAATTTGTTTAATTCTTCTTATCACTAATACAAAGTCTCTCAATAGATAAGTCCCCTTGTTGCATAGTAGTAATATCCATGTACAACTAAAATATGACAGCTAGAAGCATCCTATAGTTTTTTTTTTTTTTGTTCTACTCTTGAGTATCACCCCTTTACTTATCTAAGGTTGCATTGAATTAAGCAATTAAGTGATGATCATATAATTGGTTACTCATCTAGTTATTGTATCGGCTTTATCATGTTCCATTTATATGATGACAAGAGTGGATTGTTGATCGACAGGTAGGCCTTTTTCCGTAAGGAGCCATTAAAACCACTCATCTCAAACAAAATAAGAAGGCAAATAGAAATAAAAGGCCAATACCAAGAATCTCAATTCAATGAACAATTGCTAAGAGGATTAGAAACATATAAATCATATCAATCCGAATAAGAATAAGAGAATTTACATACCCTTAATGGGCACAATGATAATGATGCTGCAACGACCTATCTAGTGGGTTATCATGAATGTGCTAGTAGTTGTTTGCTAGCTTAGGTAGTACGGTCAACCCTTGTGTTGGAGGGAAAGAGAGAAATTAAGGAGAGGAAAGTCTATTATAGTCCTAAAAAGGGAGGGGGTGATACTTGTTAATGACCGTTACTAGTGCATTTGACGAGTGACGTTGTTACTAAGAGTAGATGTCATTGTTGTGGTCGACGAATAAGTTGGTGTCGTTAGTGTGACAAGCATCCTTGATGTGATAGGATACACCAGCATGCATGGGTCGACTGTGGTGGCATGCAGAAGTGACGAGCTATGCCAGCGTGCATGGCTTATCGTTAGTGGCAGGTAGAGGTGGCGAGATGCGGAGAGAATGAAGATCGTGACAATGTGCGAGTGAGGCTACATCATTGGTAAAGGTGCAACGATAGAGAGATGTGGCGACAACAAGGCGATGAGTAGGAGGCTGGGTCAATGATAAGATGTGGCAGCATTGAGGTATTAGAATAGGTTTTTAGGGCATTGAGTTAGAGTTTTATGGTTCCATTGGTAGCGTTGGCAGTGTAACAGTTGCTACTGTGGAGAGAGGGAGAGAGAGAGAGAGGGCTCCAATGGTTGTTTTTACCATGATACTTAAAGAGAAATTCAACATATGATGTTTCTCCCACACATACCTCTTTATTTATTAAAAAAAACTAAAAAAGAAAACCTTATAGAGGAGAAAACCCTCAAGAGAAAGCCCAATACAAAGTAAACTATGGGCCCACTTATTTCACCAATTATGATTGTAAAGGAAATATGTAATGATTATAAATTGTTTGTACATGATTAGTTGCATTTAACTACCCGTTCTTATATTTAATTAATCATTGATAAAATTGCAATGATACCATTATATTAAATCATCATAAAAATAAATTCATGTCATTTAGGTTAGAGATTGTTATAATAATACTATGAAAAAGTACAATGATTACAAATTATTTTATTTGTCTCTTAACTACATCTGCATTTGACTAATGACTCAAGTGTTTGACTTGGCTATGGTGAAATTATAATGACGACGCGTTTATATACATTATAATGAAAATCAGTAAAGAAATATAATATAAGCTTATAGCTCTAAACCAGGTCCATTATAACATTATAATATTAATAATCCTAACTATCCCAAGCCCATTATAACATTATAATAATAATTCTAGCTATCTAATCTTTGGCATTTTTACTGAACAAAGATTATCATATTAATTTTCTAGATCACTATACCTTGGAATGCTCATATATAGAAAATAAGACGGTGATCATAGCAATACTACTTTTGATGTTCTCTACCTCAACCAGACCTATTTGCCACTTTCTTAACCTATCGTACACTTGAGATATCAAACTCATCCGATCATTAGGTGGACCCTACCTCTGATGGACCAGATGAGGAGATTCACACAGACCGGATAATCCTAACCCTTGGCTTGGAGGATGAAGTGAGACTTGAGGGTGGGTAGGGCTGGTCATGAACTGAGTCAGCTCGAGAAACTCGATCGACTCGACTCGAAAAAGCTCGCCTCAGCTCGACTTGACTCAGTGGAACAAGTCAAGCCAAGCTTCATTTAGGAGCTCGAGTTAGAAATTGAGTCAAGTTCGACCATTGGGTCACTCGACTCGACTTGACTCGACTCGATTCAAGCTTGACTCAGCTCGAGCTCGACTAGTTTCATATAGATATTTGTTAAAAAAAAAAAAAAAATCCCTAATCTACTTATTTCTTGGTTCTCTCTCCCCCCTCCCCCACACACACATTGGGGAACACTCACACGTTGGGGGGTTTCTTAATCCTACTATTTTGTTCAGGTAAGAATATTCCTTGTTGAGCATATCTGATGGATTGAGTAATTTTAAGTACAAAACATGGTGAGCACACAGTGGTTGTGTGTTTTACACGCTACACAAACACAGGTGCTACGGTGACAGGGGCTATGGTTAGACCAAACACCATATGCAGCTATTGATTGCAATTTTACGAGGAAGGTGGTGCATTTGATCCATGAATCAGCTGGGCCTCATCATGAAGATGATCCACACAATAATTAGGGCAGTCCATTCATGTGGTGAGCTATGCATGTATTGTGTTAATTATGGTTCATAAAATATTACTAGTGGTCTGCATTCAATCCATGTGTGACTTGGCCGAAGAAAAAATCAATCAGAGCTAGGTCATTTTAATGGTGGGGTCCCACCTATAGAAATACTATTCTCCCCTAATATATGTGTTACTTCTCGAACTTAATGTTGTTGACTTTTAATTTGTATTTTGTAGTAAAAAGTATAATAAATTGAGGTGGGAGCAAGCTCGACTCGACTCGAGGTAAGCTCGCCTCGACTCGATCCACTGGCTCCTTGAGCTTGCCTCGAAAGTTTTAGCAACCAAGGCAAGATCCAATGGCAAGCTTGAGGGTGAGCTCGAGCTTGAGCTCGAACTCGAGGAGAGCACAAACAAGTCAAGCCAAGCTTGGCCCACCTCGACTCGACTCGGCTCGATGTACAATGTACAACCGTAAGGGTGGGTAACTTCATATTTCTATCACCATCAGTTTTCTTTCATCACAAGTCCTCCAATGCAATAATTAAGATATTCTAGGCCCATTCAAGATAGCAGAGCCACATAGAAAAATCAATTGTGACACGTGTCAATTATATCAAGAATAATAAGTATGTTCAGCACAATTTAAAAAAATGGTGGAGAGTCTTCATCAATACCACAAATGACATGGTGGGACGGCTCAATCCAAATGGCTGACCGAAATGTTTATGGACGCAAAGAAAAATAAAAAAAAAAGCACTTGAAATTAACCATATGAATTTTTCTCCTCGAAATTTGGACGACTCACTGTTTTACTTTTAACCATTCATTTGATGGCCACTAATTGAATGGTTAGCATTGCTTAGTTTGATTTAAGACATATATTTAATTCATAATGGGACCCACAATTTTGATGGTGTGGATAGCTGTACGTCAGTGTTATGTGTGTGGAGAATGAGTTGTCATCGTCCTTTTAAATTGTGCAAAACTAGCATTGGAATCTATTCCTTCGTAATAATAACAAGAGACTAATAATAAATATAAAAAAACAAAACAAAACAAAAAGAAGGATGTGGTAGGTTTGGAAATCTTTCGATACTCACTAATTACATATGGACTCCTGGCAATTTGACGCATCCTCATCACTTATCTCGACCGTCCATTTGCACTGCTGTGCAAAACTCACGTAAATCTGATGGTTCTAAGCATATGTAATGGGACTTATCTCCTGTAAGCATTCTTGTCCATCCATTTTTGCATGCCACTGAGATTACATTTTTGGATCATCCCATCAGTATGATTTTTCCACGAAAGCCTACGAAGAGTAGACTGATTTAATGGACGGTCGAAATACGTAACGGGGATCCCAACAAGTCAACATTCAACCAGGTAAATGGAAATTAGAAATGTTTTCAAGGTCAGAGAGAGAGAGAATTAGCTGTTCCCGAGTGGGGCCTACCTTGATGTATTTTTTTAATATCCACGCCGTCCATCTTTTTTTTCCATCTCATTTTAGTACTTAATCCCAAACCTTAAGAAATCTCATGTGGACCATACCACTAGACACAGTGATGAATGACTATTAAAAACATTTTGTAGGCCAAAAAAGTTTTGGATCAAGCTGATATTTATATTTTCCCTTCATCCAGATGTTCTTAAAATTATCAACAGGTTGGATGGAAAATAAACATTACGAAAACCTTAACGATGGACCCTTTGGAATTTTTAATGGTGAGGCACTCAATAACGAATGATTCCTGTGGTGTGGTCCATCAGAGATTTGGATCTACTTAATTCTTCGGTCCAAGTCCTAAAATGGTCTTTAGAAACGGATGGACGGAGTGGATATACATAAAATCATCAAGGTGGGCCCAACGGTAACGGTAACACGGTTAAGACCTAATCCGCTCCCGAGAGTTTGGGCCAAATGCTAAGATTGACTCAGGAAATCACTTAATTGCTGATGCTTGTCTCGTTTGTTGGCAACCATCCACGTGTCCGGTCACGACCGAAATAGAAAAGCTTATTGAGAGAAGGTTCCATCTGAGGTGGGTAAAAGGAGAAAAAATCGACCGACGAGATCCGCTCTCTGCTCTCTAGGCCTTCCCAGTCGTTACCCCCCGCAATTCCCCTCGCTCGCTTGACATGTTCGAGACTTCGATCCACACGAGTTAATTTGGTACACATATGAGAGATCTGATCCATTTATCATCTAGTAATCGTTATGAGAACTCTTTAGAACAAAAGAACTAGTCTTTTCCATCGAAGATGAACCGTTTCTCATTTTTCTGACCGTCCATTTACTCGTATGAGTTTTGACCACTTGCTGAGTGGATCGATCTCTGTTTCAAGACAAGGCATGATCAAAATGTGCTCCCACCTGATAAATGGTCCAGATCCCACGCTCATTCGATGCCTCTGTTCATGCCAAGCGAGCCAATACACTGTGCTTTCCTGAAACAAGTACGGATAAAGTGTACCACGGGGTGACATACATAGTCGTCAATCAAAACCGTCCAAATTGGGGGCCTTTTGTGGATGGATCAAAGTCCAAAAAATGACCCTGATCGATTCATCGTAACCGCTTGATTTCACCCATCGAGAGACAGCCGGCTGATTGTTTTATTTTAATTGATTTGATAGCTAGCAACTGTGATTTCTCCATTTGTGCCATGTAGGTCACGTAGAGGTGGGCACAAACCAAGCCAGCTCCAGAGCTCGACTGGGATTGGTTTGAAAAAGCTCCGCTTGGATTGGTTTGAATGGAAGTTCAAACCAAACCAAGCCTCGGAGTCAAGCTCGTTTGAAAAAATAAACCAAACTCAAACTAGGGCAATACCGGCTCGGCTTGACTCAAAGCTCAATTTGATTCAGCTCAGTTTGATTTGGCTTGATTCAGTTCATAGATTGTAAGCACATTGTTTCCTGCGGTGTGATCCACTTGAACTTTGGATATGATTCCATTTTCAGATCGCCTCCTAAACTGACATGTAAAACAGATGAACTTCCTGTGGTGTGATCCACTTGAGCTTTGGATATGATTCCATTTTGGGATCATGTCCTAAAATGATATGTAAAACAAATGGACAACGTGTATAATACATATACATGATGACATGAATAATACATAATACATATACATGAATGCACACTATTTCCTTACACTTGTAAAATTATGCTCTTGTACTTTTGTTTGGAAAATGCTCTTATATGTCTATTTTGAAGCTCCAGTCCTTTGGAGGATGCTAAACATTATATAATAAGATACGTCTGTACTTTTTTTTTTACTTTTTAAATTCTTTTCTATTTATAAACAAGCAGAAAAAGAGCCGCTACTCTTTTAAATTTGGCCTAGCCTGGTTCGAAATTTTCGACCAAACTGATCCCAGCTTGAACTAGATTTTTCTAGAGCAAACCAAACTCGGGCTGTATAGGTCGGCCTGAAACCCAAACCAAGCCGATATACAAACTGAGGTCGCACAAAAACAAATCAAACCAAACTAGGGCTAACTTGGCCCGACCGGATTGTTGCCCACCTCTAAGGTCACGTGAGAGGTTGGTGAGTTTCTACCCGTTCGTACCGGATCATGCGAGTTACCTGAAAGTACTACGCTGCATTCATGCCAGTTGAGACCGTCAAAATTGTGAGCCCGACGTGGATCAAGCATGGACCAGAACTCACACTGAGCGCACCCTCCAAATGGAAGACAAAAAGGAAAATGGTCGGACGTACATCTTAACAGTAAGAATCAGATGATTAAGATTGCCTGATAACATTGGTTCGGATTTGAGTGCATGTACGCTTCGTGTACGTGGATGAGTCGCCAAAATTTGGTACTTTGTAGCTAATCTCAAAAGGGGGTCTAGCTATAAGTTGGTGATTGGGACTGCCCACCTGACGTCAGCATGATTATAACCATTGATCAGGTGGGCCTCATCGCCGGCTTGCCAATATCCGAAGATTGCTCCTACCGGAGCTGTAAGAACGTTGGTTGTTCGTTTATTTTTCTTCAGGACGTGGGTCTTGCCAGGCGAACCGTCCTTATCACGTTTAAAGATTGGTCGTGTCACGTGGCATTGCTCACCGCCTATGCAGGGGTTTTCGGTAAAAATAACATTGATCTTTTGTGAAACGATGAAAATAGCCTATATCCTAAATCTCAGTAATTGTGGCTCCCCATATTCTTTTAAATTTTCTTCCTACCATTTTGCCCCTCACCATGTACACACATGAGTTTCTTGAAATTTAAAGGGCTACCTGTTCCATCGGTGAGCCACGACTTCTAAGTCAGAGAGTCATATGTCTCATCAGCTAGCCATGATTTTTAGGAGGGAACCTTGTGTTCTAGGTTGGAACAATGTGTCTCATTGGCGAGCCACGAAGGCCATTGACAAGCCATGTGTTCTGTTGGAATTTATGTGTCTCATCAACAAGCCTTAGGTTGGAACAATGTGTCTCATTGACGAGCCACGAAAGCCATCGACAATTGAAATTTATGCGTCTCATCGGCGAGCCACAAAGGCCATCACTGAGCCATGTGTCTCATCGGCCAGCGAAGAATTCTAGATGGGAACCTTGTGTTCCATGTTGGAACAATGTGTCTTGGGTGAGCCATGTATTTCTTCGGCCAGCCATGTGTTACATTGAAATTTAGATTTTCATCGATGAACCATAGAGGCCATTAGCAAGCTATACGTCATCGGCAAGCCAAGAGAACCTTTTAATTTTTAGAAACTCTTTAGCCCTGAATGATCAGGGCAAAACGGTCCCAAAAAGAATTAAAAAGGTGTTAGGGCTACAATTGATTGAAGGCAGGAATAATCTCCATTTCAGAAATGGCCATTGTTATTTTGACTGAAAACACCCGTACTGGTCGCGGGTTAGGTGGATCCCCGTCCCACAGAGGTCAGTGGATCCCTGACTGTGGAGCCACTGTGATGTTTCTATACAAATCCATGCTGTCCATCCGTTTTGACAGCTCATTCTAAGGAACAAGCAAAAAAAAAAAAAAAAAAAAGTAGATCCAAATATCAGGTGGACCACACACCCACAATTAAAAACTTACTGGGGACAACCGAAATGTTTATTTTCCATCCAACCTATTGATAATGTCACAAAGAACTGGATTAAGGACCACACAAATATCATCTTGATCCAAAACTTGTGGCCAGAAGAAGTTTTTAATGGTGAATAACCACTGTTTCCTGTGGTATGGTCCCCCTAATATTAGGATCTATTTCAATTCTTGGATCATTTCCTAGAAAGAGCTGTAAAAACGGATGGACGGAGTAGATGTAAGGAACATACATCACGGCGGGCCCCACAGTCAGGGATCCACCGACACCGCGTCCCATGCGGGTCGTGTGCCCTGAATGGTACGTTTTGCGCGGATACGGGCCCATACGTTCATGGACGACACCGACACATATGGGGCGATCGGAACCGTCAATCCGGTGAGCATCGCTTGTATGATCAGTAACTTGAAATTTCAGCAGTCGATCTTAGTCATCTAAAGTGTTAAAAGGCGTCAGATTCTCATTCAACGGGAAAATAATCAGACCAATAGGATGATTTGTAGTATCTGGTCCCTGCAACGTTTGCCCTACTGGTCCATCCACATCATGGCCCACCAGTTCGTTACTCGTAATCATCCATGAATTTCACGCGTGGTGGCACTGTCTTCCCATTTAATTATTAGGGGTGTGGACAAATGAATGGCACCAACACACGTTAATAATTAAAGGTCATGTGATCTTTCAAATACAACCGCCTGTCTTTCCTGCTCTGTGACTTGTACATACCATCCAAGCTGTGAAACATGTGGATCACAAATGAGGGTCATCTTCGACAAAAAACCAAGAGGATGCACTGGTTAGATGGGCCACAATTTTATGCTCAATCTTACTATTGGCTGTGCAAGGATGTCAAATGGTGTAGTCCGTCCAATGACTTTACCAGCCTCATTTTTTTAGTCAGATGATCTTCAAGGTTGACCTACCTTTTGCATGGCTAGGATACTTTACATAACTGACTTATTTGCTGAAAACGAGAGGCTGCATTTTGAGATATGCATAGAGTATCCGCGTGTGAATATTTCCCAATTTGAAACATCAGTGGGAGCTTGGCGTATTTCCAACACCCCACCAAAACTAAAACAGGCTTTGGGGGGATATTTAGTGTAATAGCCCTGAGGTCTGCTGAATTTAACAAAAAGTATAATTTCTCATAAGGCTCATCTTTTTTAGCCCCCAATGAGAAATTGCAAATTTTTCGATCAACAATGCCCCTTTGACCACCTGTTGCACTGTGTATTCCCCTTGAGCGCTGTGGATCCCTCCTAAGTAATGTGGATCTCACTTGAGCACTATGTATCCCCCCCTTAGTAATGTGGATCTCACTTGAGCACTGTGAATCCCCCCTAAGTACTGTGGATCCCCCTGGGCACTGTAGGTCCTCCTGAGTAATGTGCATCTCACTTGAGTATTGTGGGCTCCCCCTAAGAAATGTGGATCTCACCTGAGGAGGTTGGATCCCCCCTGACCATTTTGGTCCCAGGTGCGATCCACAATACTTAGAGGGGATTCACAGTGCAACAGGTGGCCAGAGGGGCAATTTCAACCAAAAGTTTTACAACTTCCAGTGTAGGGGTTAAAAAAGATGAGCCTCATGAAAAAATTAGACTTTTGGTTGAATTGGAAAGCCTAAGGGCTATTACACTAAAATCCCTCTTTTAGGGGTGGATTAGGCGAGTCGCTTGCCTTACCTAGGACGTATGAATTTTGTTATACACTCCATCCGGTTTTCCAAATCATTTTAAGGCATCATTCCAAAAATGAAACATATCAAATTATCAGGTGTACCATATTATAAGAAATAGTGATGATTGAACACCCTACATTAAAATCTTCTTAGGGCGCATCTTAATGTTTAGTAGTGTTTATTTGCCATCCAGTCTGTTTATAAAGTCACATAATCTTGGATGAAGGGAAAAATAAAATATAATCTTGATCCAAAACTTTTTTAGCCTATTAATGGTCAATCACAACTGTTTCCTATGGTATGGCCCACCCGGTATTGGATCTGTTTCATTTTTGGAATGATGCCCTAAAATGATCTGTAAAAATGGACAGACGGTTTGGATACAAAATATATACATCAAGGTGGGCCCCACGGTAAGGGCCGCAACGTCTTAGGTGAGTCCCGGGTCTCACTTAATCCTAAAGGTGGCAATGGGTCAGGTCAGGTCAAGTTCGGGTCGGGTCATTTCCACCTCAACCCTAACCCGACCCAAATTGAATTCAGGTTGGATTTTCCCAACCCAAATTAAACTGGGTCGCGTCGGGTTGACCCGCATTTTAATGATCAACTAAATAATTTGTAGATTAAACTAGATGCATAATGGCTTCTTTGCAGCAGCTTCCTCTTTCTCTATTTCGTACAGCTGAAAGAAGCCCTATTTGCAACTTGCTGTTAGTGTTTTCGAAAAAGAGAATTTATAATGGTTTTTTTAAATGCATCGATAGAGAATAGTGCTTAATACTCTTGCAAGTTAAGCTTTTTGAAATTGACATTTAATATTTCATCCGAACCATCCAATTAATGTCCAGCAATTCTATTTTTATTTTTTGACCATTGGATCAAATCAACAAGACCATTTGATATTTAATTTTTTTAAAAAAGTTAGATTGTGGATACAATTATTGAAATGGAACCATTTGATCCTTTCATTATAACTGTCCAATGAATTCCTATCAACAATCAAATAAATATAATCTTTAAGATAATTTTATTAATTTATTTTATGGACCATTAGCTATCATTTCAATTCTTCAATAAATGAGCATCAGAAATTAAAAAATCTCATGATATTTTAGTTCTACATGTCATAAAATGTGATAATTGGTGTGCACATGTTTATTAAATTGATAGACATGTGGATTGTTCCCAGCAAGGTATGTGAGAAAAAAAAAAACTATGTATTATTTAACTAATAAGAAAATCAATATATAATAGTTTACTTAACCTCTATATGATTCTGGTTGAGTTAGGTTGGGCCGTGTATCTTTAACCCTAACCCGACCCATAAAAATCTGGGTCAAGTTGGGTCAACCAAAAAATTGAATTTGGGTCAAATTTTCTAACCCTAAATTAGAAAAGATGGGGCCGCGATAGTGGGTAAGGTTGAATTATGTCTGGTCTACCTAATTTGCTCCCAGTCTTTGGGCTTGGATAATAGAGCTTTGCCAAGCACATACACGTGTAAACATAGCTCGTGTGCCCACCACCACCTGTGCAGCATGGAAAATCGATATGTCATCCAATCCATCCATCAGGAGCGTCCCTCTATGTTGATGTCCTGGCCAAAGAATCATGTTGGCTCACTTATCAGGCGGATTAAAATTCTCCTACGTGGCCAAACTTTTCCAATCCGTTTACTTGTATCTAACTTCACCTGATGACTGGACCTGTATGATTTTGAGAGAGAACATCTACATTTTAAGATCCACTAGATGGACGGTTTGGAGATTGCACCTGTTTGTTACATTGGAACAATTGTTGTCGAGTAGATGGTATGTCTTATACACGCATATGGGCTCGGCAAACCTCTACATAATATGTAAAATAAGTAAAGATATTTACCGATGCTCATGACCGTTTACTGGTACGTGGATTGCTGTTGAGCTCATAATTGTGCATATTCTAACCCCAATTCATCACTCATTATGCATGATATACATGTTTAAAGGACCAACTTAATACATGATTTGTGATTGTAGGAACAAGATGGAGAGTTCACCATTTGAAGGCTAAATGAGGCTCCTTACAAGTGTTAAAGACCATTAGATCAAGCATGAAGGAGGACCAAAGATAGCCAAGGCAAGGAGAGAAGAGAAAAGAAGAAAGAAATAAAGAAATAAAGAAGAAAAGAAGCCAGACCGGTCAAGACCGGTCGGCCAAAGCAGCCAGACCGGTCAAGACCGGTTGGCCACAACACGGAATGCAATGGACAGACGGACCAGCCAGTCCGACCGGTCATGACCGGTCGGCTGTTGCTGCTGGACTAAGGATTCATAGGCCCGACCGGTCATGACCGGTCGGGCATAGCTGCTGGATTGATAAGGAAGCCCATCCGACCGGTCATGACCGGTCGGCCATGCGTAACAACTAATTTCTATTTTTGAACTCCGGAATTTTCTGCACAATTGCGTAAGATTACGCAAATTCTGGAACTTTCTTGCGTATTGGACTCCTCCAAGCTATAAAAGGACTTCATCCCTTCATACCAGAGGAGGCTACGACGTGGGGATTGCTGAGGAAACGGATTCTACTTCAAATTTTCTGTTTTAGTATTTTTCATGTTTTTAGAGGCTTTTAGTTCAAGGATGTTAGAGATGAACTAAACCCTCTTAGCTAGAGCTAAGAGGGGAAGCTTTTGATTCGTTTTCGATGGATTAATGCAACCTAGGTTTCCTTTTATGCTTTAATGAATGAATTTTAGTTCAAATTGAGTTTGATTCAAGTACTATGTTGGTTTCTACTTTGATCTCTTGATGACTCCGGGCTCATGTGATTCTTAGTAATCCTAACTTAGTATCTTAGCTTTTGAGCATTGTTTATGCTTGCGTAATGCATTGATCCACCATCGACTCCGAGCATGGTAGACGCTTTGATTGCCTTGTATGCAATGGCCTGATTTTCATGTGGGAACTCATGTAACTAAAGTTCTTATCTTTTGTGTATGATCTGGAATATTTGTTTAGAGATTGATTTTGATTTAATTAGAGTTCAAATCATGAGTTGTAATCAGGTCTAGTGACAGGACTTGGTGAAGGCTATGGTTATGAATCTCAACTGGATTGGAAAGAGGCTTGGCCTATACAATTGAGTGTGCCCAAGGCCTGAGCATGGTTGTGGGAATTAAATCAGTTAATAAGCACTTGTTTCAGATAATTGTGATTGAACCGCTCTATATTCCAATCGGATGGAGATGGGAATCCGGTTCCGATTGAGTTATGAGAGACCTAGTTGTGTTAATGCATTGACACATATCAAGAGTGGAACCTTGGCGCTCTAGTGACTTTTTAGATTGAATTTACCTTAACCATTCACTGTTTAAACTCAAATCACTGTTTGTTTAGTTTTAGTTCTTAATATAGTCTTAATTACTAGTTGTTTTAGTTAAATTCTGAAGATACCCATATATAAATCTCTGTGGGAACGATACTCGGTCTTTCCGAATTATTACTACTTCGCAACCCTACACTTGGGGAGTGAACAATTGCCGCAACCTACAACCTGTCATCATCTGCATGGCCCAGTATAGATAGATCATAAGAAAGAATTTCGCAGATTTTGATTACCTAACTAGCCGATTTGTGGCCATTTTAGTGAACGGCTTCAAATTAATTAAGTAAACAAAGGTCTATGCATTAGAGGTTGTTAGAGGTTAGGGGTTTTTGACCAATCTGAGTTTAGGGTGACAGGCTATTTACAGTGGGTCCCTCAATTTGGACGACTTACTTTAGTTAATAAATGCAACGTGTACAATGTCAACTATTACTCTGTTGGAGTGCATTGATCCTAACTCTCCCATTTGGAGGGATATTAGTTGATAAAGCCCTTGATTAGTGACATTTAGAGCCTTTATTTTATTTACTCTTTTGGGCATTGTTTGACTTTTTTTCGGGTAAAAATGCCTTCTGTAGAACACGGAAGTTGAGAGGGCCTTTTGAGAATGGGAATGTGGACCCAATAAATCAATGATTGAGGCCACCCCTAATCTGATTTGATCCATTCACTTTAGTCAGACAGTCGTGAACCCCAAATAGGGTCATTTCAAATAAATTTGGAGCTTTCTATGGCTCACACCTGTATTAAAACTATGAGTTAATTCCGCATTATTTCATCTGGCATGGTCCATCCGTGATGAGTTGTGCCCTCAAGCTTAAACAGATGGCATGAAATTAAAACTCATTTATGTGGACGACTTGGATCTCCAAGACTATCCAGTGGGCCCCACATAAGATGTGGGATGGGTTCAATAGATGGGTCCCTTGTGTGGGAAAGGCTATTTGGTCGTTAGGACCGTTGCCACCTCTATAGGACCCACCTTGACGAGCTTTCAATGTGTATCCGACATTATTCCTTTTATTCTAACGAGCTTCTGAGAGTTTTTTTTTTTTTTTGGAAGATTTTCGAGCACGATCTCTGACGTAGAAGCTATGATGGCCAAATGTGAGTTTAAGTTAGGATAATAGTGACTTTTTTCCTGGTGGGTAGTAATGATGAGAGTTTGTGAAAGGGAGGAGGGTGTGGTGGTCCCCTATATATATATATATATATATATATATATATATATATATATATATATATATATATATATATATATATATATATATATAGTTTTATGAGTATGAAAGGTGAGAGCTTGTGAAGGGAATGAATTTTGTAATGAAATAATATTGTAATGGATGAATTTTAAAAAGAAAGATTGTAATGGATGAATGTGATGAATGTTGTAGTGGAAGAATGCTGAAATGAATGAACGGTCATAACTATCATAACTCCATGTGGGTTGTAGATCTCACAAAAACGGGCACACTTTTGGGTAGTTAAATGGTGTTCAAATGAGGTGATTCCAAAGCCATTTGAAATTCATCAAATTACCTTTCTAAAAAGTATAAGATCACCCAAATCGGACATGTAATGAGGGAGCTATGACAATTTTCGTCGAATCTGCAAATGACAGTGATTTTGGGTTTACTTTTGGGTAATCAAATGATATCCAAATAAGGTGATTCTAAAGCCATTTGAAAGTTCATCAAATTACATTTCCAACAAGTAGAAGATCACCCAAATTGGACATATAACGAGGGAGTTATGACTGTTTTCGTCGATAAACATTGATCGTCGCCACTTGCCGATACTCACTGAACATCGCTGATCGCCGATACTAATTGACCATCACTGATACTATCTCTTTGCAACAAGAACGTCGTCAGGCTCGGAAGATGGGTCGCCTGCTCAACTAGCTTTATGCAGGACGATTGTCAAAGGCTGGACTTCGTTATGCGATACAATCATGGTTTGTAAGAAGGATGGATGTCGACTATTTGTCACACGGTTGGCTTTGTGGATGGACAATCGTTATGGAAACTGTCTATTCGTTGCACATGTTTGAGTTCCGTGGTGAGACAATCGATGATAGGAGGTTCTTTGAAAGTCCCTTTGTTGCATGGTTGTGCTTCGTGGTGAGACGATCGTTGGGAAATGATTGTCCGTTCATTATTTGGTAAGGCTGAGCTTTGTGGGTAAGTCGGTTGTTGTTAGACAATTGATTGTTTGGCAGTCATATATTTTGTGGTAGAGAGATCAGTGGGGTGACAACCTATTCATCATTTCGGGTACTCATTTTTTTTTATAAGATAGTCGTGGAAACGATTGTCTTTTTGTTGCTTCGAACTTAACTCATTAGGTAAGGCTATCTTGGATGATCACTTGTTTATCGTTCAATTGGATCTCGTGGAAAGGCAGTCATAGTTAAACGACTATTAGTGCACTTTTCTATGGCATACTAGTGCACCTTATTTATTAATCACGTGCGTCCTTGTGTTGTAATGTCGATTGAGCCGTTGCAAGCTGAAAACCGAAGATTCAAGTGGATAAGAAGCATCAAGGAAGAAGAATTAGGTAAAAGAGATGCCTTGGTGACCCTAACCCTTAGAACCAAAACAACCATTACCTCTAGATGATTTGAACCATATAGGGAAAACCTTAGTTATCTTCATTAGCCTTATAACTCTTAGAAAAATATGATAAGTTATGCTAATAAAAGAGGTGCAAGCTGTTGTAAACAAACCAGCTCAAATAGCGGTTTTTAATTGGACTTCGATATCGAAGACCAGTTCGATTCATCGAACATATGTCTAGCAACATTTTGAACTCTTTGGAAAGTTTTTTTTTATTCCATTGAACAACCATTCGATCCATCAAAGTGAGTTTTTCGATGCCATTAAAATATGTTTCGATCCATCGAATTGGATGTCTAGCAACTTTAAAAACTTTCTGGACAGTTCTTCGATCCCATCAAAGTTGAGTTTCGATCCATCGAAGATAGCTTCAATGCTATCGAAGTGGTCGTTTTTCGTCCGTTTTATAGCTGTTGGAGCTTTATATATAAAATCGGGAGATACAATTTTTGTGCTTAAGAGATGGATTTTAGAGCATTAGAAACCACCATCATAGCTAACATCATTAGGCTCTAATTATAATCATATCAAGTCATCTTCCTTGTGATTCACTACAAGAATAGAGCATTCAAAGCTCATTTAGAAAATGAATTTGTCCCTCTTAATCTCTAGAGTTTAAAACTTAATCTAGATAGCTAAATCCTTGTCTGAACTCTATAAAGAGATCATTATATATGAAATTCTCTAGGAAATCACTTCCTATTAGTTGTAAAGATTTCAAACCTACCTTCCATCACCTTGGACATCTCAAGAAGATCAAATACAAGGAGATTGATCGTTGGAGCTGAAGCATTGGTAACGCATTGAAAACAAGATCGGAGGAGCATATGGGGAGCTGATTGAAGCATGGGAGAGCGAAGATCAAGCAACCCAAGGAGGCACATCAACGGGGCTCAAATATATAAAGTAACGTTGTCAATTTGTAGAGTCCAGTCACTCTCTTCCTGTGAAAAATTGAGTGTAGAGTTTGAATTAACAAACTCGATAGGTTCAGTTGTAGGACCTAGGCCTTTGTGTAAGGGTTGAATTAAGTCTTCGTGGGGAGCCTCCGACGGGAGTATATGTATGTGTTATAGGTTGGGATGAACCTTGTTAAACTCCTAAGTTGGGTGGAACCCTTAAACACTTCGGTAGGGTGGAGCTGGTTTAAAACACATAAGTTGAGAGGAACTTGATTTAAATTCTTTTAATGAAATCCGGTGTGCTCAAGGGGTGAGTACGACAACCGGGAGTGGAATAGACAAGTACTCGAACCACTATACATACTTGTGTCTGTGATGTATTTGAGCACATTTCTACTTATACATTTTATGTTTAATTGCTTAGTTATAAATGCTTAATTGGAATGTATGTTAGGGATTAGATAAACATATTCACACAACATATATTTTCACTAGTTGTGTAGACTTGAGTTTATATGATTGCATCTCATATAGTCTGCATAGGTTGTATAGATTACTTGCTTGATTAGTTAAATAATTAATAATTTGTGCATTTAAACTAATTTTTTAATAGTTATATATTTGCTAGTCTATGTGATTGGAAGCCAAAGTGTTCTTGCTTACTTAGTTTAAATTGTTAAATTAGTTAAGTAGGCGAAAAAAATTTCAAAAAGTCCTAATCACTCCCTTTAGAGGACTTAGGCATAATTCTAGTAGCTCCACCAAGCTTCTGCAAAGTGTATAGCGTGATAAACTGTCGTGTTAGACTACCTCGTGCAATTTCAATAAAAACTTGTTCTTAATTTTAATCGAACTTCATAGCGAGATGGTCTAGCAGAATCTCTAGGGACATGACATGATGGCTCTGCTAGCTATCCCTTAGACTTAGAGATATTCTTAGGTCTAGCGATGTGATTTTGGAATAGAGTGTCTAATTACATTCTTCTAATTTACTAAATTCAGGCTGGTTTTACAGCATTGTGTTGGTTAAGCAATAAAGGAGTTCAATTGAAGAAGAATATATTGTAATGATAGGTGTTAATGGCAAGCGAAGGATAGGCGCTTAGTGTTGCGTGAGTAACGTTGTGTTGTATTAGAATGGTGGCTCGAGCTCTTTATTCTC
Source organism: Liriodendron chinense (assembly GCA_003013855.2). Classification (NCBI taxonomy): domain Eukaryota; kingdom Viridiplantae; phylum Streptophyta; class Magnoliopsida; order Magnoliales; family Magnoliaceae; genus Liriodendron; species Liriodendron chinense. The sequence continues at coordinate 495,006 of PVNU02002560.1, read as the reverse complement.
TATTAAATTTATAAATGTGTAAGCCTGTTAGCCGAGAACTCATATTAGAACTAGGCTCCGAAATCTTCACTTGATTGATTAGCAATTGGCCACATTACACTTCTAACTCAAAACGAGTTTGCAAGATATTCCTCTAATTAGCCAATTTTTGATAAGTGTATCTAATTATATTTCTATTTTCATGATCTTTTAGTAATCAACTTTTTTTTATGTGTGTGGCCAATTATGTCACGCCATGTGTCATTGGACGTAGTCACTTTCTTAGCTAATCATGCATATTAGATCTTTTCATTTATGGCTTCACGTATATGCAATCACTTGATTTTTACCATGTGTTACGAGAAAAATCACCGGTAGCCGTGTTCGTCCTTTCTAAGCCACTATGGAGCATTTGACTTCTTTTATTTTATCACATGTTACGCAACTACTTTTTTTCTCAAATGTGATAACATTTGTCTCATGGCAATATTTTTCTTATGCTTCACTATCTCCTTTTGCCAATTGCATCAGCCATGAGGATTTCGATTTGATCATCCTTACAAAGGTGCCGCCATATATCAACTCATTAGCCATCAGATCTACTGCGGTGAGATCAAGTGTAAACAATCACAACGAGTTGTAAATGATCAGTTCTCAACCATCTGACGGGAGGGTTTGGATCAATGGAGCCCATAATTTCCAAGTGCCATTTGACACATGTATTGTGAATGAATGGCCTAAAAATCTCCACATTGCTCTGACCCGAGCGTTTGGACATCCGATTCATGCAACGTGTGACCATGTCTTTACGGAATAATCAAGTTGTACCACTCATGACCAGGTGGGCCACCCCTATAATTAATAAAATATGGATGCTTTGAAAGAAACAAAAAAAACCCCCCTCTGGCGATACACATTCAACGTAGAGATGTGGCCCTCTTGAGTCCTGATGAATTCACAGGCCTAATTCTGCATGTCGCCATCCTGAGCAGGGTCCACTTCATGCATCGTCAGATGTCGTAATGACACCGTTTCTAATCGACCCATGGCCCCGACCAAAGACTAGTTGGTTTCAAAACGCGTTTTCTTTTATTCTTCTTCTTCTTCTTTTAAACTACTCTTTCTTTCATTGTTCTCAACGGTTTGATTACAAACTCCAGTCACTTATGTTGACCGACTTTTTTTCATCCCTGCTTTTTGGACTGAAAATCCCAACAGGCATTTTGCATGGTAGAAACTATGTGATCCTCGAGCCGAGGATATTTCCAATATACACGAGTTTTTAGTTTGTTAAAGTGGGACCATGGTTTTATTGATCCAGACCATTAGTTAGATGTCGAGATTTCTATGGCATGATTCGAATATGGTTGGCCCAGCAAAACAATGGTCTGGATAATCAAACCGTGGCCCACTTCTACAAACTTAAAAAAGCCAACTTCCTATACAGAAACTCGTATTGAGGATCATATATACAATTCCTATTTATCAAGGCGTCAGTTTCGGCCGTTGCATCTAGTATGTAATGAGGATAGAAAGGCCTGTAATAGTAGTTGGCGCGGGCACTGTAATTTCCACGTTGAGATATTGTGGCTGTTAATCAAAGTGGGGAGGAAAACGCTCACCAAAGAAACTTCCAGACGGAAAGAGGGTATTCCGTGTTCCGTATATGCCATCTAATTCGATCATCAAGGGGACGCGGTCCACGAGGACTCGGGAGTGGATTCTGTGTGGCCCTTAGGGCCTACCTTGATGTATGTATTCTATATCCACACCGTCCATACGTTTTTCCAAATTATTTTAGGGCATGATTCCAGAAAGGAAGAAGATCCATATCTCAGGTGGACCATAATAAATGAAACAGTGGCGATTGACCATTAATGGGCCACAAAGGTTTTTTGATCAATCTGATTTTTTATTTTTCCTATGGTATTGTCCTCCTGAGAATTGGATCTGCTTCGTTTCAGGACTAACGCCCTAAAATGATAGGACACGGATTGAGACCTACACCCCTCCTCCGGCTGGGAACGGGCAGGGACTCGGAGTGGCCACTGTCATGTATGGGTTTTATCCATACTGTCTTAAGATTATACAAGCCATAACTACACTATAGAATGGGGATTAAATTCTTACCATTGAAAACTTCCTGGGGCAATAGAAGTTTTGGATGGAGCTGATATTTGTGTTTTCCATTCATCCATTTCTATGTAACTTTATGAATAGGTAGGATTGTCAAATAAACATCACGGTGGGCCCTGGGAAAGTTTCAACGGTGAGCAGCATTATCACTGCTGCTTCCTATGGTGTGGTCCACTTGAGCTCTTGATCTTCCTAAATTTTGATCCTCTTCCATAAAATCCCACGTAGAAATGGATAGACGGTGTGGATAAAACCCATACATCACGGTGACTGCCCATTCCCAGCTGGAGACGGGCAGGGGTAGGACGCAATCCGCGTTCAAAATAATATGATAAAACGGATGGGCGGTGTGGACATAGAATACATTCGTCAAGGTGGGCCCCACGATAAGGTCCGCAACGTCTTGAGTGAGGTCTGGGCAGCACCTAACCTGCTCCCCGCGGATTCAGTTAATTTGTTCAAGACAACGGGACTTGATTGAGCCACATGCGCTGTTTGGGCAAGGTCGAATACGACTGGACGGAATAACTTTCAAACGGACGGTATTGATTATTGCGTGGCTCGGGTGGTGTGTTGACGGGGCAAAGTTCTATGAACCCCGGCCACTATAAAATATGTGTCATATCCACACCGTCCATTCATTTTGCAAGATCATTTGATGGCTTTAGCCTAAAAATGAGGCTGATCCAAATCTTAAGTGGACCACAACACAAAAGCAATGGGAATCTAACGCCTAACGTTGAAAATTTCTCGAGGCCATAGGAGTTTTGGATCAAGCTGATATTCCTGTTTTCCCTTCATCTATGGGCCCTAGGAAGGTTTCAATGGTGGGGTTATCGTCCCCACTGCTTTCTATGGTGTGGTCCACTTGAGCTTTGGATCTGCCTAATTTTTGTGGGTTCGATGAACATTGGATCCCCAAAAATGCGGCGATGGGATCGTGGCTACTATGGCTGCACATATGCCCAGTTAACCCGCCCGACCCAACCCGGTAGAAATTCGACCGGTCGGCTGAGAAAACAGTTCGGTCCCGGGTGGATGCGGCTAGACCATTTTTAATTTAGATATGGTTTATGGTACATGTCAAACTCGCCCGACCCGACCCGTGTATATCCGACCCATTCCACCTGACCCGAACCGCCCCGTTTATACTAGTTTATTGCTTTTAGAAATATCTATATGGCATTATCAATAGGTTGAATGGTCAATAAACATTAGGGTGGACTCTAAAATCTTTTAATGGTGGGAGTTCAATGACCACTGTTTTTTGTCGTGTGATCTACCTAAAGCTTTTGTTTGCTTCCTTTTTGGGACCATGTCCTATAATAATCTGGAAACATAGATGGACGGCATGGATTTACAATATATACATCGAGGTGAGCCTCATAGTCAGGGTCTCACCCGCATGCTTGGTTTCGGGGTCTCACCGACTCTCACCCAAGCTGGGCTCATCTCACACTCACAGGGAGCGGATTAGGTGACATCTGGGATCCACCAAGGTGGGTGGCCCCTGACTATATATGTGTCTTAATCCACACCGTCCAATTATTTTGAAAGATCATTTTAGGATGTGATACCAAAAAATGAAGCTGACTCAAAACTTAGGTGAACCACATCATAGAAACATAGTCCTAACCTAACTCGACCCGACCGGACCCGACTCGACTCGGTTTAGCATATAGGATAGGGTAGAATTAGGGTTGACCCTTTTACAAGTAGGGTAGGGTTAGGGTTGGGTCAGCCCAACCCAGTTATGACTCGGACCAAAACCCAGACCTTTAAAATATATTTAGGTTCGGTCCAGGGTTGGGCCCAACCCGACCTTAACCCGACCCATGTGCTGGCTTAGTGGCTACCACGTGGCTTGCCTTTTCGAGGGCTTTCTTTAGTATGAAAGAGGCTTTCTTTAGTATGTGTTAAGGTAATTGATTAGAATGGAGTTGCTACTAGCCAATTATTTCATTTCTATAGTCGGCTACACCCCATAGAAATGTTAGAGGGGAAGATCTGAAGATTTTCACGTCTAAAATGACTCCTTGATCTGCGGTTAGAGATTCGAGGTAAGGGACCACGATTATGGAGAGGGAAGGTGTTAGGCACCCACTCTGCCTATACAGATGTACAGTCTTTACTTTAGAGGATCTAGCTAATTTATGAAGGTTGAAATCAGTTCTCGTGTTCTCTCAATGGAATGATGTATGTGTAATGAGATGATGTGTGACGGTGGATTTGATCAGTTAGAATTTCTAATAGCAAGATCTGATTAAATTGGCAAGTCACAGAGCATGCACTCGAACTAATTAGGTGTTAGAAGTGGTGTAATGCTATGCTAATGGATGCAATGAGCAGAGATATTGGGAATGTAATGAATGTTGAATTATGTTAAAAGATATGAACTAAATGAGGGTGATATTTGGAGAGTTAGATGAACAATTGTTTCACATTGGCTAGCTCAAGTGGCTTGGATTGAAATTTGAATGGTTCAAGAGGCTTGGATCCTGATTAGATCGGCCTAAATTGAGGCTAGGCTCGCCTCACTCTCCTAAGTGAAGGAATGGGCTAAGGGTGTATGGGGAGTGAAGGGAAATGGATTATAGATCGAAGTGGAGCTACCTAGATGCTGGAAATGAAGGAGAGGGGGACTATTTATAGCCCCCTAGCATGACATTTTTGTAATTTGTGGCGGGCGGCCCCTAGATAGTTGGACTTCCAGCTTTGGCAGGTGGAATTCCAAACTTGTACGTGCTCTTCTACCTTTGGTTCAGAGTACTTTGTTGTCCCAACTTTCCTCGGTGGCTTAGGCTTGGTTTGGGTTCTAATTAGGTGAGTTGACTAGCTAGATGAGCTGGGTTGACCTAGTGATTTGATTCAGCGAGTTGACTCATCGAGTTGACATACCAGGTTGACCCATTGGGAAGTTTTTCTTGGTTTTTTCTAAGGGTAGCTCCTAGGGTTTAGGATTAGTGTTAGGGTTTTGGGTTTAGATCAGGGTTTGAATTAGGGTCTTGAATTAAGATTATAGTTTTAGATTTTGGATATAAATCACCATTCATCCCAACCATCCAATTTTAATTAACTTGTCGTTGTCCCTGCATTGGCTGTAATATTGGTATCCAATCGTAACCCTTTCGCTCCTAATTAGCACTAACGTCGGATGGACATAATCCAATAGAGCCCCTGCCTTTTCGCGCCTTTAAGAGGGTGCTTACTGAGAATGAAATGTCTGCTAATTCCAAAATCACCCCAGGAATAGTTGTTTTGTTTGATCGTCAAAGTGGTTAGTCGTCCTACGCTTTTTACGGCCGTACGGGAGATCCATTATGCTGACTTGGACTCGATCAAGTTCTGCAAGCATTTAGGATTGGGTATGTGCGGGTGGGCTTTTTCCATGCAATCTTCTAATTTTAACAATTAGGTTACAATTCATCGTTTCCACCGTTCAGATGGTTTCTTCTGATTAAGTTTTAGCATTCATTTTTCCTTACCTTAGCATTTGATACGACCACATGGACACTAGAGTTCAGGATCGACCATACCCTGAGTGCATTGGGATATGATGATCTTTGGAAAAACTGCGAGACATCATATCTTATTTGATTTTGCGGTGACCCCCACCTAGAGATATAGAAGATCTCTCAGTGCTTCAAGAGCCTGACACTATTTATGTTTTTTTTTTTTTTATGAAAATCGGCTCACTCTGGGGAGTAATACTTCATGGGGTTTTATTGCAAAATGTTTTTTTTGAAGATGGGTCAGCTTATGTGTACCTCCATTGGGGATGCCTGTGATATTTCGCCAAGATGGTTTTTATTGAAAACATGCAAAATGATTGATACGTCTTCTCGCAGATGATGGCTACGATCGAGATCGTCTATGACTGATGGATGGATTTGATGCAATTGATGTATGTATCTGATGTGATAGATGCATGGATTTGGCTCATTATCTTACAATCCAATGGTTAGATTGGGATCATTACTGTCGGGGATGCATAGAATCCAAGGTTTGTTGCTTTTTAAGGCCTTACTCCTTTAGGGATTGGCTTCAAGGTGATCAAGACTGTTGGTGGTGATTTAGTCGGCATTGTTTAGTCAAGATCCGAATCCGTGGTCGATCATGTCTATCATCCCAATATACTGTGAGGCGATGAGAGGAGTTCGGGTACACAGGGTTGAAACCCTAAAATTCTCCACTGTGGATTTGAAAAACGCATTTTTGTGGATCTTGAGGATGATCCGGTCCATCGGATCGTGAATACTAGATTGACAGTGTGAATATAACACATGAGGGCCACCAATTTTGCCACATGAATACAATACTTAGGTCGGCCATGTACAACCCTTTCAAATGTAGTTTGGAAGTCACTTCCACCCTGTGGTTCGGATGCACGAATCTGCGTCCCCGCTGGGGATGCCATATGTATGGTCCAACCCTTTCCAATGGACAATCTAACCATCAAACTATTGGCATCAACTGGACACTTTCTTGACTGCGGACTATGCTTATTTGTACGAGTGCCCACAAGCAATGAGCTCGCAGCATACGTACGTACCTCAATATGAACCGTTCAAATAGTGAGCCGCATTGTAGATGTCGCATCTGTTGGGTTGGTGGCCTGTTGATGTCTAGATTAAAAGTGGTCAGCAATCCAAAATTCAATAAACAGATGTCAAATTTCACAGAATGTCAGAATCATCCAATTGACATCATTTGAGCCTATATCGCACCTAAAGTGGACCCACAATTTCAATGATTTAGTTTCAGGCACACCCATGTGGAACGGCATACAGGCAGTTGGCTTCCACCGCCACACAATCACCCGTTTAAACAGTATTTCTTGTCATGGCTTTGATAGCATGGAATCTAGAACATTAATGGTTCGGATCATCATTTAAAATGCAGACTGGGGTTGAAAACCCACCACCGTGAAATACTTCGGTACGGCGCCACCGTACCCAGCAAAATTAGTCTCACGAGAAAAATCAAGTTTGTCGATTACTGAGGCATGATGGGCTGTTTCAGCGCACGGCATTGCAGAATTCAATATAATAACGAGAGAAAGATCGATGGAATGGTACAATTCCCAGCATATCATCCATCACGGTCTGCCAGAGTTTCTCTTTCTGGCTTCAATTTCAGGAATGCTATCCCAGACGCGCAAATCTTTAAGCGCCAGAGACAAACGCACTACAAGTGCTAAAGTGGCCCTTGTATACGAGATCCGAGACGTGTATAATGAGCCACGTTGGGAACACCCATTAAGCCACGTTGGCATGTGTTGTGGTGCATTTGCTCTGGGCGCTTGAAGATTGGGAGTGGGGGTTCAAAATCGTTAGGTCTTTGGGTTTGAATTTTCTACATTTAGTTACGTGCATCGACTCGTTATTCAACGAGGGCACTCTTTTGGTGTTGGGGTGGAGAAGAGCACGTGTCAAAGATCCGGGCCATCCATCACGTACGTCATAATGTGAACATGCCGTATGCCAAAAATCAAGGTATTACACTGAAGAAATGAGACACACATGTGTATTGAATTTTAACTGTTGGACTTTTTTTTTTCTCTAAACTCCCATTATTTCGTAAGGCAAGTTTGATCCGTCTGATCAGCTGACCAACATTATATTCGTCCACGGCATGTTCAACGCGTACGATGACTGATAAATGGCCCAGAACTCTAACGTACGTGCTGTTTTCTCGGAAACGTATTGCTTCCCGGGACGATAATCCGTCCAGGGACTCTATGGGCCCACCTTGATGTATGTGTTTTATGCACTCCGTCCAAAGCTCTAGTGGACCCCACCATAGTAAGCAGACGTGATAATTATTAGTTTGTCCCACATCGGTTGAGATGGGGCAGGGGATATGTCTTCATATATGAGGTGGGCAATGATCCAGGCTGAACCAAGTTAGCCCTAGTTTGGTTTGCTTGTTTTTGTGCCAACTCGGATTGGTTTGGATTTTGGGACAACCCATGCAGCCGAAGTTTGGTTTGCTCCAGAAAAATCTAGTTCAAGCTGGGATCGGCTTGGTTGAAAATTTTGAACCGAGCAAGGCCAGGCCGAGCTCAAACAAGTGGCGGCTATTTTTTTAGCTTGTTTATATAAATAGAAAAGAATTTAAAAAGTTAGAAAAAAAGTACAAACATATGTACTATATAATGTTTAACATCCTCCAAAGGAGTGCAGCTTCAAAATAGACATGTAAGAGAATTTTCCAAACAAAAGTATGCAAGCGTAATTCTACAAGTGCAAGGAAACAGTGTGCATTCATGTATATGCACTATGTATTATCCATGTCATCATGTATATGCATTATACATGTTGTCCATCTGTTTTACAAATCATTTTTGGACATGATCCCAAAATGGATTCATATCCAAAGCTCAAGTGGATCACACCATAGGAAATGGTGTGCTTACAATCTACAAGCCGACTCAAGCCGAATCAAACCTAGCTAAATCAAATTGAGCCGAGCCAGTACTACCCTAGTTTGAGCTTAGTTTGTTCTTACAAACGAGCTTGACTTTGAGGTTCGGTTTGGTTTGAACTTCCATTCGAACCAATCCAAGCCGAGTTTTTTCAAACCAATCTGAACCAAGCTTTCAAGCTGGCTTGGTTTGTGCCCAACTCTACTTATGGGTTACTCCACCTAACAAGTTAGCTTTTTGATCTTTTGTGTGTGACACTATAGTGGTATCAGAGATTTTGGTTATTGGCCCAAAACATGCCCCAAGTCCATGTGGGAATGCGTGTTGCACCCCCCAAATTCTTTTATGGGGGGTTGTAGGTTTGTGCCATGTCAATTGGATGGGGCGGGAATATGCCTTCATATATCCTCAGGTTGCTCCACATATAGCCTTTTGGATGTGACACTACAATGATGACAAGCACAGTTGAAGCCTTCCTTGGCCTAGGTGATGTTCATTTGCCATCTAACATTTCTTGAGGTCATATAGATAGGGATGGGAGAACACAAATATCAATTTTTATTTTTATTATTTACACGCACAATCAAGCGGCTCCCAAGAAGTTTTCAATGCCTCATTTTTGGGTTTATACCGTAAAATGGTGTGAAAAATGCATGGATGGCATGCATAAAACCCATACATTACGCTAGGCCCCACAAAGACCTGTTTTGAGACCTCGATTTTTTTTTTTTTTGGCTTTTCACACCCAACATCTTATGTGAATGCGACATTCAGCCCATCTTCATTAGGCGTACAACGCTTGTATTTTGTTAATTTATTAGTTCCCTCATATTATTTTCTTTGACGTGGCCCACCAGATGAGTGGATGGGGATGATTTTTGCATAAGGTAGTTGTGGACCCTCGCCATTTCCTCGCTCCCACATGACGTTCTCGTCCCTTTCCCTTTCGAGAAAAGAGGGAGAGGATGCGTGAGTGCGAACCGCCGTTTGTGCCACTGGCTTGCCTCGTTCTCGAGGGCTTTGTTTGGTTGTCTTGTTTAAGCTGGATGTGTTTAAATGAGTTTATATAAGACCAAAGTCGCCACTAGCCAGTTATTTCGAATCTACAGTCGACTAGACCCCGTAGAAACGTTAGAAAAGGGGATCCGAAGATTCCTTCCTCTAAAATGACTCCTTTTGATCTGCGGCCAGAGATTCGAGGTAATGGATCACGGTTACAGGGTGGGAAGAGTTTAAGCACCCCGCAAACTGCCTGTACCGAAGTACGGTCTCTACTTCACAAAATCGATCTAATACTTGAAAGTCTGTTTTAATCCTCGTACATTCTCATAGATGACATGATGCATGAATGCAGGTCTGAACAGTAAGAGTTTCTGATGGGGAGGTTCTAATAACAGGCAAGCCCAGAGCATACGCTCGAACTGACAGGTGCTTAATATAAGACGTATGCAGTGTGTTTGAATAATCAAGGTGCTTTATAGTGAAGTATGAATGCAAGTCTGAACAGTAAGAGTTTTTGATGGGCAGGTTCCAATAACAGGCAAGCCCAGAGCATACGCTCGAATTGACAGGTGCTTAATATAAGATGTATGCAGTGTGTTTGAATAATCAATGTGCTTTATAGTGAAGCATGAATGCAAGTTTGAACAGTAAGAGTTTCTGATGGGAAGGTTCCAATAACAGGCAAGCCCAGAGCATACGCTCGAACTGACAGGTGCTTAATATAAGACGTATGCAGTGTGTTTGAATAATCAAGGTGATTGCAGTGAAGAGGGGGGTTGGAAGAAAAGTAAATGTTGCACTTATGCTAGATGCAAATGAAATGATGCCGGAAAAAGAGTAGCTGGATGGACGGAGGTGTCGCAAGGGTTGGCTTCGAGTGGCTGGATCAAGACTTAGATGGCCTGGGAGACTTGGACCAGTGGTCAGGCTGGGCTGGACCAGGGCTAGGATCTCCTCACTCGGGCTCTCCTTGGTGGAGGAATGGGCTAAAGGGTGGCGAAGGAAGCTCGAACGGACGGGCTCTCTTTGGCTGAGTTGCTGTGTTAAAATGAGAAGGGGAGGGGGGTATTTATAGCAGCGGGCAGTGGTAGAACCCGTAAATATTTTTGAGCGGCCCGCCCGTACGGTCACTCCTCGATTTCCAGCGCACGGTACGGTCGTTCCTCGGGGCTGCTGTTTGGCTAGGTGGGTCGACTCAGTGAGTTAACTCAGCGGATTGACTCGGTGATTTGACTCAGCGGGTTGACTCGACGGGTTGACTCAGCGGGTTGACTCAGTGGGTTTGACTTTTTTAGGATTTTTTGACTGGCTTTTCTTATGGGGGGTTTTTCAGGCTGATGTTTAGGGGTGGGTTGACTGGGTTCAGGCTTGAGTTGGGCTATGGATTGGGGCTTACAAGTGTGAGTTTGGCTGAGTTTGGACTTGGGATTTGGGGGTATGGTCCTCCATTCATCCAGCTATCTCTACCAACAGTGTAGCCGAAGGTGGGGTGTCTACAGATGCCCCTCTTTGGCAGAGGTTGCTTACAACCGAATGCCAAAGCGAGTGGACACCCTTTTGACCCGGTCATTCATAGATCATGGTCTGAAATCTTTGCTTGCCTTTGCATCTGTGCCAGTTGATCGTTTGGAAACCAACCACTCGCACATACCGCGGGAGTTTGGAGAAAACGTTGTGATTGTCCCTGATTGCGCTGCAACCTGGGGTACCCAATCTCAACCCTTCCATTCCCGATCGGTACTAATATCGGAAAGGTACAGCAGAGCCTCTGCGTCGCTAGTCTTATGAGGATACTGACCCTGAGATTGATTATGTGATGTTTGATGTTTTCCCAGATCACTCCAGGAGTACTTGTTTCGCTTGACTGTCAAAGTGGTTAGACGCCCTGCGTCAGATAGTCTTACGGGATTCTACTACGCCGACTTGGACTCAATTAGGGTACTTCAGGCATCTACGCCTAGGTATGTGCGGGTGGACTCTTTTCACCCAATCTGCTGGTTTCGATGCTTAATTTGCAATTCATTCTTTCCTTGATTGTGGTCTGGAATCTTTGTTATCCTTTGTATCTGAGTCAGTTGATTGTTTGGAAATTGATAACTAGCTCATACCGTGGGAGTTTGGAGAAAACGTTGCGATTGTCCCTGCAGTTTGCTGCAACCTAGGTACCCAATCGCAACCCTTCCATTCCCGATCGGTACTAACATCGAAAATGTACAACAGAGCCTCTACGTTGCTAGTCTTACGAGGTTGCTGACCCTGAGACTGATTATGTGATATTTGATGTTTTTCCAGATCACTCCAAGAGTACTTGTTTCGCTTGACCGTCAAAGTGGTTAGACACCCTGCGTCAGATAGTTTTACGGGATTCTACTACGCCGACTTGGATTTAGTCAAGGTACTTTAGGCATCCACGCCTAGGTATGTACGGGTGAACTCTTTCCACCCAATCTGCTGATTTTGATACTTGGGTTACAATTCATCGTTTCCACCTGTTCAAATGGTTTCTTTGACCGAGCCTTTTGGCTTTCATCTTTTCGTATCTTGGCATGTAGTACGACCGCACTGACACTGAAGTTCAGTTCGACCGTACTTTGAGTGCATTGGATCCTATGGTCTCCGGGGAAACCGTGAGACATTGGATCTTATTTGATTTTTGCGTTGGCTCCTACCCAGAGATATGGAAGATCTCCTGGTGTGTTGGAGGCAGAACGCTTTACTGGGAAAAATATTTTTTAAATTTTTGAAAAGATACCCACTCTGCGGAGTGATACTCCGTGGGGTTTTTATTTACAAATAGGAATATTTTTTATCTTTTTGAAATGAAAATCTGGTCTGCACGTGCCTTCACTAGGGATGCCTGTGGGGTCTTTGGCTAACCGACTTTATTTTGAAAGCAAGTAAACATGATGATTGATGCGATGGATGCTGATGCATGGAGATGCATGATGAATGCATGGCTTGGCTCATTCTCTTTCAGTTTGATGATTTTGCTTTTGCTGGAGATGCAGAGAATTTTGAGCTTATTGCTTGCAGGGTTGTCTTCCTTGGGGTTTTTCTTTGTTTTTTTTATACGGGCGTTTGGTCAGCGGGTTGGTCAAAATCCCGACCAGTGATCGATCAGGTCCATCGTCCCAAGATGCTGTTTCTTTGCTAATGAGAATGTACGAGGATGTTATCCAACTTCAAGATGTTCTTCTGGACATAAATGCCATTGAGACGGTGCTTAGTCACCGGTTTTGGTCAAGATTCCAAATTGCGAGCGATTGGATCCGTCATCCCAAATTGTGAAGTGAGCGGAGTTCAAGACTCCTAAAGTGTGGTGTTGGGGGCTAGTGATAATTTTTTGTGATTTTTGTAAATATGCGGTCCGAATCTTTACTTGAGTAGTCAGGATAGAGGTCGGTTATTGAAAACAAAGGAAATATTTTTGTGATTTTTGAAAATATTTGATTTGAAAGCAAGGAATTTTTTTTTTTTTTTGTGATTTTGGCAAATATCTGATTTGAAAGCAAGGAAAATATATTTTTGTGATTTTTGTAAATATTTGATTTGAAAGCAAGGGACATATTTTTTTTGTGATTTTTGCAAATATTTGATTTGAAAGCAAGGGAAATATTTTGTGATTTTTGAAAAGGTGATTTTGCAATGTTTTTTGTATTTTTGTGATTTTTACAAATATTTGATTTGAAAGCAAGGGACATATTTTTTTGTGATTTTTGCAAATATTTGATTTGAAAGCAAGGAAAATCTTTTGTGATTTTTGAAAAGGTGATTTTGCAATGTTTTTTGTATTTTTGTGATTTTTATGAAATGTAGGGAAAAGTATGAAATTTTCATCCACTTCCAGCTTCTACTGCTGGTAAGGCACCCGATCCATTTTACGTCAGCGAGCAAGACGAGTCTCACACAGTTAAGTGCCGTAGTTTTACATCTTCGGATGAGGGGATTTTGAGGGTTTTCAGTCAACACACCCACAAAGTTGCCTGTTCCTCATGTGCAATGCACATAGACCACGTATCGTCCGACGGACTCCTTCGGCCATAAAATGAGCCACATCCTCACATTTCCCTTAGTCAATCCAGTTTGGGGCCTTACGTTGCTCACAATTCCTTGAGGGTGCGCTCCACCTCCCAACAACCTTAATCCCCTTCATGAGTTTTAGGAACAGGGAACATCCGTCAAATTCAACAGCGACTTCCAAATCAAGGTTGTCTATCACGGTGCGTTCAACACGAACAGGATTGCGGAGTTCTGCCCGCCTCAGCCCTTACATGTTTAAAAGATTCCAGACACCCGTACGATCAAGTGTCAGCCATGTCCGGAACAGGTTAGGAAAGAAAGCCCCCGAGAAGTTAATCCCAGTGTAGTTTTAGGTCTTCGGACTGCTGGGGATGAATTTGTGCAGTTGAAATTGATGGCAAAATATTTTTTTTATTTTTGAAAAGGTTCCAGAGTTCAACTCAAGTAATCGAAGTTAATGCTGGTTTTATGGAAAGCTTGAAATCTTTTTGGTATTTTTGGAAATGATCCAGGTCATCTGATCCTAGCTTGAACGGCTGGGATCGATGCTGGTTTTTATTAAAAATCTCTCGGGATGTTGATCCCGACGTAGTTTAAGGTCTTCGGACCTAAAAAAAAAAACTTTATGTACATGCTGAAAGTACATTCTTTTTTGTGATTTTTTGAAAAATGTTCCAGACTGTTAAATCTCAATTTGAACTATCAAGATTAACACTGATTTTTATTGAAAACCTCTTGGGATGTTGATCCCGACGTAGTTTAAGGTCTTCGGACCACAAAACATGTAGCGGGGCTGGTGATATATTTTTGTGATTTTGAAAAGTGTTCTGAGTTATCGATTCTGATTTTGATGGTTGAGATCGATGCCCATTTTTATTAAAAATCCCTCGGGATCTTGATCCCGACGTAGTTTAAGGTCTTCGGACCAAAAATATGTACAAGCGATGCTGGAAATCACATTTTTTTGTTTTTTAGAAAATGTCCGGAGTCATCAGGCCTTAATGAAGACCGATGCCGGTTTTTATTGAAAATCTCTCGGGATATTGATCCCGACGTAATTTAAGGTCTTCGGACCACACTATGTGCAAGCTGAAAATACATTCTTTTTTATGATTTTTTTGAAATGATCCAGGCTGTTGAATCTCAATTTGAACTACCAAGATTAACACTGGTTTTTATTGAAAACCTCTCGGGATGTTGATCCCGACGTAGTTTAAGGTCTTCGGACCAAATTTTGTACAAAACAGGGAAATATATATATATATATATATATATATATATATATATATATATTGGAAAATGTCCGGTGTCAGCGGATCTTGATTCGATCCAAACTGATGCCGGTTTTTATTGAAAGTCTCTCGGGATATTAATCCCGACGTAGTTTAAGGTATTCGGACCCAAAAACTGTACATGTAAACAGTAATCAAGGGCGGAGATTCTTGAGATTCTTCTTGGAATGGTTTGGATCATATGGTCATGCCTTTGAATGGTTGTGATCACTGTTTGACCAAGTCAATTTTTTCTTTTTTTTCCTTGAAAATTCCATGGAGCTTTTCCATATCATCAAGCCAATTTCTCACAAACTTCTCACAAGATGAGATTTTGGTGAGATTTCTTATTTTTTTCTCACCATTCTCTTCCATCACTTCACTCTTACAAGGAGGTACAAGATTCACTTGCAACCACCCTTCCCAAGGAGGAGTTCTTCCCAATGAGAGAGGAGGAGAGGTCGTTTCAACTAGGTGGGAGGTAGGATGGCCCCCTGGGCGCCGCCCGGACCGCCTCTGACCCCTGGTTTCTTCAGTGGGTTGGGTAAAGGGGTGCACCCCCCTTTTCTATATAACATGGGGCACCCTTGCCCCTTCCAACGTGCAATCTCTCTCTTTTCTTTCTCATACTCTCTCTTCTTCAAAGTTTTCTCTCTCCTCTTGGTGGTTCTTTGCGTCTCTCAAGTGGTGGGCCTTAGAGAAGTTTTGATACAGTAAGGTGGTCCTTCTTTTGTGAGTGATAAAGGTATGGACCACTCCCTTTCTCTTTGTTGTCCTTTTCCTTCTTCATTATCTCTTCTCATGGTTCTTTCTTTTTCCATGTAGCTATTTCAAAAGAGGTGAAGGTGGGCCCAAGTGTTCTTGACCTTTTTCTAGACCCCCAATCTCTTTCAAAGGTGGTGCATGGAGTAGGACATTACAAGCTTTCCATTTCATTTTTCCTTTTCTTCTTTTCACACTTCCTTCATGTGTATGTAAAGGGTAATTTTGCCATGTCCATCAAGTGTGCATGGCAAAATATACTATCTTTTTCATGGGAGTTGGGCCTCTTTTCATATGTATCAAATGGGCTCAAAGTGAAGTCATGGGCCTTGGTGTATTTGATGGGCCCCATGCTTCAGTTTGGGCTCTCTCTTACTTTCCCTTTCTTGTCATTTCCTTTGGAGCTTTCTTTTCTTTTCCATTTTCTCTTCAAGGTTTGGGCCCATGGGAATGGTAGGGCTCATCTCAAGTTTTGGGTTCATGGGGCTCACTTTGGGTGGCCCCATCTTTCTTCACATGTGTATGGACCAAGGTGACTAGCCCATTCTTCACTTGGATCTCAAGTGGGCTAGATTTCTTAGTTGGGCCTTTATGGACAAGTAGCCCAAATCTTCCACCATCTCTTGATTATGATGTACATCCTTGTACAAAGTGTGGTGGGTTCCTTGGAGCTTTTCCATATGGATGGGCTTTTGGGCCTTCATTGAAGCTTGGATTTCTTTGGACCATGTGTGCACCATTACACTTTGTCCATGTAAGCTTTTTTCCTTTCATGCTTTTTCTTTTGATGGATGGAGGACTTGAGTTGCTTGACCATCTACAAGTCCCATGAGTAGATTGTTTCAACAATCTCACTAAGTTCAAATGGTTTTTTCTTGTGGGAGGAAAGTGGTCCTCAAGAGTTTCCTTAGATGTTATCAATCTCAAATGGATGACCAGAGTCGCCACTAGCCAGTTATTTCGAATCTACAGTCGGCTAGACCCCTTAGAAACGTTGGAGAAGGGGATTCGAAGATTCCTTCCTCTAAAATGACTCCTTTTGATCTGCGGCCAGAGATTCGAGGTAAGGGATCACGGTTACAGGGTGGGAAGAGGTTAAGCACCCCACACACTGCCCGTACCGAAGTACGGTCTCTACTTCACAGAATCGATCTAATACTTAAAAGTCTGTTTTAATCCTCGTACATTCTCATAGATGATATAAGACGTATGCAGTGTGTTTGAATAATCAAGGTGATTGCAGTGAAGTAGGGGGGTTGGAAGAAAAGTAAATGTTGCACTTATGCTAGATGCAAATGAAATGATGCTGGAAAAAGAGTAGCTGAATGGACGGAGGTGTCGCAAGGGTTGGCTTCGAGTGGCTGGATCAAGACTTAGATGGCTTGGGAGACTTGGACCAGTGGTCAAGCTGGGCTGGACCAGGGCTAGGATCTCTTCACTCGGGCTCTCCTTGGTGGAGGAATGGGCTAAAGGGTGGAGAAGGAAGCTCGAACGAACGGGCTCTCTCTGGCTGAGTTGCTGTGTTGAAATGAGAAGGGGAGGGGGGTATTTATAGCAGCGGGCAGTGGCAGAACCCGTAAATATTTTTGGGCGGCCCGTTGTGGGCCGCCCGTATGGTCACTCCTCAATTTCCAGCACGCGGTACGGTCGTTCCTCGGGGCTGCTGTTTGGCTCGGTGGGTCGACTCGGTGATTTGACTCGGCGGGTTGACTCGGTGTTTTGACTCGATGAGTTGACTCAGCGGGTTGACTCAGTGGGTTGACTTAGTGAGTTTGACTTTTTTAGGATTTTTTGACTGGCTTTTCTTATGAGGGGTTTTTCAGGCTGATGTTTAGGGGTGGGTTGACTAGGTTCAGGCTTGAGTTGGGCTATGGATTGGGGCTTACAAGGGTGAGTTTGGTTGAGTTTGGACTTGGGATTTGGGGGTATGGTCCTCCATTCATCCAGCTATCTCTACCAATAGTGTAGCCGAAGGTGGGGTGTCTACAGTAGTCCTTGTGGTGGGTCCAACCTATTGAACGGGTTGGATGTTTTACGCACATAATAGGTTGAAAGTTATCCATTAGGTGGACGGAGATTTATAGCCCAACGGGTTGGATGTTTACCGGATGTTCAGAGCATCCCCAAAAATATCTCCATACAAATCATTCACACTATCTTAAACCATGGTTAGACTTTGATATTTCTATGTAATGATAGGTTCTGTGAAATTGTAGTGCACGGCCCATCTAGGCTTTGATCTTTCTATCTAATGATAGATTCTGTGAAATTGTAGTGCACGGCACATCTGTGATGGGAGGTGACATCTTGGATTGGATTGCCAAATCATGGACCTCACTCGCACGAGCCGAAAACATCCACCAGTAATGCGCCCGTGTGATTGTGTCAGACATGAGACCATAGTGAAAATGAGAGATTTCAACATGCACAAATGGTGCATTCTCATTAGGTGAGCAATTCCTACTTTCAAAAAAAAAAAAAAAAAAAAAAAAATCATAAATAATGTATAAGTATTATTTTAGATATCTTCAAACCATTGGTTGGCTACCAAGTCAAGGAGACTACATCAGAGGCGTTACATGTTGTTGTCTCATTTATAACGTATAGCCCCACGATACATTAATCATCAATGCTATACATCTTATGGGGCCTACTGATTGTTTTAGAATAAAATGGCGACGATCACATCTGAACGTACTTCCAGTCGAGCTGTGGGACCTACAGTGATGTGTGAGTTCCATCCAGGCCATCCATTTGATGCACATCCCATCTTACCATCTCAGGTGGGCCACACCAATGGGAACACTTTGGGACAATTGGGAGCGGGGCCGCCATAGAAACTTGCAGAGGGATTGTTGTGTTCACTAAGGTTGTGCATATGCCATCCAACCATTCGCCAGGTGCACCCCACAACGATGAACGGCCACGCCAAAAAACTCCGGCTATTTCAAGACTCAGGTGGGCCGCCGTAGGTGAATATTAGCATGACGTACATCACCCACGTAAACGAAAATCTCAATTATCTCATAACTGGGCTCTTCCAGACTTGGGACCAGCCCGGGGAAGATGATACAGTATGTAGAACCATCTTTCCCAGCATATACATGGCCGTCTATCTTGTGGGCTCTACCGTGGATGGCTTACGTTTTAAAAAAAACCACCTTTATCAGTCATCACTGCAATCCATATTTTTCTACACTTGTCCATTTTGAATGTTCCACAGTTAATTTTCCGTTTTCTACCATAATTTGAAGGCCACATATCAGATGACTATCAACTGGGATCACCTGCCCATCCCTATGCAATTTGGACCATTAAAATTGGGTCCATTGAATTATCTTTACAAACTAGGTCCAGTCAGTAACAAATCATTTGCTATTGCATGTCACTTTTGCTAATCGAACGCCACCAGTTCTACACTTATAAACGGCCCAGATGTTTGATTTGTCCTCTGGCCCACCAACTTGGCCAACAATTCCTAAAAGATCATTACAAGATTGGCCACATAGACCATAGAGAAACACAAGAACAAAGACACCCAGTCTGTCCCCTATTTACGCTGATACTTCCTTTTCTAACAAGAGGTGGATCCTGGTGCGTATAGCATCTAGCCCGTCAAGGGGCTGCACAACATTCGTCTAGCCCATCAAAATGTGGGACACCATGAAAATTATGGGCCACAAATCAGGCCAATCCAACCATCATGTGGGCCACCATATGAATTTGGAGCTTGTTGATGAATGTCCATTGGTTTCCATCTACACTGGAGCTGGGGCTGTCAATGGCCACTTATCCCATAACAGGCAGTTATTTGCACAGGCCCCACCGTGATCTTTATATGAAATACATTTAGACCATCAGGTGTGTCACCTCATTTTAGGCCAATGCCCCAAATATCACCCCATCCTGGACCAAATGATTGGAAAATTCGCAGGCAACAATGGCCATCCAAACTGTTTTCCCTTGGTATTGCCACCTAAATCATGGACGGACCCGCTTGTTAGGCTTTAAGCCTAAATTTTGGTGTGGCATATAATGGTTGGAGTAGATTTCATATAATCATCACAGTGGGCGCTGTAAAAATCAAGGGTCAATGTCTCTTCCAACTGTTTTCTTTGGTGTGGCCCACCTGAATCACAAGTCAGCATGATTTTTTGGTTCTGGGCCTAAAATGGGATTATGCATCTACTGGTCAGAGTCGATTTTGCATACACATCATGGTGGGCTCTGTAAAAAAACTGAGTCCCAGCATCCCTCTACAACTGAGCAGAGACAAATCATGTTGTAGAGGCTCTTGATTTTGACAGGGCCCACCATGATGCATATCAACCTGCACTGTCCAATTAATAGTTCCACTCTGGATCATGGGCCAAAACTGATAGATTGGACCATCCTAACTGTTTGATTAATTGGCTAACTTTCCTATTCAATGCTAAAAATCATGTTGATGAGCATCCAATTCTCAGGGCATCCCATCATAGAGGGACCTATGAGATCAACAGTCTAGACCACTCGACCATGGGGCCAAACATGGATGGGCTTCACCACACACCACGTGATTTTCAAACGTCAAAATCCTTGATTATCTATTAGTATTATTATTATTTATTTTTGAAGATTTCATCAAGCATCTATCTATAGGTATGTACGCCAGCTTCGTGCAATCAATATGACAATCATGAGATGATCCACCCACAAGACGGTCCACAAGATTTTATAAAACAACCATCATTTGCCATAGAAGTTTCTATGGCATAGAAACCAAATGTTGGTTCCTGCTATAACAGCCACTTAAAACTCACGACCATGGATTTTTATCAGACACTTAAACTTCCCATTTGGTGGATTTCAACATCAAATCCCACCATCATCACCAGTCTAAATCCGAATAAATACTAATAGAGTAATAACAGCATTCGATGGGTTCAGAGTTTTACCAGTTCTAATGAGCAATCACTGAGCACTAAGAACTTCAATCTCGAAGACCAAAACCGAGTTGGGTAGTATCCCCCAAGCTGGAAATCCTTTGGGACCATAGGCATAGTCTGGGGAGCACTGCAAATTCATTTAACAAGACAATGTTAGGAGTCTGTTGTAAGTATTGGAGAATGGCTTAACAAAATCAGAGGGATTGAGATAAAATGGGATAAAACAAATAATCAGTTTAAAATTAGGAACAGGACAATAAAATTAGGTTAGGGAAAATCTCAATGCGAACCAACTCCCGATCACTGAATTGATGTTTCAAAGCAAACATCGTAAACCACATCAAAAGAGGAATTTTACCTGAAGACGGGCAACTTCTCCCAATTGCATGCCCAACACACCTTCATCCCATCCTACACATGATTAAAGGACAAGTAATTTAATGCCATTATGAATAAAGCTTACCTAAAAGCCTAAGGTCCAGTTTGGTGGATGCCAAAAAATGAGTTCATCTCATTTTAGTTTATCATAAAAGGTCGGATCCAATCCAAATGCTTGTAGGATAAAGCATAACATACAAATCGCCATGTGGGGCCACCGTGTATGTTTTCATGACATCCAATCCATACAAATAACACTGCTCAAAGAAAATATCATTCAATTGTGTCTTATTCCATAAGCCAATGCCTTACTTTCCAAGGTTTCCTCCCTAAGAAAATCTCTAGCATAATCTAAGGAATTTAAAAATATAATTCGTTGCTAGCCAAGATCTCAAAATTAAGAAAACTCTTCAACATGAAAATCTAATAATGCTTATTTCCTAGCATAGAGATATTTTCCTGACAAAGAAGTATGAAAGATAGGAAATTAGGAACAACCTCAAAAAGGATATGGGGCCTTTTCTGTGCACACATGTGGTATATGGCGCAATTACATCAATCGCCCCCCCCCCCCCCCCCCCCCCCCCCATCGAAAAACTCGGCTCCATCGAGCTAATGGCAATGTGTTCCTCATATAGCTCCAAGTTGATGTGCTTGAAATTGTCTATTAAGATCCATGTGTTGTTGGATCTTGATCGGTCCTTCCACTTGACGAGAAACTTTTGATACCCTTAGTGTTTGGAAACTATCTAATCGTAAAACACATTTTCAATAATTTCTTTGAACTAGCGTGGTACTTCGGGTATTCGAATAGCTCGTTCTTCTCTGCTCTCTTCTTTGGGATATTTACCGCAATAGCCCCTAGGTGTGGCTATTTTTACAAAGAGTCCAATTTCTCATGAGGCTCATAATTTTTTGCCTTTTCACGAGAAATTGCAAAACTTTCGGTCGAAAATGCCCCTCTAACCACTTGCTCCTGCGTATATCCATGAAGAGGCAGAAGCCCTCTTGGGCATTACAAAGGGGCCCCACCGTGATACATATGTTACGTCCATCCTTTTTGCCATATCATTTTAGGCCATGGGCCCCAACTCTAAGACATATCCAGATCACAGGTGGGCCATGCTATAGGGAACAGTTAGGACAATGGCATCCATTACTGAAACCTTGCTAGGCCCCACTATGATGTTTCTTTGCCATCAAACCTTGGGCAGAGGCCACGTGGCTTGATTTAAGGGAAAACACAAATATCAACTGGATTCAGAACTCTGGTGGACCACACCATGGGAAACGGTGGAGATTGAACGACCACCATTGGAAACGGGTGGGGCCACTGCTGTTGCACGTGTGGGGACCCACTGTGAGGTTTATATGCCACATAACTTGTTGATAAGGTCATGTAGACCTAGATGAAGAGACCATACAAATACCAGCTCAATACAAAGCTTCTAAGGGCCACACAAGTTGGCCTCGCTGTAGGCAGCGTGCCTTGGTACGTTGCCCAGCAATGGCCCACCTCGTGGGATCCACCCTGATGTCTGTGTTTCATCTAAGCTGTCTATCCATTTTGCCATATCATTCTAAGGCATGGGCCCAAAAATGAATCAAATACAGATCTCAGGCAGGCCACACCAACTGGAACAGTGGGGACAATGATGTCCACCATTGAAGCCTTCCCAAGCCTTCCTCCTAGGTGGATCCCCCTGAGAACTATGAATCGCACTTGGGGGTGGTGGATCCCCCCTAAGCATTGTGGATCTCACTTGGTGCTCAGGTGGGATCTAAAGTGCTCAGGGGGAGCCCACAGTGCTCATCCAGGTCAATGTGACCTTATCAACAGGTTAGTTGGCATATAAACCTCACAATGGGGGTCCACACGTGCAGTAGCGGTGGCCCCACCCGTTTCCAGTGGTGGTCATTCAATTTCCACTGTTTCCCATGGTGTGGTTCACCAGAGTTTTGAATCCAGCTAATATTTGTGTTTTCCGTTAAGCTAGGCCACGTGGCCTCTACCCAAGGTTTGATGGCAAAGAAACATCATAATGGGGCTTAGCAAGGTTTCAACAGTGGACGTCATTGTCCCAATTGTTCCCTATGATGTGGCCAACCTACGATCTGGATATGTCTTAGAGTAGGGCCCATGGCCTAAAATGATCTGGCAAAAAGGATGGATGGTGTGGATGTAACATATGTATAATGGGGGGGCCCACGGTGGAGCCCCTTTGTAACGCCCAAGAGGGCTTCCGCCTCTTCATGAACGTACGCAAGAGCAGGTGGTCAGAGGGGCATTTTCAACCGAAAGTTTTGCAATTTCTCATGAAAAGGCCAAAAAAGATGAGCCTTATGAGAAATTGGACTTTTTTTTTGTGTAAAAATAGCCACACTTGGGGGCTATTGCAGTAAAAATCCCCTCTTCTTTATGATGTCCAAGATAAACTATAAGGTCTTCCACATTGAAAATGGACCTCATCTTCTTTTCGGGTTGAAGCTCGATTAGGTATGCATTATCACATAGCTTTTTTAAAACACTACGAAGGACCCACCTTTTGGAGTGGATCTTGGTGTAAGTGTTTGCTGGAAACCTCTTAAGTTTGAGCTCCATAACCCTATCCCCTTCTTGAAATTGTGCAAATGTTGTAGAACAACTACATGCTCCTTATAATTTTCGTTACTAAAGGCACTATTCCACCCGACTTCCTCATCTCCTACATATACCATGCAAAAGCTACAACGTCCTAGCTCAATCGAGTCACAATAGGAATGAGACTATATCAATAAGTTGTCGAGATAGTATACCAAATGCAATTTTGAAAGGAGAGTTCCACGGTGAGGTTCACAGAGCTGTTATAGACAAACTCAGCTTGTGGTAACATGGTATCTCATGAATTTATGTGATCACTAACCAAAAATCAAGTAGATTCCCAAGACTATGGTTGACGACCATAGTCTGTTCATTTATTTGTGGATGAGAAGACTTGAGAACTTTAATTTAGTTCACATCTTTTCTTTTTTTTTTTGTTGAAAGATTAATTTAGTTCACACATCTTAGACCACAAAGTTCATTAGAAGTAGCTCATAAGGGATAAAACACCATGTAAACGAATAAACTCTTTGAAGAAAACATTGGCGATGTATAGGGCATTCGATGTCTTCTTACAAGGGGATGAAATGAACTAACTTAGAAAACCTGTCGACCACAATGTAAATAGAGTCATAATCATGTTGAGTCTTAGGTAATCCTAGAACGAAATCCATGCCGATGTCTTCCCATTGAGCATCAAGCACAGGTGGAGTATAAAGAACAATATTTTACTTGTTACCTTTGCCTAGTTGATAGACTCGACACTTTCGAATGATGATTTCAACATTTTTTTTCAAACCCAACCAATAGAAACAGTCCTTGACCAAGGTTGTCGTCTTGTCAATGCCTAAGTGACCACCAAGGCCACCTGAATAAAGCTCTCGTATCATAAGCTCTTGTAAAGAGAATTTAGGAAGACACAATCTAAAAAATCAGATAATAAGTACCTATCGTGCAAGCTATATCGTTGATACTCAATGCTTAAGCCAAAAGATAGTATTGAAAATACTTTCCCAAAATCATCATTTGTTGCATAGTCTCTTAAGTTCCTCAAACCCAACAAGACTGACCAAGTAGACAATGGATATGATTTTCGACTAAGGGCATTTGCTACCTTATTTTCTAGGATGGTCGATGCTTAAGGTTGAATGTGTAACTCTTGAATACATGCACTCTACTTAGGACGCCTTGTGCTCAATTTCTTCTACGAATTCAAATAACGGAACACCCTGTGATTATAATAGAGCACAAACTCCCAATGAATGAAGTAATGGTGCCAATGTTTCAAAGCCTATCCAACAACATAAAACTCCACGCCATATGTAAAATACATTTTTTGTGCCTCATTGAATTTTTCATAGAAGAAAGCTATCGAATGTCCTTCTTGACTAAGGACGCCTCCTATGTCTATGTGGAATGCATCACAGGCAACCTTTGAATACCTACCCAAAATCAGGAAACTTGAGAATCAAAGCTTCAGTAAATTTTGCTTGATTTCTTAAAATGCCTTTGATGCTACTTTGGTCCACTCTATGGTATGACCTTCATACGCTTGGTAATGGGTTCCATGATGGAACTAAAATTCTGAATAAATCTTCGATAAAACATCGCTAGCTCATGAGAACCACAACCCTCGTGAATATTCGTGGGGGTACACCAGTTAACAATAGCCCTTATCTTTGTAGGTTCAACCTTTATGCCTTCAGTTGAAATGACAAACCCTATAAAGATCATGTTGGAACTCATAAACTTCTTCAAATTGATATAGAGTTTCTCGTAGTGTGATACTCTCATCACCTGGCAAAGATGGATCAAATGATCTTCTTGTGAACAGCTATAAATGAGGATGTTGTAGAAGTCCACGACAACGAACTTGCTTATGGATGGTTGTAGAATTTGCGTCATCACCCGCATGAACATACTAGGTGTGTTTGTCATACCGAAAGGCATAAGTAGCCACTCAGACAACCCATCACTTGTTTTAAAAGAGGTATTCCACTCATCCTCGGGACATTCTTATTTGGTGATACCCGCTTCACAAATCAATCTTCAAAAATATTGTAGGTGTAGGAAAATGGTATTTTACTAGGGGGGCGTTTGGCATCTCTACTCTAATTCAACAAGAGCTACTTTAATAAGCTCTTTTTGTTCTAGATCTTGTTTTAAATAAGCCCGTTTGGTAAAACCTCCAAAAAAAGCTCTTATTTAAAATAAGCACGTTTGGTGAAACTTTCCAATAAGAGCTTAAGGGTAGTTGATGCCATTTTTAAAGATTACAACAACTTAAATATAAGAGCGATCCAAATTGTTGTTTGGGTGGAGCGTCCATCATGTGGGGCCAGCATCAATGCTAATTGTCCTTTATGTGGGACCCCTCAATGTCCACTACCCATCAACATCACGTGGACTCCACATTTGATGTGTCCATAGTGTGGGCCCTACCTTTGAAGTGTATTGTCCATCACGTGGGGCCCAGTTTTGATATACCATTCATCATGTGAGGTGCACCTTCTATATGGATCATCCATCATACGGCCCACCTTGGATATGGGTCATCCATCATGAGAGACCTTGGATGTGGACCGTCCATTAGGTGGGGCCCACTTGATGTCAACTGTCCATTATGAGGGGCCACACTTTTATGTGAGTCATCTATCATGTGAAGCCCACTTCGACCATTATGTGGGTCCACCTTGATGTGGACCATTCTTTGTGTGGGCCCCACCTTCATTATGGGTCGTTCATCATGTGAGCACATCTTTGATATCAACTGACCATCATGTGGGCCCACCTTCAATGACCATCATCCAACATGTGGATCCCACCTTTGACGTAGACTGCCATTTAAATGGGACCTACTTGATGTGCATGTTCTGTCATGCTAGGCCACACTTAGATGTGGGCCATCTATCATCTGGGGCCTACCTTTGATGTGAACCTTCCATTACGTGGGCCCACCTTGATGTGGGGCCCCACTTCAATATGAGTCATTCATTACGAGGGGCCCATCTTCGATGTCCACCACCCATCATGTGGGTCCTACCTTTGTTGTGGACCACTATCATGTGGGGCCCACATCAAGTAGGTAGTCCATCATGTGGGACCCATTTGATGTCCCCCATCCATCATGTAGGTCCCACCTTGGCTGAGGACTGTCCATCATGTGGGGTCCAACCTTCAATATGGGTCATTCATCATGTAGGCCCACCTTTAATGTCAACCTTCCATCATGTGGTCCGACATTCAATATCCACCATCCATCACTTGGATCCTACCTTTGATGTGATCCATCCATCATGTGGGTCCCACCTTTGTTGTGGACCATCTATCATGTGGGGCCCACTTGATGTGGATAGTCCATGTGGGACCCACCTTTGATGTCTACCATCCATCATGTAGGTCCCACCTTTGCTATGGACCATCCATCATGTGGGGCCCAACCTTCAATATGGGTCATTCATCATGTGGTCCCACATTTAATGTCAATCTTCCATCATGTGGTCCCACTTCAATATCCACCATCCATCATGTGGGTCCCACCTTTGCTATGAACCATTCATCATATGGGGCCCACTTGATGTGGATAGTCCATCCATCATGCGGGGCCACATTTTAATGTGGGTCATCCATCATGTGGGACCCACCTTTGGTGGTCACCGTCAATCATGTGGGGCCAAACCTTCGATATGGGTTGTTCATCATGTGGGCCTACCTTTGATGTCAACCTTCCATCATGCGATCCCACCTTCAATGTCCCCCATCCATGATGTAGGTCCCACCTTTGATGTGGGCGTTCATCATGTGGGGCCCACCTTTAATGTGACCATGCATTATGTGAGCCCACCTTGATGTGGAAACCCACCTTCAATATGGGTTATTCATCTTGTGGGCCCACCTTAGAGATATTCTAAAGAAGAGAAGAGGGCAAGATGGGAATTACTTAAAAAGTTTAAGGACAAACTTGTCCAAAAATTAATTAAAAATGTCTACCCGCTTAAGCTAAATAAGCTCTTAATAAAAAGTGACCTCCCTATCACTTATTATTTAAGAGCTTTTTTGCTAGTTTTTTTAAAAATAAGCTCTAAATTGAATGCTTTACCAAACGGTCTATTTTCATAATAAGAGCTTAGTTTTTTAGAATAAGCAAATAAGCTCTTATTAGTAGATTTACCAAACACCCCCTAGGTGTAGGATAGGGAAATGGTATTTTACTGTTATCTTGTTGATCGCGCGACTATCCACATATCCTCCAACAATCATCCTTCTTTGGTGTCAATAACGCCGGCAAGACACATAAGCTGAGGCTATCGAAAATGAAAGCCTTAGCCAACAATTCCTTCACCTACCGAAGAAGCTCAACATGTTTTGTCGGGTTCATTTTGTATGCCGGTAGATTTGATAATGGCGCTCCAAATATGAAACTAATCACGTGTTGAACGTCACACATGGGTAGAAGCTCGTTGTTATTTCGTATGGGACTAGATCCTGAAATTGGGCCAAAATATCTTGAATCTCAAGTGGTTGGATAAAAACATCACTAGTTGGATCGGGTCTTGAATTCGCATCCTAGCATAGCATACATGATTCTCATTCTCAATTTTCCTCCACGAATCGGGTAATACTAAACATTGTGAAAGCTGGTTTTGCCTCTTCAGCTTTGTCATCTCTTATAGAGTTGAGAGTGATGGGCTTTCCTTTGTACATAAAAGTAGTACATGTTCTTGCGACCCTTATGAGTCACATCGCTATCATACATCCACATGCGCCTCAATAATATATGTGTGACTTTCATTAAAATGATGTCACACCAAAGTGATTCTTCACAACAACCCAAGGAGAAGTTCACTAAGCACCATTGGTCACGGGGATGAACATGTTATTCACCCATGCAATCTTATACAGCTTAGGATGCTTTTGAGTCTTCTTCTTTAACTTGTCTATCATACTTTACGATGCCATGTTCATACTAGTGTATGAAAGATGTTGCTTCTCAACCAGTTTTCTTAGGACTCATCTTTTAGTGCTGTCAAAATCCTCCTGATCACCAATGGTAACTTCTTTTCCTTGAGGCCATCCATGCCTTTAAAAAGTTCCTAATTGTCATCTTCTGGATTGCTTTCATCTTCACCTTCCACTTAGCTTTCAACGAAGTATTATTTGTATCATTCACCTTCGAATGGTCACCAATTCTCTAAATATTGAACCATAGTCCATTGCAATAACACGCCACCTGTTGCTTTCCTGTCTTCAATCAAGCGACAACGAATCACTAATTTATAATAACATGGCGTGTATTCCCCCCTAGTCAGATTGTCTTATCGTAGTGTGAAGAGCTCCTAGAAGGAAGTCATCTCATAATCCAACGGCAGAAACCTCTATTTCAGTCTCGCTCTAATCTCCTCTCAATTGCCTATGGGAGGAAAGTCACATTGCTACAAGTCTTCTTCAACAACGTACCACCGATCTTGGACCATGCCCTTGAATTTTAGGGCAGCAAATGTAGCTTTTCTTCTATTTCATACCAGTGGAAATACTGCTCCATTGACTTTAGACAGTCATTGAACACCTTGGCATCCAAATTACCATCGCAATTCCTAATCTCAATCTTAACATGTATGGCGGGATCCGCAGTGCAAACATTCCATGCTCCTTTTTCAGGATAATTTGGATAGTCCTAGTGGAGGTCGTACATTCCTCTTGTTCCCGGCTGTGCATAGCAATGTTGTTGGAACCTATAGCTCAACTCATACTCATGGAAATCACCATTTCGGCCAGGATATCTTTGGTCAAGATTCCTAAATTCCAAGTCTCCCTCAAGGTCATGCATAGATGTTTGATGGTTTGGATTAATTCCCTTTCTTGCTTCTTTAAGAATAGTAACCCATCCTTCTAGAGTATCTACTTTGGTCATGAAACAAGCCTCTATATCGTCCAACCCTTTCGTGATCAAATCGACCATTTGCAGCAAGGTCAATACAATCCGATCCCGATATTTAGTGGGCATCCCATGATTTTAGGTAGTCTCCCTTCTGATGCTCATATGACAACAGAATAACAGATCTACATAAAATATTCAAGTAGAACCTGGCTTTTATACCAAAATAATGCAACTAGATTAAGGAAGAAACAAATTGCAATGAAGTTCAATGTACCAAATTCAAAGTTCTTTCTTTTTTTACAATGTACCAAATTGAAAGTTCGAATTACGCAAGAAAAGATGTAATGATTGTGAGCACGTTCAACAGTCCTGTCTCGCCTGCTAGCCCAGCTGGAAGACGCCTAGGCGTTTCAGCAGCAGGTCTCAGGTTCGAGTGCTAAGGAGACGCACTAACCCCACCGGTGGGTGGGTGCATCGTGTGACTAACCGTGTGGGTGTGTTGCCCAACTAACAGGGTGGGTGCGTTGCATGACTAACAAAAAAAAAAAAAAAAGTTCAACAGTCCTCGTCTTATACTAAGACTGCTTGCTGCCACCTCCAAGAAACCAATAAAATTTGAACAATGGTGTCAAGCTAAATGCTTAGGAGAAAAGCAGACTTTGACGGTGCGATTTAGTGTTAAAGAAAAATATGGGTGAATGATTCTATGCAATAATCTAGCAACATGTTCTTTGAAAGGGCCGTGTGGTGTTTTACATTTGAATATACTTCAGTTACAAATACCAGATGCTCTTTTGTGGCGGTTGAATTATTCGCATTCCTATAAATGTGCAATTCTACCATGGTGTCTGACTAAACCTGAGTCCATCAATACTAATTAGCTGTAGATCCTAGCCCAAGACCCCTACACATGATTATTATCAGAAAATAAGGCCATTCTACCTTCATTTCACCAACAATTTGACCATTGCAGAAATGTTAAGGAGACTGGCCAATAGGAGATTGAGGTTCATCTCATTTTAGGTAACAGTAATTATGTATTAGAGATCAAGATATATCTAATACATAATCACTATTAACTAAAACTAGGGCACATGGCACATACAACACATATCGAGAGGATGGGAGAGGGAAAAGGTGGAAGAAATAGATAAAGGGGGAGAAAACCAGAGATATTGTAGGGAAGGTATGGGCTACATGCGGAGAGAGAAAGAGAAGGACGCTCATGGTTGCAGCAAGCAACCCATTTCCACACTCCCGTGTCGTGGCCTACTTGAACTTTAGAACTGCCTTGTTTTTGGGCTGACTTCCTAACATGACTGGGTGCAACAAATGGATGATGTGGATTTCACACATTCATCATAGTGGGCCTGACAGAGCATTTGTTGCATATTCATGGACTTCATATTACTAAGCTCCATATGAGCTACATGCAAAGAGGAAGAGATCAAGAAGGCTACTTACATTAAAAAAACAATAGCCACATTTTTTGTTTCTCCAAATACCATGATTTCATTTAAAATGCCATCCCATGTCCTTTGAATATTCAAAGTTTTCCACCCTACAAAACTAATTGTGGTGGAAAAATGTCCAGAAGCTGCTTGTGTTATATATAGCATAGATGAGATGAACTCATTTTTAGGCATCTACAAACAAGGACTAATGCTTGAGATACGTATAAAAAAAGGGGGGGCATTGGCTGGCACAACCAAGCCAGAAATAAATTATATTTTTACCACTGCACATGTACAACCTCAGCATCCTCATAATCATATATACTCAGTTTCATAAATTAAAATATATATATATATATATATATATATATATATATATATATATATATATATATATATATATATATATATATATATATATATATATATATATATATCTCCAAAATGACAGCCATGCTACCTCAAGAGAATATTTACTAATACATCATTCTAAAGCAAGTGAAAGCTCATCTGCCCTGAAAATTTTATACTGAAATTTATGATGGCAGAAACAATGCAGCTGAGTTTACCTTTTATGACTGAGCCTTGGCCAATCTTAAATGTGAAGGGTGTCTGTCCAGGATCTTTCGTGCTAAAAAAGTAACAACAAAAAAAAATTACAACCAAGCAGACAAGGACATTGATTTACATAAATATGACGATTAAACTGGGAAATCAAAAAGGAAGAGAGCACTAAAGTAATCCTCACCTCCAAAACTTTTGGGAAAGATCACCATTCTTACCTGCACAATGAACATCATCAGCAAATTTAGCAAAAAAAGTTCAGCACAGAGAGCAATTGCCACTCAAAAATGTTCAACACATGGCACATCACATCATAGAACATGTTATGGGCCTATTTTAACTGACTCAGTTTCCAATGCCCGCTCAATTCATAAATTGGGTCAGAGCCAATTTCATTCCATCTATTAGTATGGGCAAAGACACCAACGGAACAATATGGCAGGCTTCTTCACCCACATTCTCAACATCTCATGCCTGAACAAACATGTCCATCCCGCTGTTTATGGATGAGATTATATGCCAAAAGATAAGAATTGGGGAAAGGGGCATCCAAACAGGGCCCTAAAAGAGACACCAGCCTCTTCCAACTATAAAATTCACCACAGATTATGATGGGTTTAGATGCAGCAACAACTGAATTGCAATTATCCAGTAAAGTGGAAACAACCAAATGGAAATTTCCTCAGCATTCATATCGAGGGCATGAACAAATTAGGTTACTTTCAAGTTGAACATGAAATGTGCTCCCAACTGAAGTGCTATATCGCACACAAACTTTCTTCTAGACTTTGAAATAGTAGATTGATTGCATGAAAAAGAGAAGAAGAATGGAGAGAAACAAGGTATTCAATAACAGTAATGGTGGCCGTAATGATACAGAAAATAACAGCCGTTATGGCCCTGTAACAGGCAAAGGAAGAAAATGTATCCACTCATAACAGCCAATATGGCTGTTATAAGGCCGTTATGGCCTATGGGCCTTTTTTTTTTAAGAACATGGGTAACAACCCCATATCTCGTAACGACTCCCACCGTTACAGCTATGTGACAGCTTTTTAATACCATGGAGAAAAAACGAAGAGGAAAAAGAGACAAAATAAGAGAATAAGGGCTAAACATTCCCCCTCTCGTCACTTCTATTAAGGATAAAATGAAAGTTCATTCGGTACTCCTCTACACTACTTAAGTACACACACTAATCAATTATTTCTCTATGGGATGATTTCCTCTTTAGACATTATGAAAAGAATAAAGAGCGGTATGAGTTTTAAGTGAGAGCAGTTTGTCTAACCCGCTATCCTTTGGACAAGTACTGAGGTGATTCATGGCTCATGTGTTTGAGATCCACGCCATTCATCATCAGGTAGGGCAGCTACAAACTTGCCCTAGCCCAAATATCAGGCTGGGATATTCATCATGTGAGGCGTGCTTGTCTGAGAAAATGAACAGTCAAAAGGAGAATGACCAAATGTCCATATACAACATGCATGTGTCCCACCTAATGAGTTGATGGGCCATGTTTTCGACCAGTACATTTTCGATGGTCATTTGCTATAAAAAGAAAAAAAGAAAAAAAGAAAAAAGACGGTGCCAAGATTTCTTGTGCCAGGGGAAATTGGCGTGAATATGTGAAAAAGAGGGGAGGTATCTACAAAAATTAAAAGCAAAGCAAGGTATCCGAAATTGTCACACAATAGAGGGAGGAATATGCAAATAATTTTAAAGAATTGGATTAGATTACAGTATAAGGCATTATTAGTGGAAGTTAATCTCTAGTTTTCGAATAGAAAAAAAAAAAAAAAAAAACAGATGTTCCAAATAAATCGGAATAAATAAAACCCTAACATTATAGGGTTTCATTTAAATAAAAAACACACATATGATGAAAATAATCTTCAAGTACAAAGAAACCCTAATTCGGACTGAGATGGATATGTGAGAGAGAGAGAGAGGAAAAGAACCGAATCCGGTGCAGTGGACGGTGACATTCTGGCCAGCGACGGGTCTGGGTCCGTTTCCAGCCTTCAGCAATTGCTTCTCCACTCCCATCTCTCTTTCGGGATGATGACTACGTCTGGAAGGTCGACCCTCGTGTTAATTTAGCCCCATTTCGAGAATGGGAGTGTGTTTTATAGTCTGCCAGCGTATGACGCTTGATGCTCTGCACACGTCGCATACGTTTTTTTTTGTTTTTTGTTTAGACCGGATTGTCTCCTCGGCTTCAACAGAACTTTCCTGAGAGTCAGTGCTGATGTGTGCTGAACCGGCTGAGCAGACCATTCGTTTTCTTCTTTCTTTTGTTAGATATAGGACGCACCCACACTGTTAGCTTCGCAACCACACATTAGTCATACACTGCACTCACCGGTAGAGTGAGCGTGTCTCCTTAGCATTAACCTAATATTGAAACGCCTAGTGTCTTCCAGCTGGGCTAGCACGCGAGACAAACACCTTGCATACGTTAACGCAAATTATACCATCTCAACTGCAAAACTCACTCTGGCTAAGTCACGGTCTCGCCATATTGAACAATCCTAACTTCTGATTCGTGGACCTAATTTGTTGAAATAGGACCCGTTAGATTTTTTTTATTTTTATTTTTATTTTTTCATTTTTAGCACTTTAATAGATGTCCACCCATCAATGGTTAGATAATCAAATAGGGCGAAGATTGGGTACTAACCCCACGAGGACCTAGCTAGAGACGGACGGTCCCGTAGGGGCTCTGTGGGGCCCACCGTGATGTATGTATTTTGGCCGTTTAACTAAGTAGAACTGCTTATACAAAAAACCTCGCCACTCATATGCCAGAATAGGTCGATAGGTCCAAGGTCCAATGGATCCATTAGAGAAGCATCACTATATAGATGCCTTCCCCAAGAATTGGGTTGATCAACTGATCATGTGGGCCACAGTTTACAAAACCACGCATGCTGAATGGATCAGATTTATTTTTGGAATTCAGAAGTGGCACCAACCTGATGGATTTATTGGATCTCACACCAGTGTGCCATGCTGGCGGGCAACTGAACTTTCAACTAATCAACCTCGCTGTGTATGGATAATGTCCCAAAAATCAATCCATAGCCATCACTTACATTTATTTTCTGCCGTTGACTGTTTTTCACTCTCTCTTTTCCGCCGTGGATTTGAAGGCCAAATTTTAGATGATTAGGATTATCTGATCCATGCCAGTCTTGAATCAATTTCCAAAGTAAGGGTTCCCACTAGATGAACAATCCTGATTCAAAGATAACTCTGGCATGTGTGAGATGGCAATACCATGGTATCATTAAGCTTTAAATTGGTAGGCCCACGCATATTCACGTGTCAGCTCCACATGCTACCAAATATGCCAATGTTGCACACGTGCACTATCCAAGCCATCCATCAAAAGGTAGCATTGTTAGTTTCCTATCCCAAGACTCAGGTCAGTGGGCCACAATTAGCTGAACAATTGTACAGTGGTCATCTACAACCCCGTCGGCCGGCTGATGTTCAACTGTCGGTTGGTCGAAAATACCCGAAATTGTTTAGAGGCCTATTGTGCTATCTTGGGTTAATTCGGGCGGCTGATTAGACTGGTCGGCTGGCCGACAAAACCTGTTTCAGTACAGATTGGAGGCACTGCCAATAGTAGAAATTGATTTCATCACATCTGTGGCTAGGTGAAACATCACATATGTGGAAATTGATTTAATTTCCGCAGTTTGAATTCCGAGTGCTAGCTACTTTCAAATTTACAGGACATCATTTATGGCTTATTCAGGGCGATTTTCAAACATGGGCCATTCGAGGATAGGGCTATTAGATGCATGGGCTGGAATTCCAGCTGGGTATTTGGAAAGTCAGCACTACTTGTTGATCCAGCGCTGAGAGAAGATCTGAATTGGCCCACCACCAATTCTGACAACAGATCTCACTCAAAATGGTCAAGCACATTGGCCCACCAGACAACATTTTAATGCTTTAAATTGGGCCCAATCTTCAAATTCATGTGCAGTGGCGCATTTAGTAACTTCTAAGAGGCATAGATCATGTGGCGGCCTAAACTTCCAATCGGATTCTTTTTGCTCCACACTCAGGTTGGGCCTGAATTTGAATGGATGAGACTGGGCCTCGATATGCAAGAGTTTATTCTTCTTGGCCTAGACCCAATCCATTTGCAAACTTGCCCAGCCGTAGGAGTGCAAATGGGTCGAGTCGACGGGTCATTAGACCCGATCCTACAATAAATGGGTTAGATCCAAATTTTGGACCATTAGAGTGGGTCAGGGTCCAAAGATTCAACCCCATTACTGAATGGGCCTGGCTTATAATCAACCCGGCGTATACTGATGGGTTCCATTAACACCATCCAACCCACCCAAACCTATGAAAATGGTATAGACGTAATTTTTCATCAGAGTGTCACTTATGTAAGACATTCGTGCCATGTAAACCAGGTCACTTGTTGTTTGTTGTGAGAATAATGCCGGTCCATTTGTTAGATGGGCAATATTACTCTTGAAGCTTAGTTGATTTAAATTGGGATACAACCAACATATTTGGGGGCATTACTTTTGTAATAACCCAATTACTTTTTAAGCCATACCCAAACTAGATGCAGACCCTACTCATGAGATCCACGGGTCGGATGTAGATCCTCTCACACACTGCACGGCCCATTAAATAAATGGGTCAGTGTGATGTTTTTAACCTGACGATTCCAATTTTAGTGGGTTGGGTGTTGGGGTAATTACAGACTGGATTAATAAACGGCTCAGATCCGGGATTCTCCACGGCCGTACCTAACCATTTGCACACCTAGACAGCCCACTTCATTCACTATTCCTGTTTCTATCTCCCGATTTTCAGCGGCACGCAGAAAAGAAAGTGCTAAACACCACTTGAAATTAAATGGGCTGGGCTTGGCCATTGTAAGTTTGCTAGAATACATCCCAATGCATTGCAATAGGATACGTCTGGATAGTAACACCATTGGATTTCGTTCTTTTCAGTGACCCATCTGTTTATCTGAAGATATTAATTCTAGCCGACCTTGATGCAGTTTTTGGAATTACAAAAATTCTTGGTACAATAATTCCTTTCCCCTAAATTGAATATATATATATATATATAGAGAGAGAGAGAGAGAGAGAGAGAGAGAGAGTTCTCATGAGAATTGGTGAGCACTTTTTGAGAACTCATCACAAGTAACCTGAGCTTAAAATTTGAGCTGTCAAAGTGAGTCAACACCCAAAAAAACTTCAGGCCCAACTTTCAACCTGATCTATAACTTTGGTGGGCTATGATGTCCCCCCTGATCTATAACTTTGGTGGGCTATGATGTCCCCCCCCCCCCCCCCCCCCCCCCCGGGCCCGACTAATCAAAGTTTTGGATTAGGTTAAAAGCTGGGCCTGAAATTTTTTAGGGTGCTGAATCACATGGACAGCTCAGATTTTAGGCTCACATCTCGTACGATGAGTCCTCAAAATGTGCTCACTAGCACGTTAGCATTCCTCCCCCTCCCTCTCTTTATATATAGAGTTAGAAATGATCATCAATCTTAGTCCATCCATGCCTACCAACATAGAATGTATCACAGTTGGCGAATTCCAGACCATCAATTTAGTGGGCCCTAACCAATGTTACATAGTCAAGGGATAACAGTCCATTTGATGGACATCAGGCATCTTATAACAGGAGTAGATATGGACAGATGCTGAGGACAGTTTGGTGGCGTGTATGAGATCCAGGCCGATAGTTATGCGGATGCAAAAGACAGATTGATAAGATGTGTGGTGCACACATGCCAACATGACGAACATGTATGAATTCCGGGCTGATCATTTGGTGGGGTGGACGGTAAGCATGCTGCAACTTGTCAATCAGACCAATCCAGTATCAAACAGTCCACCCTGGTAGGAGTAAAAGAAGGATTGTAGGATTCTTCTGTCCAGTAAATACGCTGTTTGACGATAACACCCAAAAAATCTCATGGAATATCACATCCCTTTAATTCATGGACTATTTTCTTTTGAACATAGACCATCTTCAACTACCATTTCGTGGGTCAACCATAAAGTGCATCATTTCACGTTGGCCTGCGTCAGCTGAGCCTTCCTTCATATCAGCATTTTAGATCACGGTACGGTGGCCCGGCATGCACAACCGTGGTCCACCTGACACATCCTCCTTATCTCGCTCATGTGTGCCTCATTGGCCATGTGCTGCTTTCATGGGTTTTTCACATTGGGCACCATGGTGTGGCCCACTAAATGCCCAGCCACCTTACGTTAGGGTCACTTTAGTATTGTGTCTGGCCTGCTAGCCCAGCTGGAATATGGCCAGGCATTTCAACAGCAGGTCTCATGTTCGAGTGCTAAGGAGACACACGGTGGGTTAGTGCATCGTGTGACTATCCGTCTTGGGTGTATTGCACAACAGAGTGGGTGCCTTGCATGACTAAAAAAGGGGTCACTTTACTATTAGAGACGCAGATGCTGACACATCAAAGGATGTTCATGTAAAATCTGATTACTGATTTCTGCAGTTCCTCTTTTTGCTTGTATTTTTCATATGTATTTTTTTCTTTAATTTCTCTTCATTGACTATAATAGATATTTTTATAGTCCAATAGATTAGTCAAAGAAAAACGTCAATGATCCTAGCATGCCATATAGTCAAGACATATAATTTGGCCTACCTGCTGAATGACTGGGATTCTGCATGAACTCACCACATTAGGATGCCCACGTGCTCATGCAGACGCGACTTCTACTGGTTAATTAACTGAAAGGAAGCGAATTTATGTGTATCTTAAAACACATGAAAAGGCATTATAGAGTTGAAGAAAATAGAAAAATGACTGAGCAAAGAGCAGCCTGCCATGTTTCCATGGCCAAAAAACTCAAGGCCCTGTTGGGAAGCAACTTGCAAGAAGGTATTTCCATGAAGGAATTTTCCTGCAACTTTCGCATTGACAAAATCGGTTGCCTCCAAGTGAACCAATTCAATTGATTTTGGGTCAACGGGCTTTTTAAGGCCTATTTAAATTTATTGCGTAATTAGACGTTGTTTGTAAAATTACATCCAAACACAATGCCAATTGAGGTTTTGCTCAAAATGGCATTTAGGCTTCAAATGCTCCTCTTGAGGGTGTGACCCAAATAGACCCTGGCTTCCATCTATTGAACATTTTATTTGATGGGCTAGGAAGACATTGATCATACATAGAGACCTGGACATTATACAAATTACAGACGATGTAAAGGGATACTATCCAAGAATAGGACTGAGAACTTACTATTGCCATGCCACCAATTTTGGCTAGTGTGCAAGTTACTTAGGAGTCCATCTTGGCAGCCTAGAACGTCTGTCCATGTTGAGCTCACCTTAGATGTGGGCCATTCATCATTATAGGCCAACCATTTATGTGGACTGTTTGTCCATTATGTGGGGCCAACCTTGATATGGACCGTCAATTATGTGGGGGCCCACTTGATGTAGGTTGCCTATCATGCAGGGCCATAAAAAAGTTACGCTGAATAGATGACCGTAACAATCACAAATATCATCTCCAGATGAATTTAGAATAATGAAAAGAAAATTTTCAATCATAGAATATTAGGCTTGGGCCTGCAGTTCTAGGTCCATGCCGTCTTTAGGCTGGGTTCGGACCTTGGGTCTCAAGTGTTGGGCTAGGCCCGGACCTAGCATCGCCCAGCACAAACCTAGCCCATTGCCACCCGTGGTCATGAGAGAGCATTCACGATACATCCATGTGGGCATTTAAATCATATTGTGCTTTAATTCAAAACTGTTCATGATATTTTCTCTTTTTCAGACTCAGATCATTGCCAAGCAATAAGAGAACTTTGACAATGTAAAACAATTCTCGAATAAATACCAAGTAGTTCATGAGAACATATGCATCCGTTGCAGATTTCTATAGTGTGGAAACTCATCTGAGGTACGCATGGCAGACGTGGTCCATTCTGAGCAAATCATGTGCACCAATATGGTAATTGGATCAGAGCCCTCAAATCATGTTGAGGGGATAATCTTGTCCATCAGGTTTCAATCGTCCGTTTGATGCAAAGTTGATAGGATGGTTAGAATTGCTCGATCGCCGTTCTATACAATCTACACTATCCACAACGGACCACGATGAATGTATTCCAAGTGTACCAGGTATCAGTTGGCACAACTTAAGAAGAAGTATTCCAAGCATACTAGGTATCGGTTGCCACAACTTAAGAAGAAGAAGAAGCAACTCCATTGCCATGGTCTATCTGATGAATTGAGGATTTGCGAGAAGACCCAATTTCAACGCCATTATTTTTGCACGGTTCTTCAGCTTTTCCTCTGTGACAACTCCTTTCTTCTTAACCTGTCCATATCCAATATTAATACAGAAAAACAAAAACCCTCAAACTGACTTAGTATATAAATGGAGAAATGCTAAGTGCAGTCACCTCACATGTAAAAACGATGCATGTCAGTGAGTGATCGGAGCTGTTCACCAGGCAATTCCAGTAGGAGCCATGTTTTGCGATCAGGTGGATCTAACTGTCAGGTGGGCCATGCATATATGAAGAAATTGGACAATTTGTCAATTTCTCTTTTATATATATATATATATATATATATATATATATATATATATATATATATATATATATATATATAAGCTGCCTCCTTTTTGGCTCAAAATAAATCAAAGCTTGCTTTTAAAGTATTTTAAAAAATCCACACAATGTTTGCAGATGGGATTGGATTACCATCTTTATTGACTTTGAATTACCATAAGCTAATGAAACTAGCAGTTTTTAGGGTTTTACCTTCTTACTTCATGTGGGGGGAAGATTGTTTGGCATGCAAGGATGGGTGGGGTCCACTGATACACTTATGTTGACATCCAAGACGTCCTTTTTGGCAGTCGGTGAAAGGACTTGACACAGAAAGCCTGCAAGGTTCCAGTTTCAGGTAGACCCCAAAAGCTTGGATAACTACGGTAAGCATTTTCACCCCCATTTTCTTTTGTTGTGGCACAACTGATCACTGAGTGTTTTGTATGGACTCAGGCTCTTTCCTCACCGTGACTTGGCAAAACTAATAAACTGAATATGACGGAGTAAATATGACATAGGAAGAGATGTGGTGAGGTCGATCATCATCTTCCTTAAAGAATAACTACTTCAAATCCACAAAGCTCTTTGAAATTCTCACAAAACTTCCTTAAATCCACAAGGGAAAAATCGCAAATCCACAAGATGAAGAACAATGAAAGTTGAAT
The DNA here is from genome assembly GCA_003013855.2 of Liriodendron chinense. Lineage (NCBI taxonomy): Eukaryota > Viridiplantae > Streptophyta > Magnoliopsida > Magnoliales > Magnoliaceae > Liriodendron > Liriodendron chinense. The sequence continues at coordinate 454,345 of PVNU02002560.1, read as the reverse complement.
TGGATTAATTAATCAAAAGCCACTCTAAATGATGTCCTAACATAACTAAATAGTCATCAGCAAACCCTAATTGTCGTAAGGAAAAGAACCCTAATAAAAAATGGAAAGAAATTGATTTTTTCACGCATAATCTGTGGAATGGATCGACTGGCTAACCCGATCCATTGGCCGGTTGAAGTTGGAAGTCGGCTGGTCGAAATGGACCAAAATAGTCCAGAGAGTTCACCCACTTTCTGTTTAATTTCGGGTTTGTTTGGCCCGTTGAACACGGAAAATTGGCTGGTTGAAAATGACAAAAATTGTCCAAAAAATCTGGACTGAAATTCGGTCAAAATTGATGGGTGTTTGATTTGATTAGCTGGTCAACCGGAGCCTTCGGCTGTTGATTTTTTAAAGCTTGGACTCCTTCCTTTGGTCCATCTTTGCCATAAATGTGTTCCCGATCTACTCTATATTAAAATATAACAGAAGACATTGCGGTGGGACCAAAAAAGTATCAACTATAGGCATTTACGACCACCACTCTTTCCTGTGGGGTGTGGCTCACAAAAAAAGTGTCCGTTGTGTCTGATTGGAAGGCTATTGCATTGTGGCGACTTGGCGAAATTGATGGATGGAATAAATTTCATGGAAGACATTATCGTGGCCCTCAATAGGAATATACACAGAGGGCGTTTTCTGACCCCCACTGTTTCCTGTGGAGTGGCCCACCTGGGCGTGGGTTGTGGTTGATTTTTGGGCTGTTGCCCTTCTATGACTTGGCAAAGCTGATGGATGATTGATGTCACAGGAGATATTGCTGTGGGCTCCAAAAAGGTATCACCGGTGGGCCCAACTTCTAAAGGGCAACATGCGTTGAAGATGCTCTCATTGACCTCGATCCTAGGAATATACACTGTACTCTCGACCCTTGAGTGTGGACGAGTGGGCCCCAAGGTTCGATGATCAACGACCGTCGGGCAGGTGAGTCTCAATGTGGACATAGCATGCCATAAAGAAGCATCTACATTTGGGAACCGGATTGGCTGGTGCACCCTACACCAGCTACGTTGCTCGTGTAGGGACGTGGGGGACGCAGTCGAGTGATTGTGTGAAAGGGTTCAAAGAAGATTAAGGCTCTGTGGACCCCACGATGATGTATTTAGTATACCGAAACCGTCTATCCATTTTATGAGATCATTTTAGTGCATGATACCTAAAATGAGTCGTATCCAAAACTCAAGTAGACCACACCACTAAAGGTAGTGGGGGCAATGATTCTCGACGTTAAAACATACCCAGGTTCCACCATGATGTTTATTTGCCATCCAAACTGTTCATAAGGTCACAAGACCTGGATGAAGGGTAAAAATAAATATCAGACTGATCCAAAACTTCTGGGACCTCCAAGAAGGTTTCAATGGTATAAATTCAATCTCCCACAGCTTTCTGCAGTGCGGTCCACTGGATCCTTGGATCTGTCTTAGTTTTTGGATCTAAGCTTTAAAATGATCCCAAAACATGGACGGACGGTTTGGATATAACAAGTACCTGATGGTGGGACCCACAGAACTTGATGACGTCATTACACCGGTGCAGGGTGCACCAGCCAATCCGCTTTGGCAGCTCTAATCATCAAGCGAGAAGTATTTTCTTTGTCAAATCTTGGACTGCTGCTGTGTTCTTTCATTGACCATCGTTTTGTGAGCCAATGAATGAAGTGTTATGATTGTTTAAATAGAAGAATATTTGCATAATTCTTCATCCATAGCGGGCCCAACATTTTATCTGTTTTGAGTAGTCATCAATTGAGGGTCCTACTTGTCCAAAACCAACAGTCGAGGATACTCTATGGTTTGAGGTTTAGATAATTCTATATATAGTATAATGGCTTCCAGAGGATGCAGATTTTTTGGCTTGCATAGGCCCATCGTTTAGTATTCCGCTGTTGAATGATAAGCTCCAAAGTGGTTTAGACTATTATTTTCTTTCTCGACATTCTGGTGCAGCTGTTGTTATGGCCGTTGATGGTTGAGAGAAATTGACCAGTGGTGCACGCCTACTGTATAACAGGATCAACTCAATCTTCTAAACTATGAATCTAGTTGGTAGGCCCGGTTAAAAGAAGTTTTAAATCTTTAGATCTTGAGGTCATTGATCAATCGACCACTGTGGTCGATGATAAAAAATACTCTGGATGAGACAATTAAGTCTTTGGACTCTTTTGGAGGAGTTCGGTCGATCGACGCTTGAGACTCAATTGATCGAAACTCGTTGGAATTTCTCATAAACTATTGAATAATTTTAGGCATGTTCGATCGATCGAATATGCAATGTCGAGCGATCGAGGGTTCGTCGATTTATGTCGATTGATTGACCAATGGTGCATGCTGTTTTGCATAAGTACACTATTTTGCTTCTAATTTCGGGTGTCATGCTATATAAACAGGTATAATATGAGATTATAGTAAATGAGAGGGATTTAAAACGTTTCTAGGATTTGTGAGGAGGAGGTTAGGGTTTCTCATTATTGTAAGTTCGAATTTCTATATCTTGTAATTTGTTTGATAGTAGATTGTTGTCACTTTGTGGTGTGGTTTTTTCCCGTAAAGATTTTTCACGTAAAATCTTTGTGTCCTGTGATTGATTTGTTTGTGTTTGTCTATTATTTGTTTTATTGAACTCTATGATTACTTCATGGGTATCCAACAGGTCTCACCCAATGAGCCAGTTGGATTAGGACATGTGTCCCTTATTGCCACTTGAAAAGAAAGAAAACTAACCTGCTATGGTAACCTGTTACCACGGATGTCCTTCATGACCTGACATGAGGGGATGTGATGGGCCACCTAGCATGCCCAAACTAACAACTGTATTGTGGGTTCCATCTCTAATAGCTGTACACGGCTTAACCACATCACGCCACGTCGGGTCACCACGGACGTCCGTGGTGCCAGGGTCTCCATGCAATCCATTTCCGATTTTATCAACATTTAGCCTACTTTGTGGTTAGGACTGAGATTCCATTCTCCATTGATCTTTCATCTGCCATTCTCTCAGCTAAAAGAGTAGATGTGGGCTGCCTACTAGGTCCATCACAAACTTTGGTGGGCCACATGTTAAAATCTCAACGATCATACGTTTCTACCATCTGATCAAATACCTATGAAAGAAACAGTGAGGATTGTTTTTAAAAATGTTTCAATGTGGATTAACTGTGATTGTAAAGAATCACTTTGACCAGACGATTCTATCCTTCCCATTGATTGGTTGGAAATCGGATGGCTATGAAATTAAGTGCAAATTTTGGATGGATATATAGGCTCTTCCAATTGGTATATTTTTGCGCCATTGACAACAAAGGTGAGCTTGACCTAATAGGCAATCTAGATTATTTTGATTGGACTGTCCAAGTTAAAAAGACCTTAGAGTACTGGATCAATTCTAAAATAATTGTTAGAGATTTTGACATACAGATTAAGACACCTTTATAAAAGGGCTCTTGCCATTTTGAAAATATAGTATAGTGTACATGTGCCTATATGACTAAGGGTGGAAAGGTTAGGCAAGTATTTAGAAATATTTTAAAAGCATGTTCTAATTTGTAGATGGGCCAAAAGAGAAGTGGTATGAAAAAAATAAAATCATAGTTTGTTTAATACATATATGATCCACCTAATGATTATGTGATCAGCCCGATGAGTGACTCCAATCCTGCACAAATGTTCCTCATTTACACATGTAAGGGTTATGAATGGCATAAACAACTTACCAGAAAGAAAGTCGTGGTGCGCATGTGATCATTGTCGAGTTGGTTGATAGAATTGCATGTGCTCTCTAAGCCCATTGATTCTATCAGCCGTTGCACTTGACTCAGTGCACCCATTGCTCTGTTACAGCTGATCTTCAGCACAAACCGTTGCTCATCCAACATCTCCACTTCGATCTAGCAAAACCAAACGACCATATACTTTAGACATTTGCTACTAACAAGAGAGTAATCACAAGATTAAGGATCTAATTTGGGTTGGGTACCATTAAATAAGTAATATCAACCCTGCAACCCATTGATTGGTGCACTTTGGTGATAAACTTGGGCCATCAAATTTGTGGATTGCCTCTTGAATGAGCCATATAGATTGAAACCAATGCCAATTTGATGTGGAGCCCCACCTTAATGCGAGTCATTCATCATGTGGGCCTACCTTTGATGTCAACCCTCCATTATGTGGGCCCATATGTCCACCATCATGTGGGTCCCACCATTGATGTGGATTGTCCATCAGGTTAGACCCACTTGATGTGGATAGTCCATCATGTGGGGCCAAACTTTAATGCGAGTTGTTCATCATGTGGGCCGTCTTTGATGTGAATTGTGCATTATGTGGTTCCACCTTGATGTAGACCATCATCATGTGGGCCTCACTTTCAATACAGATTGTTCACCATTTGGGCCTACCTTTGCTGTCAACCCTCCATCATGTGGGTTCACCTTTTATGTCAACCACCCATCATGTGGGTTCCACCTTTGATGTCAACCTTCCATCATGTGGGTTCACCTTTTATGTCAACCACCCATCATGTGGGTTCCACCTTTAATGTGAACCTTCCATCATGTCGAGCCCACTTGATATGGATAGTCCATCATGCGGGGCCACACTTTGATGTGGATCATCCATCATATGAGGGCCCACCTTGATATGGACCATTCATCATGTGGCCCTCACCTTCAATACAGGTCATTCTATCATGTGGGCCCACCTTTGATGCCAACATTCTATCATGTGGGCCCGCCTTCAATGTCCACCATCCATTACGTGGGTCCCACCTTTTATGTGGACCTTCCATCAAGTGGAGCCCACTTGATGTGGACTGTCCATCATGTGGAGCCACTCTAATGTGGGCCATCCATCTTATGGTGTCCACCTTTGATGTTAACCATCCATTATGTGGGCCTACCTTGTTCAGTACCATCCGTCATGTGGAGCCCCACCTTCAATATCAGTTGTTCATCATGTGGGTCCAAGAGAGATTATAAAGAGAACCAAAGAGGGTAAAATAGATATTACCTAAACTTTTTAGGGACAAACTTATACCAAGCTTATCCAAAAAATTGTTCACCTCTTTTAGGAAAATAAGTCTTAAAAAAAATACAAACCTTCCCTCCCTTGAGAATTAAGAGGTAAACCTCTTATTTCTACCTTTGTTAGATGTAACGTTACATCATTACCAAACAATCTATTTAAAAAAGGTTGATTCCTTTAGAAATAAAGGATAAGCTATTATTAGTAGAGATGCTAAACGGCTCCTTGTAGACCTTTGCTGCTGCTAACAAGGAAATAATTATCAAGAGGTTAAGGATCCAAATTGGTCTGGCACCATTTACTTATCAACCCTACAACCCATTGATTGATATGCTTTGGCTTGGGTTCGGGGCCTTGCCTCTTTGTTAGACTCTCGGAATTTCAACAAGGGGTCTCAGTTTCGAAACCCATCGGTGGTGAAAGGATGCAGATTTCCTGTGAAGCCGCATCCGTGGTGAAATATCACGCTGCGAGCACTGGGTGTGTTGCGTGATTGACTGGGTGGGTGGGTTGCATGACTGACAAAAAAAAATTGCTTTGGCTAAACTTGTCGTACATGACCATTCCATCAATCGCCCAGTTTTGGACGGTCAAGTAAAGTTTAGAGCATCTGAAGTGATAAAAACCTATAGATCAAACGGTTCAAAACACCCAATCACTGCAGTTCTGTACTCGTAGGCCGTAGCTCATCCATGAGGTGGCCCATTGGTTGGTTGGTTCGGTCTGCATTGATCGGCATGTTAACCACATTATATCCGGACTCATCAGTGCAACTGGATTGATCTGTCGTAGGAAAAAGAACAAGAAAACATAAAAACCTTATAAGAATATACCTGTGATAAAGCTGGAGGAGAATTGCATGGAACGTATTCTTGATATGCAGGTTGCATTGGCGGGATTTCTTCCTGGACAATGAGGGAGGAGTCGTTGCAGGAAGAGTCCGCCGAGATATCGGTGTTCTCCTTCTCCCTCTCGATTTGTTGCAGAATGCTTTGTAGATAAGCAAGAGCATCGACGAGAATAGATCTCTTGTCCATCTACGGCCACAAAACTGATAGCGGTTAGAATCATAGTATCAGTGCCAATGCAAACAATGCATAAAAATGTACTGTGCAATGGATTGCACCATTAAGATGTTTATAAACATAGATGCAAATGGCTACCTTTGTGATGTTTGGTACCAGAGATCTCAAGGTGAACAGTTGCTGGTTCAAACGCTTCCTCCGATTCCTCTCTGACACCAAGTTCTTGCTGTTAGGTGCATTGCCTTTCTTATCACTGCCATCTTCATCTTCATCTTCATCTTCCTCCTCATCATTTGACTGTTCTTGTTGCTGTTGTTGTTCGATCTGGTTTGTAGAGACAACTGATGATGATGGTCGGGGGGTCGATCCATCTTCTTCCAAGAGAGAGAAGAGTTCCGAATCAAAGCCCTCCGACTCGAGGAATCTGTCACCTTGTTGTTGTTGTTGTCGTTCCTCTTCTTCTTCTTGTTCTCGTTGTTGCGGTTGTACTTGTATTTGTCCTCGTTGTTGTTGATGGGCCAAGTCACTTTCCTCCAATGGAGAGAAGAGATCTAAATCACAGCCCTCTAACTCAGAGATCTGCCCATTCCACCAAGCATCCAAACTAGAGCTGAAAGAACTCTCAAATTCAAGACACCCTGGCCAAATTTCTGGCCCCTCATCCATCAGAAACCCCTCCAAATCCTCCATTCCTCCAAAGTAGAAAGACACCTTCAACTGCCCAAGAGCTAATTAAAAGTCGCAACTCTGTACACAGAACTTACATATATCAACTCTCCAAGACACTCAAAGTGTCATCTCACCACCCAAAATTAATATACACGCAACTACAATATGCAATATTTAAGAACACAGAAACCCCACATGCAAAGCATTTACAAATGATGCAAGTCTCTTCACCACTCAAAACTTCTATACACGACAACACATTGTGTATAACGCGCGTCGTTCTCCACGAACATGCCTCTTTGACTCCGCTTCGAAGAGATAAGTCCACGTGTCTCTGTCTCACCCGTTCATTCTCCATACGTGGCTATATATCTCCAATAATGCTAATATATTATTTGTTCTTTATGTATTATAAGTTTCGAGAAATGAATCACTGGCAATATGGTAATTTAGGATCTAGTGATCCATGTTGCATAGGTACACGTGGACGATTCAGTAAAAGAACGTGTCTGTTCGTTTCACGCGGTTTGGCGAGCGACGCTTCCACTGTGGTCGGTGCTCTGTGGGCTCACCATTATGTATGTATTTTATCCACGCGGTCCATCCATTTTCCTGATCATTTTAGGTAGATCTAAATCTCAGGTTCACAACACAATAGAAAAACAGTAGTGATTAAATGTCCACGATTAAAAACCTCCTAGACCATAAATATGGATGAAAGGAAAAAACAAATATAAGCTTGATCCAAAACTTCAGTGGCCTTAAAAGTTTTTAATGGTGGGCTTTTAAGTAACACTACTTTCTGTTATGTGGTCTACTTGAGATTTGGATCTAACCTCATTTTTTTCGTCGACATACCATAAATGATATGGAAAAATGGATATGGATGGCATGGATGAAACACATACATCATGGTGGGCCCACAGAGCACCGACCACTAGCCATAGCCAATCAGCCTCCCTGTTCGTTGGGTCTGGAGCACTGTTCGCTCAGGAGGCTGATTGTGTAGTGAGGTGGTCACCACCCTCTGCGGGTGTGAATATGGTGAGGTCCACCTTGATTTATGCATGTGTTTCATCCATGCTGTCCATCCCTTCTCTCCAGCTCATTTTAAGGCATGAGCCAAAGTTGAAGCATATACATAACTCAAGTGAACCACACCAGGACGTCCACTGTTGAAATCTTTTGAAGACAGTGATGTTTATTTGCCATCCAAGCAGGTCATACAACCATGAATGAAAGTAAAACACAAATATCAACTTGATCCAAAACTTCTGTGGCCCAAGAAGTTTTCAATGGCGGTTCACTTGAGCTTTGGATATCCTTCAGTTTTGGTCTCATGCCCTATCATGAGCTGGAAAAATGGATGGACGGTGTCAATAATACATCGAGGTAGGGCCAGGTAGGCTTCACACCAGTGTAATGTGTGGTGAGTGCCCCACTGTACAATCTGCGTCCGTCCATGATATACATGTGAAAAATCAGCCCCAATCGCATGGTTCAAATAATTTGATCGTAAGCCTTGTAAGTGAGCAGTTGAGATTGTTTAAGTGAAATAAGTCCAATTAACGAGCCACCCATTTATGGTTATGCCATGACTATGAGGCTGGAGTCATAGCATAGTTCACCACCTTTTTTATTTTTATTTTATTTTATTTTATTTTACACATGCACTCACATTAAAGTGGGATTCACCACAATGGGTACCGGACCCATTGACCTGGCATGAAAACTCTTGTGAGTCTACCACTAGGCAAGAGTAAGGAACTATTGTGAGTAAGAAAAATTGAAGGAGATTTGTGAAGGCCATCTATGAGAATCGACATTAGTTCGGACCACAGGAAGTTCGGCAGCACAGGTAATTCGCATCCTTCCCAACGAGGGGTGAAAAGAGAGGAAGAAAAACAAAAAGAAAAGCAAGGTCGGAAGCAAAAGAGAAAGTAAACTTTCTGGTTGGGTTTTTCTTTAGTTTTGTACAGTCATGAAAAGTTAGTTGGGGAAGAAAGCCTCTAGAAGAGAATAACACGTTTTGCGCCAACACTGATTGCTTGGTAAATCAGCACGCTGAGTAAACTCTGTGGGGCCACCATGATGAATGTGTCTTATCTACGCTAAACATCAGTTTTCCAGCTCGTTTAGTGCATTAGACTAAATTAAAGCGTATCCAAAGCTCAAGTTGAGCAGACCACACTAAGCATTAGGATAATGACCTCCACTATAGAAACCTTCCTAAGTCCACAATCATGTTTATTTGTCATCGAAGCTATTCATTAGACACTAAGTTCACTAGGATAAATACAAGCATTGATGAAGGGAAAATACAAATATCAGGTTGATTCAAAACCCTCAACAAGTTTTCAATGGTATTTGTTTAATTCCCATGTTTTCTTGTGATGTGGTCCACTTGAGCTTTGGATATGTTTCAATTTAGGTTTCATGCCCTAAAATGATCCAAAAAGCTAAAATTAAAAATAAAATAAAATAGATGAAGTGGATTAGACATAACCCAAGATAGTTTACTCAGCGCCCTTTAATGCGCTGAGTTATTCAGTACCCAATCCACGTCCATCTTGCTTTCATTGTACTTGACAAGGAACACGCTCGCGGATTGTACACATAAAGTTACTGTAGTCGAAAGCAATGTGGGGCTCACAGAGATCCTTGTGAAAAATCCACTCTGCCCATCAGTTTTTCAACACCACAATAAGATAGAAATATAATATTGAGGACCTAAAATTCCTGTGGGCCACACTACACAGACAGAGGGTATTGAATGCCCATCATTGGAAACTTTGTGGGGCCTAGAATTTTTGTATAAGGATGATACTTGTGCCCACAGTTTATTTAAGTGATAACAACCTTATGAATGACTTGGATAGGATATAAATAACATGGTCAGCTTTAGGAAGGCTTGAACGGTGGAAATTTTCGTTCCCACTATTTCTCGTGTGTCGTCCACATGAGTTTTGACATTTGAACTTGTATGATTTTTAGAATCTTGTCGTATTGGGTCCTTTAAAACTGATGAATAGAGTAGAATTTTCACGGAAATCTCCACGGGCCCTAGACAACTTCCAGGAACTTCCTGTGCCCCGATGCGTGTCCCAATTTCTGTGTCTGTACATCAAATCACTGGCTCCATCCATGTCGGACTGTTGGTCGGCACGTGCTGATGTGGATGGCCACTATGACTGTAGTCTATGTTGGTATGGACGGGACTGTCGGTATGCATGTGCTGATGTGAATGGCCTCTATGAGTCACGTGGGAACGGATTAGGTGAGCCCCCATCCTCCCCCAGCGGACGCGGTTTGTGTACAACCCCTGCCTCTCCCGACAGTGATGAATGATTTTTATTCACATTATCCGTTTATTTTTCCATGTCATTTTAGGTTATAAGGTCGAAAATTAGGCATATCCAATCAATAAGACCTCCCAATGGGTATTAAACGCCTACCATGTGAAATTCTTCCCTAGGGCAATGAAGTTTTGGATTAAGTTGATATTTGTGTCTTCTTTTCATGCGGGTCGATGTAACCTTATGAATACGTTGAATGACGTCCATATACCCTTATGAACAAGTTGAATGACAGTTAAACATTAAGGTGAACCCTAGGAAGGTTTCAATAGTAGACATCACTAGCACCGCTCCTGTACGTGGACAGGTAAGATGGCAAATAAACACTAAGGTAGGCCCTAAGAGGGTTTCAATAGTGGACATCACTAGCACCCCCTTCCTGTGGTGTGGTCCACTTGAGCCTTTGATCCGCCTCATTTTGGGTAGGTATCTGGAGAGGTGTAGCTTTCCCTAATGTGTGTAAATGACTTTAGGCCATGAGATCCAGACCGTCCACAATATAGAACACTCCTTTTCTATCCAAAAAAAAAAAAAAAAAAAAGCTGATTCAATACTCGGGTGGGTCCCACCATAATGAACTGTATGATAATATACTTACGCCCCTAAATTTACATGGTATGTATCCGTTTGTTTTGGGCGGTGTGAAAATGACCTGACTTTTAAGGCAGAAGATCCAACCATGCAGCCCACGTATTAGAAGACTGAGATTTTATACAAGTTTTCCATATTTTTGTACCTATGCCTGCGAGTGGACGGCCAGGGCTCCACCGTGTGGAATTAGCAAAGCAGTAGATAACATGCACATGCATGACATGGATTTGGTTAGGTTGGGGGACCACCGTATTAAAATCATTATATTAAAAAAATGCAATTATTTTTTACATGGCCACCTTTTTTTTTTTTTTTTTCACATTATAAAAAAATGCAAGCACTTTTGCATAGTATCTCTTACAGGGCTTGATAGAATGCTTGGGTACAGCTCCCATGCTAGGCCTGGTTCCCATATTACATGGCATGATAATCATAGATCTGAACCATCAGTTTTCCAGTACGCATTGGGACTATGCCATCTGACAGAAATGATGGTGTTAAACTTATTAACAGAGCCACACATATACGTTGAATTTGGACGGTTGAAAAATTTCCCCTAACCATCCATTTTTCTTCTACAAGTTTGACCTGTTTGCAAACAGTGGGCCGACATTATTTCTGTGCATGGCCAATTCACATTGTACCCTACTTGATCTATGGCTAGGATCTCTGACACGTGTCATGATTGATGTAGCAGTACTAATTTCAGCCCCCTCACGATGAGGGTCCCTCGTTCAATCACGACCCTGTGTTAATTAAGAGCACATAGTAAAGCCGGCCACTGTGATTTGAATATGAATTGATACGTGGTTGCTATTTTAGATCACAAAGCTTAGAAAATTGGATGGATTGTACGCTACCTAGCTAGCATCACGATGTACACTGTCTTTTAATTCTTAAAAGTAGGGCCTGTGTTTCCATAATCCAGACCGTTCTTCTGTCGAATCCGGCCATGGATGGAGTATGACCTGAATCAATTCTACATTGCACGTAAGAAGTGAATTTAGGACCTCTTTCAGTTGAATTTCGCCCGTTTATGTATTTCTCTTCTTGAATCTTTATCCATCGTCCACAAATTTAAATGATAAGAATGCAATAGCAAGGGAGATTTCTGAAGCATGTTCCATCTACCGTGTGGGATGCGCCCCGAATTGTATGCCACTGTATACAAGAGGTTTGCTAGAATACATCCTGATGCGTCTCAGTAAAGCTTGTGCATACGCTACACATGTGCTAACATGGCACATAGGTACAAGATCTAATCTATCCAACAGGTGGGCCTGACCTTGGAATGCTCTCCCATAATTTATTTTTTTATTTTTTTCCAATCAGCAGGTAGGCACCAATATTTAATGCACGTGAATGAGTCAGAAAACTTCAGCAATGTCGGTGCATTTGTTTTGAAATCGGTAGCCCATCAGGGTTAGGTTAAGGCATGATAAAGTGGTTGGCTTCATCTCGAACTTACCGTGCCATGCATGCTAGCACATGCGTGGCATGTACATGAACTTTATTGCCCACGCATGTGTTGAATGTGGAGTCAAATCACACTAGGTATGGTCGGGCGCCCGGACGTTCAGTGGATCGGGCGGTCGATATTCACGCATTTGAGACGAATGTCTCTGAACTGTTCTAGGAGCAGTCGGGCGCCCGATGGTCAATTTGACAGGCGCCTGATAATCGGTTGATTTAGCCTATAATTCGCTGGATGTTTTTTGTAATAGGTGGGCGTCCGATCGGCCACGGGGTTAACTGCGGGGTTTCCTATTTTGAGTTGTAATTTCGAGTTTTACTATAAAATAGGTGTACACCGGAATTAGGTCATGTGATTAGGGTTTCTATATGTCCAAGGTAAGAAAGATGTGAGAGGTTAGCAAAAAGGGCCATCTCTGTGCATGGGAGCATCTGAGAAGGTAAGTGTATTGCTTGTAACTTTGTCTTCTTCATAATGGAAGTTTGCATCATGATTTTTTACCCTTGCATGTTTGGAGTTTTTTCACGTAAAATCTGTCTTGTGGATTGTTGGTTTGTTTGAATTACTCTTCTAGATTATATTTCTTTCTTTTTATCATTTGTGGGTGAGACCGGAGATTGGATCTCGGTTCACCGGCGTTGTTGGTTTGCTACGCAACAACATGTGGCCACTTAACCATAGTAAAAAGCATCAATCTCACACAATTTCTTAGGCATATTTTTTTAAGGATATTTTGAAGTTTTTCTCAACATATATTGGAAAAATCTCACTAAAAAATAAAATTATTTAAAATATTTATTGTAAATTAGTAAGTAAATTTAAAAGTTAAATACCTATTCATATAAAATTCTTTAAGCCTTCTATGTTTTGAGTTAATATTGCCATATAATATCATGATATGTTAAAATCTACCCATGATTTGAGTTAATATTACTGTAATATCATTTTTTTTTCTTTTTTGCATTATTATCTTGATATTTTCAAAATCTCTTGCGATATTTGTTGCAAGCAAGTTAAGCCACTAAAAGGTGTTGCAGCGGTGGAGATGTGGGAGTCTCTTACAGAGCTACTATCTCTCCTCTCTCTGTTTCCTTCTTTCTTGATCTCTACCTTTTTTATGTGTACAAACACAGAGTCTAGTAAAGTCTTAGTTTCTGTAGCTTTTGTGGTCTATATAAAGAATGGCCATAGGTAAAGACAGGTACTCAATTCTACTGTATTTATCTTCTCGAGTAGTCTTTGATGTGGAATTCCTTAGACGTAAGCCTTATATTCTGTTTCTAGTAGTGAAGAAGAAATTAGCAACATGTTACTACTCCATTGCGTAGATGTATTGCCAAATCATGTAAATTCTTATGTCTCGTCTCTTATTTTGGTTCAGCCCTTTTCATTTGTATTTTAACTGAGCTTACATTGATAACGTGCGGATGTTTTTTAGCAACAATAGGAAAACCCCAATCCAACATGTATCCTATTACACTATGTCATGCAATAGCATTAGTAATTTTGAGCACTGGAAAATTTGGCACTGTATTCTAGTCCATGGATTGCTAAAGGAGAATGTGTTATCTGCTAACCAGGCCATGCATGTGGATGTTCAAAACCAGCTAAAAGGTTGTTCACACCACAAATAGGTTTTTGCGTTGAATTAGAGTATATTTTTCCACCGGTTTGGATCAATTTCACATCAAAATAAAACGGTCTTTGGCTCATCCATGCTGAACGTTTAGCTCGTGAAGTACATATTTATTTATTTATTAATTCTTTTCCTGCATGGCAGACATCGACTTGATTTTCTTTTACTGCATGGCAGACATGATCAACTTGATTTTGCCTGATTTCATTTTCATGATCACCTTTTACGTACCAATGGGAAATATATTCGGATTGGAGAGGGGAGAGGGTTTCAAGGGACGCAGATTGCCTTGTAACCCAACATGGATGCTGATTAGTAGTGAGGCCCTCACCATCATCAGCTATGCTGTCTGAGATGGACCAGGTACATACTCGGCCAAACCCCCTAAAAGGCTTGGCTCACAGCATAGAGCTTGTCCAAACATATCTCTCTATATTACAGCATCACCATTGAGGGCCTCAATGGCTAATCTGCATTCCTAATATCATGTACTTTGATGGTGTTGGACATAACTTAGATTTGATTGAGCCACGTGCTACTGTCATTAACAAATTCATGGAAAACATTTTTAATAATTGTTAAATTCAGTAAACGCTTGAAGGGGACAATCCTTGACAGCCACATGTGCCCAAAATCCACTACCCATTTAAACAGGGCACCAGCCCACTCACAACTTCCACAGCTTTCTAGATGCAATCATGCAATCTTGTCAACTCAGCTAATTAATATGGGAGTTGATATGCATGCATCCCACCTTCCTGGATTTAAAGAGCCCTGAAGAATCTGATTACGGAGCCATCACCATCAAGTGAGACTTAGCAAGGTAGGCATATGCTTAAAAAATCAAGCCTATTTGATGATCCCATCAATTACCTTTTTTTTTTTTTTTTCTTCTTTTAATTCATATTATCCCAGCGGATATTTGATGTACATATATCAGAAGAAAAGGATTGTGTGTGTTGTTGTTTGGACATTAACCATCTATATTAAGGAAGTGGATTGCCTGTGACCCGGGCACAGAAATATACCTTGCCTGGGGCTGTGTAGAGGCCACGGAGATGTTCATGACAAATCCACTCTGTCCATCTGTTATGAAAGACCACCATAAGACTTGACTCCAAAGATCAGCCAGATCCAAAACTCGGCGGACCCGAATGAAACAGTGGGAACAGAAATGTTGAAACCTTACTGGAACTAATGATGATGTTTGTATGCCATCCAAACCGTTTGTAGGGTTATTACCACTCACATAAACTGTATGAAAAAATATCATCCTGATATAAAACTTCTGTCATCCCGGCATTCAATCCCCACTGTTTCATGTGGTATGGTCCACATGAGCTTTGGATCTGCCTGATTTTTAGATTCCTCTCCTATTGGGGTCTTGCAAAACATATGGACGGAGTGGATTTGTCACATAAATCCCTGTAGGCCCCACACAGTCCTGGCATACGAATTTCTCTGTGCCCGGGTCACAGGCAATCCGCTTCCTATGCCTTTTTGCCATGTGTTGATTGTGGACAGTGAACCATGAGAACAGGCATCATTTACTGTTGAATGTGAACGGTTGCCCCCAACTTCTTTCCACCGGCCATCTTAAGGTAGGGCCCAACCGTTTGATAGCGGACAATCTCGTGTCTCACATGTTTGTTTTAATAATGAGGCGAGTATCTGTTGTGTGGTCGAACATCCCGAAGTTTGTTTACACCATGCTGTCTTTGCAGCTACCAAAAGCAAAGTCACGTGGGTATCTTATTTGATACGCAGGTGTAGGTCATGGAAAGTGCGGTCAGCCGTTGCATCGGTTCCCTGTATACTAATTGTACTAATACGTACCCGTCCCACGCGCTAACGTAGATGGCATATAGCCCCAACCATTTTATCAATCTACATTACCCGTGTCTTCCAAACCTCCACTATTTCTTTATTTTAAATAGCCCACGAATCGGCCGGTGAGGATGATCATGCATCATAGGTGTGAATTTTGAGTTATAATAGGGCTCTCAATGGGTCAGATTTGGATTGGATTCAGTTGGATCTAGCTCCAATTTAAAAAATCTGTAAACCAATTCGGATCCAAAAGGTGATATTCATATCCAATCCACTTATAAATAGCTAGATCCATTTCCGATCTAAAAATCCATATAGCCATTGGATTTGGGTTGAATCTAGGTCCAAATGCACCCCATCACAAATGTAAAAAATATATAATATAATATATTTAATTTAGCTGCAAAATGATGCAAATCCCACCGTTTACTATGATATGGTCGACCTGATATTGGCATATGTTTCAATTTTGGGATGTGGCCTAAAATAATTTGAAAAATCGGATGGCCAACATGGATATAACATATACATCAAGGTGGGTCCCCCCTCCCCTTTTTAGATCTTTAACCAAGTAGGGTCTAGGTATGGATGATCCACTCTGTTCATTAACTTAGTCAACCCATAAATGGCCCAAAGAGAGCTATATTGGGTAGCTTTTGATGGCATAAACATATCACAATGTGCCTAAAATGGTTTCAATGGTGGACACACAACTTCACTGTCCCTGTTGTATGGTCCACCTAAGATCTGGATCTTCTCCAAATTTGGGCTCATGGCCTTAAATGATCTTTTAGGATGGATGGACACTATGGATGTAACATATACATCATAATGGGCCCCATGAGTGGGCCCTAGGACTACTTTTCTCAAAAGGGTTCGGTAGAAGGCTTGAACCATGCAATAGTGAGGATTCGATCGGATCCCACTACTAGATCCATATTTGACCCGAATAGGATTCATATTTATTTTTGTGAATCCGAATCTAGTCCATTTAATTAATCGAATATATTTTAGGATCCAAATCTGCATTATACGGATTCACAGTAAATCAGATCTCGGATCTGACCCGCTCCATTGAGAGCCCTAGTTATACTACCTTTGGAAGCTAGATGGGGCCCACCATGATGTTTGTGATTGTGAGAATTCCACCTTGTCCATTCACCTGTTTATAGGAAAATTTATTAAGCCTTCAGGGAAATTTACAGGAAGACACACATTCGGGTGGACTCCAGTCCAAAAAATTCAGGAGACTAACCATCATAACACTCCTCAGTCTAACAAGAAAGAAAAAGCTAGGAGACTATGGGTCTCTCTAATACAGCCCAGCCCAACCTTGTCTAGCAGCAAATTCCCTCTAATATACTTTGGAAGAGTCCTTGTCGAAGGAAAGATCTCTGAACCTTAGGAGGCTTTACCTAATCTCGCTAGTCCATCCGCCACTTAATTTACTTCCCTAAGGACATGGACCACCTTCACTTAAGTCGTAGCTTGAAGGGCGTTGAATCTGACCCTCTAGTACCACAAATGCCAGGGGAGTGGGGTTCTTTTCGTCAGTACGTCCGCCACAATTGCCAAGTCGGTTTCCATCATAATACTGGTGAAATTGTGGGCCACGCACATAGATAATCCTTCAACCATCACTCTTGCTTTAGCTATGGAGTTAGTTTCAAACCCATATCCACTAGCTAGCAAAGAAAAAAATGTATCGTCATGCCAATCCCTACACACTCCCCCCATATGACTTGTTCATGTTTACTTTCACCCACCCTTCCTCAAGCCCTGTGCACCTCGCTATTGAGCATTTTGGATTCCTCGACCTCTTATTGGGAATTCGAAGATGTTGAAGAGCCAAACGTCTGGAGAGGTGAGATTCAGCTAGAGAGGGAAGGGAGGGATTGATGAGCCGCACCTAATAAAGCACACAAGTAACCACTTTGCCCACATCTACTACCTAACCATCAAACCTACTCTCATTTTTCTCACACCATATCTACCAAGTGATGAAGCTAGGCACCAGCCCCCTCAATAGAGGAAAGCAGTCCGTGAAAGACGCAGAACGCCACCATTGAGTTAGTCGAGTCGCCAGTTGTTGGACTGCTAAGAAGGGGACGTCAAAGGGAGCACTGAAGAAAGACCAAACTTGATTCGAGAGGTAGGTAGCTAAGAACAGAAGGTTGATTGATTCTATGGATGTAGTATCCTTTATTGAACAACAGTTACATCTCGAGGTGAGGGCAATTCCCTTATCTTGCACCTTAACATCAACTGGGATCCCTCTAAAGAGCACCTTCCAGATGAAGATTGAAAATTTTAGTGGCATTTTAGCGTGCCACACCCAACGAGCCCAACTCTTCCGTTCCCTAGAAACTTTGCTCAAATCCTAAGCTGACTTCTCTGAGAACATGCCCAACGTCTCAAGGGGTCAAACTCGCAAATCTGCCGTCTCACTTGTAAGCATCCCCTCTAACTCAATGTGGGACCGAACTTCCGCCGGAATAAGACTGCCTTCTGATGAGTTCTGGTTGATCTATTTGGGATCGACAAAGTCTTTAACTTTTAGCCTTCTTAAATGGGGAGGCACTAGCTGTCCATTCATTTCTCCAACTCATTTTAGGACGGGGTACCAAAAATTATGTAAATCTAAATCTCACGTGGACCACACCACAGGAAACAATAGTGATCGAGTGCCTCACCATTAAAAATTCCAAAAGGCATATTGTAAGGTTTTGTTAATGTTTATTTGCAATCCAAACTACCGATAATGTTAAGAAATTTTGGATGAAGGGAAAAATATAAATGCTAACTTGATCGATCCAAAACTCCCGTTGCCTAATTTTTATTAATGGTCATTCATCACTTTTTCTAATGGTATGGTCCACTTGAGATTTGGATCCTATTAAAGTTTGGGATCTCCTCCAAAAATGAGATTAAAAAAAAAAAAACAAATGGATGGTGTGGATATACAACAAATACATCAAGATGGGCCCCATACGATTAGGGCAACACCTACTAAGCTATTACTTGGGTAACAGCTAATCCGCTCTGGCAAAAATGGATGGACTTCTAGGGTAAAATGGGTTATTGGAGCCAATAGGCCCATACTATGACATGGTCATGGCAGTGCCCCATCCTTTTTTAACTAAATGTTTTTTTATTTATTTATAGAGATGTACAGGAGCCGAGCCGAACCGAGCTTTGCACAGTTCAGCTTGGTTCGGTCAGCGGGCGACCTGGGCTTGAGCTTGACTCAACTTGGTCCTCGAGACCAACTGGTATGCTTGGCTTGGTTTGGTCGAGGTTTTGAGCCGAATTCGAGCTTGTTCGAACCTATTTGAGCTTCAAGCTTTCGAGCCGAGTTTTCGAGCCACTATCGAGCTTGGGCATTGTTGGACAAGGTTGGGAATTGTCGGAATGGTTGTTGTCTAGGACTGGAGGGAGGTCGGCTGTTGGACAAGGGCGGTCGGATGTTGGACAAGGTTGGAGACTACCGGAATGGCCGGACGACAAGCGAAGAGAGAGAAGAGATGAGAAGAGAGAGAGAGAGAGAGAGAGAGAGAGAGAGAGAGAGAGAGAGAGAGGGTCGTGGTCCTCGTGGAGGCCGAACGACCGAAAGGCGGTCAGGCATCCACGATCGAGGGCGACCAGGGTTTGAGTGGGGTGGGCGAAAGAGAGGGGGCAGCGTACTTGAATAGGAGACTTTAGACTTTTAGAGTTTTATTTTTTTAATTTAAATTATATATATATATATTCTATAATAATATTAATATATATTATATAATATATTTAAAATACCGAGCTTGTACACGAGCCAAGCTAAACTGAACCTGGTTCGAGCCGAGCTGAATTGAGCTCAGGCCAGGCTCGAGCTTGGTTTGAATTTTCAACGAGCCTATAAAATAGGCTCGGCTTGGCTTGTTCAACCCTACGAGCCGAGCGAGCTTTTCGAGCTAGCTCGGTTCATGTATAGCTTTATTTTTTTACCCTAAGGGCACTTTTTCATTTTTTCTGAGGACAAAAATGCCCCTCTGCCACAACTGCTCCTCGTGCAACGGGCTTTTGTTTCATAAGGAGAGTTTTTTTTTTTGAAAAGGGGCATGGCCTCACCCAAATCAAGGATTTGGCCTAACCCTTGGCCGATATGATCAGTTCATTTTAATTGGACAACCGTGAACCCACAATAAGGTTTTTTTAATTTTTTTAAGAGAAGCTCTCTACAACCCAAACTACACTAAGGTTGTGCATTAATTTTGAACCGTTTCCTCCAATGTGGTCCATTTATGATGAATTTTGACCTCAAAGTTGGGCCAACGACATGAAATTAAAACCCCTACATGTGGAAAATGTGGGGCCCTTGCTACATGAGGGGCATTTGGTGGTTCCTTCTTCCTTGGTTTTTTACTAGAGGGGAGGAGGGTGTGAAAGGAAGGATGGTGTTTTTTGGTTTCCTTCCTTTTTCCTTCTCCCTTCCTTGGTTCTATTTATAATTGCTTTTTAAATTGTTTTGTATGAATTGTGAGAGTTTGTGAAAGGGAGGAAAGTGTGGTGGTTCCCTTTATAGTTGTTTTTGGGTGACCTTATACTCATTAGAAAAATAATTTGATGAATATTCAAATAGCTCTGGGATTATCTCATTTAGCTAGATACCATTTGATTGTCCAAAAGTGGGTTCAAAATTCATCAAGGACTGTGGATTGCAGATATTCATTATAAGTAATCGATCCCACGAAAACGATCATAACTCCCTTATTACATGTTCGATTTAGGTGATCTTATACTCGTTGAAAAGATAATTTGATGAACTTTCGAATGACTTTTAAGTCATCTCATTTAGACACTATTTGAGGTATTTCAACATATCAGATATCCCTGGAACCGTGAGGGGGATTGATTTCCCTCGATATTGCAGGAGTTGGTGCGATTTGAAAGGGCTAAGCAGGGTTTTGTGCTTTTCTTGGTTTTTCTATTTTCTTTTGAAAATATGGTAGGTGAGGTTGCCAATCTTTTTGTGGCTCCAATCCGAATCTCTAAGCTGTAAATCTTGTTGAATATATATATATATATATATATATATATATATATATATATATATATATATATATATATATATATATATATATATATATATATAATAATGATTGAGTTGTTAAAAAATAAAAGTAAAAAGATACACCACCGCTTATTTTGAGCCCTCGTTGCATTGCCTTCTTCTACGTGTAGTATGTTCATTTTGTCCATCCATTTTTCCATATCAATTTAGGGCATGATGCAAAGATGAAGCATATCCAAATCTCATGGGGACCACATGCTACAGGAAATGGCGGTGATTGACCATTAAAAACTTCTTCAAACTACAAAATCTTTGTATTATATTTGTTTTTTTTCCTAGGTCTGTGTGACCTTATGAACAGGTTGGTTGGCAAATAAACATTACAGTGGGCTTTAGGAAGTTTTTAATAATAGGCCTTCAATCACCACTGTTTTCTATAATGTGTTCCACCTGAGATATGTATCTACTTACATTTTTTAGCTCATGTCCTAAAATGATATGGAAAAATGGATGGACAGCTCGGATCTACCACACATACATCAAGGTGGGCCCCATGGTCAGGGCTGTGCTGGGTGAGGCCCAGGCCCCACCTAATCTGTTGCCCGTTTACACCCACAAGAAGACACATCATTCGGAGCTCGATCTACCTGATTTTCATATTTTAGCATAAAATAGGGTCCTCCGAAAGTCTGTATATCCTCCGGTGGACCACAACCAAATGAATATCTGGATAAAAATCAAGAAAAAAGGCCGACGAGTTCGTTTTACCATGTTACAAACTCCTAATGCAGCGTGTGTCGCTACCTACTGGATGCTCCATGCAGAGTGATCATGCGACCAGAACCGTCGACTTTTTAAAGTATATTCTGCACCGATCACTGTAAAAAATTCACACTGAATGGATTACAGTAACCATCAAAGATATTGTACATGATGGGGCTCGGTCTTGGGCCTGAGTGCTAGGTTCATGATGAGCTTGGCCTGGCTTTGGGTCTTGACTTCAAGTGTTGGGCCAGGGCTGGCCTAACTCACTCAGCCCAAAGGCCGCCCTTTTTTTACACCACAATAAGTACTCGAACACATGACCTCATTGCTGAAATTCCTAGAGTCTACCACCGAGCCATGAGTAGGCCCAACCAAACAGTATTCTGGGTCATTTCAATCCGGCTGGATAATGTCAATCACTGTACTTTCATTGAGAATTGCCCTGAGAATTGCCCATATTATTTTTTTCTTTATTAAACTTATATCACTGTCGAGCAATAAGAGAACTTTGATGAAATCGGATTAACTCAGTACGCTTTCATTGAACTGAGTAAACTCCGTTGGGCCCACCCTTTTTTTTTTTTTTTTTTTTTTTTAACAACAGATTTATTCACAAAAGGCCACAGCCAGGACAAATTAGGGCTGTCAACAGGTCAGATACGGGCCGGATCAGTGATGATCCGTACCCGACCCGATTAAGGATATATCCAACCCGAATCCGACCCGAATCCGACCCGGATCACAAGTATGTGATCCGAACCTGACCCGTTTAAGTTTTTCGGAATCCGTTTCCGATCCGATTGTGATCCGACCCGATGATCCGACCGGATATCCGAGAGAGAGATGAGAGAGAGAGAGGAGAGAGAGAGAGAGAAACTCTGTTATATTTTATTTTATTTATTTATTTATTTATCGGGTCGGGTCATTAACGGGCCGGATCAAGGTTGATCCGAATCCGACCCGAATATTAAACGGATCATCTTTGGATATCCGTATCCGACCCGATTACCCGATTAGTGATCCGAATCCGATTAAATTCGGATCGATACGGATCGGATACGGATCAAGATCCGTGCCATTGACAGCCCTAGGACAAATACAGACACTCATTCGGAGGACCTCAAACAAAAAGATTTTGAGGTTGCATATCGTAAGACACTACCCTTCCATCTCGAAAGTGGAAGGGGCTGCGCAAAGACTTCTGTACCACCTCACGGTTAGCCAGATTCTGAAGACTGATTTTGTCGAGGAAGATGAGACCACGGATTTCCTGTGGCAGATTAGCCAATCTGGAACAATTCTTCTTGAGTTGAGCTTCACTTCTCCAGCGGGCCAACCTGTCAGCCACTGTATTTCCTTCCCTTGGGACATGATTGAGAATGAACTCACCTGTGTTAATGAGCCTGTTTATCCTCTCCTTCCAATACCACCATTTCCAGATTTTCTTGTTGAAGTCCGTCAGTGTATCGATCACCATGAGAGAGTCGCTCTCAACTTCAACTCTGTTCAACCCTTGCTGCCTGCAGAGGAGGATACCGTCATACATGGCTTTTATCTCTGCCTCGTTGTTCGATCCTATACCGTAGCCGGTCGTGAATGCAAATATAATCTCTCCTTTGGAACCTCTGCAAACTCCCCCTCCTCCTGCTGCTCCTGGGTTTCCCCTTGCCGAACCATCAACATTCAATTTGGCCCAACCTGCTGGCGGTTTCTGCCATTTAACTGAACTCATCGCCTTTCTGTTGATGGGCAGAACATCCGTGGAGTTCATTCCCTCACATGGCATGGGCGGGCAGATCCAGCACAGCCACCTATTAATCTTACCAATTGTATGCTCCGCTTTGTCCCGAGAATCCTCCGATCTACGGGCATTTCTGGTGTTCCAGATTTCCCACAGAATCAAAAGGGGGGTGATTGCTGAGGCATCTCGTGTCTCTTTTCTAGCAGAAGAAACTGTCCACCAACGCATTAACCTGTCCAACACTGATCGATCCGCACACGGGGCAATCTCAAAACGAGACATGAAGAACTTCCATACCTTGCTAGCGAGCTCACTAGAGATGAAGAGGTGGGAGATGGATTCTGTTTGGGGGCGCTGCAACAAATCGGTCCAGCAACAGGAACATTTAGACGCTACGGGGATGCCCTTTGTTTGAACTCTATCATCAACTAGAACAGCCCCATGAATGATCCGCCACACCAGGTTGGAGATCTTAGGGGGCATTTTGTGGTGCCAAACCCATTTTGCCCAGTCCTTACGGGCACCACCTACTCTGTTGGAATCTCTGCCTGATTTAGCTGACATCTGGCCAGAAGTATCGAGCGACCAAACCCAACTATCTTCCCTACACGAGGTGCACAACCCTGTTTCACTGATATGAGACCACACAATCTGCGGTAGCAAATCCGAAAGATGGTGGTGAGGCTTCAATCCTTCATCGTTAAGGATATCTTTGACTTTGAGATTATATATATCTTCTGGGATGTCCTTGAGAGTCCATTGCGAGAGTTTACCCAGGCTCGTCCAATCAACTTTCCATAGGTTACACTCTCCACTGCCCACCAGCCTGTGGGCCTTTTCATCAATCACCAGGAAAAGTCTTGCAATCGAAGTCCAAAATGGGGATGGAGAGCGGTTGGATGGAGCTGTTTCCCCATTATCACATTTGCATCCATATTTCGCACGAACGAAATTGACCCACAAGGATTCAGCACTGCCATATCTTGCTGCCCATGCCATTTTACACCTGAACCCGACCATAACTTCTTTCAGCTTGATGATTCCGAGGCCACCCTCCTCTTTAGGAGTGGTCAGCCTGTTCCAGTTAACCCAGTGCAGTTTTTTCTTACCATCTGACCATCCCCAGTAAAAGTCTGCTAAAATGTTTTCCATACATTTTATCACCTGAGCCGGGACTACTGTAGCAGCCATTGCATGCATAGGGATCCCACTCAGCACATGTTTTATCAAAGTTAGCCTACTTGCCTGCGAAAGACAACGGCCTTGCCAACCCGCCACCCTAGATGCTATTTTGTCAACAAAATGTTGAAACACGGCTCTTCTGTTTCTGCCTTTGGTGATGGGCACCCCAAGGTAAGTTAGGGATCCCGCTGATTTGTGGATGCCCAGCACCTTTTCTATGTTTCGAACCTTGTGAAGTTTCATCTTGTCAGAGACAAAAAACTCACTCTTAGAATGGTTTACTCTTTGACCTGATATGGCTTGGTAGGAGGATAGAAAATTATTCACCATTGTCAGGGACGCACTGCTACCATTCAAAAAAAGAATAGTATCATCGGCATAGAGAAGATGGGATACAATTGGGCACACCTGACTAGTCTTGAACGGATGGCAGAAGCCTCTTTCCATGAGATGTTTCAAACCACGGCTAAGGACATCCCCTGCAATGATAAAGAGACTAGGCGACAACGGGTCTCCTTGTCTCAGCCCACGCATAGCTTTGAAGAAACCCGCCGCTTCCCCATTGATCAAGACTGAGAACCAACTGTTCCTCCAGCACTTTTCAACAACCGACCTCCAGGCTTCACTAAACCTAAACTTGCCAAGAACTGCTGTAAGGAAGCCCCATTCGACCCGGTCATAAGCCTTTTCCATATCTAGCTTCAGAACTATGTTTCCACCCCGAGTTTTTTTTTCGATATCTCTGAACATCTCTTGAGCAAGGGCGATATTTTCCGCTATTGATCGGTCTTGAATAAAGGCTCCTTGCTCAAGCGAAATGATTCTTGGAAGCAACTTGTTCAACCTGGCCGCAATAATCGAAGCAAATATTTTGTAAATACAATTACACAGACTGATGGGCCGAAAATCAGCAAACTTGGTGGGGGAAGGTTTCTTGGGAATGAGACAGATGAGCGAGGAAGAGAAAGCCCTGGGAATTCCACCACCCTTGAAGAGGAACTTTGCTGCTTCAAGCAGGTCCTGACCCAGAAAATCCCAACAGCCTGCAAAGAAAGCTTCGGAAAAACCATCCGGCCCAGGCACACTATCCTTTGGGATTGCAAAAATAGACTGCCTAACTTCTTCCAACGTCGGCTCTGCCAGAAGCGCTATGTTGTCTTCAGCTGACACTAGGGCAGGAATGGACTCCAGGATGCTACCTAGTGGGGCTGTTTCTTCTGTCTTAAACTGCATAGAGAAGAAATTCACTACTTCTTCTTTAATCCTACCAATATCAGAAATCTGTTCACCCGATTCCAGATGGATCTTTTGAATAGAAGCTCGTCTCACGTGCTCGTTAGCTACAAGATGGAAAAATTTCATGTTGCGATCACCCTCTTCTAACCAGTTATTTCGGGCCTTTTGTTTCCAGAAGATTTCCTCCATGGCTTCTAATCTTGTGAGCTCCTGTTTAGCTGAAGCAAGGGCTGCTGCTGAATGACTGTCTTGATCATTTTCCACAGCTCTTTCCAAGTTACATATAGATTTTTCAGCTTCTTGAATCTTCTGCATCACGTTTCCCACCACCTCCCTGTTCCAATCTCTCAGAGCTTGCTTGAGCCTTTTCATCTTTACTATCAGATTTATCATGGGTTGGGGAGAGTTATCTGATTCCCAATTGGCTCTAGCTGTTTGCATGAAGCTATCTTGCTGGAGCCACATTCTTTGAAATCTGGAAGGACGCGGACCGGCATCTGGGGCGAGAGGGAAGGCAAGGAGAAGAGGGGCGTGGTCTGAGTTGATTCTTGGAAGGTGGGATACTTTGAAACGAGGGAAAGCTGTAGCCCATGCCGCGTTATACACCGCCCTATCTAACCTAGCCCACACTCGCGAATTCCCAGAATGATTATTGCTCCTCATGAATCTGTTTCCCGTAAACCCCGCGTCCATCAAACCTGCCACATTCAATACATCCATGAATTCTGCTGAGCTAGTATCATCATTCCTCCTACTGCCCAATCTCTCTGAAGCTTCCAGCATCGCATTAAAATCCCCACAAACTGCCCACGGGCCCAACTGCGGTCTTGCCCTGATTTTCATCTCATCCCAAAGTCTCTTCCTCTGAATTCTACTGCACTTAGCATACACAATCAAAATCTGAATCGGCGACGGAAGATCTTGATCACTGATTTCCAGAGTTACCATCTGGTCTGTCATGTTGATGATTCTGATAGTTAGATAGTTGCGATGGAAAATCCAAATCTTCCCTCCCAACTCGCCATTCGACAGAGATTGGTGAAATCCCAATTTAAGACCCGTACGCACTCTCTTATCCTCCCTGAGCATAGGCTCCAGCAACGCAACCATCATCGGATTATTGATTCTAATTAAGCGTCTCAAGGTCTTAGTTGACGCCTCGTTTCCTATACCTCGGACATTCCAAACGATGGCTTTATCCATCATTTACACAACCTGAGTTCATAGCCCTTCGGTCAAATCTTTTTAGACGACCGCTTCCTTCCCTGAAAAATATCCCAGACATCTCCCCATTTGCTGCTTTTTCCACCCCTTTCCTTAAGTTCAGCCGTCTTACCTTATTATGACGTTGTGTATTCATGGGTCGATGCTCACTCTGGCCTGCTGTTCTCCCTTCTTCATTTACCCTGTGATCTATGTCTTTACATTGATTCGTCTCGTCCCTCATCTCTGCCCTGTCTGTAGCATTTTCTATTCCGATTGCAACTTTATCAAAAAAGGGGACAGATCCATAGCTAAACTGATCTCGTCTCCGGGGGATTCTTCCAACAGGATAGGAGTATCCTCTGTTACAGAAATCTGCATTCCTTGTACTTTGTCAAGGTATATATTATTGTCTCTCTCATCATTTTCCTTCCCCCCATGCTAACCATGAATCATCCAGCCTTAAAGGGTTGCATCCTACTGAGCGTGGGCGAGACCTACATCTTTCCTTCCCACAGCTTGTATTCGGTAATGTGTAGACATTACCTTGCTCTTCTCGCTTCTCGCTTTCCCTTATCACACCCTCCCGATCCTCCTGTTGAGCCTGTTCCTTGCTAAACTCAGCGCTTATCTGCTCCGAAACCTCTTCAGAAGACTTGCCTGAACATGGTTCCTGCCCATCTACTTGCTGTTGTTGTGGGGTTATCATTTGTTTTGCATTGTTATTGATGTCAGCATAGTTAACGTTTTGTGGTTTTATCGTGCCACCAAGTAATAGTGTCTCCTCTGATACTGTTTGAGGACACCCATATTGCTGCTGATATTCTTCTTCCCTGTTAGCATTATTTTCCTCACTTTGCCTCTCATTGATCCTTTCCAACTGGTCTGGTAGAGCTGTAGCTGCTGCTTTAGGGCTAGTGCTTAAGGATCTGATCTGTGTAGTTCTGTCCTGTCTCACAAAATTTCGATCAACCCATGCTCTAGTGGTTTCAGATCCGCCTTCTAGCTGGTCCTGGTTATGCACGTCCTCTGCAGCCTTTTGACAAGCATCTGCTCGGCAACTGGTTTGGATCCCCTCAGCTTGGTGAACAATCTTACCACCTTCTGTGTTTAAATAGCAAACACCTGGTGTGCTGGGGTCCAGATCCCTCCCATTCTCCGATGTTCCTGCCTTCCTCATACCCTCCCCTAGATTCCCTTGCTGGATGGAAGGCCTCCCTCGGCCAATGTTCCCTACGGCTATGGCAATGTGTTCGATTTCGGCTATAATTGGATATGACTTGCTCCCCACTACCAGCTTGAGAACCTTTTTCGCATCAACTCCCGGATTGAGAATGACCTTCACCCTAGCGAATATCTGATAGATACCGTACCTCGACATAGTATCTATTTGCACCACCTTGCCGAAGGAATTTGCTAGATCGAGAATAGCTGATTCTATCCAAGCGTGTGCTGGTATGCCGAATAACCTTATCCAGACCCCATCGCCTCCGAAAACTATATCCGGAGACCACGCTTCCACTTCTACCAGTCCCATCTTCTTTTGTAGCTCCTTGTCTGCCAGAAAATCAATTAGTTCTGTTTTTGTCTTGAATACCATTAAAAACCTGGAGTGGGTGATTCTTGATACGTCAATCACCGAGGCCACAAATCTGGAATCTCTAACTGCCCCGATAAGCTGCATTATTGAGACGGTGTCATCTGTCGCTGTTCCAACTAGCCCGAGCTCTAGCTCCTTCTTCTTTCTGGTAACTGACGGTTCATCTGCTATCGTCGTGAAATCTTCCCCTAAGATAATCGGAGTCTCTGTGTAACCCAGATGTCGTTGAACCTGTGGCTCTCCTCTTACTACTTGAGCAAAGGATGGTTGAGAGGCGGTATCCTTAGCAGCCGGTTGTCCACGAGCCTCTGCATCCAAAGACCTTGGATTCACATCTGTCAGTATCTTGCCCTGCTCTTCCCTATTTCTTCTCGGTTTTGCATCCCTGACCGTAATAATCCGCCCATCTATCTTCTTGCCATCCAAAACCCCTTTTGCCTTATTTGCATCATCCTCATAACGATACCTGATAAATGCAAAACCTCGCGATTTGATAGAATTAGGGGTTTTTGGTATAAAGATGTCAATGATCTTACCGTACTCTTGAAAAATTTCTTGCAGGTCTTGGTGGTTCCAATCGTAACGAATGTTTCCCACGAACAGGCTGAATCCATCTCCCTTTTTCCTCAACCAATTTACTTCCTGCCATTGGGACCGATCTGATGACGACCTTTCTCTGTTGTGTCCTATTTGCCGACGACCATCTTCGGAGAGCCCTCTTCTTGAGGGGGCTCTGTCCCGTTGCCGACCTCTCATAGACCTAGATGTAATGAGGGGGCTCTGTGTTATGCGGGGGCTCTGTCCCGTTGCCGACGACCATCTTCCGTTGGGCCCACCCTGAATGCGTGTTCTTTATCCACGTCATCCATCCATTTTTATATCTCACTGCAGTGGTTGAGTCTAAAATTGAAGCATATCCAAAGCTCAAATGGGCTATACCACATAAAACAGTTGGAATAATGATTTCCACCATTGAAACCTTCCTAGGGCCTACAATGATGTTTATTTGTTATCCAACTTGTTCATAAGATCACGAAGACATGGATGAAGGGCAAACACAAATATCAGCTTGATCCAAAACTTCTGTCACTCCTATCAATGGTAGACATTCAGTTCACACTCATTCCCGTGGTGCATGTGGCCATCCAATTGAGCTTTGGATATGCTTAATTTTTGGACTTGCCATAAAATTATCAGGTAAATTAGATGGACAGAGTCGATAAAACACATACAACATGGTGGGCCCCATAGAGTTTACTTAACCTACTGAGTTACTCAGTACGCTATCTGCTTCCATCTTGACAATCTAAACCAATAATAAATAGTAAATAGTTCACGAGAACATGCGGCCACCATAGATTTCTAAATTGTAGAAACTCATGGTGTTAGATGAGAGCCATGGGCATGCTTGGGATCAAATTCTTCCTTTGAAAAAACAGTGTTAAGTGAAACCCTTGCTTGGAACACTATGGAATTGTAATCAATTGACCAGATTCACAATTAATGTTAGTCACCTGTATGCATGCACAACTCAAATGTCACCTGCAAAGGGTGCATATGGATGAATGGTGTGGATAAAACACATGCATCAATGTGGAGCCCATTAATGTAGTGTATTTTGTAATCCACCAAAATCCCCGGAGTAGGTTTTGAAATGTTGGATGAAATTTGAATAAGGCCAAGTGCAATTTCATACCACCAGCCAAACATTCCCTAAAGTCATATTGATGGGATAATCTTATCCTTCTCCCGAAGCCGCCAGAGAGTATGTCCATTTTGGCATTTCAATCATACCATACTTTTATTAAGAACAGTTCATTCTACTTTGTCCTTTTAAACTAAGATCATCGTCAAGCAATAAGAGAACGTTGACAATGTAAAACAATTATCAAATAAATACTAATTAATATTTCATGAGCACTTGCGTCTGCCGCAGTTTCTAAATTGTGGAAACTCATCCGTGGTACGCGTGGCATCGTGGATACTCACCTATATATCATGCAGAAATCACGTGTACCGACATGGTTGGATCAGAGCCCTAAAATCATATTGATGGGATAATCTTATACATCAGGTTTCAATAGTCCATCTGGATTTGGGAGAAGAAGACCCAATTTAAACGCCATTGTTTTTGCACGCTTCTTTAGCTTTTCTTCTGTGACAATTCCCTTCTTCTTCACCTGTGCAGATCCAATACATAAACAGAGAAAAAAGGGGAAAAAAAAACTCTTAAACCGACTGAAATATATAAATGAAGAGATGGTGAGTGCACTCAGTCACACGTACGTGGAAATGGTGAATATCTGTGAGAGACCAGATCCTGCTCATCAGGCAAATTAATCTCGTAGATGAGGCCGATTTCACTGTCAGGTGGGCCATACATGTACCTAGAAATATGTCAATTTCTGTGTGAGATACACCTGATGATCACATCGGCCTGATCAGCGGCCCCAATCCTGCACAAAGGTTCGTCATTTACACATGTGAGGGTTGTGTATGGCATAGAGAACTTACACGAAGGAAAGCGGTGGTGAGGATGTGATCATGGTCGAGTTGGTTGATAGAAGTGCATGTGATCTCTAAGCCCAGTGATCCTATCACCCGTTGCACTTGACTCAGTGCACCCATTGCTCTATTGCAGCTAATCTTCAGCAGAAACCGCTCCTCATCAAATATCTCCACTTCCATCTAGAAAAAACCAAATGTCCAAATACTTATATGGCTACTAACAAAAGAATTTGATGTATATGAACATTCCATCAATTGCCCAAATGTGGACGGTGAAGGAACATTTAGAGCAAAGCAGGACAGTGGAAGGGCCTGTAGCCCAGCTGAATGACCGAGTTTATCCACTAGCTGGTCTCAGTTTTGAGACACACCAGCTGCACCTTTGGGTGCTTTCGGTCGGGATTCAAACTATCTTTGGGTGCTTTCGGTCGGGATTCAAAAAAAAAAAAAAAAAAAGAAAAAAAAAAAGAAAAAAGAAAAGAAGAAGAAGAAGAAGAAGAAGAGCAAAGCAGCGATAAAAGCCTATAGATCGAACGGTTCAAAACACCCAATCATTACAGTTCTGTATTCTTAGCTCATCCAGAAGGGTAGGCCACATCAGGTGCTATCAACTGAATGGATTTAGAGTAGGAAAAAGAACAAGAAAACATAAAAACCTCATAACAATACCTCTGATATAGCTGGAGGAGAATCGCATAGGATGTATTCTTGAGTTTGCATTGGCGGGATTTCTTCCTCCACAATGAGGAAAGAGTCATCGCAGGAAGATTCTGCTGCTACATTAGCATTCTCCTTCTCCTTCTCCTTCTCAATTTGTTGCAGAATGCTTTGTAGATAAGCGAGAGCATCACTGAGAATAGATTTCTTGGCCATCTACGGCCACAAAAGCAATAGCAGTAAGAATCAGAGTATCAGTGCCAAAGTAAATGATGCATAGAAATGTACTGTGCAATGGACTGCACCGATAAGATATGTATAAACATGGATGCAAATGGCTACCTTTGTGATGTTTGGTACGAGAGATCTCAAGGTGAACAGTTGCTGATTCAACCGCTTCCTCCGATTTCGCTCAGACAACATGTTCTTGCTGTTAGGTGCATTGCCTGTCTTATCATTGCCATTGGAATCTTCCTCTTCCTCTTCCTCGTCATCACTTGACTGTGGTCGTTGCTGTGATGGTTGCTGCTGCTGCTTTTCTTGTTCTATCTGGTTTATAGAGACAACTGATGATGATGGTCGGAGAGTTGATTCATTTTCTTCCAAGAGAGAGAAGAGTTCCGAATCAAAGCTGTCCGACTCGAGGAACCCGTCACCTTCTTTTTTTTGTTGTTGTTGTTGTTCTTCTTCTTGTTCTGGTTGTTGCGGTTGTAGTTGTAGTTGTTCTTCATTTTGGTACGTAGAACCGATAGAAAAGGAATGCTGTTGGTGGGCCGAGTTGCCTTCCTCCAAGAGAGAGAAGAGATCTAAATCACAGGCATCGAACTCAGAGATCATCTGAACATTCCACCAAGATTCAAAACTAGAGCTGAAAGAGCTCTCAAGCTCAAGACACCCTGGCAAAAGGTCTGGCCCTTCATCCATCAGAAACCCCTCCAAGTCCTCCATTCCTTCAAGTAAAAGACACCTTCACCTGCTCAAGATGTTGGGCGATCTTCTTTGAAACCTGGCCGATTACCTTCAGGACCTGGACAATTGTCTTAGGAGGCTGGGTGATTGGCTTTTCAAAGCCGCAGAACGACTCAGGACAAAAAGAAAAAAAGGGATAGAAGAAAAACTATCTGTTGCTGTATATTTTTTTTTCTGAATTGTATTGAACTTCTTATCTAAAAACGTATAGCGAGCACCTCCTTAACACAGGCTACAGCAACCTAATTGAAATGATAAAAATACCCTTTCTATAACACACTACAATGGCAGTTTTCAAAAAAAAAAAAAAAAGAAGCAAAGTTCAACGTGGCAGTTTCCGGAAGCTCTGACAGCCACAACGTGTGAGAAATACCAACAGCCATGACGTGTGGCTGTTCTACTTCCAGGAACCTTCTGGACGATCCTGGATCAATCTGGACCATTGGTTTGGTTTGGACGTTCCAAGACGAGCTACTCAAAAGTCAGCTTCAATGCACAGAACGTTTTTTTTTGGTTAGTCATGTAACACACCCACCCCAGTTAATCGCGGTACACACCCACCCAGTCAGCCATACGTCGCACCCACTAGTGCGGTTAGCAGCGGCGCAGAGTCTTCCAACGAGGTGAAGGCTTCGAACCCTAAAAGACTAATCCTTGGTTTTTTTTTTGTTTTTTTTATGTGTTAGTTCACACACTCCATTGTTAGTACACCCACCCACCCTGTTATTCACATCACATGTTAGCCACCCCCACTATGGGAATCGATACTATGACCTCAACGAGGCTATCTCACTCAGTCTGCCACTTGAGCTATGGACCTGGGTTAAACAGAACTTAAACATATATACAATCTCTAAACATACTGACTGTTGGCTTTAGAAAGCCTTGAGATATGACACAGAACTACAATTAGAGGTGGCAATGGGTCGGGTCGGGTTGGGCCGGGTTTGGATCGGGTCATTTCCACCTCAATCCTAATCTGACCCAAATTGAATTTGGGTTGGATTTTCCTGACCCTTACCCAACCCAAATTAAAGTGGGTCAGGTCTAGTTGACCCACATTTTAATGATTAACTAACTAGTTTGTAGATTAAACTAAATGCATATGACACTAGCATTGAATTGAAAACCAAACCATCATGTTTAATAGGTACATAAGTGTGTGTGTGTGTGTGTGTGTGTCTATATATATATATATATATAGAGGCACTCTCAAGTCCAACCGGTTGGACCACAATTTGCAGTCCACCATTGAATTGCTTCCAACTTATTAAGTGTTAGTGAAATCCAATCCTCCCAATAAGTTGGCCCACCACAAGGAACAATTCATACAAAAATCGGTTGCATCCACTGACCCAACATACTACGCTTGTATTTTGCTATTAATAAATGGCTGTACACTATTTTCTATATTATAGCTCACTTAATGATTGCATATGGCTGATTTTTGCACGAGGGGATCCTCATGGTGGGGTCAACCTAACAGGAGGATTGGATTTCACAAGTACTTAACTGGTTGGAAGAAATCCATTGGGTGGCCTGCAAATTGTGGTCCAACCGGTTGGAGTTGAGAGTAACTCATATATATATATATATATATATATATATATATATATATATATATATATATATATATATATATATGGTACTATGAGGTCGTCCTCATGGGAAGTTCCCGTGAGGTTGAGATGCGTGGGCCCCACCGTGATGTATATTGGACATCCACACTGTGCATTTGGTGGGTCCCCACTAGGTCATGGGATAACCCAAAAATCAGTAAAATCCAAAACTCTAGTGGGACATACCATCTGAAATAGTGTGAAATCATGCCCAAACATCTAAAATCACTTGTCGGGGGCTACCTGAGTTCTGAATGCGGTTGAAACTTGATGGGACTGCTCATCCAAGTGGGACACATAATGAATGGGCTGGATTTTAGAACCACATCTCAGTGGGCCCTATAAATGATCATGATAATTTCAATGGTCGAGTAACCATTCTACATTGTTTGTCTGTGGTGTGGCCCACCTAAGTCACAGATTGACCTTATTTTTTATGTTCTTACCCCCACATGGAATGATGCATTCAACTGATGGGGTTGATGTCCGTTACACATCACAGTGGGGCTCACACAGCTCGGCCTCATGGGAACTATGGTCTAGCTATGTGGGCCCCACCATGATGTGTGTCAAACATCTACCCCATCAGTCAGATGCACCATTTCATGATGGGCCATGGGCTTAAAAATCACATCAATCCATGACTTAGATGGGCCACACCACAGATAAAAGTTGAGAGGGATAATCCGCTCATTAAAACCTTCATGATCGTTTATTTGGCTCATTGAGACGTGGTTCACAAATCCAGCCCATCCATTGTATGTGTCCCACTTGGATGAGGGTTTAGATCAAGTTTCAGCGTCATCCAAAACTTAGGTGGGCGCCACCAAGTGCTTTTAGATGTTTTAGGCATTTTTTCACATGGTTTTAGATGCTATGGCCCACCTGAGTTCCGTATACAGCTGATTTTTGGCATATGCCATGACCTAAAGGGGACCCATCAAATGCACGGTGTTGATGTCTGACATGTGGGGCCCACACAACTCTTCCCATGAGGTTGACCTCATAATATCACTTCCCTATACACACACACACACACACACACACACACACACACATGCACTGAGGTTTTTTTTTTTTTTTTTTTTTTTTTTTTTTATATAGAGTATTTCTATTACGCAAATAATGAAAGAGAAAAATAAATGGATAGAATGGAGTGCAGATTTAAAGCGTACATCTTTAAGCATCAACGTAGTTAGCGTAATGGGATGATGCTTTAGACACGCCAATCAAGTTTATTGAATTGATAGACATATGGACCGTTCTCAGCAAGGTATGTGAGATAAAAAAAAAACTATGTATTATTTAACTAATAAGAAAATCAGTATATAATAGTCTTAGGGCCCACCATAATGTTTATTAAATTGACAGAAATGTGGACCGTTTCTAGCTGGGTGCACGTGAGAAAAATATCTATGTATTATTTAACTAATAAGAAAATCAATATATAATAGTCTACTTAACCCTTATATGATTCGGGTCAGGTCGCCTTTAACCCTAACCTGGCCCATAAAAATTCGGGTCGGGTCGGGTCTGTTCGCTTCCCCAAGTGTAGGGTTGCGATGTAGTAATAATCACGGTAAGACTGAGGTCGATCCATAGGGAATGAGGTAAACAATTCTAACTACTCTAACAACTAGAATAAAAAGAGTTTATGAAATCAGTTTTTAAACATGAAATAGAAAAATCTACTAATAAGGAGAACTAGAGCATTAAAGATCCATTTATAGCAGCTATCTTTGATGTATAATTCGTATAGGTTTCTCAATTACACAACTAGAATCGAAATCAAATCCTATCTAGCCAAAAGATAGAGCGGTTATAACAAACAATCTATCTTATGAATGATTCATATACATGATTCCCTCAATTCAAGTTAGGACTTGAGCACACTCAATTGCCTAGGTCAATCCTAGTTCCAATATGTTAAGATCACAATCATGATAATCATTAAACTCTGTTACAAAGCATAACTATACCATGATTTGAACTTCATTCAAATCACATAAACAACATACATAATTCAGAATTTAAAAAAAAAAAAAAAACTTTGGTTTAAAGTTCCCGCATGAAAACTTAAGTTCTAGAGCATCTTGAATTCGATTCTTCGGAGCGTACAGATCTAGATCTTTGCAAAATAATTAAGAAACTAATGTAATTCTTCCAAACATCCATGAGTCATCATAAGACTAAGAAAAACTACTTAGAACTTTATTAAAACTCAACAAATCATTGTTCAACGTTAAGAATTCAACTTAAAACTATTAAAAATGAATTAAACAATCTAAGAAAACTATAAGCTTCACCTCTTAGCTCTAGCTAAGAGGTTAACTAATGAAAAGCATAAAAAACAGACTAGAGCTAGAACTAGAACTAGAAGAAGAAGAAAATTAGTTGTAGAAGGCTAGGAAGCCTCCTAGGTCTTGAATCCTTTGCTCCCCACGTTCCTAGATAGGTTAGGAAGAGGCTGTAGGTGTCCTTTTATAGCTTGGAGGCGTCACCGACTTGGAAGAATCGCAGAACTGCGGAGCCCTCCCGCATTTAAGAAATCGGATTTTCGAATTTAGAAATTGTAGAAATTATGAACTCTGCTGAATGTACATGGCCAATCGGTCAAGACTAGGTCATGACCGGTCGAACTGGGCTAGCCAACCGGTCTTGACTGGTCAGACCTGTTTGGTTCTTTGTCCAGCAACTTGAGGGAGGGGCTGCCCATGTGGCCGACAGGTCTTAACTGGTCAGAGCCTGTTTGGCCGACTGGTCTTGACCGATCTAGGCCTATTTCTTTTGGTTCTTTCTCTCTCTTCTTTCCTTCTTTCTTCTTCCATCTTTAGCCCACCTTGGATCATCATCAAGGATCTTCTAAATATGGTCTTTTGAACATCAATTTTGTGTAATCGCTCTCTCATTCCTACATCCACAAAACATGCATTAGATAAACCTTTTATCATGCAAATCATGCATAAGATGTAATGTAATGGGCTAGGATATGTATAAATTGGAAGCTCAATAGGGTCAACCCAAAAATTAAATTCAAGTCAAATTTTCCAACCCTAAACTAGAAAAATCTGGGTCCGGTCGGGTCGGGTTGAATTTTGCCAGGTTTAACTACAATGTGAGATATTCTAGTAAACAGAAACCCCACATGCAACACATTTAGAAATTATGTAAATCTCTTGCGAGGACGCGGTTTGTGTATACATCCTTTTTCGCGAGGACACGGTTTCGTACAGTAGTAATCTTAATGGTTGGCATTCAATCCCCACTATTTTATGTGTTAGATCCACTTGAGCTTTGGATCTGCCTCATTTTTGGCATCATGCCCTAAAATGATCTCACCAAATGGATGGACGACGTGGATACATCACATACATCATGTTGGGTCATTGCTACACCTGGTGTAGCTAGCGTTGCTAAATTGTGTTTGTAGCAAAATTTTTCTCAAAATCCCAGGTGAGAAAAAAGAGGGAGCAGATTGCCTGTGACCTTGGCCACAAGGATATCCATAGGTATCTTCGTGACAAATCCACTACGTCCATCTATTTTGTAAGACCACGATAGGACAGGATTTTAAAAATAATGCAGATCCAAAACTCAAATGGGCCATACCACATGAAACAGTGGGTATTGAACGCTTGGTAGTGATAAAAGTTTTGCATCAGGATGATACTTTTTCTTACAATTTATCTGCATTAATAATTCTTTAAACGATTTGGATGGCACGTAAATATCATGGTCAACTCTAAGAAGGCTTCAACGGTGGACATTGGTGTTCCCACTGTTTTGTTGGTGTGGCCCACTTGAGTGTTGAATCTGCCTGTTTTTTAGAATCCTGTTCTATTTTTGTCTTTAAAAACATATGGACGTACTGGATTTGTCATGGACTTCCCTATGGATCCCACATAGCCCCGACCATAGGGATGGCCATAGGTGTAACAGGCAAAGAAATTATCATAGCAGTAATGCGTCCAACCACTTGTGGATGCTGATTGCCTACGAAAGGAAAGGCTTTTTGTAGGAGAAAATTTTTGCTACACCCACGGCTTGCGTATGCTACTTAAGCGCAAATCCCAACCGTGGGTGAGTTCCGCATCTCGAGGAGATTTTAATACTTCCATGGCGAGCCTCTCTCCTCATTTCTCTCTCTTCTGAGGATCTCTCTAAACAACAAGCAAAGATGCACTATTTTTGGCGGAAGCCTTTGGTAGGAAGTTATTGCGTAGATACGTAGGTGGGGTCCACGGTGGGGCCCCACCTATGTTCCCAGCATTTGAACTCCTTAACCGTCAATGTATTTTGTGGTCCACTTGAAGAGTGAAATTATTTGATTTTTAGTCAGAAGATGTTAGCATAAAAATGCTGACATCTTCTAACTAAATTTTTTCTCTTTTTGCTGGAAGTTCCCCCATTGGTGGGGGCCTCCATAATGTTTGGGAAAAGTATACCCGGTACATCATTTTCCCGTTCATTTTAAGACATGAGATAAAAAATGTGGCTAATCCAAAACCTATCGAGCCAGACAAGAGGGAAAAGTGGGGAAAACGAATGTGCTTGAGAACTTCCTAGGCCTACCTTGATGTTTATATGACATCTAATAATGGCCTATTTTATTTTCCATTTCGTATGCAAATACCCTTATTACTTTTTTACTCTTGAAAGTTCAGTGTAATTCCTACCTCGAAAACCGGTCTAAAAGTAGTTTAAAATTTTGGGCCCCACCATGATATATAATATATTTGCTCCGTCCATTAATTTTACTTGAATATTTTGAGAAATGAGCTAAAAAATGAGATAGATCCAACACTTAAGTGGCCCACACCAAAGGAAACAGTGTCCTTAAGAAGTTTTTAACAATAGGTGTTGGATTCCCTTTTTCCTGAGGTATGGTCCACCTCATTGGATTTGCCTCGGTTTTTGGTCCATGCCGTAAGTTCATTTGAAAACACAAATGAATGGTGTGGATAAGCCACATACATCACGATGGGCCTCACCTATATTTCACATTCTCCTCTATTTTAGCAATAAAAAAGTAGGCAATCAAATTATATACGTGGAAAAGTGTAGGAATTACCCAAGGAAATAATCATTATACATTTACAATATATTTACCTGAGAAATGAAAAATCAAACAGGCTCTAAGGGTGTGTTTGGATTGCACTTTAATAAAGTAAAACACTATAAAGACACTTGGATGGGGACACGGTTTGGCTAGGGATTTTTACCGTAATAGCCCTGAGTTGTGGCTATTTTTCAAAAAGTCCAATTTCTCATTCGACTCTTCTTTTTTGGTCTTTTGACGAGAAATTGAAAATTTAGCGATCGAAAATGCCCCTCTAAACACCTACTCTACCTTATGAAAGAAAGGATGTATGGCCCACAAAATCAACAATTGTGGCCATCGGTTGACCAATCTGATTTGTTCATATTATAAGTAGCATTTTTAAACCCACAGGAGGGCTTTTTTCACTTATCTTTTGAAGCTGTGCATGGCCCACAATAGTTTCAACGTTTCTCCTCAATATTAAACTCTTTACTCTGGTGTGATCCACCATTATTAATCTTTTCCTTAAAACTTTGCCCAAGGACTTCAAATTAAAACTCCTATTATGTGAACGGATTGGATTTATTTTACTACCATTGAGTGGGCCCCACATAGGATCACGTATAGTTTTAAAAGGTAGGTCATTGGCATGAAGAACATTGAATGAGGATTCTCCTTGTCTTTGTAGCTTGGAAGGGGAAGAAGATGTTTGGAAGTGGGGTTTCTAGGTCCCACCAAGGTAATGTATCTGATCCGTTCATCTTCGACATCGGTGGACTTCTACTGTTCTTCTTCCCTCGTTGTACAACTTCGGTGGTCTTCTTCCACTGCTTCAACTAGTGGTGCACGTCCAAGCTAACGATTGGACTGGATTGTAACAAAGATGAAGCAGTCTCATGAGAAGAAGAATACGAAGTTGTAAAGCGAATCTCCGATGATATGTTGAGATTTAAGAGGAAGACAACCGACCCAAAGCAATACGTATTGAGAAAGAAACCCAAGACTAATGAGTAGTTTTTAATCTTTTTTGAAACTTTAAATCATTCATAGATGATCATTTGCATAAATTGATATATCCCACTCTTTTTTATTACTCAATGCACACATTTACGTGTATCATCAGCGAGCCACAAAGACCATCGATGATCCATGTGTCTCATCAGCGAGCCATGACTTTCAAGTGGGAACCTTGTGTTCCTCGTTAGAATAATGTGTCCCATCGGCGAGCCACAAAGGCCATCAGCGAGCCACAAAGGCCATCGACGATCCATGTGTCTCATCGGCGAGCCATGACTTACAGGTGGGAACCTTGTGTTCCTCGTTCGAACAATGTGTAACACCCTGGTCTTCCAATACACGGGTGTTCTCTTAAATTCTTCTTTCCTTCGAAAAAATCCTGAAATCACATATTTACGCACTGATTAAAGCCTAAAAATTTTAAAGGCTACACATGAGACATTGTTTTTATAGTCCCAACCTGGATGAAACTTTCGTTAGGAGGGTAGGTTGTGAGACCTCGGTTCTTCATAATGCAGCCTGAGTACACACAAGTCTCGATGAATGCCTTCGATTGCCTATCCGCAACGCCCTTGAGCACTTAGTATTGGAACCTACTGACTTACATCAGATAACCTTGAAACCTCTGTCATTTCGACCGCGCTGTCACTGCGGTCGTGTCGGCAAAACCGCGCATCAATCCGATACCCGAGCGTAAATTTATGGTCTTTTGATCAAAAACCTCGAAAAATATAATTTCTACACACTTGTGTGGGGCCCACCTAATGTGGGGCCTATTGCACGGTCCCCTAGATATTCATCCCTCATTTTTGCATCTACCCAACCCCCATACTCATTAAATGCTTAATAATGATGAAAGTAAGAAAATAAATAAAAGAAAATAAAATAAAAGGAGGGCAATGACGACACACCATGCCTCCCCCACATCTTCCCCACTCCCTTCTTTAATTGCAAATAATAATAATAATAAATAATGTTAATGATAATATAGTATATAGAGGTAAAGGAGGGAACGCCCACCCTTACCCCCCTTCTTCCTTCTCCTTTCATCCATTCACATCAAGAGTGAGTGAGAGAGAGTAGGGTTGTGATTTTTGGTGGGCCATCGTTGGCCTCTCCTTTCATCTCAACCATCAATCAAGACTATCAAGTGAGTCTACACCCCTCCTTCCCTCCTCCTCTTCCTCCTCTTTTATTTCTTTGTTTTGATGGATGTGTGTGGGTCCCACTAACATGGGACCCTTGTGTGCATGAGTGGCTAGCCATAGAGGCCAACTATGTGGCCCCTAATGCTGGCCCACCTTGATGTAATTATTAATCTCATACGTCAACATAATCCCCATTTTCAATCTGGACAGACATTTCTAAAATTTATATAAAATTAACCGTATTTTGATCTAACCTGAAAATTTATGGAGGTATGGATCGCACTATTGGCTAATGCTGGACCAAATTTCATAGCGATCCGACGGTCTAATCATCCATAATATTAATTTTACTACCATGTTGTCCAGCAGTATACAGATGGTCATGATTTTACTAAAACGGACCACTTTTTGGTCCATTTAATGAGCCTATCAGAAATATTTGATCTATTGGGATCGTAGATCATCAAAATATCTTTCCAATGACATATAACATGCCTCAATTGGAGTTTGGATGACCGTGATCTTAGCCACGCATGAAAATATGTCTGAAGGCGTGTTGTGACCAATTGTTATGTGAGCCATATCTGTAATTTCAATGGTCAGGTCTAGTTGATAATTTTTATGTCCTTAATTTAGTTTGATATTTAATTGATTAATGGTCTCTGTAGTTATATTCTTTGAAGATAAAATTTAGCAAATTTTGGACCAACAGATGCTCTTATAAGGGCATATCTTGTACTTTTATGAGTAGATTAGGTGGACCCAAGGCTATGTACGGATGGAAACCTATAATTAGCATAAATAACATGTTTTAAAATTATCTATGCGTTCAGATTTCCCAAATCAATAGTTGAGCATCGAGATTTGATCAACTCAACCCATGTACCCTTTGATGGGTATGTTGTATCTATGTTATCCATGTCATTTATCCTCTAATTGTGGGCCCAGCCAAGTGGGACCCACTCGTTTGTATGTGTTTTATCACATTGACATCCATGTCTAAATGTACGTATTTTATCCATACATTTCTAGTGCGTGGGCCCCACTTGCCTTGTAACATTTTCTTTGAAATTTTTGTTTGCTGGAAAATTTTCTAAGTACAAAAACTGTGTTGCAAGTAGGCCACATTGAGACCTAATGGTGGGCCCCACGATCTGTATATAAGAGTCATACTATGGAGGATGTCCTTTCCACATATCAATGTGTTGGAATATCCTACAACTTCTCTGTAATTGACCTCCATGCGTTGGTGAAGTGGACCCAAAGTTGGGGCTGACATAGCTGAAAACTGTATGTCTGATTTTATAAGTTTTGGGCCATCTTTGGGCGCCTGTCATGGGGCTATGTAGGATCTATGGGGGGGACACTAATTGGGATTTTCAATCTATATACGTGGCTAGAAAAATAATATATTACCTGGGCCAGCGTGGGCCCCATATGATCAGAAAGTTGATCCCAAGATGGGGCCATGAAATGGTGCACAGGAATTTCTGTGCAGAAATTCCAAGTGCCATGTTTGGTATTGTGCAAAACATCATATGTGCATGTCTAGCAGGCCATGACTTATCGTATTTAGATATATTACATGGGTCTACCAGGGGGACTTAACATCGCGCCAAAAGGTTGTCCCATTTGATGGCGGTACGTGCCCAAAGTTAGGGCAAAAGCATTTTTACACTACCATCTCTGTACAACTCCAGGTACCCATGTTTGGGCCTCTTTTAAAAATTATACACATGCAAACAAAGATATCCGTCTTATGATTTTTAAAGACCACACATTGGTTTGCCAAGTGGCCATTTTATTTCTCCAAAAGTTGGCCCCTTGTGATAACGAATTGGACTCAAAGTTAGCCCAAAACCATTTCTGCATGTAAAGCATATTTAATTAGAAATTTATGTGGGGCCACATCCATGGGATCCACCACCTTCATAAAGTATTAAATAGGTCATTTAAACCCTAAATCCCTGAATCTAGATTGTATAGATAATTACCTAAAATTCTAGAGCCACCACCCTAGGGTTGATCCTTACCGTATAAGTTATGGGACATGGCAATCTAACCACGTAAATGATCTAAAACGTAGTAGGGTCGAATTTTATCGTGCGTGCAAATGTTTCATGTTACATTGGGAGACTCTTCAATTCTTAAGGTGATGATTCATCCCCTTGATCTTTTCGCTGCCATGTTAATTAAGCAATAGTTTTAATCAATTATAATTGATATTTTAACTGTCTCATGATTATCCGTGTTGTTATTTGATCATATGTTCAATTTTGTGAT
Organism: Liriodendron chinense; assembly: GCA_003013855.2. NCBI lineage: Eukaryota > Viridiplantae > Streptophyta > Magnoliopsida > Magnoliales > Magnoliaceae > Liriodendron > Liriodendron chinense. Next base: position 410,685 of record PVNU02002560.1, on the reverse strand, counting down.
ACCTAAATTTCTCCTTATAGTTGTAAATTGTTTAGGAATATTAGAATTGTCATTATCACTTCTCATGTTTGGAATCTGGAAGTGGATTATGAATGTGAATGGTTGTGATCACCTATATTTGATGGGACCTTAAACTAGGTGGCCTTTAGAAGCAAATATTAAAAATATTTTTATGATGTCCTTATGTGGACTGGTTGGACTGAATGTCCTATTGAGATGAATTATTGATTGTGTCCATGGACTGATTTTTTAGGATGTTCTTATATGGACTGAATGTCTTGCATGTTAAGATGAATTATTGACTCTGTCCCCAGTTGGACTGATGCGGGAATATTTTGATGGTGTCCTTATATGGACTGGTTGGACTGAATGTCCTGTTGAGGTGATTTGTTGATTATGTCCTTAATTGGACTGGTGAAAAAATATTTTGGAGAATTATTGCAATGAAAGGCCACTAGTTGTAAGGGAATGACATAATTGGTTTGGTTGTAAACTGGAATAATAATAGTTGGTTTAATCATGCATATCATGGCACAGACGGAATGTGTGGTGACGAGCTATATTACCGTCGGGTGGTCTGGTTGCTGAGAGCACGTACCTCGAGGTATTTTCACTGGCTCTAGACCACCATAGAGTGCTTCATTCATTGAGAGCATGTACATTTGGTATTTTTGCTGGTGATGACCACTTGTGATATTATGGCGCTGATGTGTGTCCTTAGTGACTTCCAGACCACTAGGTGAGGCCGATGTGTGTCATTAGTGACTTCCGGATCACCAATTGATGGATTTGCTTTGTGGGGCTGATGTGTGTCCTTAGTGGCTTCCAGACTACATTTTCTAGCTGCATGTGCATCCCCAGGCTGAGGGACATGTGCATACATTCATGCATTTAAGAAACACTGCATCATGGATATTTTGTAGATTTTTTTTTATTCTTGATTAATGTATTGGTGTGTAATCTTGAAGGGACCTCACATTGAGCTGGCCACTCATGGTGTTATATTTCAACCGTACAGTTGGTGCATGTGATTTGAATAATGTACAGGTTACACTGGAATGATGCTCAAGTTATGTTGATGTCATGGACCAAAGGGCCACATCTGATGATTAATGCTTTAAATTTTGTATATTTGTAATTATTTTCATTAATGTATTTTAATTTCAAATTCGGGACATTCGATTTGTATAAGCCCTTTGAGCATCACTTTGAAATGTATATTGCATCTTTTCTACATGCATAGTTTGTTTCTTCTACTGTGAACGCCCTCTTTGGAATGATACTTGAAAATGGAAAGAAATGTGAGTTTTGTCTATAGACAAACGCCCGGGTTTTCAGTACACGAGTTTAGAACTCGGGTTTCGAAAAATCAGGGCGTTACACAATGTGTCCATCGGCGAGCCACAGAGGCCATCAATGATCCATGTGTCTCATCGGCGAGCCATGATTTCTGAGTGGGAACCTTGTATTCCACATTAGAACAATGTATCCCATCGGTGAGCCACTATGGCTATCGATGATCCATGTGTCTCATCAGCGAGCCATGCATGACATCCAGTTGGGAACCTTGTGTTCTTAGTTGGAACAATGTGTCCCATCGGTGAGCCATGTGTCTCATTGGTGTGCCATGTGTATCATCAGGTGCCATGTGTATCATCGAATTTCCATGAGATTGTCTCATGGGAGAGCCATGTGTCTCATCAGAGTGCTATGAGACTATCTCATGGGAGAGCCATGTATATCATCGAAGTGCCATATGTCTCAACGGAGTGCCACTGAGACTGTCTCGTGGGAGAGCCATGTATCTCATTGGAGTATCATGTGTCTCGTGCCATGAGATTGTCTCATGGTTGAGCTATGTATCTCATTGGAGAGCCATGTGTATCATTGGAGTGCCATGTGTCTCATCGGAGAACCATGTGTCTCATCGAAGTACCATGAGATTGTCTCATGGGAGAGTAATGTGTCTCATCAGAGTGCCATGAGACTCTCTTTGGAGAGCCATGTATCTCATCAGAGAGCCATATGTCTCATCGGAGTGCCATGTGTCTCATTGATGCTATTTTGATCGAAAAGGCGGTTGGGTGGCATATAAACATCACGATGGGGCCCCACATGTACAATAGCGGTGGCCTCACCCATTTCCAATGGTGGCCATTCAATCTCCACCGTTTCCTATGATGTGGTCTACTAGACTTTTGAATCCAGCTGATATTTGTGTTTTCCTTTAAATCAGGTCACGTGGGCCTCTGCCTAAGGTTTGATGGCAAAGAAACATCATAGTGGGGCCTAACAAGGATTCAACAGTAGACGTCACCATCCCAACTGGATTCATAGTACCAAGGGAACCCATAGTGCTCAAGGGGACTTCACAGTGTCAGGGGGATTCCATAGTTCCAAGGAGAATCCATAGTGCTTAGGGGGATTCCACAGTGCTCAGGAGGATTTCACATTGCCAAGGGGATTCCACAGTGCTTAGGGGGATTCCACAATGCTTAGGGGGATTCCACAATGTCAGGGGGAATCCACAATGCTTAAGAGGATTCCACGGTTCTCAAGGGATTCTATAGTGCCAGGGGGAACCTGCAGTGCTCAAGGGGATTTCGCAATGCTTAGAGGGAATCCACAGTGCTCAGGGGGAATCCACAGTGTCCAAGATGACATATAAACATCACTGTGGACCCCAGGGAGGTTTCAACATTAGGAATTTCCCTACCCACCTTTTTCTTTAGTGTGGCCCACTTAAGTCTTGGATCCGGTTCATTTTTTGGTTGCATGCCCGAAAATGAGCTAAAACCGGATGGACATCATAGATTTCTCACAAACATCACAGTGGGCCCCACTTAGATTCCCAGCGAGGAACTTCTTGCGAAAGGTTTTCAAAGGAAATCCGCATTCGTCAAAGGGCTTCTGCCCTATTGAAGTGACATCACCAACTTCTGTGGGATCCACTGTGATGTTTGTGTTGTATCCACACCGTCCATCCATTTGGAGAGATCATTTTAGGGTATGATCTAAAGAATGAGACAGATCCAATTCTCAAGTGGACGCTACTAAAGAAAACAGTGGGGATAGTTTATTGACCGTTGAAACCTTCCTAGGGCCCACCATGATGTTTATTTGAGATCCAACTTGTTCATAAGTTCACACAGACATGGAAGAAGGGAAAACACAAATATCAGCTTGATCGAAAACTTCTGTGACCCCAAGAAGTTTTTAATGGTAAGACATCGATCCCCACTATTTTCTTTGGCGAGGTCCACTTGAGCTTTGAATCTGCTTCTTTCTTTGGCTCATCCCGTAGAATGGCCTCTCCAAATGGATGGATAGTGTGGATGTAACATATACATCATGGTGGGGCCCATGGTGGAGTCTATTTTTAACGCCTAAGAGGGCTACCACCTCTTCATGGACGTACAGTGGTCAGCCTTCCTTTGCAAGGCTTCCGTACGCAAAGCATGTAGTCAGATGGGCATTTCCGAACACCAAATTTTCAATTTCTCATCAAAAGGCTAAAAAAGATGAGCCGGATGAGAAATTGGACTTTTAGTACAAATGGCCACAAATCCAGGTTATTGCAGTAAAAATCCTATTTGGCTAGTGACCCTGCCACTAGCCAGGTGGGTAGTTGTTGGTGTGCTGTGGGTCCCATCATCATGTATGTGTTTTAACCATGCGGTCCATCCAATTTTCCATCTCATTTTAGGTCTTGATCCGAGCATATCTAAATCTCAGGTGGACCACACCTTAGGAAAACAGTAGCTGATTGAATATCCACCATCAAAAACCTCTTAAGGCCCACTGTAATTTTTATTTGATCATATCCAGCCTGTTGATTAGGTTATACAGACTTGGATGAAGGGAAAAAAATATCAGCTTGATCCAAAAGTTTTGTGGGCCCAAGAAGTTTTTAATGATGGGCGCTCAATCAACACAGCTTTCTATGATGTGGTCCACTTGATATTTGGATCTACCTCATTTTTTGTCTCATACTATAAAATGATCTAGAAATATATATGGATAGGATGGGCAGATGAGAGACATACATCATGGTGGTGCCCACGGAGACCAGACAGTGTCACTAGCCAATACGTGTCCGACTTGATGGATGATCCATACCCAAAGCTCCCTATGATGGGCTATAGCTTTTGCATAATCCACCGACATTGAACCCTGCCTTCCCATGGCATGCAAATTACGTGTGCCTTACCACAGGAAGCTAGGAGGTTGAGTCACCATTATATAAGTTAATTGCAGTTTCAAACAATGACCTTAAATGGTGGTTTCAAGCCACGCAGATTGCGTCCAAACTGACCTGTGGAGTGGTCCACCGTGATGTATCTGTTTATCCACTACGTCCATTCCCTGTCTAAGATCAGGCCGACCACATGAGACCAAGAATGAGGCGGGCTCGGATTAGGTACTACCCCCACTAGGTTGATGTAGCTGGAGAGGTACGGGTACCTGTCACCTTGGCATGGGTGGAGAGCAGGTGGGACCTGGCTGATGTGACAGGTCTGTCAGCTCTCCATCATCACCGAGGTGTGGGTCCCACTTGCTCTCCACCTATTCTGAGGTCACACATACCTGTCCCTCTCCAGTTGCGTCCTGGTGGGGGTAGTACCTAATCTGAGCCCAAATGAGGCATATCCAACGCTGGGATTGGCCACATCAAAATAGTGAGCTCGGCTACATTAAATGCAAGGATCATCTCTAGTGTGGCCCAACTGGCTGTTGGATCTACCTCATTATTTGTCTTATTCCTTAAAATGATCTTAGAAGATGGAGTAGATAAATAGATACATCACGGTAGTCCCATTCACAGCTCGGTTTGGATGCAATCCGCATCCCTTTTCAAGCAGCCCCTCCACAGCTCGGTTTGAATGCAATCCGCATCCCTTTTCAAGCAATCACCTTAATTGAATGATTGTAGCTTTCCCCTGCATGTGCCCCACCACAAGAAATTTCGGTCGGGGGAGGCTTTGAGAGCACATGGAGATGTCTTGTGACTTGTCCAAAACTCGTGCTTCCACGTTTTTCTAATTTTAATAGATGGTCGGGATTAATTATTCGTGGAAGAAAACTTCCACGTTTTTCTTTATTCGCGCTTGATAGTAAACTGGCAGCCAACCACTGGGTCCATCCATGATTGGATTTGGACCACATGGATACATTGCCAATGCTACTGGAACGTTGGTCTGATGTGCTGACGTGCATGGATGGCCACAATGAATATCGTGGATCAGCTTCTTCAAACGATGGCCTTCAAAAGCTAATGGTCAATGGTTCATGTTATTCTTTACAGAAGATCCATTGAATGGATGACTAGTATTGTCTGATCGGTGTTACTTCGTCAGGCATTCAATCTCTATTGTGTGGTACACTGAAGACCTTATATTTATTTCATTTTTGGGACTGTGCCTTAAAATGAGCCAGAAAAACTGATGGGCGGCGTGGATATACAGCACATACATCAAACTGGATCCCACGGTCACGGACTCACCCACTAAGCTCTTAGCGCAGACTAACCTAATCCGCGTCGCGATCCTTTTGAAAACCGGATCAGACAATATGAGATTTGTTAATCCCATGCGCCCATCACGGACAAACACAAGTGCGAATATTGAACATGCATACATGACTTTAGTTCTCCATCATCTGGCTGCCATCTTTAGATATTCTTCCCTATTAATCAACGGTTAAAATAATTTCTTTGGCCGTCCGTGTTGTTTTTTCTTTCTTTTTAATGTTTAGAGCTGTGAAAATGACCTGATTTTTAAGGCAGAATATACAAACCATGCAGCTCAACTAATGGAAGGATAAGATTTTGCACCAGTGTTTCATAATTTTAGACCAATGCCTGCGAGTGGACGGGCAGGGCTCCAGTGTGTGGAATTAGCAAAGCAGGGAACAACGTACATCATATGGATTTGGTTAGCTGGAGGGACCACCGTATCAAAATCAATAATATTAAAAAAAAGGAATTATTTTTTGCATGGTCACCAAATTCATATCGTTTTGTCGTTTCTGGCAAATAAAACAAGCACGCTTTTTGTCGTGTATTTAGCATATTCCGGATCGGGAGCGGATTAGGTACTTCCCGAGCCTGTCCCGAGCTCAGGACAGGCCAGTACATGTCGTATGGGCATTGGGGGAGAGGACGCGTGACATGACTGTGTCAGGCTTGCTGACGTGGCAGGTCACCTCTGACAATGTGCTCTGCACCAATACAAATGTGACACGTCGGTGCCATGTAGGGCCTGAGCTCTGGACAGGCTCGGGTTGTACCTAATCCGCTCCCATTCCGGATCACATGACATGGCATCTATATCATAGATCCGTGCAATCAGTTTGCCTTTGTGCACTGGCAATATGCAATATGCCAAAAACGATTGCGTTGAACTCATTAACAGAGCCACACGTGTGTTGAATTTAGACCGTTGATCTATTTCTCTTCTTGAATCTTTATCCATCGGCCACAAATTTAAATGATAAGAATGCAATAACAAGGAAGCTTTCTTAAGCATGTTTCAACTACTGTGCTGTATGGCCCTGACTTGTGAGGTTTGATGGAATACATACCGATGTATCACACTAGAGATGAGCCAGGCTTTAGCTGCTGGATTCGGTCCGTTTTCAACTATTCAAACTGTATGTATATTAGAGGTGGCAATGGGTCCGGTTGGGTCAGGTCAGGTTTAGGTCGGGTCAAGCTCAGGTCGGGTCATTTCCACCTCAACCCTAATCCAATCCAAATTGAATTTGGGTTGGATTTTCCCAACCCTTACCCAACCCAAATTAAACCGGGTCAGGTCTAGTTAACCCAAATTAAACCGGGTTAGGTCTAGTTGACCTGCATTTTAATGATTAACTAACCAATTTCTAGATTAAATTAGATGCATAAAACACTAGCATTCAACTGAAAACCAAACCATCTATGTTTAACAGTTACGTAAGTGCCTATATGTAATAATAATAAATAAAAAAAATTGAGTCTTTTTTATAAAATATTTCTATTATGCAAATTCTGAAAGAGAAAAATAAATGGATAGAATGGAGTATTTCACTATGAATGAACCCTATTATTGCCTTGTGAATCTACTCTCTTCCATCAGTATTAGATGCTGATGGGAATTGGGTCCCCTTTGATCCAACCTCCTTGTGAAGAAGTCAAAATAAGGCCTACTATGTATCACTAATTAACTCTTGATCTAAGTTTATGGGTGGTTTGTAGTGGACAATTTCCTTTGTGTTACTAAATGTAGCCTGAGAAGATAAGAGCAAATACTGTGATTCATAAACAATCAACAGTGGGGATTCTCATATTGCAATCTCATATTCCCATAGCTGAAATCAACTTACAAATATTTAAGGGACTAGAAGACATAAAAACAATAGTTGAGTGGACAGGTGGGGCCCACTATGATGTTTGTGAAAAATCCACCCCATCCATCCATCTTATGAGATCATTTTAGAACATAAGACCAAAACTGAAATGGATCCAAGACTTAGGTAGGCTAAAAAATTAAGGATTGAACATCCACATTGACATATTCGTGGGGCCACAGAAGTTTTGAATTAGGCTAATATTTGTGTTTCAGTTCACCCCAGTAGGAATAACATTATGAACGGTATGGATGGAATATAAACATCACCGTGGACCCAAGGAGGTTTCAACGGTAGGAATTTCCTTACCCACCTTTTATTATATTGCGGCCCACTTGAGTCTTCGATCCAGCTCATTTTTTGTCTCATATCCTAAAATGAGATCATAAGACGGATGGATGGGGAAGATTTCTCCAAACATTACGATGGGCCCCACCTAGATTCCTAGCAGCTTTGGAAGTAAACCCACGTCCCATGGAAACGGATTAGGTGAGACCCCATATCCACCAAGGTGGGTGGGACCACTGACTCTGGGGCTCACAGTAATATATGTGCCTTAAATCCACACCGTCCAACTGTTTTGAAAGATCATCAAAGAGAATGATCCTAAAAATGAAACTGACTCAAATCTTAGGTGGACCACACCACAGGAAACAGTCTTGATTGAATTGTCACCATTAAAAACTTCATGGATTCCACCAGGATTTGGAACTGTTTCATTTTTTGGATCATGCACTAACATGTGCTTTCAATACACATTGACAGCATGGATGTAATCACATACATCATAGTGGGCCACACAGTCAGGGGTCCTACCCACTTTGGTGGATAGGGGTGTCACCAATAAACTTTGTGGGCCCATCGTGATTTTGTATTTTATCCACTCTGTCCATCGATTTTAAAAGGCCAGCAGGGTATGTGAGAAAAAAAAAAAAAAACTATATATTATTTAACTAGTAAGAAAATTAATATATAATAGTCTACATAACCCCTACATGATTCAAGGTTGGGTCGAGTCAGGTCACCTTTAACCCTAACCCGACCCATAAAAGTCTGGGTCGGGTTGGGTCAGCCCAAAAATTGAATTCGGGTCAAATTTTCCTACCATAACCTAGAAAAAACCGAGTCGGGTCAGGTCGAGTTAGCGGGTTGGGTTGAATTTTGCCAGGTTATAATGTATATGACGAGATGTGGCCACCAGAAATAAAAAAACCATCCTTAGACTGTATGTATATGATAAGATGGGGCAACCAGAATTGAAAAACCACCCTCAGATTAAAATATTCCAATCCTATGATTGCTCGATACCGTCCATGTTTGGAGGAAAGAGTCCAATTCTGAAAAACGGTTGAAATAATCCTATTTAAGAGATATTAGTTTCTGGCTTTCCACCACCTAAGGTGAGGCCTATGATACTGCTAACGGTTGCAGGTTTAAGTATTTTTTGGCTTGAAAATAGGGCTGTCAATGGCTGGGCTAGCCTGTGAGCTTTTGGGCTAGGCTTGATCCACGAACTGCCACTACGCCCCCTCAACTCTGATGGCCTTTACGGGTTTGACTAGCTTAGAGGATTTTGGGTCGGGATTGGGCAACAAAAAGTCCAACCTAGCCCACCTCATCGACAGCCCTAAGTAGAAAGGAGTGGTTGGGACCGTATCTTTGATGGTCTGACCTTGAACATGCTCTAAAAAAAAAAAAGAAAAGATTTGGTTCAATCAGCAGGTTAGTCCCAATATTTAAAACATGTTATATCGATCGGTCGATATCTACTGTTATACTAATTGGTAGATTGATAACAGCTGTTACATTGAACGCCGGTGGATTCAGACCATCGTATCAATTGGCCAACTATTATTGATCGTTTCGCAGATCGGTCGACAGAAACGGCCAGGTTGCAAATCAGCCAACGGATCTAAAATGTTACCATGTTTTGGTCGGCTGAATGTTTTCTTTGCACTAAATGGTCGGTAAAATCTAGCCATTATAAGAAATGGTAACTTCCCTCGTTTTGAGTTAAAGTCACATTTCTCCTTAGAAGACTTGACCGTTGTGAACAGTTTCAAATATGTGTTTAAGAAACACCTTATTGTGAAAACGCACGGCCATTCACTTTCTATAAAACCCCTAGCAAATGAAGGTCTCAATACAACTCAATCGATTCTCTCCTAATCGAGGTTTCAATACAACTCAATCAAGTCTCCTTTTTCTCTCTCTGTAAGCAACAATGGTGAGTACTTATCTGTTTTTCACAATACACAGTCTGCATATCGAGCTCCTGTTATGGTATCTTTGTGATTACTTTATGCAGAACCACCAAGGTTTGTCGTATCCTAGAAGCGTGCAGTTCACTAGTATAACACAGTAGCAATCTCATACCAATAAAATGAAGGTGACTAATGCTTTAAGGAAAGCGTATCAAATAAATACTTCGAGTCTGTTTCTAATTTAATCTTCTATTGTATTTGTTTTTCAGTTTCTCCATTGCCTATTTCTCAATAGAATGGATGTCACATAGACAAAACAGTCGGCCTATAGAGCTTGGGTGTTTTACACACTGCTCAAACTAGGTGTTGTGGAGGATTCAACCGTCCATTGGATGTAGAACACTGACCAATATCTTCGACCATTCAAACTTTACACCTTTCTGAGTTCTGATGCAACTGATGAATGAACCTTCCTGGTTTCTCGTGTGGTCAATGTTTAAGGGGACAACTAATGAGTCTCTTAGATCTTTCTCACTCACATCACAACGGGACTATAGCCATTGGATCTATGTTCATTAATGTTCTGCTGTCCAAATTATTCATCTAACTAGATGAACACTTTTTTTTTTTTTTTTATGACATCAAGTGTCCCCGCCCCATTTTGAGGCGAGATTAGCATATGAATATAGTTATCTATAAAATGTTCAAAGATCCTAAACTTCTAACCAATGGCCACAAAATAACCATTTAATATACAACTGATGTTAAAAGGTAAAGGGTTAGATGATCAAAGTCCTGACAATTGGAATCCTCTACCCACACTGAAGTCCATCATGTCATTTACACCCAACTTATTCCAACTAGAATTGACGAGCAGGATACCACCATATGTTGGCACACTCGCATGAAGGTGCAAGAAAGGACTTGCCCAACATGCAAGGGAGATTGTGAGGATCCTTTATACTTCTCCTACAAAGGTGTGTTGTGTTAGGAAAGCTAAAATACTTAGAGACATACACACAACCAAAACCTTGAAGGCAGCCATTCTCCCAAAAACACATGAGAAGCAAGAACATGTTGTGTGTATGTAAAATATTTTAAGAAATGTATTTGACGCTGCAAGGAAAAGGCAGTGACATCTAATGCATGGTGCATAACTAGATATAATTGGCCATGTACACTCGAAGATCACGAAGCGATGTGAGAAGAGAAGGAAACCATATGGAAGCGAAAATACACCCATATATGAAAGTATATTGTGTAGCTGGCCTATCTCAAGAAAGAAACATATCAAACCAAGGCCACTAACTTATCAAACACCGATTCTAAAAGCCTAGGGACCATATGCAAAGTCACCACCTCTCTAAGTTTATGAAAGTAACACAAAGCAAACAATTTTGAGCCTCCGCCAATTCAATTAAATACAACTCTTTTCAGCTTAACGTTGCCCATTAGTATTTCATTTCTCATGAATATTTATCTTTTTTTTTTCTTTTTCTTTTTTTTTCCCTTTTACACACACCACATGGGCACTTGAGCCCATGACCTCATTGTTGAAATGCATTTTATCTATCGCTGAGCCATGAGTAGGGAGCTCTCATGAACATTCATCTTAACTTAACATCCAACACCATATTGCAACAAGTCTGGATCAATTAATATAGTTTAGTTTAGTTTAGTTTCCACTTCTATCCAGTGCGACAAGCAAGTAGATTTAGTTTAGATAAATATCTACGACCCCATTGATGGATCCTCTCCAAATCCCAAAGTACTTACTGATTTCTCGGTCATATCCTAGTAACCAAAACCATGATTATCTCACGACTGTTTAGGTATTTTTCACAACTGTCTCACAAATACCCAGGTCTAGAAGATCATCTAGTCCATAGCTAACTCGCCCACTCAAACCATCGTCGATAACTTTTCTTGCTTTAATTACTTTTATATGCTGATTGTGTCAATCATAATTACATTCATATTAATAAGATCAGCATTCAACCTTTAAATTCATGTCTTACTTTTCTTACAGCTATTTTTGTAGGCAAATGTGATCAAGTTATCACTGTTGGGATAAAAGTCATTGTTTTTAAAGAAAAAAGAATGCATTTTTCAATTGGTGATTGAGTAGTCAAGTTAATTTTCATAGATCTAGTCCTAATCCTGACTATTTTGATGCCTAAGGTTACAAGATGTTCTAGCTCAAATCGAGTCAAATATGACTTTGGCATCATGCCCATCATATACACACTCGGGTACTGAAAAGTTTAGGGTGTCACATAGAAACAAATGTAACTAATTACTCTTGATCATTTTGGATGTGCACATGAAAACTAATTTCTAAGAACCCAATCATGACAAAAATTCAGACAAAGCTTTGTTGGACAAATTAAACAACATAGGGACTAAGTCATAAGATCCATCGTCATTGGGTCCACAACATTTCGTTTGATAATCCACCTGCTTGATCGCACAAAGTGAACTATCTAATTTCAAATCCAACTATTAGATTTCATCCATACAACCTTTAGGACACCTTGGACCGTTGATGAACAACTTTGAAACAATCCAGCCATTGGATTTCGAAATCGACCGTCAAATTTAAAGATCAACCGTTCAATCAAAATTTGGGACCATCAAATCAATTGATCGATCATCAAAGTCATCGGTTATGGGCTAGAGGATACCTTAATCGTTGATCACCCTACAATTTGGATCCTAAGTTGGTCCATGAGTGCACTAATAGCTTTCGTGTGCACCAGTGCACGTGCACACGCACGACACCCGAACAAGAAGGTAGAGATTCCAGCTTCCCTCCGCGGGAATCAGGTTTGAAAATGAACTTGAATCCTTCGTTTGGTTTTAGCTGCGATTCCCACTCGATCAAATCATTATCAAGTCGGGTCCACCTTTTAATGATCCAAACCGTCCACGTTCCAGAGCCCGATCATTCGATCAAGACAAGGTAGTTTGCACGCGTAGGTGTGTGCGTGCACAAAGACTTGAGCTAGATTATCCAGCGCGCAAACTCGATTCAAAATCGAAATTTTTTTATTCCCATTCGATCCGGATTGCTAGCAATCTAAGAGAGTCTCCCGTTCTGACCAGACGCTGGACTACAAACCCGTAGACGCTGAACCCCTTATATTCACAATGGGCTGAACATAGTTTACTCAGAACGCGAATAGCTGAGTAATGTGTCAGTACGCCAACCGTGTGTGAAAAAGAACACAGAAGAGAGAAGCATATGATAATGGTCGTATATTGCATGTTCTTTGCTTAAATAAACAAATGTTTTTTTTTTTTTTGTTGTACAGCTCACTTGACGACAATCATTTGCATCACTTGTTTGTTGACGTGACATATACATATATTGCCAAACAAGAGGCCACCGACAAGGGGCGCGGATCAGCTAATCCCACTGTGACCAGCATAAGGGGTGGTTTCAAATCCCTGTGGGCCCCATCATGATGTATGTCCTTTATCCACTCCGTCCATCCATTTTTCCACCTTATTTTAAGGCATGACCGCAGAAAATAGGTATAGATTCAAATCTCAGGTGGACCACACCGCAGGAAAACAGTGGGGATTGACGCTTACTGTTGAAAACTTTTTGAGGGCCACAAAAGTTTGGTATCAAGCTGATATTTATTTTTTTCCCCTTCATATAGGTCTATGTGACCTTATTAAGAGGTTGGATGGCAAACAAACATTATAGTGGGCCCTAGGAAGATTTTAGAGTGGACGTTCAATATCCACTGTTTTCCTGTGGTGTGGTCCACCTGAGATTTGGATCTGTCTCGTTTTTGGGTTCATGCCTTAAAATAAGGTGAAAAAATGGATGGACGGCGTGGATAAAACACATACATCATGGTGGGGTCCACGGAGATTTGAAACCACCTCTTATTGGGAATACCTGATCCGCGCCCACTGACAAGAGATCAATTTCCTTGGTTTTTGCAATTGAAGCCAACAGAGGAAAGATGAATTAAATGCTTCTGATAACCTCTGGCATTACTTGTAAATAATAATCATTGCGTTTTTACAACCAATTACCAAGGTAATTGGAAAGTCAAATAGACCCTAATAGTGTGGGTGCGTTGCGCAGCTAACCGGATGGGTGCGTTGCATCACTGCTGCAGAGCTTGTGGAGGAAGTTCCTGCTCTCGGAACCAAGGTGGGGCCCACAGTGATTTTTTTGATAAATCCACACCGTCCATACGTTTTGGGAGATCATTTGAGGATATGAAAACAAAAACGAACCGGATCCAAGACTCAAGTGGGCCGAACTAAAGGAAAAGGTGGGTAGGTAAATTACTACCGTTGAAACCTCCCTGGGGTCTACAGTGATGTTTATATGACATCCATACCTTTCATAACGTCACTACTACTGGGATGAACTGGAAACACAAATATTATCCTGATTCGAAACTCCTGTGGCTCCACAAATATTTCAACTGTGGAAGTTTAATCCTCACGTTTTCGGCCCAGTTGAGTCTTGGATCCGGTTCATTTTTATTTTCATGTCCTCAAATGAGCTCCCAAAACGGATGGACGGGGTGGATTTATCAAAAACATCACCGTAAGCCCCACCTTGTTTACCAGTGCAGGAACTTTCTGCGCAAGGCTTTCGCAGGAAATCCGCTCGCGCTTGCAGACGTTGTACAACAGCCCTTGAAACTCACATGCCACGTTTCAGAACGCAACAGAAGACATCAAGGGGGTTCTTTTTCCCATGCTCAACAGCTGAAGATGCACATGTCCCTATATTGCTCCCAAAGGGGAAGCGGATTAGCTGCTGCACCGCACACCAGCGAGCTCGACGTCACCAATTTCTGTGGACCCCACCATGAGGTTTGTGGTATATCCAAGCCGTCCGTCCATTTTTGTGACACCGTTATAAGGGTTTAACCCAAAAATAGGACAGATGTAATGATCAAGTTGACCACACTGTAGAATGCAGTGGGAGATTGAACGTTGACCATTGAAACCTTCTTGATGGTCACAGAAGTTTTGGATCAATCTGATATTTGTTTTAACCCTTCATCCAGGTGTATGTGACCTTATGAACAGTTTGGATGGCAAATAAACATCATGGTGGGCCCTAGGAATGTTTTAACGGTGAAAATATTGTCTCCACTTCCTTTTGTGATGTGGTCCACTTGACATTTGGATATATCTCATTTTTTGGATCATGTCCTAAAATGATCTTGCAAACTGGATGGACAGTGTAGATATGTTAAATACATCATTTTGGGTCTCATATGATCTTGATTTTCTTTGACCATCGATATGAACACGGAGCTCGAGGATTGACAAAGTTGTCTCCAGGCGACACGTACTCACACCAGCAAATTAGCTGGTGTAAGGTACACCAGGCAATCCGCTTGAACCTCACCAAGAGGTATGTGTTATATCCAAACTTTCTATTCATATTGTGAGATGGTTGTAAGGATTTATACCAAAACCAAGATGGATACAAAGCTCAAGTGGACCACATTGCAGAAAGCAATGGAGATTAAACATCTACCATTGAAGCATTCTTGGGGTCATAGAAGTTTTAGATCAATCTTATATTTGTTCTTACCCTTCATCCAGGTTAGTGTGACCTCATGAATAGTTTAGATGGCAAATAAGCATCATGGTTGGCTCTAAGAAGGTTTTAACGGTGATAATTATTGCCCCGCTGCCTTTTTTTTGGTGTGGTCCATTTGAGCTTCATATATGACTATTTTTTGGATCATGCGCCAAAATGATCTCGCCAAATGGATGGACCGTGTACATATATTAAATGTATTATTGTGGGACCCATAGAACCTTCATCTTCTTTAGACCGTTCACACGTTTACGGTGCTCTCGAGGACTTACGCACTCGTTTGCAAACTCCACGTGCCTACACCAACAACTCGCTCGTGTAGGTAGCCAATCCGCTTCCCCAAAGGGCAAGGTAGTCGTAGATGAACGCAGATTGCGTCCAAACCGAGTTGTGGAGGGGTCCACCGTGATGTATCTGTTTATCCACTCCGTCCATTCCCCGTTAAAGATCAGTCCGACCACATGAGACCAAGAATGAGGCAGATCCAATGCTGAGGTAGGCCACACAAGAATACTGAGATCGGTTGCATTAAATGCAAGGGTCATCTCTGGTGTGGCTGACCTGAGCGTTGGATCTGCCTCATTTTTGGCCACATGCTTTAAAATGATCTTAAAACGTAATGGACGGAGTAGATAAGAAGATACATCACTGTGGGCCCCTCCACAGCTCGGTTTGGACGCAATCCGCGTCCGTCGTGGATCTGAGTAAGCCACTTGCTGCTATCACACATGAGCTGCTGTCATAGATGAGCTTCGTACCCTTAAATCACTGAGAGGGCAGTTACAGGACAGCTTAGCCTGTCAGGCGGGGGAGCGGATGGTGTTCCAAAAACGGACAAAAATATCACGTGGACCGTACTTCAAGCCACGTGACTTGCCATTAAAATTTTCAGAAGGACCACCGAAAGTTTTTATTTTTTAATATTTATTTGCAATCTAACTTGTTGGTAATGTGAAGAGATCTGATAAAAGAAAAATACGAAGATAAGCTTGTCCAAAACTTATGTGTCCATAAAAAGATTTTATTGTCCACTCATTACTAATTTTTAAGGTATGGTCCACGTGAGATTTAGATCTTCTTAAGGTTTAGAATTGCATCAAAAAATAAGATGAAAAAACATATGGAATATATGAAGGTGGGCCTCACATGGTTAGGGTTTCGATTCAATTAGCTGTAACCAGCGACTCCACTCCCTAAGGCAGATTGTACTGTAGTGCCTGTCACTAACGACGTGAAGTGATAGATTTGATTAAGCCACAGTGCTGGATATGGGGAGCGGATTAGCTATTACAGGGTAACAGCTTAGCGGGTGTTACCCTTATCGTGTGGGCCCACCTTAATGAATTTTCTGTCTATCGATGCCTACCAACATAAAATGTATCACAGTTGGTGAATTCCAGACCATCCATTAGTGGGCCCTAACCAATGTTACATAGTCAAGGGATAACAGTCCATTTGATGGACATCAGGCATCTTATAACTGGAGTAGATATGGACAGATGCTGAGGACAGTTTGGTGGCGTGTATGAGATCCAGGCCGATAGTTATGCGGATGCAAAAGACAGATTGATAAGATGTGTGGTGCGCACATGCCAACATGACGAACATGTATGAATTCCGGGCTGATCATTTGGTGGGGTGGACGGTAAGCATGCTGCAACTTGTCAATCAGACCAATCCAGTATCATACAGTCCACCCTAGTAGGAGTAAAAGAAGGATTGTAGGATTCTTCTGTCTAGTAAATACGCTGTTTGACGATAACACCCAAAAAATCTCATGGAATATCACAACCCTTTAATTCATGGACTATTTTCTTCTGAACATAGACCATCTTCAACTACCATTTCGTGGGCCAACCATAAAGTGCATCATTTCACGTTGGCCTGCGTCAGCTGAGCCTTTCTTCATATCAGCATTTTAGATCACGGTACGGTGGCCGGGCATGCACAACCGTGGTCCACTTGACACATCCTCCTTATCTCGCTCATGTGTGCCTCATTGGCCATGTGCTGCTTTCATGGGTTTTTCACATTGGGCACCATCGTGTGGCCCACTAAATGCCCAGCCACCTTACGTTAGGGTCACTTTAGTATTGTGTCTGGCCTGCTAGCCCAGCTGGAATACGGCCAGGCATTTCAACATGAGGTCTCAGGTTCGAGTGCTAAGGAGACGCACTAACCCCACAGTGGGTTGGTGCATCGTGTGGCTATCCGTCTGGCCGTCTGGGCGTATTGCACAACAGAGTGGGTGCATTGCATGACTTAAAAAGGGGTCACTTTCCTATTAGAGACGCAGATGCTGACACATCAAAGGATGTTCATGTAAAATCTGAGCCGCTCACCATGTGGTCCACATTTAGTATGTGTTTTTTGTCCAAAATCAGGATGGTCCAATACCTATACTAGTGTGGACCTATCATTAGTTTTTTTTTTTTTGTTCTGATTATTGATTTCGGCAGTTCCTCTCTTTTGCTTGTATTTTTCATATGTATTTTTTTCTTTAATTTCTCTTCATTGACTATAATAGATATTTTTATAGTCCAATAGATTAGTGAAAGAAAAACGTCAATGATCCTAGCATACCATAGAGTCAAGACATATAATTTGGCCTACCTGCTGAATGACTGGGATTCTGCATGAACTCACCACATTAGGATGCCCACATGCTCATGCAGACGCGACTTCTACTGGTTAATTAACTCAAAGGAAGAGAATTTATATGTATCTTAAAACACATGAAAAGGCATTATAGAGTTGAAGAAAATAGAAAAATGACTGAGCAAAGAGCAGCCTGCCATGTTTCCATAGCCAAAAAACTTGAGGCCCTTTGGGAAGCAACTTGCAAGAAGTTATTTCCATGAAAGGAATTTTCCTGCAACTTTCGCATTGACAAAATCAGTTGCCTCCAAGTAAACCAAATCAATTGATTTTGGGTCAGCGGGCTTTTTAAGGCCTATTTAAATTTATTGCGTAATTAATTAGATGCTGTTTGTAAAATTACATCCAAACACAATGCCAATTGGGGTTTTACTCAAAATGGCATTTAGGCTTCAAATGCTCCTCTTGAGGGTGCGACCCAAATAGACCCTGGCGTCCATCTATTGAACATTTTATTTGATGGTCTAGGAAGACATTGATCATACATAGAGACCAGGACATTATACAAATTACAGACGATGTAAAGGGATACAATCCAAGAATAGGACTGAGAACTTACTATTGCCATCCCACCAAATTTGGCTAGTGTGCAAGTTACTTAGGAGTCCATCTTGGCAGCCTAGAACGTTTGTCCATGTTGAGCCCACCTTGGATGTGGGCCATTCATCATTATAGGCCAACCATTTATGTGGACTGTTTGTCCATTATGTGGGGCCAACCTTGATGTGGACCGTCAATTATGTGGGGGCCCACTTGATGTAGGTTACCCATCATGCAGGGCTATAAAAAAATTACGCTGAATAGATGACCGTAACAATCACAAATATCATCTCCAGATGAATTTAGAATAGTGAAAAGAAAATTTTCAATCATAGAATATTAGGCTTGGGCCTGCAGTTCTAGGTCCATGCCATCTTTGGGCTGGGTTTGGGCCTTGTGTCTCAAGTGTTGGTCTAGGCCCGGACCTAGCATCGCCCAGCACAAACCTAGCCCATTGCCACCCGTGGTCGTGAGAGAGCATTCACGATACATCCATGCATGTGGGCACATCAGCCAAATTGTGCTTTTATTCAAAACTGTTCACTGATATTTTCTCTTTTTCAGACTCAGATCATTGCCAAGCAATAAGAGAACTTTGACAATGTAAAACAATTCTCGAATAAATACTAAGTAGTTCATGAGAACATATGCATCCGTTGCAGATTTCTATAGTGTGGAAACTCATCTGAGGTACGCACGGCAGACATGGTCCATTCTGAGGAAATCATGTGCACCAATGTGGTAATTGGATCAGAGCCCTCAAATCATATTGACGGGATAATCTTGTCCATCAGGTTTCAATCGTCCGTTTGATGCAAAGCTGATAGTGTTGGGCTTGGATGCCTCAAACCTTCTTGTATGAAGACCACCGACCGGCGGGCCGGCCGGTCGGTCACGATGGAGATGAAGACAACAAGTTTCTGGAGCTTTTTTGGGCCATCCGACCGGTCGGCCGATTGGCCGGTGGAGGGGTCCGACCGGTCGGGCAGTTTCCTTTTTGGACTTGGTTTCTTGCGCAGTTTTGCGCAAAGAGTTTCTAATTCCGGTTTTCTCCTATTTAAGGAGATGTAATTTGAGATTAGGGTTGCCGCCTGTGGCCGCCAATGGGCCAAGGGATTGAGAGGGTTCTAGGGTAAGAGAAAGAGCTAGGGAGGAAGCTTGGAGTTCTCTGAGATGAGGGAAAGGGCTGTGTTTGTCCTTCTCATGTGAGAATTAGCTTTGGGTAGCTTGGGATTTCTCTTGTGGGCTGTGATCCAGGGTATTTCTTCTGTAATCTCTTGTAACTTCTGATTCATAGTGGATTGGTGTTGCTTTGTGCCGTGATTTTTTACCCGTGAGGGGTTTTTCCACGTAAAAATCAGATTGCCTTCTTGTGTGTGATGATTTGCTTGTTGATTGCCATTGTGGTGTGTTCCTCGCCTGCTTTGATTGCTTCCGCTTGCGGGGCTCCTAACCCCAACAGATAGGACGGTTAGAATTGCTTGATCACTGTTATTTACAATATACACTATCCACAACGGACCACGATGTCCACCATATGGATCATCGTGAATGTATTCCAAGCATACTAGGTATACGTTGGCACAACTTAAGAAGAAGTATTCCAAGTGTAGTAGGTATCGGTTGCCACAACTTAAGAAGAAGAAGAAGAAGCAACTCCATGGCCATGGTCTATCTAATGAATTGAGGATTTGTGAGAAGACCCAATTTCGACGCCATTATTTTTGCACGGTTCTTTAGCTTTTCCTCTGTGACAACTCCTTTCTTCTTAACCTGTGCATATCCAACATTAATACAGAAAAACAAAAACCCTCAAATTGACTTAGGGCCTGTTTGTTAAATCTGAAGTTTAAAGCCAGAATTTGAAGTCTGAATCTAAAGTCCGAATCTGAAGTCAGAAACTAGATATCGGATCTACAAGAACTTGTTTGTTAATTAACGTATGAAATATGTGAAATATGTTAATTTGACATATTTGCCTGTCTCCATACTCATGATTGAATCACTACCATTAAAAACTTCATGGATTTCACTAGAATGTTTATTTGCCATACAACATGTTAATTCACACAAATATGTTCTTAATCCAAAGCTTTTGTGGCCCACAAGAAATTTTTAATGTCCATTTACCACTGTTTCTGTACTATAGTCCATAGATTTGGATCTGCCTCATTTTTTAGATCATACCCAGGAATGAGCTTTCAATATAGATGGACAGCATGAATGAAGGGAAATCTGTTGGAGCCCGAGGGAAGCGGACTTGGTAGTGTGCACACGCCACCAACCTCAGTTTCATGTCGACGTCACCAAATTCAATGGGCCCCACCATGATGTATGTGTTATATCTAAACAGTACGTTCATTTGGTGAGAATGTTTTAAGGACTGGCCCAAAAAAATGAGACGAATCCCAAGCTCAAGTAGACCACACTTCAAAATGCAATGGGGACTTTATCATTGAAAAATAAATGAACTGTGTGGATATAACACATACATCATGGTGGGACCACAAAACTTGGTGATGTTAACACGAAGGTGGCGTGTGCACACCACTTAGTCCACTTCCTACGAACACCAAATTTCTTGCTGAAGCCTTTCCCAAAAGTTACTGCACTGGATGCTAGGTGGGACCCATCGTGATGTTTGTGAGAAATCCATTCTGTCCATTCATTTTTACAGATCATTTTAGGACATGAGACCAAACATCAGTGGATTCAAAACTCAAAGCAAACACATGAGAGGGAAAACTAGAGAAAGAGTTTCCTACCATTGAAGCCTTCCTAGCCACACCTTGATATTTATATGCCATCCAAACCATTTATAAGGTCATTCCCACTGGGATAAAGTATATAAAATGAAAAAACTCAGACTAATACCAAACTATTTTGGCAATACAAATGTTTCAACGGTGGTCAATGAATTCTCACTGTTTCCTCTTGTGCGGCCCACTTGAGTTTTGGATCCACCTCATTTTTAGTAGCATGTCCTAAATTAAGCTTGCAAAACTGATGGGTAGGGTGGATTTCTCACAAACATCACAGTGGGACCCACCTTACTTCCCAGTGAAGGAACTTCCACGACTGAGTACTACCCTCACTAGGATCTAGTTGGAGATGGAAGGTCCACTTAATGGTTCTGTGAAGCCGATGGTGATATATATGTTTTATCGACACCATTCATCAATTTTCCCATGTCATTTCAGGGAACAAGAAAAAACAAAAGGCAGATTTAAGGTTTAAGTGGGCCACACTACATGAAACAATGGGAATTGGGTACCCTACCATTAAAAACTTCTTAGGGCCACAGAAGGCTCTGGACAAGCTGATATTTATGTTTTCCCTTCATTCAGGTTTGTGTGACGTCAGAGGTTAGATGCCAAATCAACTTTACATACCCTAGGAAGGTTTTAATGGTAGCGTTCAATTCTTGTTGCTTTGTGTAGTGTGATTGGCTTGAGGTTTGGATGTGCCTCATTTTTTGGGCTCATGCTCTAGAATGATCAGCAAAAGTTGATGGACGGTGTGGATCTAACAAAATCATGGTAGGCTTAGAGAAGTTCCATACGTTAAAATTTGGTTATGTATTAAGCAAAAAGATAATCTCTTCGCATATAGGGGCAATTTTAGATTTTTGAAAAAAGAGTTAGTGGAGCGTATTCTGAATTCATCATTAAGTGAGACTTCCTTCACCAAAAATAAGGTCGATTTTGATATTCTGTGATTCCTTTCAATGTTAACAAACATGCCCTTTGTGTATAAATGGAGAAATGCTAAGTGCACTCACCTCACATGTTAAAATGATGTATGTCAGTGAGAGATCAGAGCTGTTCACCAGGCAATTCCAGTACATGCCATGTTTTGAGATCAGTGATGGGATTTTCCTCCTCAGTCAAGAGGAGAGATGGTGCACCCTGGTGTCGTCGGGCGCCCGAACCAAATTCTGGTCGGGCGAACGAAATTCACTCAGATGTAGGCTTTTAGTCGCTGGACTGTTTTTACAACAGTCGAGCGCCCGAAATTGGACAGTTTCTCTCAAAAAGGCCGCTGGACAATTTTTGGGTTGGGCGGGCGCCCGATGGCCCTTTTGACCAAGCGCCTAACCCGATGCGGACTGCTTATACGCAGTTTCTTATTTGGGTTCTAATTCCTCCGATTTTCTATTTAAGAGCTAAATTGTGATTATGGTATCCCATTAAGGTGTTTTCACGTCTAAGGTGAGAGAGAGAGAGAGAGAGAAAAAGAAGAAGAGAGAAAGAGAAAAGAAAGAGAGAGGAAGCTTGTAGAATGGAGAAGTTGCTTGAAGATAAGTTCTTCTGTGCAACCGTCGTCTCAGTGCTTGTACGTCCTCATGATCGGTGAGATCCTCCTATTTTTATAAGTTTTCTTGTTGTTTATCCATCCCTACGTGGGTGAAGAAGGTTTGATCCAAGCGGTGTGTGCTTGTGATCGTTGTAAACAATTCTCTGAGATAGTGGATTGTTGTTCTAGGACTAGGTCCCGTGGTTTTTACCTCTTTCGAGGGTTTTCCACGTAAACACTCCTTGTGTCTTGTGATTGATGTTTTATTCTTGATTATTGCATTATCATAGTCCATAATTCTAGTGTATTGGGGGGCGAGATCGTAAGGCTTGTGTGAAACGCACCCAACAAAGTGGTATTAGAGAGTTTAGGTTGATTGAACGAAGTGGGATCAGTTCTAAATTATGGAAGGTGGCTCATCATGGATGATCAGCCTCAATGGTTATAACTGGACCATATGGAAGGTTAAGATGGAGGACTTGCTCTATTGTAAGGACCTATATGCTTTGATCTTACGCATATCAGTGAAGATCAAGGATATGCCTGATGATGATTGGAAGAAGTTGGACCGGAAGACAGTGGGGTTTATTAGACAATGGTTGGATGATTTCGTATTCCTACCATGTGTCTACGAAAACCTCAGCCGCTAGCCTATGGCAGAAATTGGAAGGGCTGTATGAGAGGAAGATAGTCGACAATAAGATATTCCTGACTAAGACGACTTGTGAATCTCAAGTTCAAAGATGGTGGTTCTATGGCTAAACACATAATGAGGTCAGCAACATAGTGAACCAGCTCTCTGCCATGAAGATGGTCTTGGATGATGAACTTCAGGCTTTGCTACTGCTTAGCTCATTGCCTGACAGTTGGGAGACATTTGTGGTGTCTTTGAGTAACTCCGTGCTAGATGGAAAGGTATCCATGGAATAGGTAACAAGCTGTCTGTTCAAAGAGAAGACAAGGAGAAAGTCTCCTAGGGCCTGCTCAACAAGAGGCCCTTATGACACAAGATCAGGGGAGAGGACAGAACAGAAAGGGCAGAAAGGCTCGAGATAAATCAAGAGGTAAGTCGGTTACCATGAAAGATGTTGAATACTGGAATTGTGGCAAGAAGGGCCACTATAAACATGAATGTCACAAGAAGAAGGGTGACAAGAAGGGTAAAGGAAAGGAGAAGGAAGATGAATCAGATTCTATTGCGGTCGCCTCAGATGGTGACGTTATTGTTATTCTTTCGGCAGATCACGATGTTTGTCTCATGGCTTCGAGTTAGGACACCGACTGAGTGATTGATTCGGGAGCCTCGTTTCATGCGACTCCACTGTAGGGATTTCTGCACAAGCTACAAGTCAGGTGACTATGGAACAGTGAAGATGGAAAATTCTGGTATTTCAAAGATCGTAGGGGTCAGTGATATTTGTGTGAAGACCGATGTGGGCTGCACATTGATTCTTAGGGATGTGAGACACATTCCAGACCTTCGCCTTAACTTGATGTCGACGGGAAGGTTGGATGATGATAGGCTATGAAAGCCAGTTTGTTGGTGGGCGTTGGAAGCTCATCAAAGGTTCGTTGATTACTGCTAGAGGGAAGATGTGTTGCACCCTTTATAAGGCTATTATCAGTGTGTGTAAGGGTGGGTTGCACACAGCTGAAGATTCAGCTACCGACATGTGGCATAGGCGTCTTGGCCACATAAGTGAAAAAGGGCTCCAGTTACTAGCAAAGAAGCGGCTCCTTCCAGAATATCAAGAAATTCGGTAGAATCGGCATTAGTTCAGACCACAGGAGGTCCGGCAGCACACGTAATTCGCGTCCTTCCCAACGTGCGGTGAAAAGAGGAAGAAAAACAAAAAGAAAAGCAAGGTCAGAAGCAAAAGAGAAAGTAAACTTTCTGGTTGGGTTTTATCAGCTGACAAGTGTGTTTTTCTTTAGTTTTGTACAGTCATGATAAGTTAGTTGGGGAAGAAAGCCTCTAGAAGAGAATAACACGTTTTGCTCCAACATTGATTGCTTGGTAAATCAGCACACTAAGTAAACTCTGTGGGGCCACCATGATGAATGTGTCTTATCTACACTATACATCAGTTTTCCAGCTCATTTAGCGCATTAGCCTAAATTAAAGCGTATTCAAAGCTCAAGTCGAGCAGACCGCACTAAACATTAGGATAATGACCTCCACTACAGAAACCTTCCTAAGTTCACAATCATGTTTATTTGTCATCCAAGCTATTAATTAGACACTAGGTCCACTAGCATAAATACCAGCATTAATGAAGGGAAAATACAATTATTAGCTTGATTCAAAACTTCCGTTATGCTCCCAATAAGTTTTCAATGGTATGTGTTTAATTCCCACTAGTTTCTTGTGGTGTGAGCTAATTGAGCTTTGGATATGCTTTAATTTAGGTTTCATGCCTTAGAATGATCCGAAAAGCTCAAAATAAAATTAAAAATAAAATAAAATAGATGGAGTGGAAAAGACACATAACCCAAGATTTTACTCAGCGCGGCGCTGAGTTATTCCGTACCCAATCCACGTCCATCTTGCTTTCATTGTAGCCCCCACCCCCCATAAAGTAACTGTAGTCGAAAGCAATGTGGAGCTCACAGAGATCCTTGTGAAAAATCCACTCTGTCCATCAGTTTTCAACACCACAATAAGATAGAAACATAATATTGAGGAAGACCTAAAATTCCTGTGGGCCACACTACACATACAGAGGGTATTGAATGCCCATCATTGAAAACTTTGTGGGGCCGGATAATTTTTGTATAAGGATGATACTTGTGCCCACAATTTATTTAAGCGATAATAACCCTATGAACGATTTGGATAGGATATAAATAATATGCTTTAGGAAGGCTTGAACGGTGGAAGTTTTCGCTCCCACTATTTCTTGTGGTGTCGCCCACATGAGTTTTGACGTTTGAACATGCATGATTATTAGAATCTTGTCGTAATGTGGTCCTTCAAAACTGATGAATAGAGTAGATTTTTCACGGAAATCTCCGTGGGCCCTAGACAGCTTCCAGGAACTTCCTGTGCCGGGGCACAGACAATGCTAGTCCCAATTTCTGGGTATGTACATCCATCACTGGCTCTGTCCATGTCGGACTGTTGGTGTGCTGATGTGGATGGCCACTATGACCATGTAGTCTATGTTGGTATGGACGGGACTGCCGGTCTGCATGTGCTGATGTGAATGGCCTCTATGAATCACGTGGGAATGGATTAGGCGAGGTCCCATCCTCCCCAACGGATGCGGTTTGTGTACCTATCCCTGCCTCTCTCAACAGTGATGTATGAGTTTTATTCACATTATCCGTTTATTTTTCCATGTCATTAGGATCAAGCCATGCGATGCAACCTGCTTCCTTGGGTACTTAAGGCTACCACAGCATCCTGGTTAGAAAGCTATAAGCGCAAGAGAGGTAGGAGCAGCACCAAGTGATCTTCGATCCGGATCCCGTTGGAGTCCCGCTAGTTGCTGTGCTAGTATCCATCCCTTACATAGTCCCAGCAACAACCATAGGTTATAAGGTCGAAAATTAGGCATATCCAATCAATAAGACCTCCCAATGGGGATTAAACACCTACCATGTGAAAATCTTCCTTAGGGCAATGAAATTTTGGATTAAGTTGATATTTGTGTCTTCTCTTCATCCACGTCGGTGTAACCTTAGGAATAAGTTGAATGACGTCCATATAACGTTATGAACAAGTTGAATGACAGATAAATATTAAGGTGGTCCCTAAGAGGGACCCTAAAAGGGTTTCAATAGTGGACATCACTAGCACCCCTCCTTCCTGTGGTGTGGTCCACTTGAGCCTTTGATCCGCCTCATTTTGGGTAGGAATATGGAGGTGTAGCTTTCCATAATGTGTGTAAATGACTTTAGGCCGTGAGATCCAGACCGTCCACAATATAGAACACTCCTTTTCTATCAAAAAAAAAAAAAAAAATGGCCGATTCAAAACTCGGGTGGGTCCCACCATAATGAACTGTATGATATTATACTTACGCCCCTAAATTTACATGGTATGTATCCGTTTGTTTTGGGCGGTGTGAAAATAACCTGACTTTTAAGGCAGAAGATCTAAACCATGCAGCCCACGTATTAGAAGGCTGAGATTTATACAAGTTTTCCATATTTTTTACCTATGCCTGCGAGTACACGTGTTAGAAGGCTGAGATTTTTTACCTAGCATCACGATGTACACTGTCTTTTAATTCTTAAAAGTAGTGCCTGTGTTTCTATAATCCAGACCGTTCTTCTGTTGAATCCGGCCATGGATGGAGTATGACCTGAATCAATTCCACATTGGACGTAAGAAGTGAATTTAGGACCTCTTTCAGTTGAATTTCGACCGTTTATGTATTTCTCTTCTTGAAACTTTATCCATCGTCCACAAATTTAAATGATAAGAATGCAATAGCAAGGGAGATTTCTGAAGCATGTTCCACCATAAATAGGTTTTTGCGTTGAATTAGAGTACATTTTTCCACCGGTTTGGATCAATTTCACATCAAAATAAAAAGGTACTTGGCTCATCAATGCTGAACGTTTAGCCCGTGAAGTGCATATTTATTTCTTTACTTATTAATTCTTTTCCTGCATGGCAGACATCGACTTGATCTTCTTTTACTGCATGGCAGACATGATCAACTTGATTTTGCCTGATTTCATTTTCATGATCATCTACCTTTTACCAATGGGAAATATATTCGGACTGGAGAGGGGAGAGGGTTTCAAGGGACGCAGATTGCGTTGTAACCCAACATGGACGCTAATTAGTAGTGAGGCCCTCACCATCATCAGCTATGTTGTCAGAGATGTACCAGGAACATACTCGGCCAAAACCCCTAAAAGGCTTGGCTCAAAGCATAGAGCTTGTCCAAACAAATCTCTCTATATTACAGCATCAGCTGCATCACCGTTGAGGGCCTCAATGACTAATCTGCATTCCTAACATCATGTATTTTGATAATGTTGAACGTAACTAGATTTGATTAGGCCAGCTGTTGTCAACAAGTCCATAGAAAACATTTTTAATAATTGTTAAATTCAGTAAATAGTTAAAGGGGCCAATCTTTGACAGCCGCATGTGCCCAAAATCTACAACCGATTTAAACAGGGCACCAGCCTACTCACAACTTCCACAGCTTTCTAGATGCAATCATGCAATCTTGTCAACTCAGCTAATTAATATGGGAGTTGATATGCATGCATCCCACCTTCCTGGATTTAAAGAGCCCTGAAGAATCTGAATACGGTGCCATCACCATCAAGTGAGACTTAGCAAGGAATGCATATGCTTCAAAAATCAAGCCTATTTGATGATCCAATCAATTACTTTTTTTTTTTTTTTTCCTTCTTGTAATTCATATTATCCCAACGGATATTTGATGTACATATATCAGAAGAAAAGGATTGTGTGTGTTATTGTTTGGACATTAACCATCTATATTAAGGAAGTGGATTGCCTATAACCCGGTCACAGAAATATACCTTTGCCTGGGGCTATGTAGAGGCCATGGAGATGTTCATGACAAATCCACTCTATCCATCTGTTTTGAAAGACCACCATAAGACATGACTCGAAAGATCAGCCAGATCCAAAACTCGGTGGATCCCGAATGAAACAGTGGGAACAGAAATGTTGAAACCTTACTGGAACTAATGATGATGTTTTTATGCCACCCAAACCGTTTGTAGGGTTATTACCACTCACATAAACTGTATGAAAAAATATCATCCTGATATAAAACTTCTGTCACCCCGGCGTTCAATCCCCACTGTTTCATGTGGTATGGTCCACATGAGCTTTGGATCTGCCTGATTTTTAGATTCCTCTCCTGTTGGGGTCTTGCAAAACATATGGACGGAGTGGATTTGTCACAGAAATCCCTGTAGGCCCCACACAGTCCTGGCATACGAATTTCTCTATGCCCGGGTCACAGGCAATCCGCTTCCTATGCCTTTTTGCCATGTGTTGATTGAATGTGAACGGTTGCCCCCAACTTCTTTCTGTTGGAAGTGGTGTTTAGAAAACTATTTAGAAAATTAAAATTAAAATAAAAAACAAAGAAAACTTATCGTTTTGAAGAAGTTAAACTATTTAGAAAATTAAAATTAAAATAAAAAATAAAGAAAACTTATCGTTTTGAAGAAGTTGAGTCGTGATTTGAAATCACTTGGCTTGAAATCGAATTTGCCCTCCTTGGACCGCGTCGTAAGTACAACAGGATTTTCTGGGCAATCGACCTCCAAGATACAACGACTATCACCCAGTCCCAGCGGTGCACTCACTGTACACGTGCTCGAACCATTTGTAGTCTTAACCCGAAAGACAAGACAAGACACTTAAACAATTTTTAAAGTAATTTTTCATTCTTTTAAAAGTAGATAAAGAAAGTCTATTTATAGACTTTGAGTGGACACCTTTAAGGGTGTAGAGACACCCTTTCATAAAGGGTTGTGACAATTGGTTTTAAACCCAATTGGTGTGTCCCCTAGGATTGAAAAAATACAACATTTCAAAACAAAAAGTGAAGGAATGCAACCCTTCAAACTTACATGAAAAGACACATCTGCCCATGCACGCTTGCATGCACACGTAGCCATGGACATGGCCCGGCTCAGCGGAAAAGTTTGAAACACTAATTTATTTTTAAATTCACTTAAAAATACAACAATCCCTCACATGTTTCAAAATTTAAGACAATTCGAGTTAAGATAGAATAGTTGTGTAATAGTGCCGATGTCTATCCGACTTTAATCGACATTTAGAGTAAGCAAGACAGGTTTACAGGAATCAGGTAACTATCGGTCTTTAACCTGACCCTTGAAGCGTAAACGGCTATACATGCCACTCACACAACTTTTCTGCTACAACTGGTTCTGCGGTTTGGTGCCTTTTGGCCATGCACCTTTACCTGGATATTCATGAGTGCTCTAGAGAAACTGGCCTATATATTCTCATAAGAAGCGGCCACACTTCCACACTTCATATAGGTGAATTCCATTCAAGTGTACGCAGCAACTGGATACACACCACACGTGGTCATGGATTCATTAAGAGTTCAAAAACCCATCCTCCCTCACGTTGCTGCTTGCACTGCCTACACCATAGGAAGGGGCAAGTTCTCTGTAGTGCTTTCCAATCTCCTCGTATCTTGTTGTTTACCCATTGAACCTATCGCATGGGATTTCCACTTGTATAGGTTGGGTTGCCGAAACTGGTAGCTCATTCGGTTAGGCTAAGCCCCATTCCCTTAGATGTTTCCATGACTAATCCTTTAGATAGTCCTTTGGCCATAATATCAGCCAGATACCAACATTTCTTTTTCTTTGGAAAAAGAAGTTCATGACCCGTGGGTCTACTACCTCCATACGATATTGTTCCGTTAGACTTTTGCCCATTGCGAAAAAAATTTCACCTTCCGTAAGAGTCTAAGTCATGTCCCAGCTCCAATGTGGCTGATCATCCTTTCGGACTAGCTAATGATCATTGCCTTGGTAAGTTATTGATTCATCAATCAAGCTAATCAAACATAAGCCCTTCCTCAAGCAAATTCCTCCTATTAGCCAACAAATCTAGCCGAAGATCAAGGCCATCATCAACATGCTTCCACCTTGCAATAACCTCACAGAGTCAACATTTGTGACTCTACCATGCAACAGATATTTTGCTATTTTTATTGTTCATTACTTTTACGTTGGTAGTTGTTGTATCACTAGGCATGAATATAATCTTACCATTTTCTTGCCATTCAAACAACTGGCGGAAAAATCAGGTAGACACACTATATCTATAGTACAAAGAGCTTAGAATAATCTGTCATGCATATACATGAAAATTAAAACATAGTATAACTTTCATGTAATTGTATGCACCATACTTTAATGTCATCACATTGCATGATTAGAATTTCACTTAAATCCATGATCAAACATCTTGACCGACGATTTGTTCATCAAATAATGAGTCCCATATGTGCAGGAGTAAAAAACTATATGCATTTGCTGATAAGCAAGTTATCATAGTTCATCAATTGAATAATGCCTCACATGAATACCAATCCCAAATATCTAAACTAACCTTCATTGAAAAGAGCATATAGCTTGGAAATTTCATTGATCGAACAATCATTTCTTAAATTCATACCACTGACCAATTATTTTTTAAAACCATTCATTTTATCGCCCGCCACCCACCAATCGAATTCCCATCTCTCTCCTTCTTCTATTTCTTTCATCTATTAGTTGAAATTGGTATCACGTTTTCAGATCCATCACTATCCTTTCGGCTAGCCAATCACTTCTCGACTCTTAGTTCCTATCCCCGGCTAGGGACATTGAATCAGCTAGGAGATCTGTTTTCGGTTTCCATCCATAGGAGAGTGATGGATAAGGGGTGATAAGGATGAGGGAATCAACACAACAAATGAAGCGTCGACTATATATAGTTTTCTGGTCAGCAACATCGTCGATCATGAAACATCATCAATCATGACATCTTGGGCGTTTCTTTGAAGGAGCCTCATCCCCTCCCCCTTAATGAAATTGTAATATTCCATCAAACATCCCTAGTAGGAAAAGTCACAGGGAGATGTTTCAACAACATGTGCACTTCTGGCAACAAATATTAGACCAATAAAAACATGATCACAATTATTTTCAATTATATTAGTCTTGCTATCTCAAAAGATAGTACACCCCCACACTTTCAACATTTATAACTAAGAATGTGATTTTTCCAAATCTAGTTTCATAGATGCATGCCATGTGCACAAATTATGGGTGTCGGTGGATCAAGGAGTCATATGTGGCTAAATGTTACATGTTACAAAGGACCAATTATATGTTGTACATGTGATACATAAATACAAGATTCTAACCAATCAACTATCAGCCCTACATAGGATACTGTTATACATCAGTTTATAAAAGTATCCTCCATTTCAGTGGTTAGTATTGTTAAACTAGTGTGCACTTTGGGCTATGGTCTACTATTTTAATATCCACAAGATACTTTCATGTGTGCCATGTGAAAAGTGACAGAATTGGGTGATGCCTAAAATAACATATAGATATTTTACAGAAGTGTATAACTTGACCCATCAGTAGAATTGGAGTGTGTGGATGCATCTGTCCAAAACTCATACTAATTCAAATGTCAAGGTCTGTACAATACTACTAAACACAAACCACTTTTAAAAATAATGCCACTTTTTTATTTTTCAGTTGTACAGTTGTACATACAACCTATTTAATAAGGATTCAAGACTGATTTTTGGATGATGGCATTTAAAGAGTAGGCATCACAAATGGCTTAGATCTAACACGTGTGTGATAGAATGACACTGTCTGTGACATAAAGATGATATGCAGGTTAGTCTAAGTAAGCATGAAATTATACACTCGGATAGAGCCTGTGTACTTACAACCCCACTAGGAAGATGCCCAGGATCTTTCACACATGCACCGTACTGACACGTGAACCATAAAATCTCTCTCTCCATTCGGGAGTGTGCATTTCTTAACTAATCCACAAGAGAGATGATCCATGGCCCATGGGCAACATCACCCAATGTATGTTAGCATCAGCACAACATGAATTATGTTTCATTAAACAAGATGTGCACTACCCATGTGGTGGTTTATAAAAACAAACATGGATATATTATTCCAGAGGAATTCACTCCTTCTGCTCACCAAGAGATAAATCCTGAATAAAATTTTATAACGCATTTAGCAATGGATTTGGACTGTCTATCTGATGGACCCCACTAAATTGTCAGATTTGCAAAACAGAACCAACGATTCTAGCCATCCATTTAATAAACCTCTGCGCCCAATATACAATTTCAGCGAGAACCGGCACTGTTTTCTGATCCAACCGGCATATCATTATAAAGATGGAGCATCGCCTCCAGTAATCTAGATTTTTCATCTAATGGACTCTTACGGACTGGACAATAGAGAATAATCTCAACCATCGATTGGTAGACTTTTCCATTTTACGTGAACCGTTTCTTATTATATAGGCAACTGAGATCCAATCATGATGCTCTGACATCAAAGGACGCATTTGATAGATGTAACAGATATCAAGCATCAGGAATGCAGGTGGGGTATGCATAATTTCAACATTGACACAACTAAATGATAGACAAATTAGAATAATCTTGATGGTACAGAACCCACATGATGTAAGCAAAAAGGCAGTTTTTTTTTTTTGGGGGCTTTTTGGGGCTTGGTAGCCATTGGAACCCCCACACTCAAAACCATCCTCCATTCTTGCGACTTTTCAAATCCAGAATCTGGGTCAGGATTTACGCATAGAAACAACAACAACAACAACAAGCTTCCACTGTTGCCAACAGAACCATCATGCAAACAGCCATTTCCCGCTATCATAACTTCGAATGTTTCATCTTTTAATCAAGAGTTGCAATCGGTTTAGGTTATGCAATAAATGAAGAATTATATGTCACGGCTGGAATAAAATTGTTTTGGTTTTCAGACAAATAACATCCAAAATGCAACAACATTCCATAATTAAATGGAAAATTGCTGAAGATTGTACGGCTAAGATCATTCAATCTTGAAGATTTTCAGGGCACTGCCCATCCACGGTGTGGCCCATCGGAACAACAGTCCAGAACCATGAGTTATTTGAATATAATCAAAGACCAAATGAACACTTGAAATAGAGCTATTGCAAACGAACAAAAACGCCTAACTAATGCAATTCTATACAAAACACGGTACCCACTAAAAGGATGCTATATATATAACCATTCTAGAAGAAGAATCAATCCTTGGTAGTTTGGGTGGGTAATATATCATTCTACCATTTTCAGATTAGTCAAGAAATGTAATCCAGAGAACCCACAGCATTAACTGATATGGAGGGAATGGATGATATACAAGAAAACCAAATTGCAAGAATGCTAAGATGATGAAAACCACAATGACAAGGATGATGAATGGAATATAAGAAACATCCTATGGAAATTACCACTAAATAAACACTCACTAAATTTGCCATAAATAATTTTCCAAATAAATTTCGATTTCAAGATTGTTGGAAGTGGTGTTTAGAAAACTATTTAGAAAATTAAAATTAAAATAAAAAACAAAGAAAACTTATCGTTTTGAAGAAGTCGAGGCATGATTTGAAATCACTCGGCTTGAAATCGAATTTGCCCTCCTTGGACCGCGTCCCAAGTGCAACAGGATTTTCTGGGTAATCGACCTCCAGGATACAAGGACTATCACCCGGTCCCAGCGGTGCACTCACTGTACATGGGCTCGAACCATTTGTAGTCTTAACCCGAAAGACAAGACAAGACACTTAAACAATTTTTATAGTAATTTTCCATTCTTTTAAAAGTAGATAAAGAAAGTCTATTTATAGACTTTGAGTGGACACCCTTAAGGGTGTAGAGACACCCCTTCATAAAGGGTTGTGACAATTGGTTTTAAACCCAATTGGTGTGTCTCCAAGGATTGAAAAAATACAACCTTTCAAAACAAAAAGTGAAGGGATGCAACCCTTCAAACTTACATGAAAAGACACATCCGCCCATGCACGCTTGCATGCACCCGTAGCCATGGACATGGCCCGGCTCAGCGGAAAAGTTTGAAACACTAATTTATTTTTAAATTCACTTAAAAATACAACACTTTCCACCGGCCATCTTAAGGTAGGGCCCAACCATTTGATTGCGGACAATCTCATGTCTCACATGTTTGTTTTAATAATGAGGCGAGTATCTGTTGTGTGGTCGAACATCCGGAAAGTTTGTTTACACCATGCTATCTTTCCAGCTACCAAAAGCAAAGTCACGTGGGTATCTTATTTGATACGCAGGTGTAGGTCATCGAAAGTGTGGTCAGCCATTGCATGGGTTCCCTATATACTAATTGTCCTAATACGTACATGTCCCACGCGCTAACGTAGATGGCATTTAGCCCCAACCTTTTTATCAATCTACATTACCCGTGTCTTCCAAACCTCCACTATTTCTCTATTTTAAATAGCCCACAAATCGGCCGATGAGGATCATGCATCATAGCTGTGAATTTTGAGTTATACTTAAGGCTCTCAATGGGTCGGATCTGGATTGGATTCAGTTGGATCTAGCTCCAATTCCAGAAATCTGTAAACCAATTCGGATCCAAAAGGTGATATTCATATTCAATCCACTTATAAATAGCTAGATCCATTTCCGATCCAAAAATCCATATAGCCATTGGATTCGGGTTGAATTTAGGTCCAAATCCACCCCATCGCAAATCAAAAAAATATATAATATAATATATTTAATTTAGCAGCAAAATGATACAAATCCCATCGTTTACTACTGTTATGGTTGACCTGATATTGGCATATGTTTCAAATTTGGGATGTGGCCTAAAATAATTTGGAAAATCGGATGGCCAGCATGGATATAACATATACATCAAGGTGGGTCTCACCCTTGGGACCCTCATTCATGCTTAAAAAGGGCGTGCACGGTACACCTCTTGCTCATGGATCTGGGCAGTAGCGCCCTTTACGCTTACTGTTCCAACGATTCCCCCCCACCCCTCTTTTTAAATATTTAACCAAGTAGGGTCTAGATATGGATGATCCACTCTGTTCATTAACATAGTCAGCCCAAGAAGGGCTCAAAGAGAGCTATATTGGGTAGCTTTTGGTGGCATAAACATATCACAATGCGCCTAAAATGGTTTCAATGGTAGACACACAACTTCACTGTTCCTTGTTGTATGGTCCACCTAAGATCTAGATCTTCTCCAAATTTGGGCCCATGGCCTTAAATGATCTTTTAGGATGGATGGATAGTATGGATGTAATATATACATCATAATGGGCCCCATGAGTGGGCCCTAGGACTACTTTTCTCAAAAGGGTTCGGTAGAAGGCTTGAACCATGCAATAGTGAGGATTCGATCGGATCCCACTACTAGATCCATATTTGACCCGAATAGGATTCATATTTATTTTTGTGAATCCGAATCCAGTCCATTTAATTAATCGAATATATTTTAGGATCCAAATCCGCATTATACGAATTCACAGTGAATCAGATCTCGGATCTGACCCGCTCCATTGAGAGCCCTAGTTATACTACCTTTGGAAGCTAGATGGGGCCCACCATGATGTTTGTGATTGTGAGAATTCCACCTTGTCCATTCACCTGTTTATAGGAAAATTTATTAAGCCTTAAGGGAAATTTACAGGAAGACACACATTCAGGCAGACTCCAGTCCAAAAAAATCAAGAGACTAACCATCGTAACACCCCTCAGTCTAACAAGAAAGGAAAAACTCGGAGCGACTATGGGTCTCTCTAATGCACCCCAGCCCAACCTTGTCTAGCAACAAATTCCCTCTAATATACTTTGGAAGAGTCCTCAGTCGAAGGAAAGATCACTGAACCTTATACTACGCCAAAACAGCAGAAAAACGACATAAAAACGCTTGGTTTAACGACGAACTTTGTCCGTCGCAAACGTAAACTGGTTTAACGACGAACATAGTTCGTCGGTAATTTTAACGACGGATCATGTTCGTCGTATTATCCAAAAAAGTCCGTCGCTAACTGGTAACTGACTCGCTTTGGCGGTTTTTAATAGAAGGAATTTTACGACGAACCAAAATTCGTCGATAATTGAAAATTAACGCCGGATTAACTCCGTCGTAAATTTTACGACGGCTATAATTCGTCGCTAAGTTTCTATTTTCGACGTATCATTATCGTTAGGGCCAACATACCAGAGACGGTAGTTATCGACGGACTTTCCTGATTTAGCGATGGATATGGTTCGTCTCAAATCCTTGTCTATTGACATCTCTCAAATTAAAAAAAAAAATAGTTATTTGACAACGACATTTGACAGTAACGAAAATTGATTTTGAGAAAAAAGTTATGAAGTTTCAAAAAAATTACCAATGTTTTAGTAAAATTGAAATTTAAAAAAGAATCGAAATTTTGAAACATTCTTAAAAAAAAAATCACTTCTTTGATAGAAAAAATTGAGAAGTTTAAACAAAATTTATAAGTTTGAAAAAAAAAAAAAGATTTTGAATTTTTTTTGTAATTTTTAAAAAGAAATTGTGATTTTGTATTTTGAAAAAAAATTGAAAAGTAAGAAAAAAAAAGTAGATTTTGAAAAAGTAATTGACTATTTGAAAATGAAAATTGAGAAGTTGAAAAAAAAATTGTGATTTTGAAAAAAATAAGTTTGAGCAGTTTAAAAAAAATAATGTTTCAGAAAAATTGAGATATAAAAAAAATGAAATGTTGAAAATAAAATTGTTATTTAAAAAACCAAGATTTTGAAGGAAATTGACATTCTGAAAAAAAAAAATGGCATTTTGAAAAAAATAATGAGAAGTTTGAAGAAAAATTGATAAATTTGAAAAAAATAGAATTTTAAAGAGCAATAAAGATTTTGTATTTTGAAAAAAATTGAGAAGTTGACTAAAAAAATGAGATTATGAAAGCTGAAATTGTGAGGTTTAAGAAGAATTGCGATTTTGAAAAAAAAGTTGAAGAACTTTAAAAAAATTAACAATGTTTGAGAAAAATTGAAATTTAAAAAAATCAAGAATTTGAAAAACAATCGGATTTAAAAAAAATTAAAATTTTGAAGAAATTGAAATTCTAAAAAGAAATTGGCATTTTGAACAAAATTGAAAAGTTTGAATAACATATTCAGTTTGAAAAAAACTAGATTTTGAAAAAACAATTTGCAGTTTAAAAAAAAATGAGATTAAGAAATGAAGTTTTTAAAAAATTAATAAGTTCATACTATTTTAATGTAAGTGATTTTTAGTAGAATTTCAATTTGAAAAAAAAAAAGTTTTGGGAAAAATTGACATTTTGGAAATGAAAATTAAGAAGTTTAATGAACATTATGATTTGAGAAAAAAGTTAAGAAATTTAGAAAAAAATTAACAATGTTTGAAAAAAAAAAAACGAGAACTATAAAAAATTGAGATTTTGAAAAAATTGGGTTTTAAAAAAGATTGAAACTTTGAAGGAAATTGTCATTCTTAAAAAAAAATTAGCATTTTGAAAAAAATTGAAAAGTTTGAATAAGATTTATAAATTGAAAACACATTACGAGCTTTAAAAAGAAATCGAGATTTTGTATTTTGAAAAAAAATTGTGATTTTGATAGGAAATCGAGAAGTTTGAAAAGAACTAACATTAAAAAAAATGGAGAAATTTGAAAAAAAAATTTGAAAATGGATAGGAATTGAAATTGAAGAAAAAAAATTGATATGTTTATACTATTTCAATGCAAGTGATTTTTAGTAGAATTTCACTTAAAAGAAAGTTTTTGAAAAAAATGACATTTTGAAAATGAAAATGGACAAGTTTAGAAAAAAAGAAATTTAACAATGGTTGAGAAAACTTGTGATTTAAAAAAAAAAAAAAACTGATATTTTGAAGAAAACAAGAGCAAGATTTTGAAAGAAATTGATATTTTAAAATAAAAATTGGCATTTTGAAAAATAAATTTAGAAGCTTGAATAAAATTGATTGGGTTAAAAAATCATGATTTTTAAAAAGAAATTGAGATTTTGTAGTTTGAAAAAACATGAGAAGTTTAATAAAAGAAATGAGATTTTGAAAAAAAATTGACATTTTGAAAACAAAATTTAAAAAGTTTAATAAAAAATTTGATTTCGAAAAAAAAGAGTTTAAAAAGAAATTAACATTGTTTGAGAAAATTTAAGATTTAAAAAAATTAGACACGATCCTTAATAAAGTTTTACTAATGTTTATTTGCAATCCAACCTGTTGATAATGTTAAGAAGATATTGATGATTGGTCCAAAAGATATGGTCGACTTGAAATTTGGACACGACCCTTAATAAAGTTTTACTAATGTTTATTTGCAATCCAACCTGTTGATAATGTTAAGAAGATATTGATGATTGGTCCAAAAGATATGGTCCACTTGAAATTTAGATCTAATTGTTTTGTAGCCCTAACATGAGAGCGAATTAGGTGAGACCCACGTCACCCAAGACGGTGCAAGCCTTATCATGGGGCCATAGGGCCTACCTTATTGATGTGTATTATATCCATACGGTCCATCTATTTCTCCAGCCCATTTTAGAAAGGTATACCAAAAAGTGTGTCCACCCAAATTTTAGGTGGACCACATCACACGAAAACAGTGGTAATTGAGTGCCTTACCATTAAAAACTCCAAATGGCCCATAAGAAGGTTTTAGTAATATTTATTTGCAATCCAACCTATTAATAATGTCAAGAAGGTTTGGATGAAGGGAAATTAGAAAGATCAGCTTGATCCAAAACTTTGGTGGCCTGCTAAAAGTTTTTAATGGTTATTAATCAAATTTTTTATTGGTATGTTCCACTTTTAATTCAGATATACACAATTTTTTGGATCACTTTCTAAAATAAGATGGAAAAACATATGAATGGTGTGGATATACAAAAAATACATCAAGGTGGGCCCTGCACGGTTAGGGTAACACCCCACTAAGGAGTTGACAAGAAAGAGCTGATCATCTCCTCATTCCTCACAGAAGCAATGGTAGGTGACCCTGCTTGGTGCTCTTTGGGCCCCACAATCATGTATGTGTTTCATCCATGCTATCCATCCGTTTTTCCATTTCATTTTATGATATGAGCCCAAAAATGAGGAAGATCCAAATCTCAAGTGGACCACATCACCGTAAATAGTGTTGATTGAACGTTCACCATTAAAAACTTAATGGGGCCCTTGAAGTTTTGGATCAACTTGATATATATTTTTTTTTCCCTTCATCCAAGTTTGTATGATCTAATCAACAGTTTGGATGTCAAATAAACATTACAGTGGGCCTAGGAGGATTTTAATGGTGGACATTCAATCATTACTATTTTCCTATAGTGTGGTCCACCTAAGATTTAAATCTGCATCATTTTTAGGATCAAGCCATAAAATGATCTGGAAAAATGGTTGGACGGTGTGGCTTTTATTTGTCGACGAATCACAATAATCCGTCGGCCAAAAGAAGGTTTTTAATGGTGGACATTCAATCACTATTGTTTTCCTGTGGTGTGGTCCACTTGAGATTTAGATCTAGCTCATTTTTGGTATCAAGCCCTAAAATGATCTTGATAAATGGATGGACGGCATGGATAAAACACATACGTCATGGTGGGGCCCACAGAGCCCTACCAGATCCAATGCTCAAGTGAATGATTTCATTGTCATTTACAATGTGTGAGTTTTGGATTTGAAGTAAAATGGTGGTGACTCAGTTTATAACAGTAGTGGCAATGATATAGAGTCATCGAAGCCATCCAAATAATGTGACCAGTTGTAAATGGTTAATATTTATACATTTTCCTATATAAGAATATCCTAACCATCTAGTAAATGGTCCCTTACTTGCACGGCTGTTAATGTAGCTTATGTTATAAATGATGGAAAACGAGCCATTTTCGGATTTAAAAATAATATTGCATTTCGGAAGAGGGATTTCCAAATCCCTCTTTTCTAGTGGCGCCCTCTCCCTTTCTAATCCCTCTTTCGAATGGCGCCCTTCATGGTCTCTCTCTAAGCTGGAGGCCTTTTCCTCGTTTTTCAAGCGTAATCTTCTTCCGCTAGGGGCTGGAGCTCCGAATCTTTGAAGAGTTTCAGGCAGATCTCTCCTGTTGTACAGAACCATCTCAAACAGGTGAGTTTCTCTCCAAATCCCTAATTTTCCTCGCCGATCAGTCCTCTTTTGGCGATTTTCTTCAAGAATCCCTTCCATTTGTCATCGCATTTTCTCTGTTCTTCTCATTGGGCCATGCTTCCAGAAGATCTCTTTTTTCCAAAGCCTGAATGTGGTTTGGAGAATGCTCCTGAATCTATTGGTCTTGGTGGGTTCACCTTGATTAGGCTCATGTCATCTGGGAAGCTTGAATTGCAGAGGTACCGAGCATCACGGGATTTTGTGGGTGTAAAATGTGACAGCAAAGAAGCTTCTTCAGCTCCTCTTAAATGTCATTATCTGAAGTTGGACAATCTCTTTAGACACATCAATGGAAATCTTGCTAACGTCTTGGCCTCAAAGATGTAGAACCATCATGTAAACCATGCTGGAATTGAACAAGGTGACACCCCCAAGATATCTTAGACTACTTAGACTAGAACAGCATAAAAATGCAAGTGGATATGGTAGCTTTCAGATACTGTTTGAATGATGTGTAAGAGATTTAGGATATGGCTTTCATTTTTCAAAAAAAGAAAAGAAAAAAGAAAAAAAGAAAAAAAAATGGTAGTTAGGGTTTTAGGGTTGTTGAGTGATTTATATGTTTCTCGTTTTCGGTCTTATTATTATTATTCATTGCTTTGGATTTGATTTTTGTTTTCTTTCATTGTTTTTAAGATCTTTGACAAATTTTGTTTTTATGCCTTACAGGGGATGTAATTTTTACCCCTCCACAACGGTAATGTAGTCACAAGTTCTCTCTGTGAGTGTGTTTCATGTTCTTTTGATTGACCAAATTACCCTTGTTGGGTTTGAAGTAGAAGTGACAATATTAGGAAGGTAGGAATTGCAAATTCCCTTTTTTGTTTGTTTGTTTATTGGGTTGAAGATGATTTATTACCAGATAGCCACTGATTTACATTCCCACTAAAGTACATTTCCATTGCCAGAAGTGGAAAAAAGGGGTGGATCCATAAAAAAAGGTGAGTTCTTAAGTACCATCTTTTATTTTTGTTTTTAAGTATGATGGTCTTGTGAGGAGAAGAGGAATGCCAAGAACAATTGATGCTAAGGAACCCAAGCATGTGCTGAAAGGCCTAGTCTCTGTAAATATATATATATTTTTAATTTGAATTATTTGTGTTACTGATATTCTGTTTGTTGCAGTTCATGGCCTAATTTGTGATGAAGTATCCTCCTGTAAGCATACCAATTCTGTAAAAAAGCATGAAGAAGGTTAGGACCATGACTCATATAAGATTACCCAAGATGAATATATATCAGAAGTGTTTGGAAAAGGGCACACATACACGTCACCAACTATACCCATGTTATTGTAAGCCCCTAAACTATTTGCAAATAATCTCTTGTTGACTGCTTTCTTTTTGAAAATTAGTGTAGATGATGAAAATCTTGCTTGTTGAGTGGGGGATGATTTGTATACGTGGTTCATTTAGATACAGAGATACAACTATTTCTTTGAAGCATTTAGTGGGTCTGGTTGGCATTTAACATTT
Source organism: Liriodendron chinense (assembly GCA_003013855.2). NCBI lineage: Eukaryota > Viridiplantae > Streptophyta > Magnoliopsida > Magnoliales > Magnoliaceae > Liriodendron > Liriodendron chinense. Next base: position 368,741 of record PVNU02002560.1, on the reverse strand, counting down.
TGGAGGTAAGTGATTTATAAAATCCAAGCTTTTCAGGTCAGGATGATTTGATGTCATCTTCATTCTCTTGTTTTGTTTTCAGTTGTTCATCTCTCTAGTTTTCTTTCTAATACATTTATTGGTAAAGATAAAGCTTGTTAATGTGTGCAGCTAAGCATTTTGTTCATTGTGAAGTTCGCTTGAGAAATTTGTGGATACATTCTCTTAGAACACTTGTCTCCATTTTTCAATGGCTTGTTACTTCCAAATTTTCCAAGTGGAGTTATATTTCAATTAGAAGTCGTGTAAGTAATTTATGGGTTCATAAGCTCGTTTAGCTGTGGAGTTGGTTTTTGTTGTGGTCATTGTCTTGCCATTGATGTCTATTCTTATTTTTTCAGATGTTATTTGTTGATCATCAGGAAATTTCCTGATCGCTAAATTGTCTACAAAAGTGGCAGTAATATTGTATAAATAGTTGGTATCAATGTTATTGTTATTCATTTTCCAGGTAATCATGGAGCACAAGATGTTTAGCTTATGACTTTTGGACAGCCATGCATCGGCAATTTTGCTTTTGCATCTTACTTCAGCAAACATGTGCCAAATGCAGTTTTTGTTGTGTTTTGCTTTTTTCCTTCGTAAGAATTTGAACATTGAGCATTCAAGGTAGTCAGTTGCCTTGTGGTTTTTATTTTTATTTTTTATTGATGAGTAGGTGGATGCCATGACTGTGGATTTGCTTATCAGCCAGCTCTTATTTCTGGATGCTGAAGACCAGAAGAAAGAGATCAAACTGTTTATAAATTCGCCGGGTGGCTCTGTAACTGCTAGTGATTGTCCTTGACTGTCCTATTTTCCAAAGGTAACTAAAATGCTTGGTGTTTGTAAATAAATTGCTTAACATTAAAGGAAAAAAAACTGCTCAATAGGAATATTTGGATCATCATTTTCTTTAGTGCTGCTGTCATCTCCCATACTTCACATTGGTGCACTGTGTTGAAAGTCAGGCTTCCATTTCCAACTTTGGACATATTATTGTCATTGAAGAAGTAAATACTAGCCTTTGGATAGTTCACAGGTTGGGGTCACACATGTAAGTCCAACCATCCAGATTGCAAGGCCCACTTAGAAGTCATAAACAGAAATTACACTGATGATTCCTGAATTATATTCCCAATAGTTTTGTTGAACCGTTGCTCAAGTGGAAGCACATGATTTGTTAGAAAAAAGAAGGATTCTTTATTCTGTACGTACTTTGTAGAAGGACCTTTTTATAATTTTTGGAGCCATTTCTAGGAGCATTTTTGCAAAATTTGAAATGATTGGATAGATGGTATTTTGGTCATGTAAGGACAAGAATGTGTATATCTTGGGTATTTTTGATAAGGCATTATTTAGTCATAATCATAACCTTGTCCTAGCTATTTGGGATCGGTTTTACGATCCTTTTTTGCGAAAGGCTAAGATAAAAAATTAGAACTCTCATGCTAGCTTTTTCAGTCATTTTTAAAATTAAGGGATTGTCTCTGTCATTAAGGATATTGGAGTTGTCTTTTTATTTTTCTATTTTTTATTCCTTTGTAATATAGATGCTTTGGGCCTATTATATGAAGGTATGATTCTGATACTTGAAAGAAATCATTTGTACACTTGCTTTTGCAATGATAATAGTGCCATGGTTTTTTAAATTTGAAGATTTCAGGAATTTTAGAAATAAAGGCTCTTTTGATCCCTAGTTACACAATCCTTCAAATCATTGCACTTCTGCTCTGTCTAATATATTGTCTCTGCAGAAGTGTAATATATAAGAGGTTCTAGATGACGATGAACCTCCAGGAAAGTTCCAAAGATAAGAAGGCAAATGGACTAGATACAGGAAAAGGTCAAGGTCAAGATAAGAAGGTTTTTTTTTTTTTTTTTTTTTTTTCAGTCTACACATGAAGACAGCTTGTGATTCTATTCATTTATAAGTAGATTCTCCCATTGATACGGAAGTATAAAATTGTGCATTTGAAGAAGACCGATGCCCGTCTTGCCAATAATGGCCTACCCATAGAGATTCAAAAGTTGTGTTGCTGGGTAAATTTCAATGCTCTACACTTCACTTCCCAGATATCCCGTCCTTCTTGCTCTTACATACTACTTTAATTGAATGAAATAGGCGAGAAAGTAGACACTGTTGGAATCTTCGGATCGGAGGCTTTTCCAGAACCACTCATCTCAGATTGCGGCGCTAGATTATTTGGCGTCACTAGAGAGTGACATCTTTGTTCCTACATATGATGGCAATATGGCCAAAGTCGTGGAAGGCCATCGCAGGTAATGTAATATGCTGATTTCTAGGGATGGTTATGTTGCTTTTAATATTTGTAGATACGCCACTCAGGTTGGCAACCTAATGAAGCATGGATGATCCTTAAGAGCCATTTCCTTGACCCTTGCCTTACCTAAACCCTCAAACCACAAGCCATTCTCTACCCTTAGCTATGTCCAAGCCTAGTCATTCCTTTAGCCTTAGCCATTTTTCAAGCCAAACCAAGCTAGACCCAAGAGCTCCAAATTTGGCTAAATTCAAGTCAAAATCAAGCCAAACACAATCCAAATGTGAAAAGATCCAAAAAAAAAAAGAAAAAATTCAAAAAATTCCATCACTCACCGAAGACCCCCAAGACCAAAACCATAGTTGTTTTGAATATTACAAGACCAACCATACCAAAATAATTCATGCTTGCATCTGCTTTAAGGGTGTGTTTGTTTGCTAGACAAATTACAATTTAATCATGACTTGGGGCCAAAATGTGTTCAATTTCGACTCAAAATAGTATTTGTACTTGACCACTCTCAGATGAAATCGAGAATTGGCCAGCCTAAGAGCTTGTTTGGGTGCTACTTATCTCGTTTTAGTTAATTGTAATTATATATTAGAGATTATCTTTAAACCTTACCAAAAAATTATGGTCACTAATACATATTTTACCATTAACCAGAATGAGAATTGCACCCAAATAGGCCCAGGTTTAGCTTTTGTACTGAATTTCTACTATTAGCCGACTTAGAAATATTGGATGTGCGACTTAGAAACCGTTAATTCCATTTTATTGGTTTCAGTGATGCATTCAATAAGTTTATACTGTTTCAATGTTTTGATATGAATGGCATTCTTATGATATCAGGTGCAAGAAACTCGAAATGCAACAAAAGCGGGCGAAAGTTTTTGAAACGGAAATTAACGACGAACCAAATTCGTCGCTAATATTTTAACATATTTCTTAATATTACGGCGAACATAATCCGTCGTATCGAGAAATAGGATCCGTCGCTGAATGGGGCGCTTGTTTGAAATTAACGACGAAGGAGGTCCGTCGTTTATTTAACCGACGAATTTGGTTCGTACTTTACCGACGAATTTGGTTCGTCGTTTACAATTAACGACTTGCAAAAAAAGTGACCATGCGACGGACCAAGTCCGTCGTTAATCACTATTAACGACGAACTTGATCCGTCGTTTTTTTTTGCTATTTTGGTGTGGTGTTAGGAGGCTTTACCTAATCTCGCTAGTCCATCCGCCACCTGATTTGCTTCCCTAAGGACATGGACCACCTTCACTTAAGCCGCAGCTTGAAGGGCGTTGAATCTGACCCTCTAGTACCACAAATGCCAGAGGAGTGGGGTTCTTTTCGTCAGTACGTCTGCCACAATTACCAAGTCGGTTTCCATCATAATACTGGTGAAATTGTGGGCCACGCACGTAGACAATCCTTCAACCATCACTCTTGCTTCAGCTGTGGAGTTAGTTTCAAACCCATATCCACTAGCTAGCAAAGAAAAAATGTATCCTCATGCCAATCCCTACACACTCCCCCCATATGACTTGTCCATGTTTACTTTCACCCACCCTTCCTCAAGCCCTGTCTGTTAGTACAAATATTTGTCAAATTGCGTGAACTATGTTTTGTCAAGTCTGTAAGATCAACTGAAGTCTCTTCTTGAAGAACTGAAGATTGACGCCGTCACCAACATTGGAGAAATCAAGTACATTAGCTGTGACAGGGTGATACTTGCAACCTATAACCCCGTCCTTCTTGCTCTAGTTTGGCCCAACCAAATAGGAAGAACTTTTAGCCCAGATTTCTAGAGTTGTGTCCATGTGATCAGCCTTGGACTTTGACCATGAGTTGCACAAAGAAATTAATCACAAAGAAACAAAACTTCTGTGCACCTTCGGGCCCCATGTCGGGCGCCTGAACTGGCTGTTGGGCTCCATGGTCGGGCGCCCTAACTTGGCCTAAAACATCCAGTGAACTCTGGAAAATTTCAGGGGAGTTCGGGCTCTATTATCGGGCGCCCGAACAATTGGTCGGGCGCTTTGTTAGGCGCCCGAACTTGTGGTCGGGCGCTTGGTCGGGCGCCCGAACTAAGTAGTTTTTGTCCAGCAACATTTTCTTATAAAACTTGATTTTTCTAGGGGGCCCGACAATGACCGTTTTCTGACTGTTTTTAAACCCGTTTTTCAGCCCTCTATTTAAGTAATAATATTCATTTATGAGGCACGTATCAAGAAAACTAAGAGAGCTTTGAGAGAGTGTCTTCCCAAGCTATTTTCTTTCTTCTCAAACCTATGTCTTGAGTTTATTGTTCAATCCTAGTTGTTAGAGAACATTGATGAGCATTCAAATCTCGGATTGAAACATGAACTCAAGTCTTCATTGATGGCCCTTGACCTAATCCGAAATAGCCATATCCATTAGTCATTTAAGCCATTCAATGCAACCTTTTGGGAAACCTTTTGTCACCATCAATTGACTCATCCTAAAGAAGGTTCTCCCAACCTATTATCCCTCACCTTGGCACTACAAATCTAATTCAAAGCAAGGTTGCTGATCGTGGGAACTTGGAGAGGAGCTAAAGCATTCATGGAAGCTGAAGCTACTCATCAACGGCGCTGAATTGGGGCTCATCTCTTGTAAGTGTTTAAGCTTATAGAGTCCATTGTTTGATTCCCCCTTCTTGTTGAGATTGGGGTCTAGAGATTGTGACCCAATCTCGGAGTTGTCCTTGAGTAGGACGTGTAAATCCTTGCGTAGGCCTCTGACACGGGAGAATACGTGCGTAGGAGTTGAGAAGTCCTTGTGTAGGCATTTACCTTGTGTAGGTTGTAAAGGTTGAGAGGTGAACCTCATTTAAAACCTCCGATAGTGAATGCCGGTGTACTCAAAGGAGTTGGGTACTTGAATCGGGAGTGGAGTAGACTTATCGTCGAACCACTATACATCGTGTGCAATGTGGTGAATGCATTTTGTCCATTATTGTTCCTTATTGATCAATCTTATAAGTGCTTAACTGTATGCCCATCTTGTGTTCGAAAAAATGCTCATATGCCATCTTTGAATGATTAATACAAGCATGCATATGAACTGTTTAACTAAATGCTTCTCTTAGAAGAGTTGTCAAATTGAGTTGGATCTTGGGTGATCAATTGCTATCATTTACATGTGCTTAATTGGTATATTATAATATAAATGCAATTGAGTTTTTGAATTTGAAAGAATTTGTTAAAATTCCTATTCAACCCCTCCCCTCCTAGGACATAAGCATACCTTCAAGCTCATCTCACTAGCGGTAAAACCGCAATTTCACTGTCCACCTGACTACTGAGCATTTTTTATTCTTCGACCTCTTATTGGGAATTCAAAGATGTTGAAGAGCCAAACGTCTGGAGAGGAGAGATTTAGCTATAGAGGGAAGGGAGGGATTGATGAGCCGCACCCAATAAAGCACACGAGTAACCACTTTGTCCACATCTACTACCTAACCATCAAACCTACTCTCATTTCTCTCACGCCATATCTACCAAGTGACGCTAGCCCTCTCAACAGAGAAAAGAAGCCCGTGAAAGACGCAGAACGCCACCATTGAGTTAGTCGAGTCACCAGTTGTTGGACTGCTAAGAAGGGGATGTCAAAGGGAGCACTGAAGAAAGACCAAACCTGATTCGAGAGGTAGGTAGCTGAGAACATAAGGTTGATTGATTCTATGGATGTAGTATCCTTTATTGAACAATAGTTACATCTCGAGGTGAGGGAAATTCCCTTATCTTGCACCTTAACATCAACTGGGATCCCTCTAAAGAGCACCTTCCAGATGAAGATTGAAAATTTTGGTGGCATTTAGCGTGCCACACCCAACGAGATCAACTCTTCTATTCCCTAGAAACTTTGCTCAAATCCTAAGATGACTTCTCTGAGAACATGCCCAACGTCTCAAGGGGTCAAACTCGCAAATTCGTCGTCTCACTTGTAAGCATCCCCTCTGACTCAATGTGGGACCGAACTTTCGTCGGAATAAGACTGCCTACTGATGAGTGAAAATGCAATATAAGTTTGATAACCACTTTTGTAGAAGCAAGAAACAGGTTCCCTTGTCCTAGATGGGGGTGGATAGGACACTTTTTAAAATTACCAAATTACACACTTGTAAACATGTAATGTATTCTTAGAGAACTTCTTCAAGCACAAGATATGCAGGATATTAGTCAATACAAACACAAGTGAAAGAAGTAAAGCGGTTCATCTATTCATCACACAATAAGAGATTTTTATAGTGGTTCGGTTATGTACCTACTCCACTCCCGGCTGATCCACTCACTCCTTGAGTGGCCGGATTTCACTATCTCTATAGTTTTAAATGAGGTCAACCATAAACCTTAACAGCCTACAAAAGGACTTAAACCTCAACACATGGATTCATCCTTCCATAGGACTAATCCATGAACTACTTTGTCCTACACAAGGGCTTGTCCTACTCAAGGACTTGTCCTACGTAAGGACACTACCGAGTTTGGGTCTTCAAACTCTGAAACCCAAATCTCAACTTTGAGGAGGTTTCTTGGACTCGAAAGACTAAATATACTAGCTGATTGAGCCCCTTGATGATGCCTTTGTTGAAGAAGCTTCGGCTTGCACGGAAGATACCTTCTTCAGCTCCCTCGATCAGCAATCTTGCTACGGATGACTTCTTGTAGATTCCAAGGTGAGGAATTAGGGTTTGGTTGAGGCTATATTGGGATATGGCTTTTATATGACGAGTAGCTTCTACCTAAACCACCTTTAATGGCATTGATGACAAGAGTATAACTTTGAGATGTAGGTCAAGATGCCATTAAAGAGGGGTTGAGTTCATGATTCAATCCAAGCTTTGAATGCTCTTCAATGTTGGTCAAATCAACATGGATTGAAGTATGAACTCAACAAATCAAAGGGTATGAGAGAAGGGGATCTCAAGGAGAAAGCACACACAAACCCTAGATGATGCTCAAGGTGATACCCACAAGATCCAACCGAGTTCCATATATAGAGATGACTTTCAACAGTCAGAAAACGGTCATCTCGATAGGATCCGATCGATTGGACATAAGTATTAGCTTGATTTGAATTTTTGCTGAAAAACAGGTTCTCCGATTGATCGGACTTAGTTCCGATTGATCGGAGGACCCTGTCCGATTGATCGGACAGATGGTCCAATTGATCGTAATTTCTTCCAGAGAGTTTATGTGTTTTTCTGGATTTTCGTCCGATGGATCGATGTCCTTCCAATGGATCGGAGCACCCCGTCCAATTGGTCGAACAGATGTTCCGATTGATCGTAATTTCTTCCAGAGAGTTTATGTGATTTTCTGGATTTTCGTTCGATGGATCGGATCATTCTTCGATTAATCGGAGCACCCTGTCCGATTGATCGGACAGTCCTCTGAGTGATCGAAAAAATGTCCAGAGAGTTTTTCAAAGTTGCTGGACAAATCTCCGATTGATCGGACATAACTTCCGATTGATCGGACACCTATCGGATACAGCTCCGATTGATCGGACACCTATCGGAGACAGCAGATATACTATTTTTCATGTTTTAAGCAACAACTACCATAATGGACACTTCCATAGTTGATCTTTATAGAAGATGGACTATAGATGGGGCTAAGGATGTAACTAGGAAGGATTGGGCCATCTATAGAAGGGTTTTGGGATCAAAGGTTTGGATGAAGAGGCTTGAAGCTTGACTAGATGAGCGATCTTCTTGAGTAGCTTCTGTCTTCAGCCGCAAGCAGACTTGATGACACACTAACCATGGTAATTGACAAATCTTTGCATTAACAATGAGTTCTGGTTGATCTATTTAGGACCAACAGAGTCTTTAACTTTTAGCCTTCTTAAATGGGGAGGCACTAGCTGTCCATTCGTTTCTCCAACTCATTTTAGGATGGGGTACCAAAAATTATGTAAATCTAAATCTCACGTGGACCACACCACAGGAAACAATAGTGATCAAGTGCCTCACCATTAAAAATTCCAAAAGGCATATTGTAAGGTTTTGTTAATGTTTATTTGCAATCCAAACTACCGATAATGTTAAGAAATTTTGGATGATGGGAAAAATATAAATGCTAACTTGATCGATCCAAAACTTTCGTGGCCTAATTTTTTTTAATGGTCATTCATAAATTTTTCTAATGGTATGGTCCACTTGAGATTTGGATCTTATTAAAGTTTGGGATCTAGTCCAAAAATAAGATTAAAAAAAAAAAAAACAGATGGATGGCGTGGATATACAACCAATACATCAAGATGGGCCCCATACGGTTAGGGTAACACCTACTAAGCTATTACTTGGGTAACAGCTAATCCGCTCTGGCAAAAATGGATGGACTTCTAGGATAAAATGGTTGAAGCCAATAGGCCCATACTATGACATGGTCATGGCAGTGCCCCGTCCTTTTTTAACTAAAGGTTTTTTTTTATAGAGATGTACAGGAGCCGAGCCGAACCGAGCTTTACACAGTTTAGCTTGGTTCAGTCAGTGGGCGACCTGGGCTCGAGCTTGGCTCAACTTGGTCCTCGAGCCCAACTGGTAGGCTTGACTCGGTTTAGTCGAGTTTTCGAGCCGAATTCGAGCCTATTCGAGCCTATTCGAGCTTCAAGCTTTCGAGCCGAGCTTTCGAGCCACTATCGAGCTTGGGCATTGTTGGACAAGGTTGGGGATTGTCGGAATGGTCGTTGTCCAGGACTGGAGGGAGGTCGACTGTTGAACAAGGGCGGTCGGCTATTGGACAAGGTTGGGGACTACTAGAATGGTCGGGCGACAAGCAAAGAGAGAGAGGAGATGAGAAGAGAGAAGATGAGAGAGAGAGAGAGAGAGAGAGAGAGATCTGAGGGTCGTGGTCCTTGTGGAGGCCGGACGACAGGAAGGCGGTCAGGCAGCCACGATCAAGGGCGACTAAGGTTTGAGTGGGGCGGGAGAAAGAGAGGGGGCAGCATACTCGAATAGGAGACTTTAGACTTTTAGAGTTTTTTTTTAATTTAAATTATATATATATATATATATATATATATATATATATATATTATAATAATATTAATATATATTATAAAATATATTTTAAATACCAAGCTTGTACATGAGCCAAGCTGAACTGAGCTTGGTTCGAGCCGAGCCGATTTGAGCTCAGGCCAGGCTCGAGCTTGGTTTGAATTTTCAACGAGCCTAGAAAATAGGCTCGGCTTGGCTTGTTCAACCCTACAAGCCAAGCGAGCTTTTCGAGCTAGCTCGGTTCATGTATAGCTTTATTTTTTTACCGTGAGGGCACTTTTTCATTTTTTCTGAGGACAAAAATGCCCCTCTGACCACAACTGCTCTCGTACAACGGGCTTTTGTTTCGTAAGGAGAAAGTTTTTTTTTTAAAAGGGGCATGGCCTCACCCAAATCAAGGATTTGGCCTACCCCTTGGCCGATATGATCAGTTCATATTAATTGGACAACCAGTGAACCCACAGTAAAGTTTTTTTGTTTTTTTAAGAGAAGCTCTCTGCGACCCAAACTACACTAAGGTTGTGCATTAATTTTAAATCGTTTCCTCCAATGTGGTCCATCCATGATGAATTTTGACCTCAAAGTTGGGCCAACAACATAAAATTGAAACCCCTACATGTGGAAAATGTGGGGCCCTTGCTACACGAGGGGCATTTGGTGGTTCCTTCTTCCTTGGTTTTTTATTAGAGGGGAGGAGGGTGTGAAAGGAAGGATGGTGTTTTTTGGTTCCCTTCCTTTTTCCTTCTCCCTTCCTTGGTTCTATTTATAATTGCTTTTCGCAATGTCTTTACCGGTTGGTCATTACTCCCCCGGTCATTTTTCTTATTTCTACCTCCCATCAAATTTCGTGGAACACTCTTGTTATTTTCAACCCAGTAATCACGTAGTGTTTTACCCGACTGACCATTGTTCGATTTAACTTCATTCCGGTACTCCCCAATCGTCTTACGCTATGTCTCATCATATGTATCATAGTAATCACGCAGCATCCTACGTTGAGGAATAGTGGAGGTTGATTGAATCTCAGAAAAATACTCATGCTTATAATGGTTCCAATCATAAACAGATTGGATTTCATGATCCGGCATCTTATCTTCCAAGAGGTATGCATTAGTACCACCCATCCATTCAGCCATAATGAGATTTAAGAAGTTGAAACTAAAAAAAATCTAGAAATAAAAATAAAAGAAGGAAAAGAAAAATAAGGAAGATCCTAAGAACGAGAAAGGAAAGAAAAAGAATTCTTCCTACTTTCCTTTACTCCTCTCCATGACCGAAGCACAACGTGTCTTGCAATGGCTAATCCAGAAGCAAGGATAGAGACCGATTTCTCCTGGTCAATAGGGGTTCAGAGAACTCCCCACCCACTCTTTGAATCTTTTGAGAAAAGTGCAGAAAAAGAAGAAAGAGGAATAGAGGTGAGAAGAGAAATCTCTGAGCACAAGGTGATCCAAGACGGCAGGGCCGACCAATAGGAATCCAGGTGGCACAAGGCCTACCTTTCAGAGATCCAAAAGGAGTCTCCACCTACTCTACAAGAGATGAATATGGTAGGAATGAATAGGAGAAGAAGAAGAGTAAGGTTAGAAGGATAAAACCTGATTTGGCACTTGAGATCCTTATATCTTCTTCATCTTCCTAAAAATCCCTGAAAAAGAAAACAAATCAAATAAAATAAACAAAGTTAGAGCTATTCCTAAAAATCCTAAATAGATACTATTTTCAAAAATTTGTGAAAAACCGTCAAAGTCCCCGGCAACGGCGCCAAAAACTTGTTCGCTTCCCCAAGTGTAGGGTTGCGATGTAGTAATAATCTCGGTAAGACCGAGGTCAATCCACAGGGAAGGAAGTAAACAATTCAAACTATCCTAATAACTAGAATCTTAAGAGGGTTATGAAATTGGTTTTGAACATAAAATAGAAAATCTGATAATGAAAAGATAACTAGAGTATTAAGGATCCACTTATAGCTCTCCTTAAATGCATAATTCGCTATGGTTTCTCACTTTCTCAACTAGAATCGAAATTAAGTTCTATATAGTCGGATGATAGAGCGGTTAAAACAATCAACCTGACATATGTATGATCATGTATACTGATTCACTCAATGCAAGCTAGGACGAGCATACTCAATTGCATAGGTCAATCCCAATTCCAATAGGCTAAGATCACAATCATAACCATCATTAAATCCTGTCACAAGACAAAACTAGATTATGATTTGAACTTGATTCAAATCACATACACAGTCTCACATAGTTCAGAATTCTAGAAAAGTAGAACTTTGGTAGGAAGTTCCCACATGAAGATCATAGTACTAGAGCGTACTCCAATTCCTCGGATCATACAGGTCTAGACTAGCAGACAACCATTAAGAACTCAAGCAATTCTCCCAACCATCCATGAGTCATCATAAGACTAAGAAAAACTACTTGGAACTTGTATTAACTTCAAACCATTGTTCATAAACATGAAATCCAACTTTAAAACCAATAAAACGAATTAAACAATCTAAGAAAACTATAAGGTTTACCTCTTAGCTCTAGCTAAGAGATTAGCTAATGAAAAGCATATTAAAAATAAAAGTAGAACTAAGAAAAGGAAGAAAAACTAGCTGGAGGAGGCTAGGAAGCCTCCTATGACTTGAACTCCTTGCTCCCCACGTCCATGGTTGCCCTGGAATAGAAGAGAGCACCCCCTTTTATAGTGCAGCAAGAGTACCGCAACGTGACAGATTTTGTTTCGCTTCGTACGGCTTGATCAATGGTCGGATTGCCTTCAAAATTGATTTATAGCTTCCTTGTAATGTGATCTTCCTCATAGATGATTTAGATTTCCAAGATTATCCTCTAAATGGGCCCACCAATCATATCACCGACTGCCTCTCAAAATCGCGCACTTCTGGTACCTTCAGAACCAGTCATCTTGCTTTTAACGCTCTGGAGTGTACAGATGTCGGATTGATCCCAAATTTTGAAAGTTGGTAGAAAAATTCCTCCTTTACATGGTAGACGGATTAGATTGTCCAAAACAATCTCAAAATGTGATCTGAAAATTAGAACACTTAGGGCTTTTATAAACTCTGCGCAGTTGAATCTTTCTGGATGGTCCATCTTTCTTCAACCGATATGATCAAACCACACATCCTTTTGATATGAAACTTTGTGGTTATTTATATATGGATGTGGTTTAAAATATGGTCAAAGTAGATTCTTCATATCATCAATGATGGGCCACCTGGACCGGCCCAGAGTGGAGTAGGCAGAATATGGAACTTTCTGGACAGTTCGTAATGTTTTGGCCACCAAGATCAGTCCGTAGCTCCGATCGACACGAAACCACTTGGGTTAGTTCGGCGTCGAGCTCCTCTTCGACATGGACATGTTGGATTTCCAAATATCATTAAGATGGGCACAAAAAACTGGTCTGAAAAACCAGAAACGGGAATGGCCTGCTGTCTTGAATCTAAAATCTGGAATTTGCATGGCCGACCGGTCGGACAAGTATGTGAACTGTCCAGCGTGCTCTGTAGAAGGCTACAATGTTGGCGACCAGTCTAGACCGGTCGGGGCCTATTTGGCCGACCGGTCTTGACCAGTCGGACGACCTTTTGGGGCTCCTTTTTCATTCTTTCATTCTTTCTTTTCTTCTCTCCTTCCTCTCTCTTTGCTTTCTTCTTTCTTTGGCCCACCTTAGGTCTTCATCCAAGGCTCCTAAATGTACCCTTTTGGTCACCAATTGGGCAAAGCTACTCTCATTCCTACAATCCCAAATCCATGCATTAGAATAATTTTTAAACATAAAATCCATGCATAATGAGTGATGAATTGGGGTTAGAATATGCACAATTAAGAGCTCAACAATATGTATATGAAAATGAAAGGAAGGATGAAAATATGGTGGAAAATTTCAAAAACGGCTACCTATTACCAACCGGGGGATGGTCTACCCGTAACCAAAGCCGGAAATGGGAAGTAGTGTGAATGCCGTCGGAAGGACGGTAAGGCAAATTCTTGTCATAGGCTTGTTGTTGATCTATACACCTTCATATCCCTAATCTAGCTGATTCATAAATAAACTAATTTCGAAAATTCATGACATGAACATTCACTATGCACTCTAGGTTAAATTTGTTTGGATTTTTCTATTTATTAATCAATCAGCGGGAATTTTATATGAACACTTGTTATGTTTTGAGAAGGTTAAGGTCTCAACTTCTATCACTAAGTTTTTCCGATTTTTGCACTTGGATGTCTTAGAAGTATAGATGCATAGTTTCTGAAGGAGAGTTGGATTTTGGAGAAGCGAACATATTTCACACATGTTTTGCTCGGGACTAGAAAAATGCTGGTTGGGGGGTGTGTTGAGCACTTAAATGTGTATATTCTAATCCCATTTCATCACTAATTATGCATGGTTTTCATGTTTAAAGACTATTCTAATGCATGGTTTTGGTGGTTATATGAATGAGAGAGAGTTCACTCAATTGATGACTACGAGACCACATTTAGGAGCCTTGGATGAAGACCCAAGGTGGGCCAAAGAAAGAAGAAAGCAAGAAGAGAAGAGAGGAGAAGAAAGAATGAAAGAAAATGTAAAAAGGGGAGGTCCGACCGGTCACGAACGGTCGGCCAAGAGGGCTACGACCGGTCAAGACCGGTCGGGCCACCCTGCTCCCCTCTTTTGTGAAGCTGCTGGAACCAAGTCCAGTTTGGCCCTACCGGTCAAGACCAGTCGGCCAATAGGTTGGCCCCCCTCTGAACTCCCTGGACACTTTCCCAGACTGGTCTGACCGGTCAAGACCGGTCGGCCACATGCAGACAGCGAGTTGTAGTTTTCTATTTCGATTTTTGGGTTTCCTAAGTGCGGGAGGACTCCGTAGTTTCGCGATTCTTCCAAGTAAGTAACGCATCCAAGCTATAAAAGAACACCTACAGCCTCTTCCTAACCCATCTAGCAACGTGGGGAGCAAAGGATTCAAGACTTAGGAGGCTTCCTAGCCTCCTGCAACTAGTTTTCTTCTTCTTCTAGTTCTAGTTTTAGTTTATTTTTATGCTTTTCATTAGCTAACCTCTTAGCTAGAACTAAGAGGTGAAACTTATAGTTTACCGTAGATGTTTTAACTTCGTTTTATTGGTTTCAAGTTGGATTTATTGAAGAACAATGGTTTTTAAAAGTTTGAATAAAGTTCTAAGTCTTTTTTCTTAATCTTATGATGGTTCATGGATGTTTGGAAGAATTGCTTTAGTTCTTAATTGTTTTGCATGGATCTAGACCTGTACGATCCAAGGAATCGGATTCAATACGCTCTAGACTTGAATTCTTATGTGCAAACTTCAAACCAAAGTTCTACCTTTTTGTTCTAAATTCTGAATTATGTGTTGATTGTTCATATGATTTGAATGAAGTTCAAATCATGATATAGTTAAGCTTTGTGACAGGGTTTGATGATTATCATGGTTATGATCTTAACCTATTAGAACTAGGATTGACCTATGCAATTAAGTGTGCTCAAGTCCTAACTTGAATTGAGGGAATCATGTGTATTAATCACACATATGACAGATTGTTTTGATAATATAACTGCTCTATCAACCAGCTAGATAGGATTTGATTTCGATTACTAGTTGAGTAATTGAGAAATTATAGCGAATTATGCATCAAAGGAGAGCTATAAGTGGATCTTTAATGTTCTAATTACCCTTTCATTATTAGATTTTCCTGTTTCATGTTCAAAACCAATTTCACAAACCTCTTAGATTCTAGTTATTAGGATAGTTGGAATTATTTACCTCCTTCCCTGTAGATCGACCTCAGTCTAACTAGATTATTACTACATCGCAGCCTTGCACTTGAGGCGAGCGAACACTCATCTATGTTAAACCTTTAGCTCGAGAAGTAGGTCTTACACAAATACAACGCTATGGTTTTTTATTTTATTTTTTTAATTCTTTTCCTGCATGGCAGGCAACGACTTGATTTCATTTTGATGATTATCTACCTTTTACCCGTGGGAAATATATATATTCGGTTTAGATAGTGGGTTTTAATGGACGTGGATTGCGTAGTGACCCTAACTTGGACGTGGATTAGGTAGTGACCCTCATCACCTTCAGCAATGGTACCATGACTCGGTGAGGTTTGATTTGTGGGGCAGTACACTGTTAGAAATGACTTAAATCTTTTTAAGGTTTCTTGGGCAAGTATTATTGGAGTGTTAAAAATCCCTTGAAATACATTAATATGCCATCTTCTAGCAGCTTAAGCTTTTAGAGCAAGTGGTTGTTTAACATCGTATCAGAATGGAAGATCAAGTGTTGCATTCTTGAAGCAACAAATATGTCAGTTAATATATTCCTTCACCAGAGGCAAGCCCGGCCTGTTTATGGTGTGAGTATTCTCTACCTTTGCCCAATATGTTCACATGCGGGGGAGTGTTCAGGCTTCACTAACTAGGCCCATTCATCAAGTGGGATTAGCATGGAAGGGTTATTACCATGTTTATACTGCATAGAGACAGTTTTACCATATTCAAGTTCTAGCTCCAACATATCATCTCCTAGAACATAGTACCAACGTCAGTAATGTGTATATATGGCAAAACTCTATGAGCACCACTATGATATGTGTGTTTAATTTATCCATGTTGCTAGCTCATTCATTTTTCCATATCACTTTAAGGCATGCGCCCAAAAATGAGGCAAATCCAAAGCTCAAGTAGATCAGGAAACGGTGAGGATTGAACGCCTACCATTGAAAACTTCTTGGGGGCCACAAATTTTGGATCAAGCTGATATTTGTGTTTTTTCTTCTTTAATGTTTGTGTGACCTTATGAACATGTTCAACGGCTAATAAACACCATGGTAAGCCCTAATAAGGTCCCAACTGCAGTGGGCATCATTCAAAGGTTCATTTTATGTCTTAATTCATCAATAAAAGAAGTCTGAATCTTCATCTTGTATTATGCGGTGTGCTCTGCCTGGGCTTTGGATTTATCTCGTTTTTGGGCTTATGTTCTAAAATGATATGAAAAAATGAATAGACTTGTAGATAAAACACACATTATGCATTGTAGGGTCTACAGGGTTTTGACACACTGAAGTGGCCCTTTTGAAAAGAGGCTGGAACCTTGGTTAGGTCATCCCATTGGCCCATGTAGTCCATTAAAATCATGCTATTTAAATGTTTAGATGAGGGATAAGTACTTACTTTGATAGACCATTCGGTAGTGGGAATGGTCGTTTAGTTTTCTGAAGCGACGTTTACGGTGGGACCACCCTCCCTCGTGCTTGAAACTGTAGCGGCATATCATTTTGACTGATGGAGATTCCAAGTCACATTCATGGTATAATAGGCCCCACTGTTTTTACCTTTCCACCCCGTGTTTAGGGATGGAAGGGGTCAAACAACTGAACCTTGCAATGTCACATTCAAACAACTGTACCTGTCAATGTCACATTATGAGCGCAGCTGAAATTAAGTCATAAATAATTATTACTCATTTACATGCATGTATAATACAATTTGAAAAAACAAATACCACTTTATACTCGTACCTTAATTACCAGTCGTCTCTGTCCGTTCCCTGTGGACAGGCAGGATTATTGTTACTGGCCCATATCTGCCATTCACTTTGTACACATGATCATCAATATGGACCGTCCTCTTGTATTCCACCTTAGACTTGCCATTAATGTAAAATCAAACCGATCGAAAGATCTTAACCATCCAAAAATATTACCGATCAGAAGGTTTGTAACCATGAGAACATGACAGTGAACCACGGAAACAGGGCTCTTTGACTGTTGAATGTAAACTGCTGCTCCTTGCTTTCCACTGGGCATTTCCTGGTCAATGGTCCCAACAGTTTAACTTCAGAAACGTCGTGTCTCACGGGTTATTTAGGAAGTTTGGATCTTAAGATTCTTAAGCCTCAAATAGCTTATCTTGGTTTCTACTTATTAAGTTGAAATAATTAATTTTCCGTAAAAAAATATTTACTGATTGATCTTAAACCAAACTTTCTTATCTCAAATAAGTTACTTATCTACTGCTATAAGTAGAAAAGGTAACTTATTTGATTGTATCCAAACCTGCGGACGGTTTGGATTGTAAGTTACTTAAGATAAGCTACTTATTAGGTAAGTAACTTATCTTGGTTTCTACTAAATTAGCAAATAAGTATGTTTGGTAAACAACATGCTTATCAACCAAAAAGTAGAAAAGCATGTTTGTTTCCAACATCATAAGGAATTATCCCTCAAGTCTGTTTGGTCCCTGCACATCCACCATTCATCATATGGGGCCAACCTTCGGTGTGGATTGTTCATTGTGTGGGCCCCTCCTTTGATGTGGGCAGTCCATCATATGGGGTCCACATTGGACGTGGATCATTCATCATTATGGCCCGACCTTTAATGTGTACCGTTCATTATATAAGGCCCACCTTTGATGTTGGTCATCCATCAAGTGGGCCCACCATCAATATCGATCCACTGACCATCATGCATGTGGAGCCACCTTTAACATAGACCGTCCCAAATGTAAGGCCTACCTCTAATGTGGGCCGTCAATCATGCAGGGCCCACCTTGGATATGGGTCACTCATCATTAGGGCCGACCAATGGTGGGTGTCAATGACCACTATTTCCTAAGGTGTGGTCTATTTGAGATTGGATTTTGTTTCATTTTTGGGCTTGAACCAGCAAGGGTGGATGTTGTAGATTTCATGTGCATGGCATGTGGCCTCACTACCAGTGGGCCACCCAAAACTAGTTGGAAAAATAGATGAATGGCATGAGTAAAACACATCAGGCTAGGCCAAGGAGATTTCAACAGTGTCATTATTATCACTTCTGCTTCCTGATGTGGGGTCCCTTGAGGTTTAGATCTACCTCATATGCTAGCCCCACTCACGTCCAAGCTAAATAGGACAGTGCATATCAAATACATTGCAATGGCCCCAGCAAGCTGGATGGTCAACGTGGGTTAGGCAGTTGTCACGAAAATCTGCACTGTTTGCTATGACAAATACCTCTTGTTTGAGTGGGTGGAGAAAAAGTAAAAAAAATAAAAAAAATAAGTAAAAAATAAAAAAATGCTGAAATTCTTAACTAATTTTTAGCAAATAAGTAATGATAATTATTTATTAACCAAACTAACTTATCTCAAATAAGTTACCTAACTACTACCATCAACAGGAAAAGCAACTTATTATCTCAAATAATGACACAGCGAGTGTCTGTCCTGTGGCCCAGTATTCTGCTGCAGTACGTACGTTTCCACCTGCTACCTTTGGAGTATTCAGCTACCAAAAACAAAGTCATAATGATGTGGACAAGAAAGCGACAGAAGAGGCCTTTACTCATGGCTAAGTGGTGATCATGGCCTGATTGTGTGTGTAAAAAAAAAAAAAAAAAAACCCGCCGACGAGGAATACTTTATTTGATACACCACCTGTGGCTTATATTCTGTCCTATTACCCGTCCCAAGAGCCAGTGTAGATGGCATGTTATCCCAACGTCTTTATCAATCTACAGTTACGAGTTGATCCTACCAATCATCCACTAGTTCTCCAATTTAAATAGCTCACCAACCAGCCCGTTAAGATCATATACTGGATGTGAACTTTGAGTTATAACCATCTAATGTGGGCTAACCTTTCAAACATCGATTTTGAAACCCTAAGGAGCATGTGCAAGGCCACCACTTCTCCAAATTTATAAAAATAAGACAAAATAATGAGTTTTAAGTTCTCACCCATCTAATCAAACACAATTCTTTTTCATCTCAATGCTTCCCATCAATTCTTCATTCCTCATGAACAATTATCTTAACTTGGGCCATTACCCAAAGTTGAACTGATAGAAGCATCTTGGCTGCCTAAAAATCATAGTGATGGGAACGATCCCTATATACATTGAGGTTAGTAGATCCCTAAGTTTAGGGCCCACCGTGATGTATGTGCCTTACATCCATGCTATCCATCCATTTTGATAGCTCATTGCAAGGCATGCATGATCCTAAAATTAAAGTAGATCCAAATCTTAGGTAGACCACACGGAAGAAACCGTGGTGATTGAATGCCCAACTACACCACGGTGGGCCCTACAGTGTAAGTTTTATCTACACTGTCCATCCATTTTTCATATCATTTAGGCTCAAGTGGACAACACGTCTGGAAGCAGCAGTGATAATGGCACCAATCCTTAGAAACCTTCCTAGGGTCTACCAAGAAGGTTAATTTGCATCCAACCTGTACATAAGGTTACCTAGACTTGGATGAAGGGAAACATGAATATCATCTTAATCAAAAACTTCTGTGGCCTCAAAAAGTTATCAACGGTAGATATTTAATCCTCATTGTGTGGCCCAGTCGAGCCTTGGAACTGCCTCATCTTTGGGTTTTGTAACCTGAAATTATATGGAAAAATGGATGAATGGTGTGGATAAAACCCATACATCACGGTGACCCTTCAGAACCCCATCCCCATCATTTCTTTCTCCTCCACCACCCAGTATACTTCCGTTTCGATTGGGACTTTTCTCGGCCAACCATTGTAATCACGCACGCGGGGAGCCGCAGAGAAAGCGACAACAGAATTGTGTTCATTCGAGGCGCGGATCTATTTGATATGTGGGCACACAATCAGTGGTACGGCGCTCAACAGCTGGAGGGGCAATTGTCCGCAGAATCCTCTCAAAAGGCTAAGATAAGAGGCCGTATGCACTGTAACCCTGACACTACAGATGCTTACCCGGTGACTTTGAGTAAGCCACATGCTGGTGGATAACTGACGTAC
This sequence comes from Liriodendron chinense, assembly GCA_003013855.2. NCBI lineage: Eukaryota > Viridiplantae > Streptophyta > Magnoliopsida > Magnoliales > Magnoliaceae > Liriodendron > Liriodendron chinense. The sequence goes on along the minus strand of PVNU02002560.1, from coordinate 348,596 downwards.
ATCACAATGTGCACCACACAAAACCTATACCTTCCTCGGTTTCAGCGCACGAGGGGAGACGGTCTGTGTTGAAAGCACAAATTTTTTTTAGCCCCGATTCTTCTCATCGGTCCACGTCAATTTCATTGAATCCTGCTTCAATAGATTATCGGTCCACGGCAAGATACGCTGAATTTATCTCTCCCCAATAGATTATCTGCTACACGGCATAATCTTTTGGGTGTGGAACTTATCCAAGTCCACCATGATTTTTGCTGTTAGATCCAAACTGTCGGTCAACTATTCTAGATAATTTTAGATCATGATCAGAAAAATGAGATACATTGAAAGCTCAAGTGGACCACACCACAAAAAGCAATGGGGATTGAGCAAACTTTCGTTGAAATCTTTTTATGGCCAACCATATGACTTATTCACCATCTAACTGGTTGTTAAAACGAAAAATGTTACAATGACATTTTCTGTGTATCGTTATTCTAGGATTCTGAGTATTGGAAACATTCATAGACAATTACAAGTATCCACAAAGTACACAAAAGAAGAGATATCGCAAGCCGAATTTTATTATAGAGATTCTGAGATCTTTTACTATCCAGGCTGTGAACTGGTCACGAATCTTTAATTACATCGATGGTTGATCATCCTTGATTAAAAGGAAAAATACTGAGTCATCAAAGACTATGGTCTTTAAGTTCATGATCGTAAATACCCTTTTTGTTTGTTATGGACTGAGCCATCATTTTAGACAAGTCGAATGCCTATGTCCCATATTCTTTTGGTGTATCCTGGGTTGAGAGACTGTCAGGCTACTTAATCGAGTGGTGCAACTCTGTATCGGTGCCTGTTATTTTGGACAGGGGATCTTGGGAATACACGTATTGTGATTGTTGGATGACACGACTCTGAGCCGGGCACCCATCCTTTATGATGGGTGACTGTGAGAAGGCACATCACAACTACCCGAACAGCTCAACCTACAGATCCCGTTTTGGATGGGTAGTACATCGACTAGCTTTGAGATAGCATTTCATAGTAAAGGATTTTGAATATTTTGGGAACTCTGTGATTACGGTTTCTCGTGGTAACCATAATCTCATCTGTTTAGTCTCGAGCCTCAATCCAGGGTGATATAAAGCTTGTACAATGAATATGAGATATACAAAGTATTTGTAAATAGTGTTGGAGTGTGGCGACTCATCTTTGGATGCACCATTGCTCTTCTGTATTTGCTTTGGGATCAATACATAACCGGGATAATTTAAGAGATTTAATAGTTCATATATGAAATGTGGGATGTTATGAACGTAATAAAAGATGCTCTAGTACATAGCAATCTTAACAAAGCAAAATACTGCATTTAGATGTTCAAATGTGGAGTAAAGATCACAGTATGCTGACTATGCGATATCGGGCGCAATGAGTAGTTAATTAATGAAAGCGTAGTTCGGTCATTGATATTTTGTATTCGGAGGGTTAACAATTAGGCACTTTAACGTTAAATCGCGCTCTTTTAGCGAAGCGAGGTCATGAAAATGACTTAGTACCTTGGAGATAATATGCTTATTGAAGCTATTGAATGATAGGCGATTGCGATTAGTGGTTTCGCAAACATTTCATTTGGATGCTTTGAGTTAGGAGGATGCTAAATTCACTTAAGCGACAGTTTAATTGTGTTTGCTTTTGGTAGGCGACAGTCAATCTTGGAGCCAACAGGGCATTTCCCAAGGCTGAAAATGACTAAGTAGTAGAGTATCAATACACATGCTTATGTTGTCAAAATGCAAATGGCGGAGCTTAAAGCCATGCTAGTACCTAATTTAGATACTTTGGGTTAGGAGGATGCTAAATCTACTTAGGCGATAGTTTAATTGTACCCAGTTTCTATAGGCGACAGTCAATCTTGGAGCCAATGGGGCATTTCCCATGGCTAAGTGTCAGGGTTACAGCCCGCACAATTGTACTGTTTTCTCGTAACTGGAAATAGTTATTATCAAACGGATACTTTGTGGTGCTCGTAAAGGTCTTTGTGGTATTGGATCCACTTAGGCGATAGTCTAATTGCGTTTCACGTTAGAGATACGAGAGTTAATTTCTGAGCCTACAGGGCGCTTCCCAGGGCTAGAAATGAGTAAGTGGTGGAGTGCGGTCCACATGATCTTATTGATTATTGATTAATGGAGGTGATTATCATTTCACAAATGTTTGGATAAGGTTAATGGGTTTATGACGGTGTCAAATTCGGTCAAGCGACAGTCTAATCGCATCTGCTTTCGATAAGCGGCGATCGATTGTCGCACTTCGGGGTGCTTCCCAGGGTGCTTGCTAGGATTAGAAATTTGGCTAAGTACTAGACTTTTTAGTATTTATCGGTGATTTTTTGGGATTAAACTTTGACCATTGATCGAATAGGTCCAAGAAATAAGTCGAGAGCATTGATGTGTGCCTAGAACCCATTAGGCGACAGTGTGGCGATGCGTATCAAAAGCAGCCAAAACCATCGAATTATGAGTAGGCCAAGGATGCCCTAGGCATATGCAAGGCATGCCCTAAGTACATGCAAGCAAAGTGGAGAGAGAAGAGAGGTCTCCGAAGTTGGTTTTCGAGAAGCCTGAATTAGGTAAGGTGTAACGCAAGGTTATGCATCAGATGTTGCTCAAACTTGGGGGTTAGGGGTTTTTTGTTCTTCCAGATCATTTGATTGTGAAGTGCGTGTCTAAATCCTGCTCCGAAATGGTAGGCATATCCACTTCGAAATGGTAGGCATCAGTTACGGATGCAATTACGCAACTGCCTAAGTTAAGGTTACATTGGCGCTTTATCGGAATTTTGGCTGTTTTTTGGACTTTTCCCGTTGATCCAGATTGTTGGTGATGATCATGAACTCTTGCTAAACCTTGGGTGATAATTTGAGGCCCAACCGGTCATAAGGACACCCCATACCTAGATGAAGGTAAAACACAAATATTAGCTTGATCAGAGCATCTATGGCCCCAAGAAGTTTTCAATGGTAGCATCAATTCCTATAATTTCCTGTGGTGTGGTCCACTTGAGCTATGGATCTGCATTGTTTTTTAGGCTCATTTCCTAGAATGATCTGAAAAAATGGATGAACAATGGAGATCTAATGAATACATTATCATATGGCCCGTGTTAATTTCACATGTGAAGAGATTGGGCGCGGCTTCGGTGGATCCCCAGATCCATCGAGGTGGGTGGATTCCTTACCATGGCATTCACTATGTGATTTTTGTGCATTACATCCACACTGTCCATCCATTTTGGAAATTCATTTCAGAACATGATAAAAAAAAAAAAAAAAAAAGGTAGATCTAGATCTCAGGTGAACCTTAATACAGGAAACAGTGGTACTTAACCATTAAAAACTTATCATTGGCTACAAAAGTTTTGGATCAATCTGATATTTGTATGGTCTCTTCATTTAGATCTTTGTGACTCGGTCATCAGATTGGATGGAGAATAAACATTCCAGTGGCCCTCATGAAGTTTTTAACGGTGGAGATTTAATCACTACTGTTTTATGTGGTATGGTCCACCTAAGATTGGGATCTACTTCAATTTTAGGAGCATGCCCTAAAATGGGCTTTCAAAATGCATGGATGGTTTAGATGTAAGGCACATAAATCACAGTGGCCCCACAGTTGGGGATCCATGTTCGCTCCCAAGTGTAGGGTTGCGATGTAGTAATAATCCGGTAGAGACCGAGATCGTTCTCAGGGACTAATATAGGAATTCTCATACTTTCTTCTAATAATCTCTCCTTAAAATCAAACTACAATAATCTGTAATTGTGAAAGTAGGAGAATAATCTATACTTTGAGATGAAATTAATAATCTAAGGAAGCACTAGGGTGTCGAGGATCCACTTGTAGTGATTCCTTGATGCATAATTCACTTTGGTTTGTCAATTACACAACTAGAATCGAAATCAAATCCTATCTAACCGGAATATGGAGCAGGTTAATGCAGCAAAACAATCTATCTCATGTGTTGTTCATCAACATGATTCACTCAATTCAAGTTAGGACTTGAGCACACTCAATGTATAGGTCAATCCTAGTTCCAATAGGTTAAGATCACAATCATAATAATCATTAAATCTTGTTATTAAGCTTAACTATATTATGATTTGAAGTTCATCCAAATCATATGAACAATTAACACATACTTCAAACTTCTCATAAAAAGTAGAATTTTGGATTGAAGTTCCCACATGAAGAACCAAGTTTAGAGCGTCTTGAATCTGATTTCTCGGAGTGTACATGTCTAGATCTATACAAAACAACTAAGAACTAAAGCAATTCTTCTAAGCATCCATGAGTCATCATAAGATTAAGAAAAACTACTTAGAACTTTATTCAAACTCAACAAACCATTGCTCAATCAATAAAAATCCAACTTGAAACCAATAAAAACGAATTAAAGCATCTTAGATCTACTACAAGGTTCACCTCTTAGCCCTAGCTAAGAGGTTTAGCCGGCCATGTTAAAGAAAAACAGGAAAATTAATGAAAACATGAAGAACTAGAAGTAAAACTAAGAAGAGGAAGTATAGAACTCTAAAAAGCAACTCCCACTATGATATATCTCCTCTAAGATGCTTACGAACGTAGTAGGAGGACCCCTTTTATAGCTTTCAAGCCTTCATAGCGCAGAATCTTCGAGAATTTGCGTAAAACTTAAGCACTGTGTAGAGAAATCTGAACCGAAAATAATAGTTTCTAAACTTGAGCGATTAGACAATTGATCGACTGGCTAAGCGATCAATTGGTGGGTCCTAGCGATCAATCAATCAAGGTTGGGCGATCAATCGATGGGAGCAAAAAGTGTCCAGAGAGTTCAGCAGTAATTCCTGATTTTTTTATGATCTAAGCAATTAATCTCTGGAGCTGGGCGATGGATCGGTGATGATGGGCGATCAATCGGTGATGGCCTAGCGATTGATCGATCGAACCAAAAAGTGTCCAAAGAGTTTTCTACAAAAAAAACTCTAAATTCTGATGGTTTGAGCGATTGATGGCCCGGGCTAAGCGATCAATCGATAGGGCACTTTTCTGTCCAGCAACAAATACAAAGTGGCCGATCAATCGGCTAGGGCTAGGAGATCAATCGACCACCCTGGCGATCAATCAGTCAAGCCAACCGATCAATCGGCCAAGGTGACTCTTCTTCTTTTCTTTTCTTCTTCTTGCTTCTTTTCTTCACTCTTTTTCTTGCTTCTTTTCTTTGATCTTCAATACATATTAAGATTGTCCTTTAGTCCTCCTTTCAGTGAAGTTTTCCTCTCATTCTACAATCACAAAATCATTGCCTAAAATAAGTCCATAAGCATAAAAATTATGCAATGTTAGTAATGAAATGGGGTTAGAATATGTACATTTAAGAGCTCAACAATCCACCGGCCCTTAGTGGATCCAGGGATCCACCCAAACTGCGGCCGAAGAGATTCTACTGCGCTTGTTGGAGAGAAGAGAACCGATAACGTTGATATGTGGAACATTCGTGGGCCCATCATACTATATATATATATATATATATATATATATATATATATATATATATATATATATATATATATATATATATATATATATATCATCCATCCATTTTTTTTTATACCTTCTAGGGCATGAAACTAAAATGAGGCAGATCCAAGGCTCAAGTGGGCCACACTATAAGAAACAGTGGGAATTGGATGCCCACCATTGAAAAAAATTTGGGGGCTCCAGAGGGCTCTCATCAAACTGAGATTTGTGTTTTCCCTTCATCCAAGTCTTTGTGTGACCTTTATGAAAATGTTAGATGGCAAATAAACCTCACAGTGGACCTTAGAAAAATTTCAACGTTAGTCCCATAATCTCTGCTGCTTTCTGTTCTGTGGTCCACTTGAACTTTGGAAGTGCCTAATTTTTTTGGTTCTTAATGTAGAATAATATGGGAAAATTGATGGACAGTGTGAATCTAACACATGAATCATGGTGGAGCCAGATAAATTACACATGGTCGGGCAAGGTTGGGTTGTGTAGTGTGCACTCCATTCTTAAGAGAGAAAATTGGCATGTATTGAGAGCAGGTGTGATCTACGATGAAATGGACCCATGAGAATTTTTCCGTGCCTTCAACAAAGACGATCCCCACTCGAAATAAAATTTTCATGGTAAAAAAGTATGGAAATTATGTGGTTAGTAATAATTACCTATTTGCTTGTATTTACCCAACATGTAAATGGAAATCATGGAAATCAAACGTGCCAAGCAGGTTGAGCGGTAACCCTGACCTTGTTGACTTCGGGCAGTGGGTTTTAGCAAGTCACGTGCTATTGTTGGAAAAGAGTATAGTACTGATGGGACGGCAGCAATTAAGTGAGGCTGCAGGAACTGCTTAGCCAGTAACGCAGACTCTGCAATGTTAGCTCTGTTACATCCATGTGCTGGAGATGAGTTTGGTATCCGATGACACGGGGATAAACGAAGGCATCCGTGAAAAACTTAGCTGGAGAGGCTTCGAAGCTGGGCTCACCTATCCTTGTTCACAGTGCTCAACAATTGATTTTCCATTCATGGCGCCACAGAAGTTTTGGATGAGGGCTAATGTTTGTGTTTCCATCCCAGCAGGAATGAACTTATGAATGGTATGGGTGCCATATAAACATCACGTTAGACCCAAGGAAGTTTGAATTGTAGACGTTTCCCTACCCACTTTTTCCCATTGTGTGGCCCACTTGAGTTTTGGATCTGCCTAATTTTCAGGTCCATGTCCTAACATGATATAGCAGAATGGATGGATGAACGGGTGGATTTCTCACAAATATCAGGATGGGCCACCTAGCTTTCTGTCACAAAGGCAGACGTCCATTTGGACCTGGCCTTACCACTGATCTCTCATTGCCTCACCTAATCCGTACACCTGTAACAACTTTCAACCACGCTTTCTGCGGGACCATTTATGACAGCAGCATGTTGCCCTAATCAAATTCCACCATGGACATCCATGGTATCATCGGCCAGTACCATACAATCCACGTCCTTCTTTCATGTGTCTGGTTGGCCTGTGAGGATCTCACATTTGAGGCCAACTTTTCTGCTGGATTGCTTACGATAGGAAGCTAGGTGGGGCTCATTTTAATGTTCACGAGGAATCCACCCAATCCATCCATTTTGCTGGCTCATGCTAGGACATGAGCCCCCACCCTCTAAAAAAAAAAAAATAGATCCAAAACTCAGGAATTGTACGATCCGTATTGAATCATTTATTGGGCCACAGAAGTTCTGGATCAGCAAATATTTTCACTCTTCTACATTCCCACGGGATTGACTTTATGAATGGTTTTGATGACATATAAACATTACGGTGAACCCCAGAAGGTTTCAACTGCAGTCATTTCTCTCCCTACTTTGTACTATCCTGCTGGTACATCTGCCTATTCTTGGGTTCAAGTGTTAATATAAGCTGGCAAAATGAATGAACGGCTGGATTTCTCACAAGAATCCGGATTATCTGCTCATCTTCAACAGGATTTACCGGTTTGCCGACGCATAATTGGTCTAGCTTAGCACATATCAAGCATTGACTGCATTAAATGCAGTCGTACTGACAATGTCGATGCCGAGCTGGACCAATCAGGTGATCAACAAACAGGAAAATCCTCTTTAAGCCTAGCAGACGATCCGAACTCTTCTCACAAACATCATAGTGCCCCACATAGCTTCCAGACACAGGAACTTGGTGCCGTTGGGGGCAGGCAATCATGTCGGTAGACTTATGTACACGTGTTCAGCATGGGGCATAGCTACTAAGGGCATGTGCGTGGATGATCACATTGCTAGAGTAAATATACCTTTCTAGACCGAGTAATAATAGGGAGGTCCATCCCCACTCTTTACTACTCAGGGCAGCCCATGTTAAAAGCCCAACTAGAAAACATGGCCCATTGACACTGCTACTCCTTTTTCTGACTAAAATTGCTTAGGTAGAACACAGCTAGAAGATAGGTACTGTGTTGACGTGGCAAAGTTCTATGGACCATACCATGATGTATGTATTATATCCACTGTGTCCATCCATCTTGTAAGATCATTTGAGCCCAAAAATTAAGCAAAGCCAAAGCTCAAGTTGACCACACCAGAGAAAGCAGTGGGCATTGAATGCCTATCATTGAAAACTTTGTGGGTCCCACAAAAGAAGTTTTGGATCAAGCTGATATTTTTGTCTGTCCTTCCTACACATCTGTGTGACCCTGTTAACAAGTTGGATGGAAAATAAACATTATGGTGGCCCTAGGAAGGTTTCACCGGTGGGTGTCATTGTCCCACTGCTTTCTATATGGTGTGGACCACTTAGAGCTTTGGATCTGTCTTAATTTTGGGCTCATGCCCTAAAATGATATGGAAAATGGATAAACAGTGTGGGGTGTTGTTCTGCCCTAGGCAATATAAGTCCATCCTGATTGCATGTGAGTGTAAGAATTTGTATATTGCGGAATAGAAGGACCGTACAATGCATCGAATATGTAGATCAGATAATCTGAAACAAAGACATACCTGTTTGGTAGGCCATCTCCAATATCTGAGATCTGGATCTTCCTCTCCTGGAATTGCTATAGAGAAAACCTTAGATGGGGCTTGTTTTCAGTGTAATCCCGGATTGGGGACCCAACACCCTTTAAATAGGGTTTGTAGATAGTGTGGCAGTGTTTGAAACCCACCAAAACACTGCCACCCTTGCTTCACACGAATTTGGTTAATAAGAATCTATGTTCAACTACAATACTGCTACAGGCAGTGTAGACACGCAACCCCTCTTAATTCTGTAGATCACGACTGTAGTGGGGTCCACTGATCAGTCCACACATGAATTTGCATCTGTATTCAAATCTGGACCATTGATCAGCCGGCCCACTATATAGAAAATTTACATTCTCCCACTTGGGCCATACTGTTCAATGTCACGGATTTTAATTATACTTAAGTGGTCAACCAATATATCAGATTCTGTGGACAACGTCTTTTCCAATATAGTCTATCAAAATTACTAATACTGGATCGTGGTAGTCTACACAACATTAATTGAGGCGAAATGAGACGAATCACGGTCACTAGTATCATCAATCTTAATGACGTAGATTGTGAACATGGTTGTGTGGTATGAAGGTTACAATCAAGTGTGATCGAAAGTGCCTACCTTCAAGAGGTCCTAGAAGCTTTCTTAAGATGTCTCCAATGAGACAATATTGAAATTATACTATTCTCAAAATATATTATGCACACCTAATGAGAGAAATAGTATAAACTAAAAGATGGAATCATCAAAGTAAATGATCTTCACGAGTGTCTGAATAAAAATAAATCGAAACTGAATATGAAAACTCCCACTAACTGAATGTATCTACGAGGTTATGACTCCCATAGACACAACATGCTCCTGAAATGGCGTCATAAGAAGCTCTTTAGTAAGAGGATCGACTATAATCTCTTTAGTACCGATAAGCTTAATAGACACTTGATGATCTCTCACTCTATCCCTTACAATATGATACTTTACGTCAATATGCTTCGACATTGATGAGTGCTCGCTGTTGTACAAGAAATGCATCGCAACTGAACTGTCACAAAAAAATATTCTCATAGGTTTTGGGATATGCTCCATAACCCATAAACCGATGAGAAAACCCTGTAGCCACACCGCCTGAGTTGTAGCTTCGTGACATGCGACGAATTCTGTCTTTATAGTGTGGTGGATTGTTTTACACTTTTTCAAGACATAGTTCCTCCACTCATAAGAAAGAAATGTAACCGGACATGGACTTTCTTATGTCGACGCAGCCAGCATAATCTGCGTCTGAATAACTGACCAAATCCAGGTGGTCGGCTTTTCTGTAGGTGAGTTCAAAGTCTTTCATCCATTGCAGGTAGCGCAACACTTTCTGCAGTTACCTGCCCAATATTCCAACCATAAAGGTAATATCTGAGCGGGTACAGAGCTGAGCATATATTGTACTCCCACTGTTGACACGTATGAAATTTACTTCGTGCGATCCTTTTTTTCTAAATCATTCTTAAGGCACTGAAAAACTTCTGAATTTGTCACCTTTAACTATAGGTCATCAAGCATGAGAACAATTTTGCATGCCGAATGGCTCGAGTATCCTACCAATGTAGGCTTTCTGTGACAAATTCAGTAGTCCTCGAGATCTATTCTTATGAATTTCGATGTTTATGACAAAGGAAGTATCATAAAGGAAGAATTCGATTTCTTATTTATTAGGTGCATGTATCTGTAATGAGAGTAGTCGTCTATAAAAGTGATAAATTATTTATGTCCACTCCATGAGACTATAGGGAATGGACCACAAATATCTGTATATACCACATCTAGTAGACCTATCCTCCTGATTGCATCATTTTTCCTAATTCTAGTCTGTTTTTCTCTTAATGCAATCTGTACAATCTTTAAAATAAAAGAAGTCTAAGGATTTAAGTATTCCATCCTGCACAAGCCATTTCATTATCTCACAAGAGATATGGCCTAATTGCTTATGTCATGAGATGAAGAAAACTCCGTTCCTCTTTCTTCTCTTTATTCCTGCTCTGTTATGCTGCAGGTTTATGTTTAAAACGTTTGCAGTATGTAGGTTCAACTGACACAGCCCATTCACAAAAAATTATGGCCAACTAAATTTAAACCAAAGTAAATACTAAAACTTTCATTCTCAAATTTAAAAGTGCATCGACATTTAACTGAAAAGAGAAATCAAAAAATTAAATTTCTCCTTATAAAAGGCGCGCAAAAATTATCTACTAAGTCTAATAATGACCATTTGCTAATCTAAGTCTGTAGACTCCTACTGTCGCAACGTTCACTTTTACGCCTATTGCCAACGCACACTGATTGCTCTGTGTTAGTTGGCATTCAGCTCTATAGTATATCCCGCATGGAAGTGCATATGTGAATCAAAGTGCTATAGTCTATCCATCAAGAATTTGTAGATACTTCAGTCAGATTGCTTTCAAAACAAATAAGATCATGATGATTACCTTTTTTTACCAACCATGCTTTAAAGCTTTCGCAGTCCCTTTTCTGGTGTCCTGGTTTCGCAGTTCCTTTTCTTAATTTTGCCATCAGATTGTGGTTTAATACTACTTGTAGTACCCAAAGAACCTTTTTCTATAGTCTGTGTTCTTTTTCTGTATTTTTCTTTTTTTCCTTGTCCTAGGGTAGCCAATTTTCCCTCCCCATTGCTGACATCTAAAAGCTTAGGAGAGGCAATGTTTAACTTCATGCACCCCAGGGCAATCTCAATGGACTCCTTCCATTGGGTATAGTCGGAGTCAGTCAAAGGGGTTACCGTATTAGGATCGTTTGGAATGTTAACTGTAAAATAAACTCACATTATACTTTATATTATAAAGTTTCAGGTGATTAAACATTCAATTGATAGAGGGCCTTCAATTGAATTAAACAGGATGAAAGTGGGCCTAAATAAATGATCCTGGTGAGAATCGGTCACATAATCATGACTCCACCTGTGGGTGGAAGTCATAACATACAAATGGTTCTCTTGAACTTGAATCTAAACGGTGATCGTCTGTATTTTCGTCACCGTCCGCATGTGTTCATGTCCTTGCTAAAGTGGTGATCGTTTGTGTTTTCGTCACCGTCTATATTGGGCGTGAACGCAACTATATGCAATCCTTTAACTTAATCCCAACATTACAAGTCTGAATTTGTGAAAATCTTCACTAATAGTAATCACTGTGATGGTTAACACTATCAGATCTAACTCCATGATTTTTTACTTAGGACTGCAATTATGTGTTCATATCCCTACTAAAATGGTGAACGTCTGTGTTTTCGTCACCATCTGCATGGGAAACAAACGCAACTGTATGCAATCCTTTACTTAAACCCAATATTACAAGTGCAAAATTGTGAAAATCTTCACTAATTGAGGTCACTGTGGTGGCTAACACAATTAGATCCAATCCCACAAAATTTAGACTTAAGATTGCAATTTAATCCTGCCCTCAACGGATCAATCTAAAATAGTTCAATTTGGCCCAATGAGAGCTGATATTAACAGTTAAAGGATGAGAAAACCTTAAGGTGAAACAAACGGTCAGGTTTCACTTCCCATTCCAATAGTCCATGCCAATTTCTAAAAGATGGGTAATGGGCCCTCAAAAAGGCCTATTTAGTATTTAGATAAAATGTTTACAAGATGGACGGTTAGATTCTCAAAATAAGGTCTAGAAAGTAAACCATCCATATTTGATATTAAAGGTCCATTGGTGAATTCTAGACCCTTAATCATCCATCTCGTGAACGGTTCAAATCAAATGCTCACAATACATATAGTAGATGGTTCAGATCTCAAAAAAATTCATGTTGAAAAAGAGGGACCATACGCAAACATTAAATGGGCATCCAGCAGGCCTCAAGAAATGGGTTGAATTGAAATGGGGCCAAAAAATAAAAGCTTTTAACTTCATGATCTGCGCACCATCCATAGGCATTCCTGATTTGGTTATAATAGTCACAAGATGAGAGGTCTAGATTTAAGACTTGGTTTAATTCATATGGAGTATCAAATCTCATAAGGTCCATACCATAATGTTTCCACTTTATTAACTGTTCACCTAATGAGTAATCTAGATGGTATGTCCATAACATACTTAATAGATGGCTCAAATCACAGGTTGAGGCCTATGAAACCCTCTTGGAAAAGAGGCCCATATTTTACCTGTAAATGGGCATAAGTCCTTCAATTAGGCGCATCAACCATAAAATGCGTGAGCCTAACCTGATGGCCCACAACAAGGCCCGAATAGGAGACTCTTATAACAGATATGTTGGACGAATCTATAGTATCCATTGGCCCACATGAGAAGTTGATCATCCACCCATTGAAAGGTCTAAAAGACAATGCTCATAACAAACCAATGGACAGATACAAATCCAAAGCATTGGCCCACAGATTTACGGTTTGGATTGAGTTATTATGTACACGAGTGCCAACATGCCATGTGTACGACATCTGAACCGTGCAAAGGTGGGTAGGTGCTACATTGAACCATCACATTGGACAAAAGGCCCTTTTGGGCGCTGACCCAACTTAAGCAAGCAACAACCTGAACGTTGTTGCTTTGAACAGAAAAAGGGGAAAGGGTCGAAACCCTAACCCTAGAGCATTATGTCGCCGCCACCTTTGCACGATTCCTCGCTCTCAAAGATCAATCTTGCTGGAAAACGGCCACACATCTGGTATTCTCAATCTCAATGTCAGATGAGAAAGGAAGACGTCGGAGAACTGTGGACGGCATCGTCGGCAGCTGGAGTGGGAATGGGTGACCCAACGCCGCTCGTCCCCATGGATTCCGTCAACTAAATCGATACCACAAGCAAAATGGTGTGGCAAATTTGGGTTTGCCGCTGTCCTGTGCGCAACAGCAGACAGATCGAAGAACCCCAGCCCGTGCTTACTTCCTCATCGTCGCCACTGCTACAGGGAAACAGCCGCCACAGGTCGATCCCAAATCATTCAATGGCCATGGCTGCTAATTGGAGATGCAAAGGTTTCTTAATCGAAGGTTATTGGCAGCCACCGGTTCAAACAATTGTGGGTAAAGGGTTTCAGAGAAATCCCCTGGTATGATTAAGCCGACGTTAATGGCGATTCAACTTGCCCCAGTGCTGCTGAATGCCAGAAGGAGGTTTGGGCTGCTGGCATCAACATGGCTGCTAATCACTTCTCAAGCAACGAAAATCCTGAATGGGATTTTGTTCTCTGCAGCAAAATGGATTCCGACCATCTCTGATCCAGATCCTAATTGGTGGGCCATGAATGCCAACAATAAAACAGGTTTTCACCCCCTTTTTTTTTTATTCTTGATGGGTTTTGGGAGCTACTATGGCCGCAACAATGGCAGCCCTGCCAATGCCGCTGGATCCCGAAATTGTATGCGGAATCGCACTCAATGGCCCTAATCTGGAATTAAATGTCCATGGATGGACGGTCCAAATCTAAAAATTCTAAACAAATACAACAATCTGTATTATTCCACCATAGTCGATGCATAGTCGGCTCTGATACCAACTGTAAGAATCTGTATATTGCGGAATAGAAGGACCGTACAGTGCATCGAATATGTAGATCAGATAATCTGAAACAAAGACATACCTGTTTGGTGTGCTATCTCCAATATCTGAGATCTGGATCTTCCTCTCCTGGGATTGCTGTAGAGAAAACCTTAGATGGGGCTTGTTTTCAGTGTAATCCCGGATTGGGGACCCAACACCCTTTAAATAGGGTTTGTAAATAGTGTGGTAGTTTTTGAAACACACCAAAACACTGCCACCCTTGCTCCACACGAATTTGGTTAATAAGAATCCATGTTCAACTACGATACTGCCACAGGTAGTGTAGATGCGCAACCCCTCTTAATTCTGTAGATCACGACTGTAGTGGGGTCCACTAATCAGTCCACACATGAATCTGCATCTATATTCAAATCTGGACCATTGATCAGTCTGTCCACTATATAGAAAATTTACAGTGAGGCCCACTGTCTTGCATGTTTTTTATCCACTCTCTCCATCCATTTTGCTATATTATGTTGGAGAGTCCTCATAACTGTGCAAAATAGTGTCCACAGACCAGTCGGCTAGTGGACAGATTGTCACAGCAAGGACTTGATAGTTCTCTGGGAGCCTAAGATCGGTTGGCTAACCGGTTTGCAAGGGACTCCGGCCGGTCATATTTTGAGGCAACAAGACAGTTTTTGGACAAAACTCTCTAGACGATTTTTGTAGGTCGACGATTGGTCGGCCAACCGGTCGATTGACATGTTGAACAAGTGTTTCTTACGCGGTTTCACGTTGTATGTTTTCGATTTTATTTGGAGGCCTATTTAAACACTTCCTAATCATGTTTGGAGGTATACTAATCAATACCAAGGAGTCCTAATACGAGTTTAAGGCTTGGGGGAGAGATTGTAAGGTTTGAGAGTGCTTCATTCGTCTTTGGGATCTGCTTGAGGGTAGATTAGCTCTGTAATCATTTGATATTTATAGTGAAGGTGTCGCTTTGTGCCGTGGTTTTTTCTCGCAAGGGTTTTCCACATAAAAATGGATTGTCTTTGCGTTGATTGCTTATATGGCGTGTGTTGATTGTTTGAATCTCTTCGGTAATTTCACTGACCGGATTTCCAATAAGTGGTATCAGAGCTATCGTTGGAAGGTTGAAGAAGAGAATTTTTCTGAGACAATCTCATGGCTTTAGGTACGAAATTCGAAGTTGAGAAGTTTTCGAGTAAAAATAATTTCGAATTGAAGATGAGGGCCATCCTAACTCAACAAAGGGTCATGAACGCCCTTGGAAAACAACCTATGGATATGAAAGATGATGAGTGGACCAAGATGGATGAGAAGCCCGTGGCCTCAATACAATTGTGCCTTGTAGATGACGTCCACTATAATGTCGTGAAGGAGAAGACCGCTGTAGAGACATGTACCAAGATAGAAAACGTGTACGCGAAGAAGTTTCTAGAGAATCGCATGTATTTAATGATGCAGCTCTTCACTTTAATGATGACGGAGGGGACAGATGTGGAGGACCACATCAGCACGTTCAACAAGTTGATTTGCAAGTTGCTCTATATTAGTGAATAGATAAAGGAAGAGTATCAAGCCTTGATCTTGCTGGACTCACTTCTTAGTTCATATGAGTCACTTAGGGACTCGTTGTGCTCGGGTAGGGACACCATTAGTATTGACACCGTAGTTTCAACCCTTCAGTCGAAGGCGATGAGACAGAAGAGTGGTGACGTTAATTCTTCTTCCGATGCACTAATTATGAGATGAATGAATTCGGAGCGGGGTGAAGGATCGTCCCGTTTTCGAATCAAGTCAAAGGGCAAAGGTGTTGGGCTCATAAATGTGTATTGTTCACTCGCCTCAAGTGTAAGGCTGCGATGTAGTAATAAATCTCGGTAAGACCGAGGTCGATCCACAGGGAATTGGATAACAAATTCCAAACTATTCCAGCAACTCAGTTTGCAATAGATAAGAGATTCAATTGGAATATTTATGCTAAAACAGTAACTTAATGAAAATCAGTAGTTTAAGGTACTAAGGCATTCAAGGATCCACTTGTAGCAATCCCATGCCAATCCAATCAATCCAAGCAAGATACACAACTAGATTTGAAGTCCTATCTCTCATCTAGTTGGAAAATAAAGCATTAAACACATTCAATCCCATTCAAGTTGAACTTCCAAGTTCTAGTCCCATTCAATCAATGTAGAATTCAAAATCATAGCCTTCGAAGTAACAGCCATGCCTATGGACTATGGCTTGCTCAAGGACTACTATAATTCGAATTTAAATAAGCACCGTATGATAATCTCAGAGAATTGCAAGGAATCCATGTCTGGAGCACATGAACTCTCATAAAACATCTCAAACTATAAACTTGAAGAACTAGAATAAATAAAAATCGAAACTTGAATTGAAATTACTTGAATTAAACTGAATCAAACATGAAATTAGCTACAAGCCTCACCTCTCAGCCTTAGCTGAGAGATTCTAGCCGAGCATTGTCATGCTACAACTAAAACTCATGAAAGAAAACATAAAAACTAGACTAATCGGAATTTGGAGGGTTGCAGACGCTCCACGACGGTTTCCTTCCTCTAGGTGTCCTTTTATAGTGAGGACGCTCGGTTGCGTCGGAATCTTCCAGAAACCGCGTAAGGTTACGCAGTGCGCAGTATTTTTCGGAGCCCAAAATAGCAATTGCCTGTTTTTGTATGTGGTCGACCGGTCGGACGACTGGTCCGACTGGCCTGGCCGACCGGTCACGACCGGTCGGACCCACCTTGCAATCAGTCCAGTAAGCCTTTTAAGGAGGATGACCTGTTGGCCGACCGGTCACGACCGGTCGGACCTGCTTATGGTCTTGTTCCAGCGAGCAAACAGGGGGCACTGACCGGTTGGCCGACCGGTCAAGATCGGTCGGACCAACTGGTCCTTCGTCCAGTGATTTCCAAAGATGTGGCCGACCAGTTGGATGATCGGTCGGACCTGCTATTCTTCTTCTTTTTCTTCTTTTCTTTATTCTCTTTTCTCCCTCTTTCTTCTTCCTTCTTTGGTTCACCTTGGACCTTCATTCACAGGTTCTAAATAGCTCCTTTTTCGTCTCCAAATGGGTGAAGTCCACTCTCAATCCTACAGTCGCAAAACATGCATTAGATGGGCCTTTTAATCATGAAAACCATGCATATAATGTGATGTAGTGGGCTATACAATGTATAAATTGGACGTTAATTCTTCCTCCGATGCACTAATTATGAGATGAATGAATTCGGAGCAGGTTGAAGGATCGTCGCATTTTCGATTCAAGTCGAAGGGCAAAGGTGTTGGGCTCATAAATGTGTATATTCTAACTCCATTTAAGCACTAACTATGCATAGTTTAGACGTTTAAAAGACAATTCTAATGTAGGTTTTGTGATTGTAGGAATGAGATGGAGAGGTCATTGATTCAAGACTTTAAAGGGTACTTAATACACATTTAAGATCAAAGCAAAGAAGCAAGATTAAAGGCCCAAGGAAAGAAGCAAGGAGAGGAAAAGAAGAGAGAAGAATCACTTCCAGCGATTGATCGATTACCCTGATCGATTGATCGCTGGCATGGTCGATGGATCTACTACCCTCGCCGATTGATCGGACACTGTGTACATGATGCTGGACAAAAGAGGGTCCCACCGATTGATCACTCAGCCCGGGCGATCAATCGCCTCAACCATGAAAAATCTAGATTTTCTGTAAAAAGTCTCTCGATACTTTTCATCCCCAACGATCCATCGCCTAGCACCACTGATCCATCGCCCAGCACCACCGATCCATCGCCCATCACCAGAGATCAATCGCTCAGGCCACTAGAATTCTGGAATTCTTGCTGAACTCTCTGGATACTTTTTGTTCCCATCGATTGATCGTTCAACCTTGATCGATTAATCGCTAGGATCCATCGATTGATCGCCCAACCAGTCGATCAATCGCCCAATCGCCCAAGTGAAGAAACTGCTATTTTCAGTCCAGATTTCTCTGCGCAGTGCGTAAGTTTTAGGCAATTTCTCGAAGATTCTGCGTTATAGAGGCTTGAAAGCTATAAAAGGGGTCCTCCAATACGTTCTTAATCCTTCTTAGAAGAGATCTATCATAGTGGGAGTTGGTTTTTGGAGTTCTATACTTCCTCTTCTTAGTTTTACTTCTAGTTCTTCATGTTTTCATTAATTTTCCTATTTTTCTTTAGGATGGCCGGCTAAACCTCTTAGCTAAGGCTAAGAGGTGAAGCTTGTAGTAGATCTAAGATGCTTTAATTCATTTTTATTGGTTTCAAGTTGAATTTTTATTGAAGAACAATGCTTTTTGGAAGTTTGAATGAAGTTCTATGTACTTTTTCTTAATCTTATGATGACTCATGGATGTTTGGAAGAATTGATTTAATTCTTAATTGTTTTGCATAGATTTAGACCTATACGCTCTGAGTTATCGGATTCAAGACGCTCTAGACTTAGTTTTTCATGTGGGAACTTCAAACCAAAGTTCTACTTTTTATGAGAAGTTTGAAACATGTGTTGCTTATTTATGTGATTTAAATCAAGTTCAAACCATAATTTAGTTAAGCTTTGTGACAGGATTTGATGATTATCATAGTTGTGAACTTAATCTATTGGAACTAGGATTGACCTATGCAATTGAGTGTGCTCAAGTCCTAACTTGAATTGAGTGAATCATGTTGATGAACAACACATGGGACAGACTGTTTTGCTTAAATAACTGCTCCATATTCCGGCTAGATAGGATTTGATTTCGATTCTAGTTATGTAATTGAGAAACCAAAGTGAATTATGCATCAAGGGATCCTCGGCACCCTAGTGCTTCTTTAGATAATTTTATCACAAGTTATAGATTATTCTCATACATTCATATTTACAGATTATTGTAATTTGATTTTAATTGGAGATTGTTAGAAGAAATTCTGAGAATTGCTACATTAGTCCGTGAGAACGATCTCGGTCTCTACCGAATTATTATTACATCGCAACCCTACACTTAGGGAGTGATCAAGTTTTTGGCGTCGTTGCCGAGGATTTGACGGTTTTAACAGAATTTCTGAAGATAGTTTTCTATTGAAATTTTTAGAAATTTTCTATTAGTACTAACTTTATTTTATTTTGATTTTTCTTTTGTAGGGATTTTAGGAAGTTGAAGAAGAAGTAAGTTGGGCATCTTAAGTTCTCAAATCAAGTGTTGTCTTTCCAACCTTACTCTTCTTCTTCCCCTATTCATTCATTTCATATTCATCTCTTGTAGAGTGGGTGGAGACTCCTTTTGGATCTCTGATAAGTTGGCGTTGAGCCGCCTTGATTCCTATTGGTCGGCACTGCCGTCTTGGACCACCTTGTGCTCAGAGATTTCTCTTCTCAATTATATTCCTCTTTCTCCTTTTTCTACGCTTTTCTCAAAGGATTCAAAGAGTGGGTGGGGAGTTCTCTGAACCCCTATTGACCAGGAGAAATCGATCTCTATCTTTGCTTCTAGCCTAGCCATTGCAAGACACCTTATGCTTCGGTCTTAGAAAGGAGTAAAGAAAGGAAGGAAGAATTCTTCTTTCTCTTTTCTTCTTTTGAACTTGCATGCCTCATTAGATCCAAGATTCGAATAATCATTTAATCAGTGAAGGAGGAATTGTTGAAGGGATTGACAAGGAACCACGTGCTAAGAAACATCTAGATTTTTAAATTTCTTCTGGTAATATGGCTGAAAATCAACCAAATCCTAAGGTCAATCAAAATATGGTCCCGAATCAAACTGAAATAGGAGAGAATGAGGTTGAAAATGTTTCCCAATCTAGAACTTTACGTGACTACTTGCAACCAGCAAGAGCGAGCACTCCCTCATGCATAATCTTTTCATTCAATGCAGGGAATATTGATCTTAAACTAGGAGTAATCCAACTCCTTCCTAGATTTCATGGGTTAGACAACGAAAGCGCGTACCAATACCTTAAAAAGTTCGATGAGGTAATAGCAACGTTGCACTTTGCAAACGTATTCGATGATGTAATACGACTTAAGTTGTTCCCTTTTTCATTTAAATAGAAGGCTAAAGCTTGGCTGCATGCATTAAGGCCAAGATCAATAGGCACATGGACTGAGATGACTAGGGAGTTCATTAAAAAGTTCTTCCCTACTCACAAAACAATCACGCTGAGGCGCCTGATCATGAATTTTGCTGAAAAAGAGGGTGAGACCTTCTTCCAATGTTGGGAGAGGTTCAAAGACTTGCTGAATGCATGTCCACATCATGGCTACGAAAGTTGGCGGGTAATAAGTTTTTTTTATGAAGGATTGACTTCACCCATGCGCAAATTCATAGAGATGATGTGCAATGGAGAATTCATGAACAAGGAGATCGAGGAAGCATGGGACTATTTTGATGTTTTGGCCGTGAATGCACAATCTTGGGATACATCTAAACCATCAAATCCCAAGACAAGCCAACAAAAGAAAATAGAGGAATTTATGCCCTATCCGAAGAAGATGACATAAGTGCACGTATAGCTAGCCTCAGAAGAAAAGTCAAGGCCATGGAATTAAAGAAAGGAGAGAAGGTTAACTTGAAAGAAGTTGAAATTATTTGTGAAATTTGTGCCCAAAATCAACATGCAACATAGGATTGTCCTACAATTTATGCATTTCAAGAGATCTTATAAGAACAATCAAATGTCATAAACAATTATCAACGACCATTTAGTACTCCCAATACAAACACGTATAATTCAAGTTGGAAGAACCATCCCAACTTCAGTTGGAGGAATGAGCCATCTGAGAATGTAAACAACAACCCAAAAGCTTCGCTTGAGGAGATGTTGCATGCACTCATCTTGACCCAAGATGAATATAATAAAACCTAATTCTTTGAAAATAGATAGGTTCATGCAAGAACAAATTTAAATCAACTAGAATTCATCTCAAGCCATCAATGACTTGAAAACATCTATGGCTAGAGTTGAAACACATCTAAGTGATAGGGAGTGTAACGCCCCAGATTTTCCAGATTTATTTGAAAATTTTTGAAAATTCATTTTTAATTTATTTTTTTATCAATTATCGTACATTTACCGTTGATTTGCGCATAGCGGGACATCCGTAGGAGATCCGATAGGGGACTCTTTACAAAGTTGCTTAGAATGATCCCATAAACATCGTAGAAAGATCAGATTTCAAAAAAATTACGCACTTTTCAGATAATTACGAAAATGCCATTAGTTAAACTTAAGTTAAGATGCCATTTTTAAATATTATAGTTTCTAACGATCACTTTCACGTAAAATCCTGGATTTGAGCTTTTGGGCACATATTAACCATACACGTCAAATTTCAACCCTTAAACCATTGTCAAAGTGGTCCAATTGTCAAATCAGCCCTTAACCCTTGATTTTCATGTCCATTGAGTGAGGAAAGTAGATGGTTAGTCTTAGTCGAATATTTCTCTTCATATGAGTGACTTGGATCGTCTTTATCATTGACCAATAGTGTGATTTGAGTGCCCCATATTGATAAGCCTCTTTCCTATGCGCGAAGTTATCCGGTTCTAGAAATTAACGAGTTACCAACTCTTCTCAAATTTAAACCTTTCAATTTACCCACTTCTCACCATCAATCAGCTTCTCAAATTTGGACCACCCATTATACTCATATGACTATGAGTTTACACAAAATTTGGACCCCTGATCTATAATCCTATACCGTTGAACCACAAAGCCAGTACCTTCCTTTTTCCGCCAAAAGTTGGAATTTCAGATCTAGGCATTCCTCACAATCAATCAACCACTAAACTTTGTACAATTGTTTGCCGATCATGACTACATATTTTTCCAAAATTTGGGCCCTGATCATCAAGTGTAGACCGTTAATTGAGATATAGCCCATTTTAGCACCCGTTAGGCCATTTTCAAGGATCGGCCAATCTTGAATGTGGATCATCAAGAAATTTACGTATTCTGACTCTACTCTTCGAGCTTGATAAGATGAACGGACTGGAATTGATCAAAGATCATCCGAATATTGAGATTTGAGAAACCCACCTCAAGAGGTTGTTACATAAGACCTCACGTACACATATCTCTCCATATTTCTACTACGCACCTCCAAATCCTTCTCCTAACCCTAGCCTCCATGCCCTAGAGAAAGAAAAGAGAGAGAGAGAGAGATAGAGAGAGAAGAGAGAAGAGAATTCTTTCTCATATTTTTCCAGCGGCTAGGATCTTCTACAACCCTCTTCTTCTAAGTCCATCCTAAGGTGAGGATTTTCCTTCAAGCCTTTCATTAATAATATCACAATTATCATAAATTCTTTTGTGGCATATGAAATTATTTTATTTTGAGTTATTGATCCATATAACATGAAGTTTAATGTAGGATTTGTAATAAATATTATTATATAATGATGTGATTCCTTGTTTAGATTTTTTACTAAGAAGCATGTGTATTTGTGTTATTTATCTTTGTGAAATCTATGCCCTTATTTTTTTACTCTATGTGTTACAAGTAACATTGGTTTTCATATTGTGATATATATGAAATATGTGTATAAGATCATCATATAGATATCCCATTATTGTATACTCTTTGTCCTTAAGTTGGTAAAATTATTCGATGTAGAGAGATGGAACTCGTGAGAGGTGTCCATGATGGAAGAATATCTCTTGACTTAACTGAAAGAATAAAGTGATATTTGTTTGTCAATGGATCCTTACATGTACATGATGCTTGATTGGATCCATTTACATTACATGAGTACTTTAATGAATTTGGTCATGAAGTACAACATTGGCTTTTTGGGACATGATGAAATCATAAAACGGGACAATGAGTGGACACTAATGGTATACAAATTTTCATGAGCCAGGGTTGGTGCCATGGACACTAAGCCCGAGCTGTCGGCCTATGCTGGGTAACTTGTGACTCCCCAGAGTGACCATTAAGTTTTATTTAAATTGGTTGTATGCGAAAACACTTAAATAAAGGTGAAACTAAAGTCATGCATTCACTTGGCTCCATGTGGGTGTACGGAATTGAGAATAGGCTAGAGCGTCCTACTTTTCCCGTACACTGTCATGTGTAGATTTGGGCTATGAGCCTCCCGTTTCTCACGTGGTCGGGCAAAACTATGGGCTTGTGCGTCCCAAAAACCTCTGGTGACTAGTGGCTAGCATGAAGTCGTAACAGGGAGTCTCCCACTTCATGTATTGTGATTCTAGCCAGGGTTCCTTAGCCAGAGCATGCATTTCATGCATCGCATTAACAAAGATTTTTGGTTGGTTGTTTTGATTTTATTAAATGATAATATCCTGCTTGTGTTTACTCTATACCGTTATTATTATTCTTGATTGTCTTGGAGAAAATATTCCCTACTATGATAGCGTTTAACGCTATCCCAAACACAATTTAGATGATGCAGGTGAAGATCCAGGTATTGAACCTGATTTTTAAGGAAAAGAGTTTGATGGTTCGTACGATCATATGGCGGATGACGATATTGGATAAACTTAGTCGATGTTTTCATTTATTAAATGTTTCTTTTGAGTAGTTGATACATTTATGGAATTGTAATAAATCTTCAAGAGAAGACATGGTTTTGTATTTTAATTAATCAGTATGAATATTGGTTGGTTCCCTTATTTAAATATTGATGATGAAGTAGTAAGTTTGATAGAATAAGATGAACATTTATTTCCGCCATTGTGCTTAAATGTTATATTTCAGTATTTAACAAATTAATTAGTCCATGATTTACTTGAAAATTTGGCCGTTGTGTTATACACGAGAGTCGAAAATTTAGCGTCGTTACAGGGAGAAAGGCACACTTCCTACACAACCTCTCCCTAATCCGAAAACCCAATATGAGATGCAAGATTCCATCCTTTCCTCCAAACATTTGGAGCATACTCAAGCTATCACCACCTTAAGGAGTGGTAAGACAATTGATAAATCTAAGCCAGTGAAGACCCCAAGCCTAATGATCCGGAAAAGGCCAAAGATGATGATAGCTCTAACAATACTCCACAAGGGAAAGAACCGGAAAGGCAATTCAAGTCGATTGCTCCATTCCCTCAAAGGTTGATTTCACCCAAACCATTAGATAAAAATCTGAAAATCCTTGAAGTTTTTAAGCAGGTGAAGATGAACATCCCGTTGTTGGATGCCATAAAACAAATACCATCTTATGCTAAATTTCTTAAGGAATTGTATACGGTCAAAAGGAAACACAATGTACATAACAAAGTACTTTTGACTGAAAATTTGAGCGTCATTATCAAACAAGAGGTTCCCCAAAAATACAAGGATCCAGGTAGTCCTACCATCTCATGCATCATAGGTGACTACCGGATCAAGCAAGCCTTACTTGACTTGGGGGCATTGGGTTAGGTGAATTGAAACCTACCAAAACCACAGCTCCACCTTACTGGTAGATCCATTCGTATGCCGAGGGGGGTGATTGAAGATGTCTTGGTCCAAGTTGGTAAATTCTACTATCTAGTGGATTTTATTGTCTTGGATACACATCCCGTGATAGGTACTAGTGCTCAAATTCCCGTCATACTTGGCCGCCCTTTCTTAGGCACTTCAAATGCAATTATCAATTATAGAAACATGCTAATACAAATGTACTTTGGAAATATGACTCTTGAGCTGAATAGTTTCGACTTATGCAAGCAATCATGGGAGGTTGATGATGAGGTCCAAGAAATAAATCTGCTTGAATCATTCGTAGAAGATATATCCCTCCTAAAATTATATTCTGACCCTTTGGAGGCATGTTTGGCCTATTCTCATGAGACGGATGATGACAGGAAACGAGAGATTGAGGCCGTTTTGGATGCTATGCCGGTACTTGATAATAAAAAATGGAAGGCACCATTTGAGCCTTTGCTCTTAACTGAGAACAAGCCTCTTCCATCTAATATCAAAGCACCGAAGCTCGACCTAAAACTATTACCAACTGATTTGAAATATATATATTTAGGTCGAGAGGAGACATATCCAGTGGTGATTTCTTTCCACTTGGATGAGGAACAGGAGAGTAGGCTGATTGCTACTCTAAAAGAACATAAGAACGCCATCAGATGGTCTATTACGGATCTTAAAGGCATTGACCACCTGATTTGTACTCATCGCATACACCTTGAGGAGAATGCGAAAACATCTAGGCAGCCACAAAGACGCCTCAATCCAAATATGAAGGAGGTGGTTAAGGCCGAGGTGTTAAAACTATTGGATGTGGGTATCATTTGCCCAATATTCGATAGTCAATGGGTGAGTCCAATTCAGGTGATGCCTAAGAAATCCGGGATAACCATTGTAGCCAATGCCAACAATGAACTCGTGCCAACCAAGGTCACTACCGATTAGAGAATGTGCATTGACTACAGGAAACTAAATACAGTCACGAGAAAAGACCACTTCCCCTTACCATTTGTTGATCAAATTTTAGAAAGGTTAGCAGGGTCATTCCCATTTTTGCTTCCTTAATGGATATTCGGGATATAACTAAATAGAGATCGCCTGTGAGGATCAAGAAAAGACAACATTCACATGTTCATTCGGCACTTTTGCTTATTGGAGGATGTCGTTTGGACTATGCAATGCTCCTGCCACATTTCAGCGTTGTATGTTGAGCATTTTTAATGATATGGTGGGAACAATTCTCGAACTCTTCATGTACGACTTCTCAGTGTTTGGCAGAAACTTTGATGAGTGCCTTGAGCACTTAAAAACTATTTTGAAAAGATGCGAAGACAAGAACCTTGTCCTGAATTGGGAGAAATGTCACTTTATGGTTCAAAAGGGAATAGTCCTTGGTCACATTATCTCAGCCAAAGGAATCGAAGTGGACAAGGCTAAAATCGATATTATCTCTGACCTTCCATCACCCAAGAGCGTACGGGATGTGCGGTCCTTTTTAGGACATGCCGGATTCTATAGGATGTTCATCAAGGGCTTTAGTACTCTCTCACTGTCCTTTATTCAACCTCGTTCAAAAGGAAAACTCATTTGAGTGGAATGAGGAATGCCAAAATGCCTTTGTCAAACTTAAAGGTATGTTGACATGTGCTCCTATGATGCAACCACCTGATTGAAGAGTGATTACGCTATCGGAGCAAGTCCTAGGCTAGAGAAAAGAGAAGAAGCCCTGCGTCATCTACTATGCAAGTAGAACTCTAAGCTCGGCTCAAGGAAATTACACCACTACGGAAAATGAATTCTTAGCTGTAGTATTTGCTTTGGACAAGTTTAGGTCCTACTTGATCGGATCCAAGATCATCATATTTACCGATCATGCCGCTCTGAAGTAACTTCTTCCTAAGAAGGATGCTAAGCCACGCTTGTTGCGATGGATCTTCCTAATCCAAGAATTTGATATAGAAATATGAGACAAAAAGGGAATATAGAACGTAGTGGCTAACCATCTCTCATGACTTGCTCTCACTAACTCCTCTGAGTCGACTGTGATCAATGACATGTTCCCTAATGAACAACTTTTCCAAGTCTCTCAATTACCATGGTATGCGGACATTGCTAACTATCTTGCCACAGGTACCATTCCAACACATTGGAAAAAGCAAGATAAAGATAAGTTCTTCGATGAGGCAAGAAAGTTCCTGTGGGATGACCTATACTTGTTCAAGTACTGTCCCGACCAGATTATAAGGAGATGTGTGCCGGATGATGAGCAACACAGTATCATCTCCTTTAGCCATTTTCAAGTGTGTGGTGGTCACTTCTCGGCCAAGAAAACCATAGTCAAAATTCTGCAATGCGGGTTCTACTGGCCCACCATGTTCAAAGATACCTATGTGTTTTGTAAGGCTTGTGAGCCTTATCAGAAATTAGGAGGAATATCCCGTCGAAATATGATGCCACTCAATCCCATCTTAACAATCGAAATTTTTGATTGCCAGGGCATCGTTTTCATGAGTCCATTCCCATCTTCTTTTGAAAATTTATACATCTTGCTTGTCGTTGATTATGTTTCGAAGTGGGTTAAGGCAATTCCTTGCCAGACCAATGACCATAAAACAGTCATTCAGTTTCTTAAAAGAAAACATTCTTTCCCGGTTTGGAACCCCTCGAGTCATTATCAGTGATGGAGGTTCTCATTTTTATAACTGGCTATTTGAAGCATTAATGAAGAAATATGGCGTTAATCATAAGGTGAGCACTCCCTATGACCCCCAAACAAGTGGACAAGTTGAGATATCCAACAGGGAAATCAAACATATTTTCGAGAAAACAGTAAACCCCATCGCAAAGATTGGTCGCTTCAACTTACCGATGCTGCTCTGGGCTTACCATACAACTTTCAAAACCCCCATTGGAATGTCACCCTATAGACTTGTCTATGGGAAAGCTTGTCACTTGCCTGTGGAGTTGGAACATAGGGCATATTGGGCACTGAAGAAGATGAATTTTGATTTTGACAAAGCAAGCTCGCTGCACAAGCTTCAATTGAATGAACTTGCAGAACTCCGGAATGAGGCATATGAGAATTCGAGAATTTATAAGGATAAGACGAAGGTGTTCCATGATAAGAACATCCTTCGTAAGACTTTCACGATCATTCAAAAGGTCCTTCTATATAATTCTCGATTACATCTATTTTCGGGTAAATTGAGGTCTCGATGGACCGGTCCCTTCATTATCAAAACTGTTTATCCATATGAGACTGTAGAGTTGTTAAATCTAAGGAACGGCAATATCTTTAAAGCAAATGGTCAACGTCTAAAGCAGTTCTTTGATAACTTTCCTTCAGAAGGTATGTCCATACCTTTGATCGATCTTGTGTATCAGTATATTTGATCTCCTAATCTGATGGAGATATAGAGTAGCTTAGGATTTCGTATATTTTGTTTTGTGTTTCAATAGGCTTGTTAAAAGGAGGTAGAATTCCAGCTTTTACTCTCTCAGGTACTCTCATTCTTCACTCCCTTTATTTTTATCATTACTCTTATGTTGTGCTCATTGCATATCTCTTACATTGAGGACACTGCAAGATTTAGTTGGGGGATGTGGGATCACTAGGAAGAATCTAGTGTTTTGTAACGAGCAATAGATGTAGAATTTTTTTTTAATTTTTTTGAAAATTCAAAACTCCTTTAGAAAACTTTGTGTCTATGCATTGGGATAGTGTGAGTACAACAAGAAGCGATACGAAGTGCATAATGTTGAAAATCTTGAACAATTTCTAAGATAATAGTTTATATTAGTTTATATATGTATTGCCCTATTTTTATGATTGATAGAAAATTTGAACTCTTTTATACCTAGTTTACCTTAGACAATTCTCATGTTTTGAAAGGATTATGTACATTTGTGGATTAGCTAGGATTAGATTTAAGGTATTGAGGAACCAAGCTAGGGTATTTTGTCCATCCTTGTCTATGGGAAAAAAAATGAAAGATATGGATTTCTAAAAATCATATCTAATGTGTGAAAAAAGGAAAGGAATGATGAAAATATGAGAATGATTGAGAATATGGTGGAAAATTCCGAAAAGGGCTACCTATTACCAGATGGGGGATGATCTACCAGTAACCAAAGCCGAAAATGGGAAGTAGTGTGAAAGCCATAGGAATGATGGTAAGACAAATTCTTGTCTTAGGCTTGTTGTTGATCTGTATACCTTTAAATCCATACTTTAGCTTATTTTCAAAGAAGATAATCCCAGAAACTCATGAGATGAGCATTCACTGAACACACTAGGTTAAATTTGTTTGAATTCGTCTATTTATCAATCAATCAGGCTGGAATTCCATATGAACACTTGTTATGTTTAGAGAAGTTTAGGGATTCAACTTTTATCACTAAGTTTCTCCGACCTTTGCACTTGCATGTCTTGGAGTGTATAGAAGCATAGTTTTTAAATGAGAGTTGAGTTTGGGAGAGTTGGATTAGTTTCACGCATGTTTTGCTCGGGACTAGAAAATGCTGGTTAGGGGGTGTATTGGGCTCATAAATGTGTATATTCTAACTCCATTTAAGCACTAACTATGCATGGTTTGAACGTTTAAAAGACAATTCTAATGCAAGTTTTGTGATTGTAGGAATGAGATGGAGAGGTCACTAATTCAAGGCTTTAAAGGTTGCTTAATACACATTGAAGATCAAAGCAAAGAAGCAAGATTAAAGGCCCAAGGAAAGAAGTAAGGTGAGGAAAAAAAGAGAGAAGAATCACTTCCAGTGATTGATCGATTACCCTGATCGATTGATCACTGGCATGATTGATGGACTACTACCCTGGCTGATTGATCGGCCACTATGTACATGCTGCTGAACAAAAGAGGGTCCCACCGATTGATCACTCAGCCCGGGCGATCAATCGCCTCAACCATGAAAAAACTGGATTTTCTATAAAAAGTCTCTGGACACTTTTCATCCCCACCGATACATCACCCAGCACTACCGATCCATTTCCCATCACCAGAGATCAATCGCTCAGGCCACTGGAATTCTAGAATTCCTGCTGAACTCTCTAGACACTTTTTGCTTCCCATCTATTGATTGCTCAACCTTGATCGATTGATCGCTAGGACCCATCGATTGATCGCCCAGCCAATCGATCAATCGCCAAATCACCCAAGTGCAGAAACTGCTATTTTCTGTCCGGATTTCTTTGTGCAATGCGTAAGTTTTACGCAATTTCTCAAAGATTTTGCACTATGGAGTCTTGAAAGCTATAAAAGGGGTCCTCCACTACGTTCTTAATCAATCTTAGAAGAGATCTATCATAGTGGGAATTGGTTTTTGGAGTTCTATACTTCCTCTTCTTAGTTTTACTTCTAGTTCTTTATATTTTCATTAATTTTCCTATTTTTCTTAAGCATGGCCAACTAAACCTCTTAGCTAGGGCTAAGAGGTGAAGCTTGTAGTAGATCTAAGATGCTTTAATTCGTTTTTATTGGTTTCAAGTTGAATTTTTATTGAAGAACAATGGTTTTTGGAAGTTTGAATGAAGTTTTAAGTACTTTTTCTTAATCTTATAATGACTCATGGATGTTTGGAAGAATTGCTTTAGTTCTTAGTTATTTTGCATAGATCTGGACCTGTACGCTCTGAGGAATCGGATTCAAGACGCTTTAGACTTAGTTTTTTATATGGGAACTTCATACCAAAGTTCTACTTTTTATAAGAAGTTTGAAACATGTGTTGCTTATTTATGTGATTTAAATCAAGTTCAAACCATGATTTAGTTAAGCTGTATGATAGGGTTTGATGATTATCATAGTTGTGAACTTAATCTATTGGAACTGGGATTGACCTATGCAATTGAGTGTGCTCAAGTCCTAACTTGAATTGAGTGAATCATGTTGATGAACAACACATGGGACAGATTGTTTTGCTTAATTAACTGCTCCATATTCTGGCTAGATATGATTTGATTTTGATTCTAGTTAGGTAATTGAGAAACCAAAGTGAATTATGCATCAATGATCGCTACAAGTGGATCCTTGGCACCCTAGTACTTTTTTAGATTATTAATTTTATCACAAGTTACAGATTATTCTCCTACATTCATATTTACAGATTATTGTAGTTCAATTTCAATTGGAGATTGCTAGAAGAAATTCTGAGAATTCCTACATTAGTCCCTGAGAACGATCTCAGTCTCTACCGAATTATTACTACATCGCAACTCTACACTTAGGGAGCGATCAAAAGGCAAAGTGAAGTTGAAGTGTTGGGGATGTGGCCAACTTAGTCATTTGAAGAAGGACTACAAGAGTCCTAATAATAAGAAGGAGAAGTCAGAAGACTTCTCTAGGGAAGCCAATACCACTGAAGTTGAAAAATGTGGTATTAATGTGCCCGAGGTCTTGACAGCATCAAAGATGAGATCTCTCAGTAATGAGTTGATCATGGACTCGGAGCTTTGTACCACATGTGCTCGGATAGGAGCGTCTTTACTTTTTACAGGGAGTATGAGGGAGGCTCGGTATTTCTAGGCAATGACTACGCCTGCAAGGTTGTGGGAATTGGTACTGTGCGCATCAAGATGTTCAATGGGATCGAACGAATATTGACAGTAGTAAGACACATTCCCGTGTTGAGGAAGAATCTGATTTCCCTTGGTGCACTTGAGGCATTAGGGTGCAAGTTCACCGGTTTTGACCAGTTCTGCAAAGTTTCAGAGGGGGTCCTAGTAATTATAAAGGGATAGATGCATGAAAACATTTACAGGCTGATTGGGAGCACTTCAGTAGGTGGAGCTGCAGTGATTGTAGTGGATTCCACGTCTACATATATGTGGCATGCATGCTTAGGCCACATGAGCGAGTGGGACATGAAGGTACTCTCTGAACGATATTTGATTCCTTCCTTTAAATCTGTAGACTTTAGTATATGTGAACATTGCATGTATGGAAAACAGTCTAGGTTATCATTTAAGGGAGGGAAACATATATGTAAAAGGGTGCTTGAATATGTTCATTCTGATGTATGGGGGCCGTCGCCTGTTATTTCTATTGGGGGGTCATCGTGATTCATGTCGTTTATCGATGACTATAGCATGAAGGTTTGGGTTTATTTTCTGAAAAATAATCCGATGTCTTCATAACCTTCAAGTATTGGAAGACGATGGTGGAGAATCAGTCAGGGCAGAAACTGAAGGTTTTAAGAACCGATAGTGGAGGTGAGTTCACTTATGGAGAATTTAACACATATTGTAATGAGGAGGGAATCGTGAGGCACAACACAGTGCGCTACACGCTAGAGCGGAATGATATGGCAGAGTGGATGAATCGAACTCTCTTGGAGAGAGCCCAATCCATGATTAATAATGCTGGGTTGGGCAAAGAGTCGTGGACTAAGGTCGTTAACACGGCTTATTACTTGATAAATTGGTCACCCTTTATGGCAATTAAATGTAAAATCCTTGAGGAAGTATGGAGTGGTCGTACGTTAGACTACTCAAGTTTGCGGGTCTTTGGTTGTGAGGCTTACTCTCATGTATCGTTAGTTGAGAGAAATAAGTTAGACCATAGGGCTAGAAAATGGATCTTTGTGGGCTATGGTTATGGTGTGAAGGGTTATCGAATATATGATCTTGTCACATAGAAGATCATCCTGAGCCGTGATATCAAGTTCGATGAAAGGTTTTTGTTCCCTAAGAATGCAGCAAAGGAACCAGAAAAATCAGAAATTGTTGATACACAGGATGACAAAGATGAGACACGACTGATAATGAGATGCAGACAGAGGTACAGGATCAGGTGGAGCAACCACCTGTGTGAAAAAATCCACCTAGAGATTGCAAGTTACCGGCAAGGTATAGTGATGACTCGAACATTGCATTCGCTCTCATTACGGATGAGGGGGATCCGTCTAACTTTGAGGAGGCACTACAGGATGTAGATGCTAAAAAGTGGAAGACGGCAATGCAAGAAGAGATGGACTCTTTGTACAAGAATGAGGCTGAAAAGCGATTCGCTATAAGTGGATTTTTCGGAAGAAACGGAATAGATACAAGGCAAGGTTGGTAGCTAATGCGGGCGGGGCGTGTTATGGGATCGAGCACCGTCTCTCCCACGGATAACTAATTCGAATCCACTGGGTCTATCGAGAAGGACACTCGATCTTCCTTGATTTCTCAAGGGTCAACTCGAGGAACACGATCCAAACAGAGTATAAACTCAATTTTATTAATAATTCATAAAAAGCTACATAATAAAGATTTAAATAGATTAAACATAATCCTAATTTTGTGCCTAACACTAACTTGCGAATGAAGAAAAGAATCCTAATAAAATTAGAAAAGAAACAAAAAATATGCGCAACCGTATAATGTCTATCGGGCGCCGTCTTCCTTCCACTGGTACGAGCAATCCACATATTTGATGGACACGAAACTTTGTGGTTTTGTTAACATCGATGTAATCTTCAAGATGGTCGGTTCAGATTCTTCATATCAATAGTAGTGGGCCACCTGGACCATCTCCAGTTTTAGTGGGTGGAATTCGAAACTTTCTGGACAGTTCGTACTAATTTAGACGCCACGATCAATCCGTAACATGAATCAACATGAAACTTATTGGGTTTTCTTGGTGTCGAGCAGTTCTACGAGATGGATGAAACGGATCATCATAAATGATCAAGATGGGCCCCACGATTTGGGCCTGAAATCCAAAAATGGGAATAGTAGTTTCCTGTTCAGATTGAAACTCCAAAATTAGAAATTTCAACAAAGTCCACACGTCTCACGACCGGTCGGCAGGGGACTATGATCGGTCGTGGATAACCTCAAATCGTTGGGCTATCTGGACAGGATTCCAGTTGAAATCTACCGTTCCGACGATCGGTCCTTGAGCGTACACGACCAGTCGTCCAACTAGTTGTTAAATGACATCTGTTTTTGTGTTTTCTTTTATTCTTCCTTCGGTCCATCTCCATCATAAACGTCATCGATCCACGCCCTTGATCATGTGGTTCATTCCCTACATCAGTAGCAAAAGGGTATGCTTAGCGTGAAGGCATGGACTTCAGTGAGATTTTTACGCCGATTGTAAAGCAAATATTTATCAGGTTCGTGTTGGTGCTGGTTGCCCAATACGACCTCGAGCTAGAACAGATGGATGTAAAGACTGCCTTTCTGCATGGAGAATTGGAAAGAGTAGATTTACATGGTGTAGCCAGAAGGTTATACAGTGCAAGGGGCCGAGAATAAGGTTTGCAGGTTAAGGAGATCATTGTATGGTCTAAAACAATCGCCTAAGCAGTGGTATAAGAAATTTGATTCCTTCATGATGAGTTAGGGCTTTTCCAGGAGCGAGTATGATCATTGTGTCTATTTCAAGATACTGAATGATGAGAAGTTTCTCATACTAGTGTTGTACATCGATAACATGCTTATTGCCAGTCATAGTATGTCTGACATTGATGTGTTGAGGACTCAGCTTTCAGGGACATTCAAGATGAAGGATCTGGGGCTACAAACAGGATTCATGACGTAGATATTTACAGAGACAGGAAGATGAGCAGGTTGTGGTTATCTTAGGAAGAATATCTTGAGAAGGTGTTGAAAAAGTATAAGATTGACAAGTCCAAACCGGTTAGCATTCCCTACGCAGCTCACTTCAAGCTTTCTTTTGAACGTTATCCCAAAATAGATGAAGAAAAGCATTTTATGTCTCATGCGCCATATTCAAGTGATGTGGGTAGTTTAATGTATGCTATGGTCTGTACAAGACTGGATATTTCACAGGGGTATGGGTGTTGTTAGCCGATTTATGTCTAACCTGGGCAGACAACATTGGGAAGCTGTGAAATGGCTACTTTGATACATTCGAGGTACACAGGACTACGTCTTGACATTTGAGAAGTCTAAGGACAAGTTGGTTGGGTACATCGATTCTGATTACGCAGGTAATGTGGATTGTAGGAGATTAACTTCAAGGTACTTGTTTGTTTTAGCGGGTGGAGCGATTAGTTAGATGTCTAAACTTTAGTCTATGGTGGCTCTTTCCACTACCGAAGCTGAGTATATGGTGGTGACAGAAGCTTTCAAGGAGACTGTTTGGTTGAAAGGAATGATAAATCAGTTGGAGCTTCAGCAGGAAGCTATGCCGGTTAATTGTGACAGCTATAGTCGTATCAATTTGGCTAAAAATTCTGTTTATCACTGTCGTACTAAACACATTGATAAGCGTCACCATTTTATTTGACATATGCTTGAGGAATGAGATGTGAATATGGGCAAGATTCACACCAGCGTAAATCCGGCGGATATGTTGACCAAGGTGGTCTCAACAGAGAAGTTCAAGTTCTGCGTAACTTCTCTGGGATTGGCAAAAGCTTAATGAAGACGCAGTGGTGCATGAGAAGCGACAACACTATCTTTGATGAGGAGCTGATTTATGAAGAGATGAGAAGATGGTTCGATGTTTTAAAGCCTCAGTGGAGTTTGTTGAAGAGTCCTCAAAACTATGAAAACAGTGTCCACCGACCGGTCACAGCAAGGTTGGACAGTTCTCTGAGAGCCTCTGTAAGACCCGTACCCTTATTTGCCCTCCGTACGATTAATTTTCAGTGCCGGTACGTCCCGGATGGACCAGATTAGCGAGCCTTGATCGCGACCCTATTTTAGTACCACATCGACCCAAGACCTATCCCTGGCGACCGCGTAGGCGCTGCGATTCCAACGCCGCGCGGCATGCCCCATTGCGATACCCGGTGTGAAAGTTATGATCGATTGCGTAATCCAAGATGGGCCGCACAACACGCGTGTGGCGTGGGCCCCACTTGCACAAATCCAAAGATCATGTCAAATCCATCACCATCATTCTCACCTATACCCATCCCATACCCCTACTCTACACACCCCATACCCCCCATCCCTCTCTCTCCTCCCCCCCCCCCCCCCCCCCCCCCCCCCATACAAGTCCATACGTAGGGGGAGAGGAGAGCTTCATTCCATATTTTCAATAGCTAAAGGAGAGAGAAAGAGATTTGAGAGGAGAGATAAAGAGAAAGATTTGAGAGAAGAGAGAGATTTGAGTGATCAAGAGAGAGATTAGAGAGATTGAGGGTGAAGATCCAAGCTTGGAGGACCTCAACCATCATTCGGACAGTCCGGATCGTTCGATCATCAACCCGATCCAATCCAACCGTCCATCCTTGGAGGTGAGTGCAAGAGGGACATAAATCTCCCATTTTCTTATTTCCTTTCATTTTCCTTTTCTTTTGGGCCCATCTGGTGGTGGACAACCTGATGATGGGTTGGATCATCCATGAATGGGCCCCACAGCTTAATAATAATAATAATAGTAATAATAATAATATATATGTATATATAAAAAAAAGAAAAAAAGAAGAAGAAGTTACCCGCTGGACAGACAGCGTCCAGACGACCGTTGCTGCCCAGCAGGGCAAGCCTTTCTTTTGGGCGTTGGGCAGGGTCCCCACACATGGGACCCACCTTGATGTTTGTGTTCCATCCACGCCGTCCATCGGTTTTCCTAGATCATTTTAGGGCCAGGGCCCAAGGATGAACCCGATCTAAGTTTGAAATGAACCGCACCACATGAAACAGTGGAAACAATGATTCCTACTGTCAGAAATCCTTTGGCCCACCTTAGTGTTTCTAGACTGATTTACATATCCAATATTGGGCTTATTGGGTCCCCCATGAGATGGGGAACCTGATGAACGGAGTGGATCAGTCTTATGTGGGCCCCACATGATATAAGTACAGCAAAAAAAAAGAAAAGAAAAGAAAACAAGAAGAAGCAGCATCTCTGACGCCGGTAGTACCAGCGTCCAGGACGCTGGCTCGTGCCAGCTGGTGGCCCACTCGTGGGTCCCACCATGATGCATATGCTGTATCCACACAGTCCATCCATTTGGGGAGATCATTTTAGGGCATGACCCCAAGATTGAGTCAAAGCCAAGTCTCAAGGGGGCCCCACCACAGAAAACAGTAGGAATAGTGAACCTACCGTTGAAACCCTTCTTATGGCCCACCATGATGTTTATTTGAGATCCAACCTGTTCATAAGTTCACACATGTAAGGGAGAAGGGAGAACAAAAATATCAGCTTATTCGAAAACTTCTGTGGGCCCCACTTGATGAGTTCATAACAAAAAAATAAATAAATAAATAAATAAATAAAGAGGACCGCTGGACAGACAGCATCTGTCTGTCCAGGGGACGCTGCTGCCCAGCAGCCTTGTGGGCGTCACCCCATGGGCCCCACTCGTTGGGCCCACCTAGAATGTATGTGCCTTACCTATTCCGTCCATATGTTTTTCCCAGCTCATTTTAGTGGCTGAGCCCAAATTTTAAGCATATCCAAACGGCAAGTGGGCCATGCCACGGGACAACAGTGGGAATAATGATCTCCACCGTTGAAACCTTCTCCGTCCTACAATGATGTTTATTTGTCACCCAACCTATTCATAAGTGGCTGGGCCCAAAATTTAAGCCTATCCTAATGTCAAGTGGACCATGCCACAATGGGGATAATGATTTCAAACGTTGAAACCTTTTCAGGTTCTACAGTGATGTTTATTTGCCATCCAATCTGTTCATAAGATCACATGGATATGGATGAAGGAGAAAACACAAATATCTGTTTGATTCAATACTTATTGGGACCAGATGGGTACCACACTGCCCAGCAGGTGGCCCACCCTATGGGTCCCAACGTGATGTATCTATTAGCTCCACCATGATGTATCTGTTTTATTCATGCTGCCTATCTATTTTTCCATATTATTTTAGATACGGCCCCAACAATGAGGCAAATTCAGATGTTAGATGGACCACACCCACAGGGAATAGTGGTCATTGATGCCCACCATGGTTCCTTCTTTGGTATATACGTTTTATCAATGCCGTACATGTATTTTGATGGCCTATCTTGTATGTGCAGGCCCAAGTATGGGGCCGATGTGGTCTCAAGTGGGCTATGCCACGAAGACCTCTACATTTCCAATGGGACCCATAGTCCGGGTCCCACTCTCTATGTATATATTGGGCCTTTTAAGGCCAATGTTACATGCTATGTTTGGTAACATGCTAGTATGATTAGCTTGATATGTCACACTGATAACATGCTTAGTATAATGAATACCATGCTCACTCATATGCCCATATGCATCATTTGTATGCCTGTTATGGATCATGATTAACCATAGCGTATGCTAGTTGGCTTGTTATACTTAGGGGACCAGTGTGAGACAGGGTCGCCCCACATGATTACGCAGTATGCGTAAGTTTGGTGCATGATTTGGATTGTATGACTCATGCATTTCGGATTATGTATGTCACGATCGCTTTCACACCCTAGCAACATCGGGGTGGTGGCCACCATAGTCACATCATGGTTGGCAGTATTAGACACCGAAAACTTGTTCTCGTACGTGGGCGCTATGGATGTCCTTGGGTGAAAGTCCCTAAACCCTGTGGTACCAGTAAGATGTTCCAGCGTCAAGACCGAGTGGATAACATGAGCGCCCGTGTGCCAAATACCAGTAGGCCGCGTCTCCCACTGTGTCGAGGTCGGTTGGAAAGAGGTGTGACCTTATCCGCCCGGGTGCAGTGGGCTGTAAGCTAGGTCAAGTCTGACCAGCTCATGGAATGGGTCTGCTATCGGCGAGCCGGGTGGGCATTGGCATACCACTGACGAGGCGGATAGTGAGGTCTTTTCTACTCGCTTGGTTATGCGCGCGATGTGCGGCGGCCAGTATTAGAGTATACTAGACCCCGGTAATGTCCCAGATGAGAACTATTTTGATATGTGGATCAGTTGAGGATTGACATGTTTGCATTGCATCTCTAGCATGTAACACTCGGCTGTGTAGGCCCTTGCATCGCATAGCCTTGGGATGGCTGATAGCATTCATGAACTTAGTAACTTAGCCCTCTACTACTTTCGCTTATTCTGATATCTGTATACTTGTCATATGCATCACACGCGCACACACGCACTCTACTGAGTTTCGTAGGAAGCTCATGCGCGTTTGTTTACACTGCAGGTATTAGAGCATATCAGCAGCGTTGAGCGCGGTGCATGTACCTAATATTTTGGAGTTCTGCTTCATGTTGTATTTCCCTTTCCAGTACTGTACTCAACAATCTTATTAGTGGATATTTGATAATGTTTTATGGTTTTGATTATGCTCCTGTACAAGAAAAAAAATTTACCCTGAAAATCCTCCTGGTAGGATCCTAGGATCAGAACCTGGCACATGAGAGTTAGGAGCCGAGAATGGGGTACTACGGAGGCTGTTGGCACCAAGGTCGGCGATCGGGAATTTAGTGAGCCCGGTCCCCGGGTTTGGGGCGTGACAGCCTCAGACCGGTCCGCCGACCTGTCTGCAGGGGACTCCGACCGGTCGTATTTTAAGGCAACAAGACAGTTTTGGGACAAAACTCTTTAGATGATTTTTGCAGGTAAACGACCGGTTGGCCGACCAGTCGACTGACGAGGAGCAAGTGTTTCTTACGCGATTTCGCGTTGCATGTTTTTAATTTGAGTTAGAGGCCTATTTAAGAACTTCCTAATCGTGTTTGGAGGTATCCTAATCAATACCAAGGAGTCCTAATACGAGTTTAGGGCTTGGGAAGAGATTGTGAGGTTTGAGAGTGCTTTGTTCTCTTTGAGATCTGGATTGAGGGTAGATTAGCTCTCTAATCATTTGATATTCATAGTGAGGTGTCAATTTGTGCCGTGGTTTTTTCCCACAAGGATTTTTCATGTGAAAATGAATTATCTTTGTATTGATTGTTTATATGGCAAGTGTTGATTGTTTGAATCTCTTCGGTGCTTCTAACTAACCAGATGCCCTAAAATTATCTCTCGAAATGATTAGGCTGTTTCGATACAAAACATACATCATGGTGCGCCACATGACTTGGTGACGACCTGGTGACGTCACTTCACTAGCCTGATTGGTACTGAAGCTGTCAGTAGCCAATGGGCGCATGCCACGTTGGCTATTGCTTATTTCCACCTGTCACTACTTTTTTTTTTTTTTTTTTTTCTGTCGATGGAGACCTTTTAGGACAGCTAATCTAGGGTGGGGCCCAACTCGTCCCACGTGTTTTGTAAAGAGGCGACGAGTAAGGGAGCATTTTGGGTGGATCCCCCAAGAATGGTGGATCCTAACTGTGGAGCCCACTGTAATGCATGTGCCTTACATCCATACCATTCATTCATTATTATTTTAAAGCTCGTTTTATAAAGGCATGAACCAAAAAATGAACCAGATCTAAATCTTAAGTGCCCATACCACAGAAAGTAGTAATTAAATCCCTACTATTAACAAATTCATAGTGGCCGTGTTGATGACGTCACAAAGACTTCAATGAAGAGATCGCACAAATATTAGCTGAATCCAAAACTTTTGCAGCCCCAGTATAAGTTTTTAATGACCGATTACGACAATTTTTTGTCCAGGATCCACTGAAGCCATGTCCGACGAGTACATGCTTTGTACTCGAATATGTTAGAGTTGTTGACTCATTGGTCTCCCCAACGGAATGTGAAGGGTGCCCCGAAAAAGCAACAACAAAGATGACTATTTTTATTTAAGATGCTGGGATAGGCGTAGCACTCAAAACTACGTGGAATGCAAGCGGTACGTTTAAGCTCTTTTATTATCACGGTTAAACATCCATCTTTCACATTATTATTAAAAAGAAAATTTTGACTTGTATTCTTCGTATCGCTGGTTCAAGATTTTTCCAAGTGAATTCAAGGAAGCTCTGTGACGACTCCAAGGAAGCTCTGTGACGACTCCAAATAGCGTCGTAGATTCAGAGTTGTTATCCCCTAAGGAAGATGTTGATCGACCTCATCATGTCCCTCCCTGCATCATTTTTGTGGGCCAATCATGATGTATGTGCTATATCCACACCATCCATCCATTTTACGAGATCATTTTAGGGTATGAGTCTAATAATGATGCATATTTGATGCCCAAGTGGGCCACACCACAAAA
This sequence comes from Liriodendron chinense, assembly GCA_003013855.2. Lineage (NCBI taxonomy): Eukaryota > Viridiplantae > Streptophyta > Magnoliopsida > Magnoliales > Magnoliaceae > Liriodendron > Liriodendron chinense. The sequence continues at coordinate 308,011 of PVNU02002560.1, read as the reverse complement.
AGTAGTGGGGATTGAAAGTATACCATTGAAAACTCCCTGGGGGTGCAAAAGTTTTGGATCAATCTGATATTTGTTTTTTACCTTCATCTTGTTCTTTGTGACCACGTTGGGAATCATTGTCCCCATTGTGCGCTTTCTGTGGTGTTGTCCACTTGAGATTTTGATCCGTCTCATTTTTTGGCTCATGACCTAAAATGATCTTGACAAATGGATGGACAGCTTGGATATAACATATACATCATAGTGGACCATAAAACTTGGTGGTGTGTGGCGCACCATGCAATCCAAATACTACTGTGGAGTAATAAGAGACCTTTGACAATGTAAACTAATTCTGAAATAAATAATAAATAGTAAATATTTCACAAGAACATGCGTCCACCACGGATTTCTAAATTGTGGAAACTCATCTGTGTTAGGTCAGAGCCCTAAATTCATATTGATCGGATAATCTTATCCTTCTCCCGAAGTAGCGAGAGACAATATCCATTTTGGCATTTCAATCTTACCATAGTTTTATTAAGAACTGTTCATGTTACTTTGTCTTTTTAAATTAATATCATTGTTGACAATAATGTAAAACAATTAACAAATAAATACTAATTATTTCATGAGCATGTTTGTTTACTGCTGTTTCTTGACGCAGGAAGGGTGTGACAAGGCCGATCACCATCTACCTTATCAGATAAATACCTTGAATCCACAAAGACTTCCTCAAATCCATTAAGGAAAAGAGAGAAAACAAGAAATAAATTCAAGAAAATTCATAATAATTATATTGAATGCTTAAGACGGAATTACAATACATATAAATAAGAAACTAAACCCTAGGTAGAGTATTAGACTCCAACTCGAACTAAAACTCCTAGAAATCCCGACACACTATAAATAGTAAACTTACTATTTATAGAAGTCTGCAATAATCCTACTAGAATTCATGGTTTTCAACTAAAAATAGAAAATTTTCAAACGGCCTGACCATGTTGTTCTACTAATTATTGCAAGTCCTTTTTATATTGAGCACGACTCCTAAAACCCAACGGATCAAAAAGTTATGATTAAAACAAAACTTACTAAAAATAGTAAAATTGAAATAAAACTATGCTAATCACTGTTGATCTGGTCGAATCTCGCAATTCCGGCATGGACGACTCGGCATAGCAGGGTTGGTTGGCTAAAGTAGCTCGAGCTACCCAAAATCATATATTATCGGTCCAGAAATACATTTGAGATTGCGAGATATGATCGTTTTACGGTCCTGATGGTCCCAATCACTTTCGTATTCGATCAGGCTTCTTCTGGTCCATCTGCGATTAAGAAAAAAAAAAAAAAAAAGGGTGCTCGATCCGCGCCCTTCACCATGGGCTCTTGTTCTACATCCTTTTTAAATTGTGGAAACTCGTGGCACCGTGGATACCTAGTGTAGAAGCACTAGAAATCACGCGTACCAACATGGTTGGATCAGAGCCCTAAAATCATATTGATGTGATAATCTTATCCATCAGGTTTCAATCGTCCATCAGGATTTGGGAGAAGAAGACCCAATTTCAACGCCATTGCTTTTGCACGCTTCATTAGCTTTTCTTTTGTGACAATTCCCTTCTTCTGTACATGATCCAATATATATGGAGGAAAAAAAAAACCTTAAACCGACTGAAGTATATCAATGGAGAGATGCTGAGTGCACTCAGCCACACGTGGAAATGGTGAATATCTGTGAAAGACCAGAGATGCTCATCAGGCAATTCTTGTAGATGAGGCCGATCTCACTGTCAGGTGGGCTACAATGTAGAGGTGGGCACAAACCGGGCCAGCTCGATAGTTCGGCCTGGTCCTGTATCGAAAAAAGTTTGGTTTGGACCGGTTTGAAGTTGAGTTTGATCCAGCAACGAGCCACTCTAATGAGGCCCGTTTAATAAACGGGCTGAACTCAAACTTATGTGGCGCTGGCCCGGTCCGGCTCGAAGTTCGGCTCGGCCTGGTTTGGATCGGCCCTGGCCCGGCTCGGCTCGTAAGGTAACAGCTAACAGGACTAGCAGATCAGCGCCGTTACTTTCGGAGCGCGATTAGGTGCGTGCTTATCTTTTATAGGGAGTTATTTGATACTCTGGCTGCGTATGACGCCCAATACACAGGCACTTAGAGATGGTATACGTGGCCTGTATTAGCTAAAATTAAACCAACCAAATTTTGGAACCATGTGTTCCCAAAATATTCTCCAAACCCAAATTGGGTTGAAAAATCTTGACCTTTGATTTGTGGATACTTGTATTTATGAAATAAAGATCACTTGATATTTTTCATTTTAACCGTCCAGTAAATGCCCGGCAATCTAATAGTATGATAACCCGATAAAAGTAATTTTTAGCTCTTGTAACAACTAAAATGGGACCTACAATTTGAACGGTTTGGTTCGAATTACTTGTGGATCGGCACTTTCATTGAAACAAACAACAACAACAAAAAAAAGAGTTGCCGCCTGTTCAAACTTGGCCCGGCTCGGTTCGAAATTTTAGACCAAACCGATCCCGGCCCAAATTAGACTTTTCTGGAGCAAACCAAACTTGGGCCGCATGGGTCAGCTCGAAACCCAAACCGGGCCGATCCACAAACTGTGGTGGCACAAAAACAAACCAAACCAAACTCGGGCTAACTCGGCTCGGCCCGGATCGTTGCCCACCTCTAGCTACATGTACCTAGAAGTTTGTCAATTTCTCTTAATATTTTATTTAATACGTGTGTGATATCTGATGAGCGGCTCCAATCCTGCATAAAGGTTCGTCATTTACACATATGAGGGTTGTGTATGGCATAGAGAACTTACACGAAGGAAAACGGTGGTGAGGATGTGATCATGGTCAAGCTGGTTGATAGTAGTGCATGTGATCTCTAAGCCCAGCGATTCTATCACCCGTTGCACTTGACTCAGTGCACCCATTGCTCTATTGCAGCTAATCTTCAGCAGAAACCGTTCCTCATCAAATATCTCCACTTCCATCTAGAAAAAACCAAATGTCCATATACTTATATGGCTACTAACAAAAGAATTTGATGTATATGAACATTCGATCAATTGCCCAATTTTGGACGGTGAAGGAACATTTAGAGCAAAGCAGGACGGTGGAAGGGCCTGTAGCCCAGCTGGTTGAGACCGAGTTTATCCACCAGCTGGTCTCTGGTTCGAGACACACCAGCAGCACCTTTGGGTGCTTTCGGTGGGGGTCATGTTAAAAAAAAAAAAAGAACAAGAAAACATAAAAACCTCATAACAATACCTCTGATATAGCTGGAGGAGAATCGCATAGGATGTATTCTTGAGTTTGCATTGGCGGAATTTCTTCCTCCACAATGAGGAAGGAGTCATCGCAGGAAGATTCTGCTGCTACATCAGTATACTCCTTCTCCTTCTCAATTTGTTGCAGAATGCTTTGTAGATAAGCGAGAGCATCAACGAGAATAGATCTCTTGTCCATCTACGGCCACAAAACCAGTAGCAGTAAGAATCATAGTATCACTGTGCAATGGATTGCACCGATAAGATATTTATAAGCACGGATGCAAATGGCTACCTTTGTGATGTTTGGTACGAGAGATCTCAAGGTTAAGAGTTGCTGATTCAACCGCTTCCTCCGACCTCGCTCCGACAACAAGTTCTTGCTGTTAGGTGCATTGCCTGTCTTATCATTGCCATCGGAATCTTCCTCTTCCCCTTCCTCGTCATCATTTGACTGTTGTCGTTGCTGTGATGGTTGCTGCTGCTGCTTTTCTTGTTCTATCTGGTTTATAGAGACAACTGATGATGATGGACGGAGGGTCGATTCATCTTCCTCCAAGAGAGACAAGAGTTCCGAATCAAAGCCGTTCGACTTGAGGAACCCATCACTTTCTTTTTGTTGTTGTTGTCGTTCTTCTTTTTGTTCTGGTTGTTGCGGTTGTAGTTGTAGTTGTTCTTCATTTTGGCATGTAGAACCAATAGAAAATGAATGCTGTTGGTGGGCCGAGTTGCCTTCATCCAAGAGAGAGAAGAGATCTAAATCACAGGCACCGTCTAACTCAGAGATCATCTGCCCATTCCACCAAGATTCCAAACTAGGGCTGAAAGAGCTCTCAAACTCAAGGCACCCTGGCAAAAGGTCTGGCCCCTCATCCATCAGAAACCTCTCCAAGTCCTCCATTCCTGCCCAAGTGCTACTCAAAAGTCACAACTTCGATACACATTCAGTAACGTATTGTGTGTATACGTGCTTCTCCATTAAGATCCCATGTGAGAAAAAAGATATCATAGCTGTCATGCGTCCCACCACCTCCGGACAAATCTGCTTGCTATCCCTTTATCGTAAAATAATCTCACCCTATCGGATGCTGATTGCCTGCAAAAGCTCTTCGCAAAGAGTTCTTACACTGGGAAGCTAGGTGGTCCTCCGTGATGTTTGTGAGAAATATGTCAAGTCGGTCTATTTTTCCAAAACTCAAGTGGGCCACACAAGAGGGAAAAGTGGGGAAAGAAATGACCACGGTAGACCCAGATGTTTATATGCCATCCAAACCAAAGGTTATTCTCATTGGATGAATTAAAAGCACAAAAACCCTATCCTGATCCAAAACTATAGTAGCCATACGAATGTTTCAATGTTTTAACAGTGGTCGCTCAATCCCTACTAATTCCTCTCATGTGGCCCACTTAAGTTTTGGATCAACCTTCTTTATATTCTAAAATGAGCTGCCGAAATGAAGGGCCGTCTCAAGGCAAGTTAAGGCCTTAGGCGATGATCCAAATGAGGCTTTTTATTATATTTAAAATATTAATAAAAATAATATTGATTAAAAATAATAATTCTATGTAATAAAAAATACTACAAAAATGGTAAATTAGATGACATTTAGTTGTAGGAGAATGTTTTTACCAACTACTAAGAACGGTGGGATGAGTGCATGGATTAAGAAAAGGGTATTGGAGCCCATGCCATAAAATGAGCAGGAAAAACTGATGGAGGGTATGGATATACAAAACATACAGTAAGGTGTGTGAGGATGTGGCTAGGATGTGTATTTCCTACTAACACTGCTCAACTCCGTGGGTCTTACAATGATGTATGGTTTTTTCCACATTGTCCATCCATTTTGGATCATTATTTTAGGGGCATCAAGCCTGAGGAAAATCCAAATCTAAGGTGGACCGCACCACGAGAAAATGGTGGTGATTGATCGCCTACCATTAAAAACTTCCTACATTCTAGTGTGATGTTTATCTATCATCCAACTTGTTGCCAGACTTGGATGATGGGAAAACTTTTGTGGCCCCCAAGAAGTTTTTAATGGTAGGCGTTTGTTCGCTTCCCCAAGTGTAGGGTTGCGATGTAGTAATAAACTCGGTAAGACCGAGGTCGATCCACAAGGACTTGTGTAGGAATTCACAAACACATCCAATAGTGTCTATTGATAAGCTAACAATCAGGTTTTTGTATGAGATTGAAGTAAGCAACAACTTTAAACTAAATTGAAGGTAAACAATTCTAAAAAGGCACTAGGGGTTCAAGGATCCACTTGTAGCAATCCTTGATGTTCAATCCGCTGTGGTTTCTCACTTTCTCAACTAGAATCGATATTAAGATCTATCTAGCTGGATGATAGAGCTGTTAAACCAAACAATCTGTTATGTGCAAGTCCAATGCATAGGATTCACTCAATGTAAGCTAGGCTGAGCATGCTCAATTGCATAGGTCAGTCCCAATTCCAAAAGGCTCAGTTCACAATCATAACCATCCTCAAGTCCTGTCACAAGACAAGGCTAGATCATGATTTGAACTTGATTCAAATCACATGCACAGTCCCACATAAAACAGAAATTCAGAAAAGTAGAACTTTGGTAGGAAGTTCCCACATGAAGATCATAGTACTAGAGCGTACTCCAATTCCTCAGATCATACAGGTCTAGACTAATACAAACCAATTAAGAATTTAAGTAATTCTCCCAAACATCCATGAGTCATCATAAGACTAAGAAAAACTACTTAAAACTTGTATAAACTTCAAACCATTGTTCATAAACATGAATTCCAATCTTAAAACCAACTAAATACGAATTGAAACATCTTAGATTCACTACAAGCTTCACCTCTTAGCCCTAGCTAAGAGGTTTAGCTGCTCATGATCCAAGGAAACATGAAACAACTTAAAAAAAACATAAAACAGTAAAACAAACTAGAAGGAGTTGTGGAACTCCGAAATCCACTTCCACCGCCTCCAACCTTGCTTAAACCCTCCTAAGATACCCTAGGAATGATCCCTAGGTGTCCTTTTATAGTAGGGAGGCTCCGCAACTTCAGAAGATTCGAGAATCTGCGTAACACTTACGCAGTACGCAGAGAAAATTGGACTGAAAATAGAAAGTCCTGATTTTTCACGTGGCCGACCGGTCGGGCGACTGGTCTAAGTAACTGGCCGACCGGTCGCGACCGATCGGACCTCACTAAGAAACAGTCCAGTGGGCTCTAGAGATGATTTTTCTTCTAGCCGACCGGTCTGGACCGGTAGGACTGGGCTGGCCGACCGGTCACGATCGGTCGGACGGTGTTTGAATCAGTCCAGCATATGCAGCACATCTGGGAAGGCTGACCGACCGGTCACATGACCGGTCTGATCTTCCTGGCCGACCGGTCTGACCTGTTCTCTTCATTTTCTTTCTTCTTTTCTTCTTTCCTTGCTTCTTTCTTTCTTTGGTCCTCCTTCGATCTTCATTCAATGGTTCTTAAAGCGGTCCTTTTGTCATCAATTAGGCGGAGTCCATTCTCATTCCTACGATCATAAAACTATGCATTAGAATATTCTTTAAACATAAAATCCATGCATAATGAGTGATGAATTGGGGTTAGAATATGCACAATTAAGAGCTCAACAGCGTTCATTCACTGTTGTTGTCTGGTAATGTGGTCCACTTGAGATTTTGATCAACCTTGTATTTGAGCTCATACCCTAAAATGAGCTAGCAAAATGGATGGATGGTCTTGATAAAACACATGCATCATGGTGGGCCTAAGATTAGTGTCAGTAGGCAATCCGTTGGATAGGTCCAGTGCGCCTTGGCCATACCCAATAGAGTGCGGCCTGAACATGGGCCCCACCTTATTGTATGTATTGTATATCCATGTTGTACATCTATTTTGTCATACTATTTTAGGTCATGATCACAAAAATGAATTACATATTTATTAGGGTTGAAAGTCGGGTGGGTTCAACCCGATCGACTCGTGACCGACATGACATTGGGTTAGGCTTGGGCAGGAAGTATCGAACCCGATCTTAAGCTTGGGTGTTCGCTCGCCTCAAGTGTAAGGCTTGTGATGTAGTAATCACTTGGTAAGACCGAGGTCGATCAACAGGGAATTAGGGTAAACAACTCCAATTATTCTAATAACTTCAATCTCAACAATTTAGAATTCAGTTTTAAGAACTAAGTAATATAATAACTTTTAGAAAAATCTGATATTTAATGGAACTAAGGCCTTAAGGATCCACTTGTAGTCCAATGAGAATTCATTCATCCAAGCATAAACACAACTAAATTCGAAGTTCTATCTCTCGTCTAGTTGGAAGATTAGGCATTCAAACACAAACAATCCAATTTAAGTCAGAAAATAAGATTCAAGTTCTAATGAAGCATATAGAATTCAAACTTGTAGCCTTCGGAGTAACAACCATGCCAAGAAACTATGGCATGATCTAGGGTTACTACAATTCAAATCTAATAAATCAAAACATGGCAATCTCAGAGATTTGCAAGGAGCTTTTGTCCGAAGTACATTAACTCTCATAAAAGATCCAAAAATATTAACTTTATTCAAACTAGAACTTAAAAATCCGAACTTTAAGTAAATGTACTTAAATTAAACAAACCCTACATTAGAACTAACTACAAACTTCACCTCTTAGCCTTAGCTAAAAGGTTATAGCTGAGCATCATCATACTTCAACTAGAAACAATGAAAAACCACTAAAAAGCATAAAAAATCGAAATTGGAGCAGATGTAGACGCTCCATGATGATTCTTTTCACCTCCCACAAGTTCCTAAGCCTTCTATGATGAGTTTAGATCCACCTCTGAGTGTCCTTTTATAGCATTGAATCTCCACTGCCTCAAAATCTTCAAAAAGTGCGTAACAACTTACGCAGCGCATGATTTTTTGGAGCTTGAAGAACAAGTTTCTATAACTTTTTTTACATGGTCGACCGGTCTAGCGACCGGTTGTCGACCTGCTTTTTCAGTCAAGCGAGTCTTGCCCCAAAAAGGTAAAAATTCGACCTATGCCGACCCAAGGGCCAACCGGTCAGTTCTAGCCACCGACCGGTCGCACGTGAAATAGCAGGGCTGTTTTTTACATTTTTTTGTATTTTACTTTTCTGGTCCTGCAGCTCTGCACTTCGATTTTTCTAGCCCTTCCAGGTCTTTTAACATGATTTCTTTAAGGTTTTTCTTTATTTTTCAACTTCATCTTCCATAGCTTCTTTCTTTCATTCTTGGCTTTTCTTCCTTTAATTCTCAAGGTGTCCTAAAGAGGTCTTTTAGCATTGAATTCACAAGGTCTCTCTCTCATTCCTAAAAACACAAACACATGCATATGATGGGTCTTTAACAATATAAATCATGCGTAAAGAGTGATGAATTAGGGTAATTAGAATATTTATAATTGAGGGCTCAACATTGGGTTATGAAAATACCAACCCGATGAAGTTTGGGTCGGGCTTTGGTTAAGGTCTCGGGTTGCCTAACCCAATCCGAACCCGAACCCGATCTATATACAAGTTACTTATAATTTTCTTATACTTTAGTTATATAAACTTATTGGTTTATATTACTTTAGTAAGTAAACTTATAATGTTTAAAATTTATATGGTTGAATTTGAAATGCTTAAATGTTAAAGGAGTAGTTATCCTATATGTTAGCTTATTTGTTTAGAAAAAGTGAAATTCTTTATAATAAATAACTTCATATATAATTAATAAAGCCATTGTTAAAAACATAAGACGTGTATTGAAATATAATAAACTAATATAATAACGAAAATATTAGCATGTATCAACCCGACCGAACCCGCTTAGCTTGGGCTTGGGTTGCAAATTCCCAACCCAAGGTTGGGTTGGGTTGGGTTAGGGTTAAGGTATAGGAACCTTGGGTTGGGTTAGGGTTGAGCACCAACCCAACCTGCCCGACTTTCAGTCCTAATATATATCTCACGAGTTGGGAGTGTGGATCGGCTGTGTTGAAGGCACAGAAAAATTCAATGCCATCTATTCTCATTGGTCCATGTCATCACTAATGACGTTAGCTCACAAAGCTAACCGATTTTTCCTCTTCTTCGTGCACAACCCCACTTTTACCTTGTAGAATTTCTCTGGAGCCTCACCATGATCTATCTGTTAGATCCGCACCATCCATCAAATTTTTTAGATTATTATAAGCATAAGACAAAAAATGAGACACATCTAGAGCTCAAGTGGACCACACAACAAAAAGCATGGGATTGAAAGAGTGGCGTTGAAACCTTCCTATGGTCCACTGTGAGGTTTATTTGTCATCTAACCTCTTCATAAGGTCACTCAGACCTTGATGAAGGTAAAGCACAAACATCATCTTAATCAAAGTCATCTGTGGCCCTGAGAATTTTTCAATGGTAAGCGTTCAATTCCCACTCTTTTCTGTCATGTGGCCCACTTGAGCCTTGGATCTAACTTGTTCTTGACCTCATGACTAAAAGGTATGGAACAAAAATGGATGGACACTGTGGATCTAATAAATACATCATGATTGGTCCCACGGAAGTTCCACATTTCAACCGTTCCAATTTTCTTCTCTCTAAGCGAGCACCAGAATTCCTTGATGTGGGAAATTTATGCGAGCCCATGGTGATTTATTTCCGAGATCCACACCGTTCATATATTTTTTCAGATCTTTCTAGGTTATAAGCCAAAAAACAAAGCAGATCCAAAGCTCAAGTGGAACACACCATAGGAAACAGTGGAATTGATGTTACCGTTGAAAACTTCTAATTAGGGCCACAGACGACTCTGATCACGCATATATTTGTGTTGTACCTTCGTCCAGGTATGGGTGGTCCTATGAACAGGTTAGATGTCAGATAAGCCTCATGCTTGGCCTTAGCAAGGTTTCAACCACAGTTTGTGTAATCCCCATTGCTTTCTTTGGTGTGGTTCACTTGAGCTTTGGATGTACCTCATATTTGAAATCATGCTCTCAACCTATTCGGAGAATTGATGGACGGTGTGGAAGTAAAACAAAGGTCATTGTGAGGGGCGGTGAAGTTTCACACGTTAAAAGTTGTGCTATAGCATGCAATGTACTGGTAAGAGAAATTCGGGGTATTTTGAGAGGACCCGGCTTGGTCGGACCTTTAAGTGTCCGACCGGATCTGCGTGGGGACCCACTTTGATGTATCGCTTTATCCAAGCAGTCCATCCCTCGATCACACCACATACTAAGCTTGGGTTACATTAGATACCCATTAAATACACAGAGCATTAATGCAAGAGTCGCCTCTAGTGTGGTCCATAACAGTGTTGGATCTGCTCAATTGTAAGCCCATTTCTTAAATGATCTTAGAAAATGACTGAACGGTGTGGATAAACAGATACATCACGGTGGGCTCTCGTATAGATCTGGTTGGGGGTTTAAAGGTCCGACCAGGGTCGGACGGAATCAGCTTCCATTTTGTGAGCGGGAGATATTGAAAAAGACCTGGGTGAATGAGAAGCGCCGGCACTGCAATTTCTTGTGCTTTCAACACAGACGATCCACACTCAGGTGGACGACACATAAGGAAACAATGCTAATTAAATATTAAAAACTCTTCTGTCAGATACTTTTTGGATTATAATTCTTTTCTCCCTTCATGCTGGTCCGTGTGACCTTACCAACAGGTTAGATGGCAAAAAAATATTTCGGTGGGCCTTAGGAATTTTTAATGCTGAGCGCCCAATGACCGTTGTTTCCTATAGTGTGGTACACTTGAGATTTGGAGCTGCTTCGTTTTTGGCATCATGCACTAAAGTGAGCTCGCAAAAAGGATGGATGGAATCAACAATACATATATCAAGGTGGGCACATGTTCAGGGCACAACTAACCGGCTCTGGTAATCTGCGTCCAGTGGGCACACTGGAATCGGGTGCCGCGGCTGCGGCCGGATCATGGAATTAGACTGCGTAGTGCGTAACTTGGTAAACTGTAGAATCAGGGCCTGTTTTTATTCAACTGTTGTTAGTTAAACGGAGATAGGGAGAGGAATCACAGCTCAATTTTGCAGAATACGCGCCCACTCAGTGGGGCTGTCCGTCACACGGGATGTTGGGGGTGGTTCGTCCATCAAGTGGGCCCAACTTTGATGGGGATCATCTATCAAGCAAGGCCCACTAAAAGATTCGCATGCTTTCATGCGGTCTGATGTTGCAAATATCCAACGATAAGAAACACATTCGCTCTCGCCCCATTGGTTGCTCTATCCAAACGGTTTAGGTGCAGCCCGGGTCTCACCGGTGCGGTTGATGCATTTATTCTACATCCATACTGTCCATCCATTTTTTATAAACTATTTTAGGAGTTAACACAAAAATTTAGAAGATCTAAATCTAAGGTCAACCATATCATAAGAAACAATGGTAATTTAACGCTCTATCATTAGAAATTTCCTAAGAACCACATTAATGTTTATAAACGACGTGGATACATAGTACGTACATCAGTGTTGCCCCACAGTTACATCATGGGTGAGGCTGGGACCGCACCTAATCTGCGACCTTTATTGTGGGAGACTACTTGTAGCAAAAAAAAAAAAAAAAAAAACCCAGCATGGATTGCTTGTGAAAGCTTTTCGCCTGCGCTTGTAACCTAGGTGGGGCCCACCATGATGTTTGTGAGAAATTCACCCCATCCATACATTTTGTGAGCTTATTTTAGGGCATGCGTCTAAAATTGAGCAGGATCCAAGACTCAAGTAGGCAAAAAACATGAGCATTTAGCATGTCCATAGATGAAATATTCATTAGGCTACAAAAGTTTTGAATCAGGCTAATATTTGTGTTTTCAGTTCATCGCAGTATTAATGACTATGAATGGTATGGATGAAATATAAACATCACTGTGGACCAGAGAGGTTTGAACAGTAGGAATTTCTCTACCCGCCTATTCCTTTATTGCGGCCCACTTGAGTCTTGGATCCAGCTCATTTTTTACCCCATCCTAAAATGATATAAAAAAAAAAGTATAGACGAGCCTCCACCTAGGTTTCAAGTGCATGAAATCAGCGAAAGGCTTTTGCATGAAATCTGCCTCCAATGCTCAGGTCACCACACCAAATAGTGAGCTTTCTTGGTCTCATGGTACAGGCAAATTGAGTCCCAAAAAATGCCGGTTATTGTGCAACTATTTATAGCAAATTAAAGCACAAAAGTTTTGAATAAGTTTGATATTTCCCCCCACACACTACAGTGGGATTTTCCACAATAGATACTTGAACCCATGACCTCGTGTTGAAACTCAAGTGAATCTACCACTAAGGCATGAGAAAGGATCCAATTGGCAATAACCTTATGAAAGGTTTAATGTCATATAATTAATATGGTCCACACATGTGGCCTATATGAATTTTCAGTCTGCCAAGATTTGTATAGGCGGTATCTTTGTGGGCCTTAAATAACTGCAAACCAAGAAACTTTGTGTGGAGTACTGGGGAAAAATTGCAAATGATAAGTATAATAATAGTAAGGGCCTCTTTGTTAAATCTATAGTCTGAAGCCTGAATCTGAAATCTGAATCTAAAATCTGAATCTGAAGTCAGAAATAAAGGATCCAATTTAAAACAACCTATTTGTTAACTAACGTCTGGAATGTTTGAAAAATGTTGATTTGACACATTTGCCCCTATTAAGTTAGTGAGAATGTTTCAAGGCCTCAACCAAAAAATGAGATGGATGCACCACACTTCATAAAAGTAGTGGGGACTGAACATCTACATTGAAACTTCTTGGGGTCTAAGAAGTTTTAGACCCATCTAATATTTGTTTTTTCCCTTCATCCAGGTCTCAATGACCTTATGAACAGTTTGAATGGAAAATAAACATCATGGTGAACCCTATGAACAGTGAGGATATAACACATACATCATGTTGGCCCACCAAGCTTGGTGACGTTGACATAGAATGGAGGTCAGTGTGGTGTGCCTCCCTTCCCTGCAAATCCGGAGGCGGATTTCCTGCATAAGCCTTTCACAAGAAGTTTTTGCACTGGGATGTTAGTTGGGGCCCACCTTGAGGTTTGTGAGAAATCCACTTCGTCCATCCATTCTTCCGGATCATTTTAGGACTTGAGACAAAAAATCAGATCGATTCAAAACTCTAATCGGCCATACGAGAGTGAAAACTGAATAAAGAGTTTCCTACGGTTGAAACCTTCCTGGCCACACCTTGACATTTATATGTCATCTAAAGCGTTTATAAGGTCATTCCCTTGTGGATAAAGTGAAAAAATAAAAACATCGGATACAAAACTTTTGTGGTAATACAAATGTTTCAATGGTGGTCACTTAATCCCCATTATTTCCTCTTGGGCGTCCCGCTTAGAGTTTTGGATCTGCCTCATTTTTAATAGCATACCCTAAAATAAGCTCGCAAAACTGATGAGTCAGGTGGATTTCTCACAAACATCACGGTGGGCCCCACCTATCATCTAGCGTAAGAACTCGTCACTAAAAGCTTTGCAGGAAATCAGTCCGGCGGTGATTGGGTACTACTCTGATACGGCCTAGTTGGAGACGGACAGTCTTGTGAGGGACTATGTGGGCTCTGCAATGATGTATATATTTTATCTACACTGTCCATCTATTTTCCCATATCATTTTAGGGAACAAGACAAAAAACCAGTAGATCTAAGAATCAAGTGAGTCATATTGTAGGAACCAATGAGAATTGGACGCTTACCATTGAAAACTTCACAAGGCCACAAAAGGCTCTATTCAAGCTAATATTTGTGTTTTCCCATCATTCTGGTTTATGCAACCATATGGAGAGGTTAGATACCAAATAAACTTCACAGTAGACTCTAGAAAAGTTTTAACGTTAGTAGTTCAATTCCCATTGCTTTATGTGGTGTGGTCGACTTGAGCTTTGGATATGCTTCATTTTTGGGCTCATGCTCTAGAATGATATGCAAAAGTTGATGAACGATGTGGATCTAAAACAAATCATGTTAAGCCCAGAGAAGTTCCACACGTTAAAATTAAGTTACGTACTACCAAGGAGGAAATCGTTGTCATACAAGGGCAATTTTGGATTTAAAAAAAGAGTGTGCTGAATGCATTCTAAATTCACCATTAAATCAAGTATCCTTTGTCAAAAAAATTTAGGGCAAAATCTGAAAGGCTTTCCATACTCAACGTTAACAAACAAAACTTAAGATAGCATTCTTAGAATTTCTTTATGCTAACAAACAGGCAGAAGTGTCGGAAATGTAGAAGTACCTTCAGAAGCAGACTTTTGGACGGATACCATACCTTCTTCGCTTTCCTTTATTTAAACTTAATTGTAAACTGACAGCCCAAGTACTGGGTCCATCCATGATTGGACCACATGGATATATCCGTCCACGACAGCCCATGTTCTTTCCCATGGATGGTCAGGATTAAACTGACAGCTAGCCCAACTACTGGGTCCTTCCATGATTGGACCACATGGCCCACCGCTGATGTTTATTTGCCATCAAACCTGTTGATAAGGTCACACGGACTTGGATGAAGTAAAAACACAAATATCAACTCGATCAAAACTTCTGTGGCCACAGAAGTTTTCAACGGTGAGAATTCATTCCCACTGTTTCCTGTGGTGTGGTCCACCTGAGATTTGCATCTGCCTCATTTTTGGACCGATGCTCGAAAATGAGGTGGAAAAATGGATGGACAGCGTGGATAAAAATGCATACATCATGGTGGGGCCCACACATCTTTAACACTAGCTCCGGAGCTGCTGTTGGGGTCACTAGCCAATCCGCGTCCGACGGAGGAGCGGGCCGGCACCTTGATATTCGTGGGATGTGACGGTTCTAAAGTTAGACAGGGGGGGGGGGGGGGGCGCCGCTGCATCGGCCAACGGTGACGCCGCGTACCCATCTGTCTCGTCGTGCGTCCTGGTCGAGGGGAAGGGTTGTACCTAATCCGAGCTCCGCTAATCCCACATGCATACATGACTTTATTTCTCCATCATCTGGCTGCCATGTTTAGATATTCTTCCCTATTAATAACTTAGTTCACCACTCGAAGAGGGTGAATGTCCAAAGTGATTCAACGGTTGAAACAATTTATTTAGCCGTCCGTTTGTTTTTTTATGTTTTAGGCGGTGAAAATGACTTGATTTTTAAGGCAGAAGATCTAAACCATGTAGCCCACCAAATGAAAGGCTGAGATTTTTCACAAGTGTTCTAAATTTTTGGACCAATGCCTGCGAGTGCACGGACAGGACTCCAGCGTGTGGAATTAGCAAAGCAGGGAACAACGTACATCATATGGATTTGGTTAGCTTGAGGGACCACTGTATTAAAATCAATAATATTTAAAAAAGGGAATTATTTTTTACATGGTCACCAAATTCATATCGTTTTGTCGTTTCTCACAAAGAAAACAAGCACGCGCTTTTTGTAGTGTATTTAGCATATTCCGGATCACATGACATGGCATCTATATCATAGATCCGTGCAATCAGTTTGCCTTTGTGCTCGGGCAATATGCAATATGCCAAAAACGATTGCGTTGAACTCATTAACAGAGCCACACATGTGTGTTGAATTTAGACCGTTGATCTATTTCTCTTCTTGAATCTTTATTTAAATGATAAGAATGCAATGGCAAGGAAGATTTCTGAAGCACGTTTCATCTACTGTGCTGTATGGCCCTGACTTGTGAGGTTTGCTGGAATACATACCGATGTATCACACTAGAGATGAGCCAGGGCTTTAGCTACTGGATTCGGTCCGTTTTCAACTATTCAAACTGTATGTACACGACGAGATGCGGCCACCAGAAATAAAAATAACCATCCTTAGGCTGTTTGTATATGATAAGATGGGGCGACCGGAATGCCCTCAGGTTAAAATATTCCAATCCTATGATGGCTCGATACCGTCCATGTTTGGAGGAAAGAGTCCAATTCTAAAAAACGGTTGAAATATTTCTGTTTAAGAGATTAGTTTCTGGCTTTCCACCACCTAAGGTGAGGCCTATTATACTGCTGACGGTTGCAGGTTTAAGTATTTTTTGGCTTGAAAGTAGGGCTGTCAATAGCTGGGCCAGCCTGTGAGTTTTTGTGCTGAACTGCCATTACGCCCCCTCAACTCCGATGGCCTTTAAGGGTTTTACTAGCTTAGAGGATTTTGAGTCGGGATTGGGCAACAAAAAGTCCAACCTAGCCCACCTCATTGACAACCCTAAATATAAAGGAGTGGCTGGGACCATATCTTTGATGGTCTGACCTTGTACATGCTCTCAAAGAAATAAGATTCAGTTCAATCAGCAGATTAGTCCCAATATTTAAAACAGGTAATACCAATCGGTCGATATCTACTGTTATACTAATTGGTCGATTGGTAACGGCTGGTGGATTCTGACCGTCATATCAATTGGCCAACTATTATTGACCGTTTTGCAAATCGGTCAGTAGAAACGGCCAGGTCACAAATCGGCCGAAAAATGTTACCATGTTTTTGTCAGCTGAATGTTTTCTTTGCACCGAATGGTCTATAAAACATAGCCGTTGTAAGAAATGATAACTTCCCCATTTTGAGTTAAAGTCACATTTATCCTTAGAAGACTTGATCGTTGTGAACGGTTTCAAATATGTCTTTAAGAAACACCTTATTGTGAAAACGCATGGCCATTCACTTTCTATAAAACCCCTTGCGAATGAAAGTTTCAATACAAAATCTGAACATAAAATTAAAATTTTAGTAAAGCTAAAAACTGAGAATTGAAAGAGTCTAACTTAAAAGGATAGTACCCGATTTACTTAAACTAGAAAAATTTCCTACAAAACAAAACAAACTTTATTAGTTCTAAAATTCAGAAAAACTAGTACCAGAAAAGCAGTAAACCCTAATTAATTCTACTTTATAGCTACTCAAACAATTTAGAACCGTTTAACCTAGATTCACGGCAATAGTGCCAAAAACTTATTCGCTCGCCTCGAGTACAAGACATGCGATGTAGTAATAACTCGGTAAGACCGAGGTCGATCCACAGGACATTAGGGTAAACCAATTTAAAAAATTCTAGCAATTTTAAATTTAACAATTTTTTAAGTTTGATTTTAAAAATTAAGTAAAAATAGTAACTTTTTGTATAAATCTGATAATTAATGGAATTAAGGACTCAATAATCCACTTGTACTAGTTCCATGTGAATTCATTCATCCAAGCATAAACATAACTAAATTTGAAGTTCTATCTCTCATCTAGTTGGAAGATTAAGCATTTAAACACAAACGATCACACTTAAGTAAGAAAATAAGATTCTAGTTCTAATGAAGTACATAGAATTTAAACATGTAACCTTCGAAGTAACAAATATGCTAAGAGACTATGGCATGCTCTAGGTTTACTACAATTCGAATCTAATCAATCCAAACATGATAATCTCAGAGAATTGTAGGGAACTCATGTTCTAAGCATATGAACTCTCATAAAGCATCCAAAAATACCAACTTTATTCAAACTAGAACTTAAAAATCTAAATTTTAAGTAAAGGTACTTGAATTAAACAAATTCTACATGAAAACTAGCTACAAGCTTCACCTCTTAGCCTTAGCTACAAGGTTCTAGCCGAGTATCATCATGCTATAACTAAAAGCAATGAAAAACAACTATAAAATATGAAAAATCGGATTTGGGAGAGTTGTAGACGCTCCACGACAATCCTCTTTACCTCTCATAAGTTCCTAAGCCTTCTATGATACCTTATGAATGACCTCTAGGTATCCTTTTATAATGGAGAAGCCCCACTGACTCAAAAAGTTTCAAAATCCGCGTAGTACTTACGTAGCGCATGAAATTTTAAAGCTTGAAAAACAAGTTTTTTTGAATTTTTGGCATGGTTGACCACTTAGGTGACTGGTCGGATAACCAGTCGTCGACCCATCTTTTTATTCTAGCAAGTTTTCTCTAAAAACTCCACAGCTCAAGAAAATACGACCGGTTGTCAGTGGTGGCCAACCAATCGGTTTTGTCCATTTTGGTCTAGCAAGGTTACCTGCAAAGGCCTCTTGATTTTGAATTTTCGACCAGTCGGACGACTGATCATGGGCCATGGCTGACCGGTTAGCCGACCGGTCGGCAGTGCATTTTGCTGCAACTTTTCTTCTTTCTTCTCTTTCTCCCTTGGATCTTTCTTCCACCATTCGACACTTAATCTTTTGATCTTCAATGTATTCAAAGCGACTCATTAAGCATTGAATTAGTGAAGTCTTTCACTCAATCCTACAATCACAAAACATGTATTAGAATAATCTTTTAAACATGCAAACCATGCATAATGTGTGATGAATTGGGGTTAGAATATGTACAATTCAAAGCTCAATAGATGAGCACTCACCCAATCGATGTTTCGAAACAAAAACAAATAATGCAGGACTAAAAGATAATGAAGCTTGAAGAACAGCGTGAGGATTTTATGAAAGAGATGTCATATATAACTGAAGCGAAGATTTCTGAACTCATCCAATGACTAGATCTACCTTTTTTTTTCAAAGGTGGGAGCACACCACCCGAAATATTATTGCAAAAAGGCCAAACTGCTTACAAGACAACAGACCGGGATCCCAAGGATCTTACCTAGCCAAAGCATAAAAAATAAAAAATAAATAAATAAAAACTGCCTCCAAGCTGAGACACAAAACTGAAAAAAAAAGGACCCAAAATAAGATCCAAGACAAAAAGCACAACAATAAAGACAAACTAGAAACCAACCTGACCTGCTACTAGGAGAACTTACCAAACGACCTGAACTATTCCTCCCTTTTTAGGCTTTCTCCTAGTAGACTTTTAGTACATGAAAAGATTATTAAGCTTTATAATAAGTCTTCATATGTGTGAACAAATTAGTTGAATTACATGATGATTAGAGATAAAAAATTTCAAAGTTTTCTTCTTTTTTTTGTAATTTATGCATATCATATGAATGTGAAAAGTATATTAAAAAAATTATGAAATAAAGAAGCATTCATTCATTTTTAGCTAACACTCTCAAATTTGAAATTTGAATACCGATGCCAGAGTGCCGAGTTTTGAAACGTTACACACATAAACTAAATCTGAACATTCATTGCGTGCGTGGTGGTGGTGTGTTCAAATTGAATACCAGCACATGTATTTGGCTTAAGATTTGAATAACCAACTATTTCTTAGAGGTCCGGCTTAAAGCCAACGGTTATTAATCCAAATTTATTATTACAACAATAATACTTACGATGTATTCTAACAAACCTCATGGGAAGGACCCAATATACGCATCTCCATGCATGCGTTTCCTGTATACAGGCAGGATTGGCCAGCCCAACTCTACCACGCATTTTATATACTTGATCATCAGTCTGGACTGTCCAACTCCTGGCCCACCTTGGATGGGCCATTGACAGAAAGTCAAACTGATAGAAGCATCCTGACTGCCTAAAAATCATAGTGATGGGAATAATCCCTATATACACCGGAGGTTGGTGGATCCCTGACATTGGAGCCCACTGTGATGTATGTGCCTTACATCCATGCCATCCATCTATTTTGATAGCTCATTTTAAGGCATGATCCCAAAATTGAAGTTGGTCCAAATCTTAGGTAGACCACATCACAGAAAAGAGTGGTGTTTGAATAAAATTGGATTGCGTCCTGAGTTACCCAGTAGGCTTTTATCGCACTGAGTAAACTCTGTTGGGCCCATCATGAATGTACGTGGTTTATCCACGCCGTCGATACTGTTTTACAGCTTATTTATGGGTTGAGCCCTATCAAAAACTCAAGTGAACCATATCACAGGAAACAGTGGGAATAATGATTTGTCATCCAACCTGTTCATAAGATGACACACACATGTATGAAGGGAAAAAACAAATATCAGCTCGATCCAAAACTTCTGTGGTCCAAAAGTATTTTTCAATGGTAGATGTTTAATTTGGACTGTTTCCTATGGTGTGATCCACTTAAGTTTTGGATATATTTCATTTTTGTGATCAAGCCCTAAAATTATTTGTTAAAATGATTAGGAGTGGATAAAATGCATATATCACGGTGGGCCCCACGGAATTTACTCAATAAGCTTAGCATACTGATTTACTCAGTAAGCAATCCGCTTCCGTGTTTGAATACCCCGGGCCACGAGGATGTTTATTATCCCTCCAACCTGTGGATAAGATCACAAAGACCTAACTGAAGCAATCACACAAGTATCAGCTGGATGCAAAACTTTTGGCCGCCAAAAAGTTTTAATGTCACCACCACTGCTTTTTGAAGTGTGGTCACAAGAGATTTGAATATGCCATTTTTTGGAATGTGCTCTAAAATGAGCTGTCCGTTTGGTATGAATGTAAGGCACATACATCACGGTGGGCCCCACAGTGTATAGGTTTTGTCCACTATGTCTATTCATTTTTCCATATCATTTAGGGTACATATCCAAAAATAGGCAAAACCCAAGGCTCTAGTGGACTAAACCTCTGGAAGCACTACTGATAATGGCACCAACTCTAGAGACCTTACTAGGCCCACCATGATGGTTAATTCCCATCCAACCTGTACATAAGCTCAAAAAGATATGGATGAAGGTAAAATATACAAAAATCATCTTAATCCAAAACTTCTGTGGCCCCAAATTAGTTATCAACGGCAGCTATTTAATCCTCGTTGCGTAGATTATTTTGGCATGCTGCCACAGAAGCAACGGCTGCAGACCTTGTACAATAATACTTGAAATATACATGCCCCGTTTCAGAACGCAACAAAAGACGTCAAGGAGGTTATTTTTGAAATGCGTGCACCGAAATAGTATGCTTTTTTTTGTTTTTTTTTTTTTTGGTCGTTCATGCAACGCAGCAAGTCTCCGAACCCATCCCTATATTGCTCCCAGGAGGCAAAGTAGACAATGCCATCTCCCAAAGGGCAAGGTAGCCCCACATCTGAGTAAGCCACGTGCTTTTGTAAGGGATGAGCTTCGTATCTGAGTAAGCCACGTGCTTTTGTAAGTAGACAATGCCATCTCCCAAAGGGCAAGGTAACACCCAGGTCCATAGCTCAAGTGGGAGATGACCGGGGGGTGGGGGGGCGGATGAGCTTCTTACGGACAGATAAAAATCTCAGGGGGACCCTACCACGTAATTTTTTTAAATATTTATTTGTAATTTAATATGTTAATAGTGTGTAAGAGATCAATGAAACACCCAGGTCCATAGCTCAAGTGGGAGATGACCGGGGGGTGGGGGGGCGGATGAGCTTCTTACGGACAGATAAAAATCTCAGGGGGACCCTACCACGTAATTTTTTTAAATATTTATTTGTAATTTAATATGTTAATAGTGTGTAAGAGATCAATGAAACACCCAGGTCCATAGCTCAAGTGGGAGATGAGCGAAGATAGCCTCGTTTCAACACTGTGCTCGTGGAGAGCGGATTAGGTGAGACCCTAGCCTCACCCAAGACAGTGCGGCCCTCACTGCGGGACCCACCTTGATGTTTGTATTATGTATCCACACTGTCCATCCATTTTTACAGATCCTTTTAGGCGATTAAACAAAAAAGGAAGCAGATACAATCATCAGGTAGACCATAATATTGGAAACAGTAGTGATTGACCATTACTGGGCCACAAAAGTTTTGGATGAAGCTAATATTCGCTTTTTCCCTTCATCCAGGACATGTGACCTTATCAACAGATTGTATGGTAAATAAACATTGCAGAAACATGAAGGTGAGTCCTAAGAAGTTTTTAATGGTAGGATGGTCAATCACCACTGTTTCTTATGGTATGGTCCACCTGATAATTGTTTCTACTACATTTTTGAGATAATGCCCTAAGATAATATGAAAAAATGGATGGACGAAGTGGATACATAATACATACATTAAGGTGGGCCCCACAATAAGGGCCGCACCATCTTAAGTGAGCCCAGGGTCTCACCTAATCCGCTATGGAGGTCATCGTATCGATTCCCAGAGTGAGGGTGGCTAATATAGTTATGCGACTAACCGGAGGAGTGGGTGGGTGTACTAACAATGGGTTGTGTGAACTAACCCAATGAAAGATGGATGAAAAGTACACAGATAAGCTTGGTACAAAACTTTTGTGGCCTTATAAAAAGATTGAATATATCAAGGTGGGCCTTACATGATTAGGGTACCCCTCATTTGTCTGTTATCCGGGTAACCGCGACTCGACTACGCAGGGCAGAGTGTGACGTAGCCCTGTCACTTCGGACGTGAAAGGACATACTTAAACCACGTGCTGGATATGGGGTGTGGATTAGCTGTTACCCGGGAAATAGCTTAGTGAGTGTTACCTTTACTGTGTGGGAGCCACCTTAATGAATTTGCTTCATATCCACGCCGTCCATATGTTTTTTCAGCTCATTTAAGGATGTTATACCAAAGCGTAGAAAGATCCAAATCTCAGGTGGACTACACCACTGGAAAAGGTGGTAGATGACAATTAAAAGCTTTTTACAGCATACAAAAGTTTTGTATCTAGCTAATCTTTATATTTTATCTTCATCCAATTCTGATTGGCCTTATCAACGAATTGGATTACAAATAAACATTACATATCTGCTTACGGTTGTCATTGGGTAGTTTTTAATGGTGTGCATTCAATCATTACTGTTTCTTGTGGTGTGGTCCACCTGAAATTTGGATGTGCTTAATGTTTGGGTATGCATAGTAAAATGGGATGGGAAAACGAATGGACTGGTAAAAAAAATTGTTGGGAGTTCAATCCCCACTGTATGCCTATATGAGAGTTGGATTTGTATGGTCTATATGAGAGTTGGATTGGATGCGGATTGCCTGCAAAGGTTCCATGCTCCCACCCACTGGTGGGGTTAGTAACCCAAGACCAGCAATTGAAATGCCCGAGCATCTACCAGCTGGGCTAGCAGGCGATCCCCACCTAATCCGCGTAGCTAACAACTTTCAACTACACTTTCTGTGGGGCATCTCTGACAGCAATGCGTTGCCCTGATCAAATCCCACCATGGACATCTATGGTGGCATGGTCACCATACAATCCATGTCCTTATTTCATGTCTGATTGGCTAGTGAGCCTCATATATTTGAGGCCAACCTTTCTGATGCAATGAATTGAGGATGCGGATTACCTACTGTGATGTTTGTGAGGAATCCACCCCATCCATCCATTTTGCTAGCTCATGCTAGGACATGAGCTCAAAAAAAAAAAAAAAAGAATAGATCCATAACTCATGTGGACCACATGATAGGAAATAACAGGGATTTCACGATCACTATTGAAACATTTGTTGGGCCACTGAAGTTTTGGATCAGGCAAATATTTTTGTGCTTTCTACATTCCAGTGGGAATGACTTTATGAATAGTTTGGATGAGAGGTGTTAGTAACAGACGCGTATTGGGACTGATTTGAGTACTGATTTGCAAATGTGTGGCCAGATTGATTTTAGTAATGCATGGTGACTCCCCTCATACTTAACACAAGTGTCCTATCACCTCATCATGGCATTGTAACATCCCATCCATCTATCATGATAAATTTAGGACATGTCCCAAAAATTCAGTCCCATCCATAGCTCACATGGGCTGGAGAAAGTAAAAGAGTGGAGATGGACTGAGCCCACTGGGGCTTTATACCAAGATAGTCATACTCACTGTATGAATCGGTTGGATGACATATAAACAATTCAGAGATGTCCAGCCAGAAGGTTTCGGTGTTGGGTGTTCCCATTACAAAGGTTGCCCGTGGTGTAAGATCAATTAGTTATTGTATTAATCTTAGGGCTGATTGATAACTGGGAATAGGCATGGAATAAATTAAAAAAGAAAAAAAGAAAAAAAAAAAAGTACTTCTAAGATGAAGTGAAAATTTCATTTTAACTTAAACATATGTCACTTGAAATACAATCAGTTAATGGCCTGTTTGAATTACCAACATGATTTGCCAAAGCAGCAAGGAATTATCCATCAAATGCAAATGTTTTCAAGAAATTAAAGCACTTTTTCACAGCATGACATCAATGTATTATGGATGTGATGGTTTGACATGAAAGTAATAGAAAAAATGCCATTATTTTCATTTTTATCATAAATAGGCCAAACGTGTCGGAAATCTGGTCAGCGGAAACACCGAAGAAGACCAAACAATCACCACACAGTCACATAAGCAATCAACGCAAAAGTACACGAATTTTACGTGGAAAACTCTTGGGGGAAAAAACCACAACATAAAGCAACACCTCCACTATGATAAACAAATGATTACAGAGCTAATCTACCCAAGTAGATCACAAAGATGAACAAAAAAACTCTCAAACATCTCTCTCCAAAATCCTAATTTCGTTTAGATCACCTAGGTATTGCTTAGCATCTCTCCAAACACGATTAGGAAACCTATTTATAAGAGAAAACTCGAAATTAGAAACTGGTGGCATGAAACCGCGCAAAGTATCAAATCCCGCATGACAGTCGACCGGTCAGGCGATCGGTCGTGATTGGTCCAAAGAGTTTTGCCAGAAAACACATGCTCGCTGCCTCAACTCAGACCTATCTGGCGACCGTCTGAGCCCTTTGAGACTGGTCGGACGACCGGTCTCGAAACGCCGAAAATAGTCCAGAGAGTTTAAGACCCAAACTGTCCATTGGTCAACCGGTCGGTGGACTCTGTATTTGCACAGTTTTCAGGCCTTCACAACAAACTCCACCAAGGCATCAGAACATCAAACCACCTTCTCTACTCTTCAAATCAGCTCCTCATCAATCATAGTGTCACCGCTTCTCATGCATTACCGTGTCTTCGTTAAGCCTTTGCCAATCACAGAGAACTTACGCAGAACTTGAACTTCTCTGTAGGGATCACCTTGGTCAGCATATCCGCCGGATTCACGCTAGTATAAATTTTGTCCAGAGTCACATCTCCTTCCTTAAGCACCTGTCGGATAAAATGGTGACGTACATTAATGTGTTTAGTATGTGAGTGATAAACAGAGTTTTTAGCCAAATTGATAGTACTAGAGCTGTCACAATTAACCGGCACGGTTTCCTATTGAAGCCCCAACTGATTTATCATTCCTTTCAACCAAACAGCTTCCTTGAAAGCTTCTGTCACCGCCATATACTTAGCTTCAATAATGGAAAGAGCCACCACAGACTGAAGCTTAGACATCCAACTAATCGCTCCACCCGCTAATACAAATGAGTACCCTGAAGTCGATCTCCTACTATCTATACTACCTGCGTAATCAGAATCGACATAACCAACCAACTTGTCCTTGGACTTTTCAAACGTCAAGACGTAATCCTGCGTACCCCGAGTGTATCGAAGTAGCCATTTTACAGCTTCCAAATGTTGTTTGCCCAAGTTAAACATGAATCGACTAATAACACCCATAGCCTGTGAAATATCTGATCTTATACAGACCATGGCATACCTTAAACTGCCCACAACACTTGAATAGGGCACATGAGACATAAGCTTAAAGTGAGCCGCGTGGGGAACGTTAACCGGTTTGGACTTATCCATCTCGTATTTTTCAATACCTTCTCATGGTATTCTTCCTGAGATAACCACAACCTACTCCTCTTCCTTTCTCTATGAATATCTATGATCCTCTTTGCAGCCCCCAGATCCTTCATCTCAAATGTCCCTGAAAGCTCAGTCTTCAACACATCGATGTCAGACATGTTATGATTGGCAATAAGCATGTCATCGATGCATAAAACCAGTATGAGAAACTTCTCACCATTCAGTGTCTTGAAATAGACACAATGATTGTACTCACTCTTGGAAAAGCCCTGACTCATCATGAAGGAATCAAATTTCTTGTACCACTGCCTAGGCGACTGTTTGAGACCGTAAAACGATCTCCTTAACCTGCAAACCTTGTTCTCGGCACCTTGCACTGTATAACGTTCTGGTTGCACCATGTATATCTGTTCTTCCAATTCTCCATGTAGGAAAGCAGTCTTCACATCCATCTGTTCTAGCTCGAGGTCGTATTGGGCAACCAGCGCCAACATGAACCTAGTAGATATTTCCTTCACAACCAGCGCAAAAATCACACTGAAGTCCACGCCTTCACGCTGAGCATACCCTTTCGCTACTAACATTGCCTTGTATCTATCATGTTTCTTTCGAAAAATGTATTTACACATTATCGCTTTTCGGCCCACTAGAAGCTCCACAAGCTCCCAAGTCTAATTCTTGTACAGGGAGTCCATCTCGGATTTCATTGCCGTCTTCCACTTTTCAGTATCTACATCTTGTAGTGTCTCCTCAAAGTTAAACGGGTCATTCTTATCCGTAATTAGAGTGAATCCAACGTTCGAGTCATCCCTGTACCTTGCTGGTAACCCGCGATTCCTGGGTGGATTTCTTCGCATAGGTGGCTGCTACAATTGATCCTGTACCTCTGTCTGCGCCTCAATATTGGCCCGTGTCTCATCTCTATCATCTTGTGCATCGTCAATTTCTGATTTTTCTGGTTCCTTTGTTGCATTCTTTTGGAACAAAGAACCTGTAATAACCCAAATTTTTGGTACACGTGTGACCATCTGACTGTTCACTCGCTCATTTCTCCCACTTGATCATATGCCACACACATGATCAAGTATATGATCATCCATTCATCCATCCATTTTATCTCTACTTGATCACTACAATCTTATCCGTCAATCCACTTGACTATCCATCCATGTACGATATATTCATCATGCAATACGTCTTAAACACGTGTTGCATGACGATTTAAGTTTCAACATGTTAAAGAATTAATGACATATTTTAAATATTATTTTAAGAAAAACATAAATACATATTAACTGATTATTAAAATTAGTTTTACGTGAGTATGAGATTTTAGGAAGCAAAAGCACGTGGTTATGATCGGAGGGTCAATGATCTAGACCATCTAGCATACTTAACAACTCAAATACTACAAATATCCAAATTACAAGATCAACCGATTACTCATTTATTGACTTAGACCAACAACAGGAAGCCGTCAGATTCATACACCAAACTATCACCAACTGACCCTCAAAATCCATTTGCCACCTAAATTTATTCATCTATTCAACCATCAATCCACTCATCCGATCAGCCATCCATCATACATTCATGCATGTACAAGTGGCCCCACATAAGAACCAAGCACTCGCACCACCATGCAGTGCAAGCATCACTTCATACACACGTGAAGGTTTGATGTTATAAATTGTGAATGTGGTGGTTTCAAGAGAAGTACATTAACTAGTGAGTTTCGTTTATTAATTTTTTAAGCATGTGTGTTTTGCCTACGGTGGGACCTGCCTATTATAAATAGGGCCCGGGGTGTGGGTATGAAAGATATAGTATGAGAAAGAAAAAAATATACTTATAAAAAAAAAAGAGTGAAAAAAAAAAGAAGTTTCTTAAAGCTTTTGCAAGGTGGGTGATTTTATCCCTACTGAAATTTTTAGATTATTAGGATTGTGTATTTTCTGTTTAACTATTTATTTATTATTTATGTTGATTTAATTATTACTAAAATTCTTATTTTGAAGAAATTAAAATAATGGTATTTATTCATTAACTAATTAAATTAATCTAAAGTCTAATATAAAACATTTAATATTTTAATTTTTTATCAAACATGATCTAGAAAGATTCACTTTCTATAATTTTATTTATTAAATTAAATTGAAAATTAATTTTTAATTAAAAAAGAATTACATTTAATTGAATTGAAAATTTTTAATTCATCTTTTATTTAATTCTTAAAAATTTTATTTAGAGTTATTGCATGTTTATTTTATAAAATTCGTACTTCCTAAACTATTTTGTAATTTTCTACGATTCTAGGGATTTCTATGTAATTTTCAGAAATTACATGCACTATTTTGTACTTGTTTCAAAAACTCCTGAACTATAATGTAAAACTTGAAATTCTAGCGTTATTTTATTTATTTATTCATTTCTAATCCCTAATTATCATAAAATTATATTTTCCTATTCTGTTTTAAATTTTAGGAAATTAAATAATAATAATAATAAAATTATATAAATTATTTATATATTTCACAATATTTGTAAATTATGCAATCTTGTATGAAAATTCAATTTAATAAATTATTTTATTGTTGATTTTGAATCATTCATGATATGACATGCATCTCTATTGGTTATTGAATTGTGAAAAAAAAAAAGAGGAAAGAGAGAAATGTTTAAGCAAGTAAGGCGATTGTTTCCCTTGGGTGAGAGACCCTAAAGCTAGTAAGTAGGGCAATTGTGTCTCTTGGGTGGAAGACCCTAAAGCAAACAAGTAGGGTGATCGTGACTCTTGGGTGAAAGATCTTAGAACACATTGAATCCTTTGGAGTCTCCTTTGTGTACGGCGTATGAGTACAATTGTGTGTGCAGACATACGTCATAAGTACAACTCGAGCAGTAGTCTGACCAACTAATGTATGAATGGGTCCCTCACCTCGAGGTATTAGTGCGTGGGCGTTAATGCAACGTGACCATCCACTTGGGTACGGTGTTGTAAGAGATGATTTATATTTAATTAATTGTTTATAAAAATTCATGTAAATTCATGAAAGGTATGACATTCATGGCATATTTACGATTTCAATACTGCATATTCCTTTGTTCTTTGTATTATAATTCAATTATCTATTTTATTTATCAATTCTTATATAATCTGCATATTTCAAATTTTGGATAAGAAATGATTTCACTCGGCTATCATGCTCATACAATTACAATCATCCACAGGTGGAGAGCTGGAATATTACGAGCAAGCGGGCCTCTACTACTAATTTTTCCTTTCCAACAATTTAAGTTTAATTTAAATTTGAATTTAATTTTAATTTAGTTTGAGTTTCGAAGTTCGATGTAAGAAAGCTATCAAGAGGGTCAAAGTGAGCGAATATTATACTCATGAGAATTATTTTAATAGTATTTTTATTTTAGATTTCTCTTAATATCTAATAAATTATGTGGATTGCAATTATTATCGATCTATTAAAACTCACGAGCTCGAAATTCGGGTCTTCAATAACCCTATTCGGGTACTCGGATTTTGGGGCGTGACAGAACCCTCATCAAATTTGACATCACAGCTCAGGGTGATCTTCCGTGTGACAGAGTTATATATGCGGTATCCCTTCACACCATCACCATAGCCTACAAAGATCCATTTTCTGACCCTATGGTCTAGCTTATCTCTCTCAATTGATGGTACATGAGAGTCAGTCTCACAATCAAAGATCGGCAGACATGAATAGTATAGCATATGACAACTCCACACTTCCTCAGAAATTTTACATTCAATTGTCATAAAAGGTGATCGATTTATCAAGAAACAGGCCGTGTTAACAGCCTCAATCCATAACTCTTTGTCCAACCCAACATTACTAATCATGGATCGGGCTCTCTCCAAGAGAGTCTGATTCATCCGCTTTACCACACCATTTTGCTCTGGCGTGTGGCGCACTATGTTGTGTCTCACGATCCCCTCCTCCTTACAATACGTGTTAAATCCCCTGGAAGTGAACTCACCTCCATTATCGGTTCTCAAGACTTTTAATTTTTGCCCTTACTGATTCTCATACATGCAATGTTCACATATACTAAAGTTTACAGATTTAAAGGAAGGAATCAAAGATTGTTCAGAGAGTACCTTCATGCCCTGTTCGCTCATGTGGCCTAAGCGTGCATGCCACATATGTGCAGACGTGGAATCTGCTATAACCGCTGCAACTCCACCTACTGAGGTGCTCCCAATCAGTCTGTAAATGTTACCATGCCTCTGTCCCTTCATAATTATAAGGGCCCCCTTTGAAAGTTTTAGAACCGGTTAAAACCGATGAACTTGCACCTCAATGACCGGTCAACCTGCTCTTTCAATCAAGCGAGTTTTGCCCAAAAAAGGTAAAAATTCGACCTATCCCGACCCCAGGGCCGACCGGTTGGTTCTGGCCACCAACCGGTCGCACGTGAAACAGCAGGGCTGTTTTTGGCATTTTTTGCATTTTACTTTTCAGGTCCTACAGCTATGCACTTTGGTTTTTCTAGCCCTTCCAGGTCTTTTAACATGATTTCTTCAAGGTTTTTCTTTATTTTTCAACTTCATCTTCCATACTTCTTTCTTTCATTCTTGGTTTTTCTTCCTTTAATTCTCAAGGTGTCCTAAGGAGGTCTTTTAGCATTGAATTCGCAAGGTCTCTCTCTCATTCGTACAAACACAAACACATGCATATGATGAGTCTTTAACACTATAAATCATGTGTAAAGAGTGATGAATTGAGGCAATTAGAATATGTATAATTAAGGGCTCAACATTGGGCTATGAAAAAACCAACCCAATGAAGTTTGGTCGGCCTTGGGTTGAGGTCTCGGGTTGGCCAACCCAACTCGAACCCAATCTATATACAAGTTACTTATAATTTTCTTATACTTTAGTTATATAAACTTATTAATTTATATTACTTTATTAAGTAAACTTATAATGTTTGAAATTTATATGGTTGAATTTGAAATGCTTGAATGTTAAAGGAGTAGTTATCCTATATTTTAGCTTATTTGTTTAGAAAAAGTGAAGTTCTTTACAATAAATAACTTCATATATAATTAATAAAGCCATTGTTAAAAAAATAAGACGTGTATTGAAATATAATAAACTAATGTAATAATGAAAATATTAGCATGTATCAACCCGACCAAGCACGCTTGGGTTGGGTTGAGTTGGGTTAAGGTTAAGGTATAGGCACTACAAGAAAAATGACTTTTACCTAGAAAATTTTTACCGAGGAAATAAATTTCCTAGGTAATAATACACTTTTACCAACGAAATCTACATTTTGTGGGTAAATACTGCCTCGCTTTTACCAAGGAAAGTTTTCCTTGGTAAAAGTAACAAATACCAACGAAATTTATATTTCGCGAGTAAAGATACAGTTATATCGTGGCTAACTAACAAAATTTAAAATTTTTTAGGTTACTTTTAACGACAAACAAATTCCTCGGTAAAATCCCACAATTACCCATGAAATTAGTATTTTGTTGGTATTGATCACTTTTCCCGAGGAACATTTTCCTAAGTAAAGGTTCGCTTGTCTCAAGGAAAATATTCTTTGGTAGAAGTGAAAATCACCGACAAAATTTAAATTTCCTCGTTAATTATGTCATTTATCGAGGAAACTTTTCCTTAGTAAAACAAGAAATTCAAATTTCCATGCAATTATCACTTAAGCTTACTTTTACCGAGGACAACATTCCTCGATAAAAGCCCACAATTACCAATGAATTTCATCGATACTTATCACTTTTTCCAAGGAACGTTTTCCTCAGCACAATTCATTTTTGATGTAATGGAGAATAAAATTAATACAAATTGATAATAAAATTCATAAAAATTGAGAATATAATTGAGATAAAATTCAATAATATAATTGATGAAATTAGTAATAGAATGGAGAATAAAATATAAAAATTGATAATTTGAAAAAATTGAAAAATTTTGAAGAAAATTGAATAGTTTGAAAAAAAATTAGATGTTCAAAATAAAATTTGAAGTTTTTAAAATGAAATTGGGATTTTATATTTTGAAAAAAAAAAAACGAGATCAAGAAATAATTTGACATTTTGAAATAGAAAAGTAAGAAGTTAAAAAAAAAATTATGATTTGGAGAAAAAAGTTAAGATGTTTGAAAAAATTAACAATGTTTGAGAAAAATTATGATTTAAAAAAAACCAAGTTTCTGAAAAAAAAATGACACTTTTTTAAAAATTTACATCTTAAAAAAAATTAGTATTTTGAGAAATTAAATTTTGGAAAAACTTGAGATTTTATAAAGAAATTGAGATTTTTTATTTTGAAAAGATTAAGAAGTTTGATACAAAAATGAGATTTTGAAAAAAGAAATTTTGAAGTTTGAAAAAAAATTAACATTTTTAAAAAAAGATGTTTGAAAATTTTGAAAAAAAAAAAACTAAGATTTTAAAAAGAAAATTGAGAAATTTAAAAAAAAAAATCTGATTTTAATAAAAACATATTGAGAAGTTGGAAAGATTGACCATGTTTGAGAAAACTTCAAATTTTGCACCAAAAAAAAAAAAAAAGATTTAAAGAATAATTGAGATTTTGAAAAAAAATTAACATTTTTTTATAAGAAAATGTCATTTTGAATAAAATTGAGAGAAGTTCAAATGAAAGTGATAAGTGATAACTTTTTTTTTTTGAAAAACCATCCGATCAACCTCCAATCCTCTATCGAACTAGTGTAATCCACTGTACATCGCTTTGTCAAGTACCCGATAGACGATCGAACGATGCACATCACTGATGATCGCCCGATTGATCTCCCAATTAACGATCAGACAACACAGGGTGCTATCGACCATGCATCTGATCATCCTCAAATAATCAATCGAACGGTGGAAACTACCGTTGATCACTTCAACAAGTCCCCGATTGAATATTTAATGGTGCACATCACTTTACGATTGATTGATCGATCACCCACTCAACATCGGTTGACATGGGGCCAACACGATGTATGCATTCTACATCCAAATAGTCCATCTGTTTTTCCATATTATCGTAGGATAGGGGATAATCTAATAGTCTAAGATTTAGTGGTGAGAATATGATGTCGCACTAATCGAACGGTGCACATCACCGACGATCACTTGATCGACCTCCCAATCAACGATAGGACGGTATAAAATGTTGTTGACCATTCGTTCAACCTCAAATCCTCTATCGAACGATGGAAACCAATCGACAAAATTTGATGACGTAACGTGTTGTCGACCTCTGTTTAATCTCCAATGAATGATTGAATAATACAAACCAACTTAGATCATTTCATTAAGTTCTTGATCGATGATCGAACAATGTGCATTACCGATGCTCGCCCGATCATTCTCCCAATCAACCATCGGACGACACAAAGTGATGCTGATCATCCGATCAACCTCTAATCACTAATCGAATGGTACAGACCATAGTAGATCAGTGTCATGATCGACGATCGAATGGTGCACATCACCGACGATCACCCGATCGACTTCCCAATCAATGATCGGATGACATAATTAAGTGTTGTCGACTATCTGATTAACCTCCAATCCTCTATAGAACGATGGAAACCACCATACATCGATTCAACAAATCTCTGATCGACGATCAAATGGTGCACAACATTAACAGTCGCCTAATTGACCTCCCAATCCGATCAACCTCTAATTCTCTATCGAACAGTGGAAACCACTGTACATCGCTTCATCAAGCCACCGATCGATGATTGAACAGTGCACATCATTGATGATCGCTCGATCGACCTCCCAATCAACGATCGAATGACATAAAGTGTTGTCGATCATCCAATCAACTTCCAACCCTCTATCGAACGATAGAAATTATCGTACATTGCTTCATCAAGTTCTTGATTGATGATCGAATGGTGCGCATCACCGATGCTCGCTCGATTAACCTCTCATTCAACGATCAAATGACACAGATTGACCATCCGATCAACCTTAAATCATTGATTAAATGATGGAAACCACCGTAGATCACTTCAACATGTCCTTAATCGAGTATTAAATGGTACACATCACTTACAATCGCTTGATCAACCCACTAAAAAAAAAAAAAAAAAAAAAAAAAAAAACCAAAGCCGAACCACAGTAACTCATTGGCTAAAGAAATGCTACCCTTACAACTCGATGATTTGATATATTCACTCTATCCATCCATTTTTCTAGCCCATTTTAGCAGGTGGTTCAAAAAATTAAGTAGATCCAAATCTCACGTAGACCGAGAATACACAATAGGAAATAGTGGGGATTGAACGCTTCCCATTAAAAAAAACTTTATAGGGCCCACCATATTGCGTGTGTTTTATCTAAGCCGTCCATCCATTTTGACAGCTTAATTTAGGGCATGAGCCCAAAAAAGGAGGCAGATCGAAAGCTC
This sequence comes from Liriodendron chinense, assembly GCA_003013855.2. Taxonomy (NCBI): domain Eukaryota; kingdom Viridiplantae; phylum Streptophyta; class Magnoliopsida; order Magnoliales; family Magnoliaceae; genus Liriodendron; species Liriodendron chinense. Next base: position 273,778 of record PVNU02002560.1, on the reverse strand, counting down.
AATTGGATCACACAATAGGATATAGTAGAGATTAATTGCTGATCATTGATCCGTGGGCCACACGTGTGAACAAACTAAAAAAGAGTTTCCTCCTGTTGAAACTTTCCTAGGCTCCAGCTTTATGTTTGTACACCATCCAAACAGTTTGCAAGGTCATTCCCCATTCAGATTGAGTGAAAACGCCCAATCCATCCATTTGGAGAGATCATTTAAAGGCATGAGACAAATAATAGGCAAATCGAAAGTTCAAGTGGACCCTACCGCATAAAACAGTGGGGATTGAATGCCTACCACTAAAAAGTTTTTGATCTAGCTGAAATTTATATTTTCCCTTCCGTCCATGTCTATGTTAACTTACTAACAGGTTGGATTCAAATAAACATCATGGTAGGCCCAGGAAGGTTTCAACCGTAGGCGTCACTGTCCCACTGTTTTCTGTGGTGGGTCCACATCAGCATTGGGTATGCTTCATTCTTTGGCTCATGCCTTAAAATGATTTCTGCAAATGACTGGACGGTGTGGATACAAAACATACATCATGGTGGGGCCATGGAACTTAGTGACGTCACTTCAGTAGCTAATGTGGCCCTTCGTGGGTGTTACTTTATCTTGGGGCCCACCTTGATAATTTGACATATATCCACGCCGTCCATCCGTTTTAAAGATCATTTTAGGGCATGAATCCGAGAAAGGAGATAGATCAAAAGGCTCAGGTGGACCACACTGTAGGAAACAATAGATATTAAGTGCCTACCCTTGATCTTTGTTGTGGTCTACTTAGGCCTTAGATCTGCCTCAATTTTTGGATTACGCCAAAACACCAAATTTAAAAATCAATGGACGGAGGGGATAAACTACATATATCACAGTGGCCCCCACGAGGACTTGACTGGACCGTCTGCACATAGGTTAGATATGGCGGTCCAAAACCCTCTCCGTCTACCTCTCCTTCCCGTAGGGTGAAAACAGAGGGTTTCTTCCCCTCATTGGTATCGCTCTATCCCTCTCTCAAACACTGAATATCCAAACCCGAATCTGAATAGGGTTATTAATCTATTTATTGGTATCCAAATTAATAGTGCATCCAAACCCTAATCACAAGAATTAATTATTGATATTCGATTTGCAGGATAAGAGGGTGTACTAGCACAACACTCCATTTGGGGTGAGGTTGGACGAGCTTTTATATAAGGTACGGCTGAAGCCTACTCAAGTTATCCTCCTAAAATATGAGATTGATGTTGGGTGGATGCGTCCTTTGAAAGTGTGAGATTAATGTTGGTTGAAGGTTTTGTGATTAAGGGTCTTATCTTAATCAGTCATTTCCATTACTAGAAATGTTTGATTTGTATTTTTTATTGTTTGTATGATGATAAAACAATATTATAGTTTGATGAATGTCCTGTGTGAATGGAAGGCTGTCAAGTGTTTGATGAATGTCCTGTGTGAAAGGTGGGGTATAGAATGGAGATTATTGGGTATGGAATCTGGTCGGTGCAATTGTTGGTTGGGAGTTTTGACGGAACGTAGTAAACTACACCATAGTTAGGGTACATGGGAGGTTCCCCACAATATACATGTAATAAATTCGAACCGCCCAAATTGAGGGAACCATTGTATATTGGTCACAGACTCACAAACTCAAAATTCGATTGATTAGACAATCCTGAAATCTGACTAATGAAATTTGTTTTTCGAACTTGAACCCTTTACTACTTTTGATTTTTACAGGCCATTAAATGTCCACCAATTGGCCTAGGGTAGGTGGCAGAGTAAGAGAGAATACTAGTGAGTGAGGAGCAATTGGATACACTGGTAGAGTAACAGAAACAAACACATGATACATATGCATGAGCCACACACATGCATTCAACCATTGCACATGTGACATACAGGTAACTGAATCCAAACCGTATGGATGGGCATAGCCCCAAAATCCTATTATTTGGAAAATCTTAACCTTTTATTATAGATTTTTTTTTAATCTGAATTTGGACTGTTGACTTTTTTTTATTTAATTGTCTTTTAGATATCCACCACCAGTTGGAGTCACACATGTAGTGTGAGAATTGTTTGTGGCCCATCTATAGTGATCCACCACATGAGTAGAGAAATCAGATGAGATCCTCAATGGCATGTTGTTGTCCAACCGATATGGTACAATTAGTTCATTCCGTTTAACCTCCAACTCATGCTGCAACTCCTTAATTTTTATCAAGGTATGTGAAACTGATTCCTTCAGCTCTTTCATCTCCTACAAAAGTAAATTATGTTATTAACTAACAAGAAAAGCAAGCATTGTGATTAAGGATGGTAATTCTCTGATCCGAGATATCATCTTTACTGGCTGTAAGTATGCATTATAAATTGAAGCAGGAAGAATTAGCTGATATTGATTAACTATAGAATACTGGCTGTAAGCATGCATTTTAGTAAATCTGGCTATTAGGTGCATCTGAGATTTGTTGTACAGAATATAGTACAAAGGTGTTTTCAGAAGCTGATGGACCACGTTTTCTATGTCCACGTTTTGTATTTTCCATATCAGAGAAGAGAAAAGAAGTCTATTTCTCCTTATATCTTGAACTGGGTTGGTTAGTTTATCTTATGTTGTCATATTTATTGTGGATTTTGATAGTGGTCATGAGTGTTGTGTGAACTACATTCCATTAGTACCATGGACCACAGGTGGACTACGAATCACATGATTCTCAGTTTGGAGGACTGAAATCCACATTAGTCTTCTCATTGGAATTGGTGGCTTATTTATTAGAGTTTGAATCCTATGGTAATAGATCAGGGCAGCACAAGTGATCAACATTTGAAACGATATTCCTACCCTATGCAACCTGTCAAGTAGAACTACAATATTACAAGGATCCCCTCACTAAAGGTGATTAATGTCTGAAAGTCTGAATATTTTCATATCCTCATTAAAACCACTGCTTGGAAGGAAGAGAGGAAGACTCAATCTACCGTGGCCCCAACTTGAGCATGACTAAAACTTAGACGCTCTATTCAATGATAACCTTTTTAAAGACAAGTCACTCAGAAAACTACTTTGGGCCTGAGAGAGGGAGAGGGTGGGATCAGTGAACCCCCAATGGCTGAGTTCCGTTCTAATGGAAAAGAGCACCAACAGAGTTTTAACCTGGGAATTCATTTAAGTCAAACCCCAATAGCTTAGTTCTTTCTATTTGATAGAAAAGTGCAAAAACTGGGGTTGGATGTTGAATGTTCAGATATCAGTGGTAATGTCCTGTGATATGAATGCATGCGCTCACATATTTATACCTACACCTATTTCAGTAGGATTTTGTTCTTTTTTTGTTTGGTTTTCGATTGCATTGAAATGAAGATGAAAACCCAGAAAAAGTGTTTGGTTTTTTAGTTGAACCTGTTATAGAAATCGTGGTTTTTTTATATAAATATTATTTTCTAAGATTTTGAACCTGTTGCAAAAACTGTTTCTAATCACTAGAAAACCATTCTAGTGGTTGGAAATTGGAAATTTCTCATCGATTCTCAGTTTGGAAATCACTAGAAAACCATTGATATTAAATCATTATGAATTAAATATTTTTAACCTTGTTGTTGTCACTGGTTAGGTGGTCTTTATAGGTCAGCTTGCCCTGGTTGCACGTTCCATCAGGCTTGTCTCGATTCCGACGCTAGCGGAGTATGATTTTTTTCCTTTGTCTTAGTTAATATTAATGCTTAGTTAATGTTACTTATTAATGATAAACATTGATTGGGGTGTGGAAGGAGAAAGTGGAAATAATGCATGTATGAAACTTGTATCCCTGTTTGTTTTAAATATGCCAAAGGGTACACTGTTGGTTGGGTGAGGGTCAACCTGAGCATGACCAGACCTCAAGAGAACCCAACCCTCAGACCGACTTGATCCGTTTCTTATTAAGAGGTTTAATCTAGCAATTATACAATGGATAAGAGGAATGTTTGTACTATCAATACAATCGTGCTTTAAGCTTGTCCATGTGGGTCCAAATGGTTCAGTAATATAAACCATTGATTCGATGGGCCCAGCTATGGATGGCCAATGCACCAGAAAACTCCTATATATGAGGAATGCTCTCCTGTGTACAATTCTCACGGGAACATGCATGGGCCATGAGCCCATTGCAAGGGTTCATTTCTCATTATTTTGTATCTAGCTGGCTATACACCAATCTAGGTGTAGAAAATGAAGAACCTACCCACCATTCTTGGGCCTTTTTTCCAATTGAATGTGGTGTTTGCTGTTTTTCTTTCCAAAGTCTATTTGTGGGCCACAAATTGAATGGTTAGAACTGTCTTTTGGGAGAGATTTTTGGGGTTCAATCCATCATGGGCCGAACCGACAAATGACCTGGATCACTTAACTGAACCCCCCTTCTTTAAACTGAGTAAGCGGAGTATGCCTTTCAAAACATTTTGTCAATAATATCTGTAATTCCACTTTTGTTAGTCTCTCTTGATTATATTAAATCTTACAATTCAATTTACTTGTGCATGCAAACATCCATCTTGAATTAAACTGAATGTTGCATTCTTTTTTTTTTTTTTTTTTGTCTGTCATGCAACGAACCCACCCTGTTAGCTGGGAAACTCACCCACATGGTTTATTAGGCCACACTCCACACTCGAAAAGAGAAAAGGGAAAAGCAAAAGCGGAAACCAGAAAAAAGAAAAGGAAAAAGAAGAAAAAAACTACTAATGAAATTGCCTTGATTTTGGTTATGGTGCGTTCCAAGTGTTCATTACCTGATGAATAGCCCAAATCTCTAACGTCTGGATCTCAAACTGATGCTTCTCCCCTAATTGAATCATGACCCTTTCTTTTTTAATAAAACTTTACTGGCATCCATAAAAAAGAGAAAGCGCATGTTTGCACGGCGTGGATCTTGGCCACCAATTGGTTTTGTCTTGCATGATAAGGATTTTGTTTTGCCTAACCTTTAACAGAGCTTTACCTTCTATTGTGTCTAGGCAAGATTCCAAAAGGTTTGTTTTCCTTAACTTCTCAATGAGCCCATTGTTACATTCTATAGATCGTTGTATGCTTGTTGTCACCATATTACTTAAATTACTGCCCTTAAAAATTACATCTCTGAGACTTCTATTACTTGTTATTAGTTAATGCCAACGGATTGATGACCACTTTCTTCTATAAAGAGTAAAATTGAAAGATCACTCACAATTTATTTAAATTCAGTAGGGTATCAGATTCAAGGTTTAAAGCATCATCCAAAACTGATACGTATGCCTAATAGCTATTGGTTCGATTCCCAATAAACATGTTTGGTAAACATAAATAAGGAGGCCCCAAACACAAACCTTCAGTTAGTGTCTCCTTCCCAAATTGACAGGGTGATCTTAACCATTGACTTGATGAATTTTAACTGTTTGGTAAACATAAATAAGAAGGACAACCTGATCCAACCTAAACCCAACTGTAAATGTAACATATATTGCATGTACAAGTTATACATGGGGAATACTAGTGTGCTAATGGATCTAGGGATTGAGTATTCAATACCTAGTGCTGGGCTCTGGTTGGGTAGTTCGGGTGGGTCTCAGGTTGTGTTGGGCCAGAGTGACTTTTCTTTTGAGGTTGGGTTGGGCTTGGGTAGACCTTCAACCACATCCAAGTCAATTGAGTTGCACAGCTAGCCAGAAAGTAGATAAATTGCATGTGAGGGTGGAAATGTGCTGTGTAGCCTGCCCAACCCAGCGAGCCTGACCCAACTTTGGTCCGTGCTTGGACGTACGTATTTGCTTTGCCTGAGATGCATGGACTGATCAATTTTCAGGTTGGGCCTGGTATGCTGGGGTCGTGTTGTGCTCGGGCCTTGGGTATTTAGTGTTGGGTCTGCCCATTGCCACCCTTTATTTCATGCAATTCCTCATTAACTCGAATTAAATCGCCCTAATTGTAAGACAATGACTCTGTTGTAGATAGGCCATGACAGTGAAATCAACATGAACGATCATATTTCTGAATTTGATTTGTTGAATTTACCCTTTTTCATTTGGCCAGCTAGTCCACCAGTCCAGTGTCACTTTTGGTTTCTGACCGTCTAATGTAAAGTCTGATGTTTGCAGAGTCTCATTATTAGATTTATGCCACTTGCACGGCTTATGCATGCATGTCATATCAACCGTCCATTGCCATTTTCAATTTCTTTTCATCACCATCTTTGAAGCGGTGTACACCGGTGATGCTCTTCTATGGCAAGAGGGAAGAAAGACAACCTCACTGAACTTGAAAGTCAATGCCGCTGAAAGACTTCTCTCAAGCCCATGAAAAAATGCTACGATTTAGTGCACGCTTCCTCAGGAATGTTTTTGTTGATGTTTTTGTGAGGTGGGTTTTTGTTGCATTACTGAATATTAAAACAGGCCATTTTAGGCATATAATTTTGGTTTCTAATAAAGATAAATGATCACTAATATTGTATTTTGTTTTATATTGCAGACAGTTTGTTGATGACAGTGGGGATGTTTGTGCTGATGAATTTTTGTTTGTTTTATGTACTGTTGGGATGGACATTTGTATGTACGGATGAATGGGATATGAATTGAATGTTTTATCATGTGATTGGGATATTGAATACTTTATTAGGTGGCTGTGAATTGCATGTTTTATCAGTTAATTGTCATATTTATAGAGAAAATTATTTGTCGGTGAGATATTTTGTTGGTAATACAGCTTTCCCAAGGAAAGTTTTTGACGGCCATTTTCCAAGGAAATATTTCGTCGGTTATGCCACTACCTTTTTACAACGTTTGTCGGTGATACTGCCCTTTCGGTAGATCGTTTCGGAAGGAGGATAATGCTAAGTTTTCCAAGGAACTATTTCGTCGGTAATGCTACTACCTTTTTTCAAGAAATGCTAGTAATTCGACGAACTTTTCAGATGAAAATTAACCTCGGTAATAGCCTTTTGCAAGGAATGTTTTCCTCAGTAATAGTCTCGTAATTACCGACAAATTAGACTAGCCACGTAATTCTTCTGTTACGATGAACATGTTTGTCAGTAAAAATATGTTTTACCGACTGAAAAACATTTTTTGCTGGCATTTTTTCTGGACGGTCATGTTGCAACAAAGCTAGTGACGAAAATTTTCATTCATATTGACTTTTACTGAGGAAATTATCACTTTTACCCAGGCAAAATTTCCTCGGTAAACATGAAAATTGTTGTGGTGAAGATCCTTGGGTTACGGTTGAGTACCAACTCAACTCACCCAACTTTCAACCCTAATATATATCTCATAAGGTGGGAGTGTGGATCATCTGTGTTGAAGGCATAGAAACATTCAATGCCATCTATTCTCATTGGTCCATGTCATCACTAATGATGTTAGCTCACAAAGCTAACTGATTTTCCCTCTCCATGGTGCACAACCCCATTTTTACCTTGTAGAATTTCTCTGGGGCCTCACCATGATCAATCTGTTAGATCCGCACCGTCCATCAATTTTTTCAGATTATTATAAAGCATGAGACAAAAATGAGACACATCTAGAGCTCAAGTAGACCACACAACAAAAAGCATGGGATTGAAAGAGTGGTGTTGAAACCTTCCTACGGTCCACTGTGAGGTTTATTTGCCATCTAACCTCTTCATAAGGTCACTTAGACCTTGATGAAGGTAAACCACAAACATCATCTTAATCAGAGTCGTCTGTGGCCCCAAGACTTTTTCAATGGTAGGCGTTCAATTCCCACTCTCTTCTGTCATGTGGCCTACTTGAGCCTTAGATCTAACTTGTTCTCGACCTCATGACTAAAAGGTATGGAACAAAATGGATGGATAGTGTGGATCTAATAAATACATCATGATTGGCCCCACGGAAGTTCCACATTTCAACCGTTCCAATTTTCTTCTCTTTAAGCGAGCAGCAGAATTTCTTGATGTGGGGAATTTATGTGAGCCCATGATGATTTATTTCCGAGATCCACACCGTTCATATATTTTTTCAGATCTTTATAGGTTATAAGACAAAAAAGAAGAAGATCCAAAGCTCAAGTTGAACACACCATAGGAAACAGTGGAATTGATGCTACTGTTGAAAACTTCTAGTTAGAGCCACAGACGACTCTGATCACGCATATATTTGTGTTGTACCTTCGTCCAGGTATGGGTGGTCTTATGAACAGGTTAGATGTCAGATAAGCCTCACGCTTGGCCTTAGGAAGGTTTCAACCACAATTTGTGCAATCCCCATTGCTTTCTTTGGACCACTAAGGTTTCAACCACAATTTGTGCAATCCCCATTGCTTTCTTTGGTGTGGTCCACTTGAGCTTTGGAAGTACCTCATATTTGAAATCATGCTATCAACCTATTCGGAAAAATTGATGGACGGTGTGGAAGTAAAACAAAGGTCATGGTGAGGGGCGGTGAAGTTTCACAATTTAAAAGTTGTGCTACTATAGCACGCGATGTACTGGGAAGAGAGAAATTCGGGGTATGTTGAGAGGACGCGGCTTGGTCGGACCTTTAAGTGTACGACCAGATCTGCGTGGGGACCCACTTCGATGTATCGGTTTATCCAAGCAGTCCATCCCTCGATCACACCACATAGTAAGCTCGGGTTACATTAAATACACAGAGCATTAATGCAAGAGTTGCCTCTGGTGTGGTCCATAACACCGTTGGATCTACTCAATTTTAAGCCCATTTCCTAAATGATCTAAGAAAATGACTGAACTGCGTGGATAAACAGACACATCACAGTGGGCCCTCGTACAAATCTGGTTGGACGCTTAAAGGTCCGACCAAGGTCGGACGGAATCCGCTTCCATTTTGTGAGCGGAAGATATCGGAAAAGACGTGGGCGAGTGAGAAGCGCCGGCAGTACAATTTCTTGTGCTTTCAATACACACGATCCACACTCAGGTGAACGACACATAAGGAAACAATGCTAATTAAATAATTTTTTTTTTTTTGGATCAATTAGCTTAGATTTCTTTTCTCCCTTCATGCTGGTCCGTGTGACCTTATCAACAGGTTAGATGGCAAATAAATATTATGGTGGGCCTTAGGAATTTTTAATGCTGAGCGCCCAATGACCGTTGTTTCCTATGGTGTGGTGCACTTGAGATTTGGAGCTACATCGTTTTTGACATCATGCGCTAAAGTGAGGTCGCAAAATAGATGGATGGTATCAACAATACATATATCAAGGTGGGCACATGTTCAGGGCCACAACTAATCTGCTCTCGTAGTCTGCGTCCAGTGGGCCTACTGGAATCGGGTGCCGCGGCTGCGGCCGGATCATGGAATTAGACTGCGTAGTGCGTACTGAGTAACTTGGTAAACTGTAGAGTACTGAGTAAACTGTGGGGCATCCACACCATCCATCTGTTTTACCAGCTCATTTGGTGCATGGGCTTAAAATTCAAGCATAGCTCAAGTTGGCCACACCACCAAAACGTGTAAATTGAACACCTACTGTTGAAAACTTTCTGGGGGCCACATGAGGTTTGGATCAAGCTGATATTTTGTTTCCCCTACATCTGCGTCGTGTCTGTGTGACCTTATGGGCAGGTTGGATGACAAATAAACATCTTTGCGTGGCCTAGGAAGGTTTCAACGGTGGACGTCATCATCCCTACCATTTCCTGTGGTGTGTCCACTTGAGCTTTGGATACGTTTCAATTTTTATTTTATTTTTTCAATTTTTGAATCATCCCTGAAATGATCCAGAAAAACGGATGGACAGCATGGATAGGACATATACATTTATGGCGGGCCCTAAAATATGAGGCCTCACTCGATGGGAGGCTTAAGCTGCCTAGCCGTAGAGCCGGGCCTGTGTGGGTATGTGTCAAGAAAAACGTTAAAAAAAAAAAGAGCTACGTGATAGCTCACCACGATTTTAAAACTGGTGGTCAAGAAAAGCCACGTGTTTGACCATATAAAACAATAATACGATTCAGGGCCTGTTTTTATTCAACTGTTGTTAGTTAAAGGGAGAGAGGGAGAGGAATCACAGCTCAATTTTGCAGAATACGCGCCCACTCAGTGGGGCTGTCCGTCACACGGGATGTTGGGGTGGTTCGTCCATCAAGTGGGCCCAACTTTGATGGGGATCATCTATCAAGCAAGGCCAACTAAAAGATTCGCATGCTTTCATACGGTCTGATGTTGCAAATATCCAACTATAAGAAAACACATTCGCTCTCGTACCATTGGTTGCTCTATTCAAACGGTTTAGGTGCTGCCCGGGTCTCACTGGTGCGGTTGATGTATTTATTCTATATCCATACTGTCCATCCATTTTTTTCAAACTATTTTAGGAATTAACACAAAAATTAAGAAGATCTAAATCTAAGGTCAAACATATCATAGGAAACAATGGTAATTTAATGCTCTATCACTAAAAATTTCCTAAGAACCACATTAATGTTTATAAATGACGTGGGTCTGTGGTAATTTAATGCTCTATCACTAAAAATTTCCTAAGAACCACATTAATGTTTATAAATGACGTGGATACAGACCGCACCTAATCTGCAACCTTTATTGTGGGAGACTACTTGTAGCAAGAGAAAAAAAAAAAAAAAACCTGGCATAGATTGCCTGTGAAAGCTTTTTGCCTGCGCTTGTAAGCTAGGTGGGGCCCACCATGATGTTTGTGAGAAATTCACCCCATCCATACATTTTGTGAGCTTATTTTAGGGCATGCGGCTAAAATTAAGCAGGATCCAAGACTCAAGTAGGCCAAAAACATGAGCATTTAACATGTCCATAGTTGAAATATTCATTAAGCTACAAAAGTTTTGAATCAGGCTAATATTTGTGTTTTCAGTTCATCTTAGTATTAATGACTATGAATGGTAGTATGGATGAAATATAAACATCACTGTGGACCCAGGGAGGTTTGAACGGTAGGAATTTCTCTACCTACCTTTTCCTTTATTGCGGCCCACTTGAGTCTTGGATCTGGCTCATTTTCGCCCCATCCTAAAATGATATAAAAAAAACGTATAGACGAGGCTCCACCTAGGTTTCAAGTGCATGAAATCTGCCAAAGGCTTTTGCATAATCTACCTCCAACGCTCATGTCACTACACCAAATAGTGAGCTTGGTTGCATTAAATGCTCCTCAGTATTAAATGCAAGAGTCATCTTTGGTGTGGCCAACCTCAGTGTTGGATCTGCCTCATTCTCAGTCTCTTGGTACAGGCATTGAGTCCCAAAAAAATGCCGGTTCAAATGATTTATTGTACAACTATTTATAGCAAATTAAAGCACAAAAAGTTTTGAATAAGTTTGATATTTCCCCCCACACACTACAGTAGGATTTTCCACAGTAGATACCTGAACCCATGACCTCGTGTTGAAACTCAAGTGAATCTACCACTAAGGCATGAGAACAGATCCAATTGGCAATAACTTTATGAAAGGTTTAATGTCATATAATTAATATGGTCCGCTCATGTGGCCTATATGAATTTTCAATCTGCCAAGATTTGTACAGGCAATATCTTTGTGGGCCTTAAATAACTGCAAACCAAGAAACTTTGTGTGGAGTACTGGGAAAAAATTGCAAATGATTAGTATAATAACAGTAAGGGCCTGTTTGTTAAATCTAAACTCTGAAGCCTGATTCTGAAGTGGGAAATTAAGGATCCAATTTAGAACAACCTATTTGTTAACTAACGTCTGATTAACTAACATCTAAAATGTTTGAAAAATGTTAATTTGACACATTTGCCCCCATCCATTTAGTGAGAATGTTTCAAGGCCTCAGTCAAAAAATGAGATGGATCCAAAGTTCAAGTGCACCACACTTCATAAAAGCAGTGGAGACTGAACATCTACATTGAAACCTTCTCGGGGCCTTCTTGGGGTCTTAATGACCCTATGAACGGTTTGAATGGAAAATAAGCATCATGGTGAACCCTGCGAACAGTGTGGATATAACACATACATCATGTTGGCCCACCGATCTTGGTGATGTTGACATAAAATGGAGGTCGGTGTGGTGTGCCTCCCTTCCCTGCAAAGCCGGAGGCGGATTTCCTGCATAAGCCTTTCACGAGAAGTTTTTGTGCTAGGAGAAGTTAGTCGGGGCCCACCGTGATGTTTGTGAGAAATCCACTCCGTTCATCCATTCTTCCGGACCATTTTAGGACATGAGACAAAAAATCAGATGGATCCAAAACTCTAATTGGCCATACGAGAGGGAAAACTGGATAAAGAGTTTTCTATCGTTGAAACCTTCCTGGCCACACCTTGACATTTATATGTCATCCAAAGCGTTTATAAGGTCATTCCCTTCTAGATAAAGTGAATAAATAAAGATAAAGTGAATAAATAAAAACATCGGGTACAAAACTTTTGTGGTAATAAAAATGTTTCAACGGTGGTCACTTAATCCCCATTGTTTCCTCTTGGGCGGCCCACTTAGAGTTTTGGATCTGCCTCATTTTTAATGGCATACCCTAAAATAAGCTCGCAAAACTGATGAGTGAGATGGATTTCTCACAAACATCACGGTGGGCCCCACCTATCATCTAGCGTAAGAACTTGTAGCTAAAAGCTTTGCAGGAAATCAGTCCAGCGGTGATTGGGTACTAGTATGCTACGGCCTAGTTGGAGATGGATAGTCTTGCGAGGGACTATGTGGGCTCTGCAATGATGTATATATTTTATCTACACCGTAGATCTATTTCCTATATCATTTTAGGGAATAAGACAAAAAACCAACAGATCTAAGAATCAAGTGGGTCACATTGTAGGAACCAATGGGAATTGGGCGCTTACCAGTGAAAACTTCTTAGGGCCACAGAAGGCTCTAATCAAGCTTATATTTGTGTTTTCCCATCATTCAGGTTTGTGCAACCATATGAAGAGGTTAGATACCAAATAAACTTCATAGTAGACCTTAGAAAAGTTTTAACGATAGTAGTTCAAATCCCATTACTTTTGTGGTGTGGCCGACTTGAGCTTTGGATATGCTTCATTTTTGGGCTCATACTCTAGAATGATATGCAAAAGTTGATGGACGATGTGGATCTAATACAAATCATGGTAAGCCTAGGAGAAGTTACACACGTTAAAATTAAGTTATGTACTACACGAGGGAGGAAATGCTGTAATACAAGGGAAATTGCTGTAATACAAGGGCAATTTTGGATTTTAAAAAGAGTGTGGGGAGCGCAGTTCTAAATACACCATTAAGTCAGGCATCCTTCGTCAAACAAATTTAGGGCAAAATCTCGGAACACTTTTCAGTATTCATGCGTTAATAAACAAAACTTAAAAGGCAGCTCTTAGCATTCTAGAATTTCGTTCAGCGTTACAAAGTGATGGAAATGGAGAAGTACCTTAAGAAGCAGACCTTTTGGACGGATACCATACCATCTTCGCTTTCCTTTATCTAAACTTGATTGTAAACCCCAAGTACTGGGTCCATCCAGATGCAAATCTCAGGTGGACCACATGGATATTTCCGTCCATGACAGCCCATGTTATTTTTCATGGATGGTCAGGATTAATTATTCTTTGAAGAAAGCGAAGTTTTGCTTAAAACGTTTGATGGTAAACTGACAGCTAGCCCAACTACTGGGTCTTTCCATGATTGGACCACATGGCCCACTGTGATGTTTATTTGCCATCAAACCTGTTGATAAGGTCACACGGACCTGGATGAAATGAAAACACAAATATCAACTTAATCCAAAACTTATGCGGCCTCCAAGAAGTTTTCAACGGTGAGAATTCAATTCCCACTACTTCCTGTGGTGTGGTCCTACGCAGCGGCCGGCACCTTGATATTGGTGGGATGTGACGGTTCTAACGTTAGGCAGGACACGAGGTGGGGGCCGCTGCGTCGGCCAATGGTGACGCGACGTACCCATCTGTCTCGTCGTGCGTGCTGGTGGAGGGGTTGCCCCTAATCCGAGCTCCATACGAGTGTGCTAATCCACGTGCCCATCACAGACAGCTACACGTGCCAGTACAGAACATGCATACATGACTTTAGTTCTCCATCATCTAGCTGCCATGTTTGGATATTCTTCCCTATTAATCAGGTAGTTCACCACTAGAAGAGGGTGGATGTCCAAAGTGAATCAACGGTTAAAACAATTTTTTTAGCTGTCCGTTTGTTTTTTTTATATTTTAGGCCGTGAAAATGACTTGATTTTTAAGGCAGAAGATCTAAACCATGCAGCCCACCAAATGGAAGGCTGAGATTTTGCACAAGTGTTCTAAATTTTTGGACCAATGCTTGGATTTAGATAGATTGAGGGACCGCCTCATTAAAATCAATAATATTTAAAAAAAAAAAGGAACTATTTTTTGCATGGTCGCCAAATTCATACCGCTTGTTCGTTTCTAGCAAATAAAATAAGTGTTGTGTTTTTTTTAAATAATAAAAAAAATTAATTTAAAAAAAAAAGTTTATTTTTAATAAATAAATAAATATATTTATTATTAAAACTTTTCATAAAAGTTTATATAGTCAGTTGGTAAGAGGAGGGGGTTTTGCTACTCGAACCAATGTTCGAATCTCCACAAGGACAGTGCGAAGCACCGTCCGCGCACGCGCGCACGGCGTGGGTTATAGGGCTGCTTGGGCACTTTTTGGCGCTTTATTAAGCGCACTTTGACACTAGGTGCAATAAGGAGTGAACCTAGGTTAGGTCAGAGGTCTCATCCACTGACACTTTATGTTTAACCAGAATGCTGATTAAGAGAATGATTAAGACATTCTGTATATGTGAAATTTATGCCACGTGTCATACATATGACGACAGTTATGCCGACTATGATCTGGGTCCCCACATGACAACAGTTTTGAGCTGTTGCATAACCGTTTTTGTCTAAAAGGATATAGAAATAACTGCCATAAGAGAAAGGGTCATGTCCTTTCATGACAGAATGTCTCTTGCATATGAAAGGGTATGGATGTCTTGAAGAGGCACATAAGTCTCTCCAGAAAAGACACCATGACCTTTCAATTGCTATATATCCTGGATATCATAATCCAGAAGTATCGATGATTCTATCCATTTCCTTGATCAAGCCATCCTCTGTTCAGTACTCTCAGATCTAACCTCTTACTGTGTTTTTATTCTGGAAGTATTTGAAGGCATATTGGTGTTATAACTAGAGATCTGTTTAACACTTAAATGTGCAAATTTTTGTATTAGAATTCGGATTGAGAGTTTATTGTATCCTGAAGACAATTTGCGGATTTCCTTCGTTTGCTCTTGCTGGAATTACTAGAAAAAGGGCAGCAAATCTGTCTTGAGAAATTGACTATTCAAGTCAAGCCTTGAACTCGATAGATCTGACTTAGCCGTGTACTAAATATATAGAAGTAATTTTACAACAACAAGTACTTTTTGTCTTGTATTTAGAATATTCCAGAATTCTATATCATAGATCCGTGCAATCAGTTTGCCTTTGTGCACTGGCAATATGCAATATGCCAAAAACGATTGCGTTGAACTCATTAACAGAGCCGCACATATTGTGTGTTGAATTTAGACCTTTGATCTATTTCTCTTCTTAAATCTTTATCCATCGACCACAAATTTAAATGATAAGAATGCAATAGCAAGGAAGATTTCTGAAGCATGTTTCATCTACTGTGCTGTATGGGCCTGACTTGTGAGGTTTGCTGGAATACATACCTATGTATCACACTAGAGATGAGCCATGGCTTTAGCTACTGGATTCGGTCCGTTTTCAACCATTCAAACTGTATGTATTGTTGCGCAGCACGCCAACAACGCCGGTGAACCGAGATCCAATCTCCGGTCTCACCCACAAACGATAAACATGAAGTAATAATAACTAGAAGAGGAATTCACACAAACCTAACAATCCACAAGACAGATTTTACGTGGAAAAACCCCAAACAAAGGTAAAAAATCACGGTGCAAGACTCTACTATGAAGAAGAACGAAGTTACAAGCAATACACTTACCTTCTCCTATGCTCCCATACACAGAGATGGCCCTTTTGCTAATCCTATCGCCTTTTTCTCACCTTGGACGTATAGAAACCCTAATCCTGTTGTCTAATCTCGGATTACACCCCTTTATATAGTAAAACCAGAGAATACAACTCAAAATAAGAAACCCCGCATTTAAGTCCGCGGTCGGTCGGGCGCCCGGTCATACTGGGTCGCCCATTACAAAAATCGTCCAGCGAGCTACAACATAAAACAAACCATTATCAGGCGCCCGAAATATGATGAGACGTGGCCACCAGAAATAAAAAAACCATCCTTAGATTGTTTGTATATGATAAGATGGGGCAACCAGAATTGAAAAACCACCCTCAGATTAAAATATTCCAATCGTATGATTGGTCGATACCGTCCATGTTTGGAGGAAAGAGTCCAATTCTAAAAAATAGTTGAAATATTCCTATTTAAGAGATATTAGTTTTTGGCTTTCCACCACCTAAGGTGAGCCTTATGATACTGCTGACGGTTGCAGGTTTAAGTATTTTTTGTCTTGAAAATAGGGTTGTCAATGGCTGGGCCAGCCTATGAGCTTTTGTGCTAGGCTTCATCCACGAACTGCCACTACGCCCCCTCAACTCCAATGGCCTTTAAGGGTTTGACTAGCATAAAGGATTTTGGGTCGGGATTGGGCAACAAAAAGTCCAACCTAGCCAACCTCATCGACAACCCTAGGTATAAAGGAGTGGCTGGGACCATATCTTTGATGGTCTGACCTTGTACATGCTCTAAAAAAAAATAAGATTTGGTTCAATCAATAGGTTACTCCCAATATTTAAAACAGGTTACACCGATCGGTCGATATCTACTGTTATACTAATTGGTCGATTGGTAACAGCTGGTGGATTTTGACCATATATTGTATCAATTGGCCAACTATTATTGACCGTTTCGCAGATCGGTCAGCAAAAACGGCTAGGTCGCAAATCGGCCGAAAAATGTTACCATGTTTTGGTCGGCTGAATGTTTTCTTTATACTGAATGGTTGGTAAAATATAGTCATTGTAAGAAATGGTAACTTCCCCCTTTTGAGTTAAAGTCACATTTCTCCTTAGAAGACTTGACCGTTGTGAACGGTTTCAAATATGTCTTTAGGAAATGCCTTATTGTGAAAACACATGGCCATTCACTTTCTATAAAACCCCTTGTAAATGGAAGCTTCAATACAAAATCTGGTAATAAAATTAAAATTCTAATAAAGCTAAAAATTGAGAATTGAAAGAGTCTAAGTTAGAAGGATAGTACCTTATTTACTTGAACTAGAAAAATTTTCTACAAAACAAAACAAACTTTGTTAGTTCTAGAATTCAGGAAAACTAGTCCTAGAAAAGCAGTAAACCATAATTAATTTTACTTTATAGCTACTCAAACAATTTAGAACTGTTTAACCTAGATTCCCTGACAACAGCACCAAAAACTTATTCGCTCGCCTCAAGTACAAGGCATGCGATGTAGTAATAACTCGGTAAGACCGAGGTCGATCCACAGGGAATTAGGATAAACCAATTTAAACCATTCTAGCAACTTTAAATTCAACAATTTTTTAAGTTTGATTTTAAAGATTAAGTAAAAACAGTAACTTTTGTAGAAATCTGATAATTAATGGAATTAAGGACTCAAGGATCCACTTGTACTAGTTCCATGTGAATTCATTCATCCAAGCATAAACATAACTAGATTCGAAGTTTTATCTCTCATCTAGTTGGAAGATTAAGCATTTAAACACAAACAATCCTACTTAATTAAAAAAAAAAAAGATTCTAGTTCTAATGAAGCACATAGAATTCAAACATATAGCCTTCGAAGTAACAAACATAACAAGAGGCTATGGCATGCTCTAGGGTTACTACAATTCGAATCTAATCAATCCAAACATGATAATCTCAGAGAATTGTAAGGAACCCATGCCCTAAGTACATGAACTCTCATAAAATATCTAAAAATACCAACTTTATTCAAACTAGAACTTAAGAATCTAAACTTTAAGTAAAGGTACTTGAATTAAACAAATTCTACATGAAAACTAGCTACAAGATTCACATCTTAGCCTTAGCTAAAAGGTTGTAGACAAGCATCATCATGTTACAACTAAAAGCAATGAAAAACAACTATAAAACATGAAAAATCGAATTTGGGAGAGTTGTAGATGCTTCACGACGATCCTTTTCACCTTCCACGAGTTCCCAAGCCTTCTATGATATCTTAGGAACAACTCCTAGGTGTCCTTTTATAATGGAGAAGCCCCACCGACTCAGAAAGTTCCATAATCCGCGTAGTACTTACGCAGCACATGAAATTTTGAAGCTTGAAAAACAAGCTTCTTTTGAATTTTTCATATGGTTGACTAGTCAGACGACTGGTTGGATGACCGGTCGTCGACCCATCTTTTTATTCTAGCGAGTTTTCTCTAAAATCTCCACAGCTTAGGAAAATACGATCGGTTGTCAGTGGTGACCGACCGGTTGGTTTTGTCCATTTTTGGTCTAGCAAGGTTAACTACAAAGGTCTCTTGATTTTGAATTTTCGACCGGTCGGATGACTGGTCGTGGGCCATGGCTGACCGGTTAGTCGACCGGTCAGGAGTGCATTTTTCTGCAACTTTTCTTTCTTTTCTTTCTCCTTTGGATCTTTCTTCCACCATTCGGCACTTAATCTTTTGATCTTCAATGTATACAAAGTGACTTATTAGGCATTGAATTAGTGAGGTCTTTCTCTCAATCCTACAATCACAAAACATGTATTAGAATAATCTTTTAAATATGCAAACCATGCATAGTGTGTGATGAATTGGGGTTAGAATATGCACAATTCAGAGCTCAATAGATGAGCACTCACCCGATCGATGTTTCGAAATAAAAACAAATAATGCAAGACTAAAAGATAATGAAGCTTGAAGAACAGTGTGAGGATTCTATGAAAGAGATGTCGTATATAACTGAAGTGAAGATTTCTGAACTCATCCAATAACTAGATCTACTTTTTTTTTTTCAAAGGTGGGAGGACACCACCCGAAATATTATTGAAAAAAGGTCAAACTGCTTACAAGAACACAGACCGGGATCTATGGATTTCACCTGGCCAAAGCAAAAAAAACTACCTCCAAGCCGAGACACAAGACTGAAAAAAGGACCCAAAATAAGATCTAAGACAGAAAGCACAACGGTAAAGACAAACTAGAAACCAACCCAACCTACTACTAGGAGAACTTACCAAACGGCCTGAACTATTCTTCCCTTTTTAGGCTTTCTCCTAAGTAGAACTTTAGTACTTGAAAAGATTGTTAAGCTTTATAATAAGTGTTCGTATGTGTGAACAAATTAGTTGAATTTCATGATGATTGGAGCTAAAAAATTTCAAAGTTCAGCTTTTTTTTATTTTTTATTTTTTTATTTATTTTTTTAAATTTAAGCACCATATGAATGTGAAAAGTATATTAAAAAAATTATGAAATAAAGAAGCATTCATTTATTTTTAGCTAACACTCTCAAATTCGAAATTTGAGTACCGATGCCCAGGTGCCGAGTTTTGAAACGTCACACACATAAACTAAATCTGAACATTTATTACGTGCGTGGTAGAGGTGGACACGGATTGCGTCCGACCACTGGTTGGACTTTTAAGCGTCCGATCAGATCTGTGTTGGACCCCACCGTGATGTATCCATTTATCAACGCTGTCCATCCATTTTCTAAAATCATTTAAAGGTATGAACCAAGAAATTAGGAAGATCCATCGCTCAAGTGGGCCACACCAAATAGTGAGCGGAACTTGGTGACAGTCATCACTACAGTGCTACTATAGTAGTAATAACGTCACCAGGTTTCACTCACTATTTGGTGCGGCCCACTTGAGCGTTGTATCTGCATCATTTTTGGGTCCATATCCTATAATGATCTTATGGAAGGTATGAATGGCTCGGATAAACCGATACATCATAGTTGGAACCACGCTGATCTGGTCAGACGCTTAAAGGTCCGACCAGTGGTCGGACGCAATCCGCGTACGGTGGACGTGTGTTCAAATTGAATACCAGCACATGTATTTGGTTTAAGATTTGAATAACCAACTATGCCTTAGAGGTCCGGCTTAGAGCCAACGGGTATTAATCCAAATGTATTATTACAACAATAATACTTAAGATGCCCAATATACGCATCTCCGTGCATGCGTTTCCTGTATACAGGCAGGATTGGCCAGCCCAACTCTACCATGCATTTTATATACTTGATCATCAGTCTGGACTGTCCAACTCTTGGCCCACCTTGGATGGGCCATTGACGGAAAGTCAAACTGATAGAAGGATCCTTACTGCCTAAAAATCATAGTGATGGGAATAATCCCTAGATACACCGGAGGTTGGTGGATCCCTGACATTGGAGCCCACTGTGATGTATGTGCCTTACATCCACGCCATCCATCCATTTTGATAGCTCATTTTAAGGCATGATCCCAAAATTGAAGTTGAACCAAATCTTAGGTAGACTGCATCTCAGAAAAGAGTGGTGTTTGAATAAAATCGGATTGCAGTCCTGAGTTACCCAGTATGCTTTTATCGTACTGAGTAAACTCCATTGGGCCCATCATGAATGTATGTGGTTTATCCAAGCCGTCCATACGGTTTTACAGCTTATTTTAGGGGTTGAGCCCAAAATTGAAGCATATCAAAAACTCAAGTAAACCATATCACAGGAAACAGTGGGAATAATGATTTGTCATCCAACCTGTTCATAAGATGACACACACATGGATGAAGGGAAAAAACAAATATCAGCTTGATCCAAAACTTCTGTGGTCCAAAAGAAATTTTCAATGGTAGATGTTTAATTTGGACTGTTTCCTATGGTGTGATCCACTTAAGTTTTGGATATGTTTCATTTTTGTGATCAAGCCCTAAAATTATTTGTTAAAATGATTAGACGGAGTGGATAAAATGCATACATCACGGTGGGCCCTACAGAATTTACTCAGTAAACTTAGCATACTGAGTTACTGAGTACGCAATCCGCTTCCCTGTTTGAATACCCCGGGCCACGAGGACGTTTATTATCCCTCCGACCAGTGGATAAGATCACAAAGACCTAAATGAAGCAATCACACAACTATCAGCTGGATCCAAAACTTTTGGCCGCCAAAAAGTTTTAATGTCACCACCACTGCTTTGTAGTGTGGTCACCAGAGATTTGAATATGCCATTTTTTGGAATGTGCTCTAAAATGAGCTGTCCGTTTGGTATGAATGTAAGGCACATACATCATGGTGAGCCCCACAGTGTATACGTTTTATCCGCACTGTATATCATTTTTCCATATCATTTAGGGTACAAATCCAAAAAATAGGCAAACCCAAGGCTCTAGTGGACTAAACCACTAGAAGCAGTACTGATAATGGCACCAACCCTAGAGACCTTACTAGGCCCACCATGATGGTTAATTCCCAGCCAACCTGTACATAAGCTCACATATCTATGAAGGTAAAGTATATAAAAATCATATTAATCCAAAACTTCTGAGGCCCCAAATTAGTTATCAACGGCAGGTATTTAATCCTCATTACGTAGATTATTTTGGGATGCTGCCACAGAAGCAACGGCTGCAAACGTTGTACAACAATACTTGAAATATACATGCCACGTTTCAGAGCGCAACAAAAGACGTTAAGGAGGTTGCTTTTGAAATACGTGCACCGAAATAGTATGCTTTTTTTTTTTTTTTTTTTTTTTCAGATATGCAACACACTCACCCAGTCAGTCACGCAACACACCTGGCAAGGCTCCGAACCCGTCCCTATATTGCTCTCAAGGGGCAAATATAAAATGCCATCTCCCAAAGGGCAAGGTAGCCCTAGATCTGAGTAAGTCACGTGCTTCTGTAAGGGATGAGCTTCGTACGGCCAGTAAATTACTTGAGGGAGCGGTGATAGCTTACCCTGCGAGGAGGCGGACGGATGGTGTTCCAAAAATCATACAGATAAAAATCTCAGGTGGACCCTACCACGTAATTTTAAAAAAAATTTTATTTGTAATTTAATATGTTAATAATGTCTAAGAGATCAATGAAACACCCAGGTCCATAGCTCAAGTGGCAGACTAGTGAAGATTGCCTCGTTTCAACAGTGAGGTCGTGGAGAGCGGATTAGGTGAGACCCTGGCCTCACCCAAGATGGTGCGGCCCTTACCATGGGTTGCCGTGGGACCCACCTTGATGTATGTATTATGTATCCATGCTGTCCATCCATTTTTACAAATCCCTTTAGGCGATTAAACAAAAAAGGAAGCAGATCCAATCAGCAGGTGGACCATAACATAGGAAACAGTGGTGATTGACCATTAATGGGCCACAAAAGTTTTGGATGAAGCTGTTATTTGCCTTTTCCCTTCATCCAGGATCATGTGACCTTATCAACCAATTGGATGGTAAATAAACACTGCAGAAACATGAAGGTGAGTCCTAAGAAGTTTTTAATGGTAGGATGGTCAATCACCACTGTTTCTTATGGTATGGTCCACCTGATAATTGTTTCTACTTCATTTTTGAGATAATGCCATAAAATAATCTGGAAAAATGGATGGACGAAGTAGATACATAATACATATATCAAGGTGGGCCCCATGGTAACCCCACGGTAAGGGCCGCACCATCTTAAGTAAGCCCAGGTTCTCACCCTATCCGCTTTGGAGGTCATCTTATCTTTTCCCATTGTGGGAGTGGCTAACATTGTTATGTGACCAACCGGAGGACTGGGTGGGTGTACTAACAATGGGTTGGGTGAACTAACCCAATAAAAGATCGATGAAAAGTACACAGATAAGCTTGGTACAAAACTTTTGCGGCCATCTAAAAAGATTGAATACATCAAGGTGGGCCGCACATGGTTAGGGTACCCCTCATTTGTCTGTTATCCGGGTAACAGCGACTTGACTACGTGAGGCAGATTATGACGTAGCCCTGTCGCTACGGACGTGAAAGGGCAGATTTGATTAAACCACGCGCTGGATATGGGGAGTGGATTAGCTGTTACCTAGGTAATAGCTTAGTGAGTGTTACCCTTACCATGTGGGGCCCACCTTAATGAATTTTCTTCATATCCACGCTGTCCATATGTTTTTTCAGCTCATTTAAGGATGTTATACCAAAGCATAGAAAGATCCAAATCTCAGGTGGACCTCACCACTGGAAAAGGTGGTGGATGACAATTAAAAGCTTTTTATAGGCTACAAAAGTTTTGTATCTAGCTAATCTTTATATTTTACCTTCATCCAATTCTGATTGGCCTTATCAACGAATTGGATGACAAATAAACATAACATATCTGCTTATGGCTTTCCTTGGGTAGTTTTTAATAGTGTGCATTCAATCATTAATGTTTCTTGTGGTGTGGTCTACGTGAAATTTGGATGTGTGCTTAATGTTTGGGTATACATGGTAAAGTGGGATGGGAAAACGAATGGACATGAGCGCAATCCGAGTACCAGCTGGGCTAGCAGGTGATCCCCACCTAATCCGTGTAGCTAACAACTTTCAACTACACTTTCTGCGGGGCATCTCTGACAACAATGCGTTGCCCTGATCAAATCCCACCATGGACATTTATGGTGGCATGGTCACCATACAATCCATGTCCTTATTTCATGTCTGATTGGCTGGTAAGCATCATATATTTGAGGCCAACCTTTCTGATGCAATGAATTGAGGATGCGGATTATCTACTGTGATGTTTGTGAGGAATCCACCCCATCCATCTATTTTGCTAGCTCATGCTAGGACATGAGCACAAAAAAAAAAAAAAAAAAAAACAAACAGATCCATAACTCTTGTGGACCACACGATAGGAAATAACAGGGATTGCACGATTACTATTGAAACATTTGTTGGGCCACATAAGTTTTGTATCAGGCAAATATTTTTGTGCTTTCTACATTCCAGTGGGAATGACTTTATGAATAGTTTGGATGAGAGGTGTTAGTAACAGACGCGTATTGGGACTGATTTGAGTACTGATTTGCAAATGTGTGGCCAGAGATTTTAGTGATGCCATGGTGACTCCCCTCATACTTGACACAAGTGTCCTATCACCTCATCAGGGCATTGTAACATCCCATCCATCTATCATCTATCTGCCACGGATCAATTTAGGACGTGTCCCAAAGTTCAGGCCCATCCATAACTCACACGGGCTGCATAAAGTAAAAGAGTGGAGATGGACTGAGCCCACTGCGGCTTTATACCAAGATAGCCATACTCACTGTATGAATCGGTTGGATGACATATAAACAATTCAGAGATATCCAGCCAGAAGGTTTCGGTGTTGGGTGTTCCCATTACAAAGGTTGCCCATGGTGTAAGATCAATTGCTTATTGTATTAATCTTAGGGTTGATTGATAACTGGGATCAGGCATGGAATAAATTAAAAAAGAAAGAAAAAAAAAAGTTCTAAGACGAAGTGAAAATTTCATTTTAACTTAAACATATTTCACTTAAAATACAATCAGTTAATGGCCTGCTTGAATTACCAACATGATTTGCCAAAGCAGCAAGGACTTATCCATCAAATGCAAATGTTTTCAGGAAATTAAAGCACTTTTTCATGGCATGACATCAATGTATTATGGATGTGATGGTTTAACATGAAAGTAACAGAAAAAATGCCATTATTTTCATTTTTATCGTAAATAGGTAAAACGTGTTGGAAATCTGGTCAGCGGAAGCATCGAAGAAGATCAAACAATTACCAAACAACCACACAAGCAATCAACGCAAAAGCACACGAATTTTACGTGGAAAACTCTGGCGGGAAAAAACCACGGCACAAAGAGACACCTCCACTATGATAAATAGATGATTACAGAGCTAATCTACCTAAGTAGATCTTAAAGATGAACAAAATACTCTCAAACCTCTCTCCCCAAAACCCTAATTTCGTTTAGATCACCTAGGTATTGCTTAGCATCTGTCCAAACACGATTAGGAAACCTATTTATAAGAGAAAACCCGGAATTAGAAACTGGTAGCACGAAACCGCGCAAAGTATCAAATCCCGCAAGATGGCCGACCAGTCGGGCGATCGGTCGTGATTGGTCCAAAGAGTTTTGCTAGAAAACACATGCTCGCTGCCTCAACTTAGACCTGTCTGGCGACCGGTCTGAGCCCTTTGAGATTGGTCGGACGACCGGTCTCAAAATGCTGAAAATAGTCCAGAGAGTTTAAGACCCAAACTGCGCCAAATTGTCCATTCGCCGACCGGTTGGACGACCGGTCGGTGGACTTTGTATTTGCACAGTTTTGAGGCCTTCACAACAAACTCCACAAAGGCATCAAAACATCAAACCACCTTCTTTACTCTTCAAATCAGCTCCCATCAATCATAATGTCGCCGCTTCTCATGCATCATCGCGTCTTCGTTAAGCCTTCCCCAATCCTAGAGAAGCTAACCAGAACTTGAACTTCTCTGTAAGGACCACCTTGGTCAGCATATCCGCCGGATTCACGCTAGTGTAAATCTTGTCCAGAGTCACATCTCCTTCTTTAAGCACCTGTCGAATAAAATGGTGACGCACATCAATGTGTTTAGTACATGATTGATAAACAGAGTTTTTAGCTAAATTGATAGCATTAGAGCTGTCACAGTTAACTGGCACGGCTGCTTGCTGAAGCCTCAACTGATTTATCATTCCTTTTAACCAAACAGCTTCATTAAAAGCTTCTGTCACCGCCATATACTTAGCTTCATTAATGGAAAGAGCCACCACAGACTGAAGCATAGACATCTAACTAATTGCTTCACCCGCTAATACAAACGACTGCCTTGAAGTCGATCTCCTACTATCTACACTACCTGCTTAATCAGAATCGACGTAACCAACCAACTTTTCCTTGGACTTTTCAAACATCAAGACGTAATCCTATGTATCTCGAATGTATCGAAGTAGCCATTTCACAGCTTCCCAATGTTGTTTGCCCGGGTTAGACATGAATCGGCTAACAACACCCATAGCCTGTGAAATATCTGATCTTGTACAGACCATGGCATAAATTAAATTGCCCACAACACTTGAATAGGGCACATGAAACATAAGCTTGAAGTGAGCCGCGTGGGGAACGCTAACCGGTTTGGACTTATCCATTGCATATTTTTCAATACCTTCTCAAGGTATTCTTCCTGAATAACCACAACATGCTCCTATTCCTGTCTCTATGAATATCTATGCCAAGAACTCTCTTTGCAGTCCCCAGATCATTCATCTCGAATGTCCCTGAAAGCTGAGTCTTCAACACATCGATGTCAGACATGCTATGATTGGCAATAACCATGTCATCGACGTATAACACCAGTATAAGAAATTTCTCACCATTAAGTGTCTTGAAATAGACACAATGATTGTACTTGCTCCTAGAAAAGCCCTGACTCATCATGAAGGAATTAAATTTCTTGTACCACTGCCTAGGCGACTGTTTGAGACCGTACAACAATCTCCTCAACTTGCAAACCTTGTTCTCGGCCCCTCGTATTGTATAACCTTCTAGTTGCACCATGTATATCTGCTCTTCCAATTCCCAATGCAGGAAAGCAGTCTTCACATCCATCTATTCTAGCTTGAGGTCGTATTGGGCAACCAGCGCCAACACAAACCTGAAAGATATTTGCTTCACAACCAGCGCAAAAATCTTACTGAAATCCATGCCTTCACACTAAGTATACCCTTTTGCTACCAACCTTACCTTGTATCTATTTTGTTTCTTTCGAAAAATTCACTTACACCTTATCATTTTTTGACCCACTAGAAGCTCTACAAGCTCCCAAGTCTCATTTTTGTACAGGGAGTCCATCTCGTCTTGTATTGCCGTCTTCCACTTTTCAGCATCTACATCCTATAGTGCCTCCTCAAAGTTAGACGGGTTCCCCTCATCCGTAATGAGAGTGAATGCAACGTTCGAGTTATCCCTATACCTTGTCGTTAACCCGCGATCCCTGGGTAAATTTCTTCGCACAGGTGGCTGCTCCACCTGATCCTATACCTCTGTCTGCACCTCAGTATCGGCCCATGTCTCATCTCCATCATCTTATGCATCGTCAATTTCTGATTTTTCTAGTTCCTTTGTAGCATCCTTTTGGAACAAAAAACCCTCATCAAATTTGACATCACGGTTCAGGGTGATCTTCCGTGTGACATGGTCATATATGCGGTATCCATTCACACCATCACCATAGCTTATGTTGTAGACAAATTTGGCTTTAAAGAGAAATGAGGAATTGCGGTCGCATCTCCAAAATGCGACCAGCCCGGCTCGTGCTCGACCAAAGGGGTCGTATCTCCAAAATGCGACCAGCCTGGCTCGTGATCGTCAAAAGGGGTCGCTCCCCAGAATGCGAGCACTCTTGATATGAACAGCTCCTGACATATGAGCGGTCGTGGTTTCTGGTCTCTGGCATAGATGGCCCTCATCTCATAGTACCAGCAGCCTGTATAGGCTGATTTTTTGTTTATATCCATTCATAGTTCCGAATATCTAGAGATCTAATCAGCTAGACGTCTAGAATGTTTTGACTACTTCCTTATCCAAGGATTAACAAGATAAGCTTCTTATCCCTTGAATTCAGTACTAATCTTAACAGCTTGCATAGCAGGTTGGATCATTTAGATCTGTATAAATAGATGACTCTATTGATGATAAAGGTACATAATACTCAATCTCTAACCTCCGTCATTTATTTGTTCTCTTTTCAACTTCACCCTACCTAACTTAGGCATCAGAGGGCCAACGGCTGGACGCCGGCCAACCTTAGTTATTTTCTGTCTCCTTTCAGGCTCAAGGAGGAAATTGCTTGGAGAGAAGGTGAACGTCTGGAGGACCCTGTTACAAAATTCGATGTAAACAGTTTGGCGCCGTCTATGGGAGCGATTTATCATCAAAGTCAGTCGTTCTTACCATTGATCAAAATCCTTCCACAATGCCTCCTAAAAAGATTGCTCATCCTTCCACATCAAGGTAGACATTACCTTCACCTGATGTTACGGAATCAGTGCCTGTTCCTCAAACTACTTCAATAAACATCCCTCAAGGAGCTCCAAACGTGCCATCAGCGAACCCGTTATTTGAGGTTTCCGAAAGTCAAGAGGACGTCATGCGTTTCTTCGAAAATACCATTCTAACCCTCAACGCCGGAGTTCAAGCCCTGTCTAATCGGCTTGATCAGCATTTCTTGGAGCCGCAGAGACAGCCTTCCGAAGGGTTGCCAGCGCAACCTATACCGGTGGCTTCCAGACATTCTATGGACGAGCCACAGGTCCAACCAAATCATCCTCCATCAAATTGAATGCCGCTTGGCAACCAACCCCCTGTGCTACCTCCACATTCCATACATTCTAGTGCTTCTCGTCAACATCAATCTTAGGGGTCCATCGTTGAAACGTCAGGTTATACTTTACCGTAGGAAAGAGACCTTAAAAGAATCCATGATCGTTTTGATGTCATAGAGCAGCGATATCAGGCAAATCGACCATCAGCTGTGGTGGCGTCGATACATCGATTCGAGTCTCCTTTCACTAGCGAGGTCATGGGAGCACCTTTACCTAGAAAATATCGTACACCTGTCATCACTCCATATACAGGTATAGGCGATCCTCTAGAACACTTGGAAACTTATAGGTCTCTTATGGAGCTGGAGGGTCATGGGTCGGAAATCATGTGTAGAGCTTTTTCCCTAACCTTAAAGGAAGCAGCTCGTACGTGGTTCCGGGTGCTGAAGCCTCGATCTATCGGCTCCTTTTCATAGTTATCGGAGCTTTTCCTTTCTCAATTCATGGGAAGCATCCGCACCAAGAAGCCAGCGTCCCACCTAATGGATTTGAAACAGCAGCATGGGGAGACGATAAAGGAGTTCACAGTACGGTTCACTGCCGAAGCCGTCCAAACTGAAGGATATACCGAAGAAAAAGGCCTCACCGCCCTCATAGCCGGAATTACGAGCGAAAAATTCAGATTTGCCTTAGATAAAAACCCTCCAAAAACTATGGCAGAATTCCAAGCTAAAGCTCAGAAGTATATCAATGCAGAAGAAGTTGCTCTGGCACGTCATGGTATACAGGTGTGGACCCTCGCCGATTTTCCGCGCTCCCCACACGACGTTCTTCTCCCTTCCCCTTTCCTTTCGGAAAAGAAGGAGATGAGGAATGCGTGAGTGCGAAATCGCCGTTTGTGCCACTGGCTTGCCTCGTTCTCGAGGGCTTTGTTTGGTAGTCGTGTTAAGCTGGATATGTTTAAGTGAGTTTATATAAGAACAGAGTCGCCACTAGCCAGTTACTTCGAATCTACAGTCGGCTAGACCCCGTAGAAACGTTAGAGAAGGAAATCCGAAGATTCCTTCCTCTAAAATGACTCCTATTGATCTGCGGTCAGAGATTCAAGGTAAGGGATCACGGTTACAAGGTGGGAAGAGGTTAAGCACCCCACACACTGCCCGTACCGAAGTACGGTCTCTACTTCACAGAATCGATCGAATACTTAAAAGTCTAGTTTAATCCTCGTATATTCTCATGGATGACATGATGCATGAATGCGGGTCTGAACAGTAAGAGTTTCTGATGGGCAGGTTCCAACAACGGGCAAGCCCAGAGCGTACGCTCGAACTGACAGGTGCTTTATGCGAGATGATGCATGCTGTGTGCTTGAATATTCAAAGTGTCTATAGTGATATGTACGTGAATGCAGGTCTGAACAGTAAGAGTTTCTGATGGGCAGGTTCCAACAACGGGCAAGCCCAGAGCATACGCTCGAACTGACAGGTGCTTCATGCGATATGCATGCGGTGTGTTTGAATAATCAAAGTGTTTGCAGTGAAGCAGGGGGGTTGGAAGAAAAGTAAATGTTGCACTTATGCTAGATGTAAATGAGATGATGCTGGAAAAGAGTAGCTGGGTGGACGGAGGTGTCGCAAGGATTGGCTTCGAGTGGCTGGATCAAGATTTGGATGGCTTGGGAGGCTTGGACCAGTGGTCAGGCTGGGCTGGACCAGGGCTAGACTCTCCTCACTCGGGCTCTCCTTGGTGGAAAAATGGGCTAAGGGGTGGAGAAGGTCTCGGACCGCACCCGGACTGGCTGGACTTGAAGGGATGTTGAAATGAGAAGGGGAGGGGGGTATTTATAGCAGCGAGGAGTGGCAGTTTGTGTAATTTTGTCCGGGCGGCCTGCTATGGGCCGCCCGTACGGCCGCTCCTCGGTTTTCAGCGAGTACGGTCGCTCCCTCGGGGCTACTGTTAGACTCGCTGGTCGACTCAGTGAGTTGACTCAGCGGGTCGACTCGGTGGTTTGACTCGACGGGTTGACTTGGTGTTTTGACTCGACGGGTTGACTCGACGGGTTGACTCAGCGGGTTAACTCAGCGGGTTGACTCAGTGAGTTGACTCAGTGAGTTTGACTTTTTTAGGATTTTTTTGACTGGCCTTTTTTCTGGGGGGTTTTTCAGGGTGGTGTTTAGGACTAGGTTGACTGGGTTCAGGCTTGAACTGGGCTATGGAATGGGGCTTACAAGGGTGAGTTTGGCTGAGTTTGGACTTGGGATTTGGGGGTATGGTCCTCCATTCAACCAGCTATCTCTACCAACAGTGTAGCCGAAGGTGGGGTGTCTACAGATGCCCCTCTTTGGCAGAGGTTGCATGCAACCGAATGCCAAAGCGAGTGGACACCCCACTTCTGACCCGGTCATTCATAGATCATGTTCTGAAATCTTTGCTTGCTTTTGCATCTGTGTCAGTTGATCGTTTGGAAACCGATCACTCGCACATACCGCGGGAGTTTGGAGAAAACGTTGCGATTGTCCCTGCATGCGCTGCAACCTGGGTACCCAATCGCAACCCTTCCATTCCTGATCGGTACTAACATCGGAAAGGTACAACAGAGCCTCTACGTCGACAGTCTTACGAGGATACTGACCCTGAGACTGATTGTATGGTGTTTGATGTTTTCCCAGGTCACTCCAGGAGTACTTGTTTCGCTTGACTGTCAAAGTGGTTAGACGCCCTGCGTCAGATAGTCTTACGGGATTCTACTACGCCGACTTGGACTCAGTCAAGGTACTTCAGGCATCCACGCCTAGGTATGTGCGGGTGGGCTTTTTCCACCCGATCTGCTGATTTTGATGCTTGGTTTGCAATTCATTCTTTCCTCGATTGTGGTCTGGAATCTTTGTTATCCTTTGTATCTGAGTCAATTGATTGTCTGGAGATTGATAACTCGCACATACCGCGAGAGTTTGGAGAAAACGTTGCGATTGTCCCTGCAGTTTGTTGCAACCTGGGTACCCAATCGCAACCCTTCCATTCCCGATCGGTACTAACATCGGAAAGGTACAGCAGAGCCTCTGCGTCCGCTACTCTTACGAGGTTGCTGACCCTGAGACTGATTGTGTGATGTTTGATGTTTTCCCAGATCACTCCAGGAGTACTTATTTCGCTTGACTGTCAAAGTGGTTAGACACCCTGCGTCAGATAGTCTTACGGGATTCTACTACGCCGACTTGGACTCAGTCAAGGTACTTCAGGCATCCACGCCTAGGTATGTGCGGGTGAACTCTTTCCACCCAATCTGCTGATTTTGATACTTGGGTTACAATTCATCGTTTCCACCTGTTCAAATGGTTTCTTTGACCAAGCCTTTTGGCTTTCATCTTTTGTATCTTGGCATGTGGTACGACCGCACTGACACTGGAGTTCAGTTCGACCGGACTTTGAGTGCATTGGATCCAATGGTCTCCGGAAAAACCGCGAGACATCGGATCTTATTTGATTTTTGCGTTGGCTCCTACCCAGAGATATGGAAGATCTCCCGGCGTGTTGGAGGCAGAACGCTCTACTGAGAAAATATTTTTTGGATTTTTGAAAAGATACCCACTCTGGGGAGTGATACTCCGTGGGGTTTTTATTTGCAAATAGAGATATTTTTTTGTCTTTTTGAAATGGAAATCTGGTTTGCATGTGCCTCCACTAGGGATGCCTGTGGGGTTTTTAGGTAACCGACTTTTATTTTGAAAGCAGGTAAACATGATGATTGATGCGATGGATGCTGATGCATGGAGATGCATGATGAATGCATGGTTTGGCTCATTCTCTTTTCGTTTGATGATTTTGCTTTTACTGTGAGTGCAGAGAACTTTGAGCTTATTGCTTGCAGGGTTGTGCTTCCCTAGGGTTTTTCTTTTTGTACGGGCGTTTAGTCAGCGGGTTGGTCAAGATCCCGACCCGTGGTCGATCAGGTCCATCGTCCCAAGATGCTGTTTCTTTGCTAATGAGAATGTACGAGGATGTTATCCGACTTCAAGATGTTCTTCTGGGCATACATGTGATTGAGATGGTATTTGGTTGCCCATTTTGGTCAAGATTCCAATTTGCGGGTGATTGGATCCGTCATCCCATACTGTGAAGTGAGCGGAGTTCAAGACTCCTGAAGTGTAGTGCTGGGGATACTGACAATTTTTGTGATTTTTGCAGATATTTGGGTCCGCATTTTTACCTGAGAGGTCAGGATAGAGATCGGTTTATTGAAAACACAGGAAATATTTTTTGTGATTTTCGAAATATTTTCTGATGAAAGCAAGAGAAATATTTTTGTGATTTTTGACAATATTTTGATTGAAAGCAAGGGAAATATTTTTGTGATTTTTGACAATATTTTGATTTGAAAGTAAAGGAAATATTTTTGTGATTTTTGAAAATATCTTGCAATGTTTTTGTATTTTGGTGATTTTTCTGAAATGCAGGGAAAAGTGTGGAATTTTCATCCACTTCCAGCTTCTACTGCTGGTAAGGCACCCGATCCATTTTACGTCAGCGAGCAAGACGAGTCTCACACAGTTAAGTGTCGTAGTTTTACATCTTCGGATGAGGGGATTTTGAGGGTTTTCAGTTAACACACCCACAAAGTTGCCTGTTCCTCATGTGCAATGCACATAGACCACGTATCGTCCGACGGACTCCTTCGGCCACAAGATGAGCCACATCCTCACATTTCCCTTAGTCAATCCAGTTTGGGGTCTTATGTTGCTCACAATTCCGTGAGGGTGAGCTTCACCTCCCAACAGCCTTAATCCCCTTCATGAGTTTTAGGAACAGGGAACATCCGTCAGATTCAACAGCGACTTCCAAATCAAGGTTGTCTATCACGGTGCATTCAACACGAACAGGGTTGCGGAGTTCTGCCCGCCTCAGCCCTTACCTGTTTAAAAGATTCTGGACACCCGTACGATCAAGTGTCAGCCATGTCCGGAACAGATTAGGAAAGAAAGCCCCCGAGAAGTTAATCCCAGTGTAGTTTTAGGTCTTCGGACCGCTGAAGATGAATTTGTGCAGTTAAAATTTTTGGTGAATCATTTTTTTTTATTTTTTGGAAAAAGTTTCAGATTTTAACTCGGGTAACCGAGGTTGATGCTGGTTTTTATGGAAAACTTGAAATCTTTTTGGTATTTTTGGAAATGTTCCGGGTTATCTGATCCTGGCTCGAATGGCTGGGATCGATGTCGGTTTTTGTTAAAAGCGAGAAAGGTCCCCCGAGAAACTAATCCCAGTGTAGTTTAAGGTCTTCGGACCGTAAATATGTACCTGCTGAAAATACATTCTTTTTTGTGATTTTTCGAAAACTGTTCCAGGTCATAAAATCTCAATTTTGAACGGTCAGGATTGACACTGGTTTTTATTGGAAATCTCTCGGGATTTTGTTCCCGATGTAGTTTAAGGTCTTCGGACCATGAAACTGTACAAAAAGGGGCAGATATATATATATATATATATATATATATATATATATATATATATATATATATATATATATTTCCGAAATGATCCAGATCATCAGATCTTGGCCTGAAAGGCTGGGATCGATGCTGGTTTTTATTAAAAATCCCTCGGGATCTCGATCCCGACGTAGTTTAAGGTCTTCGGACCAGAAACTGTACATGTGATGTATATATTTTTTGGTTTTCTGAAAATGTCCGAGATCGTCAGGTCTTGATTCAATCCAAACCGATGTCGGCTTTTATTGAAAATCCCTCGGGATCCCGATCCCGACGTAGTTTAAGGTCTTCGGACCAAAAACTATACAAGTAAACAGTAATCAAGGGCGGAGATTCTTGGGATTCTTCTTGGAATGGTTTGGATCATCTGGTCATGCCTTTGGATGGTTGAGATCATTGTTTGACCAAGTCAAATTCTTCTTTCTTTTTTTTGAAAATTCCATGGAACTTTTCCACATCATCAACCCAATTTCTCACCTCATTTCTCATGAGATGAGATTTTGGTGAGATTTCTCCCTTTTTCTCACCATTCTCTTCCATCACTTCATTCTTACATGGAGGTACAAGATTCACTTGCAACCACCCTTCCCAAGGAGGAGTTCTTCCCAAGGAGAGGGGGAGGGAGGTCGTTTCATGTAGGTAGGGGCTAGGACGGCCTCCCATGGGCCGCCCGACCAGTCTCTGTCTCCTGGTCTCTTCAGTGGGCTGGGTAAAAGGGTGCCCTCCCCTTTTCTATATAACATGGGGCACCCTTGCCCCCTCAAACGTGCAATCTCTCTCTTCTCTCTCTCATACTCTCTCTTTTTCAAGTTCTCTCTCTCTTTTTTGGTGGTCCTTTGCTTCTCTCAAGTGGTGGCCCTTAGAGACATTTTGGGACAGCAAGGTGGTCCCTCTTTGGTGAGTGGTAAAGGTATGAACCACTCCCTTTCTCTTTCTTGTCCTTTTCCTTCTTCATTGTCTCTTCTCATGACTCTTTTCTTTTTCCATGTAGTTATTCCAAGAAGAGTGAGGGTGGGCCCAAGTGTTTTTGGCCACTTTCTAGATCTCAAGTCCTTTTCAAAGGTG
This sequence comes from Liriodendron chinense, assembly GCA_003013855.2. Taxonomy (NCBI): domain Eukaryota; kingdom Viridiplantae; phylum Streptophyta; class Magnoliopsida; order Magnoliales; family Magnoliaceae; genus Liriodendron; species Liriodendron chinense. The sequence continues at coordinate 238,934 of PVNU02002560.1, read as the reverse complement.
GTGCATGGAGAAGGACATTGCAAGCTTTCCACTTCATTTTTTCTTTCTTCTTTTCACACTCCCTTCATGTGTATGTAAAGGGTGATTTTGCCATGTCATCAAGTGTGCATGGCAAAATACTCTATCTTTTTTCATGGGAGTTGGGCCTTTTTTCATATGTATCAAATGGGCTCAAAGTGAAGTCATGGCCCTTGGTGTATTTGGTGGGCCCAATGCTTCATTTTGGGCTCCTTCTTACTTTCTTTCTCTTGTCATTTCCCTTGGAATTCTCTTTTCTTTCATCTTTTTCCAAGACTTGGGCCCATGGGCATGGTAGGGCCCATCTCAAGTTTTGAGCTCATGGGGCTCACTTTGAGTGACCCCATCTTTTTTCACATGTGTATGGACCAAGATGACTAGCCCATTCTTCATTTGGATCTCAAGTGGGCTAGATTTCCTAGTTGGGCTTATATGGACAAGTAGCCCAACTCTTCCATCATTTCTTGATTATGATGTACATCCTTGTACAAGGTGTAGTGGGCTCCTTGGAGTCTCTATATGTGGATGGGCTTTTGGGTCCTTATTGAAATTTGGATTCCTTTGGACCAATGTGTGCACCACTACACTTTGTCCATGTAGGATTTTTCTTTTATGCTTTTTTTTTTCTTTTGATGGATGGAGGACTTGAGTTACTTGGTCATCTACAAGTCCCATGAGTGAGTTGTTCCAACAATCTTACTAGGTTCAAATGGTTTTTCCTTGAGGTAGGAATGTGGTTCTCAAGAGTTTCCCTTTAATGCTATCAACCTCAAATGGATGATCCTCAAGTGAGCTATCCACACAACCATAGCTCCTTAATCTTCTCTTGGGGTGTTTGGTGGGTCTTCCACCATCATTCTCATGTATGAGTGATTTTCTTTCAATTTGTGAGAAAGAATGATACCCATAAGTTGCCCATTTTTGTCCCATGCTTAAGGACATTTTGGATTTTGATCTTCAAGTGGGCTATGTATAACATTCTTATCCATTTCCATGATGGTTGGGTGACTCATCAAGCCATGCTCTTTTGTGCTCAAATGGTTTCCTTTTTGGTGAAAAAGTTGGTGCACATAAGTTGCCCAAACTTGCCTTTTCATGGGCATTTTCAACTTTGATTCTTCATGTGGGCTATGTGCATCATCTTTCTACCCTTAGCTTCTTTGATTCATATGTTTGTGGGTAGACCTCCTTGTTGTATTCTCATGGTCAAAATTTTCATCAAGATGAGGCACATAAAGTTGCCCATGGTTAACCCATGAATGGGTCCTCATATTCTTCAAAGTGGGCTATGTGCTCTCTTCAATCCATTGGGATGAGGCATTTGGGTTGCTCTTGGGGGCCCGTTTCCTTTCTACCCCCCACTTGTCCATGCATGTGTGTAAAAAGATGGGAATATCTTAAGTGAGGAACATGGCCTTGGCATAAAAATGGATCAATCCTTGGCCACATATGGACTTTGAAGAGGGGCTTCATGTGAATTAAAATCCTTTGATGATCTCATGGCACTTGAGTGCATGTGTTGTCCAAAATGTGTCCTTAGATGATGGACTTTCTTGCCTAAGGCATGCCATGCCACCTTCTTTAAGGTGGGCCTTACTTTTTCCAATGGGCCCAACACATATCTTAAGTGACACATGGAGTTGGACTTTAGATTTTGCATTTGAATGTGAGTCCAATCCCATGGGTTTCTTGGATGAGAATTTGGATTTTAATGGGTAAAGGGATAAGGATTTACCTTGTCAAGCTTGTAGGATTCAATGGCGGATGGTACCAGAGGTCACCGAGTAGTTGACGAAGATGATCCCGCCTTCATCGTCCGCCGAGGGGACCACATGTGTTCCTTAGCTATGGAGCATCAACCTCTTCCCGCTATCAAGGGTCGAGGTACCAGGGATCGCTGGGATGACTGGATAAAGGATCCACAGCCCTTGCTTGAACGAGTACTGGATGGTACTCCTTTTGCTGGCCTCCTCACCCTACGTTTCCACAATAATGATGCTAACCGCATGATGCTTGCGGCCCTTTGCGAGCGGTGGCGAGATGAGACCCACACCTTTCAGCTCCCTTGTGGAGAATGGGGGATAACCCCCTTGGACATTTATATGCAGATAGGCTTCCTGTTTCATGGGACAATTGTTCCTCAAGTTAGCTCCCTAGCTCCTCTCACTTCCACTGACTGGCTACGGCTTGTTGGTGATGTCCCACCCGAGGGTGAATTCCAAGGCCATCAAGTGAAGATGCGATGTTTCTACAACAGTTTTGCTTCTGTCATCCCTACCACCGAGCGAGAGGCCCTCCACAAAGCACGGGCCATGATCACTTATGCTTTCGGATCCTTTCTTTTCTGCCATGTGAATGAGAGAGTTGATCCTAAATTTCTTCGTTTAGTCGAGGATCTTCATCACCCCTATAACTGGAATGGGGCTATCTTGACCCATATTTTTCAAGGTCTGGACAAGACCTGTCGACATAGCCGGTCCTTCACAGGCTTCTGGCCTGTTGTTGAGGTACCTTTTCTTTCGTCTTCCTTGAAGTCATTTGCCTTCTTTCTCTCTCTGATCATTAGATGTGCTTTTGTCCAGACCTGCTTTTATGACCATTTTCTCCATCTTGCGCCGAGGATGAGGGATGATATTGAGCCCTCTCAGTATCGCCACATGTACTGGCACCAACAAAACCGTCAGCGGAATTCCCGAGTTCCCGGGGACAATTGGCGTGCTGACATAGACGGGCTGACTGTCGAGGACGTAAGTATCTTGCTTGTCTTTGCCCTCGTGCTGTACTGTAACTGATGGTGGTGACTATGTTTACTGCAGCTCGCTCGGATGCCGTATGCCAGTTTCCCTCTCTATTACACCCCCCAGCTTGTGGAGGCATACGATGCTTCATGTCTTCGTATCATGCTTTCTGACGCTGAGTCTTTCTAGTAGTACTTGGGGGAGAGGTTGCTTCGGCAAGTTACTGGGGTGGCTCGGGTCCCTTGTTCTGCACCTCCTCCAGCTGCTCGGAGGCCGGTTGATGAGAGAGTTGAGGCTCTCGTGGGCCAACCTGGATTCCGTTTCACGATCCCGGATCGTGATTATGATGAGTGGTATCTGCTGTTCGGCCAGGGGCCTCTGCTTCCTTCGCTTTATGTTCCAGGTGGCCGTCGCAAGTATGCTGGAGGTTCGGTGACTGCTCCTTTAATGGATCTTTATCGTCGGGAGCGGGACACGAGGAGGGACGATGATGATTATGTTGGCGACTTGTAGCCTGCTCGGGTGCTCTGCTTTGTATGGCCTTGTACTTTTGCTTTTATCTTCTTTTGTATCAAGCTCTTTTTGAATGAATATACAGTCTTTGACTTGTCTCAAATTCTTTGATGATGTTTGGACGCTTTGACTTTTGACTTGTTCCTTCATGATTTGAGACTTCTTAGCTGCATGGATGATGACTTGAATGGTCCAGATTGCTTGTTTAGGCCTTGTGGGCCCACTTGATGATTAGATCTTGGATTCTGGCACTTCTTTTGATGATTGAACCTTTGATCTTGCTGCTCCATGACTTGAGTAAGCTTTTCAACGGTTTGGATCCTGATGATCTAGTCCTTGAATAGTTCAGATTGATAGATTCGGCCCTGTGGGCCCACTTGAGACCTTAGCTTTACTTTGGGGCACCTCTTTTGATGATTTGTGAGACTAAGAAGGCTTCTCATGGTGTGGATGATGACTTGAACGGTCCAGATTGCTTGTTTAGGCCTTGTGGGCCCACTTGATGATTAGATCTTGGATTCTGGCACTTCTTTTGATGATCGAACCTTTGATCTTGCTGCTCCATGACTTGAGTAAGCTTTCCAACGGTTTGGATCCTGATGATCTAGTCCTTGAATAGTTCAGATTGATAGATTCGGCCCTGTGGGCCCACTTGAGACCTTAGCTTTACTTTGGGGCACCTCTTTTGATGATTTGTGAGACTAAGAAGGCTTCTCATGGTGTGGATGATGACTTGAACATCTCAGATCACTTGACTTGGCTTTGTGGGCCCACTTGATGGTTAGATCTTGGATTCTGGTCCTTCTTTTGATGATCAGCTCTTCGATCTTGTTATTTGATGGCTCATGTAGGTCCTTCAATGGTTTAGATCATGATAATCTGGTCTTTGAACGGCTTGGATTGCTTGTGGCCCCCACTTGATCAACTTTCCTTCTCTTTGACTTGATCAGCCATGTTCTGGCCGCATTGCTCCGTGATTGGACCGGTGGGGCACCTTTTATATGATCTTGATCAGCCTCAGTCGAAATCTGGAGTGGACCGAAGCCTTGGGCGGCCCATGGAGCGCCATCTGCCGACGTGGACTGTCAGCCTCACCTACCAAGAACCTTGGAGCCAATCCCGCGGAGAGAGAGGAACCGCGTCCGTACGGGCGGCCCAGGGCAGGCCGCCTAGAGCTCGTCTCTTGAGCGGCCTGGGCTGGTTCGTGCTCGGACATTCCCTGCTGTCCTTTTCTCTTGTCCCCTCTCCCTCTGCACTGGATCCTTCGATTCCAGCCATGAATCTACATTTTGTCCCTTCTTTCCTTCTCTTTTTGTCTTATTCTTTATTGATCCTTTCTTGGGCAGCCATTGATGATGGCTTGTGGGCCATTGTGGGAGAGGTCAGTGGGTCCCACACTTCAGCACTTGATGAAGGTTTTAAAGATGATGAAGTGCCTTTGATTGATGGTGGAGATGGAGCATTAAATGGGGGCATTAATGAAGATTTAAGCTTGGTGGTTGGTGGAGCTTTGAATGGCCCCATTAATGGTGGGATGGCTGAAATTTCTGATTTGAATGGGCCTTTGATTGTGGGAGAAATGGATGGTATGGATAGGATGATGAGGTGGGACATGGGTGAAGCTATGCATCCCTTGAGTGTGGGCCCCATGGATGATGTGATGGATGGTGATGATGGGACCATGAGGGACATAGATAGGCTGATCTCATGCTTGGATGGGATGGATGGTTCAGATGGTACCTTTGACGGTTTGGATGCTCTGGATGAGGGCCAGGATGTGCGGTATACTTCTTTGGGTGGACTTGATGTGATCATTGATGATGTCCCCCTGATGATGGACGGTGTGGATGCCTCGATGATCCCTTTGATCGGCCAGGATGATGATTGGATTCATGATTTCTTGTTGGAGGGGGCCGCAGGTCCAGATCTGACCGTTGATTCTTCGATCGGGGCTGCCGGGACCCTTTTTGATGGTTCAGATGTATTCTTTGACGGTCAGATTAGCCAGGATGTCACAATGTGCGGTGTGATCTTCACTGACAGTCCTTTTGATGGGGAGCATTGTCCTTTTCTTAGTCATCGGTCCTTTGCGCACTCCGTTCATGAGGTGGGCGAGTCTTCTCATGCGGCTGAGGTTATGACAGTTTCAGACAGTGATGCGACTATATCAGACACAGCCATCACTGAGGGCAGGTCAGGGGCTGTCGAGTCTGCAGAGGTTCCAGCTTTTCCTTCTCCTTAGCCCGTTGACCTTCCGATTCTTGATGAGTCATCATTGATTTCTGGGCCTTTTCTGTTGGAGGGAGCACCAGTGAGGACTTGTCAGCTGCTTCCTCATTCTTCTTGCTCGCCACGACTGCTTGCTTGGCTTGACAGTTTGTCAGCTTATGAGATTCGGGAGTTAGAGTCCTATGGCTTCGGCAGTCTGATCCATATGGCCAGAGTTGATATTGACTAGAGGATGCTCGGAGCTGCCTTGATTGACTGGGTCCCTTCGTTGAACTTGTTTGCGTTCAACGATATGGAGATGGGGCCTTCTTTGGAGGAGCTTGCACACTTGACAGGCTTACCCTTGGATTATACTTAGTACTTCTCGCCGAAGACATCGCCGAAGACTGCTACACCGCAGAACTGGTTCGGGATCCCCTATCTTGTTCGGCCTGTAGCCGGTGGCCAGGATGCTGTGGTGTTCTCCTTGGACTTGCTATATGATCTTTTTTCGGGTCTTCAGAGTACGGCCGGCTCTACCTTTGCTCGAAACGCACTGATGTTCTGCTTGATTGCTGAGGTGCTGTTCTCGGGATGGCACAGATCCCAGACTCCTTTGCTTTTTGAGGTGATGAGCCGAGCTATCCGTCGGTAGGGGATCATTTCTCTTATCTTGGCCGAGCTATTCGATGGGCTGACCGACTGCGCCTTGGGCCGCACTCGTGTCCTTCGCGGCTGCTGTGCATTTCTTCAGGTATTTCTCCTACACCTTTTTTTTTCTTGCTTTGTTGGGGATTGCTTTGCTTTAGCTGAACTTCTTTTCCTCTCTGTGATCAGGTCTGGCTATGGGAGCATCTTTCGATGACTGTTCCTGTACCTTTTCCTGACACTCGTCGCTCAGACCTTATGCGACACATTATGGAGTTTCTTCCTCATACAGCTAGGATGAGCGAGCCCTTGTATCGCAGGATGTTTGCTGAACTTCGTGACTGGAACGTTCGTTGGGAGTCATCTTGGCTTTCACTTCCTCCAGTGCTTTGCGATGCACACCGCCATCCTCTGATGTTGGTAGGCTTTCGATCCTACTTTTCTTACCATCCCATCCGGTTCCTGCGGCAGTTTGGGTATGAGTAGGATGTTCCTCCTTTCGCTTTTACGGGTATCGGACGTCGAGTACTTCCCTCTAGATCCTCTGACTTCAGGACCCGGATTGATTGTTCTTGGGCGAGTCACTTGACTGCTGATTTGCTGGGTTTTGAGCTGCGGACTTTTCCGATGGCGACCCCCCCATATCAGTACTGGGTTGCTGAGCAGTCTTTGTATCGACGTATCCCTTGTTGGCACCAGACTGCTGACGAGGATGAGCAGGATATCATTGGAGATGCTGGCTCTTCATCTGGTTCATATAAACCCTTTGAGGAATGCCCGTTTATCGATCCTGGCTTCCTTTTGGCCACTCATGGCCATCTGCTGCGCTTCGGTATCATTGTGAGATGATGTCGAGGAGATTGGCTGCCGATCAGCTGTTGTCTGACGAGGAGACAGCGATCCGTACCCTTGAGCGCGATGAGGCGCATTACCTGCGTATGGAGGTGAGCAGGTTGAGAGCGAGGCTATCTTTTTATGAGTCAGAGGACTTACCTGATGTGGCCGAGGAGGAGGGTAGAGATTGATTGTGTTGGCCACCTGCACATTCCTTTTTTGCATATATGTTTGATGATGATGCATTTTTTTATATTTTTTGAAAAAGATGATATGATATGTGTAAAAGAAATATGATGCATTTAATTGGAAAGAGAAAACTGTTTGAAAATCTATTGTGCCATGAGTTGTCTTGTGAGTGTATCTGGATTTTATGTCGGGATATAGGAATCAGAACTAGGGCTCGGCCAATGCCTTGACCGATGTCTCGAGATTTGACTTGTGTGCTCCTTTGGTTCCCTAGAGGTGTAGGCAACGGAAACTATTGCCTCTTGAGATTGTCAGAGTTTGTGGAGCTCTTTGTTCCTGACTGTACTTCTTCTTGTTCTTGAACTTTCGCTGCTCGAACCGATCTGATTTCTTGGTACCTGCACTTTTAATTTTTTTTCTTTTTCTTTTTGAGCCATTTTTGCCTGCAGCGCTCTTTCGAGTTTTCACTACAGCCGGCCTTTTCCCGTCATTTTTGCCCGTGGCGCCCTTTCGGGTTTTCACCACGTCCCGGGTGTTTGATCTTGCCTGCCCCTTGACAGCTATGCTGTTTTTACCCTTGGCGCCCTTTCAGGTTTTCACCAAGTCCGCTGTATGCCCACTGTTTTTACTCGGAGCGCCCTTTTGGGTTTTCACTCCGCCCTCTTTGTTTAGGCACACATTTTTTTTTTTTCTGGATCTCTGGATTACTGCGGCGGCTAGAGGTCGGGAATCCGTCGTTGCCGGCCGATGGCAGTCTTTCAGCCCTTATCCTGAGTTACGATAATAGAGCTGTCGGTCTTTGCTAAAGACCCTTCTGAGGTGGATGGATGGATGACTGTGTTTCTTCTTGGACTGATTTTTTTCTTTGGGTGCCTTGCTTTGGCTTCCCTTTTTCTTTCTCTTTTCTTTTTTTTTTCTTTTCTTTTTCTCTCCTTTTTTTTGTCTTTTCCTTTTGAATTCCCCCCCTTTTTTTTTGTATTTTCCACTTTTTGAATCCCCTTATTTGAAACACTTGTTGGTGGACGGAAATGATTTCTCAGAGGTCTTAGCTTCGACCTCTTGACTTCAGCTCTATTAAAGTAACCTTTGATAAGGTCAGAATAACTTACCCGTGAAAGATATTTACGTTGTCGGCGTTGGTTGGCTCAGGAAGATCCACCCCTCTCATGCTGGTGAGTCTGAGGGCGCCTCCGGGAAGTACTTCTCTGATGATCAGCGGCCCGTCCCACGAGGGTTTGAACTTTCCTCTGGGATCAGGAAGGTGCGACGGTAGGATTTTCTTCATGACCATGTCGCCTACCTTGAAACTTCTTTTTCGGACTCTCTTGTTGTAAGCCTGAGCGATCCTTTTCTGATAGCATTGTGAATGACTTAGTGCACGCATGCGCTTTTCATCTGCTAGCTGTAACTGATCGAATCTGGCCCGTTGCCATTCTCCTTCTTTAATTTCGCTTTCTAGTAATACCCGTAATGATGGTATTTCCACCTCGACTGGTAAGACTGCTTCCATTCCGTAAGTAAGCTCGAAAGGAGTAACGCCCGTAGCAGACCGTACAGACGTTCGATAGGCCCAAAGTGCATATGGGAGCATATCTGACTAATCTCGATAGGTCACGACCATCTTCTCGAGTATCCTGACGATTGTCTTGTTTGCGGCTTCTACCCCACCATTCATCTGGGGACGGTAGGGGCTTGATCGATGACGTTGGATCTTGAACTTGCTAAGGAAGTCATCCATCTTCTTGTTGACGAACGGGGTCCCATTATCTGTGATGATAGCATTGTGAAATTGCGGTTTCACCGCTTGTAGAGATACTCGGAGATATGTCTAAGGACCTAGAGGGGGTGATATGGACCTTTTTCAATTTCTTTTCGCCTACTTATGCAATTCAATAAAATAAGCTTTGTAAGCAAGAACACCTCGGCTTCCAAGCCTTGGTGGGTCCAATCAAAAGACTAGCAAGAGGATAAGCAATAAACAAACCTAGTCTAAGCATGCATAGGAAGTAAATGATACAACTAATCAAGCTCCTAACCTATGCATCTTGTGTAGACTTATGAGAGTGGATCAATGAGCTCAAGTCTACACAAGTAGTGAAGGTACATCTTGTGTGGGGATGCCTATAAGGTGCCTAGCATGCATTCCTATCAATCATTCATAATTAAGCAATTAAACAAACAATGCAAAGATAGAATGAGCTCAAGAACAATCACAAACACAAGGATGTATAGTGGTTCGACTACGTGTCTACTCCACTCCCGGTTCAAGTACTCAACCCCTTTGAGCACACCGGCATTCACTATCGGAGGTTTTAAATGAGGTTCACCTCTCAACCTTTACACGGAGGTTTTATCGGTTCACCTCTCAACCGTATCTGGAGTTTTAGACATAGGCTAACTCTCAACCTTATCGCACGTTTACTCCCGTGTCGGAGGCTCCCCCTTGGAGACTTAGTTTAGGCCCGGCTGACGGGCCAAGGAACGACTGACGTCCCTAAGGCGAGTTGTCAAACAAACTCTGAAATGGACTCTCAAATGAGACAACTTACTTGTCGGATGAGCCCCTTGTTTAGCGCCGTATTGGGTTGCTTGATCTTTGCTCTCCCGTGCTTCAATCAGCTTCCCTTTGCTCCCTCGATCGTGCCGCCGTTGCGTTGCCAATGCCTCAGCCACATTCGATCAAACACCTTGCATGCGATGCCTTGAAAAGCCCAAGGTGCTAGGAGGATGGGTGAATCTCATACATGGGATGTGTAGGTTGTTCCAACTAGGAGATTCACCTAGAGAGTCTTCTAGAGGTCTTGGACAAAGGATATACCTATGTGGAATAGTGTCACACCTCTAGATTTGAGAGAGGAATCAAGTCATCTCTTGATAGCATTTGAATGCCCATACTTGTGTTTGAAACACAAGGGATATGACTTGAAAACCTCCTCTTTGAGGCACCAAATGATGTACAAGATGAGTATGGAATGGGCTCTAAAAAACTTCTCTCTATGACCCAAGAATGGAGCTCCATATTTATAGAAAAGAGGCTCCAACGGTCATAAAACGGCCATAAAACGGCCTGCCCCGACCGGTCATGACCGGTCGGACTCCCCTGCTGAAGAACCTCAAGTGTATAGGCCACATATATGGGCCGACCGGTCATGACCGGTCGGACCCCCTCACTGGACAGCCTAAGCCATACTGGCCGACCGGTCATGACCGGTCGGCCCCCTTTGCTGGATGGCTGAAACATGCATAGAAGCCAACACTGGCCGACCGGTCATGACCGGTCGGCCCACCTTGCTGTATACCTACATTTGTGAAGGCCGACCGGTCCTGACCGGTCGGCTGGCCTTTGTACATCCAGCAGGGATGCTGGCCGACCGGTCTTGACCGGTCGGACCAGCCTGGGACCCCAATGTATTTGTTGATACATGTGTTTCTTCAGCATGTAGTTTAAGGCCAAGGTTAGGGTGTACAAATGGGACACCTAGGGCCTATCTATGATGCCTAAAGGGTTCTAAATATGGTCAAGGTCATCAAGGATACAAAGGGGATAGGTTTTGGTGGAGGTTAAGGCATCAAGGCATCTCATTTACCTGAATCTTCATTCTTGATGCAGCCGGTCCATCTTGAGTCTTCGGTCTTCGTCTTCATTGGGCTCAACCGACTCTAGACTCACTGCTGTAAGTGATTGACAAACAAGGTGCACTAGTATGCCACGGAAAAGTGCACTAACAATCTCCCCCTTTGTCAATTACTTACAAAAACTTAACCTACCAAAACAAATTACATGTACAAGAGATTACATTGATAAAACATAAAGTACAGGACTCTTGACATGTCTAAACTATGCTGCTCCGCTTCAGTTTGCTCCCCCACAACCTGTCAATCCCTGCATCACAAAACATAGCAAACTAGTTTTGGTGGGATTTGATCTTTCTCCCCCTTTTTGTTAGCAATTGACAAACTATTCTCTCCCCCTTAATGATATGCCAATAAGGTTAAGATAAGAGAAGATAGTGTGTCGCAGTTATAACTATAAGCACATGCTAAAACGGAGAGTGTAGGGTGCATGAATCATTAATACATGGAGCATGCTAAGAAACATGATTAACAAGAAGATATACTATCTAAGCATAGTTAACCATGAAATATTGGTCAAGGACATACATTTGCAATGAAGCACAAAGGACTTATAGTCCAATCAACCAACCTCCCCTAATGGTATATCAAGACCAATACTAAGCAAAGATTAGCATACATGAAGCATAAAACTCAAGATGGTTAGCTAATCTAAGCAAGATGACAATCTAGCAAGCAAATGTATCAATAAAAGCAAAGCTAAATCATCAAAATTTGGGCGAATGAGGCTTGAATCCTCTGATTTGCCCATATACACAGAAATGAGGCTGAAATCCTCAGATTTTCCAATAAGAGCATAACTAGCTACCCTCTCTTACCATGATGAGATTAAAAAGCCAAAGGATAGTTAAATTCCACAACACCCTCATAGAATGTAGCATGAGGTGAGGGGTTGGGAACACCTTCACCTAGAAGGGATAGCGGTTGGGATCCCCTCTTAGATAATCTGGTAAAGGGGTCGTGATGGAGGCCGAGAGAGCAAGATCATTATGTTGGCTCTCATCATCAGATTCGGACTCCTCCGTATCATCCCAAGTGGCAGCCATTGCCTTTTTACCTTTCGGTTTAGGCCCTTCCAGACATTCCGGGGCAATATGGCCACGACGACCGCAACCGTAACAACGGACGGATGAAGGTATGGATGATTTTCCTTTATGTTTATCACCCTTCTTGTCCTTTTTGTCACGGCTATTCCCTCTATCAAATTTGAGGAATCTCTTGAATTTTTTGTTTAATTTCTCTTCCTCATCATCCTCATCATCGCTATCTTCCTCCGACTCACTTTTGATTTTCTTGTGTTTGTGAGAGGACTTAAAGGCGATGTTTTTCCTTCTAGAGGGGGCTTTAAAGCCTAACTCAAAGGTTTGTAGGGAACCTATGAGTTCTTCAACTTTCATGGTATTAAGATCCCTACACTCTTCAATGGTGGTGACTTTAGAAGAGAACCGATCCGGAAGAGATCTCAGGATTTTCCTACAAAGCCTATGTTCCGGAACCGGATCCCCTAAGCCCCACATATCATTTGTGATTTTGTTCAGTTTGGTATAAAATTCAGTAAACGTTTCATCCTCCTCCATAGTAATATTTTCAAAGAGAGTGGAGAGGCGCTGGAGTTTAGAATTTTTAACAACATTTGTTCCTTCATGGGTAACTTCCAGAATATCCCATGCTTGTTTACTGGTAGTGCAATTTTGGATCCGACCAAATTCTTCTCTTGATACTGAACAAAATATGGCATTCAGGCCTTTGGCATTATTAATACGTTGAGCTTTTTCATGAGCAGTCCACAATGCCTTGTCTTTTGGCCTGAGAACATCCGGCTCACCCTCGTTAGAAATAGTAACCATTGGGGGTTCATATCCAAAATCAACCATGTCCCTCACATCCGAATCAATGGATTCCAAGAAGATGCGCATTCGGGCTTTCCAATATGGATAATTTGACCCATCAAAGAAAGGAGGCTTAGTGACGGATGAAGAGTCCTCTCTAGACATATTTTCAAGTTTCTCTTTAGGATCTACCTCTAGGCAATTAAGCCCTTAAAGAGGAACCCGCTCTGATACCAATTGAAATTGCGGTTTCACCGCTTGTAGAGATACTCGGAGATATGTCTAAGGACCTAGAGGGGGTGATATGGACCTTTTTCAATTTCTTTTCGCCTACTTATGCAATTCAATAAAATAAGCTTTGTAAGCAAGAACACCTCGGCTTCCAAGCCTTGGTGGGTCCAATCAAAAGACTAGCAAGAGGATAAGCAATAAACAAACCTAGTCTAAGCATGCATAGGAAGTAAATGATACAACTAATCAAGCTCCTAACCTATGCATCTTGTGTAGACTTATGAGAGTGGATCAATGAGCTCAAGTCTACACAAGTAGTGAAGGTACATCTTGTGTGGGGATGCCTATAAGGTGCCTAGCATGCATTCCTATCAATCATTCATAATTAAGCAATTAAACAAACAATGCAAAGATAGAATGAGCTCAAGAACAATTACAAACACAAGGATGTATAGTGGTTCGACTACGTGTCTACTCCACTCCCGGTTCAAGTACTCAACCCCTTTGAGCACACCGGCATTCACTATCGGAGGTTTTAAATGAGGTTCACCTCTCAACCTTTACACGGAGGTTTTATCGGTTCACCTCTCAACCGTATCTGGAGTTTTAGACATAGGCTAACTCTCAACCTTATCGCACGTTTACTCCCGTGTCGGAGGCTCCCCCTTGGAGACTTAGTTTAGGCCCGGCTGACGGGCCAAGGAACGACTGACGTCCCTAAGGCGAGTTGTCAAACAAACTCTGAAATGGACTCTCAAATGAGACAACTTACTTGTCGGATGAGCCCCTTGTTTAGCGCCGTATTGGGTTGCTTGATCTTTGCTCTCCCGTGCTTCAATCAGCTTCCCTTTGCTCCCTCGATCGTGCCGCCGTTGCGTTGCCAATGCCTCAGCCACATTCGATCAAACACCTTGCATGCGATGCCTTGAAAAGCCCAAGGTGCTAGGAGGATGGGTGAATCTCATACATGGGATGTGTAGGTTGTTCCAACTAGGAGATTCACCTAGAGAGTCTTCTAGAGGTCTTGGACAAAGGATATACCTATGTGGAATAGTGTCACACCTCTAGATTTGAGAGAGGAATCAAGTCATCTCTTGATAGCATTTGAATGCCCATACTTGTGTTTGAAACACAAGGGATATGACTTGAAAACCTCCTCTTTGAGGCACCAAATGATGTACAAGATGAGTATGGAATGGGCTCTAAAAAACTTCTCTCTATGACCCAAGAATGGAGCTCCATATTTATAGAAAAGAGGCTCCAACGGTCATAAAACGGCCATAAAACGGCCTGCCCCGACCGGTCATGACCGGTCGGACTCCCCTGCTGAAGAACCTCAAGTGTATAGGCCACATATATGGGCCGACCGGTCATGACCGGTCGGACCCCCTCACTGGACAGCCTAAGCCATACTGGCCGACCGGTCATGACCGGTCGGCCCCCTTTGCTGGATGGCTGAAACATGCATAGAAGCCAACACTGGCCGACCGGTCATGACCGGTCGGCCCACCTTGCTGTATACCTACATTTGTGAAGGCCGACCGGTCCTGACCGGTCGGCTGGCCTTTGTACATCCAGCAGGGATGCTGGCCGACCGGTCTTGACCGGTCGGACCAGCCTGGGACCCCAATGTATTTGTTGATACATGTGTTTCTTCAGCATGTAGTTTAAGGCCAAGGTTAGGGTGTACAAATGGGACACCTAGGGCCTATCTATGATGCCTAAAGGGTTCTAAATATGGTCAAGGTCATCAAGGATACAAAGGGGATAGGTTTTGGTGGAGGTTAAGGCATCAAGGCATCTCATTTACCTGAATCTTCATTCTTGATGCAGCCGGTCCATCTTGAGTCTTCGGTCTTCGTCTTCATTGGGCTCAACCGACTCTAGACTCACTGCTGTAAGTGATTGACAAACAAGGTGCACTAGTATGCCACGGAAAAGTGCACTAACAATCTCCCCCTTTGTCAATTACTTACAAAAACTTAACCTACCAAAACAAATTACATGTACAAGAGATTACATTGATAAAACATAAAGTACAGGACTCTTGACATGTCTAAACTATGCTGCTCCGCTTCAGTTTGCTCCCCCACAACCTGTCAATCCCTGCATCACAAAACATAGCAAACTAGTTTTGGTGGGATTTGATCTTTCTCCCCCTTTTTGTTAGCAATTGACAAACTATTCTCTCCCCCTTAATGATATGCCAATAAGGTTAAGATAAGAGAAGATAGTGTGTCGCAGTTATAACTATAAGCACATGCTAAAACGGAGAGTGTAGGGTGCATGAATCATTAATACATGGAGCATGCTAAGAAACATGATTAACAAGAAGATATACTATCTAAGCATAGTTAACCATGAAATATTGGTCAAGGACATACATTTGCAATGAAGCACAAAGGACTTATAGTCCAATCAACCAACCTCCCCTAATGGTATATCAAGACCAATACTAAGCAAAGATTAGCATACATGAAGCATAAAACTCAAGATGGTTAGCTAATCTAAGCAAGATGACAATCTAGCAAGCAAATGTATCAATAAAAGCAAAGCTAAATCATCAAAATTTGGGCGAATGAGGCTTGAATCCTCTGATTTGCCCATATACACAGAAATGAGGCTGAAATCCTCAGATTTTCCAATAAGAGCATAACTAGCTACCCTCTCTTACCATGATGAGATTAAAAAGCCAAAGGATAGTTAAATTCCACAACACCCTCATAGAATGTAGCATGAGGTGAGGGGTTGGGAACACCTTCACCTAGAAGGGATAGCGGTTGGGATCCCCTCTTAGATAATCTGGTAAAGGGGTCGTGATGGAGGCCGAGAGAGCAAGATCATTATGTTGGCTCTCATCATCAGATTCGGACTCCTCCGTATCATCCCAAGTGGCAGCCATTGCCTTTTTACCTTTCGGTTTAGGCCCTTCCAGACATTCCGGGGCAATATGGCCACGACGACCGCAACCGTAACAACGGACGGATGAAGGTATGGATGATTTTCCTTTATGTTTATCACCCTTCTTGTCCTTTTTGTCACGGCTATTCCCTCTATCAAATTTGAGGAATCTCTTGAATTTTTTGTTTAATTTCTCTTCCTCATCATCCTCATCATCGCTATCTTCCTCCGACTCACTTTTGATTTTCTTGTGTTTGTGAGAGGACTTAAAGGCGATGTTTTTCCTTCTAGAGGGGGCTTTAAAGCCTAACTCAAAGGTTTGTAGGGAACCTATGAGTTCTTCAACTTTCATGGTATTAAGATCCCTACACTCTTCAATGGTGGTGACTTTAGAAGAGAACCGATCCGGAAGAGATCTCAGGATTTTCCTACAAAGCCTATGTTCCGGAACCGGATCCCCTAAGCCCCACATATCATTTGTGATTTTGTTCAGTTTGGTATAAAATTCAGTAAACGTTTCATCCTCCTCCATAGTAATATTTTCAAAGAGAGTGGAGAGGCGCTGGAGTTTAGAATTTTTAACAACATTTGTTCCTTCATGGGTAACTTCCAGAATATCCCATGCTTGTTTACTGGTAGTGCAATTTTGGATCCGACCAAATTCTTCTCTTGATACTGAACAAAATATGGCATTCAGGCCTTTGGCATTATTAATACGTTGAGCTTTTTCATGAGCAGTCCACAATGCCTTGTCTTTTGGCCTGAGAACATCCGGCTCACCCTCGTTAGAAATAGTAACCATTGGGGGTTCATATCCAAAATCAACCATGTCCCTCACATCCGAATCAATGGATTCCAAGAAGATGCGCATTCGGGCTTTCCAATATGGATAATTTGACCCATCAAAGAAAGGAGGCTTAGTGACGGATGAAGAGTCCTCTCTAGACATATTTTCAAGTTTCTCTTTAGGATCTACCTCTAGGCAATTAAGCCCTTAAAGAGGAACCCGCTTTGATACCAATTGAAATTGCGGTTTCACCGCTTGTAGAGATACTCGGAGATATGTCTAAGGACCTAGAGGGGGTGATATGGACCTTTTTCAATTTCTTTTCGCCTACTTATGCAATTCAATAAAATAAGCTTTGTAAGCAAGAACACCTCGGCTTCCAAGCCTTGGTGGGTCCAATCAAAAGACTAGCAAGAGGATAAGCAATAAACAAACCTAGTCTAAGCATGCATAGGAAGTAAATGATACAACTAATCAAGCTCCTAACCTATGCATCTTGTGTAGACTTATGAGAGTGGATCAATGAGCTCAAGTCTACACAAGTAGTGAAGGTACATCTTGTGTGGGGATGCCTATAAGGTGCCTAGCATGCATTC
Organism: Liriodendron chinense; assembly: GCA_003013855.2. Lineage (NCBI taxonomy): Eukaryota > Viridiplantae > Streptophyta > Magnoliopsida > Magnoliales > Magnoliaceae > Liriodendron > Liriodendron chinense. Next base: position 221,809 of record PVNU02002560.1, on the reverse strand, counting down.
CTATCAATCATTCATAATTAAGCAATTAAACAAACAATGCAAAGATAGAATGAGCTCAAGAACAATCACAAACACAAGGATGTATAGTGGTTCGACTACGTGTCTACTCCACTCCCGGTTCAAGTACTCAACCCCTTTGAGCACACCGGCATTCACTATCGGAGGTTTTAAATGAGGTTCACCTCTCAACCTTTACACGGAGGTTTTATCGGTTCACCTCTCAACCGTATCTGGAGTTTTAGACATAGGCTAACTCTCAACCTTATCGCACGTTTACTCCCGTGTCGGAGGCTCCCCCTTGGAGACTTAGTTTAGGCCCGGCTGACGGGCCAAGGAACGACTGACGTCCCTAAGGCGAGTTGTCAAACAAACTCTGAAATGGACTCTCAAATGAGACAACTTACTTGTCGGATGAGCCCCTTGTTTAGCGCCGTATTGGGTTGCTTGATCTTTGCTCTCCCGTGCTTCAATCAGCTTCCCTTTGCTCCCTCGATCGTGCCGCCGTTGCGTTGCCAATGCCTCAGCCACATTCGATCAAACACCTTGCATGCGATGCCTTGAAAAGCCCAAGGTGCTAGGAGGATGGGTGAATCTCATACATGGGATGTGTAGGTTGTTCCAACTAGGAGATTCACCTAGAGAGTCTTCTAGAGGTCTTGGACAAAGGATATACCTATGTGGAATAGTGTCACACCTCTAGATTTGAGAGAGGAATCAAGTCATCTCTTGATAGCATTTGAATGCCCATACTTGTGTTTGAAACACAAGGGATATGACTTGAAAACCTCCTCTTTGAGGCACCAAATGATGTACAAGATGAGTATGGAATGGGCTCTAAAAAACTTCTCTCTATGACCCAAGAATGGAGCTCCATATTTATAGAAAAGAGGCTCCAACGGTCATAAAACGGCCATAAAACGGCCTGCCCCGACCGGTCATGACCGGTCGGACTCCCCTGCTGAAGAACCTCAAGTGTATAGGCCACATATATGGGCCGACCGGTCATGACCGGTCGGACCCCCTCACTGGACAGCCTAAGCCATACTGGCCGACCGGTCATGACCGGTCGGCCCCCTTTGCTGGATGGCTGAAACATGCATAGAAGCCAACACTGGCCGACCGGTCATGACCGGTCGGCCCACCTTGCTGTATACCTACATTTGTGAAGGCCGACCGGTCCTGACCGGTCGGCTGGCCTTTGTACATCCAGCAGGGATGCTGGCCGACCGGTCTTGACCGGTCGGACCAGCCTGGGACCCCAATGTATTTGTTGATACATGTGTTTCTTCAGCATGTAGTTTAAGGCCAAGGTTAGGGTGTACAAATGGGACACCTAGGGCCTATCTATGATGCCTAAAGGGTTCTAAATATGGTCAAGGTCATCAAGGATACAAAGGGGATAGGTTTTGGTGGAGGTTAAGGCATCAAGGCATCTCATTTACCTGAATCTTCATTCTTGATGCAGCCGGTCCATCTTGAGTCTTCGGTCTTCGTCTTCATTGGGCTCAACCGACTCTAGACTCACTGCTGTAAGTGATTGACAAACAAGGTGCACTAGTATGCCACGGAAAAGTGCACTAACAATCTCCCCCTTTGTCAATTACTTACAAAAACTTAACCTACCAAAACAAATTACATGTACAAGAGATTACATTGATAAAACATAAAGTACAGGACTCTTGACATGTCTAAACTATGCTGCTCCGCTTCAGTTTGCTCCCCCACAACCTGTCAATCCCTGCATCACAAAACATAGCAAACTAGTTTTGGTGGGATTTGATCTTTCTCCCCCTTTTTGTTAGCAATTGACAAACTATTCTCTCCCCCTTAATGATATGCCAATAAGGTTAAGATAAGAGAAGATAGTGTGTCGCAGTTATAACTATAAGCACATGCTAAAACGGAGAGTGTAGGGTGCATGAATCATTAATACATGGAGCATGCTAAGAAACATGATTAACAAGAAGATATACTATCTAAGCATAGTTAACCATGAAATATTGGTCAAGGACATACATTTGCAATGAAGCACAAAGGACTTATAGTCCAATCAACCAACCTCCCCTAATGGTATATCAAGACCAATACTAAGCAAAGATTAGCATACATGAAGCATAAAACTCAAGATGGTTAGCTAATCTAAGCAAGATGACAATCTAGCAAGCAAATGTATCAATAAAAGCAAAGCTAAATCATCAAAATTTGGGCGAATGAGGCTTGAATCCTCTGATTTGCCCATATACACAGAAATGAGGCTGAAATCCTCAGATTTTCCAATAAGAGCATAACTAGCTACCCTCTCTTACCATGATGAGATTAAAAAGCCAAAGGATAGTTAAATTCCACAACACCCTCATAGAATGTAGCATGAGGTGAGGGGTTGGGAACACCTTCACCTAGAAGGGATAGCGGTTGGGATCCCCTCTTAGATAATCTGGTAAAGGGGTCGTGATGGAGGCCGAGAGAGCAAGATCATTATGTTGGCTCTCATCATCAGATTCGGACTCCTCCGTATCATCCCAAGTGGCAGCCATTGCCTTTTTACCTTTCGGTTTAGGCCCTTCCAGACATTCCGGGGCAATATGGCCACGACGACCGCAACCGTAACAACGGACGGATGAAGGTATGGATGATTTTCCTTTATGTTTATCACCCTTCTTGTCCTTTTTGTCACGGCTATTCCCTCTATCAAATTTGAGGAATCTCTTGAATTTTTTGTTTAATTTCTCTTCCTCATCATCCTCATCATCGCTATCTTCCTCCGACTCACTTTTGATTTTCTTGTGTTTGTGAGAGGACTTAAAGGCGATGTTTTTCCTTCTAGAGGGGGCTTTAAAGCCTAACTCAAAGGTTTGTAGGGAACCTATGAGTTCTTCAACTTTCATGGTATTAAGATCCCTACACTCTTCAATGGTGGTGACTTTAGAAGAGAACCGATCCGGAAGAGATCTCAGGATTTTCCTACAAAGCCTATGTTCCGGAACCGGATCCCCTAAGCCCCACATATCATTTGTGATTTTGTTCAGTTTGGTATAAAATTCAGTAAACGTTTCATCCTCCTCCATAGTAATATTTTCAAAGAGAGTGGAGAGGCGCTGGAGTTTAGAATTTTTAACAACATTTGTTCCTTCATGGGTAACTTCCAGAATATCCCATGCTTGTTTACTGGTAGTGCAATTTTGGATCCGACCAAATTCTTCTCTTGATACTGAACAAAATATGGCATTCAGGCCTTTGGCATTATTAATACGTTGAGCTTTTTCATGAGCAGTCCACAATGCCTTGTCTTTTGGCCTGAGAACATCCGGCTCACCCTCCTTAGAAATAGTAATCATTGGGGGTTCATATCCAAAATCAACCATGTCCCTCACATCCGAATCAATGGATTCCAAGAAGATGCGCATTCGGGCTTTCCAATATGGATAATTTGACCCATCAAAGAAAGGAGGCTTAGTGACGGATGAAGAGTCCTCTCTAGACATATTTTCAAGTTTCTCTTTAGGATCTACCTCTAGGCAATTAAGCCCTTAAAGAGGAACCCGCTCTGATACCAATTGAAATTGCGGTTTCACCGCTTGTAGAGATACTCGGAGATATGTCTAAGGACCTAGAGGGGGTGATATGGACCTTTTTCAATTTCTTTTCGCCTACTTATGCAATTCAATAAAATAAGCTTTGTAAGCAAGAACACCTCGGCTTCCAAGCCTTGGTGGGTCCAATCAAAAGACTAGCAAGAGGATAAGCAATAAACAAACCTAGTCTAAGCATGCATAGGAAGTAAATGATACAACTAATCAAGCTCCTAACCTATGCATCTTGTGTAGACTTATGAGAGTGGATCAATGAGCTCAAGTCTACACAAGTAGTGAAGGTACATCTTGTGTGGGGATGCCTATAAGGTGCCTAGCATGCATTCCTATCAATCATTCATAATTAAGCAATTAAACAAACAATGCAAAGATAGAATGAGCTCAAGAACAATCACAAACACAAGGATGTATAGTGGTTCGACTACGTGTCTACTCCACTCCCGGTTCAAGTACTCAACCCCTTTGAGCACACCGGCATTCACTATCGGAGGTTTTAAATGAGGTTCACCTCTCAACCTTTACACGGAGGTTTTATCGGTTCACCTCTCAACCGTATCTGGAGTTTTAGACATAGGCTAACTCTCAACCTTATCGCACGTTTACTCCCGTGTCGGAGGCTCCCCCTTGGAGACTTAGTTTAGGCCCGGCTGACGGGCCAAGGAACGACTGACGTCCCTAAGGCGAGTTGTCAAACAAACTCTGAAATGGACTCTCAAATGAGACAACTTACTTGTCGGATGAGCCCCTTGTTTAGCGCCGTATTGGGTTGCTTGATCTTTGCTCTCCCGTGCTTCAATCAGCTTCCCTTTGCTCCCTCGATCGTGCCGCCGTTGCGTTGCCAATGCCTCAGCCACATTCGATCAAACACCTTGCATGCGATGCCTTGAAAAGCCCAAGGTGCTAGGAGGATGGGTGAATCTCATACATGGGATGTGTAGGTTGTTCCAACTAGGAGATTCACCTAGAGAGTCTTCTAGAGGTCTTGGACAAAGGATATACCTATGTGGAATAGTGTCACACCTCTAGATTTGAGAGAGGAATCAAGTCATCTCTTGATAGCATTTGAATGCCCATACTTGTGTTTGAAACACAAGGGATATGACTTGAAAACCTCCTCTTTGAGGCACCAAATGATGTACAAGATGAGTATGGAATGGGCTCTAAAAAACTTCTCTCTATGACCCAAGAATGGAGCTCCATATTTATAGAAAAGAGGCTCCAACGGTCATAAAACGGCCATAAAACGGCCTGCCCCGACCGGTCATGACCGGTCGGACTCCCCTGCTGAAGAACCTCAAGTGTATAGGCCACATATATGGGCCGACCAGTCATGACCGGTCGGACCCCCTCACTGGACAGCCTAAGCCATACTGGCCGACCGGTCATGACCGGTCGGCCCCCTTTGCTGGATGGCTGAAACATGCATAGAAGCCAACACTGGCCGATCGGTCATGACCGGTCGGCCCACCTTGCTGTATACCTACATTTGTGAAGGCCGACCGGTCCTGACCGGTCGGCTGGCCTTTGTACATCCAGCAGGGATGCTGGCCGACCGGTCTTGACCGGTCGGACCAGCCTGGGACCCCAATGTATTTGTTGATACATGTGTTTCTTCAGCATGTAGTTTAAGGCCAAGGTTAGGGTGTACAAATGGGACACCTAGGGCCTATCTATGATGCCTAAAGGGTTCTAAATATGGTCAAGGTCATCAAGGATACAAAGGGGATAGGTTTTGGTGGAGGTTAAGGCATCAAGGCATCTCATTTACCTGAATCTTCATTCTTGATGCAGCCGGTCCATCTTGAGTCTTCGGTCTTCGTCTTCATTGGGCTCAAACGACTCTAGACTCACTGCTGTAAGTGATTGACAAACAAGGTGCACTAGTATGCCACGAAAAAGTGCACTAACACATTGGGGATTCCATACCGGCATATGATGTTGTTCTTCATGAATTTGATCACTTGAGATGCTGCAATCGTGGTGTAGGAGGCTGCCTCTACCCACTTGGTGAAATAGTCGACTGCCACAAGTATGTACTCATGACCATTTGATGCTTTGGGACTGATCTTGCCGATGATGTCGAGTCCCCACATGGAGAAGGGCCAGGGGGTGGTCAGGTTGTATAGCTCTGATGATGGGGCATGGATTTGATTCGCATGCTCCTGACACTTGAAGCATTTTCTGACGTGCTGGCAACAATCTGTCTCCATGTTGAGCCAATAGTAGCCGAGTCGCAGAATCTTCTTTGCCATCATGTACCCGTTCATGTGTGGGCCACAGATTCCTTCGTGTATTTCTTCCATGATCTTTACAGCTTCTGTTTCGTCGACGCATCGAAGGAGGATGTGATTATAGGATCGCTTGTAAAGAACTTCGCCACTGATGGTGAACTGGCCGGCCAAACGCTGAATGGTTCAGCGATCTGTTGCTGTTGCCGATTCTGGATACTCCTGGGTTTCGAGATATTGCTTGATGTCGGCATACCAGGGTTGGTCAGGGACAGCTTCGGCTTCTTCTATTTGCAGGCAAAAAGCAGGTTCATCTTGAATTTCGACTGTGAGCTCCCATTCTGAAGCTCCTTTCGGGATCTCGAGCAAGCGTGGCCAGAGCATCTGCAAACTGGTTCTTGGCTTTGGGCATGTATGAGAAGGTGATTTCCTTGAATTCTTCGATCAGATCGTCAAGATACACATGATATGGTATCAACTTCTAGTCTTTGGTCTTCCATTCGCCATTGGTCTGATTGATGATAAGCTATGAGTCTCCAAACACTCGTAGCTCCTTGATGCCCAAGATTATGGCTTCCCTTAAGCCAGCGATGCATGCTTCATACTCTGCCATGTTGTTGGTACACTCGAATGCTATGCGCCTTGAGATAGGAATAGGGACATCATCTGGAAAGTAGAGGATTGCTCCAATACCACTCCCTTTAGAGTTTACTGCGCCGTCGAAGAATAACGTCCACTCATCTTTTTTCTTCTTTTCTTCCTCTTCAATGAGCAAGAGATCTTCATCAGGGAAGAATGTCTTGAGTGGTTGATAATCCAGGAGGGAGTGGGCGGCAAGATGATCGGCGAGGGCCTGTCCCTTGATTGCCTTTTGAGTGACATAGGTGATGTCGAACTCAGACAGGAGTAGCTGCCATTTAGCTATCCTTCTAGTGAGTGCCGGCTTCTCGAACAGGTACTTGAGCGGATCCATGTGAGCGAGGAGGAGAATAGGGAATGCAATCATGTATTGACGGAGTCACTGAGTTGCCCAGACTAGGGCGAGGCAAGTCTTCTCTATCAGGGAATACCTGGTCTCGTAGTCGGTGAACTTTCGACTCAAATAGTATATTGCTTGTTCTTTCTTTCCGGTCTCGTCATGCTGGCCGAGGACACAGCCAATGGCTTCTGCTGCTACCGAGATGTATAACAATAGTGGTCGTCCAGGAGCGGGCGGTACTAGGACTGGAGGATTCATGAGATATCTCTTGATGCGATCGAAGGCGACTTGGCAATCATCATTCCATTCTTTTGGAACGTTTTTTCGGAGGAGCTTGAAAATGGGTTCACAAATAGGTGTGAGCTGTGCGATGAAGCGACTGATGTATTGAATTCTGCCGAGGAAGCCACGAATTTCTTTCTCTGTTCTAGGAGGGGGCATCTCAATGATTGCTCTGGTTTTGGTCTCGTCGACCCTGATGCCATCCTCGCTTACCATAAAGCCGAGGAGCTTACCTCCCATTGCACCGAAGACACATTTCTGAGGGTTGAGGCGGAGCTTGTACTTTTCTAATCTGTTGAATAATTTCTTTAGATCTTCAAAGTGTCCTTCAATTGTGCGAGATTTGACGATCATGTCGTCCACATATACTTCGAGCTCTTTGTTCATCATGTCATGGAATAATGCTGTCATTGCTCGCTGATATGTTGCTCCTGCGTTCTTCAGACCGAACGGCATTACCCTGTAACAGAAGGTTCCCCAGGGAGTGATGAAGGATGTCTTCTCATGATCTTTGACGGCCATCTTGATCTGATTGTAACCTGAGAATCCGTCCATGAATGAGAAGATCTTGTATCCAGCAGTGTTGTCGACCAGAGTGTCAATGTGTGGCAAAGGAAAGTCATCTTTAGGACTGGCCTTGTTGAGATCTCGGAAGTCGATGCACATTCGAACCTTGCCATCCTTCTTTGGTACTGGCACGATGTTGGCGAGCCATTCAGGGTAGTTGGAGACTACCAAGAATCCCGCGTTGTACTGCTTGATGACTTCATCTCAGACTTTCAGAGCCCATTCTGGCTTCATTCTTCGAAGTTTTTGCTTCACTGGCTTCATATCTGCCTTGGTTGGCAGATGGTGTACAACAAGCTCTTCATCGAGCCCCGGCATGTCTTCATATGAGAACGCGAAGTTGGACAATCTTGGAGCTAGGAACTCTATCATTTTCTGTTTCATCTCAGGTGGCAACGATTTTCCAATGCGTACTTCCCTAGGGATCTCAGGTGTCCCCAAATTTACTATCTCGAAATCATTGGCTACAACATTGGCTTTAGATTCGAACTTTTTGAGGAGATCCTCTAGTTCGGGAGCAGGATCATCATCTTCCTCATCCCGAGCTTCGTCCAGACCCATGAGCTCGAAGTCTAATTCGATGTCAAAGTCATATGATTCGACTTCAAACTCATGCGACTCTTTAGACGAACTTGGCACGCTATTGAATGCAGGAAAAGAAATGTTTTTTGGTTTTTGAGATTTTTCTGAAATTGAAATGCTAGATGTTTTTGGCTTTTGAAAATTTTTGATTTTTTTGGTTTTTTGAAATTCACGGGACTTTGAACAAGCGGGCATTGCAGACCATGATTGAGCCCAACTCGTTCCAAAGTTCCGGTCACTGCTTAAACAGGCATTTTTTTGGAAGCCAGAGCCCTCAGATGGCCCTTTGGCTGATTCAAAAGTTAGGGGAACAGATGACCATTCAGGACCCCACACTTCCTCCCCTGAAGAGGTGGAGGTTGATGATTTGGGCGAAGAGTCACGGTCTGGCCCAACAACCATGATTTCTCGCTGGTCGGGTTCGAGATCTGAATCGTACTCAGTCCCTCCCGGATCACTTATCTCGCATTGCAGTTCGTCTGGTTCCACGACTAGACACAAGTTTGGAATCTGGACATCAGACCAATCTAGGGCTGGCCATTTCCCTTTCTTGGTCCAATGGATGGGCTGCTTCTGCCCCTGGCTGATGATTGATGATGTTGACTTTGCAGAGATGGGCGAGTCGTGCCCCTTGCTAATTGGTGCTGAGATGGGCGAGTTGTGCCCCTTGCTGATTGAAGTGGGCAGGTTGTGCCCCTGGCTGATTGAAGTGGGCAGGTTGTGCCCCTGTCTGATTGAAGTGGGCAGGTTGTGCCCCTGGTTGAGAGAAGTGGGCAAGTTGTGCCCCTGGTTGGGAGCAGGTGTCAGAGTAACCTGGTCCTGAAGCTGTTGTATTTGACTTCCTTCTTCGTCTTCATCATCTCCTTCTTCATCTGGAGGCTTAGATGGTTCGAGAATCTGATCCCATCGAATGAGGGGCCACGTGGCCCAAACTAGGCTCATCGGGAGGCCTTTATGTAGTGCAGTCGGTTGATTCCCTCCTGGATCTTTGCAAGGTTCTCCTAGCTTGACGAATTGGATGGGTGAGCATCGAAATTTCTTCCTTCTTTTGTCCATGAAGGTTGTCTTGTATCCGAGTCCCCATTTGCGTTGGTTATATACTAGCGATACCTTTCTGGACTTGAAGTGATTCTTCGTTCGGTATTTGAGGCTCAGACGCTCTGCCGGTGAAAAGACACGGTCCACCCTTATCGGTTCTGGATTGGCGATAGAGTTCACAGTCACGAATTTGAAACTGTGAAACGGGATGTCTTCTTCAGAATGCTGGATATCGATGACCGGGATGTCTGGTTCAGTGGCAGCAGCATTGGAAGGAATGATGAGCTCCTTCTCTGCATGGATAGAGATCACTTGATTTCCACAGATATACTTCACTCGTTGATGCAGGGTTGATGGCACAGCTCCAACCTTGTGCAGCCACGGTCGTCCGAGCAACATATTGAAAGAGGCTGATATATCCAAGATTTGGAATGTAATGGTGGAGACTTCCGGACCTATCTGTACCTCTATGTCGACCTCCCCTTCCACTGATCGGCGGGTGTTGTCGAATGCTCTGACGCATATGGTGCTGGGTCGGAATGAAGAAGGACTGATTCCCAGACGTTCTGCAGTCTTGAGTGGACAGACATTTAAGCTTGAGCCATTATCGATAAGGACCAGCGGAACACAGAGGTCTTTGTATCGTAAGGCTATGTTGAGGGATCGCCCATGATCACGTCCCTCTGGTGGCAACTCATTATCTGTGAAGGTGATGGCGCGCGGAGCCAGGAGTTGTCCAATCATCAAAGCTATCATTTCTGGTGCCGTATCAGAGGAGACGTGAGCATCGTTCAAGGTTTTGGCAAACATTTCTCGGTGTATTCGAGATGTGCAGAGTAGCTCCCATACTGAGATTTGAGCAGGGATTGACTTGAGCTGATTCGCCACATCGTATGCGGCTTCATTTTTGTTGCCGAAGCCTGAAAGGGCGCCTTTGGGATCTCCTCTGTTCTGATTATCTCTTCGGATGCAACGCCCATTGGGATTCATGTTCCCCACTTCCGCACATTCTGGATAGTGCCATGGAACCTCTTTGTAGTTTTCCTCCCTTTTTCCTTCTAGGACCACCGGTTCTTGCAACGGTGTTGGTGTGGGTACCATATCTTCCTCGTATGGAGCTTTTGCCTTGAGAACTACATTGTTGCCTGTGCTGAAGGGGTAATATCGAGGCTTGTCTTCATAGATCACATAAGGTCGTGGTCCTGGCTTGACTGTTCCTGGGGCAGGAGGCTCCCATGGAATGAATACTGGTCCTCTTGATATGGCAGGAGGTTTCCCTGTTCGTCCCAGCTGCCGTAGCGTGATTGACACGCCTCCGGGGTTTGCCCCTTGCAATATGACTGGCTCAAATGGAGGAGCTCCTTCCAAGATAACGGGCTCTTGCTGTTGATGAGTATAATCCTTCCATTGCGGATTGGATTGTTCTGGAGTTGCCCCTTGCAAGATGACAGGTTTGCATGTGGGCTCAATGTATGATTGTGCTCCTTCCAGGATGAGTGGTTCCCAGCTCGAATGGTTGTAAGGTGCCCCTTGAACAACTGGTATATCATATGGAGGTGCTCCTTCGAGTACTACTGGCTCGGAGATTGAAGGAAGAAAGGGACCTGCCCCTTGCAAGATTGGAGGAGGATTTGTCGGCCCATAGGTGTAGGCATGAATGGATTGGATGGGGGAGAAGAAGCGATCGAGATGGTCCCCTTCTTCTATACTATTGACTGCAGGGCCACGAGACGAACTGGGGTCCGTTGGATGCTGAGGCAGAGGATTCTGAAGGATGTTGGTGGAAGCTGCTGGAGAAGTTCCAGGGACTGAGATAACGATCTTGCGGTCATCAATCAGGTCTTGTATGGCATTCTTCAAAGTATAGCATCGATCAGTGGCGTGGCCATGCCCTTGATGGTAGGCACAATACTTATTTTCTCGGTAATTCGGTGGCAGAGGATGAGGAGGAGGCCTAGGTGTCATCAGAGTGAGTAACTGCTTTTGTATCAGCGTAGTCATGATTTGACTAAGTGGTTGACTGAGTGGAGTGAATTTCCTGGACTCCCTGTAGTTTTGCCTATTTTGATATGAGTATTGACCGTTTCCTCTGAACTGCTGTTGTTGTCGAGGTGGTTGTGGCTGAGGATTCGGTTGTGGCTGATACCGCTGAGGCTGATGCTGAACTTGATTCTGCTGATACTGTTGACGTCCCTGTGGGAGAGCATGTTGATTTCCTTGAGCAGTGGTGTTGATGTTGTTTACCTCTGTTGGGCGGGGAGGAGAACCACTGCGGTTTCCATTCCCGTGCCCGATAGGTCTTCCTTCCACTTTGTTCCTTTTGATTGGAGTGGCTTGATGAGGCCATGGGGAAATCATCCCGGCACGGATTCCTGCTTCGACTTGCTCTCCAGCACGGATCAACTGTGAGAAATTCGCATATGGATGCGAAATGAGATATCCAGATATGCCCGGATATGTTGAATGAACAATCATGGAGATTTGTTCTTCGTCGTCGATAGGCATTCGCATTCGAGCTGCCATAGCTCGCCAGCGACCCACATAAGCTGATAGTGTTTCATCACTCCTTTGCCTGAGAGCTGCGAGGTCGGCTCTTCTGGGTGCCATGTTGAGATTGTACGCGAATCTGTCGACGAAAGCCTGGGAAAGCTGTTCCCATGTCCTGATGCGGTGGCAGTCCAATGAAGTGTACCAATCTAGGGCATCGCCCTTCAGAGATTTTTGGAACAAACGAATGAGGGCCCCTTCATTTCCTGAGATTGCACTCAGCTCTCCACAGAAGGCCTTGAGATGTGCTGTGGGACAACCGCTGCCGTCGTATCTTTTGAATTTTGGTACCTCAAAGTTTTGAGGTACTTGAGCATTTGGGAAAGGACACAAGTCTCTGAACTTGGTCGAAGGTAAGTCGATTCCTTGCTGTCGCTGAAGCTGATTTTGCAAGATCTGGAACTGCTCCCGCAACTCGTCCAGTCCTGAGTGATCTATTCGAGCGACTGGTGCCTCCTGGAGTAAGGCACGTTCTTCTTCGGCATAGTGGTCGATGTCTTCGACCCTATGTGCTTGCTGAAAAGCAACCGCGGGCTGCTGAAGCTGATTTGATGACTGAATTGGATTCTGATGAACTTGTGCTTGAAATGATGGTAACTGAACTGGAGACTGTACTGAAGGTTGAACTGGAACTTGCTGGAAATTAACTAGATTTTGCTGAATTGAAGATTGCTGGAAATTAACTAGATTTTGCTGAATTGAAGATTGCTGGAAATTAACTAGATTTTGCTGAATTGACGATTGCTGAAAATTAACTGGAATCCCATCGGCGGGGATGTGCTGGAATTGAAAAGTGCTCCTGTTTGCAGGAGGCTGAGATGTTGGGAAGTGACCCCCTTGTTGGGTATTCGCCACTGTCCGCTGATTGATGTGGGCTTGACACTGACCCCCATTGTGGGCATTCGCCAGTGCTGTCCCTGTTGCTGGAAATTGAATTGAAATCCCATTGGCGGGGATATGCTGAAATTGAAAAGGTGTCCCATCGGCGGGGACATGCTGAGATCTACTGAGATTGTTGTTTGCAAGATTGACTGGAAGCTGACTGGAAGTCCCTCGACTGGGATGCTCTGAGATGGCCCCGTTGTTGCAGGAAGGTATTGAGAAGGATGCCCTATAGCAAAGGGCTGAGAAGGCTGCTGTCGGTAGTCCTGGGCAGACTCCGATGGTTGTGCTTGATTTGAACTGGAGGCCGGAGGGATCCGGCATGGTTGTTGAGCTTGCTGAACTGGGCCAACCGGATTGTTGGCTGCTGCGGTGGCTTGTGCTTGCATGAATTGCAAGAGCATTTCTTGCATTGCTCTCATTCCTTGTGCCAATTCTTGTATGATTGGCGTATTGTCAACGGGCTGTTGCGCTGGAGGTTGCGCTTCGGTCATTTCAAGAGCAGGGAAGTGATGAGTTTCTTCTTCGTGATCGGACATGGCTTGCTGAGCCCGAGTCGGATTATGCAGCGGAAGGGAAGCTGTCTCCGAACACGTTGAGCCCGAGGAGGCGCAATGGTGAGGACTATACTCTACTCTTTTTGGGTTTTGGGATTTTCTATTTTTTTTGTTTTGGAATTTTCTATTTTTTTTGTTTGGGTTTGGGTAGAATGCTATGCAGATGAGATTGTATGAGGATTAGTGACTTTCAAGTACGGGAAGGATTCTGTTTTTCAAGTCGGATCACGACTAGTGGGACTAGCTCATCCCCAGTGGAGTCGCCATTCTGTGGACCCTCGCCGATTTTCCGCACTCCCCACACGACGTTCTTCTCCCTTCCCCTTTCCTTTCGGAAAAGAAGGAGATGAGGAATGCGTGAGTGCGAAATCGCCGTTTGTGCCACTGGCTTGCCTCGTTCTCAAGGGCTTTGTTTGGTAGTCGTGTTAAGCTGGATATGTTTAAGTGAGTTTATATAAGACCAGAGTTGCCACTAGCCAGTTACTTCAAATCTACAGTCGGCTAGACCCCGTAGAAACGTTAGAGAAGGAAATCCGAAGATTCCTTCCTCTAAAATGACTCCTATTGATCTGCGGTCAGAGATTCAAGGTAAGGGATCACGGTTACAGGGTGGGAAGAGGTTAAGCACCCCACACACTGCCCGTACCGAAGTACGGTCTCTACTTCACAGAATCGATCGAATACTTGAAAGTCTAGTTTAATCCTCGTATATTCTCATGGATGACATGATGCATGAATGCGGGTCTGAACAGTAAGAGTTTCTGATGGGCAGGTTCCAACAACGGGCAAGCCCAGAGCGTACGCTCGAACTGACAGGTGCTTTATGCGAGATGATGCATGCTGTGTGCTTGAATATTCAAAGTGTCTATAGTGATATGTACGTGAATGCAGGTCTGAACAGTAAGAGTTTCTGATGGGCAGGTTCCAACAACAGGCAAGCCCAGAGCATACGCTCGAACTGCCAGGTGCTTCATGCGATATGCATGCGGTGTGTTTGAATAATCAAAGTGTTTGCAGTGAAGCAGGGGGGTTGGAAGAAAAGTAAATGTTGCACTTATGCTAGATGCAAATGAGATTATGCTGGAAAAGAGTAGCTGGGTGGACGGAGGTGTCGCAAGGATTGGCTTCGAGTGGCTGGATCAAGATTTGGATGGCTTGGGAGGCTTGGACCAGTGGTCAGGCTGGGCTGGACCAGGGCTAGACTCTCCTCACTCGGGCTCTCCTTGGTGGAAAAATGGGCTAAGGGGTGGAGAAGGTCTCGGACCGCACCCGGACTGGCTGGACTTGAAGGGATGTTGAAATGAGAAGGGGAGGGGGGTATTTATAGCAGCGAGGAGTGGCAGTTTGTGTAATTTTGTCCGGGCGGCCTGCTATGGGCCGCCCGTACGGCCGCTCCTCGGTTTCCAGCGAGTACGGTCGCTCCCTCGGGGCTGTTGTTGGACTCGCTGGTCGACTCAGTGAGTTGACTCAGCGGGTCGACTCGGTGGTTTGACTCGACGGGTTGACTCGGTGTTTTGACTCGACGGGTTGACTCAGCGGGTTGACTCAGTGAGTTTGACTTTTTTAGGATTTTTTTGACTAGCCTTTTTTCTGGGGGATTTTTCAGGGTGGTGTTTAGGACTAGGTTGACTGGGTTCAGGCTTGAACTGGGCTATGGAATGGGGCTTACAAGGGTGAGTTTGGCTGAGTTTGGACTTGGGATTTGGGGGTATGGTCCTCCATTCAACCAGCTATCTCTACCAACAGTGTAGCCGAAGGTGGGGTGTCTACAACAGGGTAAGAAGCGTAAGTCGGAGGAAATCTCGCCCTTAGATAAAAAATATCGACGTGATCGACGAGACCGCTCTCCCAAGAAGCCTTATTCTGGTAAATATCATAACTACACTCCTCTCAACCGATCCCATGAAAAGGTGTTAATGGAGATTAAACATAAACCATATGTGAAATGGCTGGCCAAGATCAAATTTGATCATGAAAAGAGAGATAAGGGCAAGTTTTGTTACTTCCACAAAGATCATGGGCATAGAACCCAAGACTGCATATCTCTGCGAGATCACATCAAAGCTCTCATTTGAAAGGGCCATCTCCAAGATTATGTTGCTCGTCGAGGTCGATCACCAGAAAGGGCAAAAGCCTCACCCCACCAGAAGAAGTCGCCTCACCATCATACTTCACAAGAAGACGTCGAACCTACTAGCGAAATTCCTACCATCACTGAATATCAAGATGTGTTTGCCTGGTCTCACCAAGACATGCCTGGCATTGACCCTAGTGTCATTGCACACCGTCTGAACATCGACCCAAAGTATAAACCTGTCCACCAGCATCGCCGTGCCTTCACTGCAGAAAGGCAAATGGCGATCAAGATTGAAGTCGAGAAGCTGCTTACGGTCAATTTCATAAAAGAAGTTGACTACCCAGAATGGGTCGCGAATGTAGTTCTCGTTCGAAAATCTAATGGCAAATGGAGAATATGTGTCGACTATTCGAATTTGAACAAAGCGTGCCCCAAAGATAGCTTCCCGACCCCACGAATCGACCAGTTGGTCGATTCAACAGCTAGGTGTTGAACCTCCAATTTATACATTGCATTGCCCACTACATGACATGGTATGCATGGTTTTCATGATTAAAAGGCCCATCTAATGCATGTTTTGTGATTGTAGGGATGAGAGCGGACTTCACTCAATTAGAGACCAAAAAGGAGCCATTTGGAGCCTTTGATGAAGGCCCAAGGTGGACCAAAGAAAGAAGAAAGCAAAGAGAGAGGAAGGAGAGAAGAAAAGAAAGAAGAAAAACAAGCAAAACTGGGTCCGACCGGTCAAGACCTGTCGGCCAAGAAGGCCCGACCGGTCATGACCGGTCGGATGCACTCCCTGGAGCAAGGCCAGCTTTGTCCGACCGGTCATGACCGGTCGGCCAGCCCTGTCCGACCGGTCGTGACCGGTCGGCCATGCAAAGTTCAACTTCCAGATTGCATACAGCAGGCCATTCCCGTTTCTAGTTTTTCAGACCACTTTTCTGAAGCTATCTTGATGATATTTAGAAATCCAACACATCTATGTCGAAGAGGAGCTCGACGCCGAACTAACCCAAGTGGTTTCGTGTCGATCGGAGCTACGGATTGATCGTGGTGGCCAAAACAATACGAACTGTCCAGAAAGTTTCAGATTTCGCTGTTCCACTCTGGGCTGGTCCAGGTGACCCATCATTGATGATATGAAGAATCTACTTTGACCATCTTTTAGACCACATCCATATATGAATAACCACAAAAGTTTCAGATCAAAAGGATGTGTGGTTTGATCGTACCGGTTGAAGAAAGATGGACCATCCAGAAAGATCCAACTGCGCAGAGTTTATAAAAGCCCTAAGTGTTCTAATTTTCGGACCATATTCTGGGATTGTTTTGGACAATCTAATCTGTCTATCATGTAAAGGATGAAGTTTTCTACCAATGTTCAAAATTTGAGATCAATCCGACCTCTGTACACTCCGGAGCGTTGAAAGTAAGATGATTGGTTCTGAAGGTACCCAAAGTGCGCGATTTTGAGAGGCGGTCGGTGATGTGATTGGTGGGCCCGTTCAGAGGATAATCTTGGAAATCTAAATCATCTATGAGGAAGATCACATTACAAGGAAGCTACAAACCAAATTTGAAGGCAGTTCGACCATTGGTTAAGCCGTACCAGGCGAAACAAATTCTGCTATGTTGCTGTACTATTGCTGCACTATAAAAGGAGGTGCTCTCTTCTATTCCAAATCAACCAAGGACATGGGAAGCAAGGAGTTCAAGTCCTAGGAGGCTACCTAGCCTCCTCCAGCTAGTTTTTCTTCCTTTTCTTAGTTCTAGTTCTAGTTTTAATATGCTTTTCCTTAGCTAACTGTTGAACCTCCAATTTATACATTGCATTGCCCATTTCACGACAACGTTGCATGATTTTCATGGTTTAAAGGCCCACCTAACATATGTCTTTGTGATTATAGGGATGAGAGTGGATTTCATCAAATTGGAGCCAAAAGAATGTATTTGAAGCTATTGCATGAAGTCTTAGGATGGACCAAAGAAAGAAGAAGAAAGAGAGAGAAAAGAGGATGAAGAAAAGAAGAAAAAGCTGAAGAATAACAAGGCTGACCGATCGTCCGACCGGTCAGACACATCAGAGAGGAGCAATAGAAGAAGGCCGACCGGTCATGAAGGCAGAAGACATTGAGGAAGGGCCGACCGGTCATGACCTGTCGGCTATAGGCTCTGGACGAAGAGGAAACAAAGCCCGACCGGTCACGACCGGTCGGGCATGCACGCTGGAATATGGATAGGCAGGGCCGACCGGTCATGACCGGTCGGCCACACTTGCTGGACTTTTTGGATGATTTGAAAAATCAGTCCGACCGGTCACGACCAGTCGGCCCTGCGTAAGAAGACTCCTTTCTAAATTGGGACTCCGAAAATTGCTGCGCAATGCGAAGGCTTTCGCAGAATCCGACGCAAGGGGGGATTGTTGCTATAAAAGGCCACCTAGGGGCTCTCCCTAACACATCAGAGAAGAGAAGGAACGTGAGTTTGGAGGCTGAAGGCGACTGTGGAGCGTCTGCAACATCTATTTTCGGGTTTTTCTAGTTTTATGCTTTATTTTTGAGTTTTTAGTTGTAGCATGACTATGCTCGGCTAAAACCTCTCAGCTAAGGCTGAGTGGTGAAGCTTGTAGCTAGTTCTATGTTAATTTCAGTTTGATTCAAGTATTTTTAATTCAAAGTTGGATGTTTCTTATGTTTCAGTCCAATAGGTGGTATTTTGAGATGTCTTATCTGAGTTTATGTGCTCCGGACATGAATTCCTTTTAATTCTCTGAGATTATCACAGGTTGCTTGTTTAGATTCGAATTATAGTAATCCTTGAGCAGGCCATTGTCCATAGGCATGGCTGTTACTCCGCAGGCTATGAATTTGAATTCTACATTGATTGAATGGACTTGAACTTGGAAGTTCAACTTGAATTGGATGAATGTGTGTGAATGCTTTATTTTCCAACTAAATGAGAGATAGGACTTCAAATCTAGTTGTGTTCTCTACTTGGATTGACTGAATTGACATAGGATTGCTACGAGTGGATCCTTGAAAGCCTTAGTACATTATATCTCTGATTTCTCATAAATTTATTGTTTTAACACCATTGAATCTGAATTTCCTATATAAAGCTGAGTTGCTGGAGTGACTTGAAAGTTGTTACTCTTTCCCTGTGGATCGACCTCGGTCTTACCGAGTTTTATTACTACATCGCAGCCTTACACTTGAGGCGAGCGAACACTAACCTCTTAGCTAGAGCTAGAGGTGAAATTTGTAGTTGGTTTCAATGCTTTAATTCTTTTATTTCAAGTACCCTTTTTTTAATTTTGGATTTTGAACTTCTAGTTTGAATAAAGTTTGGATTTTTAGATGAATTGTGAGAGTTTGTGTGCTCCGGACATGAGTTCCTTGCAATCCTCTGAGATTACCATGATTGGGTTGTTTGAATTCGAATTGTAGTAACCCTTGAGCATGCCATAGTCCATAGGCATGGCTGTTACTCCGAAGGCTACAAGTTCAAGTTCTATGTGCTTCATTAGAACTAGAAATCTGATTTCCAGATTTAAGTAGGATTGTTGTGCTTAAATGTTATATCTTCCAATTAGATGAGAGATAGGACTTTGATTCTAATTGTGTTGTACTTGGATGAATGTATTGGCAGTGGACTACTACAAGTGGATCCTTGATGCTCTAGTTCTTCTTAATTTCAGATTTTCCTATTTCATGTGAAAAACTACTTTCTTAAACTTCTTAGATTTTAGTTATTAGAGTAGTTGGAATTGTTTACTTCTTTCCCTGTGGATCGACCTCGGTCTTACCGAGATTTATTACTACATCGCAGCCTTACACTTGAGGCGAGCGAACACTAGGCATGTTCTGCTCAGTTTTATGGACGCTTATTCTGGTTATAACCAGATCATGATGCATCCGCCCGATAGCCAACATATTGCCTTCATCACTGACCGAGGTCTATATTGCTACCAGGTAATGCCGTTTGGTCTAAAAAATGCAGGGCCCACCTATCAGCGTCTCGTCAATAAGATATTCGCCGCGTAAATTGGCAGAAATATGGAAGTCTATGTTGATGACATGCTCGTGAAAAGTATCGTAGAAGACGATCACCTTTCAGATCTTCGAGAAGCTTTCGACCTGATGAGGAAATATCAGATGAAGCTAAACCCAGAAAAATGTGCGTTCGGAGTGTCTGCTGAAAAATTTCTTGGATTTATGGTCGGCCAGCGAGGAATTGAGGCAAATCCTGAAAAAATAAAAGCATTGATAGAGATGAAATCTCCAACCATTCTTAAGGACGTCCAACGTCTGGCTGGTCGCATTGTGTTGAACCTCTAATTTATACATTGCATTGCCCATTACACTACATAGTTTGCATGATTTTCATGGTTTAAAGGCCCACCTAACACATGTTTTTATGATTGTAGGGATGAGAGTGGATTTCATCAAATTGGAGCCAAAAGAATGGATTTGAAGACATTGCATGAAGTCCTAGGATGGACCAAAGAGAGAAAAGTGGAAGAAGAAATGAAGAAAAATAGGGCTGACCGGTCGTCCCACCGGTCAGCCACATTAAAGGAAGCAAGTAGAAGAGAGGCCGACCGGTCATGACCGGTCAGCCATGTGCACTGTATGAAGGGCCGACCGGTCATGACCGGTCGGCCAAGCTCTCTGGATCAAGGCTGTATACGTTGGAGGATGGACAATGTGGTCCGACCGGTCATGACCGATCGGCCACAGTTGCTGGAACAATGGACAGTCCACACCGACCGGTCATGACCGGTCGGCTGTACTCTCTGGAGTATTTGAAAAGCTTGACCGGTCGGCCCTGCGTAAGAAGAATCCTTTCTAAATTGGGACTCCGAATATTGCTGCGCAATGCGTAGGATTTCGCAGAATCCGACGCAAGGGAGGATTGTTGCTATAAAAGGCCACCTAGGGGCTCTCCCTAAGGTATCAGAGAAGGGAAGGAACGTGAGTTTGGAGGGAGGAAGTGACTGTGGAGCGACTGCAACTCTTCTATCCGGTTTTTCTTAGTTTATGCTTTTATTTCGGAGTTTTTAGTTGTTGCATGACTATGCTCGGCTAAAACCTCTCAGCTAAGGCTGAGAGGTGAAGCTTGTAGCCAGTTCTATGTTAATTTCAGTTTGATTAAAGTATTTTTCAATTCAAAGTTAGATTTTTCTTATGTTTCAGTCCAATAGGTGGTAGTTTGAGATGTCTTATCTGAGTTTATGTGCTCCGGACATGAATTCCTTTTAATTCTCTGAGATTATCACAGGTTGCTTGTTTAGATTCGAATTATAGTAATCCTTGAGCAGGCCATAGTCCATAGGCATGGCTGTTACTCCGCAGGCTATAAATTTGAATTCTACATTGATTGAGTAGACTTGAACTTGAAAAGTTCAACTTGAATTGGATGAATGTGTGTGAATGCTTTACTTTCCAACTAGATGAGAGATGGGACTTCAAATCTAGTTGTGTTCTCTACTTGGATTGATTGAATTGACATAGGATTACTACAAGTGGATCCTTGAAAGCCTTAGTACATTAAATCTCTGATTTTCATTAAGTTACTGTTTTAATTAAACATCCCATTGAATCTGAATTTACGCTATTAAACTGAGTTGCTGGAGTAATTAGGAAGCTGTTACTCTTTCCCTGTGGATCGACCTCGGTCTTACCGAGATTTATTACTACATCGCAGCCTTACACTTGAGGCGAGCGAACAAGTTTTTGGCGCCGTTGCCGGGGAGATTAGTTAACGATTTTCAAATAATTTCAGTGGCTGTAGAAGTAGAAATAGTTAGGCGTTTTGATTTTCTTAGAACTAACAAGTTTTTCTGTTTTGTAGGAGTTTTTTTTTCTCTAGTTCAAGCGCATCAGGTGATACCCTTCTAACTTAGCTTCTGCAGAATTTTCTTTCAGTTTCAGATTTTAGTTTCCTAGAATAGGATTAGTTTCAGTTTCTGGTTGAGTGGTTTATGTCCCGTTGGGAACGTAACCATTCAAATCGTCTCCAATCCGAAGGTGGTTTAGTTGGACCATTGTCAGTCCATAGACGAGTCCGGAATTATCAAGAGCATTGTGAAAGTTTGGGGAGTATGGATCAAACACCCTTAAGGAATCCTCCCCCCCTACTCCAACTACAAACGCAAATCAGGAAGGAGTAGGAGAGAATGAGGTACATAATGTTCCTCCAATGAGATCACTACGGGATTACCTACAACCTGCTCGTACAATTACACCTTCTTGCATAGTTATACCAGCTAACGGTGGGACCCTTGACATAAAACCGGGAGTAATCCAACTTTTACCTAAATTCCATGGGCTAGACTCTGACCGCCCATACTTACACTTGCAAGAATTCGAAGAAGTGTTGGCCACCTTGCATTATCCCAATGTTTCTGGGGATACAATCAGACTTAAACTTTTTCCCTTCACTTTGAAAGAAAGGGCCAAAGATTGGCTTCACTCTCTTAGACCATATTCGATTGGGTTATGGGTTGAGATGAACCGGGAATTCTTGAAAAAGTTTTTCCCGGCTCATAAAACAAACACTCTTCGAAGGGCCATAATGAATTTCTCAGCCAAAGAGGGTGAATCATTCTTTCAATGTTGGGAAAGATTTAAGGAACTCCTGCTTGCTTGCCCACATCATGGCTATGAGAGTTGGCGAGTTATAAATTTTTTCAATGATGGATTAAGTTCCAATATGCGCCAATTTGTGGAAATGATGTGCAACGGCGAGTTTATGAGTAAAAATCCAGATGATGCTTGGAGTTACTTGGACATGTTGGCTGAAAACGCCCAATCTTGGGATACCTCGGATAAACCCAAGAACCCTAAGCCTACTCAAGAGAAAGGAGGGATATATGTCCTTAAAGAGGAAGACGACGTGAATGCAAGGATAGCCAACCTCACAAGGAAGGTTGAGGCCATGGAACTTAGCAAAAATGGAGTTTCCAAGTCCAAGGAAGCTGTTGAAACCACATGTGGGATTTGTCTCACCGACTTACACGCTACGCAAGATTGTCCCACAATTCCTGCATTTAAGGAAGTGCTGCAAGAGATAGCCAATGCCACATATGGTTATCAACGGCCCTTCAATGGACCGGTAGGTAATACATACAATGAGAGTTGGAAGAACCACCCGAATTTTAGTTGGAAGAATGCTCCTACAGGCAATCCTACACTACAAGAAAACGGTGTTTTACCGACGAAAGTATTACCGACGAAATTGTTTTCATCGGTAAAAAGCCATTTCCCCGACGAAATGAGGTATTCGTCGGTAAAATACATACCAGCACACCCTTTTAGTAAAAAGTTTATTACCGACGAAATTACCCGTCGCTAAAGAAAAAAGTAAGAAATTTAGCTTTTACCGACGAACATTTTCGTCGGTATAAGTCTTTTTTTGGCGACGATTATTGCCTGTCGGTAATAATGTGTGGTATCTGCGTAAGGTAAGGAAGATGACTTTTGCCGACGAAATTTTTCGTCGGTAAAAGTCATTTTTACCGACGAAAATGTTCGTCGGTAATAATATTGATGTTTCCCGCCCAAGTGAAAAAGAGGACTTTTACCGACGAAAACTATGCTTATACCGACGAAAATTTTCGTCGGTAAAAGTCTTTTATTTCACTTACCCGATCGGCCTCCCTCATTTCTCTCCTCTCTCTCACTCTCGCTCTGTTCTCTCTCCTCTCTCTCGCGCGCGCTTCCGGCCGGCCCACCCATCTCGGCTCTCCCTCATCTCCGACCGCCGGCCGTCGACGTCACCGGCGGCCCACCGCCTCAGCCGACCACCCCCCCCCCCCCAGCCGACCAGTGTCGCCGGTCGCCCCTCGCCTCCACCGACCTCCGTGCGCTGCCGCCTCCTCCGGTAAGCCTCTCCCCCTTTCTTCTTGCTCCATTTTCCCTCGCTCCCTCTCTCCTCGTTGTTGATTGTGGGGCCCACTCCCAAAATCCAATGCATGTGGGTCCCACCATCGCTGTCCGTCCAATGCATGTTGGTGGGTCCCACCGTCGCTTTCTATTTGCATGTGGGTCCCACCGTCGCTTTCCATAGTGCATTGCATGTGGGGTCCACCTTAGCTGTCTACAATTTGGTGGGGCCCACTGATTTATTAAATCCCTAATTAGGGATTTCGAAATTAAAATTCCCTAATTAGGGATTTCAAAATTAAAATCCCTAATTAGGGATTTAAAAATTTAAAATCCAAAATTTTGTTTTACAAATTAAAAAAAAATGAAATACATAATTGTGGGGCCCACCGTTGCTGTCCACTGGCTGTGGGGCCCATGTCGCTGTCCACTGGCTGTGGGGCCCACGGTCGCTGTCCACTGCCTGTGGGGCCCATGTCGCTGTCCAGTGCCTGTGGGGCCCACCGTCGCTGTCCACTGGCTGTGGGGCCCCCGAAGATGGGAACCGCTGGTGCCAAAAAATGAAGCATATCAAAATCTAAAGTGGACCAAAGCACAAGTGTGAACTGAATGTCTATCATTGAAAAATTCTTAGAGGACACAGAAGTTTTGGATCAAGCTGATATTTGTGTTTTCCCTTCATCCATATCCATGTGATCTTATGAACAGGTTGGATGACAAATAATGATCACTATAGGTCCTGGGAATGGTGGAAATCATTATTCCCACTATTTCCCATGGCATGGTCCACTTGAGATTTGGATATGCTTAAATTTTGGGCTCAACCACTAAAATGAGCTGAAAAAACATAAGGACGGAATAGATAAATCACATACATTCTAGGTGGGCCCAACTGAATTTACTCTACATGATAAGAGCGTGCAGAGTTACTCTACACGCAATCCGATTCCCATGGTGGGCCCCATACATACTTATTTGTTGAGAAAGTAGCAGTCATTAGGTATATATTTGATTAGACTTGATTCATGGTGTTGATGATTCTGTCATTTTATGTGCTTGTGTATCTGGAATTGATGGAGCAAACCCGGGATGTGCATTGGAGCTACCCGTGGTTGATTTATGTGGATGTATGTTGTGGATGTATTTGGCTTATTATTAATAGTTATTTTTTGTCCACAAATGGTAGTATAATAGAATCAGTTAGCCCATTTGGAGATTTCTATATTGCCGAGCATAGATAAAGTGTGTTTTGGAGGTATAGAAATCCGCCAAATTGTCCTGTTGGACAGTCCAAGGTTGGATAGATTGGAATGTTATCGTTGTTTGTCATTTACATGCTCTGTCATTAGTTTCGTGCGGTAACTCTCCTATTCTCTCTGGATATGTTTCTTATGTTTAATTCCATTGTCAATTTAATCCACACAATGTGTGGATAGTTGATGTGGAAATTAAATGTAAGATAAATATATCTGGAGAGATAGGGGGAGATGCTGTCGAAATTTAGGCTTGGGCATTTAAATGGAAATAATGATAGCATTTCAATCTATCCATCCTTGGATGGGCGACTGATTTTATTATATTATCATTTAGTGGCAAATTAGATGACGAACATGATACTTGTGATTAAGAGTAGTTGATTGATGTTGATGTTGAGCGGGGGTCCCTGGAAGGTGGGAACCGCTGTTATGACCATGATGATGAAGCTGTCCATTTCCTATGGACAGCAATATGGGTGGCTTGGCCATTTGGACAGGCCCGTGTTTATGTATTAGCTCGAAATTAATGGAGCAGACCCGGATGTGCGTCGGAGCTATTCGGGTGTTGAGCGGGGGTCCCTGGAAGGTGGGAACCGCTGTTATGACCATGATGATGAAGCTGTCCATTTCCTATGGACAGCAATATGGGTGGCTTGGCCATTTGGACAGGCCCGTGTTTATGTATTAGCTCGAAATTAATGGAGCAGACCCGGATGTGCGTCGGAGCTATCCGGGTGTTGAGCGGGGGTCCCTGGAAGGTGGGAACCGCTGTTATGACCATGATGATGAAGTTGTCCATTTCCTATGGACAGCAATATGGGTGGCCTGGCCATTTGGACAGGCCCGTGTTTATGTATTAGCTCGAAATTAATGGAGTAGACCCGGATGTGCGTCGGAGCTATCCGGTTGTTGAGCGGGGGTCCCTGGAAGGTGGGAACCGCTGTTATGACCATGATGAAGCTGTCCATTTCCTATAACTAAAACCTGAAACCATAAACCTAAAACTAAAACCTATAAGCTATACCTAAACCGAAACCTAAACTCAATTCATCTAACTCTAAACCGGGGCCCTATAAGCTACGAAAATGCGTCCCTAAACCCGATCCCGAACCCGCAAATCCAAACCTATGCCCTAAAACTAATCTCATGTCACCTAACCTAAACCTACACCTATTCCTAAATCCATTCACCTAACCTAAACCTAGACCCAAACACGAGAACCAAACCCGAAACCCGATCCCGAACCCGTAAATCCAAACCTATGCCCTAAACCTAATCCTAAACTCATGTCATCTAACCTAAACCTACACCTATTCCTAAATCCATTCACCTAACCTGAACCTTGACCCAAACACGAAAATGCGACCCTAAACCCGATCCCGAACCCGCAAATCCAAACCTATGCCCTAAACCTAATCCTAAACTCAAATCTCCTAAACTAAACCTACACCTATTCCTAAATCCATTCACCTAACCTAAACTTAGACCCAAACACGAAAATGCGACCCTAAACCCGATCCCGTACCCAAAATCTCAACCTATGCCTAAACCTAATCCTAAACTCAAATCTCCTAAACTAAACCTACACCTATTCCTAAATCCATTCACCTAACCTAAACTTAGACCCAAACACGAAAATGCGACCCTAAACCCGATCCCGTACCCAAAAATCTCAACCTATGCCTAAACCTAATCCTAAACTCAAATCTCCTAAACTAAACCTACACCTATTCCTAAATCCATTCACCTAACCTAAACTTAGACCCAAACACGAAAATGCGACCCTAAACCCGATCCCGTACCCAAAAATCTCAACCTATGCCTAAACCTAATCCTAAACTCAAATCTCCTAAACTAAACCTACACCTATTCCTAAATCCATTCACCTAACCTAAACTTAGATCCAAACACGAAAATGCGACCCTAAACCCGATCCCGTACCCAAAAATCTCAACCTATGCCTAAACCTAATCCTAAACTCAAATCTCCTAAACTAAACCTACACCTATTCCTAAATCCATTCACCTAACCTAAACTTAGACCCAAACACGTAAATGCGACCCTAAACCCGATCCCGTACCCAAAAATCTCAACCTATGCCTAAACCTAATCCTAAACTCAAATCTCCTATACTAAACCTACACCTATTCCTAAATCCATTCACCTAACCTAAACTTAGACCCAAACACGAAAATGCGACCCTAAACCCGATCCCGTACCCAAAAATCTCAACCTATGCCTAAACCTAATCCTAAACTCAAATCTCCTAAACTAAACCTACACCTATTCCTAAATCCATTCACCTAACCTAAACTTAGACCCAAACATGAAAACCTAACCCGAAATCCAATCCCGTACCCGACTATCTCAACCTATGCCTAAACCTAATCCTAAACTCAAATTACCTAAACTAAACCTACACCTATTCCTAAATCCATTCGCCTAACCTAAACTTTAACCCAAACACGAAAACCTAACCCGAAACCCTATCCCGAACCCGAAAATCTCAACCTATACCTAAGCCTAATCCTATATTCAAATCACTTAAACTAAACCTACACCTATTCCTAAATCCATTCGCCTAACCTAAACTTTAACCCAAACACGAAAACCTAACCCGAAACCCGATCCCGAACTCGAAAATCTCAACCTATACCTAAGCCTAATCCTATATTCAAATCACTTAAACTAAACCTACACCTATTCCTGAATCCATTCACCTAACATAAACCTAGACCCAAATATGAAAACCTAACCCGAAATCCAATCCCGAACCCGAAAATCTCAACCTATGACTAAACCTAATCCTAAACTCATGTCACTTAAACTAAACCTGACTCTAATCTTTGCATTGTAGATATGGATAAGAGTTGGATGCAAGCTAAGAATCGGTTTGGCCCAGAGTATAAAGAAGGTGTTAAGGAGTTCATGGAATTTGCGAGAGATCGGGCAGATTCAGGTAATAGAATTAGGTGTCCATGCCGAAAATGCAAGAACATGATTCACAAGACATTGGACAAAGTGGAAGATGATTTGTTCATAGTTGGGATTGACCAGGGTTACACTTGGTGGATTCATCATGGTGAAGACTTCCACCAAAGAGTTGAGGCCACTGAAGTCCTTGCTGACCCAATTGTGCGTAATGACGAGGATGAAGATATTGACGATATGCAAGATATCATTGGGGATGTGTTAAGGGGAACAATTGCGGATACTGATTTTGCAGCGACAAGTACTAGCCAGGATATTCCTCCTATGGGTGATGCCGAATCAGAAAAGTTTAGTAGGTTGTTGAGGGATGCGCAACGTCCACTCTATCCGGGGTGTCGGAACTTCTCCAAGTTGAATTTCCTTACAAGGTTACTTCATTTAAAGACAATAAATCGTTGGAGTAACAAATCGTTCGACATGTTACTTGGCTTGTTGAAAGAAGTATTACCTGAAGGTGAGACATTGCCTAAGTCTCATTACGAGGCAAAATCGTTAATGCGAGACTTGGGCCTTGGTTACATCCTCATACATGCATGTATAAATGATTGTGTATTGTATTGGAAAGAACATGAAAATGTTGAGGAGTGTCCACAATGTGGAGAGTCTAAGTGGAAATATAACGAAGCTAAGCGTAAGAAAATTTCACAAAAGGTGTTAAGGTACTTTCCATTGAAACCCAGATTACAAAGATTGTTTACGTCAAGCAAGACACTGAAGATATGAGGTGGCATAAGGAGAAACGCCTTCATGATGATAATACATTGAGGCATCCCGCTGACTCTGAAGCCTGGCAACATTTTGATAAGCAATATGACTGGTTTGCAGAGGATTCTCACAATGTTCGGCTAGGTCTTGCAAGTGATGGTTTTAATCCATTTGGTAATATGAGTAGCTCGTACAGTATGTGGCCAGTGATACTTATGCCCTACAATTTACCTCCTTGGTTGTGTATGAAGGAATCATTTTTCATGATGTCGTTGCTTATTCCTGGACCCAAGTCACCGGGGAATGACATTGATGTGTATCTCCGACCGTTAGTAGATGAGTTAAACGAGTTGTGGAGTCAAGGTGTCCAGACGTATGACACTTTTGCAGAACAGACGTTTCGATTGCACGCAGCGGTTTTGTGGACAATAAATGACTTCCCTGCATATGGAAATTTGTCTGGGTGGAGCACGAAGGGAAAGTTGGCTTGTCCTACATGTAGTACTGAGACTTGTTCATTGTCATTGAAGCATAGTAAGAAAACGTGTTATATGGGCCATCGTCGCTTCCTTCCGAGGGATCATAATTGGCGCAGGAAGACGGTAATCTTTGATGGCAAACAAGATCATAGGCCACCACCGAAAGAACTATCTGCAGAAGATGTGTTACAACAGCTGAGTAACATTGAAGAAGTTAGATTTGGTAAGGCACCGCACTTGAAGAAGAGAAAACGTACAGTATTGGAGTACAACTGGAGGAAGAAGAGCATTTTTTTTGAGTTGCCTTATTGGAGTCATCTGAAATTACGACACAACTTGGATGTCATGCATATTGAGAAGAATATATGTGACAATGTCTTTGGAACATTGATGAACATAGAGAAGAAAACAAAAGACAGTTTTAAGGCTCGATTGGATCTACAAGCAATGGGTTTAAGGAAAGAGTTGCACTTGCAACCACATGGAAATTCATATACTATACCAGCAGCATGCTACACATTGACAAAACTAGAGAAAAAACGTGTATGTGAATGGTTGAACAAGGTGAAATTTCCAGACGGGTATGCATCGAATATCTCTCGGCGCGTCAACATTACGGACTGTAAGGTAACAGGAATGAAAAGTCATGACTGTCACGTCCTTCTTCAACGCCTACTACCGGTTGCGATTCGTGGATTCCTCAACAAGGATGTCAGTGCTACGCTGATTGAGTTGGGGATATTCTTTAAGGATTTGTGTTCGAAATCTTTAAATGTAGAGGTTATTAAACGACTGGAGAAGGATATTGTCGTAATCCTTTGCAAACTTGAAAGAATTTTTCCACCTGCGTTTTTCGATGTCATGGTACACCTAGCAATTCACTTACCGCACGAAGCGAAGCTTGCAGGCCCAGTACAATATCGTTGGATGTATCCGATCGAAAGGTGATAGAACAATGATCATAAATTTTTTTTCATTCCATAAACTACGTATATCCATGTTTTCATGTCTTAAACATATTGATTTTGTGTACAGATACCTTCACACATTAAAACAATATGTGAGGAATAAGGCACGTCCAGAGGGATCCATTGCTGAGGCGTACATTGATAATGAGTGCCTGACATTTTGCTCCATGTATCTTCGTGGCATAGAGACTAGATTCAACCGAGAAGATCGTAATGCCGATGCAGGGCAGGAGCATGAACAAGGACTCATATCTGTATTCGCACATAACGTCTGTCCTTTAGGATCGCCGACGTTTCAGGATATGGACCCTCGGGATCTTGCGAAGGCGCGGTGGTATGTGTTGCATAACTGTGAAGAAATAGAGTCGTACTTGGAGTAAGTCTTCGCACATAATTATTGTATATCTACAGACAGTTTTAATCTCAAAATTTCTTGCTTACAACGTACCAATTGTGTATAGCGAACACATCGAGGAGATGAAGTCCCAATACCCTACAAATTATGATCGAATGCATCAGGATTTGTTTCCAGAATGGTTTGCAAAACGTGTAAGCTTAATTTACCTTCTATCTCACCACACTTACAATATTGTTGTATTGCACAATATTTACACGTAATTTTAAATGCCTAAACGTACATTTATATTCTGTACGTGATGATAGATGAAGATGTTGCGCGCTAGCAACTCTGCGGATGCATCTGATGCGCTCTACTCACTGGCGTGTGGCCCTGATAGACGTGTATCTAGATATACAGGTTGTATTGTAAACGGGATTTGGTTCCACACTGAGGAGCGTGAGAAATATAGGACCACACAAAATAGTGGTGTGGTTGTGAAGGGAACACATGAGGAGGTCGAAATTGATTTTTATGGCGTTTTGACGGATATTATTGAGCTGAGTTATTGTATGAGAAAGCAGGGTGTACTTATTTAAATGCGATTGGTGGGACATTGGAAATAAAAAGTTGGGAATACAGACTGATAATTACTTCACGAGCGTAAATTTATCTCGGAAGTGGTTTAAAGATGACCCATTTATCATAGCCGGCCAAGCCGAACAAGTATTCTACCTCGCTGACACCAAGTTAGGCGGCTCTTGGCACGTGGTGCAGAAAATAAAGCCCAGGAACATATTTGATGTTCCCGAAGTAGACGTTGAAGATAACGATGAAGGGAGTAATAGAACGTCGTCAGTTGAACAAGCATACCAAGAAGACATGCCATCTTGGGATAGAGGGAATGATCCAAATGTTGATATTGATGTGGTGCAATTGAATAGAGATGATGTGCCACCTGATCATGTTGATGCCTCAATCATAAATGACATTGTTAGAGATGATAGCGCTTTCATCGATGACAATGTTGCAGACGATGAAAAGGAAATTCTGATCAGCGATAGTGATGGTGAAGAAGAAAGAGTCCTAAGCGATAATGATTCAGACGACGATTATTAAATGTATACAAGATTTACATGTAATTTTTCAATTCGATTAATTTGATTATTACATGTATATATGTTTTACAAGTCATGATTTTTTTCCTGAATTGACTTGTTGATAATCTACATTTACAGTTAAGTCACTTTCTGATCATGTCCTCCACAAATTGGAGCGTAGCGGAAGCACGCAGCATACTTCATCAGCTGTTGCGGATGGACTTTCCGGCCCTATATTCTTCTGGTATGGCCAGAGAGATACCCGGTCTGGTCGAGATATGTAGGAAGGAAGACGATGACTCAGATGAAAGATTATACAATCTCAAAGAAATTTCGGACCTGATTGAGGAATATAATCGCGGAAAACTTCGTATGGAAGATGCGACATTATCACTTGCACATCTGAATGGAGTCCCGAGAGATCAGATTTCTCCTATTGTGACTGGCATGTTGGCTGTAACAATGTCAAGTGCTTCATACAGCATCGAATATACATCTGCAGCGTACGATAACTTACGCAGGGAGTATTTCGGATAGTTGATCCGAAGTTGATTTGTATTACAATGAGATATATGTATTTAATATAGAATGACAATGTGTAATGGATTTTTCAACTTTTATATTCTGTTTACGGTTTTATTATATTCTGTTTACGGTTTTATTATATCCTGCTTGCATTATAGTGTAATGGTCTAATCATATTTTTATCATTTCTCTAAGCATAAGCACAAATTCACTCTGCAATGATGTTCATAAACTTGCATTGACATTGTTTAAATTTATAAGTTTGTATTTCAGATATATTCAGTCATGGCACCAGGTGGGAGATCAGGTCGTTCGCGCACTGGATCTACCCCTTCCACCCGTGATGCGACGCAGACAGCATCGACGTCGCACGGTGCATCACAGTCATCTGATCCTTCGGTTCAGCATACACCGGGCACTGCATGTAAGTCTAGACATTTATTTAGTGATTTCTGTTTATATTGTTACTTACATATATCTTTTCGCAGCAGCATCTTCTACCAGCCGACGAGGACGTGGACCCACGCGTGGGTTAGTTTTAGAGCGACTTACGCGTGAGGGTAGGGTGGCAGTAGAGTTCCCACAGGACTGCCTTAGACCTGTTGGGGACAGTGCCAGATTGTTTACGTCTGAGGTCGGTGTCCTATGCCGATCTCTGATCCCCGCCACCACCCCCCGTTGGACTGACGTGACAGATGATGTGCGACAGCTCATCCGTCAGCGCCTTCAGGTAAAGTTTAGTAAATTAAAATTTTCTTTTGTGAAAGTTCATTTACGGTTAAGTCCTATTGTTAATAAGTTTATTCCCTTAATTTATTATTTACGAAACTGCAGGATAAATTTGAATTCGATTTGAATGTTCCCTACATTTCTCATGCCGTCGACGACATGATTAGGGAGCGGTTCAAGGAGTACCGCGAAGAGTTGCACCTAGCGGTACAAGCGGTGCAGGACACACGATGAGGCCGTACAGTCCTGCACCGCCACACGTTAGTACAGACGACTGGCGGATACTCTGCGAGAGATTTTCGTCGGAGGCTTTTCAGGTAATATTTACATGTACGATATCTTACGGTAACAATTAAATTCGCAATTAATTTCGCAATTAATAGAAATGTATTTTGTATAATGTGTTCAGAAGAGGAGCAGAATAAATTCTGCGAACAGGGAAAAGTTACAAGTGAACCACGTAGCTGGTTCAAAGTCATTTGTACGACATCGTTACTACATGGTAAGAAATTATTGATGATTATTAAGTTAATATATTATTTTGATTGGCATTTATTATAAGTCTTTTTTCCTTTCGATTGCGCAGCGGGATTCCGTCACCGGCCAGGAGCCTGGACCAGTAGACCTCTACAGAGGGACTCACTGTCGGCAGGCGACGGGATCTTGGGTTCATCCTAGAGCTAGTGAGCATTGGGTAAAAATCTTTACTTTGTTAAATTTAATTGCGCATTGATTGATAATAATGTCATTCATGTCATTTTTTATGAAATTTCATATCTTTTCATTACAGGCGGCGATGGACACCATACGCAGTCAGCCCACTCCCGATGGTAGTCAGCGGAGTGAGCCAGAAATCCTGAGCGAGGTGCTTGGCACCCGTTCTGGATATGTGCGTGGGCTTGGCCATGGTGCTAAGCTCATGGCACAAACTAGAGCTGGCTCCAGCCGATCCGTAGCTGGTGAGAGCGCTCAACGCCGAGCTGACATCGCAGAGAGAGAGGTTCAGCAGCTACGGATCGTCGTCGATGGGATTCGGGAGCAGCTAGAGAGGCAGAGGGAGGAGGAGGAGAGGCGACGGGAGGAGCAGGAGAGGAGGATCGAGGAGTTGTGGCAGGAGCATGAGCGACGGATGCAGGAGATGTTTCAGGCTCTCGCTGCATGCCTTGGCGCCGATGCCCCGCCACCTCCCCCACCTCCGCCTTCATCTTCCTGATTATTTTTTTTTAATATACGACTTTTAACTTATATATATTTGTGTGTGGATGAATATTGTTTGTTTGTGGATGTGGAATGGATTATTTGTGTATGGATGATGTACTTTTTGTTTGTTTGTATGTTTGTGCATGTGAGTAGGATTCAAAATGTATAGGTTTTTTTACAGGTGTATATCAGGAATTTTCCTGAATTTTTGAAAACAAATGGAACCGAGAAAGGAAAAACTTTTACCGACGAAATATTTCGTCGGTAAAAGAAAGCAAAAACTTTTACCGACGGAATATTTCGTCGGTAAAAAGCTCTGAGATGCTTTTACCGACGAATTATTCCGTCGGTAAAAGTTTTATCATGTTTTTACCTACGCATTATTTCGTCGGTAAAAAGTTTTTCCTTTCTTTTACCGACGAAATATTTCGTCGGTAAAAGTTTTAACGTGTTTTTACCTACGCATTATTTCATCGGTAAAAGTTTTTTCACCGACGTATCATTTTCAATCCCGACAAAATTCATATGTTTGGCCGACGAATAATTTCGTCAGTAATGGTTCAATTATTACCTACGAAAAAATTATTTCGTCGGTAAAAACCTTTACCGACGGCCTTTCTGCGACGATGTTAGCCGCGAAAAATTTCGTCGGGAAAAACATTTCCCGACGAAATTTTACTGATTACCAACGAAATCATTCGTCGGTAAAAATGGAATTTTTTGTAGTGCTACCAACTCCCAAAGAGGGCCACCCATGCAAAATATGGCCCCACCTCAATTCTCATTGGAGGATACCTTGAGAGCGTTTATGCAAGGGCAAGCACAAATAAATGAATCGAATCAACAATTGTTCCAAGAGCTGAAAGTCTCGGTTGATGAGATTAAGGGACGCTTGAATGCTAGGGAAGGGACCTTTCCGGCCCAACCTCAGCCCAATCCAAAGCAAGTACATGAAGTAAGCATCCCTAATCCTTCCAACCAAAACATGGAGCAAGCTAAATCTATTACCACCCTTAGAAGTGGTAAACAAATTGACAAAACTATTCCGGTGAAGGCCGATGAGCCTAATGATCCAATAAATTCTAAGGATGAAAATGGATCTAACTTAGCCCCACAACAACCGGAACGCATTTACAAGCCCATAGCACCATTCCCATCGAGATTGGTTGCCCCAAAATCTCTCCCAAATTCTCAAGATATTCTAGAGATTTTCAGACAAGTCAAGATCAATATCCCTTTGCTTGATGCCATCAAACAAATTTCCTCTTATGCCAAGTTTCTAAAAGACCTATGCACAACAAAACGCAAATATAATGTGCAGCAAAAGGCCTTCTTAACTGAGCAAGTTAGTGCCATCCTCACTCAAAAGACTCCCCCAAAATTCAAAGATCCCGGTAGTCCCACCGTCTCATGTATCATTGGAGACTACCGGATTGAACGTGCCTTGTTAGACTTGGGGGCGAGTGTGAACTTGATCCCATACTCGGTATATGAGCAATTGGGCCTTGGTGAATTAAAACCCACCAAAACCACATTGCAACTCGCCGATAGATCTATCCGTGTACCGAGGGGGATAGTAGAGGATGTTCTAGTCCAAGTTGACAAATTCTACTACCCGGTAGATTTTATAGTCTTGGACACACAACCGGTTTTGGATGCTAGCACCCAAATACTGGTGATATTAGGCCGCCCATTCCTTGCCACATCAAACGCAATCATCAATTGCCGGAATGGGGTGATGTAACTATCTTTTGAAAACATGACACTAGAGGTAAATGTGTTTCATTTGGGCAAAAGACATAGGGATGTCGATGATGATGAGTTCTTTGATGTGAACATGCTCGAAACCCTTGAAGAAGAAGAACTCCTCCAACTTGAACCACTAGAAAGCTTGGAGACATGCTTAGCACATTTCATGGATTCCGAAGATCCCATCAGTAGTGAGATTGTGCAAGCATTAAATATAGAAGCACTGGTAGTTGATACTAGCCGGTGGAGGCCCCACTTTGAAAAATTGCCACCAACCACATCAAGGCCTCTACCGTCTAACATCAAACCACCAAAGCTTGACCTCAAACTGCTGCCATCAGAGCTTAAATACGTATATTTGGGTCAAGAGGAAACGTTCCCAGTTGTCATTACCTCCCACCTAGAGAAAGACCAAGAGCTCAAGTTGATTGAGCTACTCAAAGAACATCGGGAAGCCATAGGTTGGACAATAGCGGATCTCAAAGGGATAGATCCTTCAGTTTGTACTCACCGTATACACCTTGAAGAAGATGCAAAAACGTCTAGACAACCTCAAAGAAGGCTAAATCCAAACATGATGGAGGTTGTCAAAGCCGAGGTGTTGAAGCTATTGGATGTGGGTATTATCTACCCCATCTCAGATAGCCAATGGGTGAGTCCTGCCCAAGTTGTCCCCAAGAAATCCGGTATTACCATCATTGAGAACGCCAACAGCGAACTTATACCGACAAGGGTGACAACCGGTTGGCGTATGTGCATTGATTATAGGAAGCTCAATACAGTTACTAGGAAAGACCACTTTCCTCTCCCATTTATGGATCAAATATTGGAGAGGTTGGCAGGCCATTCCTATTACTACTTCCTAGATGGCTATTCTGGATACAACCAAATTGAGATAGCTCCGGAAGATCAAGAGAAAACCACTTTTACATGCCCGTTTGGCACCTTCGCTTACCGAAGAATGCCATTCGGGTTATGTAATGCACTCGCCACATTTCAACGATGCATGTTGAGTATTTTCTCGGACATGGTGGGTGAGTTTCTTGAGGTGTTCATGGATGACTTTTCTGTTTTTGGTTGTACTTTTGATGAGTGTCTCGAGCACTTGAAGTTGGTCTTGATGAGGTGTGAGGAAAAGTAACTTGTATTAAACTGGGAAAAGTGCCATTTCATGGTACAAAGAGGAATAGTCCTTGGACATATCATCTCGTCCAATGGAATAGAAGTAGACCGGGCGAAAATTGACATAATTTCCAATCTACCACCACCCAAAAGCATACGCGATGTGCGGTCCTTCCTTGGACACGCCGGTTTCTATCGAAGGTTTATAAAGGACTTTAGTCACATCTCAAGGCCTTTATGCAACCTTCTATAAAAGGAAAACCAATTTGAGTGGAGTGCCGAATGTTAATTAGCTTTTTCAAAGCTAAAAGACATGTTAACAACCGCTCCTATCATGCAACCACCAGATTGGTCCACTCCTTTTGAGTTGATGTGCGATGCAAGCGATTTTGCTATTGGGGCGGTGTTAGGCCAAAAGAAGGATAAAAAGCCCCATGTCATCTACTATGCAAGTAGGACCTTGAATCCTGCCCAAGTTAACTATTCGACTACGGAGAAAGAGCTCCTAGCTGTCATTTTTGCCTTGGACAAATTCAGGCCATACTTAATAGGATCTAAAGTTATTGTTTATACAGATCATGCGGCGCTGAAATACCTTCTTTCCAAGAAGGATGCTAAGCCCCATTTGCTAAGATGGATCCTACTCCTTCAAGAATTCGATTTGGAGATCAAAGATAAGAAGGGGGTAGAAAATGTGGTGGCGGATCATCTATCCCGTCTAGTCCTACCAAATTCCATTGACGAGTCACCTATTGAGGACTCATTCCCTGATGAGCAACTCTTTGTTGCTACGCATCCACCATGGTACGCTGATATAGCCAATTATCTTTCCACAGGTGCGATGCCGACTCATTGGACTGCGCAAGACAAACGTAAATTTCTAAGGGAAGTGCGCAGATTTTTCTGGGATGAACCTTTATTGTTTAAATATTGCCCAGACCAAATTATAAGGAGATGCGTCCCCGATGATGAACACAATTCAGTCATCTCCTTTTGTCATGATCAAGCATGTGGGGGTCATTTTTCAGCCAAGAAAACAACTGCAAAAATTCTGCAGTGTGGTTTTTATTGGCCCACATTATTTAAAGATACCCACGAGTTTTGAAAGCATGCGAGCGCTGTCAGAAGTTAGGAGGATTATCCCGTCGCAATATGATGCCTCTCACCCCAATTCAACATCTTGAAGTCTTTGACTGTTGGGGCATCGATTTCATGGGACCATTCCCCTCATCTTTTGGACATGTCTATATTTTGTTGGCCGTAGATTATGTGTCTAAATGGATAGAGGCTATCCCATGTAGAACCAACGATCATCGTACGGTTCTCAAGTTTCTCAAAGAAAACATACTTTCTAGATTTGGGACGCCTCGAGCTATTATTAGTGATGGTGGTTCTCACTTTTGCAATAGACCTTTTGAAACCTTGATGAAGAAATATGGTATTAGGCACAAAGTGAGTACCCCATACCACCCACAAACAAGTGGGCAAGCTGAAATCTCCAATAGGGAAATCAAGCAGATTTTGGAAAAGACGGTGAGACCGGATCGCAAGGATTGGTCCCTAAGATTAGATGATGCACTTTGGGCTCACCGTACTGCCTACAAAACACCCATTGGAATGTCCCCTTATAGACTTGTCTATGGGAAAGCTTGCCATTTGCCTGTGGAGATAGAACACAAAGCCTATTGGGCAATTCGGGCTCTAAATTTTGACATTGACAAGGCTAGTTCGCTTCGCAAACTTCAATTAAATGAGCTTGATGAGATCCGGAACGATGCATACGAGAATTCGAGAATTTACAAGAGCAAGATGAAGGCCTTTCATGACAAGCACATCTTAAGGAAATCTTTCCATGAAGGACAAAAAGTGCTCTTGTATAATGCCCGACTTCATCTTTTTTCGGGAAAATTACGATCTCGATGGACCGGCCCATATATTGTTAAAGAAGTTTTTCCTCATGGGGCTGTTGAGATTGAGAATGCAGCGAATGGTGACTGTTTCAAAGTTAATGGACAACGCCTTAAACCATTTGTTGAGAAATTTGATTCAGAGGACATGTCCATCTCCCTGAATGATCCTGTCTATCAGGATGATTGATCTCCTAGTCTGATGGAGGTATAGCATAGGTAGGTTTAGTTTTGTTTTACTGTTTTAGTAGGATTTAGTGTTGGAGTTGTAAACTTCCATGATTGCTTTCTCAGGTACTATTGTTCCCACTCTCTCATATTTTACCGTTGCTCTCATGTTCCTGCTAATTGCATATCTTTTACATTGAGGACAATGCAAGATTTGGTTGGGGGGTGAGATGAGATCCCTCATCTAGAATATTGCAACATTTCGAGCTTCACATGCAGGGCAAATTTTTTTGAATTTTCTAATATCTCAAAAAAATCTTTTAGAAAATCATGTCTCTATACATTCGAGAGGCTATGAGTAGAAGAGGAGGAGAACCGAAGTGTGTGATGTTGTACTCTTAAATTTCTTCCAACATAATGGCTTTATATGTTAATTCCCCTATTGTTGTGATTGATAGACAATTTGAACACCTTTACACCAAGTTCACATTACACGATTTTCATGAGTAACAGGTTTATGTGATTTGTGGATTAGCCGGACTTTGGTTTTGAGGTGTTGAGCAGCCAAGCCGGGGTATTTTGTCCATCCTTGTCCATGGGAAAATAACGGAAGATACGGATTTCTAAAAATCCTATCTAATTTAAAAGAAAAAGGAAAGAAAGGATGAAATCGGGAAGGAAAGAAAAATGGTGGAAAATTCCGAAAAGGGCTACCTATTACCAACCGGGGGATGGTCGAACCGTAACCAAAGCCGGAAATGGGATGTAGTGTGAAAGCCGTCGGAAGGACGATAAGACAAATTCCTGTCATAGGCTTGCTGTTGCTCTGTGCACCTTGAAATCCTTGGTCTACTTAATCTATGAAGAAGATGATTCCAGGAATTTATGAGATGAACTTTCACTATGCACACTAGGTTGAATTTGTTCGAATTCTTCTATTTATCAATCAGTCAGCGGGGATTTCATGTAAACACTTCTTATGCTTTGAGAGTCCAAGGTTCAGTTTCTATCACCTAATTTTTCCAATTTTTCACTTATACATCTTGGAATGGATAGAAACATGGTTTCTGGAAGAGAGTTGAATTTGGAGGTTTGAAATTGTTTCACGCATGTTTTGCTCGGGACTAGCAAAAAGCTGGTTGGGGGGTGTGTTGAACCTCTAATTTATACATTGCATTGCCCATTACACTACATAGTTTGCATGATTTTCATGGTTTAAAGGCCCACCTAACACATGTTTTTGTGATTGTAGGGATGAGAGTGGATTTCATCAAATTGGAGCTAAAAGAATGGATTTGAAGACATTGCATGAAGTCCTAGGATGGACCAAAGAGAGAAAAGAGGAAGAAGAAATGAAGAAAAATAGGGCTGACCGGTGGGACGACCGGTCAGCCACATTAAAGGAAGCAAGTAGAAGAGAGGCCGACCGGTCATGACCGGTCAGCCATGTGCACTGTATGAAGGGCCGACCGGTCATGACCGGTCGGCCAAGCTCTCTGGATCAAGGCTGTATACGTTGGAGGATGGACAATGTGGTCCGACCGGTCATGACCGGTCGGCCACAGTTGCTGGAACAATGGACAGTCCACACCGACCGGTCATGACCGGTCGGCTGTACTCTCTGGAGTATTTGAAAAGCCAGGCCGACCGGTCACGACCGGTCGGCCCTGCGTAAGAAGAATCCTTTCTAAATTGGAACTCCGAATATTGCTGCGCAATGCGTAGGATTTCGCAGAATCCGACGCAAGGGAGGATTGTTGCTATAAAAGGCCACCTAGGGGCTCTCCCTAAGGTATCAGAGAAGGGAAGGAACGTGAGTTTGGAGGGAGGAAGCGACTGTGGAGCGACTGCAACTCTTCTATCCGGTTTTTCTTAGTTTACGCTTTTATTTCGGAGTTTTTAGTTGTTGCATGACTATGCTCGGCTAAAACCTCTCAGCTAAGGCTGAGAGGTGAAGCTTGTAGCCAGTTCTATGTTAATTTCAGTTTGATTCAAGTATTTTTCAATTCAAAGTTATATTTTTCTTATGTTTCAGTCCAATAGGTGGTAGTTTGAGATGTCTTATCTGAGTTTATGTGCTCCGGACATGAATTCCTTTTAATTCTCTGAGATTATCATAGGTTGCTTGTTTAGATTCGAATTATAGTAATCCTTGAGCAGGCCATAGTCCATAGGCATGGCTGTTACTCCGCAGGCTATAAATTTGAATTCTACATTGATTGAGTGGACTTGAACTTGGAAAGTTCAACTTGAATTGGATGAATG
Organism: Liriodendron chinense; assembly: GCA_003013855.2. Lineage (NCBI taxonomy): Eukaryota > Viridiplantae > Streptophyta > Magnoliopsida > Magnoliales > Magnoliaceae > Liriodendron > Liriodendron chinense. The sequence goes on along the minus strand of PVNU02002560.1, from coordinate 181,090 downwards.
TGTGTGAATGCTTTACTTTCCAACTAGATGAGAGATGGGATTTCAAATCTAGTTGTGTTCTCTACTTGGATTGACTGAATTGACATAGAATTGCTACAAGTGGATCCTTGAAAGCCTTAGTACATTAAATCTCTGATTTTTCATTAAGTTACTATTTTAATTAAACATCCCATTGAATCTGAATTTACTCTATTAAACTGAGTTGCTGGAGTAATTAGGAAGCTGTTACTCTTTCCCTGTGGATCGACCTCGGTCTTACCGAGATTTATTACTACATCGCAGCCTTACACTTGAGGCGAGCGAACACATTGCATCGCTAAATAGGTTCATCTGACAAATGCCTACCCTTCTTTAAGCTCCTCCATGCCACAGCCAAATCTGATTGGGAGTGGACACCATAGTGCGAAGAAGCTTTTCAACAACTGAAGCAATATATGAGCACACCCCCTGCTTTCTCTAAACCTGTGGCGCACGAGCAACTCATTCTTTATTTATCTGTGTCCTCCACGGCCGTTAGCGCCGCTTTAATAAGAGAAGATTTCGGGATACAAAAGCCTGTTTATTATATCAGTCGAGCAATGGTGGACGCTGAAACTCGATATTCTGATATGGAGAAACTAGCCCTTGCTTTAGTCACGGCAGCCCAAAAATTGTGACCATACTTTCAAGCCCACGCTATTTTAATACCAACAAATCATTCGCTACGACAAGTCCTTCAAAAACCTGAGGCTTCTGGACTGATTAACTAAATGGGCGGTCGAGATCAGTGAGCATGACATATCGTTCTGCCCCAGGACCGCAATCAAGGGCCAGGCCGTAGCTGACTTCATCGCCGAATTCACATACTCCTCTTCAATTGATAGTGCCGCGATCAACAACCAGCCCCCATGGTCACTCTTCGTGGACGGGTCTTCAAGGGCCACCGGTAGTGGAGCGGGCCTAATTTTGGTCGCCCCAGACTGGTCGCATTTCCAATACGCTTTACGTTTCGATTCTCGCATCTCGAATAATGAAGCAGAATATGAGGCCTTGATCGTTGGTCTCGAACTAGCAAACGTCCTCTCAATTCAGAATTTACTCATTCACAGTGATTCTTAGCTCATAGTTAATCAGGTTCTCGGTGATTTCGAAGCAAAAGAAAAAAGAATGGCCTTATACAAATCTCGAGTGCTCATCCTGCTCGCAAAGCTAAAGAATTATGAAATAATCCACATCCCTCGAGAAAAGAATAAACTCGCTGATCCTCTGGCAAAACTCGCCTCTGCACCAGAATTTGAGTTATCATATTCAATTCCCATCGAGCACCTTCAGAACTCGAGTATCAGCCAAACAACTCTCGAGCAGGTGATTGCGGTACATCCGTTTCCATGTTGGATGGACCCCATACTCCTTTATCTCAGAGATGGATACCTCCCAGACGATAAGAAAGCCGCTCGACAAATTCGTCATTGAGCCGCTAGGTATACCTTACCAGATGGAATATTGTTACGTAAGAGTTTTTCCTTGCCCTATTTAAGGTGTCTTCACCCAGAAGAAGCACATCATGTTCTAGATGAAATACACCAGGGGGCATGTGGTAACCACCCAAGGGGGGCGATCCCTCGTGTATAAGGCGATGATGCAAGGATACTATTGGCCCACTATGAAGGCAGACGCAATTGAATTCTCTAAAAAATGTGACAAGTGCCAGCGATACTCTCCTATACCTCATGTACCGTCCGAGCAAATGACTTCAATTGATAGCCCTTGGCCCTTCACTCAATGGGGGGTAGATATCATCGGGCCCTTGCCTACTGGAAAAGGACAAAATAGGTTCGCGATAGCGGGGGTCGATTACTTCACCAAATGGGCCGAGGCGGAGCCACTAGCCAGAATTATTGAGAAACAAACCACTAAGTTCGTATGGAGAAACATCATATGCCGTTATGGACTCCCCCATACTATAATCACCGACAATGGAAAGCAATTCGACAATGCCGCTTTCGATGAATTTTGTGAAACATGGAAGATACGCAATATCCACACTTCTCCCTATCATCCTCAAGCAAATGGGCAAGTTAAAGCAGTGAATAAAATCATCAAGCATCATTTGAAGACCAAGCTCGGTGAGTGTAAAGGCATGTGGCCAGAACTCCTGCCAGAAGTCTTATGGGCGTATAGGACTACGACTCGCACGTCTACAGGCGAAACTCCCTTCTCCTTGGCATTCGGTACCGACGGGGTAGTACCAGTTGAAATTCAAGTACCCTCGTATCGGATCGAGCAGTACGATCCCACTTGTAATCAGGAAAGTCTTCAACTTCACCTCGATCTCTTGGAAGAATGGAGAATTGCCTCCCAGATGCGAGCAGCAGCAGTATCAACAGCGCAGTGCTCGCTACCGTAACGCTAAAGTTCGGCCTAGAGCTTTCCAGCTCGGCGATTTAGTCCTCAGACAGAACCTCGGAGCTCTTACTCGTTCATTTGATCCGAATTGGGAAGGTCCGTATCGAGTCATCAAAATTGTGCGACCCGGTACTTATTATCTTGAAGACATGCAGGGAAGACCCGTATGTCGCCCTTGGCACGTGGAACGCTTATTATGGTACTTCCCTTAATTCGATGTAATTCCGAATGACATTCCGAATGAATAAGAATTAAAATTATTCATTTTGGTCGCTACTCCATTTAATTGGACTCGAATAGCCCCGAAGAGAATACATACATTCTCTTGGCCAATTGCCTACCCTTGGTAGGGTTAAGATCATTCTTGTTGGTTGCTTCTCCATTTTATGGATAAAAAATAGCCCTGAAGAGAACATACATGTTCTCTTGACCAATTTTCTACCCTTGGTGGAATCAAAACCTCAATCGATAGACCAGTCTATCTTAACGTGGACATGGTCATACGACCCCCGGATTGAGTCTAATTCACTTTTTCATGAGTTAGTTATGCGAGCAGTCAGTATACGATTAACACAAGGTGAAAAAGCTAAGGAAAGTATACAACATTGAAGAAATGGATGTTTCATTATAATTGACCAAAAAGTCAAGTCAGTTCAATACACAAATTCTTCTCAAAGGTGTAAAAAAAATACAAAATAGAGGAAGGCGGACAACGCTTTAAGATTGGTCATCCCCATCTAGAGCAAGCTTGCGGCTCTCAGCTTCAGGGCCAATCTCAGGAGCAGGCGTGACATCTGTGGCTTCGGTGACCTCATTCTCAGCCGCAGCTCGCTCCCTAGCCACGACCTCGAAAGCCACCCTCTCAAACTCTTCAACGTTGAAAGACGGAGCAATCTGCTGCATAACCCTGACCGTAAAATCGCGACCAGCGATATACGCTTCGTAGCGCTCCTCGTCGTAGAGTTGAGAGGTTCGGAACTTTCGGACTGCATGAGGGCCTTCGTCAGATACCATCTGAACAAGAGCCACTCGCTCCTCCTCCCAGTGAATGGAGTCATCCTTCAGTTGGTCGAGTCTCTTTATGACCTCCCCGAGCTTGGTCCGAGAATCCTTGAACTGCTCCTCGAGGCGGATCTTGTCTTCGCGGAAAATCTCCTTCTCCCTCTCGCTCTTGGCATGGAGTTCTTGGAGCTTCGCAAGTTGAAGGTCTACTGATTGAAAACGGTCAATCAGGGCCTGAATCTTTACAAGGAGGATTTGCTTTTCCTCATCCAGTTTGGCTATTTGGGCTTCCAGCGCCTTCACTAGGCGGTTCCTTCCCTGGACTTCAGCCTCCATTGTCTTTTTCTTCTTTTCCGCATCTTCAACAGTGCGGCGGGTAGCTTCAATGTCACGTCTAACACGAAACGTGAGATCCAGACTCTAATATAAACAAAGAAAGAAGGATTAGATTGGCTCGCTACATTATTAATCCATAGATAGAACGATAGAGGGGAAAGGAGCTGTTACCTGAATCAATCTCACCCCTATATCAGTAGAGAGAGCCTCTGGGCTTGGCTCAGGGAGGCTCCCGAAGGAGTTAGGGGAGATGTTATCGAACATAAACTTGCATATTGGGTGCAAGTACGATGGGATAACAAAGACTCCCGACCCAGAGGGTTGGGCTACTACCATCTCGTTGGAGCCCGTCTCGCGGGCATTCGTAGCACCCAAGGAAGGTGTCACGGACTCGCGAGCAGCAAAAGGCTCGCATATTGTCTCCTTCAGAGGGAGGCCTCCCTCCATTCGATTGCCTTTCGGCGAATTATCAGTGACTTCGATTACCGGCTGGCCACGAGCGCTAGACGGAGGAGTCGCAGCAACCGGAGGGGTCGTAGTCGCATGAGGAGTCGGGGCGGCCCCCCCTTTTCCAGCAGCATGCGGCTGTTTGCCGCGAGCAGATCCTTCTGTCGGATCGGACGTAGCTGAAGGACCGGCCACAGTCTTCTTTTGCCTCTTCGAGGCTGTACCCTTCAAGCAAGGGAGCACCCCTAGCGCACCCCTCTTATCGTCTACGTTCGTCATTTCTTCTTGCGAAATTAGGCCCACGGCACAGAGGCAACGTGGCTCTAAGGCGACGTTAACGTGGCGCGCGGTCGCTGAGAGCTTGTAAAATTTTACAAGCTTTTCGTGAAGTCCTCCCTGGAGGTTCGGTTTTACACCAGTCGGAATGCCTGTAAGAAATATAGGAAAGGTACATCAATCACCATAAGTGAAATTATTGTTCCCTTTCAGACAGACGGGCAGAAACTTAACCCACCTTCGCCAAAATAGCGACTAACGTTATGGCCTTTGGGGTCGGAGCCTGCTTCGGACTCCCAGTTGCCGGAGACGTAAAACCATTTTTTCCTCCATCCAGGGCAATTGGAAGAGGGGTTCCCCAGAATGAAGTTATTCCGGTGCCAAAAGCAAAGGTAATACCAACTCTCGGTAGATGGGGCCCGTTTTAATTGGAATAACCTCAAAAATTCCCCAGCGGTTAACTCATCATTACCCGCTTGTTTCCAGAGGACGAAGGTACTTATAAGCACCCGCCAGCCATTTACGATAAGCTGGCCAGGGGCAATCTTATAAATATGTAGGAAATTTCGGATGAATGGATGAAGGGGAAGACGCATGCCAACTTTGAAAAAATATTCATAAAAGGCCACATAACCTGGTGGTGGTGCATCGACTGTCTCCCCTCTCCCAGGTAATTTAAAAATAACAGAATCTGGGACCCGATATCTCTCCCGAAGGCTAGAGAGCCATTCTTCTGTTAGTATTGAGGAGTAACCGGCGGTAGAATACCTTCTTACCGGTACCCTGGCAGTGTTAGATTCAGATGAATCGGGGGTGTGATCTCCCAGGAGAACGATCTCTTCATCGGAAGACTTCGCCATTGCAAAAGGAAAAACAAGATAGAAAAAGAAAAGATGAAGGAGGACTACCTCTACGAAGAGGTTTGCACCGGAAGCAAAGGAGAAGAAGAAAGAAGAATACCCTGCAGTCGAAAATTCAAAAATGAAGAAAATTCTACAGGACCTGATATTTATATGCAATCATTTCGCTTGATTTGGTTGAAACACTGGCGGCCTCTCATCCGGCACGACAGACGAACGGGCACAAGCATTAAATACGGAGATACGTGGCGACCGACGCCTCATTTCTTGTGGCAGGAAAAGCTGCGTAAAAGCTGGCCATCATAAATGCAGAATCATGTTAAATGAATCATGCGCAATTCTCTCCCAGCAATCAGCTACGCATACAAACAAAACCCTTGGCATCGTTCCTCAACGCCAAGGGTTTGGGGGGCACTTATTGTAGACAAATTTGGCTTTAAAGAGAAGTGAGGAATCGCGGTCGCATCTCCAAAATGCGACCAGCCCGGCTCGTGCTCGATGAAAGGGGTCCCATCTCCAAAATGTGACCAGCCCGGCTCGTGATCGTCGAAAGGGGTCGCTCCCTAGAATGCGAGCACTCTTGACATGAACAGCTCTCGACATATGAGCGATCGTGGTTTCTGGTCTCTGGCATGGATGACCCTCATCTCATAGTACTAGCAGCCCATATAGGCCAATTTTTTATTTATATCCATTCATAGTTCCGAATATCTAGAGACTTAATCAGCTAGACGTCTAGAATGTTTTGACTACTTCCTTATCCAAGGATTAATAAGATAAGCTTCTTATCCCATGAATTCAGTACTAATCGTAACAGCTTGTGTAGCAGGTTGGATCATTTAGATCTATATAAATAGATGACTCTATTGATGATAAAGGTACACAATACTCAATCTCTAACCTCCGTCGTTTATTTGTTCTCTTTTCAACTTCACCCTACCTAACTTAGGCATCGGAGGGCCAACGGATGGACGCCGGCCACCCTTAGTTATTTTCTGTCTCCTTTCAGGCTCAAGGAGGAAATTGCTTGGAGAGAAGGTGAACGTCTGGAGGACCCTGTTATAAAATTTGACGTAAACAGCCCACAAAGATCTCTTTTTTAGCCTTATGGTCTAGCTTATCTCTCTTAATTGACGGTACATTAGAGTAAGTCTCACAATCAAAGACCGGCAGACATGAGTAGTCTAGCGTATGACCACTCCACACTTCCTCAAGAATTTTACATTCAATTGCCATAAAGGGTGACTGATTTATCAAGTAACAGGCCGTGTTAACGGCCTCAGTCCATAGCTCTTTGCCCAACCTAACATTACTAATCATGGATTGGGCTCTCTCTAGGAGAGTCCAATTCATCCACTCTGCCACACCATTCTGCTCTGGCGTGTGGCGCACTATGTTGTGCCTCACGGTCCCCTCCTCCTTTCAGTACGTGTTAAATTCCTTGGAAGTGAACTCACCTCCATTATCGATTCTCAAGACTTTCAGTTTCTGCCTTGATTGATTCTCCACCATTACCTTCCAATACTTGAGGTCATGAAGACATCGGATTTATTTTTCAAAAAATAAACCCAAACCTTCCTGCTATAAGCATCAATAAACGACACAAACCACGATGATCCTCCAACAGAAATAACGGGCGACGGCCCCCATACATCGGAATGGACATAATCAAGCACTCTTTTACATACATGTTTCCCCCTTTAAATGATAATCTAGACTGTTTCCCATACATGTAATGTTCACATATACTAAAGTTTACAGATTTAGAGGAAGGAATCAAAGATCGTTCAGAAAGTACCTTTATGCCCCGCTCGCTCATGTGGCCTAAGCGTGCATGCCACATACATGCAGAAGTGGAATCTGCTATAACCGCTACAGCTCCACTTACTGAGGTGCTCCTAATTAGTCTGTAAATGTTACCATGCCTCTATTCCTTCATAATTATAAGGGCCCCTTTGAAACTTTGTAAAACCGGTCAAAACCGGTGAACTTGTACCCCAATGCCTTGAGTGCATCAAGGGAAATTAGATTCTTCCTCAACCTAGGAATGTGCCTCACTTCTATCAAAGTCTGTTCGATCTCATCGAACATCTTGATGTGCACAGTACCAATTCTCACAACCTTGCAGGCGTAGTCATTGCCTAGAAATACTGAGCCTCCTTCATACTCCCTGTAGGAAGTAAAGACGCTTCTATCCGGGCACATGTGATGTGAAGCCCCGGAGTCCATGATCCACTTATCACAGAGAGATCCAACCTTTGACACCGTCAAGACCTTGCACACATCACTACCACCTTCTTCAACTTCAGTGGTATTGGCTTCCCTAGAGGAATCACTTGACTTCTCCTTCTTATATTTAGGACTTTTGCAGTCCTTCTTCATGTGTTCAACTTGACCACATCTCCAACACTTCAACTTACCTTTGCCCTTGCCCTTCGATTTGGATCGAGAAGCGACGATCCTTCACCTCGCTCAGAATTCCTTCCTCTTATAATCAGTGCATCGAGGGAAGAATTAGCATCACTGCTTTTCTGTCTCATGGCCTTCGATTGAAGGGCTGAGACAACGGTCTCGACACTAATAGTGTTCCTACCCACACACAAAGAGTCCTTGAGAGACTCATATGAACTAGGAAGCGAGTTCAACAAAATCAAGGCTTGATACTCGTCCTTTATCTACTCACCAAAATCAAGCAACTTGCAAATCAGCTTGTTGAACGTGCTAATGTGGTCCTCCACATCTGTCCCCTCCGCCATCTTCAAAGTGAAAAGTTGCATCATTAGAAACATGCGATTTTCTAAAGACTTCTTCGCATAAATGTTCTTTAGCTTGGTCCATGTCTTTATATCGGTCTTCTCCTTCATGACGTTATAGAGGACGTCATCAATAAGTCACAATTGGATTGAGGCCATAGCCTTCTCATTCATCTTCGTCTATTTATCATCTTTCATCTCGGTAGGTCGCTTTCCAAGGGCCTTCACGACCCCTTGCTGAGTTAAGACAGCACGCATCTTCACCTTCCACAACTTAAAGTTGTTTTTTCCTGAGAACTTCTTAATATCGAACTTCATACTTGAAGCTATGAGATCGTTTCAGAAAACTCCTTCTTCAACCTTCCAACGATAGCTCTGATACCACTTGTTGGAAATCCGGTCAGCAGAAGCACCGAAGAAGATCAAACAATCATCACACAAGCAATCAACGCAAAAGCACACGAATTTTACGTGGAAAACCTTTGCGGGAAAAAATCACGGCACAAAGCGACACCTCCACTATGATAAACAGATGATTACAGAGTTAATTTACCTAAGTAGATCCCAAAGATGAACAAAAAACTCTCAAACCTCTCTCCCTAAAACCCTAATCTCGTTTAGATCACCTAAGTATTGCTTAGCATCTCTCCAAACACGATTAAGAAAACTATTTATAAGAAAAAACCTGGAATTAGAAACCGGTAGCGTGAAACCTGCGCAAAGTATCAAATCCCGAACGACTGGCCGACCGGTCGTGATTGGTCCATAGAGTTTTGCCAGAAAACACATGCTCGCTACCTCAACTCAGACCTGTTTGGTGACCGGTTTGAGCCCTTTGGACGACAGATCTCAAAACGCCGAAAATAGTCTAGCGAGTTTAAGACCCAAACTGCGCCAAACTGTCCACTGGCCGGTCGGTAAGTGGACTCTGTATTTGCATATTTTTGAGGCATTTACAACAAAATGTACATAAGAATCCACGGTTAAATGCAAAAGTTATTAGAGATTATAGGAATTTGTGGTAATTGCACTTTTCCTTTACATTACAATAGTAGTTGATAATTGAAACATGGCGAAATTCATTCATGATAATAACTTGAAAAATAATGATTATAAATCTTTTGCTTAGCCATGGATCACCACTCATCAAACATGCTCTTAGTTTTCGGATCACATCCTAAGATGAATGGACCCAAATGATGTGGATTAGCTGCCACCCGCATTTATGGTTACCATAACATCTTTAATGAAGTGATTGAAATATTCAATCTTTAACTGTATGATTTGCCCAGTGGATTCGATGCCCAGCCCAACAATTGGATGGATATATTTGTCATCAGCGCTGAGGATGTTTCCCTTGGATTCAACCGTTTAGATTAGAGTTTGCATGCTACTTATACTGTGCAAGTACTACAAAAAAATGGACTTTCCCCGACGGTCCCGTCTTCTTTTGCGACGGCTATTAATCGTTGAAAACTACGGCGGCTATTAGCCGTCGGCGAATCCCATTAAGCCGTTGGCAAAGGATAGGAGGTTTTTGATTGTGGACATTCAATGACTACTATTTTCCTGTGGTGTGGTCCACCTAAGATTTAGATTTGGCTCATTTTTGGGTTCAAGTGCTAAAATGATATTGAGAAATGGATGAACGGTGTGGATAAAACACATACATTATGGTGGGCCCCATAGAGAACTGACCACTAGTCACCTTGCCCATGGCAGCAAGTACCAATTAGGTGTTACTCGCATAACAACGTAGTGGGTGTTACCCTTACCATGGGGCCCACCTTGATGATTTTCTTTATATCTACACTATCCATCCGTTTCTACAGACTATTTTGGGATGAGGTACCAAAACTTATGCAGATCCAAATCTCAAGTGGACCACACCACATGAAACAGTGGTGATTGGGTGACTCACCATTAAAAATTCCAAAGGGCCCAAAACAAATTTTTATTAATTTTTTTCAAAATCCAACCTGTTGATAATGTTAAGAAGATCTGGATGAAGGCAAAATAAAATGATCAGATTGATCCAAAACTTTTTTGGCCCACAAAGGTTTTTGATAGTCATTAATCAATTTTTCTAGTGGTATGGTCTATCTGAGATTTTAATTTTCTTTAAGGTTTAGGATCTCGTCTTATAACGAGATGGGAAAATAGATGGACGGCGTGGATATACAACAAATAGATCAAGGTGGGCCCCACACTCTTAGGAAAACACCCACTAAGTTGTTACTGGGGTAACAACTAATTCGCTCTAGTGGCAGCGTCAATAGCCAAATAGCCTAGCCGAAACCCTAACACTTCCCCTCATACATTTTCCCCTTTCCCTACTTTCAAAAACCACAAAACCCCAACTCTCTCTCAAATGTCGTTTTCTCCCTCCTCTTTAAATTCCCCCAAATCTCCCGAACAATATGCAAATCCCACCCGTCCCTACTCTCTCTCTCTCTCTCTCTCTCTCTCTCTCTCTCTCTCTCTCTCCAGGAAGCCATGGACACAGGATCTGGACCATAAATCCTCGAACAGTCGATGACGTCTTCAGAGATTTCAAGGGTAGGAGATCTGGCATGATCAAAGCCCTCACTACCGGTACTCTTTCCTCTTTTTGAAATCTTCTCATCATTCATTTTTTATAAAATTCTATTTTTATTTATTTATATAGACATGCATTTTTTAATTAACGATTTTTGGAAAATAATGCCTTTCTTGCAGATGTGGAAGAATTTTACCAGCAGTGCCATCCAGGTTAGGGTTTTAATCTCCTTCTCTTTTTTAATTTTCTTCTCTTTTTTGTATTTTTTTGTTAATTATTAAAATATTGTCTGCATGTTTTATTTTTGGGTTGATTATTGTTCTCTCCATGGACAGATGCGATGGGTGAATTCCCTATTCATTCTAAACAGGGAACTTCCATGTTTGGAGCTTAGTTTGTAGACGTGGGGCTCACGATTTGTCTATCTAAGCCCTTGATCTGATGGCCCCATCATGGATGGGCCATTCCCCCAAAATCTCCCAAAAATCTCCTAATTGGAAGATCCTAGCCATTGAAGATTTGGTTATTCCTATATGGTTTTCTATGTGTTTCTTTTTAACTAGGTATTTTCATGCAAACTATGGTAGTAAAGTATGTCTTGTGCAGCTTAGTGAATTATGTGTTCAGGAGACACTAACATTCATCTTGTTGCTTACGTTGGGTTTTGGTTGCGCCAAATATTATGAGATTTCATGATTAATCAGTCTAATTTGGTGCAAAGTATATGGAAATTTCACGATTTGGTGCAACCAAAAGCACCCTTAGTGGAGGCTGAAGGAAATTGCTTTTGTGTTCTCCAAATGTAGATAACACCTTTATTTCACTATTTCTTCCAACAAGCAAACATGTATCTTTCTTCTTGTATCATTTGGTTGAGATGCATGGAGACTATAATGTTGATTTTTAATCTTCCAGACCTGCTTTTTGGCTGTCCTTTTAAAGCTGTTGAAATGCAAAAAAATCCATGTTTCATTGAGTCCTTGCATAAAGTATTCTAATGTGTTGACAAAGGAGCCTTGAAATGGAATGGTGAGTTTTCCTCCTTTCCTTTCCATATTTTGGACCCACTTCCTAAATGGGATGATACCCCTATGGGAATTGGGTGATGGACAGACTCTCTCGTTGGTATTTTGTAGAACATTCAAACCATGGTATTTGAAAATGGTTATGTTAATGGTGGCTCATTACACAACACGGGGACAATGTCTGATTTGAAAAAGAATGGCTGACTTTGACTAGCTAATATTAGTCATCATGGAGAAGGATATTATCTATTTCGGATCATTTATTTGTTGGGTTTCAGTTGGCTTATGGAAGCTCATATGTTGGATGGTTTCTGATCTTAATTTGGTAGGTTTCGAAGCTTTTACTACATAGGATTTTCCCAAATGCCCAATTTTTTATATGGATTGATAGAAAGCTTAAGCTCGTTGTGTATCTATATCAAATTTTGGAAAGTTACATTTCTATAGGCCTAAAGCAGATGTTTGGACGACAGGGGTTATACTATACATATCGTTAAGTGTGATTAACAGTGTGGTTATACTATACCACCTTTTTGGGAAGGTATGGATTTATATTGTTTGGTGGAATGCTTTTGAACTACAAAAGCATGGAAGTTTCTTTTTTAGTTTTTGTTTTTCATTTTTTTTTCAGATAAAAGAAAAGCCTTTGTTTAAAAATTATAGTAGGAATCTTTGTTCATTCATTTTTGCATATTTGCATATGTCCTTACTCTGTCGCGATTTGATTTAGTAGGAATCTTTGTTCATTCATTTTTGTATATTTGCATGTCCTTACTTTGTCGTGATTTGATTTATTTTTACAACTAATTAATGACATTGCCTTCTGAATTAGCTAGAGTTCGTAGTGTGTGTGTGTGTAGCCTTGTCTTCTCAATTGCACTTGATAGACTTCTCTATGTATTTCTGTGTCTCTACCTTTTTTGCATTTCTCTGTTTACAGATTTTCATATTCATATTTCATTGTTATGTGTCCTCCATTTACTTTCATCTGAGAGTTGACTATTAGGGCGATAGCTTTGCCTTTGGTCCCTGCACCCTCTCTCATTTCCCACCAGTTTTGGTAAGGTAAAGTATAATGGTGCATCATTATGGAAAGAATCCTGATATGGATTTTAATCACAATTAGTTTGAGATTTTCAGGGAAATTTTCTGGTATTTAAGTCCATAACATCGTGTTGTTCACTAAAATGATCCCTGTTTTCATTTTTGAATTGGACATGCTTGTTATCTCTAATGCTGAATTTTTGCAATTGTTTTGCTAGTATCCATCAAATTTCAGCTTGTGTTTTTCCATTGCATGGGCCTGATTTGTGTTCTCAGATTTCCACGAGTAAAAAAGAAAGGAAGTCATGTGAAAACCTATCCACCATACATGGGCAAGCAGTTGGCAACTAAACTACACCATTCTGTTGGCCCCACCATGGCTAGTTCATGGTGCAAAGAACCTACTTGTCAGACTACTCTTTGCACCCTATGTTAAATTAGAAGGGGCAACGATTCACATCAAATGTGCAAAAGTCCATTATCTAGATGTGAGGTTTGTCCAAAATGGTGTGTTTTTCTTTCATTCTTTTTTTTTTTTTTCTTTCCTTTTACCATTGGCCATATGTATTACGATCCATAGGAAGAATGGTTTTGATCTCCAAAGAATGGATCCATTTAAGGTGAAGGTCTTATTGCATGCCTTCTTGATTTTACATTTATATATTGAATTATATGTGAGATTCTTTTGACAAGATTGAGAACATTGCTAATAAATTTGCTTTATATATATTTTCATCATTGTTTGTTTATCAAAGACCTGACTGTCTACATCTTAGAGCACATGAGATGAATTCATGAAATTAAGAGGAGGGACAAGAAAATGATGAGGGTTTATCTGAATTCCCACTTTGGAGGTTTATGTATTCCTGTTACTTTATCCTTACTGATTTGGGAGGGTTGTGCATTCTCAAGGGTTGTTCATTTGTCCTATGCTAGTTCTAGTTTAATATACAAAAAGGGAAATTGAAATTTTGGTTGCAGTCAGCTGCTTTATTCCATGTCTTTGTATTGCCATTTTGTGACAGTTCAAATTGGACATGCTGATAGTGCTTTAAAAAGACAAAAGCAACTCAAGTTTCAAAATATCTTGTTAGCTTTGTCTTCGACATTTTTTATGCTGGCTTAGAAGCTTCTGACATGGAGTTTGTCGCATTTTGGAAGTGGATGAAAAGCAGAAAGGGCTGTTCAGGCAGCTCTGGATATCCTTATGCCGGGACACTTCACTATAATTATAGCTCTGGGTATCCTTATGCCTTTGTAAAATTTACACACAATCTTTAACTGACAGGAGCAAATGCATCCTTTCTACATATATTGTAATAACCTGAGTTTTTTCCTTCTTTTTTCTTGCAGGTCATGTCACACGAGGGTCACTGCCCAAGAGCCTTCACACCCTTAACTTATCAAGGAACAAGATCACTGCAATTGAGGGTCTTAGAGAACTAATGTGAGTGCAGGTTCTTGATCTTGGCTACAACAAAATCTCCCGAATACGCCATGGTGAACATCTTTGATGCTTAGATCTCATTCTTCTTCTAGTTGCACTTTTGTGCAACATCTGTACCTCACATAGGCACTGTTTGGATGTATCTAAAATCACCATTTGATGGACCATCGTTTATTTTGATTGGCAATAGCCATTCGGCATTTTTCAAATGTTGTTTTTATGGGGGGAATTGGGTGTTGTTGATTTCTCAAATGGTTCTTGCATTTTGAACTTCTAAATGGGCCTGGCTTGAACACACGTTTAAAGCGCTGCTTAACATGCTAATAAATATTATCATTGCCATTTTCCTTACGGACTGTTGCTTAAAGTTTACTGTTTTTCTATGAATGAAGCATGCCTTCTATGTCATGATATTTCAATTCCTTTCCTGGCTTTTTGCAGCTGCTGAATTATATGACTTTGATGACGAGTAACAACAATGTTGGGGAACTTTCTAGAGGTAAGTTCTTTTTCATTTTAAAAAAGGTTTCTTGTTTTTTCCCCAAACAAGATTAAATCGGTCTTTTCTAATTGTTAGACAAAGATCTTTCATGGTGTCAAGCACAATTCTCAGCAGCTCATTTTAACACCTAGCCTTATGCTTTAGACTTCAAGACTTAAAGTGACCAATTGAATTGGCATTCTTTGCATAATGTCATGCAAGCAACAATTTCTTGAAAAAGTGATTTTGTATGGCTTTATACGAATTTTTACAGCAAGCAACTTTGTTCAGCAACAAGTGATTTGTTGGTTTCATGATTATGAAAATCTGTTGGATTTTCGACAACCATAAATTTAATTTTATCCAATCTTCAAACTTGGACCTTTCTTGTTGAAGAGTGGGCAGCAAAATCTGATTGTGCTATTTTGTTTAATCCCCTGAATCTTATTTTTTCATGCTAATTTTTGCAGTTTGATTTTTATTATCTTTCATTTAATTTTAAATATCAAATATGCTTATTCATACGCTGGTTTTCTTACTGAATTTTGCCCCAAAAACTATGATTTTATTTTGAAATTAAGCTATAGGAACCATGCTGAATTTGCAGTGGTACTTTTTTATTTGCTTTGTTTGGTGTTTTAATTTTGGTATTAACAGTCATCCACTGGATCACGAATTTCCAGAGTAATCTGTTTTCCAACTCCTTTCTATTTATGCATTTATGAGCTCAGGGTTGGTTAATGATGTTGTTTTATCTTATCCTGAAACTGATTTTCTCTGTGCATTCATATGCCAAATAGACAATGGTCCTAATTCTCTGCATTTTGATGACGAGACTTTTGGTCAATCTCTTTTTCACATTTTTTTTTCACTTCTCTATGTAATTTTTGTAGAGGGCTTAGTTTTATTCGTTTTCTTTTTCAAGCAAAAGCTAGGAAGAGGAAATTGATTCTCTTCCTTTTCTTTTGTTTCTCAATTAGAATAAACGGTTACATTTGTTCTTTTCCATGATTTTTTTCTCAAAACAAACATGCCCTTTACATGTTATTGATTTTTTTTTAATAAAATGTATGATCCTTGACAGGAGGATTTGCATAAAAGCTCTTGGTTGAGGCACATCAGCTATGCAATCTTTGACCTTTTTGCAGTTGAATGTGGACTGTTGCTGCATTTTATTTTCTCATTTATATACCTCCATATCTTGCAAATTCTATCCACACTTTCTCGTGTTTGTTATTTTATCGAAGCCGGTTTATCATGTTTCCTTGTTATTACCTTGGTTTCTCATGATGCAGGTCATGAATTACCTGAAATGGTATTATAACCGACCCTGCCTATTGACAAGAAAAAAAAAAAAGCCAGGCCAGGGAAGAGAAAATAGCTCTTTGAAGAGTGAAGTATTCACAAACTTGTAAGTGCTTCTGATTTTCTAAGAAAGTTAAATGGAAAAAGTTGGATTATGCAATGCATTGTTTGAGCATATGATCACTTTGATAAAAGAGTTGATTACTTGATCGCATAATTACATGATTATGCAATGCATTCTAGGCATTTGCACATTTGAAATTACAAGTGCCAAAACATTGGAACAAAAATCCGCACGGCAATGTAACAAATCCATGTGCATAGCTTGATTTCTTTATTTATTTTCAATAAGTTGAGCCTTGATTTCTTGGATGGCAGGAGTGGAGGTGCTGTGGGGTTAGCCATAGCTTGCACAAACTCATACGAGTGCTTTTTTAGATTTGGTTTGAGCGAAATTCCGAAGAGCATAAGGAGAAATGCAGATTGGAGCAACTGCCAAAAAATTTAGGAGGCGTCTTGTAATTCACGGTGGGCACCAAATCCGCCCCCACAAAGTAGGTAACTGTTTTTTTTTTAACCGGAAACACCGACGGCTAAAAACTGTCGGCATATTTCCTAATCCGACGGCTTTTAGCCGTCGAAAGGACCGTCGGTAAAGGGGGCGTCAGCGTTGGTCACCGACGGTTTAAAGCCATGGAAATATATTTCCTAATCCGACGGCTTTTAGCCGTCGAAAGGACCGTCGGTAAAGGGGGCGTCAGCGTTGGTCACCGACGGTTTAAAGCCATCGGAAATACCGACGGCTAATTACGACGGTAATGGCCGTCTAAAAGATGGTCGATCCCTCGAACATTTAAAGATTTTCCACACCATCCACCAAAGATGGTCAATCCCTCGAACATTTAAAAACTTGTTATTCCTTATTTCAATAATTAGATGAATAAAAGAGGATCTTAAATGTTTGTTGCAAGCATCTTGCTATGCTACTTGTTTAGCCTAAAGAAACCATCCTTATTCACCACTCAAGATGGATGACAGGGGCTGGAGATATAGCTTTTGGTATTAAAACTAGACTGGGGGAGGCTATTAGCAACGGCAACTACTCACCCCATTCCGAGTCATCTCCTTGAGGCAAAAGTTAGCAACTTTTGGGGTCCCGGCCGTTGGGATTTCTTGCATGCATTGGATCTTCTACCAACATAAGTTTCGGAAGGATCAAAGAAAAACTATCAATCTACAAGAATAGATGATGTTGGAATCGGGTGACTCAAATCTATGCTAAACACACTACAAAAAAAGGGGGCAAAGGCTACGGATTATGAGTTTTTTTTGCTAGGGACATAATCCCTAGCAATTCTGCTACGGATTTAATTCCTAGCTAAAAGCTACTGCCCAGCTCCTATTGGAGGGTTCCCTAAGGGGCTTTATACGACACACCACAATGTGTGTGTTTTATCTAAGCCGTCCATCCATGTTGGAAGCTCATTTAAGGTATGAGCCCAAAAAAAAAAGTGGATGGAAGGCTCAAGTGGACCACACCTTAGGAAATAGTGAAGATAAAGTGCCTACCATTGAGATGTGGTGTGGTCTACTTGGGCCTTTGATCTACCTCCTTTTTGAGATTATGCCCAAAAATGAACTTGCAAAATGAATGGACGGAGTGGATAAACCACATACATTAAGGTGGGCCACACGAGCCCCTGACATGACAATCCGTCTCTTGCTCCGTCCCGCGCCAAAGCTCCCCGCGCGCCCAAAAAGCTCCCCGCGCCCAAACTACCGCTAAAGTGAAAAAAGCCCAGAGAACCCTAATCGCAAAAATCCCTCACCCCTCTTTCGAGCTCCCGCTCTCTTGCCGCCCTCCCTCCCAAAGCCCCTTTTCATTCCCCATTCCCCCAGAAATTCCATCTCAACACGACTCTCTCTCTCTCTCTCTCTCTCTCTCTCTCTCTCTCTCTCTCCTCTGAAATTAAATCAGATTTGTCGTATGGTGGTCGAACAGAGGATGAGGTGAAGTCGTGCGAGGTGGTCGAGTTGGGGTTTTGCTAGGGTTTGGTGCACGATTGGGCCATATGTGTTTGGTGGGTCTTTGAGGTGGGGTTCGATCGGGGCTGGGTAAGATGATGTGGTGATGTGGTGGTCGAGATCAGTTTTGGAGGGTTTGGTGGAGTTGCGATAGGGACGAAGGATGGTGGCTGTGATGAAGTCCAAACATGGGTGGGTTGTGGTGATGGCGTGGGAAGGGTTTAGGGCCGGCAACAGAGGTAGTCGGTTTCGGATCGGAGTAGTGGTCTCCATGGGCGGGTTTCCTTGCCTTGAAATTCCAAGCAGTGCCACCGTTCCCCCTCTCTGAACTCGAGCATCCCGACAAATGGGCAGGCCATTTTGTCACAGTCAGGAAGTTCTCTGGGTTTGCTCAGGACATCAACATTGTCAAGGAGGCAGAGAAACTTGCCATCAGCTTGAGCTGATCTCCGCGGGCGGGTTTAACCACACCTAAAGGTGAGAATGCTTAATCCCTCAATATAATTCCCCTTTCTGCATTATCGGGCTCAAAAATGAAGTGTGGGTGGATGTTGATGGGTCTGAAATGGATGGTTGCCGATCAGGCAGTTTAGAAGTGTACAGAAGATCTTGGATTTAATGGTTAGATTGTACTTAGATGGATCTTCTATGTGGGTGCTATTTGTTGCAACTTTCTGTTCATAATGGCATCTAGAGAATCTTGAAATTTCCTAATATTTTGTGCCAAATCAGATTGATTAATCTTGAAATTTGATGAATTTTTTTTATATTTGGTGTAACCAAACATGTTGTTTAGGTGGTTGTGTGATTTCTACTATGTACAAAGCAAGCTGAAGTAGATTGTATATGTCATTGTTGTGTTTTAACTGTATGTTTCAGTGGATGGAGGATGATCAGAGCTGTCCACCTGATAGGTGCTGCTATCATTGATTGCTTTTTTGAACTATCACTCATAGTGGATGATCATGGCCATTGATTTAATGTTGTTAGATCTGGGCCGTTGCCTTTTCGTTTTCAGCTGCCTGTTTGGATTCCAGCAATTGGTGTTCAGGCTAAACTGTTTGCTATGAGTTCTGAACCATGGCTGATTTATGTTCATAGAAAAGATGAGCAGTTCTGGTCATCCATTTGGGGCTCCATGTGGGCTCCATCCAATGGTTCATATGGTGAGATTTAATTGATCTAGATCCACAAATTTTTTTTGGGTCATGAGTGATCTGGATCCTCCCTTTCTTAGTGGTTGATCAAATAGATAGGATCACCAAGTCAGAGTGATGCAGGAAAGTGATTGGGAATTAAAGGTGAACCAATAACATGGGCAGTGTAAATCCGTGGTTAGGCTCATTTTCATGAATGATCAAGATTGTTCATTTTAATGGGCGTTGATGGAATTGCTAGGAATGTTGTATGATGACTCTCGGAAGGAATAGGGAATTACTGGCCAGGCATATTTGGCCAGGCATAATCTGTTTGCATTCTCAAGTTTCCACATGTCTGGGTTTTTAATATGCCAATATTTTCCGCAGATTCTGGAGCCATGCCAAAGTCAAAGTAGTCTTGCTTATCAGCCTCCTAGCTAACCCCTGGACTATGGGCATCCTTAGTTTGCTTGGTGATATCTATGCACTACCAAACCTTAAAATGAACCTGAAGTTTCTGAGGTGATATCGGTGCCTGAGGCTTGTTGTTTTCTTTTTACTTTTGCTTCTTAATAAAATCAGTTGCTTTTTTTTAAAAAAAGGTCCTATTTAAGAATCGAGCCCCAAAGCCCAAGATATTACTTTTCCCCATGCCTGAATAAAATCACAATATTACTCTTCCCACAAACGTAACGGAAATGGTGGTTTTGATCCGGTTTTGGTTGATGATTTGGCACCTGCTTTAGGATATTGGGTTTGATTTCATGTGATGAATTGACAGAATAACTTGATTCTTTCAGCTGCCCCTTTTCAAAATTGTTCTCGGATTTAAAATTTTGAAAATCTATTCTCATGCATTCATATCTATAGGCCAAGATATTGATCTTGACATGCATAATTTGATTTGTACAGTCTGTCAAGGTTACCTTTGATCATGTAGCATGCGGACTACATCGCAGGTGTGGCTTGATAAAAATATCAGATTGTAGGATTTTGTACATTGTCTTCTAACAATATGTACATTCAAATGGATTGGTATCTAATGCAAGGTTTGAATTTTGTAAAGGAAAAGCTTTTCAAGGTTGCAGGTCTGCCAATGGTGGAGAATTGCATGTCTGGGTATAATAGTTGCATGGATTGGTATCTGAGAATTGCATCTCCATTAGCGCTAGCACCTGCTTGGTGTAGTTCTTTTAGCTCCAGTCAACTCCAGAAAGGAAAAAAATTAGCAGAGTCTGTTTGTGCTATTTGTAGGTGGTAACTTTTCAATGCAAAACACCATTTGAAATGATGTAGCTATTGCAGTAACTGTAGGTTGTTTGAATGTTCTCTAGTAATGTGTATCTCACCTTCTCAGAGTACTTTCCATGTTAATGAAATGGGTTTCTCATTTCAGGATGGGAGTTACATATATGTAGAAAAAAATCATCCGCGGTCCCGATTTTATGAAAAGAAGCCATCAGGTATGATTTGAAGTCATCACCATTTTCAATTCTTCATTTGGGCCATTTGAGCAGATTTGGAATGCCAACAATGCAGGTGAATTCTGCCCAATCACCATCTGATTTTGTTGGTGCTTTGTGGAAGAATTCCCAAATAGCAGACGTTCGACACTATCTATTGTCTTAGTGTCTTTGTCATATTGATTCCACAGGACAAACATAAGCTAATGGAAGTTATTCAAATGTGTCCCCAACTGAAGGCACGCCAACTTTGTCACAAATTTGGTCCATGCATTTTGCACATCATCCTTCATGTCCTAATGTTGATGAGTGCAAGGAGGTTCAAGCATCTTGAGTCAATTTACTGATATCCCCTGCTCATCTCTGTTGCATTTGTTGCTCTGTTCTCATTTACTTGCTCTAATTGAGGATTTTACATGGGATGGTGACTTAATTGAATACAAGCCAATATACAGTTATGTTTAAATCTGTGTTTATATTTCTCAGTTCTAGGTATGCAACTTGAGAAAATTGCATAGACATGTGTTAGGTGTTACAGTATTGACAGCAGTTTGGGGCCACAAATCTGTCCAAAAGGATAGTGCATTTGTACCACAAAATCTATCCAAATATAGACAGCATTATGGACCACGGAACAGTTTGGACGAAGCTGCATTGGTCACCAGAATTTGGCTCACAAAAATCTGCCTTGTGGACATAATGTTAGGACTCAAAATGGTCCCAAATCTGTCTAGTGTTTGGGGCCAGACCTGTCCATGAATTGGACAACATTTGGGGTCAAAACGATCCCCTTTTTGGGAACCCAAAGCTGTCTGAAAATGGATAGTGTGTGGGAACACAAAAATGTGCAATATGTGGGTCTAATTCTGTCCAAATGGTAATTCTGTCCAATTTGGACAGTGTGTGGGACTTAATTATGGCCACCGGTTGGGCCATCTTTGACCCTCAAATCAGCCTAGCTAGACCATGTTTTGGGCCCACAAAACTGTCTAAGTTGGGCCACGTTTTAAGCACACCAATCTGCCTGATTTGGACAACGAATTGCACTCAATTTTACTCATTTTGAACAGTGAGATTTGGTCTCAAAACTGTCTATAGTGGTCAGCGTTAGTGGGTCTCAAAACTGTCTATAGTGGTCAGCGTTAGTGGGTCTCAAATCTGGTCAAGTATTGGTATTTTAATATATAGATGTTAGAAGAACCATATGGTATCATTCATGTATGCTGGAAGGTGATTAAATGGCAATGGAAACTGGTTTCCCCTATTGTAACAGCCCAGCATGTCTGAATTTTGCGGAATCCTTTAGAACAAGTGAGAGATTTCCATGTCATTTCCAAAAGCACTTGTGACAGGTTTGTATCATTTCAAAACATCCATACACAACAGTGGCAGTGCTGGTATAGCAGTGCTGGTCCTAGTGTTATGGAATGAATGGAGTGTTCAAATTGAGGATTGGCTGTCCCACAGACTGATTCGCAGTAGGTTTGTAAATGATGGAGCTATACAACAAACTGGTGGTCATGGCAACAGACCTGATTTGGGTCAGCCGGAACATAGCGCATTCACCAATTCGGCCTGGAATTGAGACCCCATCCAAGTCGTTTAACCATCAGGACTGTTCAATAGGTTGTCTATGTTGGGGAAGGATGCACTAAAAGTTAAAGGATGCACTGTTCAATCCACCTGAGGCATAATTTGTTTGGTTTCTCATAAATCTGGAATAATGTAATGGTGGGTGAAATCCAAGTCATTCATCAGGTGGATTGCACTGTGTGAATACCACGGTCCAATGTATGGGTATGGTTTTTATAACACTCACTCTCATACTTGGGTATTGTGCTTAGCAACTAGAATTTTAAAAAGGCAATTGGAGAGGATTAAAAATCCTACTTTTTGAAGATATATTGCTAGCTAGACAAGTTATTTATGAGTCTAATATGACTGACTAATCTTAGAATGAATGGGCAGTCCAGATCATCCCTAAAATAATGATCCAAAACGGATGGACAGCAGCAGCTAGCAGCAGCAGCAGCAGCAGCTAGCAGCAGCAGCAGCAGCAGCTAGGGTGACAGGCATGCTAAGGTGACAGGCATGCTTCTGGAGATGGACCAGACTGAGGTGCTGCACCTGTTGGCGTCTCCGGAAGCTTTAAAGGCGAAGGTGGCAGCAGCAGCAGGTGGCTGAACCCCAACTGATCAACTATCGGCACTTTCTCTGAATGACACGCTCGTTTCCTGAGGCAGGTTAGTTCTGTTTTCTTCATCCATCTGTGTGTGGGTTCATCAGCTTTCTGAATTGAAAGGCTCATCAGCTTTCTGAATTGGGTATTTTATATGAATATAGGTCCTCTTGCTGATGACATGTTCCACTGGCAAGAAACAATTATGGGTCCAGTTGTAGGTGGTGTATTTCTGTTAAACCATTCACTTCCCACCAGGTTACCCATTCAAGCCACCTAAGGTAAATCTCTAATATGCATATGACCACATCTGTTCATTGACATGGTCCATCCGAACCGTAGGACTAGACAGGGAGCTGAAACAACCAGAGAAATTGCACCTGTTGGATTATCCTAAGCAACCAACAGAGATCCTATAAAAGGAAGGTTAATCTATGTTAAAAGTATATCATGCCATCCTACCAACAGAGCGGGCTTGAAAGTGAAAGAATGCGAGTTGTTGAGAAGGAACTTCAGTGACTACTGGGTGCTTCGGCTTTGGTATTCGGGAGCACATTGATCTTGGAATCAAGTTGGTTCTTTTAGCTACGATGCATGTGTTTTTTTTATTCTTTGTCCATTTGCTTATCATGGTTGTACCAGCATGGCATGAAAGGTCTGAGATCCAATCCATCCATCAGAATGACACCACTATATTGACGTCCTAGCCCAAGAATCAGGTTGACCCACTGGTCAGTTGGCGCACAGTTTGCAAAATAAATGGACAGCTTGGAAGGCTTCACTGAAGTTTTCAACCCATTCACCTGTCTTGCAATATTGGGGTCCACATGCTGATTGGACCAGATTTTATTTTTGGGAAAGCATGTGCAAGGTTGGGCCAACCTGATGGATGGATTAGATCTCACATGTATGTGGGTCTAATTCTGTCCAAATTTTGGACAGTGTGTGGGACTTAATTATGGCCACCGGTTGGGCCATCTTTGACCCTCAAATCAGCCTAGCTAGACCATGTTTTGGGCCCACAAAACTGTCTAAGTTTGGCCACGTTTTGAGCACACCAATCTGCCTGATTTGGACAACGAATTGCACTCAATTTTACTCATTTTGAACAGTGAGATTTGGTCTCAAAACTGTTGGAGTTTTTTGGTGTCTCACATCAACCGTGTGGCCTACATATATAGGCGTGGATTGTTCAAACATGTCCCGCATGTACAGAATCCTTCGAATGGATTGGTATGGCTCATTTGATGATTGCTATGGGACAACATGGAAATTCTTGAACCTCTGTTGATGTACCCTTAGTTTTATGAACTGTCATCAGTATGACTTTATACTCTCATGCTGATGGGTGCTGAACGTTTGTTTTAGATTGACATCTACGCCGGCAATGTTTAACAGCACGCTTACAGAGGATGAGGAGTTCTGTCCAGTTGATGGATCCATAATGATAACAGGTATTTGGAGAAAATAATGCCATTTTTGGATTGTACGGAATATGAACTTAAGTTCCAGTACCTTGCTAGTTATTTTTAGGACTGGCGTAGCTGGTAGATAAATTAAGGGCCTAGATCTGTTTATTGGAACTGAGGATGGTCTTTCTGTTTTTTTTTGCATCCAGCTTTTAGATGTGGCTGTTATTTTTTGTTATTATTTTAATACTAAGCAGTGTATGATCGATTTGCTGATTGTGCTTCCTTGTCAACTTTCAGAGAAACCATTGGATGAATTCCATATAGTTGTTGATGCAGGGAATGGAGCAGGAGGGTTCTTCGCGGTAAGCTTATACATTAAATATGAAACTGAAATTTCCAGGATAGTTGTTGATGCACTGATATCTCCTATTTTATCTCAAGTCAGTCGTGTAAGTGCAATGGTTGCTGTGTATTTTATCTCGCCAAACAGGTCATTATATTGCTCGTGAATTGATTGTGAATTGTTTCTGTATTTTCTTAAATATCCATTTGCTTTAAATATCTCGAACATTTCCCAGGGGGATTGGATGAAACCATTCGGGCTGAAATTAGAGGCTTCTCATGAATCGGCGGTTGTACAAATCTGGTGTATAAATCTGTGCAAATCTGACTGTATCTTGTGCATCCAAGGTGTGTAAATCTGACCGTATAATTGTGCACCAAATCTATACAAATATGACTAGACACGCATGAATCTAAGCTGCCAACAGACCTGGATTAGAACGTATGATTTTATGGACTCTCAGCTTAAAAAATTCGGTGGTGGCTACTGCTTTGCATTAAAGCTATTGAATTATCATAGAATGAGTTGAAGTTTGCTTGATTTTTTTTTTTTCAATTTTGTAGGAAACTATTGGCTACCACGTAGCATGACTAATTATGCAATTTGAATGAAATTCATATTTCATTAGCCTTGATGCCAAAAACTGAAAAGGAAAAAACTAAACAAATTCATGATTATCCACCAGGATGTACAATAAGGCGATCTCATATTATGAGTAGGCACTTGCCCTTTTGATCAGAAGTTTGAGCACCTATGTAGGTCTGGCGTATGGTTATCATTTGCAGGTATACTCTTTTAAGCCTTGGAGGCTTTTTTGTCTTTCCAATTATTTCCTTTGTATAAAGAGTTTTTTTATTTTATGCATTTGCTTCTGACGAATACAGTTGTGCTTAATGCAGTCTGTATGCATTTGGAACCTTTTACAGTCTCCAAATTATAATAGTATTGTTAGCATACATCGCTTCAGTGTTTAAACATCAAAGCTTTGTTAGTTTTGCATTCAGGGTTTGTGGTTAAAACCCAATGATCAAGTTTTGCACAAAGATGCTAACTTTGGCGCATGTGGATGAATGTCACCGTGTCACCGATCAGAAAAATGAAATTTGATGTCGCTAACCTGCAATAGGAAGTCTCACTTGTATTAGAATTTATGAATTAACTTGTATATATTTGCAATACTAAGTCTTGCTTGTATGTTCATCGGTCATGAAAGTTGTCTTTGAATTTCTAAATGGATTGATCTATCAGGGCATGTACTAGCTTGTATGTTCATGGGTTTTGAAAGTTTTGTTTGAATTTCTAGATGGATTGTTCTATTAGGGCTTGTACCAGAAACGGCTAGATATGCTGCTGTTATTTTAAAAAAATTAAAGACACTAGCTACGGATATAGTCCGCAGCCCTTAAAAGTAATCCGTAGCGTTATGTAGGCATAATGCTACGGATCGGATTTATATAGCTACGGCCATTATCCGTAGCCGAATACTATAGCTACGGACTATATCCGTAGCTATAGCTTAAAAGGCTATGGCTACAGCACCAATAGCTACGGACCGGCTATGGGCCCTCTACGAATTATATCCGTAGCTATAGATGTATAGCTACGGATATAATCCGTAGCCTTTGCCCCATTTTTTTTGTAGTGACAGGCTGTTGGGCAATTTTCCACAGTGAACTCTCTGGATGTTTTTGGGTGTTTTCGGTCGCCTGATGCGCAACCGAACTCGCGGCGTCAGGCAACCAAAGGATGGTTTAGGCGCCCGACGAGTAATTTGATTGTATGATAGGTTTGCGCAGGTTTGTGTAAGTTTATTTCTAATTCCGTTTGTTTCCTATTTAAAGGGGTGTAATGCGGGATTAAGATAATTGTTAAAGAGGTCGGGTATCCTAAAGGGATTGAGAGAGTTTTAGGGTAAGAAAAAAAAAAGCTTGTGATTAGCTTGGGTTTCTCTTGTGGGCTTGGATCTGGGTGAGTGTTCTTCATTCTCTTGTAACTTCGATTTCATAGGGCATTCGCTTTATGATGTGGTTTTTTACCCGTAAGGGTTTTTTTTCACGTAAAATTGGATTGCCTTCTTGTGTGTTGATTTGCTTTATCTATATGATTATCTCATTTGATTTCTCGCTTCCGTTGAGGGTTGATTTTCCCAACAAGTAGTATAAAAGTTAACGTTGGGAGTTAGATCTGAATCCGAGACAAGGTTTTAATGGCGTCAAGCATGAAATTTGACATAAAGAAGTACTAATTCCAAGAAAAATAACTTCGAACTATGAAAGGTAAAGATGGAAGGCCTTCTAGGTCAGCAAGGGCTCGAAGAAGCGCTTCTTGAAAAGCGACCGGCGACTACGAAAGAAGAAGAGTGGAAGAACGTGGATAAAAAGGCCAAGGTCTCAATCTAGTTATGCATGATGGATGAGGTCATTTACAACATCGAGGAAGAAGACTACGGCTGATACTTGGGCGAAGTTAAAGAATATCTACACGAAGAAGTCTCTTGAGAATTGTCTGTACCTGATGCTGTAGTTGTTCAATCTGAAGATGGAGGAGGGGACTGATGCTGAGAGCTACAATAGCATGCTCAATAGGCTCGTTTGCAAGTTATTAGTTCTAGATGAACCAATGAAAGATGAATATCAGGCATGCATCTTGTTCAATTCGCTTCTTGAATCATATGAGTCGTTCAAGGAATTGTTGTGTGTGGGCAAGGAGACCATTAGTGTTGAGACCGTTATCTCAGCCCTCTAGGCGAAGGTGATGAGAACAAAGAGTGATAACGTGAGATTGTCCTCTGATGAGGCACTAGTTACGAGGGGAAGAAATTCTGAGTGAGGTGAGGGATCTTCGTTATTAATTAAGATCTAAATCCAAGGTCAAAGGGAAGAGAAATGTGAGGTGTTGGAATTATGGGGAAGGACACATGAAGAGGGATTGTCTGAATCCCAAACCAAGGCAAGAGAATGTTTGCTCGCCTCAAGTGCAAGGCTGCGATGTAGTAATAATCTCGGTAAGACCGAGGTCGATCCACAGGGAAGGAAGTAAACAATTTAAACTATCCTAATAACTAGAATCTCAAGAGGTTTGTGAAATCGATTTTTGAACATGAAATAGAAAATCTGATAATGAAAAGATAACTAGAGCATCAAGGATCCACTTATAGCTCTCCTTAGATGCATAATTCGCTATGGTATCTCATTTTTTCAACTAGAATTGAAATTAAGTTCTATCTAGTCGGATGATAGAGCGGTTAAAACAATCAACCTGACATATGTATGATCAATGTACATGATTCACTCAATGCAAGCTAGGACGAGCATACCCAATAGCATAGGTCAGTCTCAATTTCAATAGACTAAGTTCACAATCATGACCATCATTAAGTCCTGTCACAAGACAAAGCTAGATCATGATTTGAACTTGATTCAAATCACATACATAGTCGCAAACATACTTCAGAAATCCATAAAAGTAGAACTTTGGTAGGAAGTTCCCACATGAAGATCATAGTACTAGAGCATACTCCAATTCCTCGGATCATACAGGTCTAGACTAACACACAACAATTAAAAACTCAAGTAATTCTTCCAAGCATCCATGAGTCATCATAAGACTAAGAAAAATTACTTTAGTACTTGAATTAAACTTCAAACCATTATTCATAAACATGAAATCCAATCTTAAAACCAATAAAAATGAATTAAACCACTACCAAAAAAAGGGGCAAAGGCTACGGAATATGCGTATTTTTCGCTAAGGATATAATCCGTAGCTATTTTACTACGGATTAAATCCCTAGCAAAAAGCTGCTACCCTGTGCCATAGCAAATGTTTAAGACTTGTCCTAAGGGGCTCTGTAGGGCCCACCTTAATGTGTGTGTTTTATCTAAGCCGTCCATCTATTTTGAAAGCTCATTTTAGGGGGTGGGCCAAAAAAAGAGGTAGATCAAAGCCTCAAGTGGACCACACCGTAGGAAACAGTGGAGATTTAAGTGCGTACCGTTGAAATTTAGTAGTCCACTTGGTCCTTTGATCTGCCTAATTTTTGGGATATAGTCCTAAAAAGATCTTGCAAAATGAATGGACAGAGTGGATAAACCACACACATCATGGTGGGCCCCACGAGCCCCAGACTCACTGGACCTCTCGCCGTGCGCGGGCTATCTCAAAAAAAAGGGGGGATTTGTCTTTTTCTCAAAGACTCGCCCTCCCCACCAAAACAGACCCAAAAACCCTCCCACGCACTCGCCTCTCATCCTGAGTCTCCCTCTTCGTCTCTCCCTCTCTCACCCATGTGCCCTCTCTCTCCCTCTCCCACCCATGCGCCCTCTCTCTCCCTCTTCCTCTTTCGCTCATTCACCCTATCCCTCCCTCTTGCTCCCTCTCCTTGAATCTCGCTGCCAAGAGGGCTTCTTCCCCAAATCCAGCGATCTCTCTATCTCAATCTCGCTGCCACCGAGGTCCCTCTCTCTCTCTCTCTCTCTCTCTCTCAAACGTTGAATGTCCAAACCCTAATTTAGGTTTTAGTGGAAATTTTTGTTTATTTTCGTTTTAATGTCTGTTTGGTTGATTCAAATATCATAAAATTGCATGAGATTTTTGGGATTTGACCATGGAAAGATGGAGCCCAGGGTTTAGAATGTCTGGATCATACTATGTGTTGAGTTTTGGTTGCTGGATGATGTTGGGCTGCTGTGTGGCCTGTTGTTGGAGCGTTTGGGTTGCTGTGTATATGGCTAAGCATGCTGGAGAGGGCTGCTCGGTGCTGCTTTCCTCTACGGAGAGTTGTAGGCTCCGTGGAGATCATTTTTGCTGCGCTGTGGGGTAGAGCATGCATGTGGATGTGTTGGGCTAGGAGATCAGACCTCTGTTTTCTGCTTCTTCCAATACCCTCCAGCAACTAGTCTTTGCAAGAGGGGGTTAGCTGCTCCAATCCTTCACTGATTTCTGCTGTAGAAATAGAGGTTAGAATGGCTCTCTTGCTGTTGTGACAAATAATAGCCAGTAGCTACTATGATGATATCTAAACTTCTTAACAGTTAATAATTTTTCATAACTATAGCTTCTCCTATCACATGTTCCTCTTATATATTAGTTGTTTATAACTTTCATCTCATGCTAGTTGTAGCTCTATGTAGACCCACATGAGAATGTAATAATATGGGTCACATTTTTTACTCTATTTCTTTGCCATCAGTATTTAGGAGCATATCTTATGCATTTCTAGTGTTTGTGAATTAAGGATATATTTATTTATGAATTTGTGATGGTTGACGCATCTGTTTTTACATGATGTTTGTGGTTTCTAACTTTGTTTAAGCAACTGGTGTATGCTTATTATTTTGCTTTAGATCTTATAGTTCTAAATATTTTCATGCTAGTGCATGCGACATACGAACAAATTCTGGATGTGTGATGCATGAAAGTAGGCATGGAGATGTGCAGTTTTATGTTTAGAAAGTCATAAAAATATCTGTGGGATGGAAAAAAGAAAAAAAAAAATAGTGAAGGATTTGTTGGATGAATGGCTATTATATCACTGATAATTATGTATTCCTTGTCATAAATGCCTGTCCAGGGATGGAGCTAAAATTATTGAAATCTTATCTTGTTTAGTATGTATGGTTGCCTTATTTATTGGCCTCCTTTTTATAAAAGAAAAAATATAAATCCCTCAAAACCATCTATGAAATTCCATATTGCAGGGCAATCATTCCATTCTCAGTTTATAATGCATTTTGTGGACTGAAAAATATTGAGTACAAGTGCAGGTATCACACCTCCCCATTGAAATCAAATGTTGGGTTTTGGTTGAATATGTGGGCTATCAATTTGTTTTAAGGCTGTGGTTTGGATGTTTGGCTGGTTGGGTTCAAAGTGAGAAGGTGCTATGAATTTTGGGCAGTAGGCTATTGGTTACTTTTAGGGTTTAAGACCAGCAGTTATGGATTTTGTAAGTTATTTTGTAAACAACTAAAGGGGAAATGCTTCAATGCTCTTAGAGCACTATTAAGTTATACTGCTCCTATAAGTTGCATTGGGGCACTTGTACAGTCCAATTGATTGGTCAAGACTGTCCATTATTTCCAGCATAGATAGATTTCATAGGCTACCATGCAAATATCATACCATTCTAGCAATCACAACCATTTGATCATTTGCCTTTAATATGGATGGTCAAGATCATTTACACAAAAATAGATCCAATCAACAATTTGATGAATCTATTTGTTGGGGCCCATCATAGTTTACTTATTATTTTGAAGAGTTAATTTTGTTAGGTAATTCTTACCATCCTATCAGTCATCCATGGGTTGGAGGAAGGATGAGTGTAAAATAGGGACAAATAGGGGTATATTATTATTATTATTATTATTTGCATCGTAGTAAAGGTATTGTTCTTCATTTTGAATGTTTTTCCTATATTTCTTAGTAGCGTTGCAAATAAATACACATTTTCTTTTTGCGTAATAGGATGACTACTTAGTGGTGTTGCAAATCGGTGCAATTTTTTCTTGGCTGATTTTTGTTGATGAGTTATACCATGACCCACCAGATCAAAGAAATAGTGCATTTTACTCCTATAAGAAATTTGTGCTGATTTACAACATTTAAAAGCAACATGTGTAATGAGTTTCAGAAGGTATAAGGTGATAGTATATTAATTCTTCCATTTTCTCTAGTTCTCTTATCTTTCTTTTGTAATGTACCTGTGATACAATTGTTCGACTCAATTTCATTATAACCAAAAGCAAAGATTTGTATTTTCAGGTGAAGGTGCATTGGACCAAAGAAACTCTCTTGCATTGGTGCTATTACAATCAAGACATGTCTCTTTTTGGAGGTCATTTTGGGAAGTTTTAGAATGAGCGTGGGTGTTGTTCCAAATGCGAAGTTCATATATGCAATGCAAATTTGAAATGAAGAGCACCATATTTGAGATTTTGCAGTTTATACTCATTGTTATGGCGAGCTCGGTTGGGGAGGAGCTCTTCTATCGGGCTGCAGTTTAGGTTAGAACTTGAAAAAGACAACCTTGATTTTTGTTTTATAATCACTTAAGAGTTTGCATTTGGATCCCCCGTTAGTTTAGATTGTGATGTTTAAGTTGCAAAGAAAGTGAAATCTTTTACCATTTAGTTTGGGATTGAGTAATCGGTTTCGGGATGTGATTTGTTTCAATCGTGAATATTTTGTGATAATTCAGTTCCGCTTTTCAATCGTAAATATTTGTTTCAATATTGTTGTTTGCCTTTGATGGTTTTTGTTAAAATCGGCGACAAGGTAAAAAGCGATGAATATAACATTATCAGGTGACTGAA
This sequence comes from Liriodendron chinense, assembly GCA_003013855.2. NCBI lineage: Eukaryota > Viridiplantae > Streptophyta > Magnoliopsida > Magnoliales > Magnoliaceae > Liriodendron > Liriodendron chinense. Next base: position 149,313 of record PVNU02002560.1, on the reverse strand, counting down.
TTGACCGGGCTGCAGGTATAGATTTCTCAAAGAAAGGTGACTGAATCCCCTGCTCATCTCTGTTGCATTTGTTGCTCTGTTCTCATTTACTTGCTCTAATTGAGGATTTTACATGGGATGGTGACTTGATTGAATACAAGCCAATATACAGTTTGGACAAAGCTGCGTTGGTCACCGGAATTTGGATCACAAAAATCTGCCTTGTGGACATAATATTAGGACTCAAAATGGTCCCAAATCTGTCTAGTGTTTGGGGTCAGACCTGTCCATGAATTAGACAACATTTGGGGTCAAAACGATCCCCTTTTTGGGAACCTAAAGCTGTCCGAAAATGGACAGTGTGTGGGAACACAAAAATGTGCAATATGTGGGTCTAATTCTGTCCAAATTTTGGACAGTGTGTGGGACTTAATTATGGCCACCGGTTGGGCCATTTTTGACCCTCAAATCAGCCTAGCTAGACCATGTTTTGGGCCCACAAAACTGTCTAAGTTGGGCCACGTTTTGAGCACACCAATCTGCCTGATTTGGACAACGAATTGCACTCAATTTTACTCATTTTGAACAGTGAGATTTGGTCTCAAAACTGTCTATAGTGGTCAGCGTTAGTGGGTCTCAAATCTGGTCAAGTATTGGTATTTTAATATATAGATGTTAGAAGAACCATATGGTATCATTCATGTATGCTGGAAGGTGATTAAATGGCAATGGAAACTGGTTTCCCCTATTGTAACAGCCTGGCATGTCTGAATTTTGTGGAATCCTTTAGAACAAGTGTGAGATTTTCATGCCATTTCCAAAAGCACTTGTGACAGGTTTGTATCATTTCAAAACATCCATACACAAACAGTTGTAGCAGTGCTGGTTATAGCAGTGCTGGTCCTAGTGTTATGGAATGAATGGAGTGTTCAAATTGAGGATTGGCTGTCCCACAGACTGATTTGCAGTAGGTTTGTAAATGATGGAGCTATACAACAAACTGGTGGTCATGGCAACAGACTTGATTTGGGTCAGCCGGAACACAGCGCATTCACCAATTCGGCCTGGAATTGAGACCCCATCCAAGTCGTTTAACCATCAGGACTGTTCAATAGGTTGTCTATGTTGGGAATGTATATTTTTGTGTGTTATATATGTTATGGGAATGTATATCCTTCTAGTTCAATGAATCATAAGTTTCTTCCATTAATGTTTTGTATTTTATATATATTGAATGGATATGGCTGGGACGAATTTAATTACGAGACTTTATCTAGATATTTGTATCCATGGGGAATAAACTAAGACAAGTTCAATATAAAATATTGTGTGAGGCATAATTTATGGGTATGGCTTTTATAACACTCATATTGCAATATTCAACACTTTGATAGTTTACTTGATAGGATATTACAATCCTGAAGATTTTATTTGTATGGTAGCATATTCAATGCTTAAGCCAGTTCACATGAGGAAAGGTTGAAGGCAATTCATAGCAGAGTTGCAAACGTGGAATGCATGTGAGAGATCTGGCCCTGGCCACACAATGAGTCTGGCCTATCAAGTGAGGAATATGCCTATCAGGAAAATGGGGGAAAAATAACCAACAGTACATAGTCATAGCCAGCATGTGGCCCATCAGATAACTGGACCCAACTGTTTTTTGGGAATTGGAACCCACCTGGTGAATTGCTCAGATACCTCAGATCCAACATTCCATAGTCATAGCCTCGGAAAGTAGACCCACCTGATTTTTGGGTCGTAATTGAATGATCACAGTAGGACCCATGTGATGAATCAGCGAACTGCCTCTTTAGCCTTTCCTCACTCAAATCTCGATAGCGTTCTCACTCTTACTCAAATCTCTTTTCTCTCTCTCTATTTTTTTTTTTTTTTTTTTATGTATTGAAAAATTAGTAATGAAATGTGCAGGAATTGGATAAAGCAAGAACATGAGGCCATAAGTGCTCAGGTCATTCGACTGCAGATGTTCAAAGATTCCTTGGCATTTAGACTCTTGCGGATGCATGGCTACCGTGTATCTCCTAGTAAGTTTTTCCTTGGACCTCTTAATTTTTTTTATTATCTTTGTTAAGCCCACATTGTTAAGCCCACACGCAACTCTTCACCTCCACACCTCTACAAGCATTGTCTGTGCATCAGGTGATGCCCAGCATAAAATGGCGTGACAAGAGAATTAGGTCATTGCACTAGTCAGGTGGGGCACCCTATGTTTGGAGTTAGGTAACAAACAAAAGGGTTAAAGTTGATGTACAACAATCCACATTAAAAGCATGGGCCCCATCCACCTGACTAGTGGAATGCTCTGGTCATCCACCCATCTACTTGACTAGTGGAATGCTCTGGTCATCCACCCATCTACCTGACTAGCGGACTGGCTTGATGGTTGGGCCACGTCAACTGCACGGTGGGACCCACCTAAGAATGACTAGAATGTCCCACACAGTTCAAAAACAGAAAACATTCACTGGGGTGTCCTCAGGAGTTCGTATCTTACTCCCACCTTAATTATTTTTAGTAAAATCACACCTTAGGAGGTGAGTGACTCGGTTTGAGCCTCTACAAATCCAGACTGAGTCAAGCCCAGAATGGAGCTTCCACAAAATCTCACCGAGTCAAGTTGACTTGCTGAGTTTCGAGTCGATTCAGCTTGTTTTAGAACTATGCTCTCACTTACGGGCCAGGCTGCCATGTCAGATTTATGTAGAGGTGCATGTGAGAGCTTAGCAGAGCAGCTGATCTTATTTTGTGACCACTATCTTGACTAAGTATGCAATATATATGTCTACAGGAACGTTTTGTTGGTTTCTTCAACATAAGAGTATTGCATATGGAAGAGAATAGTGAATGTTTCCTGAGTGTGATGTTAAACATCCACAGAGCAACCGATGTTATGTTCGTAGGTGAAAATGAACTTGAGGAAGTCCGAACGTTCTCAAGAAGACTTTTAGAGAATGGAATGTCAATGAAAACTATAAAGGACACTGTTGTTATGTTCAATATTCAAAGAGAGGTAAGTAATTACCACTTAGAATCATGTTACACTTTCCTATTTGAAATTTTAGCTTCATTAAAATAAGATCATTATAAAGAAAAATTGTGAACTTGGTGGTTTTAGGAGAAAGAGGGACTCACCCAGATGATGGGAAGATACAAAAAATTAGCCTGATCAAATACTCAGGCAGGCTACAACATGAGAACTTAGTGGTTTTAGGCGAATTTTTAGTTCTTATTGGGTATGGTTTTTATAACACTCACTCTCATACTTGGGTATAGTTCTTCTTTATAAGTTCCTTTAGGAAGATGCATATCATGTTATTGCTCAACTGTTTATATAGAATCTTAATTGGGATTTCTTTTTTCTTTTCTTTTTTACTTTCTTCATTTGTTCAGGGGAAATGGTCGTGTAGTGGCTGTATGTGGTGATAGATATGGGGTAATTTTTTCTATTCCTATGTTAATTTGCTATAGATTACATGTAAGATAATATTTCTTCTTTCTACAGTTTCTATGATGATTTGTATTTTTGTTACAAGGTTTTTAGAGAATATATGTGCGTAGGACTGCTTCAATCAGTTCCAATCTCAGTTTCCACACAAACAGAGGTAAATTCTCATTACAAGTTTCAAAATACGAGTTGTTATTATTTTTCTTCTATTTTGATAGGCCTGATTTTTGGGGAAACTGGTTAAAGTTGGAAATCAGTTCCAATCTCAGTTTCCTATAGTATGGAAACTGGTTTCACCTAATGTAACAGCCTGGCATGTCTAAATTCTGTGGAATCCTTTAGAACAAGTGAGAGATTTCCATAATAGGAAAACATCTCATACACTTGTGACAGGTTGATTGAGATTGAGTTGCAGCAGTTGCAGCACTGCTGATTGAGTTGCAGCAGTTGCAGCACGGACAGAATAGATGTCACACAACATCACGGTGGGCCCCACAAAAAGCTCTGCTGCAGCGGGTTCCTAATTTTTAGCAGGAAATTCGCGACGATCATGGATGCAATTGCGCCGCGTCGGTGTGACTTTGCAGATAGCAGATTCGGGGAACACAGTAACCGTTGGTCCCACCTTGATGTATGTGTTTTATATCTAAGCTGTCCATCCGTTTTGTCAGCTCATTTTAGGGCGTGAGACGAAAAATGAAGTAGATCCAAAACTCAGCTGGACTACACCACAGGAAACAGTGGCAATTGAATGCTCACCATCAAATACTTATTGTGGGCCACCAAAAGTTTTGGATCAAGCTGATATTTGTGTTTTCCCTTCATCCTGTTCTGTGTGGACTTATCAACAGGTTGGATGGAAAATAAACGTTACAGTGGGCCCTACGAAGCTTTTAATGTTCAGCGTTCTATCATGTGCGACCCTCAACCGCGACCGTTATTATATCACGTGCTTCCTATGGTGCGGTCCACTTTATCTTTGGATCTGTCTCATTTTTTATCTTATGCAGTAAAATGAGCTGGCAAAACAGATGGCCGGCACGGATAAAAGATATACATCATGGTGGGCCCACAGAAGTGTGCCACCCTGTGGGCGGGTGCTAAATAAACGACAGATTTCCCACATACCCCATGTCTCATTTGATGGCACCAAAGATGAGGCAGATACAAATTTCAAGTGGACCACACCACATTAAACAGTGCTGAATGACCATTAAAACTTTTTGGTGAGCCATAAAAGTTTTAGATCAAACTAATATTTGTTTGTTTACCTTCATCCAAGATATTTACAACCTTATCAACAGGTTGGATGTTAAATAAACATTACGGTGGACCCTAGGGAGCTTTTAATGGTGGGTGTTGAATGACCACTGCTTCTTGTGGTGTGGTCCACCTGTGATTTGTATCTGCTTCATTTTTAGGTCTGTGCCAAAAACTGATCTGAAAAAACAGATGGATGGAATAGATATGCAATGTATGCTGCATCAAAGTGAGCCACACCGTCAAGTTCTCACCTGCGTTGCTGTGGCGTGGGTTCCACATTACCTTGTTCTTGTTTTGGAGGTCAGGTTCTTGCCCCCCTCTTATGTAATCTTACTTTTTAGTAATAAAGCTCGTGGTGGTACTTTCCACCTTCACACACACGCACACACACACAAAATGATCTATCAAGAGGATGGATGGTATGATGTACCACACATACATCAAGGGGGCTACAGCCAGGGATTAACTGAACTCAAGCCCGCCCATATTACACCAGCCTGATCAAAACCGCTCCGTTTGCATACTAAGTAACTCATTGTAAAAAATGGATGGCTAAAAATGAGTGACCAAAAGACCACATGCAACGCAGGTATAACCCACTTGAAGAGCGGGCTGCCTCATTTTTAAGCTGGAGCACATTCACCGAAGGGCCCACCAATACACAGATCTTTCACACACGTGATATGTCAGCACATGTGTGGTGCTCGTAAATGCGCTGCGAATAGCATTCTTTTTTACTTCCACATGACTCAATCATGGGTGACTTTATACTTTATTTGAGATGCTTGTAAATACCTACCTTCCATTCTCGATTATTACAGTTACCCCCCCCTTTTGGAGGAATATGTACCGAATGACAAAAATACTCTCCTTTTGAGGAGTTTTTTTTGCATGCATGCAGGGGGTATCCATCATCATATATATAAAAAGCATCCAAACCATCCAACAAGATTAGCCTATGGTGAAAATTGGACACTAGAACATGGGCCCAATATAATCTCAGTTATTAGTGAAATCTAATTCCACAAACTGAAGTTGCTATAGGCATTAGTCATGTACCTAGCATGTCTATATTTCAAAATTGCTAATCTAGGTGGTGATAGTGCTCCGTTATTTGTCTTAAATGAAAAGCCATAAAAACATACAATTATGATGATTCCCCAACCATGATAGAGAAGAATTATTCTCATAAGGACCTATTTCTCCCTTATTCAATGCATTCTACATTGTGCAAAAATAAGTTCCTATCAACCTAACATAGTTAATCTAGGTAAAGCTGAATATGAAGCTTAGACCTCAAATCTATCATAACATGATCTTCTTAGAGAAGAATGACTCTAGGAAGATCTAAAATGAGAAAACCGAGATTTTATGTTCTGCCTTATTCAATGCATTCTACATCGTGCAAAAAAATCCACCACCCATTTTATCTGCTCTACTACGGTAGCTGTTTGCTCGCTACTTGCATCGCAGGTCTGAATCCCTCTATGACTTCAACATGCCTGCTCAAAATAGACATACACCTGCTTAAATATGGTAGATAATTCTAATTGGAATCAATTGAAATTAAATCTAGAAAAATCATGTAAATTATGTCAAAAGGTTTTGAATTAGATGCTAGAGACAGATTTTTGAACCTGTAGCTTGTGGCTGATTGGTAGACGGAGCATATTTTAACATTGATGTTTCAATTTTGAGCCCACCTTATCAACTTGTAACCTTATGACGGACATTGCGGTTGCAGAAGAAGAAATTGCAAGATGGAAATTGGCAACAAAGACGAAGACCTGCAGCAGGCAGAGCTGTTGAACATGAGTTTGTGGCTCAGGTATGCACATGTTGTAAGCCAATAAAAGTCACATGTTGTAGGTCAATCAGTTCCAATTTTAGTTTCCACACAAACAAAGTTAAATTCTCATGAGTTTCTTTTTCTTTGTTTGATTTTTCTTTCTTTTCCTTCTTGCCATTTGCATGTGCATGTGTGTTTGCATGTGTTCTTCTTTTCTCTAGGTTAGTGAGGTAGTATTGGGCTTTTTGGAGGAAAATCCATCTCAAAGTCCGAGAAAATGCATAATAACGTTGAAGTATCATGTAAGCTTGAAGTAGCATGCTCCCCCTTGGAGTAGGATGCTCAATTCACAAGAGGTGGAAAATAGGCATATATGCATATGAACTTGTATATGCATATGAGCTTGTTGTTTTCCTATTAAGCAATATGTAAAACCACCAAAAGATACTTGCTTTCTCAAAGATGTTATCAAATTGTCTTGAGAGCATGCTGTATGATATGGAAGTTGCACCTCTACTCATGGCCATCTGCTAGGTGTGGAACATGAAAGTTGTCTATCAATTCCTCTTTTCAATTGTGCTTTAATTGTTTGAGATTTTTGTGTAGGTTTGTTGCACTTGACGAAGTTGGTATTGGGATTTTGGTATACTCAATCAAGGGAGGTTGGTAGGATTTTTTATGTGGATTGCAGGTGAAAAAGAGGATAAATTTGGTTTATGGGGAAGTGTAGGATTGATGGGCCTGATCTTTCAATCAGTTTATGATGGAGGTTGCCATGTTCTTAGGTAAGAATCAAGCCTTAGATTCTTTTGTCTTCTTTCATTTCCCCTTCTTATGTGGTTTCTCTCCATTGAAAATATCCTCTGTTTCAACACTCGTTTACTATGGAGTTTGAAAATTGAACTTGTTAATCACTATTCTAATTGTCAATGAAGTACAAGTGTGATTTACTTCTCTTTCTATTTCGCTTTTTATTTATTTAATGAAGGAGAGTTGCATTGTCTGCATTTTCAACGTTCTCTTTCATGCTATTCGAAGAATAAGATTTATCCATTTGGATTCAATAGGTGAGACTCGAACACATACTTGTGATGATAGCCTATTAGGGTATAAGCCATGAAGTTTTTATTTGTTTTAGCTTGAGATGGGTTAAATTATCAGGGCATGTATTAGAAACGGCTAAATATGCCGTCGTTATTAAAAAAAAATTAAAAACACTAGCTACGGATATAGTCCGCAGCCTAAAAAGTAGTCCGTAGCGTTATGTAGAAAATGCTATGGATCGAATTTATTTAGCGGAGGTTAATATCCGTAGGAGAAAATATATAGCTACGGACTATATCCGTAGCTATATCTTAAAAGACTATGGCTACAGTACTAATAGCTATGGACCGGATATGGCGTTCTACGGATTATATTTGTAGCTATATATCTATAGCTACAGATATGATTCGTAGCCTTTGCCCCATTTTTTTGTAGTGACAAATCATGCATTATATTAGTCCTTTAAACATGTAAACCGTGCATAATGAGTAATGAATTGGGCTTAGAATATGCACAATTAAGAGCTCAACACCACACCACAGGCAAATAATATTGACTAAATGTCCACCATTAAAAATCTCATAGGGCCCACTATATTGATTATTTGACATCCAACCTCTTGATTAGGTCATACAGACCTGGATGTAGGTAAAAAACAAATATTAGCTTGTTCCAAAACTTCCGTGGCCCCCAATAAGTTTTTAATAGTAGGTGTTCAATTAACACTGTTTCTTATGATGTGGTCCACTTGAGATTTGGATCTACCTCAAATTTGGGCTCATACCATAAAATGATCTATGAAAATGTATGGATAGAGTGGATGAAACACATTCATCATGGTGGGGCCCACAAAGCACCAATCACTAGGCATTGACTGTTGGCAAGGTCACTAGCCAATCCTTATCCGTTATCCTAACGGTATGAGCCCAAGTTGATGTACTTTATGTATATCTAATCCATCCATCTGTTCTTTTATATCATTTTAGGATGCAATAGCAAATATTAGAAAGATCAAATTCTTAATGGCTAGATTACAGTTTGGGGTCCAATGACTATACATTTATTAGGTTTTCACGAGGTCAACAAGTTGCAGTGCAATTTTGACTTAAAAATTTGGCCTAATTTGGAAATCTAATCCATTCACTCGATTCTATTCATCAATAACTTTGATTTGACTGGTCACTTGCCCTTATCAAGTTTCAAATGAGAAAGATACTGAATAGATAAAATTGATCAACAATATGATGGACCATATCTTGTGACCTAATCGTCAGATTTGAGTGAAATTTAATCTAAACATCTAAAGTCATTTACTTTTCAATTTGGACCAATCAAATTGTCCAAAATTTGTCTAGCTCTAGACAAACTGATTGTGCACATTTAAAGAGTCTTTTGGACGGATATGATTCGGGCTGAATTTTGTTTTCAATAATAATTAGCATGTTCTAAACATATCAGACCATTCAGATCAAGTTTAGGATGATTTGATCATAGAATTTGATCAATCTCACCATTATAAGTTTTCCTTGCAATTAATTAACATCATTATACTAGGGCCTTCATTTTTTGCACCAATGAACATGTGTGTATGTATAAACCAGCTAACTGAATGAGTGTAATTTTTCATTTTCACCTATCCAATAAATGTCCACCAATAAATTTGGCCCACTCATTTCAAATTTCTCACTTTTGTTTAATCACAATTTTTTTCCAACTTTTTTTGTTTTAAAATACAAAATCTCAATTTTTTTCTCGTTTTTTTATATCAAACTTCTCAACTTTTTTTTTTTCAAAATACAAAATCTCGATTTTTTTTAAAATCTCAAATCTTCTTTTCCTTTTCAAATCTAATATTTTTTCGAACTTTTTCAAACTTATAAAAAATTTATTTTTTTTAAACTTAAAATCAGTTTTATTCAAACTTCTCAATATTTTAAAAATGCTAATTCTTTTTTTCAAAACACTAATTTCTTTACGCCAATTTTTTTTTCCAAAATGTCAATTTTATAAAAGTATAATTTCTTTACAAAAATTATTTTTTTTAAGCTAATTAATTTTATTCAAACGACTCAATTTTTTTTTTTTTCAAAATGACCTTTTTAAGTGTAAAAATGTTACTTTTTTTTTTCTTTTCTAAAATCCTAATTCTTTTTTAAATCTCAAGTCTTCTTTTTTAATACGGATTTTTATCAAACATTGTCGATTTCTTTCCAACTTCTCAACCTTTTTTTTCGAAGTCACAATTTTTTTTAAACTAGTTAATTTTCATTTTCAAATTTTCAAATTTTTTTTTATCAAAATCTCCTTTTTTTTACATCACATTTTTTTCTTCAAAATTTCAATTTTATTTCAAACTTCTCATTAACTTTTCAAAATGTCAATTTTTTAAAGCTTCTCAATTTCTTTACAAAATGTCTTTTTTTTTAATATTAAAATTCGTAATTTTTTCAAAATACAAAATCTTAATTTCTTTATAAAAATTTCAATTTTTTTACAAACTATTCAAACTTATCAATGGCCATTTTTTTTTTCAAAAATCTCAATTTTTTGAATCTTAATATTTTTCAAAATCTCAGTTTTACTAAAAAATTATTAATTTATTTTCAAACGTCTCAACTTTTTTGTTTGAAAATCGTAATTTTTTTTAAACTTCACAATTTTCTTTTTCAAAGTGTTTAATTTTGTGAAAATTTGAAAAGAAATTTCAAACATATTAATTTTATTCAAATTTCTCAATTTTGTTTTTAAAACCTCTTAACTCTTTTTTTCAAATTACAAAATTATTTTTTCAAATATCAAATTTTTAATTTTTTAAAAATATCAGTTTTCATTTAGTAGCTCATTTTCTTAAATTTTATTTTACGACGGAACTTATTCGTCGTTTAAGCAAACAATCCGTCGCTATTCTGCACGCGGTTCTTTGGGGGTTTTTTCCGGGCAGAGATTAGCGACGAACCAAGTCCGTCGTTAAATAGCGACGAACTAGGTCCGTCGGAAATTATAATTTTACGACGGACTATATTCGTCGGTAAATCCCGCGACGAAATCCCACATTATTTTGCAAAAGCGACGGAATATTTTCGAATACGACGAATAAGGTCCGTTGTTAAACCAAGCTCTTTTTGCGACGGACAATGTCCGTCGCAAATTTACCTTTTTCACGTAGTGCATTACCCTCTTTTGGTTGTTGATGGTTTTCATCAGTTGCCATGCGAAGGCCAGACATGCAAGGATGGCTGGTATGTTATTGTCAATATTTATATCCAACTGTTATGCTACTCCTTTGTTTAAGTGTTGGATATAGTGTCCTCATATTACATGATGTTTGTAAGCAAGACCTTCTTTTATGGAAGTTAAATGTAGAGACATTAAAGGGAAGAAAAAACTTCACAATCACAAATAAAACTGATGTAAGGAGCTTTGGAATGCAATGATGAGAAAGCTATAGGTCTTCAAGTGGACAACATGTGCAAGGTTGTCCATTGTTTTGGAGGCGGTATTGGGTCAGAAGATAAACATCCAAAAAAGAGAGATTCTAGGGGTTGGCCTTAGCCAAGACAAGTGGAAGTGTTAGTAGAGATGTTTGGTGCAAGAAGGGCAAGCTTTCTTCCAAGAAACTTTTGGAAATTTCTACTAAGAATAGAATTACAAATTACAAATCATTTTCCCCTGCTCCTATAGTAGCCATGAACCAAATGCATCCTTAATTCATGTAATGGTGATTCTTTTTTCTTTCTTCTTCTTCTTTTTTTTCAAGTATTTTGTGAGAATCTATATGGGACTGCCATATTATATTCACTGGTGAGGTTGTTCCTGTCAGTTCGCTATTTGATTTAGGTTGGTTGAATGCATGAACTAGATGAATTGACCCGCACTGTTGTCCCACTTTTTTTTTTAAAGAAAGGTGGGAGTGCACCACCTGTAACTCTGTTGATATAGAAGGATGTACATACAATACATTCAGGTGGGCTCCACAAAATTTCACCGGCCACACCTATCTTGTGAACATGAAACAAAAGAAAAGACAGCAGCAACCTCATGAATCTGACGAAGCTGATGTTTTACAAGAAACTGACAACAATCAAAGCAGAGGGCTCTGCTTCCATGCCAAACTACCTTCTTCTGCTAGAACATCCAGGTTGGAGCAGAACTGAAGAAGCCGGGCAGATGACAAACAGACAAAGCCTGTAAAAAAGGCTGGCTTCACCTATCATGAGATCATCTGCGATACTCAACCCTATACCTGCTCAAAGGTCATCCTTTTTATAAAAAAATTTATTTGCTCTCAACTCCACATGCAATTAACTCATCCTAGCAAACAACAGAAGCCCAATTCTATAGTAGCCTCCTCTTTCAACATCCAGCCACAACCAAACTTCCAAAGCCACCTGAATTCTTTATTCTTGAACATGAGAAGCCTAAGACAAATCTCCTTCCTCCAGTAGCAAGAGCATATAATCCCCATGACTTGAGTTCAGCAAACAACCCAACCTAAGATTGGATTAAAGAGTGAAAATCTCTACCAAAAACCAGAGAATCTGGCCTAATTATCCCCCACTCTCCCTCCTTCACAGGCGACATAAACTGCTCAAATGCATTAGAAGCATCCCACCTAGAAAGGATAGCCTCCCAAACAGGTAGCACATCTGCCGCAACCTTGCCTCACGAAAACAGCAGAGACAACCTTACCCCACCAGCTCCATGCATACCCCAAACAACCTACAGAGAACTTCAAGAAGGAACTGGAAACAGGGTCTCTGATTCTTCTAAAAAAACCCCATACCATAAGATAGCTGCGAGCCCCTTCTGAACACACAACAGCTCCACACCATACATCCCCAAAATAGCTTGAACTACTACACCCACTGGCAAACATTAGAAGCATACATTCATACCACTTGGCCACCAGCCTTTTTTTTTTTTTTTTTCGAGTGAAAGGTCAGCCCGGCTGTAATCGCTTCCTGACACTACCAACTCCTTTCTTATCCAGCTCGAGCACACCTCTAATCAGTCTCGGAAGCTCAGCCCAGGAGGTGATAAATCTATCTGGATGTCCAGCACTTGCTAATTTAGCTAGCCCGTCCGCCACCAAGTTTCCTTCCTGGAAAATGAGTAAGAATATCATATTAATATGACGAAAGTTCTGTTGAATTATCCCCAACTGATACCACATGGACTTCGGTCCAGATGCACATTGGTTCGTCACTACCTCAAAGACCACCCTTGAATCCGTTTCAACCACAATATTTGAAATACCCATGTGAGCGCATCTATCCAGCCCATCTGCCATGGCCTTCGCATCAGCCACATTGTTGGAGACCCAGCCATAGGCTTTATGGAAAGCAAAAATCATAATCCCATAGTGATCTCTGCACACTCCCCCACCTCCTGCCTCACCTAGGTTGCCACTTGAAGACCCATCGACATTAAGCTTGAACCAGCCTTGATCGGGCTTCTGCCATTTCACCATTTGGCATTTGATCTGACGCACATTACTTGCAGATTCTATCCCTAAAATCTCCAGAGTAGCCACCTCTGCCATAGAGCTTGTTGAAGCCCTTGGAATGGAGAAGCTCATCTCTCTAATCCATCATGCACATTAGATATAATCTTGTCTGCACGCATCCTACGATCTTCAAATCTGGACCCATTGCAGCTAATCCAGATCTCCCAACATATGATCGCTGGCACCAAACCCATAAGGGCCTTAATGGTGGAAGATATGTTAGCCTTGCCTATCCAATTCAATATCCTTTGTTGGATTGAAAGGCTGGAATGATGAGTCACACCAAACACCTTACCGAAATGAGCCCACACCAACTTAGCTATTCTCCCAGGACAAAAAAGATGATCCAAGTCCTCTTCACCTCTGCTACTCTGAATTGGGTGCTGGGGTTGAAACTGGTTGGTACCACTATTAACCTAATCACCACTGTCAATAGCTTGGGGGCGGGAAACCTGAAGCTGAGACATGTAGGAATGGATTGCCCTATGGCTGCCCACAGCACCAAGGTCTTGCCTAGGTTGATTTCTCCACACACCATCTGGAGGAGTTGCAGTGGAGATAATCTGACCTCGCTCATGAGCACCCCACAGAGGACTCTCATTCTGGATCTAATTTTTATGCACCGCTAACTGCTGGGCATCATCCTCCAAGCAGCATTCACATCTGGAAGGGAGGGGGATACTAAATCTTCTCATTGTTAGATCCACCGGGATAGCTTTGTGCATGATTTTCCACATAAAAATCCCAATCTTCGGCGGGAGGACTTTATTCCAGCTCCACTTAGACCATTCATAAATGAGTTGCCTGCATTGAATCCTACTCCATGGAGTCTTAAGGGAGAAGTCGCCAGAATTCGTCAAATTCCAAGCTAGCCGGTCCTCCCTATCAGATAGACTCACTCCACTACTAAGAATCACATGTTTAACTGACACAGGAATCAGACCTTCTACCTCAGTCAGATTCTAGCCCGTATTTGAACTAATAAGATCTTTGATTTTGATGTGTTTTAACGTAGGCGGGATATCTGCTATAGCCGCTCCCACAATCAAACCTCCCCCCGTCCAGTTTTAATACCAGAAGATCACGTTCCCCTCCCCAATAAGCCAGCATGAGTGATGTATGACAAAGAGGAGTCGTCTGACAATTTCTCTCCAATGGACTGATCTTCCTGCGCCAACCGTACCCTTCTTGTCAATGAACTTAGACAAGTACTTCGCACAAAATAATTTCGCCCAAAGGGATTTGCCGAAAACCAGATTCCATCCCATTTTTGCCCGAAAAGCCTGCGTAACATCCTCCACTTTCCGAAATCTTAGACCTCCTTCGGTCAGCGAACAACAAATTTTCGACCAACTCACCTAATGTTTCCTCTTTTCTCCTCCCGTGGTGTTCTAGAAGAAGTCAGAAAAGGATCGTTCCACCTGTTTACATGCCGCTTTCAGAATATTGATGGCTGATAGGGTGTGAATTGGAATCCCAGACAGGACATGTTTAATGAGAACCATCTTCGCGGCTGGGTTTAAAAGCTTTGCCTTCCAACTTGCCACTTTATTCGAGATTCATCGGATAATGGGTTGCACATGGGGCATTCAGACCTTTCCCTTCGTCAGCGGAACCCCAAGGTATGTACATGGAAAGAAAGCCTATTTGAACCCAGTAAGTTGATTAATCTTCCTTATCTTCGCCTGCATTGCCCGCTTATGAAGGATGAAAGAGGACTTGCTTAAGTTAACTTTCTGGCCAGAAGCACTTTCATAATCAGCTGTAAATTTGGTCAACGCTCGCACTGAGGAGATACTTCCATTAATAAACAACAAGATGTCATCAGCGTATAGCAGGTGTGTGATCATTGGACAAGCTCTACTAAGACGAAAGGGGGTGCACATCCTAGCTGCAAACAGATGAGTAATACCTCTGCTTAACACTTCTGTGGCAATGATAAAAAGGGCCGGCGACAATGGCTTTCCTTGTCTCAGCCCCCTCGAGGCTTGAAAGAAACTGGAAGGTTGCCCATTGATGAGAATTGAGAACCAATTTCCTTCCCAACATCTTCGGACTTGGCTAATCCAATGAGTCTCAAAGCCAAATCTGGTGAGAACTTTGACTAGGAAGTTCCATTCAACCCAATCATATGCTTTTTCCATATCTACCTTGATAAACATATTCCTTCCATGTACCTTTCTATCTATTTCATTTTCCATTTTGCAGGCGATCGATATGTTCTCTGCTATCAATCTATTCGAAACAAATGCCCCTTGTTCTTCTGAAATAATATAGGGTAGAATCAGCGCCAACCTTGAAGCCGTAACTTTTGAAATGATCTTCATAATAACATTGCAGAGGCTTATCGGTCGGTAGTCTGTCAGCATCTTCGGGATGAGAAAAATAAGGGTGGCTTGGAACGCTCTTAGGATGGGGCCTCCTGCTAGAAAATCTTTCACCGCATCGACAACATCCTCGCCAATGACATCCCAGCAAGAAGAGAAAAAAGCTCCCCCAAAACCATCAGGCCCTGGTGCACTGTTAGCCGGGATAGAAAGAGCCACTCTTCTAACTTCTTCTCCAGTAGGCGGCCTCAACAACTCCTCATTCATCTATATAGTGACCAGGCTTGGAATTAGGCTAAGGATGTCGTCATTTTCTATGGGATTTCCTGAGGAAAAAAGGTCCGAGAAAAAATGGACAGCCTCCTTAGCAATATCTTCCATCTTATCTAAGATAATCCCCGATTGTAGCTTTATTTTCGATATGGCGAGCCTTCTTCTCTTATCAAGGACTGAATTATGAAAAAACTTGGTGTTTTGATCTCCTTCCTCTAGCCAGTTGATCTTGGATTTTTGTTTCCAATAAATTTCTTCTTTGAGGAGAGCGTCTTTCAACTTTTCTTGCACAACATTTAGCTTGAGCCAATCTTCGTGTGACCCGGATGATAAAAGAGTGAATTCTGCCTTGTCCACCTCCTCTTCAGCATGTTTCATGTTCTTACCAACATCACCAAAAACCTCTTTATTACAAACTTTAAGGGCTTTCTTAAGATTCTTCATTTTAATGAACACCTTGTACATCGGAGAAGCTACCACTTCGATTTGCCAAGATTCTCTTACTAGGCGCTTGAAGTCCTCGTGACAAGTCCACATCCTTTGAAATCTGAACTGCCGAGGATAGGTGGCAGAGTCATCTTCAATAGACAGAAGCATAGGGTTGTGATCAGAGCATAATCTCATGAGATGAACCACCTTAAATGTGGGGAATACTGCCAGCCACTCGCCATTGATGAGAAATTTATCCAACCGAGCCCACCTTTGAGCCCGTCCTGATCTATTATTGCACCACGTATATGATGTTCCAGAAAAACCCGCATCTATCATACCAGTATCATTGATAAACTCCCAGAATTCAGCCATTACACCAGTGTCAGATGATGGGCCTCCAAGTCTCTCTTCAGGGTTGGTGGTTACATTGAAATCTCCTCCAACTAACCAGGGTCCCCCAATGGCTGGGGCTACGTTTCTTAGCTCATTCCAAAGCACCCTGCGTTGCTCTCTATCACAATTGGCATAGAATGTCGTCACAAAAACTTCCCTGCATGACCCATCACAAACCACCTTAAGCGTGATGCATTGGCGAGAGGATCCAACAATATGAACTTCCAAGAGGTTGTTATACAGAATCCATAAACGCCCTTCAAGTGCCTCCTCCATCATCTCCTTTTGAAATCCAAGCTTGGCTGCCACTTCTACTCTTCTAGATGAGTTAATCATGGGCTCCTAAAGCATCAACATGGCTACTTTGTGTTTTCTGGTGATCTGCTTCAACCGTCGCACAGTCTTGGCGTTACCTACTCCCCTCACGTTCCAACACAATACGCTAATCATTCTGAAACCGTCCCTAGTGTCTCAGCCCTATTCTTGCTTCTGGTGTACACTTTGCTCTCCCTGTGGAGCTACGCCGGAGTCGTCTTTCCTCTATAGGTATCGGTTGCCATGAACGGAGGTTCCCTCAAAGACTCCCCACTATTTAACGGCTCTTTTTCTGCTCTTTCTGGCTGTGTTTCATCCCGCAGGTCTATCCAAAGCTTGAGACCCTCCATCTCAGCTTCTCTCGGCAAAACGGAGGCGCCTTCGAAGTCCGGTTGGGCTGTCTCTTCTACATCAGAGAAGAAATCTTTGTCCCCTTCCCCTTCCCACAGTTGAACCTCTGCTTTTTCAGGCCAGGATCTACTGTCGAACTCGTCGTTTCTATTCAACTGTGTCGCCAAAATCTGAGAGTCTATATCTTCCTGTTGTCCAATGTGCATCTTTCTGCCAATCGTTGCCCTAGCCGCCATCAGTTCCTCTTGTAGTTCTGGCCTATTAGCAACATCATTTACTGTTCTGCTCCATGCTACAGACCCAAACCAGTCCTGTTGTGAAAGCCGCTCCACCTGTCCATCTACTTTCTCTATAACTGGAATGAGACGTCGAACACCTCCGGACATGCCCTGGTTACTATTCAAGCGCCCAATTCCATCTGCGCTGTGACCATTAACATCAAAGGAGTGGCCCACATGTTCCCCATCTCCCATGTTCCCCACATGTTCCCCATCACCACCACTTTCTCCCACTTTCTCCTCCTTAACTTGAGATCTTTCACCATACAATGAAGATGATGGCCCGCTCTTGTTTGACGCATTAGATAACACTATCTCTGGGATACAACCATCTTCTTCTGCCTGATTGCAATATGTTGCTGCCATGGCATATCTCCATTGTATATAAAAGACAATAGCTTTGTACAATTTTGCGCTCTCTCCCTTTTTCAGAAACAAACACATACATACACACATGCATGCACTAAATCAGTGTTTTTCATCTCTGTTTCCATCTTTTTGATATTTTTGGTAATTCCAAGAAATTTTTGGGATGAATAGTGCAGATTTATTTTTTCTTTCTTTTCCTCAAATTTCTTGAGAGGAATGATGTCAAATGCTTAGGGATATATGCATTAATGGGATGAATTTCAATCCATTTTGGGGGCATTTGAATGGTCCCAAGTCGGCCTGATTATATTCATCTGAATTTAATTTTAATTTCTCCTCAAATCTCTTAAGGGAAATGGTGTCGAATGGTTATTAGATTAACAATAACCTAAAACTGTTGTAGGTTTGTTTAACCTACAACCAATCTCACATCCCAACATATGACATGTACACGACCTCCAAGCCTTAGAAAGGTGGGCCCCACCATGAAAATCACCTTGCACAAAAAGCAGTCTTGTATGTTTCAGTAGCTGCTCCTGTTGGTGAGGTTTTGAGCTTGAGGTTCTATTTGTGCATTTTAGCAACTATCGGAGCTATATTTTTGAGGATTTTTAGATTTTTCTGTTTTTTGTGTCATTATCTCGTTTGCAGGATGATTTCTTGGTGAAAATTGAAATGCAGCAGATTTCTCTTTTCCTTGGCATTGTTTTAACATTATTATTTGACAGTCTGTTTAATGCAGTAGGATTTTGCATTTGATTTTTTGTGTATCCTATGCTGGATTTTTAGGTGAAAATTGATAAAGTTGTTTGAGTTTTTCTTGTATGATTCTTGTTCTCTTCACGATCTTTTAGCTTCAATTAGACAATTGTTTCCAATTCTTGGAGAATCTTTTGTGATTCTGGTGATTACTTTTCCATTGGTTGTCATAATGTGAGGGGATCTTTGATTTTTGAATCGATATTCTTTTTTTTTTTTTTTTTTTTTGGTCTTTTGCTGTTAACATAGGAACAGAAATCTGAAATTTAATTCTGGTGGCATTATTTAAATGATCTCTAGGCCATTAATTAGATTTTTTGTTAGACTTTGGTGATACGTTAATGAATTTCTCTATTCTACATTGCAGGTCCATCAGCGGTGAAGAAATTTCTGTCCTGATACTGTCCAGGAAATATATTGTTGTTGCTCTGGTTGACAAGTACAAGTTAAGGTATGTCTCCGTTGGGCACTTATCTCGTAATAATGAGCAATAATATCAAACTTCTTTGATTGGCAGCATTGAGTTCAGAGTGTTGCTATGTGCACATGTGTGTGCAATAAAGCTCATGCACATGCCACATGTGGCAGCAAGGCACGATAGGTCTGGGATCTAAGCCATCTATCACAAAAGACCCACTATATTCATGATGTAGTCTAGGAATATTAGGTTGTTCGCTGGTCAGATGGGCCATAGTTTTCAAAACAAAAGTGTGGCTTGAAAAGACTTGGGTGAAGTTTTTTGAACCATACAGGTGTTTCCAATATTGGGGACAACATGCCAAGTGGACTATATTTATTTTTGGGAAAACATGTAGAAGGTGAGACCAACCTAATGGATAGATTGGATCTTGTACATATATGACATGCTGGCACTTGTGGCGTGTACATGAGTTTATTGCGCATGCATTTGTGCTTAGCAAAGCTCTTGAATACATTGTGTTGAATAGTTATGCATGTATTTTTTTACTGTCATTATTGGAACTAATAGTTTCTCTTGTAGAAATTCCGTACTTGTAACTCATGTAAAAAATTCATCAATGCAGTCGGTCTTGGCTGGAGGGTATTTGCATCTCAGGATGTTATGAACTTCAGGTTAGATGTTAGGATTTGAGAGTTTGGAAGGTATTTGCATCACCAGAAACTCTCTTCCCTTCGAGCTTGAATTTATAGATTGCTATAGTTTCTTTTAATATATCCAACAATTCAAGATTGAATTCAGAGATTTTTTTTTTTTTTTTTAATTTTTAAGTGAAGTTTCATGAATTCAGAGAGATTGGTACATTCTATTCCAAGTGCATAATTGAATTCGTAGTTCTTTCTTCTCATGTTGTAGGTAGAAACTGTTGATTATGCAAATTGTTCTTAGTATTGTCTTGTTGATCCTTGTTTTTGAGTTTGTCTAGTGTTTGCAGATCTGCTTTTGAGTTCAAGCATCCAGTTGCTTAATGTATTCCACTTCAATGTATGTTCTAAAAAGTGGCATAGAAGTTAAGCTACAAATAAATGCCCTTAGTGTGATTGAGCCTCCGACTGGTGTGGTGATTTGATTAGCTGGGCACTTCTTTCGCATGACATCGTGGGCATACTTCTCTTTTCTTTAGCAGCATTATATTGTATCAGCAATATAAGGCCAGTTTACTTAGCATTTTGAGTATTTATTTGGTTGACATTTAATTTTCTTTATTATATTATTGCTGATTTATATTTTTCACCTTTTGAATTCACTTCATCCTCATATGGTGAAGGACTCATCTGTTGCTTAGAAATTTCTTTACATCTCCTTATAAATCCACTTTCATACCATGCTCATTTATTTTCATTTTCCTCCTGCAGGTTTCCAACAACTGAGCCGTTGGCGTTTGAGCTAATGGCCACAACTTGCGTGCAGTCTCTTAAGAATTAGGTTGTTGATGTTAGGAGATGAATGTGCTCGTAAAAATGATTGCTTGGCATTCATTTTATGTACACATTTGTCTTCAAACGTTGATAGTCAATTCATAAGAGTGCCAACTATTTGCCCAACTATTTGCTAACCTGGCCATGCTCAAACATTGACGGCTTTTTTTTACACGCCAAAGAAACGCCGACGGTCATAAACCGTCGGTATTTCCGACAGTCTTGACGATTAATCGACGGCTTTTAACCGTCGGAATTTCCGACGGTAAGCCGTCGCAAAGAAACGCTAATGTCACCTTTCCCGACAGCCTATCCGACGGCCAAAAACTGTCGACGAAGGCCTTTGCCGACGGTTTTCAGCCGTCGGGAAAAGTCATTTTCCTGGTAGTGTAAATCATCAAACCATGTAACCGTCATTCAATCAATCACCATGTTCATAACTACGTCCTCCCATTGGGACTTATTACAATTTCAAATACTTAATAAATGCAAGATCTCTGAATGACTATGCGGTCTCGTCTTCTACCATTTGCTCCCACAAGCCATCATAATCGTCTCCTTAAGGCTCGGACTCCTTAGGATCGTTACCTACATGTTCTAAATTATTTTCCACAAAAACACCATCAAACGCGGCATAGTGAAGAACTACTTTAAGGTTAGAACAATAATCGCATTAAAACCATAACAAAGCATCAATTACTCTTACTTAATATAATGCATGATAATGCATGACCCAGCGTAGGAATCCTTAGACATGCAGCCAGGGGTTTTAGGATACACAAGCCCATAGTTTTGCCAAACCACGTGAGAAAAACGGGATACTTATAACCCAAATCTGCACGTGACAATGTATGGGAGAAATAGGATGCTCTAGCCTATTCTCAATTCCATACACCCACATGAAGCCACATGCATGCATGAGTTAATAATTCTTTATTATTATTACCAATTTACACCAAGTCACTTAATGTATAACCAACCTTTGGTACCACCACATCCTTCCTCATGGTTCATCACTCATCAAAACAGTCGTAACTGACGCATCACATCCCGGGATGGCGGCCCGTACTACTAAGGTTCATAACAACCATACTCAACTATAATCTTATGGAGATTCTTAACAACTTGAGGAATAATAATAATAATAATAGTGAATATAATAATAATAATAATAATAAATGAATTTAACAACCACTTAATCGGGCAATCTGATACCACCACCACAGATCAGGGAGGCCACTTAACTGGACAAGTTAAAGGCACCGTCTCAGGTTAGGGCAACCTCTTAACCGGGTATTCCGATATTCATCACAACAGATTAGGGTCCATCCACATATATAAAAGGAATACAATATAATAAGGATCTCCATTTAGATAAGCACAACTATTCTTTATGCAATATGAAAGGAAAGGTGATCCCCTTAAAGATGGTTACACAAATCTCATATGTACAACAAACATTCTATTCCTTATTGATTCTCTAAGTCCAATGAATATCCTCATCACCATGAGATGGAAAAAGGGTATCTAAAAGCATTCATATATAGCTTACTAAGGAGAGAAAAAAGAAACACATGTAAACAAAAACATATAAAAATCATCAACTTTCAAAACATGAGATTGTTAACCCAATCTTAAAGGAGTTCTCACCTTATGATCTTCAGCTTATTAGAGATGTATGATGATAAAAGAATAACAAGATGACACTCCTCTCCTCTCTCTCTCTCTCTCTCAAATTCGTGGGTGGGGGTCACCTCTGGCTAAGAGAGGCCCTATATATAGAGGTAGGGTCGGAATTAGAGTTTTAAGGAAGCTACATCATTTTCGAATGAACGGTTGCAGTTTAAAGTAGAAATACATTATCTATCGAGTCGTTTTGAAAAGTGTACACAACATGGTTTGAGGAGAGATTCCACATGTTTGTTAATTCAAGTATGGGCTACAAAATGATCGTGACAGATTTTGGAATGAGGCCCACTAAGTGATGAACGGTCCATGAGAAAAAATAGGAAATAATGAGTTTAGAATTAGAAACTTTTAAACGGGCAGTTTATCTAATAATCAGACACCTAGGGTAGCTTTAGATGGGTCCAATGAGGCAGGTAGGATCCACAAACTGAGGATTCATAGCCGTTTGATAGGGTTTTAGCACAAGAGGAGGTTCTAGAGAATTTCTACACAAGGTGGGAGAAACTTCCACTTTTGAGGTGATTCTCCACGTTGATTAGCTAAAAAGGATCATTAGCATCCTGTAGAAGCTTTCCTAAGATCCCATGCGAAGAGATTTTTTGGATTAGAATATCCAAGTTTCCAACGGTTGGAAGGGAAGAGGAGATCGAGTTGGAATCGCGATGGATTGAGATGAAATTTGATATGAGTGGGTTTTGTTGGTCTAAAAAGAGAATGGACGATTCAGATATTCAAAACAACCCCCCTAAAAGGACGGCTTGGACAGCCAGCAGCGGCAGCAAACGTACAGCTTATGCGCTATAAAAAGACTCTGCCGGCCTGACGCGGGCCGGTCGGCCCGGACAGCGGGTTTGGCCACGGTGAGTCCCATTGTGATGTATATATAAAATTCACTCTGATCAACAGGTTAACAGCCCAGTTTTAGGGGGTGACTCCAAAAATTGGCCAGATTCGAAACCGAATGGCCCACTTATAGACCGATTTCTGATTTACCTATTTGCAGGATGATTGGAGGGCTGAAATTCAATGTGTACGGTTAAAATATGTCCAAACGCTTATATCTAGAGTTTTACGTCATAATGATCGCTAGAAAGTAGCGTACTTAAAATGGTAAGTTAAGTTTAACTAATGGCATTTTTGTAATTTTTGCAAATATTCGAGTTTAGCGAAATCTAACTCTTCTACGTTGTTAATGAGGTTATTCTAAGCAACTTTAATAAAGGTTACTCTACCTGATCTCATACGGATGACTCGTTATTTGAATTTTAATATCAACGGTCGGTAAAAAAATAGAAATAAATTTCAGAATTTTTTTTTAAAAATAACTATGGTAAATCCGGGGTGTTACACTATAGGGTATAACTAGTGCACTAAGTGCATTAACATTATTAAACCATTAAGAGACATGAAATAATAAAAATTCTAAGTTACCATTTATTTACGAAATATTCAACTATAAACTAAGTCCATCCATTTGGGACTTTATTAGATGTCTACTAATTATTGAAAATAATAAAATAAGACAAGAATAGTCTAAATGTTTTGGTTTAGGGCCAACATTTCTTCCTCAGTCAAATTTGGCCAATAATCATGTGGTTCCTCTAATGGTCCCATTTCATTATCTGGGACATTGTAGGCCCAATAAAATTTTGGAATAATATAAATTCATAACAGTTAATTTAATATTGAAATAAATTAATAATAAAAGAATTTTAAAGGCTATCATTTATTCAATCGATGTGGCCCATTTGTAGGTCCAATCGATCTGAATTTCACGGCACATGTACATTTTGGCCTTATGGTCATTATGATTCATTCAGATCGATTTCGGCCCACCCGTTCCTTCTTCTTTCTCTCTTTTTCTCCTTATTTCCCTTTCTTTTCTCTCATTTCTTTTATGATGAATAACCCTCTTATATTCTTATCAGTGATAAGAATTGATCCATGGTCTCTCCTCTCACTTAAGAGAGCTTTAACCAACTAGTTCATGCTTTTTTTTTGTTTATTATCTTAAATTTATTTACTTAAACCATTATTATTCCTAAAAGAAAATTTTTCTACCAAAATTTTGGAGTTGTTACAATATTCCTTTTGATGGAAGCCTAATTTACTTACAATCTACTATCTACCCATAACACAACAGAAAGTAGGAGGAGAAGCAATTCCATTACCATGGTTTATCTATGAATGGGGGTATTTGGGAGGGTAAGACCCAATTTTGATGCCATTATTTTCAATCGATTCTCGAGCTTTTCTTCCGTGACAACTCCCTTCTTCTTTACCTGTGCAAATCCAACATATATACAAAAAAAAACACACCCTCAAACTGACTGAAGGATATAAATGGAGCAATGTTAAAGGCAGCCACCTCACATGTGGAAACGGTGAATGCCTTGCATAGGTAATTCAGGATCAGAGCCGCTCATCGGGCAATTCGGATAGGTGCCATATCTTGTGTTCAGGCCGATCTAATTTGCAGGTGGGCATACACGTACATAGAAAATGGACAATTTTCCAATTTCTCTTGATAGTTTTTTTTATTAGTATGATTCACCTGATGATCACATGGGCCGATGAGCGGCTCCAATCCTGCACAAAGATTCCTCATTTAAACATGTGAGGGTTGTGTATGGCATAGACGACTTACACGAAGGTAAGTGGTGGTGAGCATGTGATCATGATCGAGCTGGTTGACAGAATTGCATATGATCTCTAAGCCCAGTGATTCTATCACCCGCTGAACTTGGCTCAGTGCACCTATTGCTCTATTGCAGCCGATCTTTAGCACAAACCGCTCCTCATCAAACATCTCCACTTCAATCTAGAAAAACCAAATGTCCATATATGTATAGACCTTCACTACTAACAAGAGAATAAACACAAGGATGAAATTTGGGTCGGGTACCATTTACTAAGTAATTATCAACCCTACAACCCATTGATTAGTGGACCACCTCTTGGATGAGAAATAGCCTCAAACCAGTGCCGATTTTATATATAAGCCTATAGATCGAAGGGTTAGAAACATGCAATATCTGCAATTCTTTACCATTGGCCCATCATTAAGGTGGCCCATCGGTTGGTTGGTCTGCATTGGTCGATGGGTTCACCGGGTCTCTTGGGTTATATGGTTAATACCATCCTATCAATGCACACTTGATTGAGTTAGAGATGGAAAAAGGAACAAGAAAACATAAAAACCTTAAACCAAAACCTGCGATATGGCTGGAGGAGAATGGCACGGAAGGTAATCTTGAGGTTGCATTGGTGGGATTTCTTCCTCCACAACGGGGGAGGAGTCGTCACAGGAAGAGTCCACTGTGATGTTGGTATTCTCCTTCTCCCTCTCGATTTGTTGCAGAATGTTTTGTAAATAAGCAAGAGCATCGACGAGAATAGATCTATTGTCCATCTGCGGCCACAAAACCAATAGCAGTCAGAATCATAATATCATTCCCAATTCACGGCAATTCTACACTAGTGTATTTCATTTGTAAATGCCTGTAATACATTATAGGAAAAAAATATATTTTTTAGCAGCACAGCCATCTTGGTTCTGTTTGTGGGGTATTCAAATCTAATGCAAGGATGTCTTTGTTGATCTTTGGATATCATGAAGAAAAAAAAATGCGAATTTGCTACTTCTCAACAGCATATGATGATTTTATGGCTAGACACATCTCATGGTGCAATTAGATATTCTTCTTATGGCATCAGTGCAATGCAAATGATGCGTTGAAATGCACTGTGCAATAGCTTGCACCCACAAGATATTTATGAACATGGATGTAAATGGTTACCTTTGTGATGTTTGGTACCAGAGATCTCAAGCTGAAGAGTTGCTGTTTCAACCGTTTCCTTCGATTTCGCTCCGACACAAAGTTCTTACTGTTAGGTGCATTGGCCTTCTTATCATAACTATCTGATTCTTCCTCTTCAGCATCCTTATCATCGTTTGACTGTGGTTGTAGTGGTAGTTGTTGTTGCTCTGTCTGGCTTATAGAGCTAACTGACGATGACAGTCGAAGAGTCGATCCGTCTTCCTCCAAGAGGGATAAGAGTTCCCAATCAAAGCCATCTGATTCAAGGAACCCATTAACTTCTTGTTGCAGTTCTGCTTCTTGTTCTCGTTTTTGCTGATGATGTTCTTCATTTTGGTATGTAGAACCGATAGACGAGGATTGCTGCTGGTGAGCCGAGTCACCTTCCTCCAAGAGAGAGAAGAGATCTAAACCATTGCCGTATAACTCAGAGATCTGGCCATTCCACCAAGCGTCCAAAGAAGGGCTGAAAAAGCTCTCTAGCTCAGGACAACCTGGCCAAGTGTCTGGCCCCTCCTCCATCAGGAAACCCTCCAAATCCTCCATTCCTTCCCAAGAACAAAGACGCCACTTACAAATCTCCACTTCTCTCTCCAAAGCTCACACAGACCCTCCTTTACACTATGTTGTCACAAAAAGCGCCTCCTTGCGGAAATTCCCTCTCTAAACGAGGTCACCGTCCTGAGCTTTTATAGCCTATCAAAGGACGCGGATTAGCTACTGAATTTGACAGTAGCGAGTCTCGCTTATGAGGACACGTCACCACATTCTGTGGGCCCCACCATGATGTATGTGTTGTATCCACACGGTCCATCCATTTGGAGAGATCATTTTAGGGCATGAGCCAGAGAATGAGGCAGATCCAAAGTTCAAGTGGACCCCACCACAGAAAACAGTGGGTATTGAACGCCTACCAATACGTCAACATGGACAGTCCCTGGCCGTACACTGGGTTGGTCGTACTGTTCATGATTTGGGTGTCTTATGTAGTATTTATTTCTCCAGTAGGCTTGATTTCTCTTCATGGGCTTGTTTTAATCCGTGTCTCTTAATTTTCGGGCACCAAAACAAGGAGAAATCATTTTAACAACAGGTTATTTTGGATTTTTTCACCCTTTTAAGGTCCTAATCAAGAACAGCTCATTCCCTTCCTCTCTACCAACGGGAAAACTTCCCTCTCATTTTCTTTCTTTCTAGTTAAGTAAAGGAGGGTGGTTTTGGTGAATCTGGTGTTGGGTTTTCCTACCAAAGTGTACACTGGAAAGAAATAGGTTAGGCATTATATCTCGAGAATAGGGAGCCTGTTGTGCTGGTCGAATCAACTAAGAAGCGCGAATTATCTCAAAGAGAACACTGTAGTCTACAATTCATTCCACCAATATATAATATTCAACAATCTCGGTTTATATATAACAAACAGAAGTGGGGTTTCAGTACTTATTTGTTAATTGATTCAGCTGAGGTATATCCTACTTACGTCCGGTACAACAGTATCTCTTTGTCGTTACAGACGCCATAGCTGAGGAAGAGCATTACTTAGAAAAAAATACATTGATGATGACAGGAACATCTAATTCGCCCGTTGGATCATTCTTTTTTTTTTTTCACCTTTAATCATCCTAGCCGTCAATTGGATGGTTGGAATTGCTTGATCAATACAATTTAAGAGATGTGCTTCATCTACAATGTGTCCTGAAATTTGTATGGACTGGATTGTAGAACATCAGTGCCGCATGTGAAGAGGAT
Organism: Liriodendron chinense; assembly: GCA_003013855.2. Lineage (NCBI taxonomy): Eukaryota > Viridiplantae > Streptophyta > Magnoliopsida > Magnoliales > Magnoliaceae > Liriodendron > Liriodendron chinense. The sequence continues at coordinate 121,614 of PVNU02002560.1, read as the reverse complement.
GAGTCACCACCATTTTAAGATGGTGGCGATTTAAATGGTTGCGATTTTAAAAACTCATTTTGATCACGTGATTGCATGCCTTTTTAAGAATTTTATAAAATATATATTCCATAATCTTCAGGGAATTTACATATTGGTACCCTTTTAAAAATGTCTTTCATTAAACTACCTCCTTAAATTAAGTAGGTTTCATTGAGCTACCTTCCATTAGGTTCTTGTAGTAGTGGTTAGATTAAGTGGGGGACGCTCTTCTCTTTCCCATTCATATGCATGATGATCCGAATATTTGATCAATAAATGAGGATAATTAATTGGCCATTTAAAAAAAAAAAATTAATTGGCCATTTAGGGGGCACTTAGATTGTAAGATACTTTGCATTAGTTACATAAGTTATGCACTCACAAGAGTTTCAACACAAGGTCATGGGTTCAGGTACCAACTGTGGTGTGAATACGTGGGTATGTGTATGCTTGGTTTTGGACATCACATAAGTAATTATACCTCAAGTTTGTTTGGTCCACCCTTAATATCTATCATCCATCATATAGCCCAACTTTTGATGTGGACTGTTCATTATGTTGGGCCCACCTTAGCAATGTCTTCAAGCATCTTGTGGGGTCTACCTTCAATGTGGACCATCCACCTTGAGAGGCCCACCTTGGATGTGAGTCACCCATCATGCTAGCCCACCTTTAATGTAGACCATCCTTCATGCAGAGCCCAACTTTGAAGATGGTCGTCCATCAAGCAAGGCTTGCCTTGGATGTGGTTCATTCATCATTAGGTGCAGACCTTCGAAGTGAACGTCCTCATGTGGGACCCACCTTGATATGAGTCATCTCACATGTGGGGCCCACCATCAATGTTATAATTCATCATGTTGAGCCCACCTTTAATATCCACCTCCCATCATATATATGGAGCCCACCTTTGATGTGGACCGCCCATCATGTAGGCCCCATATTCAATGTGAACCGTCCCTCATGTGGGGCCTACGTTAGATGGGGGCCATTCATTATCAGTACCTTTGATGTGGACTGTCATTATGTAGGGCCCACCTTCAATGCTATTGTCCATCATGTGGGGCTACCTTCAATATCCACCACCCTTCATATGTCACCTACCTTTGATATGGATCACCCATTGTATGAGCCCCACCTTAGGTCATCCATGATTCGAGCCCACTTTGGATATGGACCAATCATTGCTAGGGCCCCATCTTTGATGCAAACAATCCGTTACGTACGTGGGCTCACCTTGATGTGGGTCATCCATAATGTGGGGCCAACCTTTGATGTGGGCTCACATTTGATGTGGACTATCCACCATGTGGCCTCACCTTTGATGTTGACCACCCATCATGTGGAGCCTCCTTTGGTATGGACCATCCATCACATAGAGAAGTAGAAATGTCAAAATTTGAAGAATAAAAAAAATTACTTATAAAGATAAATAGCTTTCATCACATCAGTTCCTTTTACAACAGTGTTTGTCAAACTACCTTAAGTTAAAAGGTTATTTATTGGGTGGTATCCAAACGGGCCTCTAGTAACCATTGCTTGATCAAGCTATCTAACCAGTTGTAAAGAGGTTAACTAATGAACGTGAACCATTTTATTTTATCTCTTAGTTTTCATTCAAGATTGCCCAAATAACATAATTCTCTTATTTTCTTTTCTTTTCTTTTTCCCTTCTTTTTTTTTTTCTTCTTCTTCTTTTATTTATTTATTTTTTGGTCTTTTCTTTAACAGGCCAATCAATGTTAAACCTATTGGGTAAACAGTTACAATGGGGTTCGTATACGATACTTGTGCCGCTTGGCCCACATAGCCCTTTCTTGCTAGGGCTCCCTACTTGCGGGCAATGGGGATGCCTTGTGGGTTAGGGATATGGGAGCAAATGATTTGGGGGCAGGATCCAATACAAACATTTCTACGGTAGGCTTCATGTAGGAATTTACATTTGGGGCCCACTGATGTTTTCATGACATAGAATCTATCCATCGTGTGAGCCCACACTAATTCTCCTTGGATCTCGAAAATCAGGTCGATCAAGAACATAGGTGATTCACATCATGTAAAATCATACATAAAACCTTCAAGACCACGTTTCGTGGCCCACCTGAGTTTTGATGATCTTTATTTATTATTGGTATTTATTCATCCTGAATGGGTGCATCTTCTGAATGGGTTAGATGGCATATACAAACCACGGATGGTCCCACACACACAATCTAGAAAGTTTTCAATGGTCAGCATCTCCATCAGAACAGATCTTTGTGATGTGGCTCACATGACTTTTGATCGGCATGATTTTGGCGCATCAAGAAGAACATAAGAGTTTGCAAATGATGGGTGGATTGGATGTCATGAAGACATTATGGTGAACTCTACAAATCGATTGTACTTTAAGCCTAACATAGGAACGTTATAATGGATGTGGCCTCAAAAAGTATTTTGGTTGAGGGACGATAGTTGGAACCCAGCTAACATAGAGCATAGCTACTGCCATGTTGATGGAATTTTTATATGAGATCCAACCTGTTCATCAGGTACATTGTCTCTCGTTCACCTTACAACTAAGAAATCACAACGATCCAGAACTCAAGTGGGCAACACCGTACAAAATAGTTGACATGGAACACCCACCACTAATTTTGTATAGGGCCCACTTTGGTGTCCACATTCATATAACTTGCCTCATCAAGATGAAATCATTCTCTAAAAGTTCAACCTATTTCAAATATCAGGTGTGTCATTAACACATGAGTTTATAGGTTTTAGGTATATGTGGTCCATACCATGTTGGCTAGGTAGGGTTTGCCTACTGCTAACCAAGCACCAAGCAGGCGAACTTTCATGAGATCCACTCCATCCATCAGTTACCGCACGCTGTGTTTCCCTTTGATTCTAAAACTTTGGCTAATTTTACACTCAGGTGGGCCACCCCTCATGAACAATGTAAAATTATCCGTAAAGCCCTCTAAACTTGAGGACGCTTACTTGATGGAGGAGGCAGATCTTATAAAAGGTCCATCCACTTGGCGCTCTTATTGCTTGGCACTCAATTAGCAATAAGAGTGCCACCCGTACCTACAGGAGGTGGGACTCAGAGAGAGCATGGGCAATAGAGAATGGAGAGATTTTTTTTTGGGAAATTATTTAATACTCTGTTAGAGTGTGATAGTTAGAGCTGGACAACTAACCAAACCGAGTCGAATGTGGGCTAAGTTAGTTCGATTCAGTTGCTGACTGGCCTATGTTCGAATAATATGCAAACAACATTTGAACAATGGGGCTTTCTTCTTGTTCGATTCAGTCTAGTCCACCACATGTTCGAACATGTTCTAACATTTTCATTTCAGACAATTTTTCCAATTCGAACAATTTTTTTTTTTTATGTAAAAATATTTTTGTTTTAGTACGTTTTTGCAAATTACAAATTACAGATCATAAGATTTTTAACCAACCAAATCACAAGTCATGACTTTGGACGTGCAGACTTACGAGCAAAGGGATGACCGATATCGAATGAGTAGTAGCTGCAGAGATTTACAAATAAGATATTAAGAATATTAAATAAGTAAAAAATAGAAAAGAGAAATTGAGCATGGGGGTTTCGTTCGAACCTTTGGAGCTGAATGTGTAGACTGACTGGAATGATGGAATCGGATGGGCAAGCTGTGAGTAGAGGGATGGTCGGAATGGTGGAATCGATGAGCAAGCTGTGAGCAGAGGGATGGCCGGACGTCCGGCAAGACTAAAGGGCAAGTAGAGAATGGCTGAAATCTCAGTCGATTTAATAGGCAAAGGTGAAAGGGTGAGAGTGGGAAGGACGAGCAACAGAGGGAAAGGATGGCCAGACGAGCTAAGGAGGGTTACGGTTTCGGTTGTTCTTTGGGCAGGGCAAAATTGCTAGAGCCGACTAGGGTCAAGTAAAAAATGAGGGGTAAAAAAAAAATTTATTGATACTATATATTTCATTCAAACTGAATCGAACCAATTCGAATTGGCCAACTTCGAACCGGTAAAACGAACCGAATAGCATCGAACAGAGATCTATTCGTGTACGGTTCGAAATATTTTCAAATAACCAAAATCAAGTTCGCTCTACTTTCTAACCGATTGTTCGGTTCATTTTTTTTCGAATCAAACCGAGCGAACTATTCGGTAAATTGTTGTTCGTGTCCAGCTCTAATGATAGTTAATACACAAACAATGTTAAATTGATTTGGCTCGATTCGAAGGTTGGGTTCGAACCAAGCCGAGCCATTTTTCCAATATCGAAATGATTTTCAAGCCAAGCTCGAGCTAACCCAAGCTCGATTCGGCTTAAAGTTCGGCTCGATCGAAGCTCGACTCTGGCTAACTTAGTTGGAAAAGTATGTTTTTTAGTTCCACATCAAAAGTGAGCAAGGAAATAAGAGGTGATACTTTCTATAAAAATAAGTGGGGTGATGTAAATGGCCTTTTGACCTGAATTTTAATAGTTTTAGGCTTGGCTTTGAGTTGGGCCTATTTAAAATTTTGTTCTTGTCAAGCTCGAGCTCAGCTTGAATTGGGCTCGAAAGCTCAATTGAGCCAGCTCGAACATGAAAGTCTAGCTCAATGGCTAAGCTGAGCCAAACATGAGCTAGGCTATTCAGTGACCGAGCCTAGCTCGAACATGGCTGAGCTCAGCTCAGCTCGGCTCGGCTCATGCACAGCTCTAATTGTATCCTTCTTTGGGTGAAGGCGATTTGAATTTTGGAGAGAGGGATACAGTCATACAGAAAACGATCCATCCATGGAATGAATAGTGAAGGCTCGTGAGCAACTGTCCCTTTGCCTTTTGACTGTGGGAGCGATTTGTCTCGACTAGAGGGAGAAAAAGCCGAAATGGAATTAGAGAGTTCGTCTGCTTCTACCACTTACATCCAAAAGTTCCAAACAGTATGATTTTGGTGGTTGCAAATGGACAATTAAAAATAGAATGGCCAGTGGTCCAAGTTACAAATGGACAATTAAAAATAAAATGGTGAGTGGCCCAAATCCAAAGCATAAATCAGGTGGTTAAGATCCTCAGATCAATGCGGTTTTTGGGTTATGTGGGATATCCCTTTCATCTTGGTTCTGATTTTTCTAATTAAAAATAATATTATTATTCAAAAGAATTATTTTTTTTTCTTAATTATGTTCTAGTCCTCTTATTTCCTTTTTTGGTAGAATTTGTGGCGACGGTCTTGTCAAAACCAGGAATTTGTCATTTGGGACACAAAACCCTCACATTTTATATATCCAATATCAAATAGGCCATGGTCCAAAAATCACAATATTGAATTAGTGGCACACGAATAAATACAAAGGAAAATCACATTTATTAGATGTTTAAGAATGTTCAATCATAGCAAAATTTGGCCAAGGGCTGATCAATGACTTTTCTGACGATATGTATGGTTCAGATCATCATACACGTGCCACCACGTGCAAAAATGCAGAAATGTATTTACTTTTTATATGATTAGCAGCGGTGGTTTACACAGGAATTCTACTCTAACACACTGACATTAGGTACTGGTATAACGACATCTTTTGGTAAAAGCCATGTTTGTTTTCTAACTGACCAAACCATTCCTAGCCCTTCGAAAGCCTAGAACGTCCTTTTTACGAGGTAAAATGGTCAAAATGCTTCTTATATTTTTGTTCTAAAGGGCAGTATAGACGTATAGTCGAGTATTGTGGGGCCTATCTGGCGTCCGCCTGCCTTACAGATTCACTCATTATGACATTCACACAAATAAAAAAAAATAGGCCGATCCAACGCAAATTTAGATGTTTTTGGGTGGTCTTCTAATGCAGGATGACCTAATTATGATGCATGTTTATAGACACAATTATTCAACGGAAATAAAAGATAATAATAATCTAAAATTCTAACATTAATCATCATAACTGAGAAAATCATAAAGGAAACATGCAATGGAGCGGGCCATTATCACAATCATGGAGTATGGAATTCAATTATTACTTGGTTAGATCCGGCGAAGGATGAAACCTCCCGATCTTGCATGGTCATACCCAATTGATCAATGAAGATCACTAGTCCGAAGAATCAGGAAGTTTTTTGGATTAGGGATTTGAGAATTTGGAGGTTTAGGGTTTACATCGATTCTCAAGATTTGATCGAGGAAGGATTAGCAAAAGTAGAAAATAGAAAGAAGAAAATAATTATATTGAATAATTTGGAGAGGCACAAGAAGAAGTTAGAAGAAGCACCATGAGAGAGAGAGAGAGAGATAAGAGAGAGAAGCCACCAAAGAGGTTTGTTTTTTTTATTAATAATCAACTAATCTCGTTTTTAGGGCTTAGCCCACTTAAATAAGCAATAAGAAAATTTGTACCAAAATACCCCTAAAAACAAGTAAGAACAAATCCCCCAAAAAAAAAAGTTCGTGTGGGGGTCAGGCGCCCGGTGACCAATTTAGCCGGGCGCCCGGCTAGGACAAAAAACGTCCAACAATAAAATCTTAAAAATCTCGGAATTTCGGGCGTCTGGCGACAAATTTGGCAGGGCACCCGGCCACCTTCAGTCAGGCATTCTTCCATTCCTTCAGTCGGGTCTTCTTCCATCCTACACACGTGTCTTCTATGTGCCAAATCACGTGCGTAGGGTCTTTAATGCTCCTCAATCATCGCCTAACTACAAGGAAGATGCTTGTGGTGGGCGCTTTCTTCGTCGATAGACTTTGAAGGCTAGATGTCCGCATCATCTTCTAATTATTTATCGTGGGAATCGGATTGTTTTTATATTTCACCTGATCATTCTTATATTTCACCTGTTCATTCACCCATTTTGACAGCTCATTTTAGGGCACGATCTCAAAAATGAAGCAGAACCAAATCTCAAGTGGACCACACCACAGGAAATAGTGGTTATCGACCTTAAAAACTTCTTGTAGGCCACAGGTTTTAGATCAAGCTGATATTTGTATGCTCCTTCGTCTAGGTTTTTTTGATATTGTGACCTTATCAATTGATTGGATGACAAATAAAAATTCTGGTGGCCTTCAAGAAGTTTTTAATGGTAGGTATTCAATCACCACTCTTTCCTGTGGTGTGGTCCACCTAAGATTTGGATCTGCTTCATTTTTTGAGTTCACACCCTAAAATGAGCTGTAAAAATGGGTCGACGGCATGGATGTAAGCCACGCCCCATTATCTCGAATTAAATTGTGGAGCCCACTGTAAAAAGCCAACTCCCCGTAATCAGATTGTTTGAATAATCCTAATCTCTGATCATTCTTAGCCGTTCAATAAGTGTCCAAACAAATCCTATAATCAGATAATCAAATAAGCTTAATTTTCGGATTACGATGGATCTAAAATGTAACCCATAATTTGGACAGTTTAATTTTAATTTCTTGTATGCTATGCATTCAATCTCAATTTGGACCGTTTAACTTTAATACTTACATTCCACTTATGCAATTTCTAGATAATTTCTAAGTGCCCGCGCATCAACCATCACACCCTGCCGGAGTATCAAAGTTCTATCTTATCAATTTATCTTGATAAAATACTAGAGTCAAATCGACTCACCGACACAGTGGTACCATAGTTTCCATTCTTACCCTTTGCTGGTTGCTGCGCTCTGTCTGTCCTTTTCTGGTTTTCTTCGAGTGATTGGTATTGCAGTCATTTTACAGGGAATGAGTAGTATGGTAAAGCTCAGGGGCAATTTAGGAAGTCTCCAAATGGTGTGGGGTCCACCGGATGATCTGGCAACTATAATGGTGTAAAACAAACAAGCAAAGTGATCTAGATCGCTGGGACGTCAAGCATCTTCTCTCTCCTTACGCCCGTGACCCTAGGTACGGCCAAAAGATCACAGGCATGTGCCAGGCCAGGACCGTTCACGGGCCAGATTCTTCACCCGGCCAAATGATATCGGGACTGAGAGTCCCGAGGATCCGTTGAAAAAGTACAGAGAAATTCTGCTGGTCACTATTCTGATTGGTCCAGCTCGTATCATAGCTGAGTCAGGATGATCCGGACGTGCAGCAATCTCGTTTTCAACAGAGGATCCGGATTCCCGGACTGAACTGTCAGTTTGCATGTGCTGACGTGGATGGCTACAATATGAATAACGTGGCTCTGCCCGTTTTCAACATAGGATCCGGATTCCTGGACTGAACTGTCAGTTTGCATGTGCTGACATAGATGGCCACACTCTGAATAACGTGGATCAGCTTGTTCGATCGATGGCCTTCAAAATGAAGCTAATGTTCAATGGCTCACGTTATTCATCACAGAAGATCCACTCAATGAATGACTAGTATTGTCTGATTAGTGATACTTTGGCATCACTGTTCGGTTGGTCACGATCGGAAGCAGATTGGGCGGTGACCCCAACACCAAAGTGGTGTCGGGCACTGTGGGGCCCACTATTATGTATTTGTTTTATCTGAGCTGTCCATCCATTTTTCCAGCTCATTTAAAGCCATGAGCCTAAAAATTGAGTAGATCAAAAGCTCAAGTGGATCACACCACAAGAGGACAGTGGTGATCACCATTAAAAATTCCTTGGGGACCACAAGAGTTTTGCATCAAGCGGATATTTAATTGCCTTTTTCTCACTTTTTCGTGTGTTCTAGGCATGTAGTCCACTTGGGCTTTGATTTGTTTCATTTTTAGGCTCATGTCCTAAAATGTGCCGGCAAAACCAGGTTGACGGTACGGATATAAAACATATTTATCAGGGTGGACCCACAGCGCCCAACACTTGGAGTGACCACCCAATCCGCGTTTCCACCAGGGTCTATCTGGCCGTACACAAACATGGTGATGAATGGCCGAGTTTTGAGCAGTTCTAAGGGCGTGTTTAGCGTACGAGATTAGGTAGGATTACGTGGGATGGAATTACGATATCCTACCGTCCAAATTTCGCATGTCTGTTTGGATAGAGGTGAGTTACGTTTGAAATACCACATCGAATCTCGTGCTGGAACTCCGGCCGTAATGGTGGGATTTCTCAAAACCATCTTGTGTGGGCCCGATCATGATTTATGTGTTTTATCCACGCTGCCCATCCCTTTACCACCTCATTTTAGAGCATGGGCCCTAAAAATTAGGCAGATCCGAATCTCAGGTGGACCACACGACAACAAAATAGTGTTGATTGATCGCCCACCCTTAAAAACTTAAGTGGGCCCATCGTGAAGTTTATTTGCGATCCAACCTGTTCATAAGGTCACACAGACCTGGATGAAGTGAAAACACAAATATCAGCTTGATCCAAAACTTTCGTGGCCTCCAAGAAGTTTTCAACGGTGGAAGTTCCATAGCCACTGTATCCTATGGTGTGGTCCACCTGAGATTTGTATCTGCCTCATATTTGGGCCCATGCCCTAAAATGAGGTGGAAAAATGGATGTCCAGCGTGGATTAAACAAATACATCATGGTGGGGCCCACACAACTTTGACAGCAGCCCTTGCCTTCCAATCCACATCCAAGCACTCCACGCACTCCAATGCCAAATCCTATGTTGTAATCTCCCTTCCAAACATGGCTACCGCTGGATGCACCATCCCACGGGATTAAAACCAATCCCACCAAAATGTAATAATTACCTTAAAAAGACTTCCATCCCACCGAATACCACCGAATTCCATGCGCCAAACACGCCCAAAGAGGTGAAAAGTAGGATTTATTGGGCACGGATTTCCTACTAAAGCCTCAGGAAGTTCCTGCGCTGGCAACCAAGGTGGGCCAAAGTGATTTTTTTTGATAAATCCACCCTGTCCATCCGTTTTGGGAGCTCATTTTAGGATATTAATATAAAAATGAACCGGATCCAAGACTCAAATGGGCCGAAAACATGAGGATTGAACGTCCACAGTTGAAATATTTGTGGAGCCACAAGAGTTTCGAATCAGGATAATATTTGTGTTTCTAGTTCATCTCAGTAGTAGTGACGTTATGAACGGTATAGATGTCGTATAAACATCACTGTGGACTCCAGGGAGGTTTCAACGGTAGTAATTTACCTACCCACCTTTTCCTTTAGTGAGGCCCACTTGAGGCTTGGATCCGGTTCATTTTTGTTTTCATGTCCTAAAATGAGCTCCCAAAATGGATGGACGTCGTGGATTTATAAAAAAAGAAAAGAAAAAAAAAGAAGCACTGTCGGCCTCACCTTGCGCGCGAGGCTTCAGGAAATCCGCGCCCGGATTTATCTGGCCGTACATGGCCGTACACAAACATAGTGACTGGCCGCGTTTTGAGCAGGAAGCTGGCCAATCAAAGAGGTGAAAAGTAGGATTTATCTGGTCGTATACAAACATGGTGATGACTGGCCGTGTTTTGAGCAGGAAGCTCGTCCAATTAAAGAGGTGAAAAGTAGGATTTTTTTTGCCCAAAAAGAGCTGAGGATTCTTTAGGCAGAACCTGCTCATTAAGAAATCATGGACGAAATATGTACAGTCATGGAGGCACTTTCTCCAACGTGCAGAAATGACTTTACGTGCATAAGATCACGGGCGTGAATTAGGTGTTACCTCGCTAACAGCTTAGTGGGTGTTACCCCTACCGTATGGCCCACATGAATGATATTTTGTATACCCACTCCATCCATCCGTTTATAGAGCCTATTTTATGATAAGGTTCCAAAAAGTATGCAGATCCAAATCTCAAGTGGACCATACCACTGGAAACAGTGTGATTGAGTGCCCCACCATTAAAAATTCCAAAGAGCCCATGGTAAGGTTTTGGTAATGTGTATTTGCAATCCAAGCTCTTGATAATTTCAATAAGTCTTGATGAAGGGAAAATATAAATATCAGATTGATCCAAAACTTTTGTGGCCCACAAAACGTTTTTAATGGTTATTAATCACTGTTTCTAGTGGTATGGTCCACCTGAGATTTGGATCTTATTAAGGTTTTGGATCATATCCTAAAATGATATGAGAAAACAGATAGACGGCATAGATATATAAAAAATACATCAAAATGGGCCCCACACGGTAGGGGTAACACCCACTAAGGTGTTACGAGGGTAACATCTAATTCGCTCCCTAAGATCACACGGTCCAAAGGGGACAGCTGTACTCCTTGTTTTACCTTGAACCCAAAAAAGCTGATTCAACACTGAGGGGGGCCAACCTACCGTCATCTAAGCCTTGACGGACGCGGATTGCATGGAGTGTCCAGTACCACCGACCTCCATGGTGCTTTGTGACGTGGCAAAGTTCTTTAAACCTCACCATAATGTATTTGTTATATCCACACCGTTCATCTATTTTTGCTAGATCATTTTAGTATATGGGCTAAAAATTGCGGCAGATACAAAGTTCAAGTGGATCACACAACAAAAGTGGTGGGCATTGAACGCCTGCCATTGAAAACTTCTTGAGGGCCACAAGTTTTGGATAAGCTGATATTTATGTTTTCCCTTCATCCCAGTACGCGTGACCTTATAAACAAGTTGGATGGAAAATAAACAGCTGGATGGAAAATAAACATCACAATCAGTCTTAGGCGGGTTTCAACGGTGGGCGCAAGCTTTGGATATGAGCCCAAAAATGATCTCACAAAATGAATGAATGGTGTAGATATAACACATACATCATGGTGGAGCACACAGAACTTTGCCATGCCAATTGAGCTGGGTGGTATGTTAAGCCCTAAATTGTTTATATATTTTTCCAATTCCATGCTCACATTACATTAAATTATATGTTTAAAATAACTATCTTAATGTGTTTTTATGATTATAGGCACACAAGAGAGATTTACATGAAATGAGCTTAATAAATATTAGTTAAAGATGAGGGAAGATCAAGAGAAAGCAAGCTAAAGTGGAAAGAAGAAGAGAAAAAGAAAGAAGAAACGAAAATGTAAAATTCTAAAATTTACAGCATTGACCGACCGGTCGACAAAAATGTTCGAGACTGGTCAGTAAAGCCCAGGACCTGATCGAATTTCTACAAAAAAAGGAGCTTTGCTTGCTAGACTTTGGATGACCCTTCACGAATGGATGACCGCAGGTCCCCAACCGGTCGAATTATTGCGAGATTTGAGGCTTTGCTTGGTGAACTGATCAACCTCATCCACGATTGGTCGACCATAGGCCATGACTGATCAGCCATAGGCTATGGTGAGGCCCAGAGAAATTACACACGGTAAAAGTGGGGTTGTGTAACACGGAGAGGGAAAATTAGTTAGCTTCATGAGCTGACGTCATTAGTGATGATGTGGACCAATGAGAATAGATCGCACTGAATATTTACATGCCTTCAACACAGACGATCCACACTCCCACCTGAGATATATATCTGATTCGTTTTTGTGATCATGACCTAAAATAGTATGACAAAACAGATGTACAGCATGTATATACAATACATACAATAAGTTGGGGCCCATGTTCAGGCTGCACTCTGTTGGGTACAGCCGGGGCACACTCGACCTGTCCAAAGGATTGCCTACTGACACTAATCTTAGGCCCACCATGATGCATGTGTTTTATCCACACCATCCATCCACTTTGCCGGCTCATTTTACAGAACGAACCCAAGTACAAAGCTGATCACAATGTCAAGTGGACCATATTACCAGACAACAGCAGTGAATGAACACCTACCATTAAAAACTTCTTGGGGGACACAAAAGTTTTGGATCAAGCTGATGTTCGTGTTTTCCCATCATCCAAGTCCGTCAACAAGTTGGATGACAAATAAACATCACACTAGATTATAGGAAGCTTTTAATGGTAGGCGTCCAATCACCACCATTTTCTTGTGGTGCAGTCCACCTTAGATTTGGATCTGCCTCATTTTGTGGCCTGATGCCCCTAAAATAATGATCCAAAATGGATGGACAATGTGGAAAAAATGTATACATCATTGTAAGGCCCACGGAGTTGAGCAGTGTTAGTAGGCAATCCACATCCTCGCACACCTTAATGTATGTTTTGTAGGCAATCCACATCCTCGCACACCTTAATGTATGTTTTGTATATCCATACTGCCATCAGTCTTTCCTGCTCATTTTATGGCATGGGCTCCAATACCCTTTTTTTAATCCATGCATGCGCTCATCCCACCGTTCTTATTAGTTGGTAAAAACATTCTCCATGGACTAAATGCCATCTAATTTACCATTTTCATAGTATTTTTTATCTTAAAAAATTATTATTATTAATTAATATTACTTTTATTAATATTAAAAAAAAAAAAAAAAAGCCTCACTTGGATCATCGCCTACGGCCTCAACTTGCCTTGAGACGGCCCTGACCTAATCCGAGCTCCGATATCAGAAAATGACACCATACATACGCTGTCGTGTGGTTGGTAACCGGATCAAATAGCACGAGGTTTCGTAATCCCACACGCTCATTACTCAGGTGGGCGGAATCGACGGTTAAAACTATCTTTTTGGCTGTCCATTTGCTTTGTATGATTTGCGCGCCCCCCCCCCCCCCCCCCCCCCCCTGCGGTGAGAATATGGCCTGATTTTTAAGGCGGGAGATCTAAACCATGCAACCCAGCTGAGATCTTGCACGATTCTTCCATATTTTTGGACCCATGGATGAGAGTGGATGGGTTGGGCCCAGCGCGAAGAACTAAAAAAGCAGAAAATAACGTACGTCCAAGGATTTGGTCAGATAGAAGGCTTACCATATTCATTTCATCATCCTGAAAAACGCAATTGTTTTATGCGTGTGTGTGTAAATATATATGTTAAAAAAATGAATACTTGTTAGAGGGTTTGGATTGAATGCCGGCCCACTTGGTCATTACCACGTGGAATCTGGTTCCTAGCTCACATGGCATGCAAATCAAAGATCCGGGCCATCCATTTCTCTGCACATTTGACCTGCTTGCAGTGGAACAGCAATATTTTTTTATCCATGGCATGCTCACATCACATTCTACTTCATGAATGGCTTGGATCTCTAAAACGTGTGCCATAGTTGAATGTAACGGTAATTTGGCCCCCTTAAGTGAGGGTCCCTCAATGAATCATGACCCTTTGTCAGCATTGTAGAAAATTTCGTGATTTACAGCTAGAGGAGAAACATCACATACAATAAAGCTGGCTATTTTGACTTCATTAACAATATAATATTCTATAAGTAAATATAAGATAAGACATGCCGTTGCTATATATATGTAGGATTGATCATTTACAATGCGGCTAAGCATCTTTTCACAATTTACTTCATTAACAATATAATATTCAATAAATAAATATAAGATAAGATATGCTGTTGCTATATATGTAGGAACACAGCTTCGAAAAGTGGGATTGATCATTTACAATGCGGCTAAGCATCTTTTCACAATTTACACGTTTTTAACGTTTCCATAATCAAAACTATTCTTTCTTTCTTTCTTTTTCTTTTTTTTTTAATCCGGCCATGGTTAGATGATGACTTGGAGTACTATTCCACTATTCTTCAGTTGAAATTGGACCATTGCTGTATTTCCCTTGTAAGCCCTGTATCTATTGCAGCAAATTCAAATGATAAGTGTGCATAACAAGGGAGGTTTCCGGAGAATGTTCCATCCACATGGGATATGACATACTAATGGCTTGGATCACTGAACCATTGGATACAAGAGGTTTGCTAGAATTAGAGCTCGACACAAACTGGGACAGCTCGGAAGTTTGGCCCAGCCGAAAAGGCCCCGTTTTGCCCAGTTTGAAGTGGACTTTGAGCTATAGCAACAAGCGACCCTAACGCGGCCCATTTAATAAACGGGACAAACCCAATCTCTTACAGCACCGGCCTGAACCGAAGCTCGGCTCAGCCTGGTTTGGACTAGCCCATATGATACGACCCGAAGCTCGGCTCAGCCCGGTTTGGACCAGCCCATATGATACTAAGTGTGTGTGTGTGTGTGTGTGTGTGTGTGTGTGTGTGTGTGTGTCATGCCCCGAAATCTGGACACAGATTGTGCACCCTCAGGCTCAAGTTATGGGGTATGACTTGTGCATAAATGCATTTAATTCAAAAGTTAAACTATTATAGAGGCATGAGATCATATGTGTACTAAGTTCAAAATATCATTCGACGACAATTAAATAAAAATACAATCCATACACAATGGTCTACCCATTTGGGACTTAATAATGTCATCAAACGAAAATAAAATAGAAAAATGACTGGCTAAACATCTTAATTCATAGTAGCCACTTCTTCCTTCATTAAGATATTTGGTGGTTCCTCCACTTGTTTAGGTTCCTGCTCATGTATATCATATGTACCATCTGTATATATTTATTTCCGTCAATAGGGAAGTCCAGTGGGTAAACTCATGATGGTTCACACCCGTCCAAATAAGTAGTACACCCAAATACAGCCTTACAATTAAATTTACACTATGGATGTAATAATGTTATGCAAGATGATATGATGCATCAAGTGGGCATTACTCAGTCTTTCACTTGCTTCAATTGGATCCCATCAATCAGGCTCCCCCTTCCTTATAAGGCAGACTTCCACATACTAGTGGGCTTCCAAGATGGTCCCTGGATAACCGGGTACTTAAGTACCTACCGCTCTTCCAGAGCGATGCTCCAGGATAATGATGTATGAATGTATGAAGCGTATGGCATGTCCTGTTCAATAATTATCTCTCTAATGAAGAGGCAATATATAATTTAATCATCTCTCATTTTGAGAGGCACATACACATTATTCAATCATCTCTCCTTTCGAGAGGCGTATACATATCATTCGTGTCATCTCTCATGTTGAGAGACACATACATATTATTTGTCATTCCTTTCATTCAACATGTATAAGTAATATAATGCATTGACATATATGTATAACATCATCATAATCAACACAAGTCACCCCAAGCATATCATCACACAACAACAACGTATTTTATTCAAATGAATAGGAAACATGTTGGGATTCATTCACCTCTTAATGTGAATTCCACAAGCTTTCAAAAATTAGAGTAAATACCAAGTTCCTAACACATAATTCATCATTTAGTAATTTTATTCATTTGATCTACTTAACATGGACTTAGAGTTACCAAGGATCAGATCTAGACCGTCCATTATACATCAGATATCTAGATGGTCCATGATCATACCCTAATCTCATATCTTAGCCATGACGATCATCATATATTATGATTTACATGATTAACGTAAACTAGAACAGATCTTGACGGCCCATTGGATGATCTGATTCATTCCATCACTTTTTAACGGTTCAGATCAGTGACCGGATCAGATGCATCCGTTGGTCCACTGTTCGCTTCCCCAAGTGTAGGGTTGCGATGTAGTAATAATCTCGGTAAGACCGAGGTCGATCTACAGGGAAGGAAGTAAACAATTCCAACTATCCTAATAACTAGAATCTAAAGAGGTTTGTGAAATTGGTTTTGAATATAAAATAGAACATCTGATAATGGAAAGATAACTAGAGCATCAAGGATCCACTTATGGCTCTCCTTATATGCATAATTCGCTGTGGTTTCTCAATACTCAACTAGAATCGAAATTAAGTCCTATCTAGCCGGATGATAGAGCAGTTAAACCAAACAATCTGTCATATGTATGATCCATGTATATGATTCACTCAACGTAAGCTAGGACGAGCATACTCAATTGAATAGGTCAGTCTCAATTCCAATAGGCTAAGATCACAATCATAACCATCATTAAATCCTGTCACAAGACAAAACTAGATTATGATTTGAACTTGATTCAAACCACATACACAGTCTCACATACTTCACAATTCCAGAAAAGTAGACTTTTGGTAAGAAGTTCCCACATGAAGATCATAGATCTAGAGCGTATTCCAATTCCTCAGATCATACAGGTCTAGACTAGTTCACAACAATTAAGAACTCAAGCAATTCTTTCAAACATCCATGAGTCATCATAAGACTAAGAAAAACTACTTAGCACTTGAATTAAACTTCAAACCATTGTTCTTAAACATGAAATCCAACTTAAAACCAAATCAAACGAAATAAACAATCTAAGGAAACTATAAGGGTTCCCTCTTAGCTCTAGCTAAGAGATTAGCTAATGAAAATCATATTAAAAACAAAACTAGAACTAGAACTAAAAGAAGAAGAAAACTAGTTGTAGGAGGCTAGGAAGCCTCCTAGGTCTTGAATCCTTTGCTCCCCACGTTGCTAGATGCCCTAGGAAGAGAGCGGAGGTGGCATTTTATAAGTTGAAGCGGAAGATTCTGGATTGTGTAAGAAATCACGCAATTGAGCAGAGAAAATCGGAACTTCACGCACAAGCTCTGTTGCGCTGACGACCGGTCGCACGACCGGTCTAAGCTCATGAACGACCGGTCTCAAAATCTCAAAAACAGTCCAATGAGTTTTGTGTTTCTGGACACATCTCGACCTGTCTGGCGACCGGTCTAAGAGGAGAAAAACAGTCCAAAAATACACTGTTGACTTGTCTGTCGTCTTGTCTGGCGACCGGTCTACAAACAGGTCTAAGAACAAAATTTTAGGTTTTCTTCTTTGTCTCTTCTCTTTCTTTATTGCTTCTTTCTTTCCACCTTTTGTCACTTGTTATATTGATCTTCAATGCATATAAAGTGACTCTTTTAACTATGAATTGGTGAAGTCTCATTCTCATTTCTACAATCACAAATCCATGCATTAGATTAGTCTTTAAATCATGAAAAGCATGCATAATGAGTGATGAATTGGGGTTGGAATATGCACAATTAAGAGCTCAACATCTACACAAAGATTACTACACAATAAAAAAATTGAATTACCTTGGCCTACTTGTGGATCAGATTAATTTGAGATTTCTGGCCTACGCATGATTTTGCCTTACGATCCTCATCATCCTTGCAAATTAGATCTGGCATATTCAGATGATTTAGCATGTTCTCTTACGCCAAGTGTCATTTTGTAGGGAAAATAAGATCTTTATATTAAGATCGTTTATCTGATCAACACAGTAACCACTCGGCTAATCTGACCTGATAGACATTACATGATCCATTATCCATAATTTTTATAGATCGGTGTGGCCCACACAATGATCGGGTCATCCTAAATTTTTTTGAGTCCCAGCATACCTTGACC
This sequence comes from Liriodendron chinense, assembly GCA_003013855.2. Taxonomy (NCBI): domain Eukaryota; kingdom Viridiplantae; phylum Streptophyta; class Magnoliopsida; order Magnoliales; family Magnoliaceae; genus Liriodendron; species Liriodendron chinense. Next base: position 103,534 of record PVNU02002560.1, on the reverse strand, counting down.
CTAGAAGTCGGATGATTGGTGTGGATCTAACCACACACATCTTGGTGGCCTATCCCAATCCTTTGTGCCAAGTAGCAATCATTAGCACAGAAAATTAGATTCTTTCTATTAAATGCTCCAGATCTCATAGTGTAATGAACGTACCGTTAATCCGATCCATTCATTGTGTTACTTAAATGGTCATAACCGAAATAATCAGATTGATTTGACTCCTAAAGATAGGGATTGAATCACCCACATCCAGATTATAAGAAACAATTTCTTGTGCTGGAAGTTCAAGGTTATGGCGTAGAGGAGCGGATCTTTTTAGTTAGATTATTTAAGTGCACACGATGGACTTATGGCTAATCTGAACCATCCATCATGACAATCTATAATTTAACAATGATTAACACAATAAAAGTTAAGAAATAAAAATAAGGACCAACCTAGATCGAGCTCTCTTCTCCAAATGCTTCATCTCTCTCTGCGTAAGTTTTCCATTTTGTTTATTTGTGTTTAAGTGGGAGTCTCTCTCTCTCTCTCTCTCTCTCTCTCTCAGATTTTCTGTTGATAGAAGAGAATTTCTCCCGCATTCTCCCTTAAGAAAGGAGATTGGCAAGAGGTTACAACCGAATGATCCCAATCTTAGTCTTTTTAAAATTTAAGCTTAGATTTAAATTCAGATTTATTATAGAATTTTACAAGGTGATTAGATGAGGATTTTGGGCATTGGAAGGTCACAATGTGTTGAGGAGGCAACAATTCATCAAATAAACGGTCTGGATTGGGGGCCTACGATAATGATGGGTGGTTCATGACCACTCTCGTTGATGAAATTTGAATGAAAGAGAAAGAAGTCAAGATAAGGAGGAGTTGGTTAACGTGACTTGAGTGGTTGGATTAGGGGGTGGTATACATGTGTGTAAGTATCAATGGTACATGCTAATATACATCTCACCTTGATTTCCATGGCACATCTTAGATGTGGTGTGCGTTCCATACGTGTGTGGTATGTAAGGTAAAATGCTCAGGTATGTGTTCAGAAAGGTCTCCAACAGATGGATAGATTAAATTTATGAATAGATGATTAAAAGAGGTTAAAATGGGTGGTTGTTTATGCATGATTGGTTCTGACTGAGTAGAGTCTTATTGAATAGACAATTGGATGGCCCGATTCATGATTTGGAAGATAAAGTTTGTTAGATAAGAAATGTCTTATTGTTTAGACGACTTTGATTCATAAGGGCTAAACTAGTGGGCCGCATATTGGATTGCTGGGATAATCTGCACCACGGCCAAGGTTGTAGGATATTTTCTCTCCTCAATTCTACGTAGAATCCTATTTCGATCGGGAGAGAAAAATGGTATTTATTTTTCCATTTTGGAAGGGCATGCTTGCGCGATTTGCGCAGGGTAGTTTTGCACGTAAGCCTGGATTCAAGTGAGGTCCACATAAATGACTTGGAGCAATCTAAACAGTTCATCAGAATCGTAAATAAATGATGGATCACTACTTTAAAAAACAAGAAGATTAGGGTTATGGGTGAGCCTTACTAAAAGATTTTTGGACGAGAGATTCCAACGAATTGGGTTTCTCAACGGTGTGGTTCAGATGGACGATTCAGATCTAGTCAGGGGTCCATTGTAATAGATGACTCAATACTCAGAGGGAGATGGTGCGCGGCTCTCTCCGGATGGAAGAGAGAAATAAGGAAGAAGGAAACTACGTGGGCTCCTATTCATGGATGATGTGCACTAAAGTAATCCTTCTTTTATTCTTTATTTTACATTGGTTGTGGGTCCCATTTGAGCTGGCTAAGGAGAGATCAATTTCCTCCATTAGTTCTGTTAAATCATGTTAGGGTATTGGCTGAAAAATGAGACAAATCTGAACCTTAGGTGGGTCACACCATAGCTAATAAATACTCACCATTGGAAACTTTCATGGAAGAATTGAAACGGACGTAAGGATGTTATATGCATTGGCATTTGCTAATTACAATTTTACCATTTTCTATTGTCCCAACTTTTACCATCTGTAAATCTAAATTCTACCGTTTGAAAGAGCTAAAATTTGACTCAAGTACATTATTTGTCGTATTCTATCATCAGACTAAGTTTGGGCCCTGATCTCTTATGGGTGACCAAGATGCCTTTTTAATGAATTACGTTTAACCACAATTTCAAAACAACGTTTATTAGCATTCTATATGAAAACTAACTGGTCTTCTTATGAAATGGCTTATAAATACACCCTATGATCTTCTTAATAGCGTTCTATATGAAAACTAGCGTTCTTATGAATACACCCTATGATCTTCTTAATAAATGGCTTATATTAATTTTCGGGTGGCCCATTTGGCTGATATAACTATGATGAACGGTTAGATGATGTCCTAAAATTAAAGTACTTTGATGGTTATTATATTAATCATGTAAATTATTTATTGTTCGGTCAGCTTTATAAATGGATATGTATAAAGTGATTTTTGGATGTGGTTTAGGTTATAAATGTACACTGTTAGCTCAATTTGCTTGTTTAAGTATGTTCATTACTTAAATAATAGATTTAATGGTTAGTTAAGTATATTTATAGGTGATAAACAAGATAAACGGATCGAAATTTTAATTCGATATGTATACGAGCGGATACGAAGATCAAGTTGCTAGTTTATTATGATCGGGTGGTCCAAATTTAAAATGGATGGTCAAATGTCTTCATCTAGTGGTAATAGGATGTTCCTATAGTTGGTTTTGATAATCGAGTGTGAATATTAAGATGTACAGTGGTTTACCCTAAGAATCAACAGTCGGATGACTTACTTTATGGGTGAAAATTACTCCTTATGGTTTAGATTCGAGCTAAGCTATAAATTGATGGTTAAAATTAATGATCTATAACTGTACAGTTGAACAAGTGTAACCCTACCTTCGTACGTACGGATTAACTCGCACACAAAATTTTGGGTTGTTACAGTGTGTGTGTGTGTGTGTGTGTGTGTGTGTGTGTGTGTGTGTGTGTGTGTGTGTGTGTGTGTATTTTCTTTGAAGTTGCACTCCTCCTTTGGAGGATATTAAACATCATATAGTAAGATACTTTTCTATTTTTTTATGTTATTTTTAATTATTTTAATTCTTTCCTATTTAAACAAATAACAAAAAAAAGAGTTATCACCTGTTTAAACTCGACTTGGCCCAGTTCGAAATTTTTTACCAAACCAATCTCGGCCCGAATTAAATTTTTCTGGAGCAAACCAAACTCAGGCCGCATGGGTCAGCCCGAAACCCAAACTGGGCCAATCCACAAACTAGGGTTGCACAACAAACGAGTCAAACCCAAACTAGAACTCAGTCAGCCCCACCCAAATCGTTCATTGCCCACCTCTAGCTAGAATATCCTTGTGTTACACTTGGATAGTTAGGATTTAGCCATTAGATAGGGCTCTTTTTCAGTAACCCAAGCTGTTTGCATGACGAGGCATCCTGAAGTAAAAATAAAAATAAAATAAAATAAAAGATATTGCATTCCTATGATTATTTTAAATGGAGATCGTCTATTGAAAAGAGTCACTTGATCCAAGGATTAAAATATTCTTGTTCAGGTGAATATCATTGTTTTTCTTCTTGTTTTGGAATTCACCTTCTTAGGTGTGGCCCCATCTTGAATTGGGCCCACCGTGATGTTTGTGAGAAATCCACCCCGTCTATCCGTTTTGTGAGATCATTTTAGAACATGTGAACAAAAATGATCAGGATCCAATATTCAAGTGGGCCGCACTAAAGGAAAAGGTGGGTAAGGAAATTCCTACTATTGAAACACCTCTTCCATGGGCCAGTGTGATGTTTATATGCCATCCATACCGTTCATAACGTCATTCCTACTGGGATGAACTGAAAACACAAATATTAGCCTGATTCAAAACTGCTGTGGCCCCACGAATATTTCAATTGTGGACATTCAATCCTCACTTTTCGGCCCACTTAGGTCCTTGGAACCGGCTCATTTTTGGTTTCATGTCTTAAAATGAGCTCACAAAACTGATGGATAGGTTGGATTTCTCACAAACATCACGGTGGGCCGCTAGGCTGCCAGCGCAAGAACTTCCTGCAAAGGTTTTCGTAGGAAATTCACGTCCATCTTGAATTGCCCATGGCCTTCTAATAATAGTTCTGATTGGACAGCCCCGTTGGCTCTATACATGAGTCACACATGGGCTGCTTCCTATGATATTGTATGGCCATCAATTAATAGGCTTTTGAATTGATGAGGATGACTTAAATAAGGAGGAATGTAGACCATGGCAATGATAAGTTGGATGCCTCAATGTAAGGTGAGGACATTCAATCAAATGGCAATCCCCAGTAGCTGTATTGGATCAAGGGCAGCGTGGATAGAAATGGATTGCCTGGCTGACATGGCCGAGTGGAAGAGGGGGCAGATTAGGTGAGTCTGGGTAAAAGCTTAGTGGGTGAGTGTTTGCTTGCCTCAAGTGTAAGGCTGTGATGTAGTAATAAATCTTGGTAAGACCAAGGTCGATCCACAGGGAAAGAGGTAAATAATTCCAAGTACTCTAATAATTAGAATCTAAGAAGTTTAAGAAAGTAGTTTTTCACATGAAATAGGAAAATCTGAAAATAAGAACTAGAGCATCAAGGATCCACTTGTAGTAGTCCAATGTCAATCCATTCATCCAAGTACAACACAATTAGAATCAAAGTCCTATCTCTCATCTAATTGGAGGATATAGCATTCAAGCACAAACAGTCCCACTTAAATATGAAAATTAAATTTCTAGTTTTAATGAAGCACATAGAACTCAAATTTCTAGTTCTAATGAAGCACTACCAAAAAAATGACTTTTCCCGACGGCCCCGCCTTTTTTTTCCGACGGCTTTGAGCCGTCGGAATTTCCGACGGTCTAAAACCGTCGGCGAATGTCTATCGGCCGTCGGGAAAAACTCCCCAAAAAATACCTTCACCGACGGTCCGCCCTTTTTTTCCGATGGCTTTTAGCCGTCGGAATCTCCAACGGTCTGAAACCGTCGGAAAACGAAAATATGCTTATTTTCATAATTTAATGAAACGAACCCACCCCGTTATCCTTACATTGGGGCCCACCTACATGATTTAATGTATATCCATGCCGCCCATCAATTTTAAAAACTCATTTTAGAGTTTTACCCTAAAGAAGGAGGCAGGTCGAAAGCTCAAGTGGACCACACCATATGGAGCCATATCCAAGTCGTCAATTGTTGATTTTAGTGTTGCTCACTTGGACCTTCAATATGCCTCATTTTTTGGACCATGCCCTAAAATGATATGTAAAAAGGGTTGGACAGCATGGATGAATCACATACAACACCATGGACCCCATGATCCCCTATTTGGATCGTTTGTTTCTAGTACCCCAATCATCACTCGAATTGGGGTGCGAATTAGCTTGGTGTTACCCATGTATGCATGTAACAGATTAGTGGGTGTTACCCCTACCATGGGGCCCACATTGATGTTTTTTTATATATCCACACCGTCCATCTGTTTTCTTTAGACCATTTTAAGATGTGATGGCCAAAATTTATAGAGAGATTAATCTCAAGTGGATCAGTACCACATGAAATGTTGATTCGAGTGCCTCAACATTAAAATTTCCAAAGGCTGGCCTATTATAACGTTTCCTTGATGTTTATTTGTAATCCAACCTATTGATAAGTGTCAAGAAGATCTGTATGAAGGAAAATTAGAAAGATAATATTGATCCAAAGCTTTTGTGGCCCACAACAATGTTTTTAATGGTGATTCATCACTCTTTCTAGTGGTATGGTCCACCTGAGATTTGGATCTTCTGATAATTTTGGATCGATTCCTAAAATGAGATGAAAAAATAGATGGATGGAATGGATATACAGAAAAAAAATCAAGGTAGGCCGCACACGGTAAAGGTAACACCTACTAAGTTGTTATCTTCTAATTCAACTACAACAAATTGTAGGTGTTAACGGCATGTGGTAAAAGAACACTATCAATTACCTATTTTTATGGCGTGCACAATCTAGCGTTGTTAAAGATCCACTTTATAATGGCATTTACTAATTGAACGCCGTTAAAACACATTGTTGAATATCTTATACGATGATTAATTTGCATATCGTCTTCGACCTTGCCACTACTGTAGCAGGTACTGATCGGTGCTTGTGGGGCCCACCGTGATTTATGAGTTTTATCCATTAAACATGCCTTAAACATTACAGGGCCCTAAGACAGTTTTTAATGGACAGTGGACATTCAAGCACTATTGTTTTCTTGTGTTGTGGTCCACCTGAGATTTAGATATGGCTCATTATTTATAGGATGAAGTCTTGCTATAATTAATCTTGAGAAATGAATGAACAACATGGATAAATTAAACACAATAATCGTGGGGTCCATAGAGCCCAACCACTAGCACTTGATCACCAATGTCAATAGCCAAACTGTTGGGAACCGAGGGGCCTATTGTGATGTTTGTGAAAATCCACCATGTCCATCCGTTTTGTGAGCCCATTTTAGGACATGCATGAGACAAAAAAATGAGCTGGGATCCAAAAGTCGTGTGGGCTGAAAACATAAGGATTGAATGACCATGGTTTAAATATTTGTGGGATCATAAAAGTTTTTAATTAGGCTAATATAAATTAATATAATTTGTTTTTTCATGTTCATCCCAGGAGGACTGAGATGTTGCGAATGGTATGGAATATTGTAATGGTAGATCTAAATGTCAACTGGACCAGCACAAGAAATAATGTAATTGAATGCCCACCGTTAAGCTTCTTTGGAGGCCATGAAAGTTTTAGATCAAGTTGTTATTTGTTTTTTCCTTGCATCCATGTTTGTATGACCTAATCAAGAGGTTGGATGTCAATAAACATTGGTGGACATTCAATCACTACTATTTTGTTATGGTGTGGTCCACCTGAGATTTAGATTTGCCTAATTTTTTAGATAAAGCCCTAAAATGATCAGTAGAAATTAATGGACAACATGGATAAAACACATACATCATGATGCAAAAAGCATCAAGGGCTTTTTGTCTTTCCATAAGAAGATCCAATGCTCTCGGATGACTATAAGTTGTACTGCTCCTAGTAGCTTACAGGCCCTTGATCAGTCAGATTGATTGATCTGGATCGTTCATTAAATGATCAAGGGCCCATTTCTTGTGTTATTACCATGTAAATTAAAATTACACCAACCAAATGATTCCAACGGACCGATCGACTGCCTTTAAAATGGGCAATTTGGATCATTCACAGAAAATTAAGGAGGTTCAATCAACAATTTAAACCCTTCATTTGTTGGGGCCTACTATGGATTGCTCTTAGTTCTCAATAGCTCCTTTAAGAAGAGAATCCTGGCCATCAGTCCATGGCTTATGAAATGGATGGCTAGCTATTCCTATAGATTAGAGCATCTGATCAGTACTGTGAGTTAACACATTGGACCACACCACAGAAGAAAGGTGTTGATTGAAGGTCCACCATTAAAAACTTCCCAGGGCCCACCGTGATGTTTATTTGCCATCCAACCTGTTGATAAGGTTACACAGACCTTGATGAAGTGAAAACACAAATTAATATCAGCTTGATCCAAAACTACTAGCCTCCAAGAAGTTTTCAATGGTGAGAATTCAATTCCCACTTTTTCCTATGGTGTGGTCCACCTGAGATTTGGATCTGCCTCATTTTTTGGCCTGTGCACTAAAATGAGGTGGAAAAATGGATGGACAGCATGGATAAAACACATACATCATGGTGGAGCCCACACAGCTTTGACACAAGCCACCTGGCTGGTGTGGGGTCACTAGCCAATCCACGTCCGCTGGACATTATGAAGGTATGGATGGCATATGATCCCGTTCATTTTTTGTCTCAACGCCTAAAATGAGCTCATAAAATAGTTGGACGGTGTAGATTTCTCATAAACATCATGGTGGGCCTCACCCACATTCCGAGCGCAGAGAGCATACGAGTTATTTTCGCGCGCCAATACCATTTTTTGGTTTTTTCCAAAACCCATCTCCCGCCTCTCCCTCTGCCTCTCCCTCTCTAAAAAGGGTTTTTTTTTCCCAAACCCATCTCCCGCCTCTCCCTCCCTTTCTCCCTGTCTGATCTCCATCCCTCTCCCTCTCTCCGTCTCTCGTCACTGTCAAGGACTACGCAACCCTCTCCGTCCCTCTCCCTGCACCGATCGGAAGAAACAGAGGGTTTCTTCAGCCGTTCCACTGCTGCCCCTTTATTTGGCATCACAGGTATCTCTTTCTCCCTCAAACATCGAATAATCTTGCCCATAAAAACCGGATGGACGGCATGGATAAAATACTTTCATCACGGTGGGCCCCACAAAAACTTCACACCACGGCAAAGGGTGGTGAGAGCCTCACTACGCAATCGCGATCCTCTCCCGGCTGTGTACAGCTCATCTACCAAAGACGTGGCATGCATGCGCATCAATCCGGACCGTCAGATGGCGGGTCCTCAATGTGGATGGTTCCAAATTAAAAAGAACACTGACAGCCGTTCAAACTTGAAAGGACTGGACAGACCGTTAAGATTATCCAATAATTGTGTTTTTCTGGTGGGTCCTGATTTTGGACGGTCCTGATGATGGCTACCCTGAAACGTTTTAGATTATTTTGTTTTCATTATGAAAATGATATCGACACCTGCCTTGATTGATAAATAAGCTCTTCATTTTCTTCATTTTCTACCATACTGACTCAATTAATTATTGCTGAATTACCAAAAGTACGAAGAGTGGGTGTATCTATTTAAAAACATGGACTGAATAGCATGAGGCCATTTTATAGGATACATGTATGCCATGTATAATAGCCTTGCATAGCATTTGTTTGATGAAAAGTCTATGTTTGCATTTTTCAATTTATAAATGTATGTCATATATAGAATAGTCTTGCCTTCAATTGTTGGTTGTGAATGCTAAGTGTGCACAGCATGTGTTTGCTGAAATGTCTCTGTTTAACATATTTCCTTATGTTGCTGAATTTTTCTAAGTACTAGACTGCTGCAAGTAGGCCTGTTTGCCACCTTATGGTGGGCCTCATGATCTGTATCTAAGGATCTCACAATGGGATATGTCTATTCTACATGTTAGTGTATGGTATTGTCCTACTAATTCATTGGAAATAATCCTCATGTGTTGGTGAAGTGGAGCCAAAGTTGGGACAGACTCATTGCCAAAGACTGCAAGTCTGAATATTGTGTCTGGGACTTTGGGTCCCCGTGGTGAGCTCCATGTATGGGATATATTGGGGCCACTAAGATGAATTTCTAATCTACATAAGTGTGTAGATAAATGATACTTTAGTTGGACCAATGTGGGCCTTAGGTGATCTTTCGTCTGACTCCAAATTGGGGCTAGGCAGAGTTGTGCAAAAATTTCAGATGGCTATGTTGGGCCATGTGCCACAAATTGTACACATGTAATCAGAGGGTCCTACCTTATGGAATTTTATGACCAAATATGGGAATATCAGGGACACTTGACGGTATGTCGAAATATGGCCTCATGTGTCTGTGGCAACCTCCCAAAGTTGGACAAAAACCATTCCTGCACAACATTTCTGCATAGTCCTTCAAGTGCCAGTGTTTGAGCTCTTGCCAAAATTTATAAACTCATCTTCAAGGGGCCATAGTTTCTGAGTTGTGAAGCCCATGCATGGGGCTGCCAGATGAGTAAATTCTTTTTGCAAATGTGAGCCCCACATGATCACAAGGTAGGCCACAAGACGGCCCAAAACCATTTGTGTTATACCAAAACTTATGACTATTTGGGTAAAACTTGGCATGGGCCCATTTCCATGGGCTCCATCTCTCATCCTAAGATATTTTATGGACTAATTAGGCCCTGGACATGGACGATTCACAGTGGTAGACTATTTCCTAGCGGGCCACCTTATGTGGACCTTACCCTTGCTCATGTGGCCCGTATTATATGTCTTCTGAACTTAATTTATACTCTGATGATGTGGGTCATGTGGTGGACATCTTCATTGTCCATTTATTTATCATAAGTTATTTGGGTCCTTGGGCCTATATAAATGAATTAAAAGTAAGGCCCAAGTGGGACAAATACCAAGAGAGATAGTTGGGAGTGAGAAGTCCACCATGGTGACTTTACTTGGACCCGTTGGGTAGGCCCATTTTATAGTGGCCAGCGTGCCTTGCATAGTACCTTAGTCAAGTAGACAACACCCAATGAGTCCATGTTGGATTATATGAGTTGTAGATTTGGGGCCTTTTATATGATTTACTTATGCATGTAACTAGTAGGCCCAAAATGATGTGGAATGTGTAATAATGTTGGCATCTTGATCCTATGTTTGAGATTGTGCATGGTTTTATTTAATGGTTAAGATGATGATGACCTTGATGATTGAATTGATGGTAGGTTGAATTTTTGGACAGTTTAAGGTTGAATAGATTGCAGTGTTAATGCACACGCTAGTTCCGTTTCATCTCTCCCTTTCTCTCCAGAGTATTCCCTACACTTGTTTTCGTCGTCAAATATCCATACCTTTTGTGGATAGTTGACGTGGAATCAAATGCCTGATCAATATTTCTGGAGAGATAAGGGGATATGCAGTCGTAGAAGTTGGACTGATATTTGATTGTTATGGTTGTATACTTTCTATAGGTACACATCATAATTAAAGAGGTTGTATCCAATGGATAGGGAGTGGATTACTCTAAGTTACCCAGACCCACGTTTTATGGATGGTATTTTAAGTTTTGTAACATTCGCATCAGAACACCTTCCTGGTAGAGAAACCATTCATTGCCCATGCACCAAATGCAGATGTACACGTTTACCCTGCATAATTGACGATGTGAATGTACATTTGATGAAATATGGATTTGATCCAACATATAAGGTGTGGAACATGCACGGTGAGCTTGCAACACCCAAGTATACCGAACGTGCTCCAATTTCCCACCAGTACCCCAGTGAGGCAAACTTAAACAACATTGTCAATGCGGTTGTTGAAGACCTTGGTGGTAATAACCTAGACGAAGTTGTTCAGGATGACCCTAATGTAGCCCCCGAAGTTGAAGACGTTTTTGGGGACGCTACAGGTAATGAGTTTGAAGCAAATCTACAAGATGCAATGACTGAGCTGTATCTTGGTTGTCACGAATTCACCTTGTTGACTTTTATTGTACAACTTTTTAAATTAAAGGTGAACCATGGATGGAGTAAACAAAGCTTTACTGATCTCCTTCAACTACTCCAAGGTGTGTTGCCATCCGATAATAAGACCCCAGCTAATACCTACCAAGCGAAGAAGATCATTACAAAGTTGGGTCTTGATTACCAGAAGATTCATGCTTGTCCAAATGATTGCATGTTGTACTGGAGAGAGCACGAGAAGAAGACGAGTTGTCCAAACTGTGGTACTTCTAGGTACAAAAAAGAATCAGATTCTAAGTCAAAACGAGCGAAAGTACCTGCGAAGGTGTTAAGATATTTTCCAATAACACCAAGGCTACAAAGGATGTACAGTGTGCCGTGGGTGGCAAAAGAGATGACCTGGCACTCAACTGGAAAAATGCAGAGTGGAAAGATGGGGCATCCTGTTGACTCCAGCACATGGAAGCTTGTCGACAACAAGTATGAGGATTTTGCAAGTGAGCCTCGCAATGTTCGATTGGGTCTAGCCACCGATGGGTTTAACCCCTTTGGGACTTCCAGCACATCGTATAGTTCATGGCCTGTTATGTGTGTAACGTATAACCTTCCACCGAAGCTATGTATGAAACCGCAATTTACTATACTCACTTTGCTCATCGAAGGGCCGCGACAACCGGGGAAGGATATTGACGTTTATTTGCAACCGTTGATTGCTGAGTTGCAAGACTTGTGGCGGAAAGGGATCATGACAATTGATGCATACCACGGAAACAAATTCAACATGCGTGTTATCCTGTTGTGGACAATCCACGACTTTCCCGCATATGGTAATGTTTCTGGTTGTAGGACAAAGGGTAAGTATGGTTGTCCTGCATGTGGCCCCAAGACAGATTCATTACGACTACACCATGGAATGAAACATGTTTATATGGGTCACAGACGGTGGTTGCCACTCAATGACAAGGCTAGATATGACTCTTCGGTAAGCACCTTTAATAAGGAGGAGGACCACCGACCACAACCAATTCGTCTGACTGGGACAGAGATCGAAAGAATTGTTGCGAAGCTAAATGTGCAGTGGGGGAAGATCGAGAAGAAGAAACGAAGGGGTATAGGAGGACAGGAGCAAGTGGATGATGCTGAGTCAACATGCTTCTTTAAGCGGTCCATATTATTTGATCTAGATTATTAGAAGGAGTTGCCCGTACGCCACAACCTTGATGTTATGCACATCGAGAAAAATGTATGCGAAATACTTATTGCCTTGATGTTGAACACAAAGGGAAAAAGCAAGGATGATGCTAATGCACGAAGGGACTTGAAGCGATTGGGAATTAAGAAGCGTTTATGGCTGAAAAATATCAACGGTAAGGTGATCCAAAAATGAGGTCCTTTCTTGTTGCAAAAAGAAGAGAAAAAACTTTTCATTCAGACTTTGCGTGAGTTGCGTGTTCCGGTCGGTTTTAGTGGAAATTGGAAGAACATTGTAAAGGAAGATAACATGGATTTAAAGGAAATGAAGTCTCATGATTACCATGTGTTGATGCAACATCTGCTTCCAATTTTGATCCAGCATGCATTCATGGATAGCAAGCCCATCCGCAATATAATTAGAAGCTTATGTACCTTCTTCAACGCCCTTTGCTCACGAACCATTGATATTGAAATGTTATTGATTCTCGAGAAGGGCATGGCTAAGACGTTATGTGAGCTTGAAATTACATGCCCTCCTTCTATTTTTGTTGTGATGATGCATCTACCAATCCACTTGGCTTACGAGGCTCGCGTATGTGGTCCTGTTTACTATCGATGGATGTATCCATTTGAAAGGTATGACATGAGTTTAATGTGAAAAACTTGGACTAGACATTTGCATTTATATTTCTTAAGTTTCGTTTACTCATTCAGGTTCATGAAGACGTTTAAGGCATATGTACGCAATAAAATGCGGCCGGAAGGTTGTATAGCTGAATGGTACATACAAGAGGAGACACTTGTACACTGTAACCAATATAGAGGGAAAAAGAAAACAAGCCTCTTGGAGAAACTAGAAAAGCAATTTGATGGATCAACTTCACTCATGTCGAGGTCGGAAGATTTTGTTGACGACTTCGATGGTGAAGTCATAGGTCCAATTGGCCCGGGTCAAAATGTCGTCCTAGAAGGTATTGAGTATGAACAGGCTCGTATATGGGTTCTGAAGAGTCAACCTACCTATGATACATGGCAAAGGTATATATTGGACTTAGCTTGTATGTATATGTCTTCTTCATTTTTTGTTCAATAACATTGTAATAACAATCCTACAAAAAGGTCACGTCTATAACATCATTCTTCGTGCAGGAAGTATGCCAATTTCTTGCAGCAACGCAAGGTAGTTGCAGGGAAGAGGACCAAGGTGGCGAGTAATGATGAGTTTATACCTTGGTTGAAGAAGCAGTTAGAGTTAGATGAATCAACTAATGAAGACTTTAAAGACATAGTCAGGGGACCAACTCATTTTTCTATACAGTACAATAAGTATTGTATTAATGGTTTCCTGTTCGTCACTAAGGACTAGGAGGAAAATAAAACGAACCAGAATAGTGGGGTTAGCACAGAGAGTATGACCACCTTTCGATCTAGTGCTAAGGACAGGAACCCAGTGGATGAATCTATACCTTACTATGGAGTCATCCCGAAAATAATCCAAATGGAGTACCGACATGGGTACAAGCCGATTCTATTCAAGTGTGATTGGGTGAAGGTGACGCAACAAGGTGTTTCTTTGACGTTGAAGGAAATCTTACCATGTTGAATTTGTCTAATCTTCTTAGTTCAGACAAATTGAGTGATGAGCCATTCATTCTTGCAGAGCATGCTGTGCAGGTTTTCTATTCTAGAGATCCAAAATATCCCGATTGGCATGTGGTCTTGGAGGTTCCAAGAAAGATTTTTGTCGAAGATGAGCCATGCCTTTTATCAGAACAACGGGTTGTAACTCTTGACGAAGTAGGACCTGATCTAACCGAAGTAGAGATTGGTGATGAGTTATTATACGATGACCCTGAAGACATCCATGTGGTTGTTGAAAAAAAGAAGAAAAGAAAGCGAGCTAGAAGATGAACCTCATGTATTCTACTTTTGTGCATGTATTTAAATGATTTTTGTGTTTTGTCTATTATTGCACTCCATGTAGATGTTGGATCCTTTAAATGATTTTTGTGTTTTGTCTATTATTGCACTCCATGTAGATGTTGGATCCTTTAAATGAGTTTTGTGTTTTGTCTATTATTGCACTCCATGTAGATGTTGGATCCTTGTTATATATTAAAATATGCATTTCATTTTTTAATGTTATGTATACATTATAAGTCAGATATGAGTTGTATTGAAGCCTTATTTGCATTTCACTTCATTCTATGTCATTCACTTTTAATTTCTTACGCCTTAGCAGCAGATAAGAGTCTTACATGGATGTGAAGGAAGAGGCATTGGGCACAGAGCCGCTCGCGGATGTAGCCCATGACGAGTTGCCTGGGGTTGCAGCCCCTGAAGATGCTAGAGGTAATAAGATACCTCTCCTTGACTATGTTAAACTAAAGTTTCTTTTACTTTGACCATGTATATTGATATTTAATATTGCTTGGGGTTGTACCTATTCTTCTTTTGATATAGAGGGGTCGTTGTCTACATCTTCTAAGAAGAGAGGACCCGCGCGAGGTAAGGAATTAATTGAGGGATCGAAGAAGAAGTTCATAACAACTAATGAACATGGGCAACCAAATGCATTGGATTATAATCTAGTTGATTTCTCAACATCCCTCGGTGTCCTCACACGAACAAATATCCCGATCACCTACACCAACATCCGCGATGTGCCTTGTGAGCACATTCAGATGGTCATTAATGGCTTAGGGAGAAATTATGAGTTTGAACATGAGAGTGTGTGGTTAGATTATGTTTCGAACCGCATGAAGGCATGTTGGAGGAATTACAAGAGTTATTTATATACAAAGTTTATCAAGGGTAAGGATCCTGCAGTTGTGAAACAAGATCCTGCCCCTGCTGGTGTGCCTATTGAGAACTGGATTACTTTTGTGGATCAACGTAATAGCCAAGATTTCCTGGAGTTTAGTGCAAGGAATGCATCTAATCGGGCCAAGCAAGTTGGCCCTTCTACACTTGGGCGGCGTAGCTTGGCTGTCACACGCCATCAGATGGTATATGTCTTAAAATATACATCGTATTATTTATTTCAAATTCTAACAAGCATTCCTTCATTCCATTAATGATGCATATTGATATTGATGTAACATGGGAAAGGCACTTGAGAAGAATCTCACCTCTGATGTCGAGATCAGTAGGTTTGATATGTACATTCGAGCACATACAACAAAGGAAAACGAATTCCAGTTTCCTGAAGTCTTAATAAGTGCACCCCTCGTACCTCCTGACTTCTTTAGGATGACATATGGAATATAAACGTGAGTTTGAGTTGTAATGGTTTCTTTTGGATTTTGTCATAGGAAAAAATAAAGGAGGCTCAGAGTAGTAATCCTGGATCTTTGATGACTGGTATAGATGATGCCCTTACACAGGTATGCTTGAACATCAAATACTTAAGGTACAGGTAGTTATGCCTTTTTTTGATAAATTAACTTTCATTTCTGTCTACAGTCAATTGGGAGTAACAGTAGAGGGCGCATGCGGGGTATAGGTAGAACTGTATCCAAGACTGCATTGAAGAAAACAATCCCAGTATTAAAAAAGCTAAACACGGTGACACAAGAGCGAGATAATTTGGCACATAAATTAGAGGATATCGATAAAACCCTGTCACAACTCCAACAGATTGTTAAAACCATGGCAGAAAGTCAAGGGCAACCGGTTGTTGTCCCTACTCCTACAACATTTCCATTTAAATCTAGTCAGGCTCTTCGGTATGTACATGTTTACCTAATACTAGTTTGAGCTTATTTTACACTATAAATTAAGATGTGTACTGATGACATGCATTTTGTATAGCCTGATTCGCTACATTTGGGCAAGAGATGCGATCTTTGCGATTGGAAGAAACGGGTATAGGCTCGTGGTGAGGTGCATATGGTTGATCATACCGCATTAGTCCATGGATCTGAGCTAGGCGAGGGAATTATAGCATTATATTGACCGAGATTATTGTCGGGCATGCAGAGTTGTGGAAGGAAGATGGTTATCATCATATACTTGGAGAGGTCGGCGTGGGAGGATTTGTCATTTGGCCTCGACAATTTATTACAGTCTATCCGTAATATTTATGAATAGACTTTGTACTTATTCACACTTATCAAACAATCCCATGTACTGTTCGGTTTTTTTTTTTTTTTTTTGGTTGACCTTCAACCCAATTTCTTTTATTGTGCTTTTTTTATCTAAGCAATGGGTGAATGGTATTTCGATGATTTCTGGCAAGATGAGGTACATTTATCTTCAAGGATGTATGCGTGTGACTAGCTTGGTACATGATCTTTTGCGAGTTGGGTCTCAAACTTGATTTCCTTGTGTGTTTTTTTATTATTTTGTTATAACATGAAAATGCACTCTTGATGATTTCTTGTAAGATAAAATATATTGACTATTATTGATCATGTATGTAGGTGAGATCGATGGATGGATTTGCTCTCTCTCTCTCTCTCTCTATAGTATATGACCATATTGATTGATGTGTTGAAAAGCATTTTGATTTATGGGTTTTGGTTTTTCTAATGCTTAGTATTTCATATGCCGTGCAGTTCCAAATCCATTTCCTCTGTGGTGGAACTAGATAGAAAGCTTGGACGAACTGTAAGTCTTCAAAACCTTGAACTTGGTTAGATATCTTTTATTTTTATAAATTTTGTTAATCGTTAGTTGAATTAGAAGATGTGTGGATGTAGGCAGCTATCTCGTTGCCCAATGGTTTTAGAATATGGTGAATGAATGTTGCAATTGAGCATGGAAAATAATCAACAAATTACATATATATATATATATATATATATATATATATATATATATATATATATATATATATATATATATAGACACACACACACACATATTATGGAGGAGGATACCTTGGTTTTTATGGGGACTTGATATTCTTGTAGCCTATGTATGGTGCCCCAGTATTGCTTGACTAGTATATAGTAGATATATTACTAGGTTATATATATATATATATATATATATATATATATATATATATATATATATATATATATATATGTTATTGAAGGAGGATGTTGGTTTTAGGGGGACATGATATTCTTGTAGCTTATGTATGGTGCCCCGATATTGCTTGAATGTTACTAGTATATAGTAAATATTATTAGGTTATTTAGTTTATATATACTTGTCAACTACAATGACCATAGGTTTTGAACTATTTCTGCCCACTGTGCGTTAAAGATGTTGGTTTGCTTGAATGATGAACTTGTTGAATTCTATTCCTGTTTAGCCGAACTTGAACATAATTGGATAATCGTTTTCGAGTTTTGTTGGTTAAATGCATGTCTTTATGTTTTTATAATTCACCCTGTGTAGTACCATCAAGTTTTGGTTATGTCCTTATCGCGGTCTGTAGCCAAAGTATGCTCGAGCCTTAGGGAGTTGTTACAGTTGGACTAATATAACCTATCTTCTTCAGGTCGAGGGGGTGTACTATTTTGTTTCCTGATGGATGTAATGAACTACAATGACCTGATCTTATCAAGATGATAAGTATGTAACTTGGCCTCAGTTGAGTTCTATTATGAAATGAACAAATTTAGCATAGAGCTCGACTGATAAGTTTCTGCCTGCATGGTGTAGGTCTTCTGTTAGTGATTTCTGACCATAGGATTTGAACTTACTAACAGAAGATCTCCACCATGCAGGCATAAATGTATTAGATGGGTTGTACGCTAAAGATGTTCATTTCTTCAATGGAGCTCAACTGAAAATCAAGTTACATAATGATAAACTACAACAACATGATCTTATCACCATGATAAGTATGTAGGCAGCTCTCTCGTTTGTTACGGAGAGTCCGGTCTAAAAAAAAAAAAAATCAATTTAACTTCATCGTCCAGAATCATGCGGCCCCAGGAAGTTTATGGGACCATACCCAGAATCACTCACTCACACTATAATGTCTCTACCAGCTCATCTACTTTTGATTAATATCAAGGATAGCCAAACCGATGACAAAAATAAGCCAAAATGGGCAGCAACTAATTTGGACTATTTTTTAGGCCAAACCTTGTCCAAATCTGGACAGTTTTTGGGCCCCAAAAACGTGTATAATCTGGAGCATTTTTTAAGTTTAGAATTCAGTCAAATCTGGACTAAAGATGGCCCTAAATTTTCTGTCAAATATGAACTCTTTTGGGCCTTTAAAAATGGGGCCCGAATCTGAACTATTGTTCGTCCTCAATTAGAGTAGAAATCTGGATTGTACCTCGACATGTCTTATGTGAACCTTTCCATGGCAAGCCATGATTGGGTGCACGTAATGAACAAGTCTCCTTCCCTCGCTGACCTACGCTTACCATATTGTTAATTTCACCTCTCTCCGTTTCCTTGATCTCTCTTCGAACGAATTCAACTCTACAAGATGTCTTAGCCTTGCAAGTTTCCCCATCTCTTTCGGAAGCTTAAACAGTTCCACACACTCATTAAGTTTCAAGGTTTGCAACAAATACAGTTCGCATATGAATTCAGGCAGCCACCCTACTCCAGTGGTAGATAAATTGAGGTATCTTAAAAGTTTCAAGTTCTTCATTGGGGTAAGTTTTGGATTAGGCTGATTTTGGGATTTTTGGGGTGACAAATCTGATGGACGGTTTGGATTCTGTAACCACATCACTGGGGCCCTAATCAGGTACAACTGTAGCAGCCCCTTGAAAAAAAGGTGAAGATGCTCTTTGTTGATGCCTTGAATTAGAATATGTTGGTGTACAACTGTAGCAGGTACAACTGTAGCAGATCCATTTATGCCTTGAATTAGAATATGTTAGAGTCTAGGCATGCACATGCATTAGCACGTCCCAGCATGTCTTGCATAGGTGACATGAGGTGAGGTTGCTCATTGGTCTGGTGTAAGTCTAGAGCTAAAAATCAGGCTGTTCTACTCACTGGATGATTCACTTCTAACATGTGTGAGGTAAGTGAGTAGAAGACTTGCTAGCTAGGTTGGTATGCTTGAGGGATGAAATTCATCTTTTTCGTAGCTCACTCATGTATGACTGGTGAAACTCATTCCTAGCTCCACATGCTTGAGAGAAGGTGAGAGAGGGAGAGTTCTTCCTTGACTCATGTGACCAGGGAGAGGTCTTCCTTTTGCAAAATTCACATGTGTGGGAGGATGGGTGCTTCCTTTCTTGCACATGTGATGGAGAGTTGCACTTCATGTGTTGTTGGCCACACTAGTTGAGAGAGGAGACTCTTGCTGGACTTGCTTGCAAATGAGGGAGAGGATGCCCACCAATGCAACGGCTGCACACATGCATGAGGAAGGAAATGTCTTCCTTAACTCGAACGTGTGGTGCTTGCTATGCTGTAGAACACATGAGAGAGATGTCTCTCTATTGATTGCAGTTGCTGGTGAGCTGCTTCATTGGAGGATGTTCAGTCCATGGCTGTTTTAGAGATTAACGGCTGGAAGACGATGCAGTGAGAGGTAGCTGTGATGGATGGCTGGAGAACTCCTTCAGTAACCACTCT
Source organism: Liriodendron chinense (assembly GCA_003013855.2). Classification (NCBI taxonomy): domain Eukaryota; kingdom Viridiplantae; phylum Streptophyta; class Magnoliopsida; order Magnoliales; family Magnoliaceae; genus Liriodendron; species Liriodendron chinense. The sequence goes on along the minus strand of PVNU02002560.1, from coordinate 83,658 downwards.
CTTTTTAAGTTCCTTTCCGATTGCATGGCTGTAAAGTAAACACTTTTGTGAGAGATGACGAGTTTGTCTCTCAGCCAACTGTTTTTCGACTTCTTTTGCAACTTTTGTAATGCAAAAGTCCCCCGTCATAGACAAGGTCCCAGTATGTACTGACAAGAGCTGCAATTGCTGAAGTGATTGCAGCCAGTACCCTCCAACCCATTCCCTTTTCCACATCATAAGCAGTCCTCATGATGACTGCAACAATTGTCGCAGAGTATTACATGGATCCGTTGTATAGTTGCATTACATGCATCTTTCTCTTCAAATGTGCGCCTGACACACTGCAATGCCACCAAGACAATCAACATAACTAAATGAGAGCTGACAATTTGGGCAGTTAAAACATTTTGGATGTTGGATGTCTTGATTCTGTTTTTGTAATATTGAAATATTCATGAGAAATGAAAGTGCATGCATAGTACCCAAACATTTCATTCGACAGCTTCTCTAGTGTTCTTAACGATTCTATATCTAATTCGGACCCAAACAAGTATAGCTCAGTGAGGTTAGGTGGGAGTACATGCGGCTCCGGCAAATTCTCCAATATTCCTATCAAATACGTCCTATATAAATGAAGATGATTTAAGAAGGAATCAAAAGCTAGAATCGACCCTTCATTACCTGCTCTTAGCCACAATGATCTAAGGTGGACCAATTTACAAAGGGAAGGGAATAATGCCATTTTGAGATCTCCTATTATTCCCAAATCTCTCAAATTGGTCAGTTTCTCCAGCCCATCATCCATCCAGCTTCCCGCCTCTACTAATTTTATAGTCTGGAGATTGTTTAAGCGATGGAGAGTCGTGTATTACCAGAAGTAGAATGTGTGGGTGTATTATCATTTAGGATGGGTGCAACTAAAAAAAGTGATTTCATTTCTTTCCTGACAAATGCTTTTAACTGCACATGCTTCACACCTTGAAACGATGCACATGTATGTAATATCAGAGCCATCCATCAGGCCACACCATTTATATGTAGATGCCCTGATTAAAAATCAGGGAGCACTTGCACTTGCACTATGAACAGCTTGAATGGGAAATATATAAACATAGATGTGCATGTGTGGGATTGTGTTAGTATATCTATATCTAAAACGTCTACGTGCATGACCATGGATAGTCACATATCCTTTTATCTAAGTTTCAAATTACAGATACATGAGATTAGATTATCCTAATTCCTAGCCATGTATTCAATGCCGTTAAAAGCAATGGTAGAAACAAGCTATTCAAAGGTTAGGCATGTATGGTGCATTGAACCTCTGAGGTTGTCAGCTGTAAGCACTTTGTTTTTCAACAAGACAAGCCTTTGAAAATGCAATGGCCTTTGAAAACTTTGTGCTCAGTTGGGCATGCTTGATTTTGGAGAGCGGATTCATAATTACATCAATGAGCGAGGCTTTGGTAATGCTTTCAATCTGTGCAATTCGCTTATTGCAATGTACTCAAAATGTGGGTATGTGGATAAGGCTTTTAGGGTGTTTGATGAGATGGTTGACAGCAATGTAATTACCTGGAGTGCAATGATTTCTGGGTTGGCAATGAATGGCCATGGAAGGGAAGCCATTGAAGCATTTGGAGAAATGCAGAGAGTAGGTATTTTGCTAGACGACCAGACTTTTACAGGTGTTTTATCAGCTTGCAGTCATGGTGGATTGGTGGATGAAGGTTTGAAGTTTTTTGATTTAATGAAGTCTGGATTCGGATTAGTGCCAAACATCCATCACTATGGGTGCATGGTTGATCTTTTGGGTTATGCAGGTCTGCTGGATCAGGCCTACCATCTTATAAATTCAATGATGGTCAAGCCGGATTCGACAATTTGGAGGACTCTGCTAGGCGCTTGCAGAATTCATGGTCACGTTGCGCTCGGTGAACGCGTTGTTGGGCATTTGATCGAGTTAAAAGCCCAGCAAGCTGGGGATTATGTTTTGTTATTGAATATTTATGCTTCTGCTGGGAATTGGGAGAAGGTGGCAGATGTGAGGAGGTTGATGAAAGAGAAAGGAATCCAAACGATGCCTGGTTGTAGTACAATTGAACTAAGAGGAGAAGTCCATGAGTTTGTTGTGGACGATGATTCAGATCCACAGAAGGAGGAGATCTATGAGATGTTGGATGAAATTGGAAAGCAACTGAAGATTGCTGGTTATATTCCAGATATGACAGCTGAGCTGCACAACTTAGATATGGAAGGAAAGGAGAATGCACTCTCTTATCATAGCGAGAAGTTGGCCATTGCTTTTGGGATGGTTATGACTCCTCCTGGAACGATATCATTACATGATATCATTACTTTAGGCTCTCTATCGGGTCCTTACTCATGGTTGAGTGGTAGACTCACATGAGTTAAGGGCTCTCTCTCTCTCTCCTTTTTATTCCTTCCTCCTGCCATATTGGCAGTGTTACCATCGTCACTGTCATGCTAATGGCTCTTTAGATCTCTTTAGTTTTTGGATAATGTCCTAAAATGAACTGGTGTAACTGTTGTATGGAGTGGATTTTATAGTCATCACGGTGGGCCCCACAGAGCCTTCGTTAAACAGGCTTTCCAATAAGGAAGCGGATTGCATGCTGAGTAACTTAGCATAAGCATACTGAGTAGACTCTGTGGGGCCCACCATGCATGGATGTATGCGTCTTATCCAGGCTGTGCATCCATTTTTCCATGTCATTTTCGGGCATCATCCTAAAATTGACTCGTTTCCAAAGCTCAAGTGGACCACATCACATAAAAAATGGGAAGAATGATGTCCGCGTTTGAAACCTTCCTAAGGCCCATAGTGATGTTTCTTTGTCATCCAACCTGGATGAAGGTCAAACGGACATGGATGAAGGTAAAACACAAATATTAACTTGATCCAAAGCTTTTGTGGCTCCCGAGAAGTTTTCAATGATAGGTGTTCAATTCAAACTATTTCCTGGGGTGTGGTCCACTTGATATTTGGATATGATTCAATTTTTGGTTCATGCGCTGAAATGATCGTAAAACAGATGGATGGCGTGGATAAAACACATAAATCATGACGGCCCCACAGAGTTTACTCAGTATAAACTGTTGGCCTTGGCCTTAAGTAGAGATGAGAGACTTGCTGATTTTTTCCTTTTATTCTGTCAGTTAATGAGCTGAGATAGTCCACTGTGATTTTTGGATTATGGGATCTTCATTATAGAAGATACAGTGAAAGGTTTGGATCTCATCCATGCCTACCACATGAGTAGAGATGACATATTAGAATCTGAACCGTGTTGATAACGATCTCATCCATGCCTACCACATCCGGATCGCACCTTGGCATGAGTATTTAGGTCAAGGTCAGGCCCATTTACACTGGAAAAGCTGCAGTGGCCACATGACTGATGCAAACACAACTTGCCCAGCCAATGTGCATGTGTGGGATCCTAGAGGACTTTGAAACAGGAGTCGATACCCAGACCTGAGTGTTGAAACGATGTTATCTTCACTCAGTCTACCACTTGAGCTGTAGATCAGGGTGTGCCTGGATGGATTATTGTCTAGGCCAGGACAAGACGCAATCTGCATGCCAGTTAAACAGGGGAAAGATGCCTGGATGGACTATTGCTGTTTTTTTTTTTTTTCCTCTTTCTTACACATCTATTTGTTGGCCACCATGAAAGGGTGAGGATATCCACCATAGCCATCAATTTCGATCAGTGAACCATGGGCTCCAATTGAAAAAACTTAAAAACTCAAACAGAGCTATACAATCTCTTGGGATGAGCAATATTTGGAACAGATTTTTTTTTTTTTTTTTGGGTTGATTGTGTGATGGTAAAATAGTATGGGGTTTCTTTCATATCTGTCTGATTTCTGAGAATGAGGATTCTTTTGTCAACTTTGAATGAAATCTAATTGAGCATAGGACTTGGTTCTTCTTAATTTGTAGTACTTTTTGGTTGATATGAGTGCATGGTGGAAAATAGAACATGGTTATCATTGAAGTATGTATTGGAAGGAATTGATTCTACCCAAAACTGATAACCCACCACCCATTTCATCTACATGTGAGTATAATAATGTTTTCAGCCATTTTGATGAAAAAATGATAGCCTCCAACTAGTATAATAATGCTTTTCAGAAGCCTCCAAATTGAACCATGAGGACAGGGTCTTGACGGGTCACACACAGATATCTTTGTGCCCCGGGCTGTGTGGGTTCAACAAAGATGTCTGTGACAAATCCACTCCATCCATCTGTTTTTAAAGACTATAATAGGACGTATTCTAAAAATCAGGTAGATCAAAAACTGTGGGCCGCAACAGGAAAACAGTGGAAACAGCAACGTTTAACTTTGACAACTTCCCGGAGCTGACCATGGTGTTTATATCACATCCAAAGGAGCAGATACCACTCCTTTCATGAAGGTGATGTATTCTCTCTTCAGCTCCTCCGTTTCGAGCTCTCCTGGATCCATGCTCATGATATGTTTCGCCATTAGATTGAACGTAAACTGCATAAATTTCTTGATAGGTCAGATTTTTTTCCTATCTATATTAAAAATTATTGTATGAAATCTCTCTCTCTCTCTCTCTCTCTCTCTCTCTCTCTCTCTCTCTCTCTCTCTCTCACACACACACACACACACACACACACACACACCTTCTTTGCCTCCTCCTGAGCTGAAATTGTCGAATTCTGTCTCCAAGATCCTAAAACCTGCAACGTATGCCACTCCACCTCTCGCAACAGATGAGTCCGGAGCCTTGCGTTGCTCATGAAATTGAGAGATATCATTCTCATGTCTCTATGCATGTCCCCGACCAAAACCAACATCGACCATTTTCCCAGAATCCCGCCAATACTTCTTGGGTAGCTGCACTCGAACAATCGCCCCTCATTCTGCAATATAAACCGGTTCAGCCCAGCATCCGCTTGAAACAATCGTTGGCTCGCCAAACAAATTCGACCGGTAGATCTTTCCAAACCTGTCAGATTCATACGAGATTTGAAATCCTTGCAAGAAAAGAGAACTTGGGTTTTTCATTTTATCTTTTGATCTATTATCTTCTTGGGTTTTTTGAGATTACCTCGATATATGCTGCTCCATGAATTCTCCCATGGAAATCGCTGGATGAGGTTTCAGATAAGCAATCGTTTCGCCAAGGAAAGGCTAGCCGACGTTCCCTGGTGGGAGTTTGAGAGACATTCTCTTCTTTTTTCTGGAATTCCATAAGAAGAAAGCTAGAATTGCTGAAGAGAGCAAAAGAAGAAGCTCTACTGAAGACATGGAAGCAGCGGAAACCAGAGAATTCTCCCTCTCTCCCTCTCTCTCTCTCTCTCCCTCCTTTCAAGCTTCTCTATTCAAAGGAATTTTCCAAATTTACTGCTGTTTAGAGTCCTTCAAAAGAGAAAAATTCAAGAAAGAGAGAGGAGATATTTGCAGACATGGTAGGCAATCTTTTTATAAGCCTGCTTTTTCCACTCTGTTTTGACTCGTAAAAAGTTTCTTGATATTGCTATATACTACCTGTGGAAAACTTTATTTCCTTCGAACAGAATGAGAAAACGGGTTACTATTTAGGTTCTGAACCTGATGTGCTTTGTCGCAACTCAAAAGACCCCACTACTCATCCACAGTACACGTGGCTTGCTAGTCAGGTCGAAATGTGCATGGGCCACTGTGTTTGGACCCATAAAGTCTAGGGCTGTAAATGGGTCAGCGGACCCAATGGAGTACCCAAACCCAATCCATACAGATCTGACCCATACTCAACCCATTAATTTGTAAAGGTCTAGGTCCAAGAATAGACCAGTGACTAAACGGATCTGGTTTCCTTTATATTAGGCCTATCTTGACCTAACTCGAACCCATTTAGCAAGTGGGTGGGTTTGGTCTATGTTGCAAGGGATCCATCCAAGCTTGAACCCATTCAGAGCCAATTAAAAACATGGTAAAAATGCTTGCATATTAGATCTAGATCTAGATCCATTAGACCCGACCCATTTATAAATGGGTACGAGTGGATCTCCCTTTACCAGCCATATGATGGGGTTGACTCAAACCCGGCCTAAACCGGCCCATTTAATAAAAGAGTCTAAGTCTAAACTTTGAACACTGGGATCCATTTAGTAAATGTGCGGGTCTGATTTTGGCTAAACCCGGCCATTTACAAACCTTGGCATTCAATCCCCACTGTTTCTGTGGTATGGCCCACAATAGTCTTGGATTTACCTGATTTTTAGAATCCTGTCTTATTGTGATATTTAAATACAGATGGACGGAGAGGATTTGCAATGTACATCTCCACGGGCTACATAGAGTCCAGGTCCTTGCCCCAATTCCCTCCATTCCTGACGGATAGTGAATTGCATGTGCACCCTATACACAGACATATACCTGTGCCTGGGGCTTTATGGGTCCCATAGAGATGTACATGATAAATCCACTCTGTCCATTTGTTTTCGAAAACCACAGTAGGGTAGGATTCTAAAATAAAATCAGTAATGTTCAAAACTCAGGTGGGCTACTACAAACGATACAGATGGACAGAAGGTGTACAATCTAGACAACTGATCAGCGGCCCAAATCTGGGGTATGTTCCACAACAAAGGACTGGCAATGAGGGTCATAGCCAATTAACTTTTTCTCCTTTCTTTCCAATAGATACGGATCATTAACTCGAATGGAATTACAAGTCAATTTGACTGTGCATCCAAACACATTCCTGTGCATATGACGGTAATTAGCAACTTATATATGTACGAATTGTGTTTATGGTGACATGAACTGTAATTTCTGGTCATGCAACAACTTCACATCTTTCAATAACAGGGGTTTTGTCAAAACATGTAGAATGGTTAAATGCATAAATGATTAGGAGACAGACATTTGGTTCATTTTTTCTTTAATTCTACTATTACAGATGGATCACCTATTGGACAGCTTAGGTGTGTAGTGACTTTGATCTTCATAGAAAATGAGTCGCCTTTTAAATGCATCCCTGATTAGCCAACCTCAATTGTTTCCTCACCTGTATATATTGTATTTGTATATACTGATTGCTGTGATGACTTTTGTTTTCCACCTATGTAACTACAATCCCTACTACAAATTGAGCTAAATTGGGCAGCATGGGACCCATTTCTAAATGTCTACATGACCTATCTCAAATGGTGGGCCTCACTACGATACAATAGCTATGAATGGACAATCAAAAGTCAAATTTGATTGCATATGTAGTGCTTGTTGCTTTCTTTCTTTCTTTTTTCCTTTTTTCATGCAACTTATCAATGGCTCTCTTCTTGTACATGTGGCAAATTGCACAAGATCAGAGTCGTCAAGTTAGCCATCTTGGACAATTTTAATAAAATGTGCAACTTTTGGATAGTATCCCACCTGAAGAACAGTTTGGATCACCGGATTGTTGCAATTTGCATCTTACTATTGTGTTGTAATGTCGTTAACACATATTTGAGAATGATGTCTTTGAAATTCTCCTTAATATGGTTTTTTTTTATTCAGATTAAGGTTTGTTAATTATGATAGTTTGTGTCAATTGTGAAGCAGTGATGAAATCAAATATTCTCAACAGCAAAAGCATACAATTGTAAAATTCTAGAACTGATAACATTTGCTTGGTGGATTTCATTTGGAATTCTTATGGATGTAATATTAAGATTTGAAATTTTTATGCTTTTTATCAAATGCCTCGCAAGAAAAACATCTAACAACAGCATTAGTTTTGTTTTTGAGAGAGAGAGAGATTGAGAGAGAGAGAGAGAGAGGTTGCTCATCTTTGATATTCTAGTGGATTTTGATGTTTCAAAATATTAATTGCTGTTTTTTTTTCTTCAACTGATGAGCAGAGAAACATGGCATACATCTGTAAGCTAGAGGCATGCATGTACTCAATCAAATAAGACTGAAGTGATCATTACTCGAGATAATATGTGTTATACAAACTAGTTAAAACAAATAAAATTCCCATCACCCTTTGCAAAAGAGAGACGAAGATTTTGCTTTGTAATAATCATGTTCTTACTATGGCATATGAATTGCTTTACACCAAATGCTTGTGTCCCATTTCAGTAATTGTAAGATATGGTTTGACTGCAGTTATTTATACTGATGTGATGAGTCATTCTCATTCATGTAGACCTCTATAGCATTTACTAGCCTGGCGATTGCAGCTGTATCAACTCGTATTGTAAGTTACTTGATCTATATCTCACTCATTGTCTTTTTACAACACTTTTGAGTTGTCACAATAAGGTACTCTGCAATCTGCATACAGATGTGTAACATATTTAAAATATTAATTGCTTAAATGCTAATGGTTGGCCATGCTTAAATGCTGTATCAACTCTTATGAATTGCTTTAAGGAACTTTTCTAGGTGCACGTGTGGCCATGCTTAAATGCTAACGGTTTTTTTTTTCATATTCTAAAGCAACGCCGACGGTCATAAACCGTCAGAAATTCCGACGACTAATCACCGTCGACAGTTCCGACGGTGTGGAGCCGTCGGAATTTCCGAAGGTTTACGACCGTCGGAATTTTCGACGGCTAATCACCGTCGACAATTCCGACAGCCCTTAACCGTCGGAAAGCAATTGTGACGCCCCCTTTCCTGACGGCCCATCGACGGCCAAAAGCCGTCGGGAAAGCCATTTGCCGACGGCCGATCATTTTTCTGGTAGTGATCAAGAGTAACAGCCATGCCCATGGACTATGGCATGCTCAAGGGTTACTACAATTCGAATTCAAACAACCCAATCATGGTAATTTCAGAGAATTGCAAGGAACTCATGTCCGGAGTACACAAAATCTCACAAAACTTTTAAAAAACCAAACTTTATTCAAACTAGAAGTTCAAAATCCAAAATTAAGAAAAGTGCACTTGAAATAAAAGAATTAAAGCATTGAAACCAACTATAAATTTCACCTCTAGCTCTAGCTAAGAGGTTAACTAAGAAAAAGCATATTAAAACTAGAACTAGAACTAAGCAAAGGAAGAAAAACTAGTTGTAGGAGGCTAGGGTAGCTTCCTAGGACTTGAACTCCTTGCTTCCCACGTCCTTGCTTGATTTGGAATAGAAGAGAGCACCTCCTTTTATAATACAGCAAGAGTACCGCAACACAACAGATTTTGTTTTGCTTCGTACGGCTTAACCAATGGTCGGATTGCCTTCAAATTTGATTTGTAGCTTCCTTGTACTGTGATCTTCCTCATAAATAATTTAGATTTCCAAGATTATCTTCTGAATGGGACCATCAATCAAATCAGCGACCGCCTCTCAAAATATCATAATCCAGGTACCTTCAGAACCAGTCATCTTGCTTTCAACACCCTGGAGTCTACAGAGGTCGGATTGATATCAAATTTTGAACATTAGTAGAAAACTTTCTTCTCTACATGATGAATGGATTAGATTGTCCAAAATAATTCCAGAATGTGGTCTGAAAATTAGAACACTCAAGCCTTTTATAAAGTTTGCGCAGTTAGATCTTTCTGGATGGTCCATCTTTCTTCAACCGGTACGATCAAACCACACATCCTTTTGATCTGAAACTTTTGTGGTTATTCATATATGGACGTGGTCTAAAAGATAGTCAAAGTAGATTCTTCATATCATCAATGATGAGTTACCTGGACCGGCCCAGAGTGGAGTAGGCGGAATCTGGAACTTTCTGGACAGTTCGTATTGTTTTGGCCACCACGGTCAATCCATAGCTCCGATCGACACGAAACCACTTGGGTTATTTCGGCGTCGAGCTCCTCTTCGATATGGATGTGTTGGATTTCCAAATATCATTAAGATGGGCCTAGAAAACTGGGCTGAAAACTAGACACGGGAATAGCCTGCTGTTTAGAATCTAGAAGTGTGAAATTGCATGGCCGACCGGTCTTGACTGGTCTAGCTTGTCTTGCAGGTGTCCAGGGAGTGCAGCCGACCGGTCGGGCCTTCTTGGCCGACCGGTCTTGACCGGTCAGACCTAGTTTCTGCATTTTTTCTTCTTTCTTTTCTTTTCTTCTCTCCTTCCTGATCTCTTTGCTTTCTTCTTTCTTTGGCCTACCTTGGGTCTTCATCCAAGGCTCCTAAATGTCTCTTCTTGGTCTCCAATTAGATGAAGTCTACTCTCATTCCTACAATCACAAAACCTGCATTAGATGGGCCTTTTAAATATGCAAACCATGCATATAATGTGATGTAATGGGCCATATCATGTATAAATTAGAGGTTCAACATACCCCCCAACCAGCTTTTTGCTAGTCCTGAGCAAAACATGCATGAAACAATTTCAAACCTCTAAACCAACTCTCCTTCAGAAACCATGTTTCTATCCATTCCAAGACATACAAGTATAAAATTTGGAGAAATTAGGTGATAGAAGTTGAAACCTTAAACTCTCAAAGCATAATAAGTGTCTACATGAAATTCCCGCTGATTGATTGATAAATAGAAGAACTCAAACAACTTCAACCTAGTGTGCATAGTGAACGTTCATCTCATGAGTTTCTGGGATTATCTTCTTCATAAATCAACTAAACTATAGATCTCAAGGTGTATAGAGCAACAACAACCCTATGACAGGAATTTGCCTTGCCGTCCTTCCGACGGCTTTCACACTACTTCCCATTTCCAGCTTTGGTTACGGGTAGACCATCCCCCGGTTGGTAGTAGGTAGCCCTAATCGGAATTTTCCACCATTTTTCCATCATTCCCAATTTCATCATTCCTTTTCCTTTTTCTTTTACATTAGATAGGATTTTTAGAAATCCATATCTTTCGTTATTTTCCCATGGACAAGGATGGACAAAGTACCCCGGCCTGGTTTCTCAACACCTCAAATCTAAGTCTAGCCAATCCAGAAATCACATAATCCTTTCAAATCATGAAAATCGTGTAATGTGAACTCGGTGTAAAAGTGTTCAAATTTTCTATCAATCATATAAATAGGAGAATTCACATATAAAACCATTATATTAAGAGAAGTTCAAAGCTTGCAACATCACTCACTTCGTATCTCCTCCTCTTATACTCATATCATCTTGAATGCATAGAAACAACGTTTTCCAAAAGAGTTTTGAATTTTAGAAGAATCGAAAATTTTCTACATAATTGCTCGAAATGTCACAAAAGCTAATAGATTCATCTAAGGAATCTCCACCCCCAAACCAAAATCTTACATTGTCCTCAATGTAATGAGATATGCAATATACATGACATGAGAGCAATGACATAAACCAAAGGAGAGTGAGAACGAGAGTACCTGAGGTAGCAAGTTGATCAATTCTAGCATCTTCCATTATCTTGATGAGACTTATTCAATCCTAATTTCAGAAAAATAAATCCTAACCTACCTACCTACCTTTGATTAGTCCGATCGACTACATGATCAAATTTGAGCAGAATCTTCATGAATTTCAATAAATTTCTCATGAGGACCATCCAAAGTCCTGCTCGACAATAAACATGTGTGCTTCTTATCATTGAAGTCCAATCGTATTGTGCACCACATGCATAAAAGGAGGAGATAAGAGCAGCAAAAAGATATCTCCTCAAATTCTGATATGGGTTATGATCGATTAAAAACAGGTCCTCCCAATCAGAATTTTCAATGGGCTGAAGGACCCATGATGGTGGAGAGACATTCATCGTGTATTCTTCAGTTAAAGTTGTCTCCTCCACAATTTTAGAATTATATGGTGGTTCCACAAACAATGGTAAAGAGTGTAAAACAGTGGAATGGTGTTCTTCAGGCACCGACACCGTGTCTAACAAAATGTCCAACTCCTTAATCATCTCATCATCAAGATCATAAGATTGGGCCAACATTCCTCTAGGAAATCGAGATAGTCGGATGAAGGATCATGATCTTGCTTGAATGAGTGCAAAAATTCAGTTTCGATGGTGAGGGACTCTCCCTCCATAGAGTGGAATTCTTCCAAACTAGGTTCTCCATAAATGATATGAGGCACCCAGTCGGAAGTATGCAAGGCTTTAACAATCTCTTGAATAATGAGGTCGTTTAAATTTTCAAAGTGAGCCAAGCATTCTTCCAAAGAATCTGAATTTTCACTCATGGGAGTCTCATTCTCCACATTAAAATTAAGCATGTCAAGTTGGTGGAGTGACTCAAAAATATCAACCTCGGCCATCTCTCTAGCATGCATATCCTCTAGAGACTCATAATCATTATGCCCTTGGGAAAAAGAAGCCCTCATTGTAGGCAACTCCACTACCGCTTTCAAATTTTATGGATCTCTCGAGTTCGTCAACCGTCATTGTAGTCTCTTCATCATTAAGTTCAAAGTGTCCAAAAGAGATAGTGGACTCACCATAATTGATGATGACATTGGGATCATCAAAATCAATCTCCTCTAAAAGTCTATTCATTAAATTCAAAGAAGGTGGGACTTGGGTAGCCTCATCCTCCTCATGAAAGGGGATTGATTCGATGCCCCCAATTTCGGGCTCAACGTCTTCATAAGATGGTGAGTAAGCTTGATTTGATTGTTCATCTACATACTCATTCCATATTTCCTCAAGTATTTGTGTATACTTATCATCACAAGAGGAAGACGTTTTAGGGTGATTGTTAGTAACCATGGTTGGTTCCTCCCTTGAACAAGGAGAATGGTGGTTTTCCCAATTAAGACCGTACGCATTGTAGGATGAAGAGTTATATGATGGTTGATAGGCATATCCATACAAGTGATCATGCACTGTCTTAACCGGTTGGCTACTATTCACCCGTTCCTTTTGTTGTTGCACACCTCCTACCATAACCGGTGGAACATTCATATTATCACGTAATGTTTTCCCTGGATGATCATTATTCAATTTCGCTTCGTTCCGGTATTCCCCCATCGTCTTACGTAGTGTCTCAATATGTATATTGCTTTCATTAATGTAATCACGCATCGTCTTACGTGGGGGGTAGTGGAGGTTCTTTGAATCTCATAAAAATACTCATGCTTGGAGGGATCCCGATCACAATGAGTTTGGGTCCCCCAATCCGATGTCTCATCCTCCAAAAGGTACTTGTACGCACCATTCGTCCAATCATACATGATTAAATTTTAAGGAATTGGAAACTACCCTAATCTAGAAAAAATAACAAAAAGAAGAGAGATGTGGAGATGTTACCTAATAGAGTGAGATCTATGTCAGCAACAATGTCCTACAAAATCAAACAAAAAATTGTTAGTAATCTAGAAAAAAAATCAGAAAATCCACTTCTATAAAAACTAAAAATCCTACCTAACTAAAACTACTCTATAGCTACTAGAACAATTAGAACCGTTTAACCTTTTCCCCGGCAACGGCGCCAAAAACTTTTTCGTTGGCCTCAAGTGTAAGGCTGCGATGTAGTAATAAATCTCGGTAAGACCGAGATCGATCCACAGGGAAAGAGGTAAACAATTCCAAGTACTCTAATAACTAAAATCTAAGAAGTTTAAGAAAGTAGTTTTTCACATGAAATAGGAAAAATCTGAAAATAAGAAGAACTAGAGCATCAAGGATCCACTTATAGTAGTTCAATGCCAATCCATTCATCCAAGTACAACACAATTAGAATCAAAGTCCTATCTCTCATCAAATTGGAAGATATAACATTCAAGCACAAACAGTGCCACTTAAATCTGGAAATCAGATTTCTAGTTCTAATGAAGCACATAGAACTTGAACTTGTAGCCTTCAGAGTAACAGCCATGCCTATGGACTATGGCATGCTCAAGGGTTACTACAATTCGAATTCAAACAACCCAATCATGGTAATCTCAGAGAATTGCAAGGAACTCATGTCCGGAGCACACAAACTCTCACAAAACTTCTAAAAAACTAAACTTTATTTAAATTAGAAGTTCAAAATCCAAAATTAAGAAAATGGTACTTGAAATAAAAGAATTAAAGCATTGAAACCAACTACAAATTTCACCTCTAGCTCTAGCTAAGAGGTTAACTAAGAAAAAGCATATTAAAACTAGAACTAGAACTAAGAAAAGGAAGAAAAACTAGCTGTAGGAGGCTAAGTAGCCTCCTATGACTTGAACTCCTTGCTTCCCACGTCCTTGCTTGATTTGGAATAGAAGAGAGCACCTCCTTTTATAATACAGCAAGAATACTGCAACACAACAGATTTTGTTTCGCTTCGTACGTCTTAACCAATGGTCGAATTGCCTTAAAATTTGATTTGCAACTTCCTTGTACTGTGATCTTCCTCATAGATGATTTATATTTCCAAGATTATCTTCTAAATGGGCCCACCAATCAGATTAGCGACCGTCTCTCATAATTGCGCAATTCGGATACCTTCAGAACCAGTCATCTTGCTTTCAACGCCCTATAGTCTACAGAGGTCGGATTGATATCAAATTTTGAACATTGGTAGAAAACTTCCTCATCTACATGATGAACGGATTAGATTGTCCAAAACAATTCCAGAATGTGGTCTGAAAATTAGAACACTCAGGCCTTCTATAAAGTCTGCGCAGTTGGATCTTTCTGGATGGTCCATCTTTCTTCAACTGGTACGATCAAACCACACATCCTTTTGTTCTGAAACTTTTGTGGTTATTCATATATGGATGTGGTCTAAAAGATAGTTAAAGTAGATTCTTCATATCATCAATGATGAGTCACCTGGACAGGCCTAGGAGTGGAATAGGCGGAATCTGAAACTTTCTGAACAGTTCGTATTCTTTTGGCCACCACGATCAATCCGTAGCTCCGATCGACACGAAACCAATTGGGTTATTTCGACGTCGAGTTCCTCTTCAATATGGATGTATTGAATTTTCAAATATCATTAAGATGGGCCTAGAAAATGGGGCCAAAAAACCAGACACGGGAATAGCCTGCTGTTTGGAATCTGGAAGTGTGAAATTGCATGGCTGACCGGTCAAGACCGGTCGGACAGGGCTGGCCGACCGGTCTTGACCAGTCTAGCCTGTCTTGCAGGTGTCCTGGGAGTGCAGCCAATCGGTCTTGACCGGTCAGACATAGTTTCTGCATTTTTTCTTCTTTCTTTTCTTCTCCTTCCTGATCTCTTTGCTTTCTTCTTTCTTTGGTCCACCTTGGGTCTTCATCCAAGGCTCCTAAATGTCTCTTCTTAGTCTCCAATTAGATGAAGTCTGCTCTCATTCCTACAATCACAAAACCTGCATTAGATGGGCCTTTTAAACATGCAAACCATGCATATAATGTGATGTAATGGGCCATATCATGTATAAATTAGAGGTTCAACAGTGAGTCCCTAATTGTGGGGCCCACCTTGATGTATGTGTTGTATATCCACACCGTCCATCCGCTTTTTCATCTAAACTTTAGGTGGACCGTCCATGTAAATCTTAGGTGGATGTTGAGCCTCTAATTTATACATATCTAAACCCAATTCATCATACATATACATGGTATGCATGTTTAAAGGACTCATCTAATGTTTGTTTTGTGGATGCAGGATTGAGAGAAAGACCTTACACAATTACTGTTCAAAATAGCATAATTAGGAGCTCTTTGATGAGGATCAAAGGTGCACCAAAGAATGGTGAAGAGAGAGAGAGGAGGAAAAGGAAGAAAGAAAGAAGAAAAATGAAGAAACATAGGAGGCTGATCGGCCAAGACTGGTCGGCCAGCAGTGGAGCTCACTACAGAGGTCGCTGGACCAGCCACCATCTTGGTCCGACTGGTCAAGACCGGTCGACTAATAGGTCGGCCACTCCCTGGACACTTTCCCAGCCCAGTCCAACCGGTCAAGACTGGTCGGCCACATGCAGACAGCGAGCTGCAGTTTCCTATTTCGATTTTTGGGTTTCCTAAGTGCGAGCGGACTCCGTAGTTTCGTGATTCTTCCAAGTAGGTGACGCATCCAAGTTATAAAAGGACACCTACAGCCTCTTCTTAACCCACCTAGCAACGTGGGGAGTAAAGGATTCAAGACCTAGGAGGCTTCTTAGCCTCCTACAACTAGTTTTCTTCTTCTTCTAGTTCTAGTTTGTTTCTATGCTTTTCATTAGCTAACCTCTTAGCTAGAGCTAAGAGGTGAAACTTATAGTTTATCTAAATGTTTTAATTCATTTTATTGGTTTCAAGTTTGGATTTATTGAAGAACAATAATTTTTAGAAGTTTGAATAAAGTTCTATGTAGGTTTTCTTAATCTTATGATGGCTCATGGATGTTTTGAAGAATTGCTTTAGTTCTTAATTGTTTTGCACAGTTCTAGACCTGTACGCTCCGAGGAATCGGATTCAATACGCTCTAGATTTGGATTCTCATGTGGGAACTTCAAACCAAAGTTCTACCTTTTTGTTCTAAATTCTAAATTATGTGTTGATTGAGTGTATGATTTGAATGAAGTTCAAATAATGATATAGTTAAGCTTTGTGATAGGGTTTGATGATTATCATGGTTATGATCTTAAACTATTGAAACTAAGGATTGACCTATGCAATTGAGTGTGCTCAAGTCCTAACTTGAATTGAGGGAATCATGTATATTAATCACACATATGATAGATTGATTTGATAATATAATCGCTCTATCATTCGACTAGATAGGATTTGATTTCGATTCTAGTTGAGTAATTGAGAAACCATAGCGAATTATGCATCAAAGGAGAGCTATAAGTGGATCATTGATGCTCTAGTTGCCCTTTCATTATCAGATTTTCCTGTTTCATGTTCAAAACCGATTTCACAAGCCTCTTAAATTCTAGTTATTAGGATAATTCGAATTGTTTACTTCCTTCCGTATGGATTGACCTTAGTCTTACCGAGATTATTACTACATCGCAGCCATGCACTTGAGGCGAGTGAACAAGTTTTTGGCGCCGTTGCCGAGGAAAGAGGTTAAACGGTTCTAATTGTTCTAGTAGCTATAGAGTAGTCTTAGGTAGGATTTTCAATTTTTCTTGAAGTAGTTTTCTGATTTTTTTTTCTAGATTACTAACAATTCTCTGTTTTTGTGTTTTGTAGGAACTTAGTTGCTGACATAGTTCTCACTTCCATGGGTAACATCTCCCTTTCTTCTTTTTATTTTTCTTCCTAGATTGGGATTGTTTCAACTTCTTATAATTTCATTATGAATGATTGGATAGGTGGATTGTCTAAATACCTTTTAGAAGATGAGAGGTCGGACCATGAAATCAAAACTCATTATGATTGGAACCATTACAAGCATATATATTTTCCTAAGACTCAATCTACTTCTAGTACTCCCCCAAATAAGTCATTACGAGATTACCGGAATAAGAACAATGTGCATAACTTTTCGTCGGGTAAGACAATGGGAGAGTATCGGAAAAAGATGAATAATGTTCCACCGGTTAGGACAATGTATGATGATTTGTTTGGCTACACATATCAACAACCATCTAATAGCCCAACATATGACGTGCATAATCCTAATAGGTGGGAGCATCAAAATTTCAATTTGGGAGACTAGCCAACCATGGATGCCAACAATTATCCTCAAGAGTTTCTTTCTCATGAGCCATAACCGACATGAACTCTTGAGGATACGCTGCGAGAGTTTATGAAAATAACTGAGCAACGCACACAAAACATCTCGCCATCTCAAAATCCTAAACCCGACATTGGGAACACCAAATCATTCCCCAACAATGAGGAGGATGAGGCTATCCAAGCCCAACCCTCTTCCGATTTGATGACAAAACTTTTAGGGGATGTAGATCTCAGTGATCCCAACATTACCATCGATTATGGTAAATCAACTATCTCTTTTAGCTATTCCGATTTGAATGATGAAGAGATTTCAAGGACGGTTGACGAACCCGAGGAATCTACAAAATCTGAGAGTGATAGTTTGATTGCCTATAATGAAGGTTTGAAGGATGATTGTGAGTCCATGATTTCTTCTTCCAAAGGGCCGAATATTTATGAGTCACCGAAAGATATTCTTGCTAGAGAGATGGCCAAAGTTAATAGTTTTGAGTCCTTCCACCAACAACACATACCGGATTCTATTATAGAAGAACTCCCTTGGGTTGAAAATTCTGTTTCTTTAGATGATGGGGTGGCTGTTGAGCTCTTAATTGTGCATATTCTAACCCCAATTCATCACTCAGTATGCAAGATTTTCATGATTTAAAGACTAATCAAATACATGTTTTGCAATTGTAGGAATGAGAGTGACTTGGTTCAATTGGTGACCAAAAGGGCACATTTAGAACCTTGGATGAAGACCCAAGGAGGGCTGAAGGAAGAAAGGAGCAAAGAAATTGAAGCAAGGAAAGAAGAAAATAGAAGAAAGAAAAGGAAGAAAATAAGAAGAAAAAGAGACCGACCGGTCTTGACCGGTCGGCCATGCTTGCTGGAGTAATGCCAAAGAAGGCCAGACCGGTCATGACTGGTCGGCCAGCCCTGTCCGACCGGTCGTGACCGGTCGGCCATGCAAGTTTCAGACTCCAGATTGCATACAGCAGGCCATTCCCGTTTCTGACTTTTCGGACCAATTTTTTGAAGCCATATTAATGATATTTGGAAATCCAACACATCCATGTCGAAGAGGAGCTCGACTCCGAACTAACCCAAGTGGTTTCGTGTCGATCGGAGCTACGGATTGATCGTGGTGGCCAAAACAATACGAACTGTCCAGAAAGTTCCAGATTTCGCTGTTCCACTCTGGGCCGGTCCAGGTGGCCCATCATTGATGATATGAAGAATCTACTTTGACCATATTTTAGACCACATCCATATATGAATAACCACAAAAGTTTCAGATCAAAAGGATGTGTGGTTTGATCGTACCAGTTGAAGAAAGATGGACCATCCAGAAAGATCCAACTGCGCAGAGTTTATAAAAGCCCTAATTGTTCTAATTTTCTGACCACATTCTGGGATTTTTTTGGACAATCTAATCCATCTATCATGTAGAGGAGGAAGTTTTCTACTAATGTTCCAAATTTGGGATCAATTCGACGTCTGTACACTCCGAAGCGTTGGAAGCAAGATGACTGGTTCTGAAGGTACCCGAAGTGCGCGATTTTGAGAGGCGGTCGGTGATGTGATTGGTGGGCCCATTCAGAGGATAATCTTGGAAATCTAAATCATCTATGAGGAAGATCACATTACAAGGAAGCTACAAATCAATTTTGAAGGCAATCCGACCATTGGTTAAGCCGTACCAAGCGAAACAAATTCTGCTATGTTGCTGTACTATTGCTGCACTATAAAAGGGGGTGCTCTCTTCTATTCCAGGGCAACCAAGGACGTGGGGAGCAAGGAGTTCAAGTCATAGGAGGCTTCCTAGCCTCCTCCAGCTAGTTTTTCTTCCTTTTCTTAGTTCTAGTTTATTTTTAATATGCTTTTCATTAGCTAATCTCTCAGCTAGAGCTAAGAGGTGAACCTTATAGTTTTCTTAGATTGTTTAATTCGTTTTGTTGGTTTTAAGTATGGAATTCATGATTATGAACTATGGTTTGAAGTTTATACAAGTTTTTGAGTAATTTTTCTTAGTCTTGTGATGACTCATGGATGTTTGGGAGAATTACTTAACTTCTTAATTCGTTTGTAACAGTCTAGACCTGTATGATCCGAGGAATCGGAGTGCGCTCTAGTACTATGCTCTTCATAAAGGGACTTCCTACCAAAGTTCTATTTTACTGATTTTCTGAATATGTATGAATTGTGCATGTGATTTGAATCTAGTTCAAATCATGATCTAGCCTTGTCTTGTCACAGGACTTGAGGATGGTTATGATTGTGAACTAGACCTTTTGGAAAGGGGAATGACCTATGCAATTGAGCATGCTCAGATCAGCCTGCATTGAGTGAATCTTATGCATAGAACTTACATATTACAGACTGTTTGGTTTAACAGCTCTATCATCCGACTAGATAGACAGGAATGTCGATTCTAGTTGAGAGAATGAGAAACCATAACGAGTTATGCATCTAAGGAAAGCTATAAGTGGATCCTTGATGCTCTAGTTATCTTTCCATTATCAGATTTTCTATTTTATGTTAAAAATCAATTTCACAAACCTCTTTGATTCTAGTTATTAGGATAGTTTGAATTGTTTACTTCCTTCCCTGTGGATCGACCTCGGTCTTACCGAGATTATTACTACATCGCAACCCTACACATGGGGAAGCGAACAAGTTTTTGGCGCCGTTGCCGGGGAAAGAAGTTGAACGGTTCTAATTGTTCTAGTAGCTATATAGTAGTCTTAGTTAGGTAGGATTTTCAATTTTTATAGAAGAAGCTTTTCTGATTTTTTTTTAGATTACTAACAATTTTTTGTTGGATTTTGTAGGACATTGTTGCTGACATATATCTCGCTCTATTGGGTAACATCTCTCCATCTCCCTTCTTTTTGTTCTTTTTTCTAGATTAGGGTAGTTCCAACTATTTAAAATCTCATTATGGCTGATTGGAAGTGTGGTGCTTATGCATACCTTTTGGAAGATGAGATGACAGACCATGGAATCAAAACTCTTTATGATTGGAACCAATTTAAGCATAAGTATTATTCTGAGAGTCAATCAACCTCCACTACCCCCCAACGTAAGACGCTATGTGATTACTGGGTTGAAAATAACAAGAGTATTCCACCAAGTTTAACAGGAGGTAGGAATAAGAAAAAGGACCGGGGGAGTAATGACCAACCGGTAAAGACATTGCGTGATCACTTGTATGGTTATGCCTATCAACCACCTTATCAGTCTTCGTCATATAACACGTATGGTCTTCATCGAGAGAGTCCTCACACCTCTAGTCCAATGGAGGATGAGCCAACCATGGATGCCAACAATTATCCTCAAGAGTTTCTTTCTCATGATCCACAACCAACACGAACTCTTGAGGATACACTGCGAGAGTTTATGGAAATAACTAAGCAATGCATACAAAACCTCTCGCCATCTCAAAATATTGAACCCAACATTGGGAACACCGAATCAATCCCCAACAATGAGGAGGATGAGGTTATCCAAACCCAACCTTCTCTAGATTTAATGACTAAACTTCTAGAGGATATTGATCTCAGTGATCCCACCATTACCATTGATTATGGTAAATTAACTATCTCTTTTAGCTATTTCGATTTGAATGATGAAGAGATTTCAAGGACGGTTGACGAACCCGAGGAATCTACAAAATCTGAAAGTGATAGTTTGATTGCCTACAATGAGGGTTTGAAGGATAATTGTGAATCCGTGACTTTTTCTTCCAAAGAGCCGAATGCTTATGAGTCACCAGAATATATTCTTGCTAGAGAGATGGCTGAAGTCGATATTTTTGAGTCCTTCTACCAACATAACATGACCAATTCTATGGTGGAAGAACTCCCTTGGGTTGAAAATTCTGTTTCTTTGGATGATGTGGTGGCATAATCTGAAATTTTAGATCAACCAATGCTACATGATGTGCTTACCAATGAATCTGAAAAATTTTCTTTGGAAGACCTCCCCTCTATAGAGGAGGAATTCCTTACCCTTGAAACAGAATTTCCTCAATCACTTAGGGAGAACGAGGACCCTTCATCCGGCTCTCTCGATTTCCTAGAGGAATGCATGACCCACCCCTATGATCTGGATGATGAGATGATTAAGGAGTTGGATAGTTTGTTAGACACGGTGTCGGTGCCTGAAGAACACCATTCCACTGATTTACACTCTTTACCACTATTTGTGGAAACACCGTGCAATTCTGAATTTGTGGAGGAGATAACCCAAACTAAAGAATACTTAATGAAGGTCTCTCCACCATCATGGGTTCTTCAGCCCATTGAAAATTCTGTTTGAGAGGACCCGCTTTTGATCAATTACAACTCAATTCAGAAATTGAGGAGATATCTTTTTGCTGCTCTTATCTCCTCCTTACATGCGTGTGGTGCACACTATGATTGGACCTTAATGAAGACACGCACCTATGCGTACATTCGAGCAGGACTTTGGATGGTTGTTGAGCTCTTAAATGTGCATATTCTAACCCCATTTTATCACTAACTATGCTTGAAATACATTATTAAAGACCCAACTAATGCATGGTTTTGTAGTTATAGGAATGAGAGAGAAGATTCATCAATAGAGGGCTTAAAGACGCTATTTACAAGCATTGAAGATCACAAGACCAATCGTCAAAGGATGGAAAAAAGAAGTTAAAGGAGAGAAGATAGAAGGCTGAAGAAAGCACTTAAGACCGGTCGGTCCATAGCCCAGGACCGGTCGTCCGACTGGTCCGAATATTCAACAGAAGAGGCCACACTGCAGATCTTGCTGGAGCATCCACGACCGGTCGTACGACCGATCGTCCACTGCTCAGACCGGTCGTGCGACCGGTCCTTGAATTAAATTTCTGGGGTTTGAAATTATGAAAACTCTATGGACGGTTTTTGCACTTTTAAGACCGGTCGTGCAACCGATCGTCCAGGAGCTCAGACCGGTCGTGCGACCAGTCGGCT
Source organism: Liriodendron chinense (assembly GCA_003013855.2). Taxonomy (NCBI): domain Eukaryota; kingdom Viridiplantae; phylum Streptophyta; class Magnoliopsida; order Magnoliales; family Magnoliaceae; genus Liriodendron; species Liriodendron chinense. The sequence goes on along the minus strand of PVNU02002560.1, from coordinate 61,220 downwards.
GCGCATCAGAGCGTGTTCCACAAGCTCCGATTTTCTCTGCGCAGTCCGGGATTTCTTGCGCAATCTAGAACTTTCCGAACTATTCTATAAAAGGGGACCTAGGGCTTCTTCCTAAGGCATCCTAGAAGAGATTAAGCACGGTGGGAGACGGCGGAAGTCGGATTTGGAGTTCTACAACTCCTCCTAGTTTATTTTTCTAGTTTTATGCTTTGTTTAGTTGTTTTCATGTTTCCTTGGATCATGAACGGCTAAACCTCTTAGCTAGGGCTAAGAGGTGAAGCTTGTAGTGAATCTAAGATGTTTCAATTCGTTTGATTTGGTTTCAAGTTGAATTATTAGTGAAGAACAATGGTTTGAAGTTTAATTAAAGTTCTAAGTAGTTTTTCTTAATCTTATGATGGCTCATGGATGTTTAGAAGAACTGCTTGAGTTCTTAACTGTTTTGAGTTATTCTAGACCTGTATGATCCGAGGAATTGAATTCAATACGCTCTAGACATATAATCCTCATGTGGAAACTTCATGCCAAAAGTCTATTTTTCTGAAAATTCTGGGTTATGTGAGATTGTGTATGTGATTTGGATCAAGTTCAAATCATGATCTAGTTTTATCTTGTGACAGGGTTTAATGACGATTATGGTTGTGATCTTAACCTATTGAAATTGAGACTTACTTATGAAATTGAGTGTGCTCATGTCCTAGCTTGCATTGAGAGAATCATGTATATGAATCATACATATAACAGATTAATTGTTTTAACTACTCTATTATCCGGCTAGATAGGACTTAATTTCGATTCTAGTTGACAAATTAAGAAACCACAGCGAATTGAGCATCAAGGATTGCTATAAGTGGATCCTTAAACCCCTAGTGCCTTTTATTATTTTATTACCTTCAGTTTAGTTCAAAAGCATCTATCTTCATTAATCTAATAAAATCTGTTTAGTTAGCTCTTCAGTAGAAACCACTAGAAGTGTTTTGTGAATTCCTACACAAGTCCCTGTGGATCAACCTCGGTCTTACCGAGATTATTACTACATCGCAACCCTACACTTGGGGAAGCGAACAAGTTTTTAGCGCTGTTGCCGGGGACTTTGACGGTTCTAACTGAATTTTTGAAGATAGTTTCTATTGAAATTTTAGGAATAGTACTAACTTAGTTTGTTTTATTTTGATTTTTTTCTTTTGCAGGGATTTTTAGGAAGTTGAAGAAGAAGTTAAGGATCTTAAGCTCTCAAATCAGGTTTTATCGTTCTAACCTTACTCTTCTTCTTCCCCTACTCATTCCTATCTTATTCATCTCTTGTAGAGTGGGTGGAGACTCCTTTTTTCGATCTCTGATAGGTTGGCCTTGTGCTGCCTTGATTCCTATTAGTCGGCATTGCCGTCTTAGATCACCTTGTGCTCAGAGATTTCTCTTCTCAACTCTATTCCTCTTTCTTCTTTTTCTGCACTTTTCTCAAAAGATTCAAAGAGTGGGTGGGGAGTTCTCTGAACCCCTATTGACCAAGAGAAATCGATCTCTATCCTTGCTTCTGGCTCAGCCATTGTAAGACACCTTGTGCTTCGGTCTTAGAGAGAAGTAAAGGAAGGAAGGAAGAATTTTTTTTTTTCTTGTTTTATTCTTTTAGGATTTGCATGCCCATTGGGCTCGGGATTCTAATAACCAACTCATTAGTGAAGGGGGAATAGGTGAAGGAATTGATAGAGAGCCACGTGTTAAGAGACATTTAAATTCTCTAATTTTGTCTGAAAGTATGGCTGCAAATCAACCCAACCCTATGACCAATCAAAATCTGGGCCAAAACCAAACCGAAACGGGAGAAAATGTGGTTGAGAATGTTCCCCGACCCAGAACATTACGTGATTACTTGAAACCAGCAAGAGCGAGCACTCCCTCATGCATAATTTTTTCACAAAATGCAGGGAACATAGATTTGAAACCGGGAGTAATCCAACTCCTCCAAAGATTCCATGGACTAGACAGTGAAAGTGCCTATCAACACCTTAAGGAATTTGATGAGGTGATAGCCACAATGCACTTTGCAAATGTAAGTGATGATGTCAAATTATGATCTTTTAGTTTTATGCATTGTGATCAAGTTCAAATCAGGATCTACGGTTTATCGTGTGACAGGGTTAAGGACGATTATGGTTGTGATCTTAACCTATTGAAATTGGGACTTACTTATGAAATTGAGTTGTGCTCATGTCCTAGGCTGCATGAGAGAATCATGTATATGAATCATACATATGACAGATTAATTGTTTTAACTACTCTATTATCCGGCTAGATAGGACTTAATTCGATTCTAGTTGACAAATTAAGAACCACAGCGAATTGAGCATCAAGGATTGCTATAAGTGGATCCTTAAACCCCTAGTGCCTTTTATTATTTATTACCTTCAGTTTAGTTCAAAAGCATCTATCTTCATTAATCTAATAAAATCTGTTTAGTTAGCTCTTCAGTAGAAACCACTAGAAGTGTTTTGTGAATTCCTACACAAGTCCCTGTGGATCAACCTCGGTCTTACCGAGATTATTACTACATCGCAACCCTACACTTGGGGAAGCGAACAAGTTTTTAGCGCTGTTGCCGGGGACTTTGACGGTTCTAACTGAATTTTTGAAGATAGTTTCTATTGAAATTTTAGGAATAGTACTAACTTAGTTTGTTTTATTTTGATTTTTTTCTTTTGCAGGGATTTTTAGGAAGTTGAAGAAGAAGTTAAGGATCTTAAGCTCTCAAATCAGGTTTTATCGTTCTAACCTTACTCTTCTTCTTCCCCTACTCATTCCTATCTTATTCATCTCTTGTAGAGTGGGTGGAGACTCCTTTTTTCGATCTCTGATAGGTTGGCCTTGTGCTGCCTTGATTCCTATTAGTCGGCATTGCCGTCTTAGATCACCTTGTGCTCAGAGATTTCTCTTCTCAACTCTATTCCTCTTTCTTCTTTTTCTGCACTTTTCTCAAAAGATTCAAAGAGTGGGTGGGGAGTTCTCTGAACCCCTATTGACCAAGAGAAATCGATCTCTATCCTTGCTTCTGGCTCAGCCATTGTAAGACACCTTGTGCTTCGGTCTTAGAGAGAAGTAAAGGAAGGAAGGAAGAACTTTTTTTTTTCTTGTTTTATTCTTTTAGGATTTGCATGCCCATTGGGCTCGGGATTCTAATAACCAACTCATTAGTGAAGGGGGAATAGGTGAAGGAATTGATAGAGAGCCACGTGTTAAGAGACATTTAAATTCTCTAATTTTGTCTGAAAGTATGGCTGCAAATCAACCCAACCCTATGACCAATCAAAATCTGGGCCAAAACCAAACCGAAACGGGAGAAAATGTGGTTGAGAATGTTCCCCGACCCAGAACATTACGTGATTACTTGAAACCAGCAAGAGCGAGCACTCCCTCATGCATAATTTTTTCACAAAATGCAGGGAACATAGATTTGAAACCGGGAGTAATCCAACTCCTCCAAAGATTCCATGGACTAGACAGTGAAAGTGCCTATCAACACCTTAAGGAATTTGATGAGGTGATAGCCACAATGCACTTTGCAAATGTAAGTGATGATGTGGTGAGACTTAAATTATTTCCTTTTACCCTTAAAGATAAAGCTAAAGGTTGGCTTCATGCATTAAGGCCAAGATCAATTGGCACATGGACTGAGATGTCTAGGGAATTCATTAAAAAGTTCTTCCCTACTCACAAAACAAACATGTTGAGGCGCCTTATCATGAATTTTTCCTAAAAGGAGGATGAGACTTTCTTCCAATATTGGGAGAGGTTTAAGGACTTATGAAATGCATGCCCACATCATGGCTACGAGGGTTATAAGCTTTTTTTTTACAAAGGACTGACTTCACCCATGCGCCAATTCGTAGAGATGATGTGTAATGGGGAATTCATGAATAAGGAAGCCAAAGAAGCATGGGATTATTTTGATGAATTGGTCGAGAATGCACAGTCTTGGGATACATCTAGACCAAAAAATTCCAAGACTAGCCAACAAAAGGAAAAAGGAGGAATTTATGTCCTCTCAGAAGAAGATAACATAAGTGCACGTGTGGCTAACCTCATGTTCGCTTCCCCAAGTGTACGGTTGCGATGTAGTAATAATCTCGGTAAGACCGAGGTCGATCCACGGGGACTTATGTAGGAATCCACAAAACACTTCTAATAGTTCTACTGAAAAGCTAACAAATAGATTTGTAGAAGATTGATGTAAATAGTAATTTTGAACTAAACTGAAGGTAATCAATTAATTAGAAGGCACTAGGGGTTCAAGGATCGACTTGTAGCGATCCTTGATGCTCAATTCGCTGTGGTTTCACACTTTCTCAACTAAAATCGAAATTAAGTTCTATCTAGTCGGATGATAGAGCAGTTAAACTAAACAATCTGCCATATGTAAGATCAATGTATATGATTCACTCAATGCAAGCTAGGACGAGCATACTCAATTGCATAGGTCAGTCCCAATTCCAATAGGCTAAGATCACAATCACAACCATCATTAAATCCTATCATAAGACAAAACTAGATCATGATTTGAACTTGATTCAAATCACACACAGAGTCTTACATAAATCAGAATTCCAGAAAAATAAACTTTTGGTAGGAACTTCCCACATGAAGATCATAAATCTTGAGTGTATTCCAATTCCTCAGATCATACAGGTCTAAAATAGTTCACAACAATTAAGAACTCAAGCAATTCTTCCAAACATCCATGAGTCATCATAAGACTAAGAAAAACTACTTAACACTTGAATTAAACTTCAAACCATTGTTCTTAAACATGAAATCCAACTTAAAACCAAATCAAACGAATTGAAACATCTTAGATTCACTACAAGCTTCACCTCTTAGCCCTAGCTAAGAGGTTTAGCTGTTCATGATCCAAGGAAACATGAAAACAACTAAATAAAACATAAAACTAGAAAGCAAACTAGGAAGAGTTGTATAACTCCAAATCTGACTTCCGCCGTCTCCCACCGTGCTCAATCCCTTCTAAGATACCCTAGGAACGATCCCTAGGTGTCCTTTTATAGTGGGGAAGCTCCGCAGCGTCCGAATCTTCCAGAATTTACGTAAGGATATGCAGTGTGCAGAGAAATCCAGAGCTTGTAGAACACGCCTAGTTACGCAGATAACCGGTCTCAAAAATGCAAAAAACGTCCAGAGAGTTTTGGCAATTTCAAAATTCAGGATTTTAATTCAAGGACCGGTCGCACGACCGGTCTGAGCAGTGGACGACTGATCGTACAACCGATCTTGGGCAGTCCAGTGAGATTTGCCATGTGGCCTCTCCTGTTGAGTGATCAGACCGGTCGGACGACCGGTCTTGGGCATGTTTTTCTGCTTTCTTTCTTCTTTTCTCTGACTTCTTTCTTTCATCATTTGACGCTTAGTCCTTTGATCTTCTTTGCTTGTAGATGGCGTCTTTAAGTCTTCAATTGATGAATCCTCTCTCTCATCCCTACAATCACAAATCCATGAATTAGCTTAGTCTATAAATCATGAAAACCTTGCATAATGAGTGATGAATTGGGGTTAGAATATGCACAATTAAGAGCTCAACACACACCCCAACCAGCATTTTGCTAGTCCTGAGCAAAACATGAGTAAAACAAGTTTCATTCTCCAAACCCAACTCTCCTTAGAAACCATTCTTCTATACATTCCAAGACACACAAGTTTAAGATTCAGAAAAATTAGGGGACAGAGGTTGAAACCGTAAACTCTCAAAATATAATAAGTATCCATATGAAATTCCCGCTGATTGGTCGATAAATAGAAGAACTTGAACAAGTTCAACCTATTGTGCATAGTGAAAATTCATCTCATGAGTTTCCAAGATTATCTTCTTCATAGATCAACTAGACTATAGATCTCAAGGTATATAGAGCAACAACAAGCCAATGACAGGAATTTGTCTTACTGTCCTTCCGAAGGCTTTCACACTATGTCCCATTTCTGGCTTTGGTTACGAGTAGACCATCCCCCGGTTGGTAATAGGTAGCCCTAATCAGAATTTTCCACCATTTTTCCATCATTCCCAATTTCATGCTTCCTTTTCCTTTTTCTTTTAAATTAGATAGGATTTTTAGAAATTCATATCTTTCGTTATTTTTCCATGGACAAGGATGGACAAACTACCCCGGCTTGGCTTCTCAACACCTTAAATCAAAGTCTAGCTAATCCACAAATCACATAATCCTTTCAACCCATGAAAATCGTGTAATGTAAACTAGGTGTAAGAGTGTTCAAATTTTTTATTAATCACATAAATAGGGGAATTCACATATGAAACCATTATGCGAAGAGAAGTTCAAGACTTACAACATCATACACTTGGTATCCCCTCTCCTTATGCTCGTATCATCTTGAGTGCATAGAACAAAGTTTTCGAAAAGAGTTTTGAATTTTAGAGAAATCGAAAATTTTCTCCATAATTGCTCGAAATGTTATAAAACGCTAGATTCATCCAAGTGATCCTACACCCCCCCCAACCAAGTCTTGTATTGTCCTCAATGTAAAAGATGTTCAATGAGCAAAACATGAGAGCAATTCTAAAATAAAAGGGAGTGAGGAATGATAGTACCTGAGAGAGTGAAAAGTGAAATTCTTCCTCCTTGTAACAAACTTATGAAAAAGTAAACAAAAGCAACAAAATCCTGATCCTAACTACTCTATACCTCCATCAGACTAGGAGATCAATCATCCTGATACACAGGATCAGTCAGAGGTATGGACATACCTTCTGAAGGAAACTTCTCAAAGAACGGCTTTAATCGCTGACCATTCGCCTTAAAGATGTTGTCGTTCCTTGGATTTAACAACTCGACGGTCCCATAAGGGTAGACAGTTTGCACAATGTATGGACCGGTCCATCGAGATCTCAATTTTTTCAGAAATAAATGTAAGCGAGAATTATACAGAAGCACTTTTTGATTAATCGTGAATGTCTTACGAAGAATGTTCTTATCATGGAACACCTTCGTCTTGTCCTTGTAAATTCTCGCATTTTCATAAGCTTCGTTCCAGATTTCTGAAAGTTCATTTAATTGTAGTTTGCACAATGAACTCGCATTGTCAGAATCAAAATTCATCTTCTTAATTGCCCAATACGCCCTATGTTCCAACTCCACAGGCAAGTGACAAGCCTTCCCATAGATAAGTCTATAGGGAGACATTCCAATAGGGGTTTTAAAAGCGGTACGGTAAGCCCAAAGCGCATCGGTAAGTCGAAGCGACCAATCCTTGCGATTGGGCTAAAATATGTTTAATCTCCCTATTGGATATCTCAGCTTGTTTACTAGTTTGTGGGTGATAGGGAGTGATCACTTTGTGTGTTATACCATATTTCTTCATTAAGGTTTCAAATGGGCGATTACAAAAGTGAGAACCTCCATCACTTATGATAACTCAAGGTGTTCCAAACCGGGAAAGAATATTCTCTTTTAATAAACGAATGACTGTTTTATGGTCATTATTTCGGCATGGGATCGCCTCGACTCATTTGGGCACATAATCAATGGCAAGCAAGATATATACGTTTCCAAAAGAAGATGGGAATGGACCCATGAAATCGATGCCCCAACAATAAAAAATTTCGATTATTAAGATAGGATTGAGTAGCATCATATTTCTATGGGAGATTCCTCCCAATTTCTGACAAGGCTCACATGTTTTGCAAAACTCATGTGTGTCTTTGAACATAGTGGGCCAATAAAACCCACATTGCAGAATTTTGGTTGTGATCTTCTTAGCCGAAAAGTGGCCACCACATGCCTGAGAATGACAAAAGGAGATGATACTTTATTGTTCATCATCTGGCACACATCTCCTTATGATTTGGTCGGGACAATACTTGAATAAGTATGGGTCGTCCCATAGGAATTTTCACACCTCAGTGAAGAACTTATCATTATCTTGCTTTTTCAAATGTGTAGGGATCGTACCTATAGCAAGATAGTTAGCAATGTTCGCATACCATAGCAATTGGGAGACTTTAAAGAGTTGTTCATCAGGGAACATGTCATTGATCGAGGTCATTTCAGGGGAATCGGTGAGAACAAGTCGAGAGAGATGGTCAGCCACTACATTTTCTACTCCTTTCTTATCACGTATCTCTATGTTAAATTCCTGGAATAGAAGGATCCATCTTAACAACTGTGGTTTAGCATCCTTCTTAGAGAGAAGGTACTTAAGTGCGGCATGGTCAGTGAATATGATGATCTTGGATCCAATCAAGTAGGACCTAAACTTGTCCAAGGCAAAAACTACGGCTAAAAGTTCCTTTTCTGTAGTAGTGTAGTTTGCTTGAGCTGAGTTTAAGGTTCTACTTGCGTAGTAGATAACACATGGCTTCTTCTCTTTTCTTTGGCCTAGCACGGCCCCAATAGCATAGTCACTTGCATCGCACATAATTTCAAAAGGAAGGCTCCAATCAGGTGGTTGCATTATGGGAGCACATGTCAACATACCTTTAAGTGTGGTAAAGGCATTTTGACAATCTTCATTCCACTTGAATGAATTCTCCTTTTGAAGTAGGTTACATAAAGGACGAAAGAGTGAACTGAAGTCCTTTATGAACCTTCTATAAAATCATGCGTGTCCTAAAAAGGACAACACATCTCATATGCTCCTGGGTGGTGGAACATTAGAGATAAGATCGATTTTCGCTTTGTCCACCTCGATTCCGTTTTGTGAAACGATGTGACCAAGTACAATTCCCTTTTGAACCATGAAGTGACATTTCTCCCAATTCAACACAAGGTTCTTCTGTTCACATCTTTTCAACACAGATTTCAAGTGCACAAGGCACTCATCAAAGCTACAACCAAATATTGAGAAATTATCCATGAAGACTTCGAGAATTGTCCCCACCATATCAAAAAAGATACTCATCATACATCGCTGAAAAGTGGCAGGGGCATTGCATAGTCCAAACGGCATCCGTCGATAGGCGAAAGTGCCAAATGGACATGTGAATGTAGTCTTTTCTTGGTCTTCAAGGGCGATCTCTATTTGGTTGTACCCTGAATAGCCATCAAGGAAGCAAAAATGGGAATGACCCGCAAACCTTTCTAAAATTTGATCAACAAACGATAGGGGGAAGTGGTCTTTCCTCGTGATAGTGTTTAGCTTTCTGTAGTCAATGCACATTCTCCAACCGGTAGTGACTCTGGTTGGCACGACTTCATTATTGGCATTGGCTACGATAGTTATTCCGGATTTCTTAGGCACCACTTGAGTTGGGCTCACCCATTGACTATCGGATATTGGGTAAATAATACCCACATCTAATAGTTTCACCACTTCGGCCTTAACCACATCCTTTATGTTTGGATTGAGTCATCTTTGTAGTTGCCTAGATGTCTTCGCATTCTCCTCAAGCTGTATGCGATGAGTACAAATCAGTGGGTCTATGCCTTTGAGATCAGCAATCGACCATCCAATGGCACTCTTGTGCTCTAATAGAGTGGTGATTAGCCTACTCTCTTGTTCCTCATCCAAGTGGGAAGAAATCACCACCGGATATGTCTCATCTCGACCTAAATAGACATATTTCAACTTACTTGGTAATGGTTTTAGGTCGAGTGTTGGTGCCTTGATATTGGATAGGAGGGGCTTGTTCTCGTTTACGGGTAAAGGCTCAAATAGGGCCCTCCATCTTTTGTTATCAAGCACCGGCATCACATCTAAAACGGCATCCATCTATCGTATTGTGTCATCATTTATATCATGAGAGTGGGCCACACATGCCTTCAAAGGGTCGGAATATAATGTTGAGGGGAAAGTCTCCTCCACGAATGATTCAATCAAGTTTATCTCGTGGATCTCCTCATCAACTTCTCGTGATTGTTTGCATAAATCAAATATATTCAGCTCAATTGTCATATTTCCAAAGGACATTTGCACAAGCTTGTTTCTACAATTGATAATCGCATTTGAAGTAGCTAGAAAAGGGCGGCCAAATATGAAGGGAATTTGAGCACCGATACCTATCACGGGATGTGTATCCAAGACAATAAAGTCTACTGGGTAGTAGAATTTATCAACTTGGACTAAAACATCCTCAATCACTCTTCTCAGTATACGAATGGATCTATCAGCAAGTTGGAGTGTGGTTTTGGTGGGTTTCAATTCATCTAACCCAAGTTGTTTGTAAACCGAGTACGGAATGAGGTTTACACTTGCCCCCAAATCGAGTAAGGCTTGTTTAATCCGGTAGTCTCCTATGATGCATGAGATGGTTGGACTAGCCGGATCCTTGTATTTTGGGGCACCTCTTGTTTGATAATATCGCTCAAATTCTCAGTCAAAAGTACTTTGTTGTGAACATTGTGTTTCCTTTTGACTGTGCACAATTCCTTTAGAAATTTGGCATAGGATGGTATTTGCTTTATGGAATCCAACAATGGAATGTTGATCTTCACCTGCTTGAAAACCTCCAAAATTTTCAGGTTTTTGTCTAAAGGTTTGGGTAAAATCAACCTTTGGGGAAACGGGGCAACCGGCTTGTATTGCCTTTCTGGTTCTTTCACTTGTGGAGTGTTGTTTCAGCTATCATCCTCTTTGAAATTTTTCGGATCCTTAGGCTTTGGGGCCTTCACCGGATTAGATTTATCAACTATTTTTCCACTTCTCAAAGTGGTGATAGCTTGAACATGCTCCGTATGTTGGGAGGATGAGCTTGCGTCTTGTATCTCAAATTAGGTTCTTGGGTTAGGAAGAGGTTGGGCAGGAAGTGTGCCTTTCTCCCTAACACTGAGATGAGATTTAACTCTAGCCATTGAGGTTTTTAAGTCATTGATGGCTTGAGTTGAACTTTGATTAAATTTCAATTGCTCTTGCATGAACTCATCTATTTTCATAGAATTAGTCTTGTTATATTCAGCTTGAACCGATACGAATGCACCCAACATCTCCTCTAGCGTAGCTTTTGGTGTAATGAATAGGGATGGACCTAGTAAATGTTGAGCTTGAGGGATATTGTTTGCATTCGCAGTGGGTCTATTCCTCCAACTGAAGTTGGGATGGTTATTCCAACTAGAATTAAACGTGTTTGAGTTTGGAGCACCAAATTGCCATTGATAACTGTTTATGGCATTTGATTGTTCTTGTAAGATGTCTTGAACCGCTGAAATTGTGGGACTATCTTGTGTTATATGTTGATTTCCGGCACAAATTCCACAAACAATTTCAACATCAGTTGAGTTGATCGTCTCTCCTTTCTTTAATTCCATGGCCTCGACTTTTCTTGTGAGGCTAGCCACACGTGCACTTATGCTATCTTCTTCTGATATGACATAAATTCCTCCTTTTTTCCTTTTGTTGGCTAGTCTTAAAATTTGTTGGTTTAGATGTATCCCAAGACTGTGCATTCTTGGCCAATTCCTCCAAATAGTCCCATGCTTCCTCGGCTTCCTTATTCATGAACTCCCCATTACACATCATCTCTACGAATTGCGCGCATGGGTGAAGTCAGTCCTTCATAGAAAAAGCTTATAACCCGCCAAATTTCATAGCCATGATGTGGGCATGCATTTAACAAGTCCTTAAACCTCTCCCAACATTGGAAGAAGGTCTCATCCTCCTTTTGGACAAAATTCATGATAAGGCGCCTCAACATGTTTGTTTTGTGGGTAGGGAAGAACTTTTTAATGAACTCCCTATGCATATCAGTCCATGCACCAATTGATCTTGGCCTTAATGCATGAAGCCAACCTTTAACTTTATCTTTAAGAGTAAAAGGAAATAATTTAAGTCTTACCACATCATCAGTTACATTTGCAAAGTGCATGGTGGTTATTACCTCATCAAATTCCTTAAGGTGTTGATAAGCACTTTTACTGTCTAATCCATGGAATCTCGGGAGGAGTTGGATTACTCCCGGTTTCAAATCTACGTTCCCTGCATTTTGTGGAAAAACTATGCATGAGGGAGTGCTCGCTCTTGCTGGTTGCAAGTAATCACGTAATGTTCTTGGTCGGGGAGCATTCTCAACCACATTCTCTCCCGTTTTAGTTTGATTTTGGCCCAGATTTTGATTGGCCATAGGATTGTGTTGATTTACAGCCATACCTTCAGACAAAATTGGAGAGTTTAGATGTCTCCTAGCACGTGGTTCTCTGTCAATTCCTTCAACTATTCCCCCTTCACTAATGAGTCGGTTATTGGAATCCCGAGCCCAATGTGGCATGAAATCCTAAAAAGAAAGAAACAAGAAGAATTCTTTCTTCCTTCCTTTACTTCTCCCTAAGACCGAAGCACAAGGTGTCTTGCAATAGCTGAGCCAGAAGCAAGGATAGAGACCGATTTCTCCTGGTCAATAGGGGTTCAGAGAACTCCCCACCCACTCTTTGAATCTTTTGAGAAAAGTGCAGAAAAAGAAGAAAGAGGAGCAGAGGTAAGAAGAGAAATCTCTTAGCACAAGGTGATCCAAGACGGTAGTGCCGACCAATAGGAATCAAGGTGGCACAAGGCCTACCTATCAGAGATCTAAAAAGGAGTCTCCACCCACTTTACAAGAGATGAACATGGTAGGAATGAATAGGAGAAGAAGAAGAGTAAGGTTGGAAAGATAGAACCTGATTTGAGACTTAAGAGGCCTACTTCTTCTTCAACTTCCTAAAAAATCTTTGCAAAAGAAAAAAAACAAAATAAAATAAACTAAGTTAGTACTAGGATCCTAAAAATCCTAAATAGAAACTACTTTCAGAAATTTTGTGAAAAACCGTCAAAGTCCCCGACAACGGCGCCAAAAACTTGTTCGCTTCCCCAAGTGTAGGGTTGCGATGTAGTAATAATCTCGGTAAGACAGAGGTCGATCCACAGGGACTTATGTAGAAATCCACAAAACACTTCTAATAGTTCTACTGAAAAGCTAACAAATAGATTTGTAGAAGATTGATGTAAATAGTAATTTTGAACTAAACTGAAGGTAATCAATTAATTAAAAGGCACTAGGGGTTCAAGGATCCACTTGTAGCAATCCTTGATGCTAAATTCGCTGTGGTTTCACACTTTCTCAACTAGAGTCGAAATTAAGTTCTATCTAGTCGGATGATAGAGCAGTTAAACCAAACAATCCGCCATATGTAAGATCAATGTACATGATTCACTCAATGCAAACTAGGACGAGCATACTCAATTGCATAGGTCAGTCCCAATTCTAATAGGCTAAGATCACAATCATAACCATCATTAAATCCTGTCACAAGACAAAACTAGATCATGATTTGAACTTGATTCAAATCATACACATAGTCTTACATAAATCAGAATTCCAGAAAAATAGACTTTTGGTAGGAAGTTCCCACATGAAGATCATAAATCTAGAACGTATTCCAATTCCTTAGATCATACATGTCTAGAATAGTTCACAACAATTAAGAACTCAAGCAATTCTTCCAAACATCCATGAGTCATCATAAGACTAAGAAAAACTACTTAGCACTTGAATTAAACTTCAAACCATTGTTCTTAAACATGAAATCCAACTTAAAACCAAATTAAACGAATTGAAACATCTTAGATTCGCTACAAGCTTCACCTCTTAGCCCTAGTTAAGAGGTTTAGCTGTTCATGATCCAAGGAAACATGAAAACAACTAAATAAAACATAAAACTAGAAAGCAAACTAGGAAGAGTTGTAGAACTCCAAATCCGGCTTCCTCCGTCTCCCACCATGCTCAATCCCTTCTAAGATACCCTAGGCATGATCCCTAGGTGTCCTTTTATAATGGGGAAGCTCTTATTGTGCATATTCTAACCCCAATTCATCACTCATTATGCATGGTTTCATGATTTAAAGACTGATCTAATGCATGGATTTGTGATTGTAGGAATAAGAGAGAGGATTTACAAATTGAAGACTTAAAGATGCTATTTACAAGCATTGAAGCTCACAAGACAGGAGGAACTTCAACCCAAACTTCATTGGACCAGTTGAGAATGGTCGTATGACCGGTCGTTCACCACTCAGACCGGTCGTCCGACCGGTCGGGCGTTCAAAAGAGGAAGACAAAAACTCTCTGGACAAATTTGGCAGTTTTGAGACCGATCGTGCGACCAGTCGTCCACAGGCTCAGACCGGTCGTGCGACTGGTCGTCAGCGTAACAGATTGTACGCAAAGCTCCGATTTTCTCTGCGCAATTGCGTAATTCCTTGCGCAATTGCGTAACCGCGCCAATCTATAAAAGGGACTTCTCTTCTTCATACCAGGAGATGCTAGGACGTGGGGATCATCAAGGAGGCTTAGGAGACGGATTCTACTTCAAGTTTTCCTAGTTTTTCTTCCAGTTTTAGTACTTTTTTATGTTTTTAAGGCTTTTAGTTCAAAGATGTTAGAGATGAACTAAAACCTCTTAGCTAGGGCTAAGAGGTGAAGCTTTTGATTTGTTTTTAATAGATTGATGCAACCTAGGTTTCCTTTTATGTTTTAATTGAAAAATTTTAGTTTAATGTGAATTCGAATCAAGTACTAGTTTAGTTTACTTTGATCTCTTAATGACTCCGGGCTCATGTGATTCTTAGTGATTCTAAGCTTAGTAGCTTATCTTCTGAGCATTGTTTATGCTTGTGTAGTTCATTGATTTATCATCGACTCCAGGCATGGTAGACTCTTTGATTGCCTTGTGTCCAATGGCTTGATCTTCATGTGGGAACTCATTCAACTAAAAGTCTTATCTTTTGTTGTAATCTGGAATAGCTGTTTGCTGATTGATTTTGATTTAATTGAAATTCTAATCATTAGTTGTAATCAAGTCTAGTGACAGGACTTGATGAAAGCTATGGTTGTGAATCTCAACTAGATTGGAAAGAGGCTTGGCCTATACAATTGAGTGTGCCCAAGGCCTGAGTATCATTGTGGGAATCGAATCAATGAATAAGCAACTGTTTTAGACAATTGTTGATTGAACCGCTCTATATTCCGATCGGATAGAGATATGAATTCGATTCCGATTGAGTTGTGAGAGACCTAGTTGTGTTGATACATTGAAACTTATCAAAAGTGGATCCTTGGTGCTCCAGTGCCTTTTTAGATTGATATTACCTTACACATTCACTATTTAACTCAATCATTATTTTCTAGCTTTAGTTCTTAATAGGATCTTAATTATTAGTTGTTTTGGATAAATCCTGAGAATACCCATTCATAAATCTCTGTGGGAACGATACTCGGTCTTTCTGAATTATTACTACTTCGCAACCCTACACTTGGGGAAGTGAACACTCAACACCTCACAAGAAAAGTCGAGGCCATGGAATTGATGAAAGGAGAGACGATCAACTCAAAAGACGTTGAAACTGTTTATGGAATTTGTGCCGGAAATCAACATGCAACACAAGATTGTTCCACAATTTCAGCAGTCCAAGATATCTTACAAGAACAATCAAATACCATAAACAGTTATCAACGGCAATTTAGTGCTCCAAACTCAAACACGTATAATTCTAGTTGGAAGAACCATCCCAACTTCAGTTGGAGGAATGGACCCATTGCGAATGCAAACAATACCCCTCAAGCTCAACCTTTACTAGGTCCATCCCTAGTTATTACACCAAAAGCTACGCTAGAGGAGATGTTGGGTGCATTTGTATGGGTTCAAGCTGAATATAATAAGACTAATTCTCTGAAAATAGATGGGTTCATGCAAGAGCAATTGAAATTTAATCAAAATTCAATTCAAGCCATCAATGACTTGAAAACCTCAATGGCTAGGGTTGAATCTCACCTCAGTGTTAGGGAGAAAGGCACACTTCCTGCCCAACCTCTTCCTAACCCAAGGACCCAATTTGAGATACAAGATGCAAGCTCATCCTCCCAACATACGGAGCATGTTCAAGCTATCACTACTTTGAAAAGTGAAAAAATAATCGATAAATCTAATCCGGTGAAGGCTCCAAAGCCTAATGATCCAGAAAATTTCAAAGAGGATGATAGCCCAAACAACACTCCACAAGAGAAAGAACCGGAAAGGCAATACAAGCCGGTTGCCCCATTTCCCCAAAGGTTGATTTCACCCAAACCTTTAGACAAAAACCTAAAAATTTTAGAGGTTTTTAAGTAGCTGAAGATCAACATCCCGTTGTTGGATGCCATAAAGTAAATACCATCCTATGCCAAATTTCTAAAGGAATTGTGTACAGTCAAAAGGAAACACAATGTTCACAACAAAGTACTTTTGACTGAGAATTTGAGTGTTATTATCAAACAAGAGGTGCCCTAAAAATACAAGGATCCGAGTAGTCCAACCATCTCATGCATCATAGGAGACTACCGAATTAAACAGGCCTTACTTGATTTAGGGGCAAGTGTTAACCTCATTCCATACTCGGTTTATGAACAACTTGGGTTAGGTGAATTAAAACCCACCAAAACCACACTCTAACTTGCTGATAGATCTATTCGTATACCGAGAGGAGTGATTGAGGATGTCTTAGTCCAAGTGGATAAATTCTACTACCCAGTAGACTTTATTGTATTGGATACACATCCCGTGATAGGTACTGGTGCTCAAATTCCTGTCATACTTGGCCGCCCTTTTCTAGTTACTTCCAATGCGATCATCAATTGTAGAAACGAGCTTGTACAAATGTCCTTTGGAAATATGATACTTGAGCTGAATATATTTGATTTATGCAAACAACCACGGGAAGTTGATGATGAGATCCATGAGATAAATTTGATTGAATCATTCGTGGAGGATACATTCCCCTTGACCTTATATTCTGACCCTTTGGAGGCATGTATGGCCCACTCTCATGAGATAAATGATGACACAATACGAGAGATGGATGCCATTTTAGATGTGATACTGGTACTTGATAACAAAAGATGGAGGGCATTATTTGAACCTTTACCCTCAAACGAGAACAAACCCCTCCCATCCAATATCAAGGCACCAACACTCGACCTAAAACCCTTACCAAGTGAGTTGAAATATGTATATTTAGGTCAAGATGAGACATATCCGGTGGTGATTTCTTCCCACTTGGATGAGGAACAAGACAGTAGGCTAATAGCCACTCTAATAGAGCACAAGAGTGCCATTGGATGGTCGATTGCGGATCTCAAAGGCATAGACCCTCTGATTTGTACTCATCGCATACACTTTGAGGAGAATACAAAGACATCTAGACAACCACAAAGACGACTCAATCTAAACATGAAGGATGTGGTTAAGGCCGAAGTGGTGAATTATTGGATGTGAGTATCATTTACCCAATATCCGATAGTCAATGGGTGAGCCCAACTCAAGTGGTGCCTAAGAAATTCGGAATAACCATCGAAGCCAATGCCAATAATGAACTCGTACCAACCAGAATCACTACCGATTGGAGAATGTGCATTGACTACAGGAAGCTAAACACAGTTATGAGGAAAGACCACTTTCCCCTACCGTTTGTTGATCAAATTTTAGAAAGGTTGGCGGGTCATTACCATTTTTACTTCCTTGATGGCTATTCAGGGTACAACCAAATAGAGATCGCCCTAGATGACCAAGAGAAGACAACATTCACATGTCCATTCGGCACTTTCGCCTATCGAAGTATGCCATTTGGACTATGAAATGCCCCTGCCACTTTTCAGCGTTGTATGCTGAGTATTTTTTCTGATATGGTGGGGACAATTCTCAATGTCTTCATGGATGATTTCTCTTTATTTGGTTGTAGCTTTGATGAGTTCCTTATGCACTTGAAATCTGTGTTGAAGA
Organism: Liriodendron chinense; assembly: GCA_003013855.2. Classification (NCBI taxonomy): domain Eukaryota; kingdom Viridiplantae; phylum Streptophyta; class Magnoliopsida; order Magnoliales; family Magnoliaceae; genus Liriodendron; species Liriodendron chinense. Next base: position 43,485 of record PVNU02002560.1, on the reverse strand, counting down.
GATGTGAAGAGAAGAACCTTGTGCTGAATTGGGAGAAATGTCACTTCATGGTTCAAAAGGAAATTGTACTTGGTCACATTGTCTCACAAAACGGAATCGAGGTGGACAAAGATAAAATCAATCTTATCTCTAACCTTCCACCACCCAAGAGCGTACAAGATGTGCGGTCCTTTTTGGGACGCGCTGTATTTTATAGATGGTTTATAAAGGACTTCAGTTCACTCTCTTGTCCTTTATGTAACCTACTTCAAAAGGAAAACTCATTCGAGTGGAATGAAGATTGTCAAGATGCCTTTAACAAACTTAAATGTATGTTGACATGTGCTCCTATAATGCAACCACCTGATTGGAGCCTTCCTTTTGAAATTATGTGCGATGCGAGTGACTACGCTATTGGGGCTGTGCTAGGCCAAAGAAAAGAGAAGAAGCCATGTGTTATCTACTATGTAAGTAGAACCTTAAACTCAGCCCAAGCAAACTACACTACTACAGAAAAAGAACTTTTAGCCATAGTTTTTGCCTTAGACAAGTTTAGGTCCTACTTGATTGGATCCAAGATCATCATATTCACCGATCATGCCGTGCTTAAGTACCTTCTCTCTAAGAAGGATGCTAAGCCACGTTTGTTAAGATGGATCCTCCTACTCCAAGAATTTGACATAGAAATACGTGATAAGAAAGGAGTAGAAAATGTAGTGGCTGACCATCTCTCTAGATTTGTTCTCACCGATTCCCCTGAGACGACCGCAATCAATGACATGTTCCCTGATGAACAACTTTTTAAAGTCTCCCAATTGCCATGGTATGCGGACATTGCTAACTATCTTGCTACAGGTACAACTCCAACACATTGGAAAAAGCAAGATAAAGATAAGTTCTTCAACGAGGTGAGAAAATTCCTATGGGATGATCCCTATTCAAGTATTGTCCCTATCAAATTATAAGGAGATGTGTGTCGGATGATGAGTAACATAGTATCATCTCCTTTTGTCATTCTCAGGTATGTGGTGGCCACTTTTCGGCTAAAATGACCACAGCTAAAATTCTGCAATGTGGGTTTTATTGGCCCACCATGTTCAAGGACACCCATGAGTTTTGTAAAACATGTGAGCCTTGTCAGAAATTGGGAGGTATCTCCCGTAGAAATATGATGCCACTTAATCCCATCTTACCAATCAAAATTTTTTATTGTTGGGGCATCGATTTCATAGGTCAATTCCCATCTTCTTTTAGAAACTTATATATCTTGCTTGTCGTCGACTATGTGTCCAAATGGGTCGAGGCGATTCCATGCCGGAATAATGACCATAAAACAGTCATTCGTTTCTTAAAAGAGAATATTCTTTTCCGGTTTGGAACACCTCGAGTCATCATAAGTGATGGAGGGTCTCACTTTTGTAATCGCCCATTTGAAGCCTTAATGAAGAAATATGGTGTAAAGCACAAAGTGAGCACTCCTATCACTCACAAACAAGTGGACAAGCTGAGATATCCAATTGGGAGATTAAACATATTTTGGAGAAAACGGTGAACCCCGATCTCAAAGATTGGTCGCTTCGACTTACCGACGCACTCTAGGCTTACCATACCACTTTCAAGACCCCAATTGGAATGTCTCCCTATAGACTTGTCTATGGCAAAGCTTGTCACTTGCCCGTGCAGTTGGAACATAGGGCTTATTGGGCGATAAAGAAGATGAATTTTGATTCTAACAAAGTAAGCTCGTTGCGCAAACTTCAATTAAATGAACTTGTGAAACTCCGGAACGAGGCATATGAAAACGCGAGAATTTACAAGGACAGGACGAAAGTGTTCCATGATAAGAACATTCTTCGTAAGACCTTCGCGATTAATCAAAAGGTCCTTATGTATAATTCTCGCCTACATTTATTTTCGGGGAAATTGAGATCTTGATGGATTGGTCCCTACATTGTAAAATCTGTTTATCTATACGGGACCGTCGAGTTGTTAAACCTAAGGAATGGCAACACCTTTAAGGCGAAGGGTCAGCGATTAAAGCCGTTCTTTGAGAAGTTTCCTTCAGAAGGTTTGTTCATACCTCTGACTGATCTTGTGTATCAGGATGGTTGATCTCCTAGTCTGATGGAGGTATAGAGTAGTTAGGATTATGATTTTGTTGCTTTTGTTTACTTTTTTATAGGCTTGTGTTAGAACTAGAGGATGAACACTCTCTGTGATGTGGTGTTTTGTTGCTATGGGGGTTCTGAGTAATGAAAGCATTCATAGACAATCACAAGCATTCACAAAAGTACACATGAAGAGATATCACAAGGTAAATTTTATTCCAGAGATTCTGAGGCCTTGTACATTCCAGGCCGTGGTCTGGCACGGACCCTTAATTACATCGAATGATCGATGACCCTTGATTAGAAGGCAAAAGACTAGTCAGCCGGGACTAGGGTTTTTAGAGTTTATGACCGTGGGGCCTATATTTGCTTTGCTGTGTACTAAACCACTTTGTGTTAGTCAGATGTCTATGTCCCATATTTTGGCCGGAGACCCGGATTAGGACTGTCAGGGTTTATTACTGAGATGGACGACTCTGGGCCCGCGCCTGTCAATGTAGGGACAGGTGACCTCGGGAAGTCCGCTCTACAGTTGTGTGTACCTGCGCAGTCTAACCAACGGGTACCGTTTAAATGGGTAGGGCACCGACTGTTGTGTTGTGGCAATTGAGCAATTGGTTTGTAAGGGATTGAAACTCTTCGGCGCGGTTTATTGTGGTAATCAAGGCCCGGCTGAGCTAGCTTTTAGCACAAATCGGATCATGCCTTTGTAGTGAATGTAAATATCAGCATATCTGCATAACCCCGGATGTTGGCGACTCCTTTCCGGGAAGTTACCCCATTCATTGCGTTGAATAGGGTTGAATCTTGAAGATGCTCGATTCTGCTCATTTAGAGTTCTCGAAATGTTCGCTTGGTCGTTCCATTGCGTCCGGAATGCTCGAAATTCCCAAGACTGGTTCCGGTAATCCTCGAAAATTCTCGAAATTGAGCCCAGTGCGCCTGCTAACATGATCTGTAATGTGGCTGATTTCTAGGTGCGTGAGACCTGATTTACGGGTGCGTTGGGCTCCACGCACCTGTCAATTCAAAGCTGCTTCCCAGACGATTAAGGGTGCGTTGGTGCACATTCAGGGTGCGTTAGTGCACATTCAGGGTGTGTTGGGATCTTTTCACAGATTTTGATTTTTGCTGGATTTACAGATGCGTGGGGACTGAATTGACAGATGCGTGGTGTCCTTTTGGATGTGCGAGGTCCTTTGGGTGCGTGAGGTCCTTTGGGTGCGTGAGGTCCTTTTACAGGTGCGTTTTAATTATATGAAATTCAGACCTTAGTGACGCGTCCGCGCCCAAAAAATGGGATCCCGATGGACGGAAAGATGTTCCGGCGAGGGTTCCGGCGAGATTTTTTGGGTTTCCGGCGGCAGGAGCTCTCTCTCTCTCTTTTTAGTCTCTCTTAAATGAGCGGGTCGAGGGGTATTTATAGGTGAAGTCGACTAATAGCAGGACGCCACGCGTCACGCACCTGCTGGATGCTTACAACGCACCTGTTTATTTCTTTGCAGGTGTCCGAAGATCATACGGGTGCGTGGGGTTTATTTGTCGGGTGCGTGAGACCCCACGCACTTGGAACCCATCTTTTAATCCGTCCATTGATTGTGGGGTGCGTTGATCAGCTTTCAAGGTGCGTTGGATGCGTGGGCCTTTGCGAAATGGCGGGCCAGCATGCTGTTTTTAAGGGTGCGTGAGGCTTAATTTACGGGTGCGTGATGCTCAACGCACCTGTAAGTTAAGTGCCGGATTTTAGGGTGCGTCGGACACGTAAATGTGGGCTCCATCGATTGGGTTTTGAATTTTGGGGCGTTTGTGGGGCCCGTTTCGTTGCGCAACCACTTGCACTGTTCATCATAAATCATAAAGAAGTCATGGGTCTGATTCCGGACAGTTCTGATCACAGTAATCAGCGGGGTCCACTAAGGAATTTGGCAGGTCCAGAGAAGTCACGTACATCTCCGTTTTGCGCGCGCCGGGAGGCGTTCTCTGCGCTGATTCCTTCAGAGGTATATGGTTATTTGGGTTATTTTAAGAGTGTCCACTATTTGGGACCCCAACAGATGCCCCTCCGGTGGGTTGCGGCAGGCGTGTGATCGGCTGGTGCGACGCACCGGACTTCCCGGGTCCCACTATAAATAGATGAGTCAGCTCATTCTCGTCATTTCACTGTTCTTTACCAGACCTCTCACATCAAGCCCACGCACCTTTTTATTCTCCAACGCGTCCATTAATTGTCTCCAACGCGTCCATTTATTCCGTACGCAACCACTTATTCAAGGTACAAGTGTTTTTAGGGGTGCGTGGGATGCATGCGCGCCCTGTAATTTTGAACTTCGGACTGAGTATTCCCCTCCTTTTTCTGGATGCGTGAGGTGGCACGCACCTGTTAATCTCTTAGATTTTATGGACATCCCGGGTTTTTTGGGTGCGTGGGGGTCTACGCACCCTTCGTCAAAACTGGGCCGGCCTTGGTGCCTCACGCGCCATATAATTGGGTTGTGCTTTCTAAGGGTGCGTTGGACGCACACGCATCCAGCTGATGAACGGCCAAAAGGATGTATTTATTGGGTGCGTGAGGCCTCACGCGTCCGTCGATTTTTGTTTGAGACATTGCCCCTCACGCACTCGAAAAATAGGGGTCTGCATAAGTTTAAGGGTGCGTGGGGTCTTACGCACCTGAAAATGTGGTTGTCATCCTCTCGAATTTCGGGGTGCGTGGAGACTCACGCATCCGTTTTATAGGACTTATAAAATTTTGTCTTAGTTAATTTTCTGCGAAGCTGGACGTTTGAAGTGCATGAGCCCCTTAGCCTCTGCCTCGTATTTGGGCATACATATTCAGATTTTTTGAATAGGCGTAGGGTCTCATGGACTTTCGAGCTTTCTAGATCGCATCGGTCTTGAAGGCAATTCCTATAGTAGCTTTAAGTAACGTTTCGAGTGTACCTGAGCACGTCTTCTTGCCTTTTCGTCTTTACTCGATTTGGCTTTTCCTGCTTCCTGTTCTTTCTCCCTTTTGTTGGACTATTGTATCGGTTCATCAGCCTTGTTTCTTAGCAGACGATGGTCGTAACTCGCGCTTCCCTCCGTGAGGCCCGTGGTTGTCTGAGGCGACTTCTAGATGCTTTAGACCGCCCCGAGGCTTGGTCATCTCTTGCTAGTCAATGCGATGAGGTGGCCGAAGCCCTGACTCATCTTGGCGCTGAATCCCGCCCCATTCTCCGAACTATCCAGAATATCTCGGCGATGGCCTCCATCTCAGACGAGCGCAAGGAGGCCGTCTCTAGCTTCATCGGCGATTCTTCCCTTTTGGAGGAATTGGCGGTCCTGGAGGCGGCGGAGCCTTCTCTGGCTGCTTCTTTCCTATCTCTCTCAAAGCGTCTCAGCTTCTTAAAGGAGGAGAAGAGGGAGAGCAGGAGATTCTTGGCTTGGCTTATCCCCTTGGCGGAGGCCGAGTACCCGGATCGTCGTGCCGGCATTTGGAGAATGGTTAGAGCGGCTATTCGGGAGCACGACGACCTGGCGATTGACTTGTCTGCAATAAGGAACTATGCCAACGCTGAGCACCTGAACTTCGATCTCGTGCAATAGTGCATTTCCATTTTGGTGGACTTGGTTTTCAAGGAGGCCCAGATTCAAGCGAAGGTCGATGAGTTGAGGGCTCAGGTTCTTCCGCTGATGCAGGACTGAGGCCCCTGCTTTCTGGCTTTGGAGAGGAGTTCCCACAATTTTGGAGTTATCTTACATTGACTGTTGTTGCTTGGTCATTTAGACAATTGTCATTAACAATTTAGCCATGTGGAATGGCCCTTATGGTTGATGAATATTAATTTACACCTTTTCGCTTCACTTCTGTCTTTTCCTGCCTGTATGTTCTGTGATGATGATGGTGCGGTTTGTGAATGTCGTTCGTTTCATTGCTTTCATTGATTGAGTGTGTTCCGCAGTGGTTCGTGCCGACGCATTGTGCTTTGGTCATTTTGCTGTTTTTTGTGCCCCTTTGTCTTTTATGCATGGTTTGATCGACTTTGTGCAAGCATTTCCCCTTTACTTTGTACCTGAGTTTTGCATGTCGTTTGCAGGTTTACCATGGCCAGCGATCCTTCACAGGCCGGTCCTTCGGGTCCGCCTCAAACTTCATTAAAGCGTAAGCGGGCTGTCACCAAGCAGGTTTCCAGGCCGTCGGCTGAAAATCCGCAGTGGTTTCTCCCTCCCGAGACGTTCAACTTTTATGAACGCATCCTCACCTTGTCGAAGGATATACAGAAGAAAATCCTCTGTGATAGGATCGTGCCGCCTCCCCCAGACAGGGGCACACAGGAGCAATGGGATGCGTGGTACGCTCCTCTCCGAGGGTTCCGGAGTGACGGGGTAACGGGTTCTGAAGAGGGCGAGGCCAGCCCGTCGATCCCTTCCCAGTCTACCAGGCGCGGTCGCCCTAAGAGGGCTGGCAAAGGTGCCAAGCAAGTATACTTAGAGAATCAAACCAAATCTAGATCAGACAAGATGAAGGTGGCCTGGTCTAGTGCCAAGCTTGTCACTGCGCCGCTCATCGTTAGAAACCCTTACACTCGGGAGTACATTCGTTATGTGAAGAGCTATCAACGGCAGCGGTCTCTCCCGAGCATTGAACCATTCGACATCTGCAGGAGCGACTCCTTCTACGGTGTCGATGTTTGGACTTCCGGCCCGGCGTCATTCCTCAGCTGTTCTCTCTCCAAGAACGGGAAGCAGCAGTCGGTCCTGGGTGTGAAGGATATGATTTTCCTAGAGCCAAATCACAATCCCCATCAGCCCTTTCCCAGACATTATTTCGAGACTCTTCGCCAGGGATTTCACCATCTAGGGGATACTGAAGTCTGGTTGTCCGGGGTGTTTCGGACTCGCGGCCATCTGGTCCTTCATCCGGGCTACGAGGCGTGGGCGAACCGGATCTTGGAACAACACAGGGCGACCCTACGGGCAGTGGGTCTGTACAAGGCGATCGAAGAGACATCGAGCTACTTTTGCCGAGAGCCCTGGGTATACAAAGGCTTCCTCAACCACTGGTGCTCCATCACCAATTCCTTCCACATGCCGTGCGGCGAGATGAGCATCTCGCTCTGGGATCTTAACAAGATTGCGGGGCTCCCCATTCGCGGGAGGATTTATGATGAATGGGTCCCGAGCGACGACGAGCTGTCGCGGAAGAAGAAAGGTGTCAATAAAGGCTTCTTCTCCGAGGCTTACTACGAGCTGTTTGCCGAACTACCCCAGTTTTGGGGTCTCAAAGATAAGCTTCTGTTCGAGGACTGGCTGGTTTATTTCAGCCATGGCTTGAAGTAAGTTCTCTGTAATGGATTGTGCCTTACTGTTCTGTCACGCTTCTTTCTTCCTGCTAACGCTCCGTCCTTTCCCTTATTCAGCTTGGACTATGCGGCCTTCGACGAGGGTCGTGGTGATAAGGCGATGTTGGAGAAACGAATGAGGGAGAACTTCCCGCGCCCCAACAAACTATCCCCCTCCTGCGAGCTAGCTGGCTTCCTGGCATACTGGCTCAGTTGCGTGGTACTCCCGAGCTCCAAGCAGGCGGATAACATCAGAGTATCTTGCTTTGCCGTCACGGGGGCCCTGGCGAACGGTCACCGGTATGCGCTGGCTCCGGCGGTCTTATGTTCTATATACCGAGCATTCGGCTATGTCATCAGCAACAAGGAGCGTGCTGCTTACGGGATGACCTCTGCTTACTGCGGATGGCACTTTTTCTCGGGTTGGCTTGGGGTATACTTCCCTTGGGTCTATGGTGTAAGGCGCGGGGATTATATCAGAGAGGGGAAGCTCCCACTACACTTTTTCCAGAAGAAGAAGATGATCAGCCACAACTTAAACACCATCGAGGAAAGAATCGCGGGACTTGATGACATGTACTTCTATCATTTCTCTGGTACCCATAGCGAAGAGCCGGTCCTGTGCACGGACGACGATAGTATTGATTATTACGAGCGTTCCTTCCTGATCGCAATTTGTCCTTCGTCACTGCCGCTCCGCGAAGGGTTGGAATTCTGGAGGGAGCCTTATTATCCAACTCGTTTCGCCCGCCAATTTGGGTATGACCAGGGAGTGCCAGCGACCCTAGAACCAGTGACGCGCGAGCAGTGGGCGTACGGTGTTGGGCCTATTCACTGGAAATGGATGTGGCGGCAACTTCTGCTGACCAGAACCGGTTGTTCCTTCGTGATCCCGGGGACGCAGTGTTTTGCCGGGGCCACCTTTGGGTGGATGAGGTGGTGGGCCCACCAATACGCGCTGGTGCGGAATAAAATGCTCGTTACCGAGCCTGTCTTCATCACGCCCCCCATCGTTACGCCTATTCCTGCCAACGGGCTCGGCTATGTATCGGAGAATCTTCATCAGCCCGCAGTCCCAGGCACGGAGAGATTGCAAACCTCCCTGAACGTGGTGCTCGATCATGAAAAGCCGGAGCACACTCTGGAAGGCTAGATCGCTTATGGGGAGAGGATTGTGACGGCGGTGGGGCCAGAGTTCCAGTCTCTCGGCCCTATCGACGAGTTGCCCGCCAGGGGCGATGTTCTGAGAAGGGGAAATGACGGTGATGATGGCGAAGAAGACGACGACGGTGATGATGGTATGGCTGAGGCCAGGGATGAGGAAGATGATGCTGCCGCGGAAGGTGATGGCGGTGATAGGGACGGTGATGATGCTATAGGCGGAGCTGACGGAGGTGATGATGATGTGGGAGGTAGTGGAGGTGGATGCTCTGGCGGCGATGATGGTGGTGATGATGGTGGTGATGGTAGTGATGAGGGTGTATGGGTTGAGCGGACCGGCCCTCGGGTGAAAACTGCTCCTCGTCTTCCCGTCGTTTGCGGCGGCAAGAAAATAAAGGATTTGTTGGAACTGCGCAGAGCCGAACGCCTGCGGGAACAGCCTTCACAGGAGGCTGGCGACGCTCCGATCGTCACCACGGGAGAAGCCAGGGAAGAGGGCGAACTAAGCTCTCGAGTCAACCTGAGCGAGGGCTGCCCTGCCCGGGGAAGCAATGAGAATGAGCCTGTTTATGACAGGTTCGTCCCTGAAGAGGATGTGGGGGCAATCTACATGGACTTAGGTGATGAGGCGCCTGCCGAGTCCGTCCTTCCCCCCAATCCTTCTGTGGCAGACGCCGAAACTCAAAGCGGGGTTCCGGAAGCGATCGTCGTCGTGGTGGAAGAGGTCGCGGTTCCTGCTATTGAGCTAAGCGCTCTTGAGCCTGTTGTGGGGGCCCCTCCTGCTGCTGAACCGTCGTTGATCGAATCTGCTGTTGAAGTCCCGCCTGTTGCCACATCGTTGCTAGTCGAGTCTGCCACTGCAATTCCTCCTGTTGCCGGGCCAGCGCCTGATGCAAATATTCCCGAGGTCGTGGTGATATCCTCCCCGGAATTGCCCGAACCATTGACTGAGGGAACAACGGAACCGGCCCCAGTGTCACCTGTGCCTACCACTTCATCCAGCGTCGCCGCCGTTGGCATTCCTGACGTTGTCGGTATGTCATCTGCTTTTACTGTCCTGACTGCTTCCTTTCTGACGATGATTTTCTTGTACTAACACTTTCCACTCTCTGTGCCAGCAGCCTCTTTCATCGGTGCTTCAGCGCCTACGGCGTTGCCTGAGTCATTCGTCTCATCCCTTCGGGGTCTATCGAAGACCAAGGCAAACCTTCTCAGGGGCCTTCTGTCTGACATCGCCGACTCTTTAAGACATGAGGAGGAATGGCCTGTCTTAGACGAGGCGCTGCAGGCACTAGGGCTTAACGCTGCCTGGCTCGGGATTGACTTGTCCTCCGTGACCGGTCAGGTGGCTCTGTTTAAAGAACGGGTGGCCCAAGAACTCGAGGTGAAAGGCCTTCAAACTGACCCTTCTACTAAGGACAAGCGCGGTCACTTGCGGTCCCTTCTCCCAAAATTGGAATCACACGAGGCCGGGGTGGCTGCGGTGAAGAAGGACTGGCAGGCTGTTGATGATGGGTGTCAGGCGGCCACTGTTCGTTTGGCAGAGATAGACAACGAGGTGGCTCGACTGCAGGCTGAGCGCTCGATCGTCCACCTTAAACTATCCAAGCTCACCGGTCAGAGGGTTCGTTTGCAATCTTCCCTTGATCAACAGGAGGCGGAGTACGACATTAGTTAAAGCCCAGGTTGCGGAGTTGGAGCAGTCTCTCAGGGACATTCCCGACCCTGTTCTAGTTCTAGCTGAGGCCGAGGCGGCACGGAAGGCGGTTGAGGAGTCTGCAGCAGACTTGTTAGACCAATGTTTAAAAACTTTAAACGGTTAAGCTGTAGTGACCTCCATTTGTACTTAATACCGATTTTAGAACACGTTGTAACAAATATTGTGTCAATATGTATACTACTGTAGTTTTAGGTGCGTGTTGTGTTGCTAGGTCTTTTGCAAATTCAGGGTTTCAAATGCGAATTGAGTGAGTCATTTGGGAAGAGGGTCCCCCTGTTTAGGACCCAAACCTGTGCTTGTATGAACAGGGATGCGATCGAGCCTTTATTAAGGGCTTCCCCCTTTCTTAGTTGCCTTGCAGGGCGGGGTGTTATTTCTGACGCATTCTGGGCCTTGATGACTTCCTGATACCTGTGGAAGAAAAGGTAGATGGTTAGTATTTTGCCCCGAATCTTACGCGATATTATTTCTTTTGGTATCTTCTACATTACATCATCCCTCTAATGGGGCGTTTACAAAACATGATGACAGGCTTCTTTCAAGTATAATATCTTTTCAAGAACCGACCGTTCACCAGCGTACTGACGCCCTGTCCTTTGCAATCTATTACCCGATAGGCTCCATTAGAGTATACCTCATCAATTATGCACACTGGATCCCACTTCGGATCGAATTTACTTTTTGGGCCTTGCATCAGTGTCGGACGTCTCATCATCAGCACCAAGTCGCCCCTCTTAAATGACCTTCCCCGGACTCGTTTATCGTACGAAGCCAAGATTCGCTTTTGATACATTTCAAGCCTTTGCTGAGCGGCGACTCTCTTTTCATCCAGGTCGTCAAGCTCGATCATTCTGATTTTATCATTGTATTCGGTTGTCAGGGAGTGTCGGAGCGCAACCCGTAGTGACTCCACCTGCATTTTCATCGGGATCACGGCTTCCGTACCGTACACCAATGAGTAAGGTGTGGCTCGGGTGGCTGTGCGGTACGTGGTCCTGTATGCCCATAACGCCTCGGGTAATCGTCTGTCCCAGTCCTTCTTATTTTCTGCCACCGTCTTCTTCAGGATCTTTACGATAGTCTTGTTGAACGCTTCGGCTAACCCGTTCGCAGGAGGGTAGTAGGGTGACGAATAGCAATGCTTGATCTTGAACTTCGCGCATAGCCTATCGATAGTGACATTTTTGAAGGGTGTCCCGTTGTCGGTGGTGATTCTTTCAGGGATGCTGTGCCGGTACAACATGGAATGGCGGATGAAACTTTCGACGTGTCTGGCTTTCACGTTTCTTAAGGCAACGGCTTCAGCCCATTTAGAGAAATAATCGGTTGCAGCAAGGATGTACTGGTGCCCTTGAGAGGACGGCGGGTTGATCGGCCCTATCACGTCCATGCCCCAGGCGGCGAAAGGCCAAGATATCATTGACTGATTTAGCTCTTCTGGTGGTGAGTGTATTATATCTGCATGTATCTGGCATTGATGACACTTTCTGACATAGTCTATTGCGTCTTTCATCATTGTGGGCCAATAGTACCCCATATGTCGGACACGGTGATGCAAGTTCCTACCCCCTTGGTGAGCACCGCACTCCCCTCCGTGTGCTTCTTTTAGTATGGCGTATGCCTCGTCCTGGTCTAAGCAGCGGAACAACACTCCCTCGTACGAGCGCTTGTAAAGGGTGTCACTCTGTATTATGAATGAACCGGCACGTCTCCTGACCTGAGTGTGCATTTTGGGCTCTTCCGGTAAAAATCCATACTTCAAGTAGTCGACGAATGGTCTTTTCCAGTCGTTTTCTTCTGTGATTTCAAAGCAACAAATAGGGTTCACGCTCGATTCATTGCTGGGCGGTAAAGTAGTTGGCAAGATCCTTCTTTCTTTGATTGTTACTTGAAGAGGGCTGCCTCCAGGATTGGCCAGGGCAGCGGCCAGGCTGGCTAACGCGTCGGCTTGTAGGTTCTCTTGCCTCGGTATATCTGAAATGCTGCCATTGCGAAACTAATTGAACAATGATTGCGCTTGACGGCAGAAGGGTGACAACTCGGGCTTGCGAACCTCATATTCTGTTGTTAGCTATCTGATGACTAGCCTGGAGTTGCCGTATATTTGTATTGCCTTGATACGCATCTCGAGGGCGAGCTGTAGTCCGATAATTAGGGCTTGGTATTCCGCTTCGTTGTTGGTACAGGCCGGCACGATCGTAAATGCATAGGGCAGTAGGTCTCTCTGCGGGCTAATGAATATAATTCCTGCTCCTGCCCCTGTGGTCCTAGCGGCTCCGTCGAAGTACATTTGCCATGGTCGCGGTTCTTCAATCATCATAACCTGGTCGTCTGGGAGATCGCACTCCATTTCTTCCTTGCTTGGAACGGGGTGCGCGGCGAGGAAGTCCGAATCGCTTGTCCTTTAACAGCTCGGGCTGAAACGTAAGTGATATCAAATTCTGAAAGGAGGAGGGCCCATTTTGCTAAGCGCCAGGACAGCATGGGCCGGTTCATGAGAAATTTAATCGGGTCAGCCTTGGATATCAACGTTATTTGATGTGAGAGGCAGTAATGCCTAAGTTTCTTCACGGCGAAGATGAGGGCCAGACATATCTTTTCGATTACTGAATAGTTAAACTCAGCCCCTACTAATGTGTGGCTTAAATAATACAGCGCGTTCTCCTTGCCTTCTTCGTTCTTCTGTGCTAAGAGCGCCCCTAGCGAGTTATCACCCGCTGCAATGTATAAAATCAGCGGTTTGCCCTTGATTGGGGCAGCAAGGACTGGCGAATTCCCGAGCATTTCTTTTAGCGAATCAAAAGCTTTCTGACAGGCGGCGTCCCATTCGAACTTGACATTTTTCTTGTTGAGTCGGGAGAACGGCTGACAACGACCAGCTAGGTTTGCAATGAATCTCCTCAAGTATGCTACGCGGCCCTGGAAGCTTTTCAACTGCTTCAGGTTCTTTGGAGGCGGCATTTCTACGATGGCCTTGATTTTTGCGGGATCGATTTCTATGCCCCTGTGTCTGACCACGAAACCCAAGAATTTGCCGAATGCAACTCCGAACGCGCATTTTAGCGGATTCATACGGAGACTCTTCTTACGCAATCGTTGGAACACTTGCCTTAGGTGCTCCCTGTGCTGCTCGTGATCGGTCAATCTGACGACTAAATCGTCTACATAGCATTCGATGTGTTTATGCATCATGTCCTGAAATATGACGTGCATTGCGAGCTGGTAGGTTGCCCCTGCATTTTTTAATCCGAAGGACATCACGCGGTAGCAGTAGATGCCGAGAGTTGTGCGGAAGGCCGTGGCTTCTTCGTCTTCTGGGGCCATGCGGATTTGATTGTACCCCGAATACCCGTCCATGAAAGACATCACTGCATACCCCGTCGTGCTGTCAATCAACATTTCAGGAATCGAGAGGGGAAAATCGTCCTTAGGGCAAGCTTCATTCAAGTTTCAGAAATCAACACATATTCGGATTTGTCCGTTCTTCTTCTTGACTGGCACGATGTTTGAAATCCACCAGGGGTACTTCACTTCTCGAACGAACCCAGCCTGAATCAGTCTCTTGACTTCTTCCTCAATCTTTGGTATAATGTCCGGATGAAACCGTCGTTGTGGCTGTTTTACCGGCTTCTTCTCCTTCATGATACTTAGTTTGTGCATGGCAATCGTCGGGCTGAGCCCAGGCATTTCCGAATACGTCCAGGCAAAGATATCTTTATTTTCCTTTAGCAGCTGCAGGTATTTCCCCTTCTCATCTTCCGGGACGTTTTTGCTTAAGTATGTATTCCTGGGCTCTTCGGAGGTGCCTAGGTTTATCTCCTCGAGTTCGTCGATCGTTGGCTGTCCGCCATCTTCTAGTTGCACAGGTGCGATACTTGGCTGGACCACATCGATAGGCTCCTGTGACTGGGTTTCTTCTGCCGGGCCGATGGTTACCATGTTCACACCTGCCCTAGCCCCTAGGCCCTCTCCATTGCGGTAGACTCGCCTCTGTTCTTCAAATGGAGCCAGTAACCTCCTCTCTGTGTCTGTGCCTCGGTCAGGGAATCCCATATTCTTCATGATTTTTCGGCTGGCTCTGCTATATCTCTTTTTTTTTATTGGTCGAGGCTAGGCGAGCCCCCTTTCTTCCCCTCTTTCTTCTGATGGCGCTGGCTGGCTCGGCGCTGAGTGAAATCTGATGTCTTTCTGGGTGACATCTCTTGACGGCACGATGAACTGGCTTGGAGCTTTTGGAAAGGGTTTGGCCCTTCCCATCTTGGGTACCGGTACGTTGAAGCTGGACTTGAGCATGCTCATGTCTTGATCTGAGATCAGCTTTAGCACAGACTGCCCTGGCTGACGTAAATGTTGTGGTATCACATAAAATTTCTTCGTGATTGGACGAGAGTGACTCTCCATAGGACGTTGGGATCCCCTCTGGGTGGCATCTTGAGGCTCACTTCCCCGCACAAACTTCCCTATTCGAGTTTTCACTATCTGCCCCTTCTCTGATACCTTGGTCCTTTCGCTGGTTTCACTGCCGTCGGCCAAGCTGTAGTATTTTGCGTCGGCTAAAAACGATTCGGCTATCGTATATGGTTTTGGATCCGCCGTGACCCTGTACTGAGCTCCGTCTCTGTTGTATTTAAAACACTGGTGATATGTCGAGGGGATTATGCGATTTTGGTGAAGCCAAGGCCTTCCTAGAAGGAGGTTGTATGTTGTCACTGCATCGATTACCTGACACGTCACTTTTGTGGTTAGTCCTTCGATTTCTAACATTACCGTAATTGACCCGAGTGTGCGCTAACTGTCTTGATTGAAACCTTGAATCATCATAAAACTCGGGCGCAACGCCGATTGCATGTAACCTAGCGTCTGCAATGTCCTCAAGGGCATGATATTTACAGCCGACCCGTCGTCCAGCTTACATCTCTTGACCTCGGTATCCCTGATTATTCCTGTGACCATTAGCGAACGGTTATGGTCTGTGGATTCAATCGTGCGGTCTTCTTCTGAGAATGTGATGGTCGAAGGGTGACTGACGGGCATAACCTGCGACACCGGCATATACCCTTCCCAGAATTTATCTGAATCTTTCATTTCTTCTTCTATCTCTATCATCGTGACCTCCCTGATTTCATTGTCAAGCAAGGCGTTGATTAACATTTCCCTGTATACTTTTGAGAGGCATAGGGCATCGTATATACTCAAGCGGGCGGGGACCTTTCGTAGGTGTGACACAATGTCGTATGCCACTGGCCTAGGGTTTGGCTGACTGGTCGTGGATTCGGCGACCTTCTCTTTTGACTTTTGCATGCGGGGTCTTTCCTACGATCTGTCGGGGGTGC
This sequence comes from Liriodendron chinense, assembly GCA_003013855.2. NCBI lineage: Eukaryota > Viridiplantae > Streptophyta > Magnoliopsida > Magnoliales > Magnoliaceae > Liriodendron > Liriodendron chinense. The sequence continues at coordinate 27,863 of PVNU02002560.1, read as the reverse complement.
CATCTTCTGGTATCGGGTTGACTGGCCTGGGGAGAGTTCGGTCAGGCATCTGCCTTCCTGATCGTAGGATGACTGCATCAACTTCCCTCTTTACTACTTGCGGCGTTCCTTCAGGTGATGCTTGTTCGGCGAATGACACCATTCCGCAACGGGCTGTAATCGTCTTGAGTTGCCCCTGTCCCTGCGACTTCACCCCTCTGTTCTTCTTCCGCCTCACGAGTTTCTGTCCATTCTCAGGTCTTTTCTTACTACTGGCTGGGGTCCGTGGTTCCTTAGGCTTAGGGAGCGGGGTTGATCGGCCGGTTTCCCCTTCTATCGGGACTGTTGAGATTGCCCCGACTGTCTCCTTCACTGTCTCAGGTGCCTTCATGCTGATGACCCCTTGGTTGATCAATCGCTGTATCCTTCCATTTAGGGAAAAGCAATCTTCCGTCTGGTGACTGATGCACCGATGATATTTGCAGTATTTGGGGTCGTCTGTTCGTCCGACCTCGTGGGGACGAATCGGCTCTGGTAGGCGTACCAGGCCCTCTTCGATTAGCTGCTCCATGATCGGAACCAAATCGGCCATGTCGAATGTGTAAGGGCCGTTCGCCTTTTCTCTTTCGGCTATAGATACACGTTTGGGCACATAGGGCCTCTTACCTTTATCTGGCACATCTGCTGTCTTCACCTCTGTCTCGTGATTCGTGGCAGGACGTTTTCGGTCTTTCGGATCCCTGCTCCTGTCGATCTGATGGGTCTCAACTACTCTTCCTGTCTCTCTCTTCTGTCTCTCGGGCCTGAAGCTTACTCGAGATGCTGCTTCCTCTACCAAGTGTGCTTTTGTTGCTAATTCGCGAAAGGAGTTAAAGGTGTTGCCTGACAGGCCATACGAAATCATTGGGTCCAAGGCCCTTAGACACATTTTCATCTGCTCGCCTTCGCTGGGTAATTCTCGACATTGAGCTGCTGTGGTTCCCCATCGGTCGATGAACTTCTCAACTGGCTCACCATTTCTCTGTCTAACCATCGCAAGGTCCGTTAACGAAATTTCTCTCTGTTGCAAAGAATTTTGAGATGAAGGCATCTTACATCTGCTCACATGTTCTCACGGAGCCGGCTGGTAGTGACATGTACCATTGGAAAGCTTTTCCTGTCAGGGTGGATCCAAATAACCGCATGCAGTATTGCGGGACCGCAGACCAGTTTCCCAATGTAGTCAGGAAGTGGGTGATGTGCTCCTCTGGCGACCCTCTGCCGTCGAATTTTCCGAAGTCTGGGCATCTAAAGTTGGCCGGGAATGGTACCTCCTCTACTTCTGGTGGGTACGGGACCCGATATTTGTATCTACCTTTCCTCTCTTTCTCCTTTTCCTGTTGCATCATATGAGCTATTGTCTGGGACAGCTCTTCTTGTGATACATGAGATGTGGAGAGTGGTGCGCGTCCTATCGGTATGACTCTAGGTTGGATGGGCGGCTCTGGCTCAACCGGACCCTCTGCTGCACCTTGAGATTCCTCCGTCAATTGGCGGGTAGGTGGCGCGGCACTTCTGGTGGCGTTTTGTGCTATTAGAGTGGTCAAGGCCTCCTAGATGGCCTTCATTCGCTCGTTTGTCTCGCGGTTAGCCTCTACCAACCTGTCGATCTGATCTTGTAACGGAGGCAACTCTTCTGTCACGTATAGTTCTTCCTCTGCCTCTGCGGCCACCTGCACCATTACTACCTGTGCCGACTGGATTTCTCGGACCGGTCCTTGTCTTGGTATGAGGATCGTCGTGGACTTAGGCTTTTCTTTTACGAGTCCGGTGGTTCTTTGTAGGGTATGAAAGGTTTTGGGCAGCGGCAGGAACTACTCGGTTGTTATTACTGGCGTTGCGGGCTCTGCCGGTGCAACCCTCCTGCCTGTAAGGGTCTTCTGTCCCTGCTTTGGCTGCCATTGTCTCTTATTTATAGGGCGAGGTCTTGTGATATCCGCCTCCGTATATGCTGCTAAATTAGCTGCTTTCTTCCGTTCTTTCTTTTGTCTGCGCGTTTCGACCAATTGCCATCCTGTACTAGAGGCAGTTGTCGTGATCGAGGTGAAGCGAGGGAAGCTGAAGCCTCCGGTGGTGAGGAAGGTGCACAAACTGGTCATTGAGCACGCCATTTCCTTCGTCTGTCCTAGTATCTTGCTAATTTTGTAGTGTCATAAAAATCGTTAGAACAGTTCACAAGTACGATCGGGAGTATGAGCCCATTCGATCGCAGTGCATAAACTGACAGGGGTAAGCAAGACGGAGGCAAATACGTGTAATTGTGGAATGTGTGGGTTCGAAAACCCTTTTAAATGTCTGTTGCCTTGAAGATGAAGGGAAGAACGTTCCCGTTGAGAGTCGCCAGTTTGACGCCCAAGGGCACCGAAACATTATGCCTTGCGGTAACTTTTCCTATGCGTAAATTCATGTCTGCAAAGGATTATTCTTAGAGTGTTTTCATACTCAGAGCCAACCAGAAATTCTGGGTTCGATCCCCAGTGGAGTCGCCAGTTTGTTAGAACTAGAGGATGAACACTCTCCGTGATGTGGTGTTTTGTTGCTCTGGGGTTCTGAGTAATGAAAGCATTCATAGACAATCACAAGCATTCACAAAAGTACACATGAAGAGATATCGCAACGGCTCTGGTGTTTTGCTTTGCTGTGTACTAAACCACTTTGTGTTAGTCAGATGTCTATGTCCCATATTTTGGCCGGAGACCCGGATTAGGACTGTCAGGGTTTATTACTGAGATGGACGACTCTGGGCCCGCGCCTTTTAATGTAGGGACAGGTGACCTTGGGAAGTCGGCTCTACAGTTGTGTGTACCTGCGCAGTCTAACCGACGGGTACCGTTTAAATGGGTAGGGCACCGACTGTTGTGTTGTGGCAGTTGAGCAATTGGTTTGTAAGGGATTGAAACTCTTCGGCGCGGTTTATTGTGGTAATCAAGGCCCGGCTGAGCTAGCTTTTAGCACAAATCGGATCATGCCTTTGTAGTGAATGTAAATATCAGCATATCTGCATAGCCCGGGATGTTGGCGACTCCTTTCCGGGAAGTTACCCCATTCATTGCGTTGAATAGGGTTGAATCTTGAAGATGCTCAATTCTGCTCATTTAGAGTTCTCGAAATGTTCGCTTGGTCGTTCCATTGCGTCCGGAATGCTCGAAATTCCCAAGACTGGTTCCGGTAATCCTCGAAAATTCTCAAAATTGAGCCCAGTGCGCCTGCTAACATGATCTGTAATGTGGCTGATTTCTAGGTGCGTGAGACCTGATTTACGGGTGCGTTGGGCTCCACGCACCTGTCAATTCAAAGCTGCTTCCCAAACGATTAAGGGTGCGTTGGTGCACATTCAGGGTGCGTTAGTGCACATTCAGGGTGCGTTGGGATCTTTTCACAGATTTTGATTTTTGCTGGATTTACAGATGCGTGGGGACTGAATTGACAGATGCGTGGTGTCCTTTTGGATGTGCGAGGTCCTTTGGGTGCGTGAGGTCCTTTTACAGGTGCGTTTTAATTATATGAAATTCAGACCTTAGTGACGCGTCCGCGCCCAAAAAATGGGATCCCGATGGACGGAAAGATGTTCCGGCGAGGGTTCCGGCGAGATTTTTTGGGTTTCCGGCGGCAGGAGCTCTCTCTCTCTTCTTTTAGTCTCTCTTAAATGAGCGGGTCGAGGGGTATTTATAGGTGAAGTCGACTAATAGCAGGACGCCACGCGTCACGCACCTGCTGGATGCTTACAACGCACCTGTTTATTTCTTTGCAGGTGTCCGAAGATCATACGGGTGCGTGGGGTTTATTTGTCGGGTGCGTGAGACCCCACGCACCTGGAACCCATCTTTTAATCCGTTCATTGATTGTGGGGTGCGTTGATCAGCTTTCAAGGTGCGTTGGATGCGTGGGCCTTTGCGAAATGACGGGCCAGCATGCTATTTTTAAGGGTGCGTGAGGCTTAATTTACGGGTGCGTGATGCTCAACGCACCTGTAAGTTAAGTGCCGGATTTTAGGGTGCGTCGGACACTTAAATGTGGGCTCCATCGATTGGGTTTTGAATTTTAGGGCGTTTGTGGGGCCCGTTTCGTTGCGCAACCACTTGCACTGTTCATCATAAATCATAAAGAAGTCATGGGTCTGATTTCGGACAGTTCTGATCACGGTAATCAGCGGGGTCCACTAAGGAATTTGGCAGGTCCAGGGAAGTCACGTACATCTCCGTTTTGCGCGCGCCAGGAGGCGTTCTCTGCGCGATTCCTTCAGAGGTATATGGTTATTTGGGTTATTTTAAGAGTGTCCACTATTTGGGACCCCAACAGCTTGTTAGAAGGAGGTAGAAGTCCACTTTTCATTCTCTTAGGTATTATTATTGCTCACTCCCCTTTATTTTCGAATTGCTCTCATGTTCTGCTCATTGCATATCTTGTACATTGAGGACAATGCAAGGTTTGGTTGGGGGGTGTAGGATCACTAGCATGAATCCAGTGTCTTGTAACATCTCAAGCAATTATATAGGAATTTTTTTCAATTTTTCAAAATTCAAAACTCCGTTGGAAAACTTTGTTTCTATGCATTTGGGATGGTGTGAGTATAAGAGAAAGGAAAAGTAAAGCGAGCGAAGTTGAATATCTTGAGCAATATCTAAGATACTAGTTTTATATGTGAATGCCCCTATTTTTATGATTGATAGAATTTCTAAACACTTTTACACCTAGCTCACTTTACACGATTCTCATGTTTTGAAAGGATTATGTAAAATTGTGGATTGGTTAAGTTTGGATTTGAGGTGTTGAGAAACCAAAGCCGGGGTACTTTGTCCATCCTTGTCCATGGAAAAATAACGAAAGATATGAATTTCTAAAAATTTTATCTAAGGAAAAAAAAAACGGAAAAGAAGGATGAAAATATGGGAATAATGGAGAATATGGTGGAAAATTTCGAAACGGGCTACCTATTATCAACCGGGGGATGGTCTACCCGTAACGAAAGCCGGAAATGAGACGTAGTGTGAAAGCCGTCGAAAGGATGGTAAGGCAAATTCTTGTCATAAGCTTGTTGTTGATCTGTACACCGTTGAATCCATACCTTAATTAATTCACAAGGAAGGTAACCCCGAAAATCCATGAGATGAACATTCATCGAGCACACTAGGATAAATTGTTTGGATTATTCTATTTATCAATCAATCAGTAGGAATTTCATGTAAATACTTGTTATGTTATGAGAAAGTTAAGGTCTCAACTTCTTTCACAAAGTTTTCCTGATTCTTGCACTCGCATATCATTAAGTATATAGAAACATGGTTTCTGAAGGAGAGTTGGGTTTTGAAGAATGAAATTGGTTTCACGCATGTTTTGCTCGAGACTAGCAAAATGCTGGTTGGGGGGTGTGTTGAGCTCTTAAATGTGCATATTCTAACCCCATTTTATCACTAACTATGCTTGAAATACATGATTAAAGACCCAACTAATCATGGTTTTGTGGTTATAGGAATGAGAGAGAAGATTCATCAATAGAGGGCTTAAAGACGTTATTTACAAGCATTGAAGATCACAAGACCAAGCGTTAAAAGATGGAAGAAAGAAGTTAAAGGAGAGGAGATAGAAGGCAGAAGAAAGCACTCAAGACCGGTCGTCCGACCGGTCGTCCATAGCCTAGGACCGGTCATCCGACCGGTCCAAATATTCAACAAAAGAGGCCACACTGCAAATCTTGCTGGACCATCCACGACCGGTCATACGACCGGTCGTCCACTGCTCAGACCGGTCGTACGACCAGTCCTTGAATTAAATTTTTAGGGTCTGAAATTATGAAAACTCTCTAGATGGTTTTTGCACTTTTGAGACCAGTCGTCCAGGAGCTCAGACTGGTCGTGCGACCGGTCGTCTGCGTATTAGAGCGTGTTCCACAAGCTCCGATTTTCTCTGCGCAGTCTGGGATTTCTTGCGCAATCTAGAACTTTCCATACTATTCTATAAAAGGGGACCTAGGGCTTCTTCCTAAGGCATCCTAGAAGAGATTAAGCACGGTGGGAAACGACGGAAGTCGGATTCGGAGTTCTACAACTCCTACTAGTTTGTTTTTCTAGTTTTATGGTTTGTTTAGTTGTTTTCATGTTTCCTTAGATCATGAACGGCTAAACCTCTTAGCTAGGGCTAAGAGGTGAAGCTTGTAGTGAATCTAAGATGTTTCAATTCGTTTGATTTGGTTTCAAGTTGAATTATTAGTGAAGAACAATAGTTTGAAGTTTAATTAAAATTCTAAGTAGTTTTTCTTAATCTTATGATGGCTCATGGATGTTTAAAAGAATTGCTTGAGTTCTTAACTGTTTTGAGTTATTCTAGACCTGTTTGATCCGAGGAATTGGATTTAATACACTCTAAGCATATGATCCTCATGTGGGAACTTCATACCAAAAGTCTATTTTTCTGGAAATTCTGGGTTATGTGAGATTGTGTATGTGATTTGGATCAAGTTCAAATCATGATCTAGTTTTATCTTGTGATAGGGTTTAATGATGATTATGGTTGTGATCTTAACATATTGAAATTGGAAATGACCTATGCAATTGAGTGTGCTCATGTCCTAGCTTGCATTGAGAGAATCATGTACAGGAATCATACATATGACAAATTGATTGTTTTAACTGCTCTATTATACAGCTAGATAGGACTTAATTTTGATTCTAGTTGAGAAAGTGAGAAACCACAGCGAATTAAGCATCAAGGATTACTACAAGTGGATCCTTGAACCCCTAATGCCTTTTATTAATTGATTACCTTCAGTTTAGTTCAAAAGCATCTATCTTCATCAATCTACTAAAATCTGTTTAGTTAGCTCTTCAGTAGAAACCATTAGAAGTGTTTTGTGAATTCTTACACAAGTCCATGTGGATTGACCTCGGTCTTACTAAGATTATTACTACATCGCAACCCTACACTTGGGGAAGCGAACAATGGTCCTCATGAGAAACCTATTGAAATTCATGAAGATCCTGCTCAAATTTGATCATATAGTCAATCGGACTAATCAAAGGTAGGTAGGTAGGTAAGGATTTCTTTTCTACATTTAGGATTGAATAAGTCTCATCGAGACAATGGAAGATGCTAAAATTGATCAACTTGCTACCTCAGGTACCCTTTGTAACGCCCCAGATTTTCGAGATTTATTTGAAATTTTTTGAAAATTCATTTTCTATTTATTTTTTTTATTAATTATCGTACATTTATTATTGATTTGAGAATAGCAGGACATCCGTAGGAGATCCGATAGGGGACCCTTTACAAAAGTTTCTTAGAATGATCCTATAAATATTATAAAAAGATTAGATTTTAAAAATCACGCACTTTTCAGATAATTATGAAAATGCCATTAGTTAAACTTAAGTTAGGATGTTTTATAAGTATTATAGTTTTTTACGATCACTTTCACGCAAAATCCTGGATTTAAGCTTTTGGGCACATATTAACCATATATGTCAAATTTCAACCCTTAAATCATAGTAGAAGTGGTCTAATTGTCAAATCAGCCCCTTAACCCTTGATTTTCATGTCCACTGAGTGAGGAAAGTAGATGGTTAGTCGTAGTCGAATATTTTCCTTCATATGAGTGACTTGGATCGTCTTGATCATGGACCAATAGTGTGATTTGAGTGCCCCACCTTGATAAGCCTATTTCTTATGCACGAAGTTATCCCGTTATGGAAATTAACGAGTTACCAAGTCTTTTTAAATCTGAACCTTTCAATTTACCCACTTCTCACCATCAATCGCTTCTCAAATTTGGACCACCCATTATACTCATATGACTACGAGTTTATAAAAAATTTAGACCCCGATCTATAATCCTACACCATTGAACCACAAAGCCAGCCCCTTCCTTTTCCGCCAAAGGTTAGAATTTCAGATCTAGGTATTTCTCACCATCAATCAACCACTAAATTTTGTAGAATTTTTTGCCTATCATGACTACATATTTTTTCAAAATTTGGGCCCTGATCATCAAGCATAGACCGTTAAGTGAGATCAAGCCCATTTTAGCACCCGTCAGGCCATTTTAAAGGATCGGCCAATCTAAAATGTGGATCATAAAAAAATTTACGTATTCTGACTCTACTCTTCGAGCTTGATAAGATGAACGGATTGGATGATCAAAGATCACCCGAATATTGATATTTGAGAAACCCACCTCAAGAGGTTGTTACACATAATCTCACGCGCACGCCCTTCTTTTCTCTTCCCATGTAAGCCTATCCCTCTCTATATTCCTACTATGCACCTCCAAGCCCTTCTCCTAACCCTAGCCTCCATGCTCTAGAGAAAGAGAGAAGAGAGAGAGAGAGAGAGAGAGAGAGAGAGAGAGAGAGAGAGAGAGAAGGGAGTTCTTTCTCATATTTTTTCAGCGGCTAGGATCTTCTACAACCCTCTTCTAAGTCCATCCTAAGGTGAGACTTTTCTTTCAAGCCTTTCATTAATAATATTGTGATTATCATAAGTTTATTTTGTGACATATGAAGTTATTTTATTTTGAATTGCTGATCCATATAACATGAAGTTTAATGTAGTATTTGTAATGAATATCATTATATAATGATGTGATTCCTTGTTTAGATTTTTGACTAAGAAGCATGTGTATTTGTGTTATTTATCTTTGTGAAATCTATGCCCTTATTTTCTTAGTCTATGTGTTACAAATAACATTGATTTTCATATTATGATATGAAATATATGTATAAGATCATCATATGGACATCCCATTATTGTATACTCTTTGTCCCTAAGTTGATAAAATTATTTGATGTAGAGAGATGGAACCCGTGAGAGGTGTCCATGATGGAGGAATATCTCTTGACTTAACCGAGAGAATGAAGTGATTGTTTGTCAATGGATCCTTACATGTACATGATGCTTGATTGGATCCATTTATATTACATGAGTATTTTAATAAATTTGGTCATGATGTACAACATTTGCTTTTTGGGACATGATGAAATCATAAAACGGGACAATGAGTGGACACTAATGGTATACAAATTCTCATGAGCCGGGGTTGGTGCCATGGACACTAAGCCCAAGCTGTCGGCCTATGCTGGGTCACTCGCGACTCCCCATAGTGTCCAGTGAGCTGCTAAAAATGGTTGTATGTGAAATTACTTAAATAATGGTGAAACTAAAGTCATGCATTCACTTGGCTCCATGTGGGTATACAGAATTGAGAACAGGCTAGAGTGTCCTATTTCTCCCATACACTGTCACGTATAGATTTGGACTATGAGCGTCCCGTTTCTCACGTGGTCAGGCAAAACTATGGGCTTGTGCGTCCTAGGAATCTCTGGTGACTAGTAGCTAACATGAAGTCGTAACAGGGAGTCTCCCACTTCATGTATTGTGATTTTAGCCAGGGTGCCTTAGCCAGAGCATGCATTCCATGCATTACATTAACAAAGATTTTTACTTGATTGTTTTCTTTGAATAAAGATATTATTGTGTTACGTTATTCTGAGTTTTGTACATTATTATTCTTGATTGTCTTGGAGGGAATATTTCCCACTATGATAGAGTTTAACGCTATTCCAATTACAATTTAGATGATGCAAGTGAAAATCTAGGTATCGAACTCAACTTTCAAGGTGAAGAGTTCAATGGTTCGTACGATCATATGGCGGATGGAGATGTTGAAGGAATTTAGTTGATATTTTCATTTATTAGACATTTCTTTTGATTAGTGGTAACATTTATGAAAATTGTAATAAATCTTCCAAAGAAGACATGGTTTGATATTTTGATTAATTAGTATGAACATTGGTTGGTTCCCTTATTTAAATAATGATGATGAAGTAGTAAGTTTGATAGAATAAGATGAACATTTTTTTTCCGCCATTGTGCTTGAATGCTATATTTCATTATTTAACAAATTAATTAGTCCATGATTTATTTAAGAATTCAGCCATCGTGTTATACACGAGAGTCAAAAATCTTGAGTCGTTACACCCTCGTTCTCACTCTCCTTTGTTTTATGTCATTGCTCTCATGCTATGTATATTGCATATCTTATTACATTGAGGACAATGTAAGCTTTTGGTTGGGGGTGAGATTCCTTAGATGAATCTACTAGCTTTTGTGACATTTCGAACAATTATGTAAAAAAAAAAAAAAATTGATTTTTCTGAAAATTCAAAACTGCTACAACCCGAAGATTGCACACCCAAGTGCAGGTAGCGAAGTAGTAAAATACTCGGTAAGACCGAGGTCGATCCACAGGGATTGGGGTTAAGAACACTTAGAAGAATTAGTTTAGGTGAATGAGATGAAATCTGGTTTAATCCACAAGAGTGGAGCAAGTTGTGTGTGGTGAAAGACAAAAATAGAAAAGGGGCTAAGGCATCAGGGATCCACCTTTGATTCATTCACAAGATTTTATTCATTAGTCCAACTATAACTCAACTGGAATTGAATAAAGATTCATTCCAATCGGAAGATGAAACAGTCAAACCATTTGCATATTTCATAAAAGATGGTGATCTGAACCGATTGATTTGACCATGAAGCACTCGTTAGTTGATCGTAAGGAATTCTAAGCATCCACTGTACCCGGAGACGACAATGGATCAAGGAATTGTACAGATCAACAACTTTTCCAACAAGTCAACCGATAAGATCGCAATTCATACGATCAAATGCATACTTATAAGATAGGAGGCTTTGATTGACCGATCCAACCGTTAAGATCTCGTCTATTGATCGCAGGGAATCCAAAGCATCCAATGTGCCCGGAGTCTACAATGGATCAAGGGATTTTACAGATCGATGACTTTACCTATACTAGCTCGATGACCGTAGGGAATCCAAAGCATCCAACGTGCCCGGAGTCGACGATGGATCAAGGGACTTTATCGATCATGAACTAGCTAATTGGTGTGCAAGGGATCCCAAGCATCCAACGTGCCCGGAGTCGACGATGGATCAAAGGGCTTGCACAACAATAGCGTCTGCCGAGGTGGATAACCAAACCAGTTAACCAAAGAGAACTCCAACATTTACACCACACAATATTGAACTAAAAGAACCAAAGCTTGTAAATTTCTTCAAAGGCTTCACCCCTAGCTTCAGCTAGAGGTTTAGCCAACCATGCTATAATGGAAGACTAAAACTCACTAAGAAAGAAAATTCTACACTACTCTACACTACAAAAGAAAGAAAGAAAACTAAATAAGAGAAGAGAGGAGTTGTAGAGAATGAGATTTGAGGAGTGGGATGAGATGAGGATGAGAGGCCTCCTTTTATAGACTTTTGAGAGGCTCTCAAGCCTCCTTTCAATCCTAGATGGCACTCCAAACCCAAAGCAGATTTTTATTTGGGTTCAGGCTTAGAGTTAGGCTTGAAGTGCCCAAAGCAAACTTTTCTTTTAGGTTCGGGCTTGGAGTTAGGCTTGGATGGACATGTGGCAAGAAAAGTACTCCAAGCCTAGGTGGCACTCCAAACCCAAAGCAGATTTTTTTGGAGGTTTGGGAATGGAGTAAGGCTTGGATGATGAGGTGGCATGATAGCCTTACACAAGTGTTGGGAAAGAAGAGAGAGAGAGAGAGAGAGAGAGAGAGAGAGCTTCTCTCTTGCAGCCATGGTGGAGATGATTGTTGGGGTCCCAAATAGTAGACATTCTTAAAATAAGTCAAATAACCATATAACTCTGAAGGAATCACGCGAAGAACGCCTCCCGGCGCACACAAAACGGAAGCGTACGCGACTTCCCTAGACTTAGCCAAATTTCCTAGTGGGCCCCCCCGATCACCATGTTCGGAACCACCCGGAAATGGACCCTGCAACTCCGTCACTATTTATGATGAACAGTGCAAGTGATTGCGCAATGAAACGGGCCCCGCAAACCCTCCGAAAATCAAAACCCAGTCGGTGGAGCCCACATTTACGTGTCCAACGCATCCTAAAATCTAAGCACCTCACGCATCCAACGCACCCTTAAAAACTGCACGTTGGCCCGCCATTTGCGAAGGCCCACGCACTCAACGCACCTTGAAAACCGACCAACGCACCCCTAAATTCGTCTTGAAATCGACATTGAATTAACAGGTGCGTGGAGCCTCACGCACCCGGCAATTAAACCCCACGCACCCGTATGATTTTCGGACACTTGCAATCAAATAAGCAGGTGCGTTGCGGGCATTTGACAGATGCGTGATACGTGGCAGCTTCCTATTGGCCGAGTTCACCTATAAATACCCCTCGTCCCGCTCATTTACACATGACAGAAAAGGAGAGAGAGAGCCGCCGCTGCCGGAAATCCAAAAAAACCCGCCGGAATCCTCGCCAGAACACCTTTCCGTTCACGGAATCCTATTTCCAGGCACAGACACGCTACTACAGGTCTGAGTTTCATGTACTTTAACGCATCTGTAAAAGGGACCTCACGCATCCAAAAGTACCTCACGCATCCGTCAATTCAGCCCCACGCGTCTGTAAATTCAGCCAGAATCAAAGTTGGTGAAAAAAGGACCCACGCATCCTGAATATACACTAACGCACCCCTAAATTCATCTTGAAATCTACATTGAATTTACAGGTGCGTGGAGCCTCACGCACCCGTAAATCAAGTCTCACACACCCAAAAAATCAGTCAATTATAGAATGTGTCAGCAGGTGCACCAGGCTCAATTCTGAGTATTCTCAGGGTCCGTCAGAGCCTGTCTTGGGTATTTCGAGCATTCCGAACGCAATGGAATGGCCAAACGAACGTTTCAAGAACTCTAAATGAGCGGAGTCGGGCATCTTCGAGACTTAACTCGGTTCGACGCGATGAACGGAGTAACTTCCCGGAAAGGAGTCGCCAACATCAAGAGCCATGCAAATATGCTGACATTTACATTCACTGTAAAGGCATGATCCGATTTGTGCCAAAAGCTAGACCAGCAGGGCCTTGATTACCACAATGAACCATGGCCAAAGAACTTCGATTCTCTACAAACCAGTTACTCAACTGCCACAACACAACAGTCGATGCCCTACCCATCTAGACAATATCCGCCGGTTGGACTGCGCAGGTACACACAACTGCAGAATGGACTTCCCGAGGTCACCTGTCCCTACATTGACAGGCGCGGGCCCAAAGTCGTCCATCTCAGTAATAAACCCTGACAATTTCAACCCGAGTATCCTGTTAAAATATGGGACATAGACATCCGACTAATACAAAGGTGGTTCAGTACACAGCAGAGCAAATATATAGGTCCCATGACCACAAACTCTAAGGCCATAGTCCCTGCTGGCTTGTCTTTTGCCTTCTAATCAAGGGTCATCGATCATTCGATGTAATTAAGGGCCCGTGCCAGACCACGACCTGGAATGTACAAGATCTCAGAATCTCTGAAATAAAATTCGCCTTGCGATATCTCTTCTTTTGTGTACTTTATGAATGCTTGTGATTGTCTATGAATGTTTTCATTACTCAGAGCCCCCCAGAGCAGCAAAACCCGACATTTTAGGAAAATGTCCCTTGTAATCCATTTTCTAGTCCCAACAATGATGGAGACTTGGCGGATGTCCAGCATCTGGACGGTGGAGCTGAGATGGGATTCTTCATCATGATGATTTATACCGGGGCTGTTTACTTGGATGGATGAGATGGAGTCGGTGGGACACGCTGGAAATGGGAGATGCTCTCCTTCAAGCTACTGATGATGGGAGTGGGGGCCACAGCGTTGGGACTGACGTCCACTGCTGGACGTTGAAGCTGCTGGACAGCTGCTGGATTGCAGATGGGTTGGATGCTGGAGAAGGAGCTTGCTGATCATGGACGATGTGATGTTGAAGCTGCACGTGAGAAGATAGGGTCTTCTCTGCTGGACGCTGCTAGCCTTGGACGAAGGAGATGATCTCCATGGACGACTGGAGATGAAGGTGGGTCCACTTGCTTGATGGACGGCGTTGATGGAGATGGACAGTCCTACTGGAGATGGACGGTCGTGCTGGATGGGCGTGGGCTCTGGGCCATTCATCTGCTGGAGATTGAATTCTCCTCCATTGGCACGTGTGGAGAGTGGGCTGCTGTGGAAGTAGGTTGAAATGGACGGACGCGGGTGGGGTCCACTGCTTGGAGGATGTAGCTAAGGAAGGGATGCAGCACTGTTGCCACATGATGTGGTCCACCGCTGGACATGGAGTTAATCTCCACTGCTTGTTGGAGGTGGACGGTGGGGATTGAGGATGCTCCAGTTGCTGTAGATGAAGGTGGGACCTACTGGAAGAACGGCTGGATGTTGACTGATCCTGGGGTCCACGTTGATGGTTCACTGGTGATGACGTCCACCTGCTGGTTGGAATTGAAGTGGACGGCTGGATGACTCCAGCTGCTGTGATGAATGATCGTGGGCTACTTGCTGATCTGCATGTGTGGCTGAAATGGTCGGTGGAAGATGATCTCCTTTGATCAGTTGGACTGTGATGATGGAGTGGATGGAAGAGGATGGATGAACAGCGAATCAAGTCCACCAGTTGTTGGATGATCAACCCATTGATTTGATGCTCATGAAATTGTGGCTCGCCTTGCTGAATGTGATGGCGTGGATTGAAGTTTGGGCGGCTGGTGGAGTTGGATCTCCATCATGCTGACCAGCTGATCGGATGGTTGAGACGTCCTCCACTTGTCACTTGATGCATGGCTGGTGCCACATGTGGACATCCAATCTTGATCTTTAAGCTTGCATGCTTGCTTGATCACGATCATACAAATAGGCACAACCTGAATTTCTAATGAGCGGTTGTGATGCGATCCACCGTAGCATGTGATCCATCCTTTGACCTTTTCGGTTCAGTTTCCTTCAAGATTGCCACACACTTTATCTTGATCACTTTTAGGCCTTAAAACGTCCAGATTGACTCGGATTTTGTCCAACCTCTCCTGATCACCTGAAGACAGAAAATTCACCTAATGAGAGATAATTAACCGAAAAAACAATGATAACGCCCTTAACAAAGCAGGGTTAATTACACAATATTAGGTACTTATCACACCCCCCAACCAGCATCTTGCTAGTCTCTAGCAAAACATGCGAAAATCATCAAAGGATTTTTCAAAATGCTACAATTAATCTTATCCTTGACAGTTTTCACCAATCGAAACCATCTCGAGACTTCTCTTATTTCCTAATGAAACAAAGATAAAGAGAAAAAAAAAAGGTTTAATGTATGTGATCCTTCAAGTTATCTAAACAGTAGAGTTTCCAAGGCATATAGTTTTGAGAATATATAAACCTAGATTCTAGCTACTTTAGTCAACAACCTAATTGAGTTTAAAGCATTAATCATTCAATAGAAGCATTCTAAACATTGAGTTCCATGGTGCACTGTGAAGTCTAGCCTTGATACAACTAGGGGTTCAGTCTTCTACCTTCATGTTAACACTGATGATTGAAGAGAATGGTCAAATCAACCAAGTCACTGATTCCGAACCTCACTACTGTTCTTTTCAATATTTTTCCAGCTTTTGATTGATTTTTTTTTCATATTTTGAACCACGAACCGATAGCCGAAGACTCCAACAGGCTCACTTCGTACTATGGTAATGTTTTGTAATGGTAATGACAATGGATGAAAATCCTTGGCCCAAATTACTGTGAATATTCCTTTTTTTCACTTTTTTTTAACCAAAGTAGACAAGGATCTCCAGGCTTGGTGTCTATCACTCTCAACAATCATCAAGTCAACATTATAGTATCAAACTCAAATCCTGGCAATGCAAGCTACATGTGAACTTGTGAAAATTCATGACTCAATCAATGTTTATCATTTTCTAATAGAAAATTAATGGAAAGAACTCAATTTTAAAATTTACTAAAGCAACTAAACTCTAAGTTTTAACATTGTCATCACTAAATGCCTTTTCATTCTACTATTCAAATTATTTCAAAATCACATAAATCCCTAGATTTTTTTTAAAGCTAAAGAAATAATAATTTACAATCAATACAACCACAAAATTTCCTGCTCCTTTTGTACAATACACATAGACCACGTATCATCCGACAAACTCCTTCGGCCACAAGATGAGCCACATCCTCACATTTCCATGATCAATTCAGTTTGGGGTCTTACGCTGCTCATAATACCATAAGAGTGTGCTTCACCTCCCAGCTGCCTTAATCCCCTTCATGATTTCTGAGAACAGGGAATATCTGTCGGTTTCAACAGCGATTTCCAATTAAGGTCCTCTATCACGGTGCGTTCAACACGAACAGGATGTTTCCAATAAATTTTTTTTTAATTGACCTAAAATAGCAAAGAGATAGGCAAAATAGCAAAGAGATAGACAACTGGAAAGATTTTTCATAGGAATTCCACACACCCCCAACCTAAATGTAACATTGTCCTCAATGTTGAAAATTGAATGCATAGACAAATGCAACATGAGAGCAAAATGGTAAAGAATAGAGGGTAAAGAGTACCTGAGAGGATGAATACTTGTAAGCGCTGGAATTTTCCAAGTTGCCAAAACAAAATACAAGAAAAATTCCTTAGCCCTCTCTATAGTCCTCATTCCATAAAGATCAGCTATGGAATATGTTATCACAGCAGTTGTTGCAAATTAAGAAAAATTCCTTAAACTGCTAATTCCGAAGGGATCCTGATCGATCGGAATGATTTCCGATTGATGTCCGATCGATCGGAGATCATGCCCGATTAATCGGACTATTGTCAAGCAAAACTTCAAAACTCTCTGGACATTATTCCGATCAATCATAAAGAAGTCCGATCAATCAGACAAGGCCCTTCGATCAATCAAAAGTTTATCCGATCCATCGAAAAAATGTCTAGCAATATCACAAAACATCTCTGGACATATTTCCGATCAATCGGATCCTCTGTGCAATCAATCGGACCAGGTACCTCCGATCAATCGGAAGGTCATACGATCCATCGGAAAATCGTCCAGCAATATTTTAAATTTCATCTGGACATATTTCCAATCAATCGGACAATCTCTCCGATCCATCGGAGATGGTCTTTCGATCAATCGGAACCATGTTCGATTAATCGGAGAATCTACTTCAGCAAAATTGAAAATGAGCTGATTCTTATGTCCGATCGATCCGATTCTTTCCAATCCTATCGAGGTGACCGTTTTCTAACCGTTGAGAATAACTCTATATAGGCATCTTGGTTGGATCTTGTGTGGATTATCTCAAGCATCATCTAGGGTTTGTTTGGACTTCTTCCTTGTGATCCTTATCTCTCATTCCCTGTGATTTGTTGAGTTTATACTTCAATCCATGTTGATTTAACCAACATTGAAGAGTATTCAAAGCTTGGATTGAATCATGAACTCAACGCCTCTTTAATGGCCTCTTGACCTACTTCTAATAGTCATATTCTTGTCATCAATGCCATTAATGGTGGTTTAGGTAGAACCTATCCTTCATATAAAAGCCATATCCCAATATAGTTTCAACCAAACCCTAATCCCTGACCTTAGAACCTACAAGAAGACATTCGTAGCTAGGTTGCTGATCGAGGGAGCTGAAGAAGGTATCGTTCGTGCAAGCCGAAGCTTCTTCAACCAAAGGCCTCATCAAGGGGCTCAATCAGCTAAGTATATTTTAGTCATTCGAGTCTAAGAAACCACCTTAAAAGTTGAGATTTGGGTTTCAGAGTTTAAAAACCCAAACTCGGTAGATTCCTTGCGTTGGACAAGTCCTTGAGTAGGACAAGCCCTTGTGTAGGACAAAGTAGTTGATGGATTAGTCCTAAGGAAGGATGAATCCATGTGTTGTAGTCTAAGTCCTTTTGTAGGCTGTTAAGGTTTATGGTTAACCTCATTTAAAACCATTGTGATAGTGAAATCCGGCCACTCAAGGAGTGAGTGAATCAGCCAGGAGTGGAGTAGGTACATAACCGAACCACTATAAAATCTCTTGTTATGTGATGAATGCTTGTAACTGCTTTACTTCTTTCAAGTTAGAGATAATCTGATTATCACTTGCTCTTTTATTGTTGAAAGTTAATATTCTGCATATCAAGTGTTTGAAGAAAGATTTCTGAAATGCTTTCATGATGGTGAGTGTGTAATTTGGTTAATTTAAAAGGTGTCCTATTCACCCATCTTTAGGACAAAGAAACCAGTTTCTTGCTTCTACAAGAGCGGTAATCAAACTTATACCGCAATTTCCAAAGAGAGTGAATAATTCTTCCAATGTTGGGAAAGGTTTAAGGACCTCCTACTTGCTTGCCCACATCACAGTTACGAAAGTTGGCGAATCATAAACTTCTTCAATGATGGATTAAGTTCCAATATGCGCCAATTTATAGAGATGATGTGCAACGGTGAGTTCATGAGCAAAAATCCAGATGAAGCTTGGAGTTATTTGGATATGTTAGCCGAGAATGCCCAATCCTGGGATACCTCGGATAAATCTAATAACCCCAAGCCTGATCAAGAAAAAGAGAAAGGAGGGATTTATATCATCAAGGAAGAAGATGATGTGAATGCATGACTAGCCAGCCTCACAAGAAAGATCGAGGCCATGAAACTTAATAAGAGTGGAGTTTCAAAGTCCAATGAAGCTATAGAGACCACATGTGGGATTTGTTTCACTAATATACACGCTACGCAAGATTGTCCTACAATTCCTACATTTCAAGAGGTGTTACAAGAACATGCGAATGCCACATATGGTTATCAAAGGCCTTTTAATGGACCGGTGGGTAACACGTACAACTCTACTTGGAAGATCCACCCAAATTTCAGTTGGAAGAATGCTCCCACGGGCAATCCTACCAACTCTCAAGGAGGGCCACCCATGCAAAATATGGCCCCACCTCAATTCTCAATGGAGGATACTTTAAAAGTGTTTATGCACGGGTAAACGCAAATCAATCAATCAATCAAATCAGCAAATGTTCCAAGAGCTTAAAGTCTCGGTTGATGAGATTAAGAGATGCTTGAATGCTAGGGAAGGGACCTTTCTGGCTTAACCTCAGCCTAATCCAAAGCAAGTACATGAAGTAAGCATTCCTAATCTCTCCAACCAACATACGGAGTAAGCCAAATCCGTCATCACTCTTAAAGGTGGTAAGCAAATTGACAAATCTATTCCGGTGAAGGCCGACAAGCTTAATGATCCGGTAAATTCTGAGGATGAGGACGGATCTAACTTAGCCCCATAAGAAATGAAATGCGTTTACAAGCCCGTAGCACTATTCCCTTCGAGATTGGTCTCTCCAAAATCTCTTCCAAACTCTCATGATATTTTAGAGATTTTCAGACAAGTCAAGATCAACATTCCCTTGCTTAATGTCATCAAACAAATCCCCTCTTATGCCAAGTTTCTAAAGGACCTATGCACAACTAAACGCAAATATAATGTGCAGCAAAAGGCCTTCCTAAATAAGTAAGCGAGTGTCATTCTCACTCAAAAGAACGCCCCAAAATTCAAAGATCCCGGTAGTCCCACAATCTCATGTATCATTGGAGACTACCGGATTGAGCGTGCATTGCTAGATTTGGGGGCAAGCGTAAACTTGATCCCATACTCGGTATATAAGCAATTGGGTCATGGTAAATTAAAACCCACCAAAACCACGTTGCAACTTGCTGATAGATCCATCCATGTACCGAGAGGGATAGTTGAGGATGTTCTAGTACAAGTTGACAAATTCTACTACCCGGTGGATTTTATCGTCTTGGACACACAACCGGTTGTAGATGCTAGCACTCAAATACCAGTAATTTTAGGCCGCCCGTTCCTTGCTACATCAAAAGCAATCATAAATTACCAGAACGGGGTGATATAATTATCCTTTGGGAATATGACATTAGAGGTGAATGTGTTCCACTTGGGCAAAACGCATAGGGATGTTGATGACGATGAGCTCTTCGAGGTAAACATGCTCGAATCTTTTGAAGAAGAAGAGCTCCTCCAACTTGAACCATTAAAAAGCTTGGAGACATACTTGGCAAATTTCGAGGATTCCAAAGACCCTATCATTAGTGAAATTGTGCAAGCATTGAATATTATTGAGAAACCAGTAGTTGATACTAGCCGGCGAAGGCCCTATTTTGAAAGATTGCCCCTAACCACATCAAGGCCTCTACCGTCTAACATCAAACCACCAAAGCTTGACCTTAAACCATTGCTATCCAAGCTTAAATATGTGTACTTGGGTCAAGAGGAAACATTCTCAGTTGGCATTGCCTCTCACCTAGGGAAAGACTAGGAGCTCAAGTTAATTGAGCTACTTAAAGAACATAGGGGAGCTATAGGTTGGACAATAGCGGATCTCAAGGGGATAAACTCTTCAGTTTGTACTCACCATATACACCTCGAAGAAAATGCGAAAATGACTAGACAACCTCAAAGAAGGCTGTTCGCTCGCCTCAAGTGTAAGGCTGCGATGTAGTAATAAATCTCGGTAAGACCGAGGTCGATCCACAGGGAAAGAAGTAAACAATTCCAAGTACTCTAATAACTAGAATCTAAGAAGTTTAAGAGAGTAGTTTTTCACATGAAATAGGAAAATCTGAAAATAAGAAGAACTAGAGCATCAAGGATCCACTTGTAGTGGTCTAATGCCAATCCATTCATCCAAGTACAACACAATTAGAATCAAAGTCCTATCTCTCATCTAATTGGAAGATATAACATTCAAGCACAAACAATCCCACTTAAATCTGGAAATTAGATTTCTAGTTCTAATGAAGCACATAGAACTTGAACTTGTAGCCTTCGGAGTAACAGCCATGCCTATGGACTATGGCATGCTCAAGGGTTACTACAATTCTAATTCAAACAACCCAATCATGGTAATCTTAGAGAATTGTAAGGAACTCATGTCCGGAGCACACAAACTCTCACAAAACTTCTAAAAAACCAAACTTTATTCAAACTAGAACTTCAAAATCCAAAATTAAGAAAAGGGTACTTGAAATAAAAGAATTAAAGCATTGGAACCAACTACAAATTTCACCTCTAGCTCTAGCTAAGAGGTTAGCTAAGGAAAAGCATATTAAAAGTAGAACTAGAACTAAGAAAAGGAAGAAAAACTAGCTAGAGGAGGCTAGGTAGCCTCCTGGGACTTGAACTCCTTGCTTTCCACGTCCTTGCTTGATTTGGAATAGAAGAGAGCACCTCCTTTTATAGTGCAGCAATAGTACAGCAACATAGCAGAATTTGTTTCGCCTGGTACGGCTTAACCAATGGTCGGATTGCCTTCAAATTTGGTTTGTAGCTTCCTTGTAATGTGATATTCCTCATAGATGATTTAGATTTCCAAGATTATCCTCTGAATGGGCCCACCAATCACATCACCGACCGCCTCTCAAAATCGCGCACTTTGGGTACCTTCAGAACCAGTCATCTTGCTTTCAATGCCCCGGAGTGTACAGAGGTCGGATTGATCTCAAATTTTGAACATTGGTATAAAACTTCCTCCTCTACATGATGGATGGATTAGATTGTCCAAAAAAATTTCAGAATGTGGTCTGAAAATTAAAACACTTAGGGCTTTTATAAACTCTGCGCAGTTGGATCTTTCTGAACGGTCCATCTTTCTTCAACCGGTACGATCAAACCACACATCCTTTTGATCTGAAACTTTGTGGTTATTCATATATAGATGTGGTATAAAAGATGGTCAAAGTAGATTCTTCATATCATCAATGATGAGTCCTCTGGACCGGCCCAGAGTTGAACAGCGAAATCTGGAACTTTCTGGACAGTTCGTATTGTTTTGGCCACCACGGTCAATCCGTAGCTCCGATCGACACGAAACCACTTGGGTTAGTTCGGCGTCGAGCTCCTCTTCGACATGAATGTGTTGGATTTTCAAATATCATCAAGATGGCTTCAGAAAAGTGGTCCGAAAAACCATAAACGAGAATGGCCTGCTGTATGCAATCTGGAAGTTGAACTTTGCATGGCCGACCGGTCACGACCGGTCATGACCGGTCGGACAAAGCTGGCCTTGCTCCAGGGAGTGCATCCGACCGGTCTTGACCGGTCGGACCCAATTTTGCTTGTTTTTCTTCTTTCTTTTCTTCTCTCCTTCCTCTCTCTTTGCTTTCTTCTTCCTTTGGTCCACCTTGGGCCTTCATCAAAGGCTCCAAATGGCCCCTTTTTTGTCTCTAATTGAGTGAAGTCCGTTCTCATCCCTACAATCACAAAACATGCATTAAATGGGCCTTTTAATCATGAAAACCATGCATACCATGTCATCTAGTGGGCAATGCAATGTATAAATTGGAGGTTCAACAAAGGCTAAATCCAAACATGATGGAGGTTGTCAAAGCCGAGGTGTTAAAGCTACTAGATGTGGGTATCATCTACCTCATCTCGAATAGCCAATGGGTGAGTCCTACCCAAGTTGTCCCTAAGAAATTCGGTATTACCATCATAGAAAACGTCAACAACGAGCTTATACCGACTAGAGTAACCACCGGTTGGCATATGTGCATTGATTATCGGAAGCTAAACACGGTCACTAGGAAGGACCACTTCCCTCTCCCATTCATGGATCAAATTTTGGAGAGGTTAGCGGGTCATTCCTATTATTGCTTCCTAGATAGCTATTCCGGTTACAATCAAATTGAGATAGCCCCAAAAGACCAAGAGAATACCACTTTTACATGCCCGTTTGGCACCTTTGCATACCGAAGAATGCCATTCGGACTATGTAATACACCTGCCATATTCCAACGATGCATGTTGAGTACTTTCTCAGACATGGTGGGTGAATTTCTTGAGGTATTCATGGACGATTTTTCAATTTTTTGTTGTACTTTTGATGAATGCCTCAATCACTTAAAGTTGGTCTTGACAAGGTGTGAGGAGAAGAACCTTGTCTTAAACTGAGAAAAGTGTCATTTCATGGTACAGAGAAAAATAATCCTTAGACATATCATCTCGTCTAATGGAATAGAGGTAGACCGGGCAAAAATTCATTTAATCTCCAATCTACCACCACCCAAAAGTATACGTGATGTGCGGTCCTTCCTTGGACACGCCAATTTTTATAGAAGGTTCATAAAGGATTTTAGTTATATCTCAAGACTCTTATGTAACCTTCTCCAAAAGGAGAACCAATTTGAGTGGAGTGTCGAATGTCAATTAGCTTTTTCAACGCTAAAAGACATGTTGACAACCGCTCCTATCATGCAACAACCGGATTGGTCCGTACCTTTTGAGTTGATGTGCGATGCGAGCGATTATGCTATTGGGGCGGTGTTAGGCTAAAAGAAGGATATGAAGCCCCATGTTATCTACTATGCGAGTAGGACCTTGAATCCCGCCTAGGTCAATTACTCGACTACGGAGAAGGAGCTCCTAGCCGTCATCTTTGCCTTGGACAAATTTAGGCCTTACTTAATAGGATCCAAGGTCATTGTTTACACAGATCATGCGGCGCTGAAACACCTTCTTTCTAAGAAGGATGCCAAGCCCCATTTGCTTAGATGGATCCTACTCCTTCAAGAATTCGATTTAGAGATCAAGGACAAGAAAGGAGTAGAAATGTAGTGGCGGATCATCTATCCTGCCTAGTTCTACCTAATTCCATTGACGATTCACCTATTGAGGACTCATTCCCTGATGAGCAATTCTTTGTTGTTATACATCCACCATGGTACGCTGACATAGCCAATTATCTTTCCACAGGTGCGATGCCAACTCATTGGACTGCGCAGGATAAGCAAAAATTTCTAAGGGAAGTGCGCAGATTTTTCTGAGATGAACCTTTACTGTTTAAATATTGTCCAGATCAAATTATTAGGAGATGTGTCCCTGATGATGAACATAATTCTGTCATCTCCTTTTGCCATGATCAAGCATGTGGGGGTCATTTTTTCACTAAGAAAACCACTGCAAAAGTTCTGCAGTGTGGTTTTTATTGGCCCACTCTATTTAAAGACACCCACGAGTTTTTCAAAGCATGCGAGTGTTGCCAAAAGTTAGAAGGATTATCCCATCGAAATATGATGCCTCTCATCTCAATTCAACATCTTGAAGCCTTTAACTGTTGGAGCATCGATTTTATGGGACTGTTCCCCTCATCTTTTGGACATGTCTATATATTGCTTGTCGTAGACTATGTATCTAAATGGATAGAGGTTATTCCATGTAGAACCAATGATCATCGTACGGTTCTAAAGTTCCTTAAAGAAAACATACTTTCTAGATTTGGAATGCCTCGAGCCATCATTAGTGATGGTGGTTCTCACTTTTGCAATAAGCCTTTTGAAGCATTAATGAAGAAATATGGCATTAGGTATAAAGTGAGTACCCCATACCACCCACAGACGAGTGGGCAAGCTGAAATTTTCAATCGAAAAATTAAACAGATTTTGGAAAAGACAATGAGGCCGGATCGCAAAGATTGGTCACTGAGATTAAATGATGCGCTTTGGGCTCACCGTACCGCCTACAAGACCCCCATTGGAATGTCCCCCTATAGACTTGTCTATGGGAAAGCTTGTCACTTGCCTATGGAGATTGAACACAAAGCCTATTGGGCAATTCGGGCATTGAACTTTAATGTTGACAAGGGTAGCTCACTTCACAAACTCCAAATGAATGAGCTTGACGAGATCCAGAACAATGCCTGCGAGAACTCGAGAATTTATAAGAGTAGGATAAAGGTCTTTCATGACAAGCACATCTTCAGGAAATCTTTCCATGAAGGTCAGAAAGTGCTCTTGTATAATTCTCGGCTTTATCTTTTTCCGAAAAATTTGCGATCTCGATGGACCGGCCCATACATTATTAAAGAATTTTTTCCTTATGGGGCTATCGAGATATATAATGCCGCAAATGGTAACTGTTTTAAAGTTAATGGACAACGCCTTAAACCATTTGTTGAGAAATTTGATTCAAAGGACATGTCCATCACTCTGAATGATCCTGTGTATCAGGATGATTGATCTCCTAGTCTGACGGAGGTATAGCATAGATTAGGTTTAGTTGTTTTTTCTATTTTAGTTTTACTGTTTTAGTGAATTTAGTTGTCAGAGTTGCAGACTTCCATGATCAACTCTCTCAGGTATTATTGTTCTCACTCTCTAGTATTTTACCATTGCTCTCATGTTCATGCTCATTGCATATCTTTTTACATTGAGGACAATGCAAGATTTGGTTGGGGGGTGAGATGAGATTCCTCATCTAGTAGTTTGCAACATTTCAAGCATCATATGTGCAATTTTTTTCAAATTTTCTAAAAATTCAAAACTCTTTTAGAAAACCTTATTTCTATGCATTCGAGATGATACGAGTATAAGAAAAGGAGATATGAAGTAAGTGATGTTGCAAGTCTTGAGCTTCTCTTAATATAATGGTTTTATATGTGAATTCCCCTATTTATGTGTTTGATAGAAAATTTGAACACTCTTACATCTAGTTTACATTACATGATTTTCATGGTTTGAAGGAATTATGTGATTTGTGGATTGGCTAAACTTAGATTTGAGGTGTTAAGGAACTAAGCCGGGGTACTTTGTCCATCTTTGTCCATGGGAAAATAACGAAAGATATGGATTTCTAAAAATCATATCTAATGTAAAAGAAAAAGGAAAAGGAAAGATGAAAATTCGAAATGATGGAAAACATGGTGGAAAACTCTAAAATGGGTTACCTATTACCAACCGGGGGATGGTCTACCCGTAATCAAAGTCGGAAATGGGACGTAGTGTGAAAGCCGTCGGAAAGATGGTAAGGCAAATTCCTGTCATAGGCTTGTTGTTGCTCTGTGCACCTTGAAATCCATAGTTTAGTTAATCTATGAAGAAGATAATCCTAGAAACTCATGAGATGAACTTTCACTATGCACACTAGGTTGAATTTGTTCGAGTTCTTCTATTTATCAATTAATCAGCGGGAATTTCATATGGACACTTATTATGTTTTGAGAGTTTAAGGTTTCAACTTCTATCACCTCATTTTTTATTAATTTTATACTTGTATGTCTTGGAATGGATAGAAACATAGTTTTTTAAGGAGAGTTGGTTTTTGGAGGTTTGAACTTGTTTCACGCATGTTTTGCTTGGGACTAGCAAAAAGCTAGTGGAGGTGTGTTGAACCTCCAATTTATACACAAGTAGCCCGTTACATCACATTATATGCATGGTTTTCATGTTTAAAAGGCCCATCTAATGCATGTTTTTATGATTGTAGGAATAAGAGCGACTTCGTCCAATTTGTGACCAAAAAGAGCATATTTAGGAGCCTTTGAATGAAGGCCCAAGGTGAACCAAAGAAGGAAGAAGAAAGAGGGAGAAAAGAGAAGAAAGAAAGAAAGAAAAAGAAGGAAAAAAAGCGGTCCGACCGGTCAGCCAACCTGCCAGCCAGCCCAGTCTGACCGGTCGACCATGTGTAAACAACAACTTTCTAATTCTAGCTCCGAGATTTTTTGCTCAAGTGTGTAATGTTACGCAAATTCTGGAAGATTCCAACGTGATAGAGCCTCCCCACTATAAAAGGACACCTAGGGTCTCTTCCTAGGGCATCATAGAAGTTGAGGAACTTCGTGAGAGGTGAAGGAAGCCGTCGTGGAGCGTTTGCAACCTTCCCAACTCTTGGTTTTTATGCTTTTTATATCTTTTTCATTGAGTTCTAGTTGTAGTATGACAATGCTCGGCTAAAATCTCTCAGCTATGGCTGAGAGGTGAAGCTTGTAGCCAATTTCATGTTTAATTCAGTTTGATTCAAGTAGTTTCACTTTAAGTTTGAATTTTGAACGTTCTAGTTCATATAAAGTTGATATTTTTAGAAGTTTTATTAGAGTTCATGTGATTCGGACATGGATTCCTTGCAATTCTCTAAGATTATCATGTTTTGCTTGATTAGATTCGAATTATGGTAACCCTTGAGCATGCCATAGTCCATAGGCATGGATGTTACTCGGAAGGCTATGATTTCGAATGCTATGTGATTGAATAGGACTAGAACTTGGAAGTTCAACTTAAGTGGGATTGAATGTGTTTAATGCTTTATCTTCCAACTAGATGAGAGATAGAACTTCAAATCTAGTTGTGTATTATACTTGGATTGATTGGATTGACATAGGATTGTTACAAGTGGATCCTTGAAAGCCTTAGTTCTTTAATTACTGTTTTTCTTAAGTTACTGTTTTAACATAACTCTCTCAATTAAATCTCTTAATTATTGCAATCTTAGTTGCTGGAATAGTTTAGAAGCTGTTTTCTAATTCCCTGTGGATTGACCTCGGTCTTACCGAGATTTATTACTACATCGCAGCCTTACACTTGAGGCGAGTGAACAAAGATCAATAAAACAAGTGCCAAAAGGTGTAGGAAAGAAGCAAGAAAGAAAGAGAAGAGAAAAAGAAGAAAATCTGAAAATTTTTCTTAGACCTATCTGTAGACCGGTCGCCAGACAGGTCCACAGTTAATATTTGGACTGTTTTTTCTTAGACCAGTAGTCAGACAGGTCTAAGGTACTCCAGAAACTCCGATTTTCAATACCAAGTTTCCAAATTGCAGAAGGACTCTGTGTTTTCTCGAAGTTTCCAAGTTGGTGCAGGATTTCTCTTATAAAAGGCCACCACCACTCTCTTCCTAAGGCATCTAGCAATGTGGGGAATAAAGAGATCAAGACCTAAGAGACTTCTTAGCTTCTTACAACTAGTTTTCTTCTTCTTCTAGTTCTAGTTTCTAGTTTTTAATGATTTCTTTTACCTAACCTCTTAGCTAGAGCTAAGAGGTGAAGTTTGTAGTTTGTTTCAATGATTTAATTCGTTTCTTCAAGTACCCTTTACTTATTTATGAATTTTCAAGTTCTAGTTTGAATAAAGTTCGATTTTTTAGAAGTTTTATGAGAGTTTGTGTGCTCCAGACATGAATTCCTTACAAAAGAGAC